>CM074721.1:253139191-254490858 GCA_037306005.1 Rhinophrynus dorsalis
GATCTTCTTCTACAGGCTTACCTCTGGAAGGAAGACGTTCATCATCTGGCTTTGACGGCAGGGGAATTGAATCCCCAATTTTGAAGAAGAAAGGATTTTCTTCTGGAGTGGTGGCTACTATGCTTAGTGCCCATAAGCCTGTTTCCTCTAAGACCTACCATCGAGTTTGGTCTACCTTTCTGGCTTGGTATGCTGACAAAAACCTGTCTCAGGATTTTGACCTTCCTACAGTTCTTTCCTTCCTCCAGGATGGTGTGGATAAGGGTCTCAGTCTGAGTTCTCTTAAGGTTCAGACTTCGGCACTCTCTGTCTTTTTTCAGAGGCATCATGCTATCATTCCTGATGTCAAGGCTTTCTTCCAGGGTGTTGCTCATACCCATCCGGTGTTCAAGTCCCCTGCTCCTCAGTGGGATCTTAACCTGGCTCTGGGGGTTCTCCAGTGCCCTCCTTTTGAGTCCTTGGCTACCATTCCTCTACGTATGCTGACGTGGGAGATGTCCTTTCTCCTGGCGATTGTTTCTGTTTACCGAGTTGTGTAGCTACATGCCCTGTCTTGTAGACTACCCTTTTTGGTTTTTCACAAGGACAAGGCGGTGCTTCGCACCTCACAAGAGTTTCTTCCGAAGGTGGTGTCTGAGTTCCACATCAATCAGGAGATTGTGGTTCCCTCCTTCTGTCCTAACACTACTTATGACAAAGAGAGGGCTCTTCATCTGTTGGATGTTGTGCACTGTCTCAAGTTCTATGTGCGTCCTTGAGGCAGTCATTGAGGCAGTCTGACACTGTTTGTCATTCCTGAGGGTCCTAGGGCAGGGTAGCCTGCCTCTTGGATCAAGTCCACGATTCGTAAGGCTTACGAACTTTGAAAGAATCCTGTCCCCTTCAGCATTACGGCTCCTGCTGCGAGAACCACTGGGGCTTCTTGGGCCTACAAGAAACAGGCCTCAGCTGATCAGTTGTGCAAGGCGGCCACTTGGTCATCTGTGCACACTTTTTCTAAACACTATCGTGTGGATGTGCTGGCATCAGCTGATGCCAGTTTGGGGACAAAGATCCTGGAGGCAGCCTTGCCTGTCTAGGATCTCTCTTAGTCTCTCAGTACTCTTTCACTTTTGAGCCCTGTTTGCTCTAGTTCAGTGTGCTGTGCAACAATTCATGGGGTTTGTTTTACCCCTGTTCAGTTTCCGTTGACACTTTGCGGTTAGTGTTGAGCTATTTATGATCTGTAGGTTCATTGGTGCTCTGGTGACTTTGGGGGCCTGCACCTGGTCCTTGCCTTTCTTCCCACCCTGGGGAACTTAATGGTTGGACATCCCAAAGTTACTAGTAACCTGTATTGGACGACAGAGAAAATAGGATTTTAGTCTTACCTGTTAAATCCTTTTCTCTTAGTCCATACAGGTTACTGGTCTTCCACCCTCTCAAAGTACCATGCTTGGCTCTCCTGTGGCAGAACGCATGGGTCCTTTCGGGTTCATGCTCACAGGAGTCTTCCTTTACCTTCTCAGTACCTAGTCAGTAGTTAGTCTGCAAATCTTACTGGTTGGGGATTGCCTAGCTGCAAGCTAAGGAGAGGAGGTAGGCTCCACCCAGCAGTCACTTCTCAGAGTTGTTCCTGCCTATTAAAGGGGCTGATCGCCTACCCAAAGTTACCAGTAACCTGTATGGACTAAGAGAAAAGGATTTAACAGGTAAGACTAAAATCCTATTTATTTTTTTGTAGGCAATAGGCAGTGACAGACAAGAACAGTGTATAAAAAAACAAACAAACATTTGACTGATAGGTGACATACACAACAGGCTCCTTGACAGATTGTGATATACATTAGAGACAGAAACATACAGGATAGAGTATTTTTAACGCAATAAATTATTTCACGTAGAAACAGTTCTACTTTAGTGTTGAGCGAGCACCCCGATGCTCGGGTGCTCTGACCGAGCACCGCCGGAGGCTCGAGTGCTCGGCCGAGCACCCGAGCCCCATTGAATTCAATGGGGCGACACGAGCATTACACCAGGCACCCCCTGCTCTGATGAGGGGAGGGTGCCTGGTCAATGCCCCCCTTCATCTCCACAATGCCCCTCTTCCACAATGTCCCCCTTCCACAATGTCCCCCTTCCACAATGTCCCCCTTCATCTCCGCAATGCCCCCTTCATCTCCGCAATGTCCCCCTTCCACAATGTCCCCCTTCCACAATGTCCCCCTTCATCTCCGCAATGCCCCCTTCATCTCCGCAATGTCCCCCTTCCACAATGTCCCCCTTCATCTCCGCAATGCCCCCTTCATCTCCGCAATGCCCCCCTTCCACAATGTCCCCCTTCCACAATGTCCCCCTTCATCTCCGCAATGCCCCCTTCATCTCCGCAATGCCCCCCTTCCACAATGTCCCCCTTCCACAATGTCCCCCTTCATCTCCAAAATGTCCCCCTTCATCTCCACAATGCCCCCTTCATCTCCACAATGCCCCCTACCTCCAGTCCCTGGTGGTCCAGCGGAGCATCTGTAAGATCTGTGCCTCCTTCGGCACAGATCCCTGCCACCCGAACATGGCGGGCGAGCACATGGCGGTACTCGTACGAGTACCGCCATGTGCCGAGCAGAGCGATGCTCGAGCCGATCCGAGCATCAGCCGAGCATGCTCGCTCAACACTATTCTACTTTGATCAGCAAATCTACTGGGACAAGGTTCAGAGCAAAGGAGTATGAGAAGCACCGGAATGTGGTATTCCAAAATCTGACTGTGGCCATGATTGCTGCATTGCATGCAGTAAAAGATAATAATCCTCGTCTTCCTGAGGTGAATTTATGTAAAATTTACATAAAAATTTCTACCACCAGCTGTAGTAGTAATTAACCTTTTAATAAGAAAACTGAAGACAACTACAAGTTGCATTCTAGTGTTGTTGGCGTAGCAGAAGAGGGTGTAGCAGTCTTCAAAATAGTGACAAATGTTCTATAAATCCTTCTAAGGGGAAAAGTAAAATGTAATTGTTTAAACTTCAAAAAGCCTTGAAGAATATGAAAGTATTAATGCTGATGATGACCCAATTATTGATTATGATGTTGATCTAGAATTTATCCCACCAGAGTCCTCCACTTCTTCTGATACAGATCAAGTACAGAGAGATGGTGAGATGGCCATAACATTACTTGAAAGGAAAAGGCCCAATTTTCTATCACTGAAAACAAGCACTCTACCTGTTTTATAAATTGTTTGAGAGATCAGTTGCAAAATCTGACTTTGGACAAGGAAAGATACCTAAAAATACACCATGATCCTGTTAGTCATCATAAATGATACTGCTTTCTAATCAACCCCCACCCAGCTACACATTCTATTGTTGAGTGATCAGCAACACAGCTCATCAGTAGCATCCACAACCCTTTCTATGAAGAGTACTTCTGCTACCATTGGAAGTGCAGCACCATTGACAAATGATGCTGGTACAATTGCAACATCTAGCCTCTGTAGTAGTAGTAGCCTTTCAGAAACCCGTCAGTCTATGAAATATACTATATGGAGATACTTCAATCATGATCCACAAACATGATCTTGTTTTAGAGATGGTCTTGGACTACTTTCATTGGTTAGCTCTTCGATCTCAAATGACTAATTCCCAATTATCTTACATATACATTTTTTACGCATCTTGAATGTCACCTTCCCAGGCATTTATTTGCTGTTAACAACTCTTTACTTTTACCTGATGGGGCAGTGGTACTGATTGGGTACTCTCAAAACAGCTAATCTTCCTTGAAGTTGATTTTGTAATGATGTTACTGCTTAAAATCTAGTAATAATACTGGACTATTTTAAGCCATTCCTTGTCTCTAAATCTGACTGAAAAATTAAATCTATGGCCTGCAAATTACCTTCTGCTTAAACCCTTTCAATTCTTATTGTTTCTTTCTGCTTTTTCCTCCCCTGCAATGGACTTCTATGTGTTGTCCCACCAGCATGTCGTGAACATTACATTTTCAAACATTCTCTGAAAACTTCTCTTCACAGAGTTGTGAACACCCTTAAGATATACATTAAAAACAAGGGCCAGCTTTGCAGTTGATTCATTTTCTCACATCTACCCTTTTTTAACCCTTCCAAGTACAATCCTTAACTACTGTGGGGTGTATTAGTACTAATAAAATGAACATCTTTGCTCTATCAATAAAACATAAAATAACATACATCGAGGGTGAAGCCTTCTTTCCTGATGCTTTTCATAAGAAACTAAGACTTCAGGGAAGTAGATGCTTGTTCAGTTTGATACTGGGACGTTATCTGAACTTGTGGACATGTTAAAACAATAGTAATGCTTAATATGTAAAAATATGGTAATGCTTGTCCTCCTGAGAAAACCAGGGGTACCCCCATTTCTCATAAATGTTGTATTCAAATGCTGTTGCAGTTCAATGTTGCATTTTTTCGGTGCATTACCTCAATGGCCTGAAGTTCTATGATCGTTCTGTTGCTGAAGTAGTCTGTGATTGATATGGTCAGTTGAACATAACTTCTGTTGAACATTTCAGGCCATAGAAGTATGGCACCCTGAAAATATAGGTTTGAGCTTCAATAACTTTTGAATTAAACATCTCCATAATGAGAGCACCCATGATTTACTTTGCCAGATAACTTTGATTTCAGACTATAAATTAATTAATTAACAAATGCAAATGAGCTATCAATTTTAGAATAATAGTTTTTTTACAGTAGATGACAAGGGTCAGTGTATATTTGTTTTGTTTTATCAGTGTTCTGCTTCTTGTGGAAGAGGTAACCGTGCTCGCTATGTGAGCTGCAGAGATGTATTTGGTGGAGTTGCGGATGAATCATTTTGTGCCGATCTGCCACGACCTGCTGAAGTTTCAAGCTGTTTTTCTCCTTGTGGACAATGGCAGTCAGGGGATTGGTCTCTTGTAAGTTAACTGAACTTTTTTCTTAAAATAACTGATATTCATTCTTCTTAAAATATTGAATTCTAAATAATGTTTCTGGCTTCTACCAGTGTTCAGTAACCTGTGGAAATGGAAAGGTAATGAGACAAGTTGTTTGCATCAGTTACAGTGGAAGGATAGAGGATATTCATTGTGATCCTGAGAACCGACCCACTGTTGAGCAAGAATGTAGTATGGCACCCTGCAACCCATACAGCCATTACCCTAGTAATCATGATTATCCTATAAAAAACACACAGCCTGAAATGCCTCAGTTACCTAGAGAGTATGACATACCGGGCAATGTCAATCACAGACACAAGCCTTCTTCTCAAGGCAACCAGTGGAGAACCGGACCATGGGGAGCAGTAAGAAATGTTTTCATTCCTAAAATCCAGCTTTAATTTGTTTTTATAGTCATGTATAAATACTGTTTGTACTTAATGCTTTCTTTTTAATTAGCTAATGTTTGTAAGTGCACTTCTTGTTAATCCAAGTTATCCATGCATATTATTTCCAAATATAGCAACATACACTCTACATATTCATGTGTGTAGGAATGTATCAAACTGCAGGGAGATAATAATGTGTGATGTACCCCTTGTATATTTATGAATGTTCAAACATATATTTTGCCCAGTGTTATCAAGCAGTCACTAAGAAGATACATTATCAATAAACTCAGCACAATTGTAAAAAATCTTATTGTGCATACACTCTATTCATAGTCTCATCCATCCTTTCTTTTCATTGGGATGTGACTGACTGGCATAGAAACACACCGGCACACAATCTCACAAACTCACACAAAACAGTCACAGAACTTCTTAATGTTGCATAAATTAAGTGTGTTCATACATTTTTTCAAACACACATTTTGATGTCATTATTTTATGCAGACTTACTTTATATATACTAGATATTTAAAATCCCAATCATCATTTTTGTGTGCTATGTTACCATACCATTAAGGCTATGAGGAGTTCTTCTGTGTCCCTACATGACATTTATTCTTTCTAAATTGTGCCAGTGTTCCAGTACCTGTGCAGGTGGTTTTGAGCACAGAGCTGTAGTTTGTCAAGATGAAGAAGGAAGGAGCAGTCATTTCTGTGACCAGGCAGCTAAACCTGCTGAATCAAGGCACTGTGATTCTGGACTTTGTCCTCGATGGAACCATGCAACTTGGGGAGAAGTAAGAAAGAAATTCAATTTTTGGTTTCATCTTACAGCATTATGACCCAGTATCTGACTGATTTAACACCATGATGCATAAAAAAAGAGTAGCAATTCTGGCCTAAACCAACAGCACCATGGAAACATATTAAATTTCATCAAGCTCCCATTTTTTCAAATTCAGCTTTTAACCCCTTGAATCCTTGGTCTCTAACGCAATGCAAAACTTTACATAATAATCATCCCTGGAATAAAATGGAATACCAGCCCAACATTTCCTCCTAATGCCTACCCGTGTCCCATTATTGCCAACTAATGCCCAACCAGATACTGTTAGGCTTCCTCTGACACTCGCACATGTCCCATTATCCACCCACAACACCCACTCTTGTCTTATTAGACAGCAAGAAAACAGACGGGCGCTTCCTAGTGCAAATAAACTTTTGCAAATAAAAGACCTCCACCTGTACACCACGGTACTCACAATAGACAAGATCACTAAAAGTGATCAGCTGCACAGATGAGGGACTCTGACTGCCCCCACTCAGTCTCCCCAAAATGGTTTGTGTGACCCGTTGGAACTTGCTGGTTGTACTCACAACCAGCACATCATTGTTCATGTTGTGAGTATTGGATGTGTATATATATCTGATTCCATTGGAATTTCCATTTGGTGGTTTGTGCTCTTCCTGCCTTTTGTGATCTCCTATTACGCTCCCTCCACCCCACCCCCTCTACAGATCAAATATAATAATACTTACCCACCTCCATACCAACAGAGGAGATGCAAAGAGGGGTGCCCCTTGTGCACTATAAAAGGCAAAAATGGAAACCACTACTGTAATTCCTTCAGTTGGGTACTCAAAAAAAGACTAGCAGGTAGCCTACATGCTCAGGTCTCAGAAATGTACACTCTTAGGTATTTAAGTTGTCCCAGACAAAGATAAAATGATTCAGGATACAACGGATGAATCAATGGGCTTCTTCTTAAAACAAATTTATATGAAATTACAAAATGATATGAATAAGAAAAAACATATGGTGCCCAATAGTGTAATAATATCATTAAAAAGTTAGCTAAATCAAAAGCATCACATGAAAATATACTCACAAATAAAGCGGTTAGATCTGAGTACTCCAAAAAATCTGAGTGCAATGTGTACTGAGAGTTTATCCTGTCTCTGTTTGGGGCTCACAGAGAATCCAGAGTGAGGCTGAGTACAAATGACTGCGTTATTTTATGTACCTGGTGTTTGTTACACACTTATTTTAATAAACTTAATAACTGTGCAGTGACAATCACCCTTTTGTATGTGTCTTCATTGCGGATTCTCCATGAGACCTGAACGGAAATGGGCTAAACTCTCTGTACACATTGTAGTCCGATTTCTGGAGCATACCACATCTGACCACATTATTTGTGAGTAAATTTTCATATGCTTTTTTTTTAATTTGACTCTCCTTTTTTGTGATATTATTACACTATTGCTTTTTTTCTTTTTCATATATCTTTAAGGAGACTGCTTAAATCTCCCCCACCTAGCATAGCTAACAAGAAACCCCTGCCCCCTATACCTAGAACAAGACTCCCATGACTCCCACATACCTAAATTGAGATCACCATCTCCCATACCTATGAGACTCTCCATCACTTCCACATACCTTAAATGAGGCTTCCTATCCCTCGCTCTTACCTAAAATGAGACCACCATCCCCCACCAACATATCTAAAACGAGGCCCCATCCTACATGCCTAACATGAGACCCCCAAGTCTCTCCCCTATAACTAAAATTAGAACCCCTCTCCACGTATCTAAATTGATACCCCTATGTCTACCTCCCATACCTAAAATGAGACCATATACCCCCACTGCATACCTACAATAAGTCTCCCCTTTCACTTTACAGACTTAAAATTAGACTTCCCATCACCCACATACCTCAAATTGGCCTCCATCACCTCTCCAACTTATCTACCTGCCATCCATTGTAGAATAAAATCCACCCACTCTCACAAAAATGAGGCCCCTCCTAATGTTTGCATTCCTTCTTGCACTGGTGATCTAACACTGTTGCTTCCTCATTGTCCTTCTCTTTGTCAAGAAGCGAGTCAAGTCATTGAAGGCAGAGCCATGGACTGTATGTAATATCACATCCATCACTCTATAATCAGTGAATCACAAAGAGATGAACTGTGAGGGAGTTCTGGTTAAGAGATATGTGTCAATAGCAGCACAGATCTCTCTTCTCCCTCCTGGAATATAAGCATGGGCCAGAGCAGTCAGACAGAGGTGTCTATATGTAAGACCAGCCTCAGGACATGTAGCCTACCGGGGAATTTCCTGTGTGTCCTGGTAGGCCAGTCTGGCACTGAATGTGTCCCAGAATGGTTTCTCTTTGTATTGTGTATATGAACATATCTATCATAACTGTGTCTAGATTGGAACACATGTAATTGCTTCAATGAAGATCTCAAGTGAATTCATCAAACAGCATAAGTTCAAAATTAAAAAAAAATGTATTTGTAAAGTTCTGACAGAATGTAAAAACATAAATGGTTATTATTATAGCAAATGATGACATTTCTTGAATCCCTTAATATAACAAGATACTTTAGCTGGAAACACAATGTATAAAGATCCAGCATCAACTCCTGTTAATGGCATCTTTCCCTCTCTTTTTATAGGCAACTGGTAGAAGTTAAAGTGATACCTTTTTTGGCTAACTGAGTAGCTTTTTAGAATTCAGTTTTTCAAGACAACTTAGGACTCTTCATCATGCATAATATAGAATACAGAGAGACCTAAAGTTGTCTTGAAAGCTTGCATTCTAAAAGCTACTCAGCAAACAAAGGTACTTGTACCAGATTCTTGCTTTTTCTATGGCTAACAGTGTACTACCATTTATTCTGTTTTTATAGTCTGTATTGCCCCCCCCCATATGCCTCTCAGCTACTCTTGAAGAATTTATTCTGTCAAAGGAGTTCTGCTTTGAAATCCTATGTGAGCCATGAAACTCAAGTGAATTGTAAAACATCAGGATAGTGATAGTCTTTTGGTGTATATTATTTTTATATTTGGTGCAGTGCAATGGATGTATGATAGTTGTTTTCAGGGAAACATTTTGGTTGTCCAATATGTCTGTCATTTTCTTACTTTTGAGATGAGAAAGTTTAATTGAAGGCTAAGATTAAAAGGTTGACTACGTCTTTGTGTGTTCTAAAGCTACCATTTCTTCAGGCACCAATCCTCTACAGCCCTCTAGGAAAAAGTCAGTCTGGATAACTGGTAGCTTTGGTAAAGTGAGGGCTGTGGAACACAGATATGTTCTACTACCAGTGCTTTTACACAATTCCTTTTTGACATTTACAGATGAGAATGATTGTACTGATGTAAATTTTTATGTGTGAGTTCTGTTGAGACATCTTTTATAGGTCAACATGCTTTTGCAAGTATAGACATTGTCCAATATGTGGGCAATTTTCTAATGTGAAAGAAAGGAAAGTTAAACTGAAGGTTGGGATTAGCTGTGGCCAGCTAGATCTGGAAAACTGTTGCCTCTGGTAAAGTGAGGATTGTGGATCATATACATGTTCCACAAAGGGTGCTTGTGCACAATTCCTTTTCTACACTTGCAGATGAGAATGGTTTACATCAGTAGAAACATTCCTTGTCTGCTGTTGCTAAGACATCTGTTACAGGTCATCATTATTTTGTTGTTGAACCTAAAGAAAAGTTTAAAGATAGAAAGAAAAGTCTTGCTATTAGATACTCTGTAGTAAAAAGTGTCGATCGAGAGTGGATGATGAAAGTGGTGAGGATGGTTGCCCACCTGGAGCTACTGCTCAGAGAATAGGAACATTGTAAAGATTGTCGACACAGTAAGATGTGGAAGTGAGAGAGATGTTGTTTTTCTGTTGTTTTTCATCTTGTGACTAATGATTTAGCTACAGATGTGGTCCGTTTTGTCGG
Organism: Rhinophrynus dorsalis; assembly: GCA_037306005.1. Classification (NCBI taxonomy): domain Eukaryota; kingdom Metazoa; phylum Chordata; class Amphibia; order Anura; family Rhinophrynidae; genus Rhinophrynus; species Rhinophrynus dorsalis. The sequence continues at coordinate 253,149,270 of CM074721.1, forward strand.
CTAGGAATGATTTTGACCAGGTGGCATCATCTTTGTCCTTTTCACAGTATTACCTGTGTAAAGGCTGAAAGTTTCATACCTGGTGTTTTAACACTTGTTTAAGTATCAGATGCAAAGAGAGATCATTTAAATTTATTTGTCATGGCAGCAACTGGACTCTTTAACACATAGAGCGCCAATGCCTTACAAAGAATGGCTTGGCCAGCTGTTTCTGCTGTGTCAAGCCTATACATTGAAAGGCATAATGCTGCTGTTGCACCAGCATGCAGAGACCACATTGACACCCTCACCCAAAAAAAAAAAACAAAAACAGACCTTTTGGGGGGGCATCAGGATACCTCTTGAAAGTGCTGGAAGATCAATACAGGTGACTCAGGTGAGCAACATAGCACTCATGCTTCTGTTGAACCTAAATGCACAGGATACAGAACTGGGAAAAACCACCCACATCATGTCACCGGTGACTTGAGAGGCTGTACTCTATCCTGACAAGTTCTACCTGTTAGGTCAGGTAGAATGGAAGCAGGGGATCCATGTATCACGGTGCCCGTGCTTCCTTGTTTTGTTTTCCTGTCAGTTATCCTGTGTAATGCTCTCATTGGTTGCCCTGTGTTGAGCCCGCCCAGTATGGCCTTTATATACTGGGCTCCTGCACCCACATGGTGGTGTTCGTGGTGTTCCTGTACCAGTGCTAACTTACTGCTCAGTGTTCCCAGTGTACCGACTTGGCCTGCCTGACTACGCTTCAGTTCCTGCTCCTGTGTACCGACCCAGATTGCCAGACTTCTCTTCAGTGTCTGCTCCTGTGTACCGGCCTGGCTGACGTTCCTGCTCCTGTGTACCGACCCGGACTGGCTGACGTTCCTGCTCCTGTGTTCTGAACCTGCCTGGCTGATGTTCCTGTGTACCGACCCGGCTTGTTCGACGTTCCTGCTTCTTCAGTTATTGTTGCCTCTGCAACATTCTCAGTCAGCAGACAATCCGGTTGCTTGGCTTGTCCTCCGCTACTGCTCCTGCAGGTTGCCAGTGTTGTCTCAGTTACTGCTCCGGCAGTGCGCCTTTGGCCTAGTCCTCCGTTACTGTTATACCGGTTGCAAGTGTGTGCCTCCGTGATTGCTCCGGTAGTCACCATTGGCTTGTCCTCTGTTACTGCTCCTGCAGGTTGTCAGTGTTGTCTCAGTTACTGCTCCGGCAGTGCGCCTCTGGCCTAGTCCTCCATTATTGTCATACCGGTTGCAAGTGTGTGCCTCCGTGATTGCTCCGGTAGTTGCCACTGGGCTGTCCTCCGCTACTGCTCCTGCAGATTACCAGTGTAGTCTCAGTTACTGCTCCGGCAGTGCGCCTTTGGCCTAGTCCTCTGTTACTGTCATACCGGTTGCAAGTGTGTGCCTCCGTGATTGCTCCGGTAGTCGTCATTGGCTTATCCTCCGCTACTGCTCCAGCAGGTTGCCAGTGTTGTCTCAGTTACTGCTCCGGCAGTGCGCCTTTGGCCTAGTCCTCAGTTACTGTTACACCGGATGCAACTGTCTGCCTCCGTGATTGCTCCGGTAAGAGTGCCATTGGCTTGACCTCCACTACTGTTATTCTGGTTGCAAGTGGCTGCCTCCATTATTGCTCTGGCAGTGCTCATTACTACCTCTGTTGAGCTCTGGCAGTTCATGTTTATTTGCTGACCTTGGGCGATCTGAAGCTTGGTATAAGTGCTATTCCTATACCTTCGCACATGGGACTGTTTACCATCATTGATGAACTTTACCTTCTGCAGTACCGGAGCCCTGGGAACTTACTCCTCTTGCTCGACCTGTGTCAGTATATGCTGTCTGTATATGCTGTCTGTACCTTCATGTTATGCTGGACCTGTGTGGGCACTGAATAATTAACCCGTCGTGTGTCTTTATTATAATGTCTGTATACTATAGGACCTGTGAGGGTTCTTACTTTATTATGAATTCAATAAAACTGTGTTTTTATCCTAAACCATTGTGTCTGTGAGTCGAACAAACCGTTACACCATGCTGCTCCCGTGTGTCAGCTTTATTGATCTCCCAGCCCTATCGACTGTGACATCAGTAGCTGGGGGGACATCAGGTGGGGTCCTGATACTCACCCACAAAGTCTGAATGTAATGCTTCGAGTTGATGTTCATGTTTCTGATATTGCGTGTTCCATGTAATTCGGTTCTTAATTAAATCTGAATGTCACAAAACATGCTATATTTGTTGAGAAATGAATGTATAAGTCTAATAATAACAATAATAAAAGAAGGGTATTTTGTTCTTCCTGTAGCAAAGTAAATGAAAAAAATAGAATCAATTCACTTTTTTAAAGTGTTAAATGCACAAAATACATTAATACGGGGTATACATATGCCTTACAAAAGCATTACAGTTGAAAATCTAACAAAAGGAAATGAAAGCCAACTAATGAAAACCACTCAAGGACCTATATTGAATTATACACTAGCAAATAAACCATATTAGTCTGAAAAATGCCCAAGGAAGCTGTCTTGGACCCCTTGTTTTCCTTCCCTAAGGGAGAGGATGTGCAGGAAAAAATAATATGGGGTCTGGAACTGGTGGGAGTGCATATGAAAAAAACATGTACTCACCCTAATGTTTAAGATCCAAGTGTAAAGTGATGCACTTGGGAAGAAAAAATCTCAGTACTACTTATGATTTGTCCCTATAGCTGCTTGCCGCTCCTGCTCTGGCTGTCAGTAGCGATTCCAATGTTGCTAGAAGCATGACTTTGTCCACCCCACTTCTCCAGCATTATGGGGACGACCCTAACCAGTACAGAGGTTTCCTGAACCAGGTCTGTATCTATCTGGAGGTGGTACCACAGTCCTTTCCATCTGATAGGAGTAAGGTGGGCCTTGTGAACTTGCCTCACACGTCCGGGAAACGCCCACACCTAGGGTCCTATAGGGGATAGACCTTAGGTGGCATCTGTGTCGCCGGCTATCCAGAAGGATAAACCTCTAGTCTCCGTTGGGCTGTCTTGGGGCGAGTTTTACATTACTAATGAGGCACTTATTGACTCTGGTGCAGCAGACCTCTTTATTGACAGTGCCTTCACCCAGAAGCACTCCATTCCATTTCAGCACCATACCACTCCACTTGCAGATGAGGCGATTGATGGTAGACCTCTACAGCCACCGCAGGTCACCCACGAAACCACTCCTTTGTCTATGGCTGTAGGGGCTCTCATCACAAGAGACTTATCAATTCCTTTTGAGATTGTTGAAATTTGTATTATCTCATAATTTTTTTACCTTCAATGATAGGTTTTTTTTACAAATCAGAGGAACTGCGATGGGTAGCTCCTGTGCCCCAACCTATGCGAATTTATATCTGGGCTGGTGGGAGCGCGAATATGTATTTAATGACCTAAATGAGAAATATACGGATCATATCCTGTTATATTTACGATATATCGATGATATTCTGATTTTTTGGGATGGAACTGAGAGCTCTTTTGAACAGTTCATAACAACATTAAATGCCAATAATTTTAATTTAAAATTGACTTATCAGATGGATCCTAACAAAGTTGATTTCCTGGATATTACAATCAAGAGGGGATTGGACAATTCTATAATTACAGATTTATATAGAAAACCTACTGCAACAAATTCCATTCTCCATTTTGATAGTTGCCATCCTGTGTCTGTTAAGAACAATATACCTGTTGGGGAGTTCTTGCGTGTACGTAGAAACTGTTCTAATGTTCATCTGTTTAAAGAACAAAGTTTATTCTTAAAGAAAAGGCTCATTGAGCGGGGTTATTCCTCGACTTGTATCAAAAAGGCTTATAACAGAGCATTACATACTGATAGAAATAACTTGCTCTTTCAAAAACCTAGATTGAGAGATTCTAGTCAGATACGTTTCATAACTGACTTTGGTACTAATGTCTATAAAGTTAGACATATCTTGAATAAGTATGTTGAGATCTTACACAACGATTCTGATTTAAAGGAGATAGTAGGTGACTATATACCAGTCACATTTAGAAGATGTCCTAACCTAAAAGACAAATTAGTGAAGAGTCATTTTGTAGGTAATAAGAAGAAATATCCTGTGCAAGGTTCATACCCGTGTTATGGTTGCAGTACCTGCAAATATATGACGAGAGTAACATCTTTTAAAGATCGTTTTAACAAAACACATAAGATCATTGGATATATTAATTGTCAAACAACTTCCCTGATCTATTGCCTACAATGTGGATGTCCCAAGAAATATGTAGGGATGACGAAAAGACGTCTACATGACAGAATAGGAGAACATGCTAGGGATATTACAAATGCCAGAAAAGATCTTTCTAGGGGACAAAAATTATCACCAGTTGCACGTCATTTTTTGCAGGCACAAAATTCTAAATTGGATACATTTACATGTTGGGGCTTAGAAAGAGTTTCATTAGGTATCCGAGGAGGGGATGTAGTTCAAGCTCTCTTGAGGAGAGAATGCTATTGGATTTTTAATTTGGATGTTTTACATCCCAATGGCATTAATGAAACTCAGAATTATGGTGTTTTTTATAGTAGATTTAAGGTTATCCTTATATTGTGTTAAATACCATTGTGAAATATAAGATTCAGATTAGAACTAATGCCATTGAGAAACTTAAGATCCATGGAATTGGATTTTGACATCTACCAGCAGTAGATTATGAGGACCATTTTTGTGTGCTTACATCACTGGAACATAATGGGTTAATGTTTTATACATACCCTGGGATTGGATAATTTAGTCCAATGTATTGGTACTATGTAGGATTTTAGGATTCCGATACATATGAATTTATGGGTATTTAGCCCTATTGATAATATTGGAGATTATCCAGTATATATTTTTGTTTATTAAAAGCGAAAATTAGATGTGAAGTGTGACACCAATTTCCCCATAACGATGGTAGAGGTTGGTTATACTGGATAGAACGGGTTTTATCTCCGCTTATTTGAGACAGTAGGGATCGAGTGACTTCGCAAGATGATTAATGTATGATATAGACTTTCTCTTATATAGTTTTCTGATGAACATTGGGGAATTTCTCGTGTGTAGGGCTCTCTCTCTGTATGGCAATAGATAGAGACGGAGCAACTTTCGCTGTAGAGTTATACAGTATTGGGAGAATTGTTTAGATTAGCCCAGTCATGAAGTGTTTCTATATAGTGTCATGATTGGAAGATAAAGTGTAGAAAAAAGGACTTTGTAGTGGTGCCGATGGGAGGCGAATTTTTTTCGCGTGTATTCTAACTCGCTACTATGTTACCCTATATGGATGACGTCAGAGTATAACAAATTTCTTATTGGTGGAATCAATATGAGGCTGTGACGGACGAAGGTATATAACACCGAGATTTATGGTTAATCGGTGTTTGCCTCTGATGAAGTCCGGTTCTACCGGACGAAACGCGTTAGGCTGTTTGTAAAGAGAGAGGGGGGGGATGTGTGAGAATAGTTTGGACAGTAGTAGAGAGACCAATTATTAGTTCAAGATCTATTGATTTTCGATGTAACCGAACAGATATGGAATATTCCTTGATAGTCATTCTTATTTGATACACAAGAATACATATTGTATTGTGTAATTAGATACTATAGGAGAGAATTCTCTAGCTAATGTTGAGATCGGATAAGAGTTTACGTTTTTTCAACATTATTATTTAGCTAGTAACATAGCGGCAGCTAAAGGGTTAACATACAATCCCTTTGCTTTGATAGCTGAATCAGATCAGCTTTAATGAAGCTATCCTACGTAGGTTAAGGGTTATGTTTAAGAACAGAATTAGTATCTGCATTTGTTTAGTATCAGTTATTGATCTTCATGAATGAGTTTCTAGATTTCCTGATATCCAAGGGTTTAATGAACGATTAGTCTGCTCTGTGCTCTGGATAATTCTGTCCGTTTGCATCGACAAGTCAGGGTTAGATAGTTGACCTTGATAATAATTATTTGAACTTTATTAGGTCTGAGTCAAGTCCAACATACCACATTTCCCTCTCTCTTTCATGTTTTTATTTTCTTTCGTTTCCTTTTTCCTTCTTTGTTTTTAATGGATACCAATAAAGATATGTTTTTAATCTAATAATTGCCCTATTATCAAAGGGTCTTTGAATACAATAGAAGTTAAATTTTGAGTGCCATTGAGAGTGGTTTCCTTTTTCCCTTTTTCTCCAATACTATTATCCACTTGGCACCGACACCTATTGAGGTGTTTTAACTCTTATGATTCTTTCAACTGTTGCTGAAATATAGTTACTTTGTACTCTCATCACGAAAGTCTACAATTCCAGGTGGTCCGCTCACCTCACTATCCTGTGATCCTGGGTTATCCATGGTTGCACAAACATAATCCCACATTCGATTGGGCAAGGGCCGAAGTCATGGCATGGTCTCCGAGCTGTTCCAAGACATGCCTAGTAAAATTGGTGAAGGTGCTAACCACATCCCCGGTATCTTTGTTGCCTGAAGATTACCAAGAGTTCCGAGACGTATTCGATAAGGGCCATATGGCTGAGCTCCCACCTCACCACCCATATGATTTTACGATTGAATTGCAACCTGGGGCCATACCCCCTCGAGGCTGAGTCTACCCTCTTTCTGTCGCAGAGAATAAGGCCATGGAGGAGTATGTTGCAGATGCACTGTCCTGGGAGTTCATTTGCAAGTCCTCCTCTCCTGCTGGGGCCGGATTCTTCTTCGCGAAGAAAAAGAGTGGAGAACTGAGACTCTCGATTACAGGGGGCTCAACTGTATCACGGTCAAAAACACCTACCCAATTCCACTTACTACCGAGCTATTTGATCGATTAAAAGGGTGCAAGGTGTTCACCAAGCTCGATCTGCGGGGGGCGTACAATTTGGTACGGATGAAGGGGGCCACGAATGGAAAACCATGTTTAACACCAGGAGCGGGCATTACGAATACCTCATAATGCTCTTCAGTTTCTGCAATGCTGCCGCGGTTTTCCAGGAATTCTCAAATGACGTCCTCCAGGGATATGCTCCAGCAATCCGTGGTGGTATATTTAGATGACATTCTGATCCATTCCGCCTCCATGAAAAGCCACCACTCAGATGTAGCCAGAGTTCTGCAGAAATTAAGAGAGAATAATCTATTTTGCAAAATAGAAAAGTGTGAGTTCCACCACAAACGGGTTATCTTCTTGGGGTATATAATTTCAGAGGTCAGTTTCACTATGGACCCTGAGAAACTCTCGGCTGTTCTCGAGTGGCTGCGACCCGTAGGTCTCCGCTTCCTTCAACGTTTCCTTGGGTTCGCCAATTACTAAAGGAAACTTATCCGCAAATTTTCCTTGATTGTAAAACCCCTTACCGATATGACCAAAAAAGAAGGTAACTCCACTCACTGATCCCCGGAAGCCATGAAAGCATTTGAGGCATTAAAAGTTTCTTTTGCTGCAGCCCCCATTTTGGCACACCCGAAACCCGAGCTTCCATTCATACTTGAGGTTGATGCGTCTGAGACAGGAGTAGGCGCCCTCCTGTCTCAACGTCCTACTCCTGAGAGCCATTTGCTCCAATGTGAGTATTTCTCGAAGAAGTTAAGTCCTGCGGAGTGCAACTATGAAATTGGTGACCGTGAGTTGCTGGCTAGAATACTCGCTCTAAAAGAATGGCAGCATTTGCTTGAGGGAACTTCAATGCTAATCCTAATCCTCACAGATCATAAAAACCTTACATACCTGTCTGCAGCTAAACACTTGACTCCAAGACAGGTCCTATGGGCCTTATATCTCGTTTTAATTATGTGGTCTCATACCTGCTGGGTACCAAGAATGTCCAGGCTGATGCCCAATCCAGACAGTTCTCAGTTCTGCTGAGACTCCTTCTGGGCGCTGTTTCATACCTAGTAACCTCCGTACCAAGGTACTTTCCACATATCATAATACAAAGTCAGCAGGGCATCCCAGTAAGAACCAGCTTCTCTGGTCAGTTTCCAGTCTTTTCTGGTGGCCAGAACTTAACAAAGATATTGCTGCCTTTGTCGCTTCCTCTCTGTGTGCAGACCAAATCACCCTGTCACCTTCCAGTGGGCCTTCTCAACCCATACCCAATGGGGAGAAGCCATGGTCACACCTTGCCATGGACTTCATAGTCGGCCTACCTTTGTCTAATGGTAAAACAGTCATCCTCATGGTCGTTGACTGATTTTCCAAGATGATTCATTGCATACCTTTCAAAAAAACTTCCATTTGCTAAAGAGTTGGCTACGGTCTTTGTTAAAGAGGTCTATCGGCTACACTGGGTTCCCAAAGTCAAAATTTCCGACTGGGGTAGCCAGTTTGTCTCGAGATTCTGGAGGGCATTCTGTGCGCAACTAGGTATCCAACTCTCCTTCTCCTCGGCCTATCACCCGCAGTCGAATGGGGCCGCAGAAAGGGCTAATCAGGCTTTGGAGCAATTACTGAGGTGTTACATCTCAAAATTGGTCGGACCTGCTACCTTGGGCAGAGCTTGCGCATAACAGTGCTGTCTCGGCATCTACCCGGCTCTCCCCCTTCATGGTGAATTATGGGTATCAGATTTGTTCTCTCCCCAGGGGACTCCGGCATTGGAAGATTATCTCCAGCAGATCCATTCCACATGGGTGCAGGTCCAAGTGTCGTTGTGATGCTGACAACAATCCCAGGAGCTCCAGGCCAATCGTAAACGCCTATCCACACCCTCCTACCAGGTCGGGTAGAGGGTCTGGTTGTCCTCCAAAAATCTCCACCTCCGAGTGCCCTCTCAGAAACTGGCTCCCCGCTTTGTGGGGCCTTTCCGTATCCTCCGACGTGCGAACCCTGTAGCCTATGCCCTAGACCTCCCTCCTAATATGCCGATCCACAATGTGTTCCATATCTCGCTGCTGAAACCCCTGGTATGCAGTTGTTTCACTACGGTCACTCCTTGACCATGAGGAGTTCAAAGTGCGCTCCATATTCGACTCTCGTAGGTTCCGTGGGAGGCTTCAATATTTGGTTCATTGGAAGTGGTCCAGTCCAGAAGAGCGCTCATGGGTTCCATCCACAGACATGCATGCCCCCGCCTTCCTCCATGCTTTCCATGCACGCTTTCCCCATAAACCTGGTCCTGCCCCACGGGGGGGGGGGGAGTCATTGAGGGGGGGTACTGTCAAGGTTTGGTTGAGCTCTGGTGCTCGATTCTGCTGTCTGAGCTAATCCAGTGCTCTGCTATCCATTACTGCTGCCTTTCCTTTGCTGAGCTGGCTGAATCAGCTGACCTCTCTGTGTTTGCTCACCTGACTGCTATCAGCCAACAGCCAACCTTCCCAGGGCATTTAAAGCAGCTTGGCTCACTACCTGATTGCTCTTGTGTCTGATTCTGGAGCAAGCGCGTTATCCTGAGTTACTGATTACCTGTGTATGACCTGGCTTCCTCTGACGTCCCTTTTGGTTCCTGACTGCTGACCTTTTTTCCTGACTTCGCTGATATCCGTATTCCTGACCCCGGCTTGGCTGAGCACCTGTCTTGCTTCCTGACCCTGGATTGTCTTTTTATTTAAACCTCTGAATCACAATTTTGCTTAGTTTGCTTTTGTTATTTCAATAAAGGTGTTTTGCATTTTTACATTTTGGGTCCTGTCTGGTTCCTGGTCCCTAACAGCAATGATTTCTTCAAGTTTGGAGATATTATTGCATAGGCTCTATAGAATAACATAGGAATTGGAGAAGTGATCTCACTGGAGAAGTAATCTCCGCTTTATCACACCTTAGTTCATAACCCCCATTGTGTATTAGTAGGCAAAACAGGAAGCTGTGATAAACAGAGTAATACCCATTTAGGAAAGTCAGGAAGGCTTAGATAATGCTTGTTTTTGGTTATATTGTGGCAAAGGTTGAAATTGAAGGACTTGTGTCTTTTTTCACCCTTATTTACTATGTTACCTTACAACTACCCATCAAATTGAATGATACTTGTTGATAATGTTTCTTCTCAAAGCTAAAAGAGTGAGGGTGTGATGATCTGACAGACTAAGCTCCCAATGTAAGGTGCTTGGTAGACTCTGTGAAATGCAGTAGAAGGCAGCAGACAGTGGAATAATTGAGTAAACTGAGCCAAGGTCAGTAACAGGATATCAGATGAGCGCGGTACCAAATAGCAAAACAGGAGGGAAGTCACAGGAAGAGCCAGGTCAAAACACAAGATAACACTCCGGAAGAGGTCAGGAGCCTCAGGGTCCTGATAGCTCCCCACCCAAAAGCACAGAGGCTCTATAAAGGCTCAGGGCAAACACAAGACAAGGCCAGGAACCAGGATCTGGATAACAAGGAAAAAGTAATGGAAAACCAGACAAGGAATCACAAAAAGCAAAGAAAAAAAGGGGTAGAACATGACAGAGGGTCACTTCCAAGATTTCTAAGATGAAGTCTGGTCAATGATATTGTTCACTTTTAGTAAACAATGCTCTCTCTGCTTCAGCTCTGTCTTTCTTGTTGGTTAATGACTGTATACAATCTATATACATCAAGCTTAACCTACTCTACCTCATGAGATTGGAGGTGGTAGATATGCTGGCATGTTCTGTATGATGGGTTGTAGATAATAGTTTATCCTCTGTCCCAATGATATAAGAGACTACCCCTTGCCAGTACCGTTGTTTGACCAAAAGGGTTAATCAAGCTTTTGTGCAACTTGGACAGTGTGTAGAGTGCTGGGCATACTGTGCAACTGGTATTCTTTGGTGGTAACATTACAGCCAGTGGTAAACTTCTCACTCAAAAAAAGTAACTTCAGGGTTAAAGTTTTACAAACGTTAACTGCACCCATCCTCATAGATATCTAATTTTTAGTGTTACTAAAGGGATTCATTTTATGCCTTTATGCTTGTAAAAATGTAACAGTGTAATTCCCATCTGTTTATTTGATTGAGAATTTTAACATTTGCTTTAAAGTGGAACTTTCAGATCTTACTAAGTCACCATGCATTAAACGCATGACGACTAGCTTGGAAATAGAGGTCTTACTTTTAAAAAATAGCAGAGTGTGGAGAAATACTTCCCGTTTGGCGACCGGAACCCAGGCTACAGAGCAGACATCTTGTCTGCGAGCCTGTGCTGTCAGTCCCGGTCTCCACTGAGTAGCACTGCAGTGCACCATATGGTTACTGGAAGGGACTGACAGCGCAGGCGCTCAGACCACACTAACCTGCCTATCAGTGCCCTCACGGGAAGGATTTCTTTAGAATTACTATTTTTTAAAGGTAAAACATCTATTTCCAAGCTAGTCACCATGCGTTTAATGAATGCATGGCGACTTAGTAAGATCTGAAAGTTCCGCTTTAACAATAGTTTTTTGCCTTTGAATTTCCAGGATGTTTTTTACACATTTACAAAAACCATAATCAATTTAAACCTTTGCTGTGTTGGCTAAAGAAATTATTTATTCAAATGTAGTGGACTTTTGATCAGTTTATGTAATGGATAAGGAACATTTATTTCCTAAAAGAATGGGGCACCATTTTTTCCACTTTAAGCATAATTTATAGTTCCATAAAAGTTCTAGCTATGTGTGAAATTTTGTATCAATCTATTCAGTAGATCTGATGAAAAAATCCATAACTGCATAGTAATAACATGAACTATATATTTTCAGGTCCTTCATTCTCAAAACTATTAAATTGATTTATGTCAATTTCGCAGTATGTGTGTGTGGACTGGTGGTGAGATATAGAATCCATATTTTTACGTAAATATTTCATTTAATTCAAAGGTTAACTTTAACTGTGGTAGCACTACTGCACTGCTACAAAGCTTCATATTTTTCATCTATGCTTTGTGTTCATGTGGCACATGTTATGTAGCCTTGCTGTTTGTTTTTCTATACCTGGGTCTTTGGGAATGTTACACATATATCTCCTTTACTTTCCAGTGCACACAAACATGTGGAGGTGGAATTAGAACAAGACTAGTGATCTGCCAGCTGACAAGTGGACAAGTGTTGAATGATCAAAACTGTGAAATCCTTGACAAACCACCAAGTATGGAACAGTGTAATACACACGCATGCCCTGCTGATGCTTCTTGGCATGCAGGACCATGGAAATCGGTATGATAGTATTTACATTTTTCCTTAGCTATGTCATGCAGTTTTTGCCATTGGATGCTATTGGGAAAGACTCCTAACGTAATTGTTATCTAAATCAAATATATTTAATTTTGTGATGTTATTGTACGTAATATATGTGTATGTTTGGGTATTTCTGTGTATATGTATGTATGTATATATCTATAATTATACAGAGAGTGGTGCTGAATACATTTATTATTTGTATATGTATATGTTTTTTACTGAGAGTTTGCAATGTGAGTGTATTTCCATACTGTTCTTTAGTTTCACCAGATGGAACAGGTGTGTGATGGAACTCTTATGCACATGTTAGAGCAGTGGTTCTCAATCTTTTTTTGTTCGGGGCACCCCTAACAAGTTATCTAGAACATTCGGGGCACCCCTAACATTTAATGTACTTTATCAAGGGCACAATCAAGGTACAATACATAAATATACAGCTATTATTAGGTCTTACAATCATAATAACAAAATTAAAGACAATGTGCATAACATTTCTATTAATCTTTTTTTAAAAGTCCATTTTTGTTAGCCTTCATAGAAAACATGGGGCACCCTAAGCTGATGTCTGTGGCACCCTGTAGTACCCTGATTGAGAATCACAATTTGAGTAATTATGCAGAAGATCAGCTGTACAACATGGGACATTCTTTAAAAACGTATTTAAATAAGGCATTTCAGCCACTTAATGCTTGGGAAGATCTCTGAAGAATTTACTGGGATAAATCCCCATTTAAATAATCAAAACTGTGTATTTGTCCTGTATTATGCAGTGATTTGCCCCTGCATTGCTCCAGTTCTTCTTAATACATCTTTCTTACTGGGGAGAAAGGACTTTCCCCAGTACACCTCTATTGGCATTAGCCTTAATGAAAGTGACTGTCCTTCAGGATATGCGCTACAGCTTATGACCACTGTAGTGTATACCAGCAGACAATCACTGCCATCACTAGTATCTTAATGGTAGGAAACCCTATAAGCCAGCCCCATAGCAGGCACAGGGAAGGAGATGTAATTCACTCTATTTACTCTACACCTTGTTTAATACATTCCCTTAAAGGGACAGTAATGTCCCATAAAAAATCTTCTACTTTTATAGAGCTTAAACAAATAAACTATGTCGCGCAAATCCTCTCTCTCAAACCGATATGGTTTGAGAGATATTCTCACTGAAAGTTCCCCTCTCCCTCGCCTTCTCCTGCTGTCAGCTGTAAAGCTGACAGCAGGAGGTTCGAGTGTTGCGACTCGAGGAGGCTCTTCAGCAGAGCTGAAATCTCGTTATTTAAAAAGAATTACTTCATTGGAACGGTCTGCAAAGTGTGCTTGCAAACCAGCCACACTTTGTCGACCTTTCCAATGAAGTAATTCTTTTGAAGTAACGTGATTTCAGCTCTGCTGCAGAGCCACCGGCTGGTCCCCAGACTGGGATCTCCTGCTGTCATCTAGACACTGACATCAGGAGAAGGGGAGGGAGGGGGGAACTTTCAGTGAGAATATCTCTCAAACCATAGCGATTTGAGAGATCGGATTTGTGGGACATAGTTTATTTTTTTAAGCTGTATAAAAGTAGAATATTTTTTTATGGGACATTAGTATCCCTTTAAACAAGGCATAGCGGAAACAAATTCCCCAGTTCACCCATAGACTGCCTCATTGTCCTCCCCTTTGTTCATGCAGAATTAAAGGGATAGTAATACTTTGTTTTATCTTTATTTTATTTTATAGGCATTAAAAAAACACGAAGAACAATATAAGTCTTATCTCTCAAACCTTCACGGTTTGAGAGATACTCACAAGCAAAGTTCCCCTCCCGCCCCTTTTAGCTAGTGTAAGCCATCTCTTCTCACATGTGGAATCCAGTCCATAGACCAGACAGATAACAGGAGGGGACAATCTACTTCCTGTGAGAACAATGAAAGCCCTGCCCCCCTTGACAAGTTTTTCAGGTTTTTCCCTTATCTTAATTGAAGATTGTCCCTCTCTGCAATCTACCTGGGCACCTCCCTTCTGATCTGGCTGAGCAGTGTTACATCAGTAAAAGGGGCGGGAGGGGGATACTTTGTCAATGAATTACTCTTGAACTATAACTCTGACAGAATTGAAATAACACTCTCCAAAGTCCAAATACTATGATGATTAATTAGAGCTGCTTTTATTATGAAACATTACTATCCCATTAAGGGGAGAAATGCAGTCATACGTAACTTGATTTTAGGTAAGCATAGGGACTGAAATTCAATTCCACCGCCTGATTTAGCTTAGAACTACCATTGTACCATCACCCTACTGCTTGTTAGTTAACCTATGAAAGAACAGAAGTTCTAGGGACATATCCACAAAACAAGTGGAGCAATTCTGGAGTACAACCAGCTGCATCATAAGGGACACATTGTTTTAAATTGAGGATTTTACCCACTGAATGATAGTGAAATCACAATATACTGAAAATCAATTAATTAGACACAATTATAGTATTCCAGGGGTTAAAACACTATTTCAGTCAAGGGGAGATTGGGGATTTTATTGTCACCATAGTGCAGTTGGTTTGCATCAGCATTGCTTCTCTTTCCTTTTATGCACACAGCCCTTGTTTACTATGTAGTACATATAACATATTGACACATTGCATTATGGTGCTTATCTAATACATTTATTTAATGCGTTGGATGCTAGTAACTTCTCTGGCTTCAAATGAGTTAACAGGAAGCATACTGTGATCTTAATTTTGCTACATATGTTAATAAATGTGAATTAGTTTAATTTATTTTTTTAAATGTCATGGGAAACAGTAATCTGTGTATAACTAATACAATAATGCTACAAACTGTTATATACAAGACGTCTAAATATGCAAATGGTTTTAAATCCACTAAAATCTGTGTGTTACTAAGATCAGAATTGTGAGGAAAAAAGCTACTTAAAATGTATTTTTATGTGAATTTTTGTGTAGCACGTGGAAAAAAAATAGCTTAATATACAATTATACAAAAGTGGAACATATTTTTGCTTCCGTATGCCAATTAGTGGTAATTTTGAGGCATAGGGGTTACAACCCTAGGATGACATTGCAAAACACATCACTGTATTGAAGGAACAGCAGGGGGAGATGCACTACTGTTCGATAAGGTTTCAGATTGGCAATGGGATCTGTGTCGAAGGCACATTGCCAGTGTGCCCTAAGATGACTTTACCATCAGATCCCCTTCAATCCACCACCAATCCTCCGTCATTGCCATGAATCCAATACGCCATTGACAGTTTTACAATTTTGTATTTAACACTTCAACAAGGGCTCATTTCCATATAGACATGCAGGTTAATGAGCCATTGTTGTATTCATGTGGGTGTGTTTATATGTTAATGTGGCTATTTGCCACATGCTGTAAACTCAGGTAACAGCCTTTGCTCACCTACCTGTGGTTGGTGATGTTAGGATCTCCCTGCAGCTCCCTATGGAGCCAGCAGACAGTTTGCTGTCTCTCGTAAACAGCAGAGGCAGCTGCTGCCCTTTTTGCAGCTGCGTTGCAAGAAGGATGTGTAATGTACACTCCTGCGGCACCGAAAGAGTAAAAAGCTGCACTATGAATAACAATTCCCATTAGTGTTTTTGGTAGTGTGTTATACTTAGGAAACAAGATGGAGTCTGAGCGAGTTCACTAATACCTATAAATAAGTATAGTATGAGTATAAGAGATCACAACTGTGTTTCACAAGTAATGCCTGTGTGATTATCAAAATCTAGCTTTCCTTTTATGGCACCCTGACTAATAGGCCCACTGATTCCCATATTACTGCATCTGTAGGCATTGCTTAGGAAACATAATTATGAGCTCCTATATTCATACAATACCTAATTATAGGTATTGGTAAATTCGCTGAGACTCCATCTTGTTTCTTAGGTACAAGACATTACCAAAAGCACTAATGGATGTTCATAGTGCAGCTTTTAACCCGTTTAGTGAAACAGTGGTATGCAACGGCCATTCCCATAGCCCTGAAAAGGTTTGTGGTACCAATGGGGGACAGAGAGAATACACTCAGACTTCAGGGTTGTTGAATTGCTGGTGATATGTAAGGTTATCCCATTCATATCTGCAGCAGTGTGATAGCCCTCCATGCTAATGATGAGATTCTATCCTCCTCCCCTTGCATCCCTAATTTTTATTGCGTTTGTAAATGTGTGCCTCCATCGCCAAGGCGATGTGCTCCCCCCACATCACCAGACACACATCTCTACAGCATCAACTATTAGTGCATCTCCCCACAGCTCTTCTAAGCAATAATCTGTCTTCTCCAAAGATTTATAATTTAGCATATTGCCTATGTATCACTGACCCAAGCTTACTTTTAAACATGTATATGTAAATGTTCAGGCCTTTTTCCCATTTTATGATGCTTGGTGAGAGGAAAGTTCTTTGGGGGGAAAACAGCCAGCTATATAAGGTCTTTTCACCCTGATTTGTAAAGGGAAACTGTAAATGAGAAAATCAGGAGTCCCTTGAAGCAAGGGAGAGTGTTTCATACAGACATATTAGTTCTTAAAGGTAAACTGTGCCTATGGATTATGTATCTTACTTTGTTTAAAGGTAAGGCTTATGTAAATAGGTATATGAGTCATTTATGCTACATTTAACTGTAAAGAACCATGGTTGAAACTTTTCAACTAAATAAAGGACATGTGTGAAGCAGGCTACATGAACCATATCACCTATTCTCAAGAGAAATGCAAAATATTATTTATAATATATATATTGCCCTCAAAATCTGTGCACACTTCGGACACTCCTACAGTGTTTGCAGTGCATTTATTCCATACAAGAGGGTGACAACCTACCCCATCACCAGCTTAACCCTTTGAGAGCCAGAGAGGTATCCAACTCATTGCAAAGCAATGTGTTGAATACTTCTCTGGCACTCAAAGGATTAAAAAAGTCCCTACATTGTGCCTGCTAGACTGTTTGTATGCACAGTACAAGTCTATTAGCAAGAATACAGTGCATAAATTAAAGGCTATAGAGGGAGAACCTTTGTCACCTGGTCATTGACAAATAATGTGTGACATAGGCGAGCTACGGAAACATTTGAGGAAGCCACCCTGCTGGTTTATTGTAAAACAGAGGAAAAAGGGGACAGCGCAAAAATGCTTCTAAGTTTAGTAGTAAAAATGTATTGCAGAGCACATATGACAAACATAGAGATCAGAAAAGAATAAGTGATGACCAATCAAAACATATATATATATAAAATGCATTAATATATATCAGCAAATGAAAATCACATAAGTAGATACTTAATGTCAAATATAGAAACACAAAAATGCAATATATAGACAGAGAAGCTCACTGGACTGCAGTGAGGTACCCAATGTGTAGGATCAGGTAATAAGGCAGACTATATTGGCATATTGTCAGTTTTGTTTTAGCAATGTGAGGATTTGTATATAGAAATCTGACTTTAAAAACTACAACGCCTGTCTCAGGAATTGGTCCAGACAGCAGTGCCATCTCTCCCGTGTCATATCTCTCTCCAAATGGACAAAGTCAGATCTTCATTGGTAGCTTCAGCTGTCCCATCTGTCCCTGATCTGACCACTGGTCGTTCTGAATTGGGTGGTCGTCAATACGGATGCCAGCCTGATAGGTTGGGGAGCCACTTTGGGCTCTCAAATGGCACAGGGCCTTTCATCCAAGAAAAAGAGCCTTCTGTCCATCAAAGTGTTGTAGCTCTGAGTGGTTCAAGTCAGGATGGAGTGGGCTGATATCATACTGATTTCCCCATTCTGGCCTCACCGGGCGAGGTCGTCGGATCTTCTCAATCCTACCATTGCAAAGCCATTTGGACATCTGTCCTTAACGACATCTTGTCTCTAGGTCCTCTGTATTACCCAGAATTGGATGTTTGCTTTGATGGCTTGGGTCTTGAAGCCAGCTACCTAAGGAAGAAAGGTTTCTTTGATTCTATCATTGCCATCTATGACACCCTCAAGCAGGTCTCATCCAGGGGATATCATAGGTTATGGTCCTTCCTTAACAAATGGTGTGCAGGTCAGAGGTTCTGATTATGTCTCTTTCATTTTCTGGTTATTCTGGCTTTGTGTGTTTGGCGTTGTGTGGGGAGCACATTGCCTTTTTGATGTAGGTACACCTCGCCATAAGCACTAAAATTTAGGAATGCAAGGGGAGGGGAGGAGAAGTTAGCATACAGGGTTGTCAAACTGTGGGTGATGTGGAAGGGGTGCCCTGCATTCTCTCTTCTTCCCCACTTGGTCATTGGGAGAGTAGAAAGGTTCCTTTCAGCACCAAGAACAGCATCACTCCCATAACTCTGAGTTCTATAGGGATGTGCATAACCGTGTGGCACTCAAAGAGTTAAAAACATACATCAACCAGTACACAATCATCCCTTCAGCTCTGTGTCACATTTGTAGTAGGCTCCCATTATTTAAAAAATGGAATTTAACCTCTTGGCTGATAGAGATGTCATGTCTACGATGTAAGTATCAGTTGTGTTATAGGAGACTATATCAAGGGGTTTCAAATAAAGTGAGTGTCTGACAGAGGGAGGTTAATTGTCTATACACCTGGTGTAAGGTGTAGTTAGCTCTAAATGTGCCTAAATCATGATAAAGTTACCCCAAAACCACTTGATACATTCTCCTATAACACAACTGATAATTAAATTGCATATATGACATGTCTACAAGCCAAGAGGTTCAATTCCATTTTTTAATAATAGGATTGCACTACAAATATTACTGTAAAAAATGACACAGAGCTGAGGGGATAATTGTGTACTGGTTGGTTTATTCTAACACTTTGAGCGCTACAGGGGTGTACAATGCACATCTCTAAGTCACTCAAAGGCTTAATAATGCTCTTTATGGTGCTGAAAGGATCCTCTCCACTGACTCAGGCTTCAGGGTTGTCTACTGCTGGCGATGTGTAAGGGAGATGCCTTCTCACACATCACTAACAGTATGACAAACCTACATGCTTAACGTTCGTTATCCAAGCAGGTTAATACATTTAGAGATTTTTTTATATTGTAGGTGTAGATTCTGTTCCCAGTCTGACTTTGTTCTCTGGTTGGGTCATATAAAGACTGCATAATTAATTATTCTCATTCCCAGAATGTCACCTTTGTCACCATCTCAGTTTCTACCAGAGGGGTGGTATAAATTGAAAAGGGTGAAAAAGCATAAAAATCCTTTAATGACGGAAGCTTCCACTGGAGACAGGACTTGAAAAGCCATTAAATCCTCTTAAAAAAATGAAATGGTTTATCTTAGAGAAAAAACACAAAAAAACATAATGTACAGTGGTAAACATTTTAATTAATGTGCAAAACTGTTTTAAAAGTCTTAGTTCTGCTTAAGCAGAAATTCCTAACAGTCTCTATATATTTTTTCAGGAATTGCTCATAATCTATATTCATAGTGTAGATTATTGTGAAAGATAATGTTTCTGGGTGGAATGTATAAATCCACCAGTGCTGCTCCACTGGCATTAGACTGAAATTCATGCAGCTATCCTTTGTGGTATGCACACACGTGTATGATTGCTTTAGTGCAGTTTGGTGCACACACTCCATGCGAGCAAGCCCTGAAAGCCTCTGTTTTAGTACATACAGTAAAATGGAGTAAATATATACCAATTATCTCTGTTCCTTGTTGATAAATAGAGTTTCCCCTTGGTGAAATCAGTATACAGAAGAATATTTTTACATAAGTAATTTAGTAAATAGATGTTAGGAAAGCAAAGCAGTCACAGCTTGCTTTCACAGCAAGTTAAGCACAGAATTGTACTCGTACACACACATACACACACACACACACACACACACACACAGAGCAATGCATTCAGTACCCCTCTGGGGTCCATAGATGGAAGCACTACACACTTCAAGGGATAATTTAATGCCTGGGTGCTCTAGCAAGGCTCATAGTACAGATAAAAGAAGAAGCTGCAGCACACACAGGGCTTCTAATGGGTTAATTTATTATCAAAAGATAAACGTTTCGGCCAGACTCCACTGTCATGTCCTGAGGAAGGCCAGCGGAGTCTGGCCGAAACGTTGATCTTTTGATAATAAATTAACCCTTTAGAAGCCCTGTGTGTGCTGCAGCTTCTTCTTTTATCTATCAATCCTATATAATAATTTGCTAAAACGTGTGTAACGACGCAGTCATGCGCAGTAGATATTGCTGCGCGTGCTGCAGTCATGCGCAGTACAGACTGCCCGTGACGAGGCCTATACAGAGCAAGATGGTCCGAAGTAGAGTCCAGCTCTGTATCAGCCGCAGCGCGAGCAGTCTCTACTGTGCATAACTGCCCCGCAACCGGCTGGCAGTGGCACTGTGCCCATGTAACGGGCTCTTCAACTAGTATATAATAATTCGCTAGAAAGTTTGTAACAACGCAGCCATGCGCAGTAGAGACTGCAACGCGTGCTGCAGTCATGCGCAGTAGAGACTGCCCATGATGAGGCTGATACCGCTCTGTGTCAGCCGTAGCGCGGGCAGCCTTTGCTGAGCATGGCTTCACTGTGACTGACTGGCACTGTATCAGCTGCAGCGTGGGCAGGCTCTGCTGTGTATGACTGCCCCTCGACTGGCTGGCAGTGGCACTGTGGCCCGTGTAACGGGCTCTTCAACTAGTATACATATTTATACATATATACATACATTCATGCTTATATATACATACATATACAAATGCACTTTATGTTCCTTTTTTCAGATTTCTAAGTATCAAAAGTAGTGAACATAATAATAATTAAAGACTATCAATGTTAACATAAATGAGTAGTAACACCTGGGAATGCAATAGGGTAATATACGTTTAAATAACATGTATTCCTATGTCTGTAAAGATGCTTAAATTCTAGTGTTAAGTATTCTCTACATCCATGTTTTGTACAGGGACCAATCATATGCAATCATACCACTATGCATGACCAAGTTTGATAATTGTCTCAGAAATAATGCAGTGATTGGCTGTAAGTAAGAGAAAAGAAAAAAGGCTTTTCTGAATAGCAGATAGAGCTGTTCAAACAGTGACTATGCAACAGTCCACACATGCATTAGTTGTATGAACTAACTAAAGACTTTTATTAATTATATTAATTTGGATTACTCAATATTTAAATTTGATTTTCAGCTTTCTGTATTCCTTTACATTACACTTAATTGTCATAATATCTTTTTTTTTTTCTTTTTTTTAATTTATTTTTTTACACTGGCCAATAGTCGCAAAACCAGATGCATAATCTTACCTCACAAAAAACATGATTTCATTCGCATCTAGCTTTTTCATGATTTTCAGTGTTTTCTCATATGCAAAATAGAGTTGATATTTAAGTCATAAAATATTTGTTTACAGTTTGTGTTTTGTATCTGTTTGCATGCCATACTTATTTATTTGTTGTATTGCATTTCTAACGTTTTGAATGTGCTTTAATGTGGAAAAAGTGTTCCTGGTTAAGTAACCTTGCACTCTCATATAATAAGAAAGGGCATTAATTCAGAAAATATGTGTTTATTAGTTTTATTTGAAAAACATTAAACATTTTTAAACTACTGTAATTCTTGTCATTACTTATTTACTTGACATCTATCATTGTTTTGAAGTACTTGTTTGTACATTGTTTCATGTTGTGTATATTATTGCAGTGTGATTAAATTGAATTCTTTACAGTCACTAATAATGACTGCAGTTTTGAATATGAATACTAACCAATAAGTAATGCCTATCATGGATGGCTTCTGTTGTCTTACTAATGTATCTGATATGGGACTAGATTCTATTGCAGGTGCTAAATGTTAACACCCGTTTTATCAAGCATTTTCCTATTGAAGTCTATGGAGAGAACTGGAGATAAAAGCAGAGCTAAAATTAGCACCTGTAATAGAATCTAGCCCATGGTCTTAACTATATAGACATACATGTAATACTGCTATCCCTAATATTCTGGTCCTTCTCTGCAGTAGGTTTGAATTAGAAGTCAACACACACATTCTGTTTTAACCCCTTAAGGACCCATGACGGTCCTGGACTGTCATGGTTTGTTATCCCCTTAAGGACCCATGACGGTCCAGGACCGTCATGGCTTAAATGATAGCAGCGTGCCTCCGTGCACGCTGCTATAATTAATTCCAGGCTGAGACTGAGTGCTCCGAGACTGGGGCATTCAGTCTCAGCCCTTCTTTCTTGTGCCGGTTCATGTGATCGCCGTAGCAGAGATCACATGTTCCGGCATTCTGAGAGACAGAGGCAGTACAAAAAAGCATGCTGTCAATGCGTATCTCTTCTACCTCTGTCTCCCTTGCTATCAAAGTAAGGGAGACAGAAGTAGAGAGGAGACATCTAGTGGTAAATGAAAATACAGCAGCTGGGGGTATTAACCCCTTCACTGCTGGTGCTGGAGGCTGGCTAAATGCAGGTCAATTTCTGACCTGCAATGATACTTTTTTTTTTTAATAAAACACAACACACTTTTTTTTTTTTTTTTTTTAAATATTTTATTTAAAAAAAAATCTCATTAAACAATTTTGGAAGTGTGATTGTTGTGGAGCCATGTAATACACTTATACACACTGCCAAATGTCAGGGATAATAAAGTGTCAAAATAGGGTGGGAAATAGGGACATGGGGATTTTCACCCGGGGGGGGGCAGTGGACACTTTAAACTGCACGTTTTGTAGGTATGACTGACCGATCATACCTTTCATGCAGTTTCCATAAAAATTTAACCCTTTGTGCCCAGTTGATCCCAAGAGAAAAAACAAAAATGGTGTTTTTTTTACCTTTTTTTTAATAAAAGTAAATGGTGGGTTATCCATATAAGTGGGGTATCAAATGAAAGCCCTATTTGTGCTTAAAAAAACAGTATATAATTTATGGGGGTGGAATAAAAGCCTAAGAGGGAAAACACTGTTGAACAAAGATACATTAACTTCAAGTACAACATCTAGAGGCAAAGAATTTCATAGCTTTACAGCCCTCACTGTAAAGAATCCCTGCTTTTGTTTTAGTCGAAAGCGCATTTCCTCTAGTCTTCATGGATGACCTCTTGTTCTTAGCTCAGCTGTTGGCTAGTTCTTTGTATTGACCTTGAATGCATTTGTAAATGGTAATCATATCACCTCTTAGACATCTCTTCTTTAATGTAAACAAACCCAGTTTTGTTGCACGTCTCTGCACCTTTTTCAGTTGAACAATGTCTTTTTTAAGAACTGGCGCCCAAAATTGTACTCCATATTCTAGATGAGGCCTAACCAAGGATTTATACAGAGGTAGGATAATATTAGCATGACTTGCATCGACACCTGTTTTTATCCTGTGACTCTGCACACTGCTGTGAAGTCTATTGTCTATCAGCACTCCTAAATCTTTCTCTAATGAGGATTCCTCAAGTTGTTTCCTACTTTGAGTATATGTAACATGTTTTTTTCTACAGCCCAAAGAAAGGGCATTCATTCAAAGCAGATAGGATGTTGATCCAGGGAAATATCTGACAGCCATTTGGAGTCAGGAAGGAATTTTTTTTTACCCACTTGGGGCTAAATGAGAAATTGCTCCAGAGGGTTTTTTTTGCCTTCCTCTGGATCAACAGGGGTGTTTTTTGCATGGGCTGGACTTGATGGACACGTCTTTTTTTCAGCCTCATAAACTATGTTACTATGTTATGTTACATAGCCTTACATTTATCTACATTAAATGTCATCTGCCACTTTTCTGCCCATTCACCAGCTCTGTATGTATTTCCTTATATAGCTTAGTGTCATCAGCAAAGATTAACACTCTACTTTCAATTCCCACTTAGATCATTAATAAACAAATTAAAAAGTATTGGGACCAGGACTGAACCCTGTGGCATCCCACTTATAACTTTAGAAGAATTTGAAAAGGTTCAGTTTAAACAACTCACTGACATCTATCATTTAACCAGTTCTCAATCCATGTACAGATAACACCACCCAAACCGAAGCCTTTTAATTTATGCAGTAACCTTTTGTGACGCACTGTATCAAAGGCTTTTGCAAAATCCAAGTATACTACATCAACAGCAGTTCCCTTGTCCAAATTACTACTTACTCTTTCATAAAGTGCAAGTAAATTAGTCTTACATGATCTATTCTTCATGAAACCATGCTGATTCCTATTAATAATAATGTTTTCCTTCACATAGTTCTGAATACTGTCTGTTAGTAACCCTTTTAGTATCTTACCCATTATGAAAGTCAAGCTCACAATTCTATAATTTCCTGGTTTGGATCTTGCTCCCTTTTTAAACAATGGAAGTACATCAGCTTTCCTCCAATCACAGGGCACTACGCCTGATGAAAGTGAATCAATAAATATTAATTATAATGGTCTTGCTATTACTGAACTACGTTCCTTAAATAACCTTGGGTGTATACCATCAGGAATAGGTGCTTTATTCCCTATAACCCTCTCCAGTCTCTTTTGGACCTTGTCCTCAGTAGGCCATGTAAATGATGGAGGGAATTCTGTGGTTTTGTCTGTTTGCCCGTAGCCTGTCATTGCTGCTTTCTTTGTATATACGGAAGCAAAGAATGTATTTAGGGTGCCAGCCTTAGCCTTATCCTCACTAATCAATTCACCTCTCTCAGTCCTAATAGGACCAATATCAACTTCAACTTATTTGTTATGAATATACTTGTAGAATTGTTTTGGGTTTTCTTGGTCTCATTTGAAATATTTCTCTCGTTTTCAATTTTAGCTAGCTTAATTGCTTGTTTGCAGATTTTATTACATTCTTTGTATTTTTTAAATGATGCATCTGTCCCATTTGCCTTAAACACTTTAAAAGCCTGTTTTTTTTCATTTACCTGCAAACCTCATTATTAAGCCACATTGGCTTCACTTTACTTCTCTTGTACTTATTCCCCAATGGTATATATTGACACATATATTTGTCTAAGAGCATTTTAAACACATTCCATGATTCTTGTGCATTATCTTTGAAAATTACATCCCAGTGAATATCCTTTAATACTTCTTTTAACTTTGTAAAATTAGCCTTTTTAAAATTGAATGTTTTGGTTAAACCCTTGCTATGGGTTTCTAAACAAATTTCAAAGGATACCATGTTGTGGTCACTGTCACCACAGGGCTCTGTGGGGGCCATACTATCACTTTTAGGACTCCTTGTTCTTCTTTACATTGAAGATAGTTCTTAATGACTTTGGCTGTATGTTTGTGGTCGTTGTCATGCTGCAGAATAAATTTGGGGCCAATCGGATGCCTCCCTTATGTCTAAGCATCTGCTTGTACTTTTCAGCATTGAAGAGACCAATAATTCTGGCCAAATCCCCAACTTCATTTGCAGAAATGCAGCCCCAAACTTGCAAGGAACCTCCACCATGCTTCACTGTTGCCTGCAGACACTCATTCTTGTACCACTCTCCAGCCCATCAGTGAACAAACTGCCTTCTGCTATAGCCAAATATTTAAAATTTTGACTCATCAGTCCAAGGCACCTGCTATCATTTTTCTGCACCCCTGTCCCTGTGTTTTCATGCATAGTTTAGTCACTTGGCCTTGTTTCCATGTCTAAGGTATGTTTTTTTTTTGGCCGCAAGTCCTCCAAAAAGACCACTTCTGACCATTCTTCTCCATACAGTAGATAGATGTACCAGGATCCCAGCTTTTTCTGCCAGTTCTGAGCTGATGGTACTGCTGGACATCTTTAGAAGTAAGCATGTGTCTTGCATCTGCTGCTGTTTCCTTGGCTGACCACTGCTTCTACGGTCCTCAATGTTACCTGTTTTTTCAAAAGAACTTTATCATCACATCTGGAAACTGTCTGCCTTGAAATTTTTGCATGGGAGAGACTTTGCTGATGCAGTATAATTGCCTTGTGTCTCGTTGCTGTGCTCAGTTTTGCCATGGTGTATGACTTTTGACATTAAACTATCTTCAGCAACATCATCTTGTTAGCAGACTGTTCCTCACCCAGTTTTATTCCTCATACACAGCTATTTCTGTTTCAGTTAATTATGGTGTTTCAACCTACATATTAAATTGATGATCATTAGCACCTGTTTGATATAATTGTTTAATCATACACCTGACTATGGGCTAGATTTAAAGGCAGCCGATGATGGAATGTTTTCAAGCATGGTAAGCGATTCAATTACCTGTGCTATTAAAAAAATGCTGGCAAAAAAGCCCTGCCGGCCTCTAAATTTAGATGAGTTTTGGCCTGTTGAAATTAGAAAAAAAAACACCACAGGGTGCCATTCAGTAGACTGTGTTAGTCCTAAAGATCCAATAAGGGACTCCGTTTAGAGCATGAAATTGAAGACCTTTTTGTCATATATATACTAATGTCCCTTTTCGGATCGTTAGTCAGCTGATGCAGCTATTGAAAGGCAAAAAAAAAAAAAAACCCTAAGTCCCCAGTGGATATATTGATATAGGGCCCTAAGCCCCATATCAGTACTTCCAAAGTACCTAAAAAAGCATTCAGGGTTAGTAGAATTAACCCAATTAGTACCAATGGGGTATAATTACCCCACTGCCACTCATAGGGTTAACCCAACTAAATAACAAAGCAGCATCCCCTGCAAAGTAACACTTACCGTTAATCCTGATGTCCAGCGGAGTCCTCAGCATCCTGGTCATCTACTGTCCATCTTCTTTCTTCTCTTCTGTCTTCTCTCTCGTATCTTCTTTTCTTTTAGCTGTAAAAATAAATATCCGTACATGTTTGCATAAAATAACTGTGACACTTATAGTTTAACCCCTTGAGTGCCAGAGGGGTATGTGTTGCGCACCTCTCTGGGGCTCAAAGATGTAAACCATGTATTAGTGTGCAGGTGAACATTGTATAAAATACGTCCAGTTATTTAAAATATTGCCACTGGTTAAAATTATTATTCAGATATTTATTAAAAATCAACATAGCTTTTCTGATTTCTCCGCAGCTGGGTGTGGCCGCAAAGGCGGCAGAGAAACCTTGTGTGTGGCATAGATCCCCCTTCATGACTTCACAGGCTGATGCCTATTCCACACTGAGGGAATCTGAACAGAGAACGCTTTATATATGGGCAGTCTCTGTTCCAATTCCCTCACAACCATTGGTTGGGATGTGTGCTTACACACTTCCCAGGCAATCAGCTTCAAGCACCACTGCTCGGAGCTGATTGGCTGGGATGTGTGTTAGAACACATCCCAGCCAATGGCTGTGAGGGAATTGGAACTGAGATTGCCCATATATAAAGGCAATCTCTGTTCAAATTCCTTCAGTGTGGAATGGGCATCAGCCTGTGAAGTCATGAATGGGGATCTATGCTGCACACGAGCTTCTCCACAAACACACACAGCGGCAGAGAGATGAGAAAAGCTAAGGTGATTTTTAATAAATATCTGAATAATAATTTTAATCAGTGGAAATATTTTAAATAACTGGAGGCATGTTATACTATGTTCACCCACACACTAACACATGGTTGAACCCTTTGAGCCCCAGAGAAGTGTGCAACGTGTACCCCTCTGAAGGGGTTAAACTATGTATAAGTGTGCAGGTTAATTTATCCAAACATGTATTGATAGTTATTTATATGTTTACAACTAAAGGACTAGAACAAAGAAAATACAAGAGAGAAGACAGAAGAGAAGAAAAGAGAATACAAAATGAAGATAGAAGGAGACAGACAGTGGCTAACAGGTAAGTTTAACATTATAAGTTAACGACTGGTGCTTGACAGTATGTCAGGCACCGACAGTTAACTTTTTCCTTTTAACTTTTTTCCTATTTAGCGGTTTTTTGGGAACTTTGCACACAAAATAGACTTTTGGCCACAAGACAGTTTATGTGTCTATTGTGCTTTCTTGGTAGGGCCTTTGAATACCAACTTAGACATTTTATTATGCCGGTCGGTACTCAATTTGGCCCTACCACATTTTTTATCACATTCCTTTAAATAGAGCCCTATATGCCTACAAAATCCATGACTTTGTGCAAGTGTACCTAGAAGAATTGAAGTTTTGAAGGCAAAGTGTGGTCACACCAAATATTGATTTGCTTTAGATTTTTCATCTGTTCACTCACTATGCATTTTGTTAATTTATGAATATAAACTATCAGCATGTCTATGTTTGAAAAGAATCTTACTTTACAGCATTTTTCACACCGGCCTAGGGGGTAGATTTAAAGGTAGGCGTTAGGCCAATAAAACACCACCGGGTGTTTTAACATGTAGTCAGCCATTTAAAGGTCCATGTAACGAACTGCTAACGGCAGTTCACAACTAATACACTAACATGTGTTTTGGTCCATTTGAAAAAAAAAAAAATGCTCCAAGTTGCCATTTAAAAGACTGCGTTAGCTGTAAAAATCCGATAAGGGACTCACTTTATCACATAAAAGTTAAGACCCTGTTTGTTTGGCCATAAAGTCCCTTATCAGATTTAGGCAGCTAATGCTGCTATTAACGGGCAAACAAAAAAACCTAAGTCCACAGTGGATGTGTTGATATCAGTGAGGCTACAGGGGGTAAGAGTACACTTCTACTCTTAGTTCCTAGGAAGAAAACACCACTTAATCATAACCGGTATTTTAATTCCTTTCAAAACAAGACACGTCCGGCGAACCAGATGGTTCCCTCAGCTCCGCATACTTCCTCCAAGCCCAGACAGCAATAGAAGCCCAAGGTCTCCTCCAAGCCCAAGGCTTCCAAGCCTTCTTTGGCATGACTCACCGAAGCCGGGTCCACACTCTGCTGTGGGTGGTTGTCTGCGTCACTATCACAGCATTTGGGAGGATTCAGTGACGGACCCATGGATTTGCAGGTGGTGACGGAAGGGTACAGGATCCCTTTCGTCTCTCTTCCTCCCTTTCGCTTCCTTCCTTCTCATATGCCTCAGGGCGCCGAGAAACGCTGTCTGTTCGACAGCGCTGTTCAGGCTCTTCTGGACAAGGACGTTCTAGAGCCGGTTCCAGTTCAGGACAGAGGTATGGGTTTTTACTCAAACCTCTTTGTGGCCTCCAAGAAGAACGGCGATTGTCGTCCCATTTTGGATTTAAAGGATCTCAGTCCCTTTGTGATCCGGACTCATTATCACCAGGAGTCTCTACAAAAGGTGATTGCTGCCATGTCCCCGGGGGAATTCCTTGCATCTCTGGATCTTCAGGAAGCGTAAATACACATTGCCATTCATCCAGAGAGCTGGCAGTACCTCCGATTTGCCTGCGACCGGGGACATTTTCAGTTCTCAGCTCTTCCCTTTGGTCTGACGACAGCTCCTCAGGTCTTCAACCGTTTCCTGGGAGCCTTAGTATCCGTCCTCCACCGAGACAGCATCAGAGTTACTCCATACATGGACGACCTGCTTCTGAAAGCTCCTTCTACGGATCTTCTTCATCAGCAGGTTTAGCAGTGCATTCATGCTCTGACCCATCACGGGTTGATCATCAACTTGGACAAATCAGATCTTGTCCCATCACAGCGTCTGTTCTTCGACACCCAGAAGAGCATGGTGTTTCTCACAGATGAGGTGGCTCACTAGATCGCCCACAGGGTTTCTGCGATACTGGCTCAAGATCCAGTTCCAGCCAAGAAGCTGTCATCTCTCGTGGGGAAATTAATTTCCACGATAGAGGCAGTACCGTTTGCCATGGTGCACACCATGGAACTCCAGCGGTTTGTGATCCAGGTGTTCAGGGTTCAGCCGGACCTTCTGAAGACGTCGGTGTCACTTCCTCATCATGTGGAACTGAGTTTGTCCTGGTGGCTCGACCTCTCCAATCTTCTGAAGGGCAAGTCCTTCCTAGTTTCCTTCTGGACCATGGTGATGGTGGATGCCAGCCTCTCCAGATGGGGAGCGGTCCTGGGTCGCCTGAGTGCACAAGGTCGGTGGTCTCCGGAAGAATCTCTCCTTCCCATCAACATATTGGAGCTTCGGGTGATATTTCATGCCCTTCCTCATTGGACATCTCAGCCGACAACGCCACGGCCGTAGTTTACATCAACAAGCAGGGAGGGACAGCAAGTTTTGCCGCTTGGTTAGAGGTCAAGGCTATTTTGTCCTGGGCAGAAGAACATGTTCCTGCCATATCCGCAGTGCACATTCCTGGCGTGGACTTCATGGTGGACTTCCTCAGTCGACACCCAGTGGACAGTGGCGAGTGGAAGCTGCACCCAGAGCTGTTCACCCTCATTGTTCAGAAATGGGGTCTTCCTTACATCGACCTGATGGTGACAAGACACAACAGGAAGGTTTCGAGGTTCTGCTTTCGATGGAGGGACCCTCTAGCTCTGGTGGTGGATGCAATGTCCATTCGTTGGTTATTCCCTCTGGCCTACATCTTTCCTCCCCTCCCAATGTTGCACATGGTGTTATGGAAATTACGACTGGAGCATTGTCCAGTCATTCTGATTGCTCCGTACTGGCCTCGCCAAGCTTGGTTTCCGGAGCTTCTGGATCTGTCAGTGGCGGAGCCATTCCGGCTCCCTTGCCGTCTGGATCTTCTTCTACAGGGTTACCTGTGGAAGGAGGATGTTCGTCTTCTAGCCTTGATGGCTAGGAAATTGAATCCTCAATATTGAGGAAGAAAGGGTTTTCTTCTGGTCTGATGGCTACTATGCTCAGTGCCCGCAAACCTGTTTCTTCCAAGATCTATCATCGTGTCTGGTTGACTTTCCTATCTTGGTTTGCTGACAAGGACCTGTCTCAGGAATTTGATCTGCCTACGGTCCTGGCTTTTTTGCAGGACGGTGTGGATAAGGGCCTCAGTTTGAGTTCCCTTAAAGTTCAGAGGTCTGCTCTCTCTGTTTTCTTTCAGAGGTGCATTGCCATCCTTCCTGATGTCAAGGTTTTCTTCCAGGGCGTTGCTCATACTCGTCCTGCCTTCAAGATTCCTGCTCCTCAGTGGGATCTTAATTTGGTTTTGTGCATTCTTCAGCACCCTCCATCTGAGTCATTGGCTACTATTCCTCTACGCCTGTTGACGTGGAAAATGGCTTTTCTCCTGGCGATTGTGCCTGTCCGTTGTGTTGCATGCTCTGTCCTGTAAACCACCCTATATGGTGTTTCACAAGGACAAGGTTTCTCCCGAATGTGGTTTCAGAGTTCCACATCAATCAGGAAATTGTGGTGCCCTCTTTCTGCCCTGACCCCACCTCTGACAAGGAGAGGGATCTCCACTTGTTAGACGTGATGCCTTGTCTCAAGTTTTATGTACATCGCACTAAGTCTATCAGGAAATCAGACGAGTTGTTCGTCATTCCTGAGGGTCCTAGAGCAGGAAGACCTGCATCCAAGGTGACTATTGCTTCTTGGATCAAGTCCACTATTCATAAGGCTTATGAGCTGAGGAAGAAGCCTGTCCCTTTCAGGGTCACGGCTCATTCTACTCTATCTATTGGGGCCTCTTGGGCTTACAAGAATCAGGCTTCTGCTGATCAGTTGCACAAGGCTGCCACCTGGTCGTCTGTGCACACCATTTCGAAGCATTACCGTGTTGATGTACTGGCATCGGCTGACGCCAGTTTTGGGAGGAAAATCCTGGAGGCAGTCTTGCCTGTCTAGGATTTTCTTCAGTTCTTGGTGCTTCCTTCATTTTTGAGCCCCATTGGCTCTAGTTCATTGTGCAGTGTAACAGTTCGGGTGTTACCCCTGTTCAGTGTCTGGTGACACTTCATTGTTTGTTGGGCTATCTCTGATCTGATGGTTCATATCTGCTCTGGTGACTAACTGGTCCTTGCCTTACTTCCCACCTCTGGGAAACGTAATGGTTGGACATCCCAGAGTTACCAGTAACCCAGTATTGGATGACAGAGAAAAGAGGATTTTAGCCTTACCTGTTAAATCCTTTTCTCTTAGTCCATACAGGTTACTGGTCTCCCACCCTGTCAAGGGACCATGCTTGGCTGTCCTGTGGCAGGGTCACGCTCACAGGAGTCTTCTTTCCCTTCTCTATCTAGTCAATAGTTAGTGTCTCAAATCTTTCTGGAACTGATTGGCTAGCTGCAGCCAAGGAGGGAAGGTAGGCTCCACCCCCTGCCTACAATTCTAGAATTGTTCCTGCCTACAATTAAAGGGGAGGATCGCCTACCCAGAGTTACCAGTAACCTGTATGGACTGAAGAAAAGGATTTAACAGGTAAGACTAAAATCCTCTTTTCTTTTACATCCTATGTGGAACACAGGAACCATGAGGTGAAGTCCCCTCCTTCAGGAGGACAGGCCACTGAAAAGAGAGGTCTCTGAGGTGGAGACTCCCATCCTGCAGCACTTCACTCCTGCTGGGACATGGTCATTTTTAACAGTTCTCTCCCTGAGGAGGCAGCAAGGGCAAATCTCTCTTAGTTACACTTCTTTTTTTTTTCTGCTGTTAGATATGGGGCTGTATAATCCCTCATTAGGCACACTCCTATTCCTGGCATCCTTTGGAAAGATTGACCAGTGCACAGGCTGTTTTAAATAGGAGCCTGAAGACCGAATAAATGATTTTCTAATGATTGCACAGGTCCTGATAGTAGGTGCCTACTTCTCTATCTAGCATCCACATTTTTATGTGGTTTGGTAGCCTGCCGTACACTTTGTTGTGGCTTGTTTAGGCAGAACATCTATACAGAATTCAGCACTTCTAAGTTCCTATTCAGTACCACCAGTGGGTTTTTTTTACCCATGCATTGCCTGTCTATGGCATTCCATGCTCCATGGGACTTTTTGCTTTAATTGAAAACAATCTCTTGTTGGCAGTGCTAATTACATAGTTGTTGTATTACTTTTTAATCATATTTTGCTATCTTTTATTAGTTTTATTAAACTTTTCACTTTTTTAGGTTGAGGTGCCTTTAAGAAGGAGCACGCACACACACACACACAGACAGTGGCCCTATTACTTGTGGCATAGAATGCTATTCTGGGACCTCTTTTGCTTCAGCGCGTGTCTGAGAAGCAGCAATGGGGTTAAGGGTGATTGTATACTGATTACTGGAGCCCCATGGGAACCCCCTCTAAAGTTATCAAGAGGCTTAGTTTAGGGGTGTCTGTAGAGTCTGGGCATATTTTTAAAACTGCAAAACTATTCTTCCCAGATGCCTGTTCTTCCTGAGCTTTTTGGCAATGGAAGAGGTGGTTCTTGATTGACCCTCTTCCTTTTTTGTATTCTACTTGCTACACTGAGGCTAGTTTATCTGTCCTGCTTGCCACGCTAACTCTTGTGGTCAGGTAAGTACTATTAAAGCTTTACGAATACTTTTATTCTACTTTTATTGTTTTTACTTTATACTTCAGGGGGGGTCTTCTGATTATATCAAAGCCTAAGGCAGAAATACTTCTAAGGCTCCAGGATTCCCTTTAACCCATTATGCCTCATGCCAGATTGAACTTCCTAAACAGATTTCTAGTACTCTATGTCCCTTTTGCTCTGTAGTCCCTACATATCCTTCAACACTCTTCAGGGGAAAGTTTTTCTACTGGATGACATGATTTGATCATTGTCCCTTTAGGTGACTCAGGCAGTATCTCAGCTATCTGCAACTGTGCGGGGTATATTACGGTACTAGGCTACTTATGCTCTGTTCTGGAAGCAGTCCTATTTGCTCATTTTCATATGTGGGAGTTGCAGCTGGAAAGCCTCAGGAATTTGTCCAGACAACAGTTCCACCTTTTCTGTGTCATGTCTGTGTCCATCAGGATGAAGGATGGACCTTTCGTTGGTGGCTTTAGTCACCTCATCTGTCTTTAAGACCACCATTGGTTATCCGTGACAGGTGAGGGTCACACGCTATGCAGGGTCTTTGGTCCAGGGTGTAGAGCGCTCTGTCTGTCAATTTTGTAGAGCATTGGGTGGTGTGCCTTGACATACAGCATTGGCCTCAGTCTCCCCAGGGATCTCCAATCTGGATCCTGTCAGACAATGGGACTGCAGTGGCTTTTATCACCTCCAAGGAAGGACCACAAGTGCGGTCTCACAAGGTATGGGAGCATGTGCTTCCTAGCTCCGCAGTTCACATTTCCTGGGTAAACATTGTTTTGGCAGACTTTTTCAGTCAAGAGTGTCTGGATCCTAGCAATTGCAAGCTCAATGAGAGTGTGTTTGACTCTATAGTTCATCTATGGGGTCTTCTAGCAGTGAACATTTGGCTGAAATGTAAGATTCCTCCGTTTTGTGTCCAGTCCAGTTATCCTGTAGCACTTGTGGTAGACACGATGGAATTTTCCTTTGGTGTATGTGTTCCCTCCATTTTCTCTTATTCTTGGGATGCTGATGAACATCAGGATGGAGCGATATCATCATTCTTATTGCCCCTTTCTGGCCCGGTCCTTAAATCCTTACTTGGAGGTAGTTAGATGCTTGAATTACAGTGTTCATCGCACACAACCATTTCAGAAATCTGGTTTGCTTTTTTCATCCATGAGAGCTCTCTTGTGGGCCAGGTTACATCTAAAGTTACAGCGGCTTCTTAGCATATGGCCTAAGGAAGTAGCTAATGTGAATTTGGGTTAAGGCACACTCCACCAGGCCACACCTTGGATCCATAGGAGTCAGGCCTTTGCTGAGAAGCTGTGTAAGGTGGCAACATGGTTTTCCCTCCATACATTTGTCAAACACTACCATGTTAATGTGTTGGCTTTGACTGAAGCTATCTTTAGGCTTTTGTGCCTGTGTAAGTGTTCTTTCTTTGGCCAGTAACATCTTAGTTCCTGTTTTTTGGTTTGTAGTCTTGATGTCCTTTGACATCCGAAGTTCATGTTGTAACAATCCAATCCTTCCTGGAATCTTGTTGGATGCTTCGGTATATCTCCGTGGTTCCTGTGTTCCACATAGGATATGAGAGAAAAGGGGAACACAGAACTTCCCTCCTGTAAATAAACTTGTGGTTCAAGTCTCATGCAGGGGAGTCATTTGTGAGTCTATGATTTAGGGGATTCCCATGTTCCTCTTCTGTTTCTTTTATTTTACCTTTGCTATACATTAAAATTGATCATGTCTGGAAGGTGGTTAAGTGGTGCAGGATGGGAGTCTCTGCCTCAGAGACCTCTTTTGTCAGTGTCATCTTCTGAAGGAGTGGACTTCACCCCAGGGCTCCTGTGTTCCACGAGGATTTATTGGTAAGTACACAAAAAATTCCCTTTTAAAGGGATAGTAATACTTCGTTTTAACTTTATTTTATTTTGTAGGCATTAAAAAAACATGAAGAATGATATAAGTCTTATCTCTGAAACCTTTATGGTTTAAGAGATATTCACAAACAAAGTATCCCTTCCCTGTTCAACCAGATCAGAAGGGAGATGCCCAGGTAGACTGCAGAGAGGGACAATCTTCAATTAAGATAATGGAAAAAGCTGAAAAACTTGTCAAGGGGGGAAGGGCTTTCATTGTTTTCATAGAAAGAAAATTGTCCCCTTCTGTTATCTGTCCTGTCATACAACCAGACTCACATTTGAGAAGAGATGGCTTACACTAGGTAAAAGGGGCGGGGAGGGGAACTTTGCTTGTGAATATCTCATAAACCATAAAGGTTTGAGAGATAAGACTTATATCATTCTTCATGTTTTTTTAATGCCTACAAAATAAAATACAGTTAAAACGAAGTATTACTATCCCTTTAAATAAATGAAGCACTTCTAACACAACATATAGGACGTTTCAATAGATATTTTAAAGTGCCAGTTCCACATTAATTCTTTGAGTGCAAGAGATGTATCCAACGCCTTGGATACTCTCTGGCACTCAAAGGGTTAAATTAATGGG
The DNA here is from genome assembly GCA_037306005.1 of Rhinophrynus dorsalis. Classification (NCBI taxonomy): domain Eukaryota; kingdom Metazoa; phylum Chordata; class Amphibia; order Anura; family Rhinophrynidae; genus Rhinophrynus; species Rhinophrynus dorsalis. Next base: position 253,185,109 of record CM074721.1, read on the forward strand.
AATTTTGTTTATGAAGTAAAATAAAGCTTTGGTCATAGATGCTCAAATATGAACAAGCCTTCCAAAATATAGAGCAGTAGGATATTATTCTACCCAGGATTGTTGTACAGGGAAGATATATCGTGAAATACGTTGGTAGTTTATAGTAGCCTACTTTTTATTGATTTTTCAATAAATATTTTGCTTTTATTTCCGACTCTTAAATTTAAAATAATCAAGGTGTATAAAATCATGCTTTTTGCAAAACTTGAATTCTGAGGTTTGAGAGATCTCACTCACTATGTGGTTATAAGCCTTTATGTAAGACAGTTTTATTGGAGTATCCTTACCTGATGGGGAGAGTGTTCACCTTGAGTCGCTTACAGTAAGGCATGGAGCAATTCTGGGTCAAACCAATTGCACCACGTTGACAAATAGAAATTCCCATTACCGTAACTTTTTGATATATACGTTTTATTGAAATATAACAGACGTTTGCGTATAAGATAGTAGAAGTTTTGCAAAATCTAAACAAAATTATAAATGTATCATAAATATAAAAGTATATGAATAACACTACAAAGGACAGTGAATTAGTAGAATTAAAAGTGAATCAATAAATAATATCACAAAGACATATCATAACAGTACTATTGAAGGTGTCAGAGAAGGTTATCATAGTACGCACAAAGTAAAATTAGTAATCTGATGTTAATTTTTCAATGCTTAGGAGAACTCTCTATGATTCAGTGGGTTATTTTTTTTTCTACACTGAAAACAGGCATGATACTCTACCAGTTTTGAGTCTTCTTAGCCCTTTGAGTGTCAGAGAGGTATTGAACACATTGATATTATGATATTACTTTATAAACTATTTTGATATTATTAAACTTTATTGATAATGCTTTCTCTGTCATCCAATATAGCTTACAAATAACTCTGAGAAGGCAACCGTCCCTTTAAGTAGGCAGGAACAATTCTTGGAAAGAACTGCAGGGTGGAACCTTCCTTACCTCCTTAGCTGGTCACCAGCCAATCCCCAACCAGTTAGATTTGTTCCTTGAACAGGAAAGGCAAGAGAACAGTTCTGCTTAGTTTTTAGTTTATATTAATTGTTTTCTGTTAGATATGGGGTGTAGAAATCTCCCATTAGGCAGATTACTGTTACTGACTTCCCAGTGGCGGATTGCTCAGTTACCAGGCGCTGGTTTGTGGACCTTCCAGCCCTGATGGGAAAATCTTGCATGCTGTGTTTTTTTCCCTAGCACAGCACTCATTGGGTTTACATGTTTGTCCCTTGGGTCTCTGGAGCAATTGGGTTTCTGTGGTAATTTAACCCCTTGTTTGCCAAATTTAGCACTTTAAAGATTTTTGTCACACTCTTCCTTTTGGGCTTAGTGTTATTTTGCTTTAATCTGCTTTGCTTTAATCATTTCTATGTGTTTCCAAACTTTGGACTCACTTTAGACTCACTTTAGTATTCAGTTATTTTAAGTTCCTGCTTTACCGCATAATCGCCATGCTCCATTTACCCCTATTGGGACATATCTCTGCAACCGCTCCACGTAGCGAGTTCAGAGATGGCTCATTCTACTTGTCTACCCTTGTCCTATCATCTGGTTTATGTTTTGAGTGTCTTGGGGGGCTCAGGGGGCTGTTGGCACTGTTTTTAGGGTATTTGAAGGGAAACTTCAGTTCCATGAGTGCCCACTTCACTGGGTTATTTTCAGATTGGCTGTTGCATAGACTCCATTTTCTGTCTTTACCTTCACAAGCAGCCTACGCAGGGCTTGGACTCTTCCTCTCAATGCAGCAGATTAACCCTTTGCCTGCCAAGCTGTACCCCTTCTCCAAGGCAGCATTAGCTCAGTGGGCTCACCCCCCTAAGGTGGACGCCTCAGTGTCTAGACTTTTCAAAACCACGGCCCTGCCAGCGGTGGATGCTTCTGCTGTCAAGGATTTCACTGACAGAAAACTTAAAAGCCGTCTTTACAACTTTAGGTGCTTCTTTGCGACCCACCTTTGCTGCTGCTTGGGTGAATAGGGCCATTACTGTATGGACAGAACAACTTACTGATGCTGTTCATCAGGGTGCTCCCACATGTGATCTGCTGCAGCTCTTGGCAAACATTTCAGAAGCTCGGCATTATGTTACTAAAGCTATCTTTGATGCTATTAGACTGGAAGCTAGGGTTTCAGCTATATCTGTTGCAACCAGGTGTGCCCTCTGGCTTAAGATCTGGTCTGAGGATACCATTTCCAAGAAATCCATGATTTTTCTGACCTTCTTGGGCACTTCCTTATTTGGGCTGTAGCTGAAGAGCCTTATCAGCGAAGCTACTGGAGGCAAGAGCACTCTGTTGCCCTTGGTTCCCAAGAAGAAACCTCAGGTCTGAAGGTACCATCTTTTTTGTTCCTTCCAGACTGAGGTGTGTGCCACAGCCCCAATGGATCCACAGACTCCTCACTCCTCCTCCAAGCCCAAACAGCAGTGGAGACCCAAGCAGTCCTCCACCAAACCAAGGCCACCTAACCTTCTTTCCCAAACCCACGCGCCAGTGTGTGGCCGACTGCACCATTTTCTAAGTGTCTGGACAGACACCGTGGTGGATCCCTGGGTTTTAGAGGTGATTTCAGAGGGGTACAGGATTCCTTTCACCTCTCATCCTCCTTTCAGGTTCTTCCCTTTTCACACTACTCAGGGATTGGAAAAGCATAGTCTATGTCATGGGGCTATCCAGGCTCTACTGGACAAGGAAGTTCTGGAACCGGTTCACGACCTGGAAATAGGTTCCAGTTTTTATTCCAACCGTTTTGTAGTCTCCAAGAAGGATGTTGACTGCCATCCTATTCTGGACCTCAAGGATCTCAATTCCTTTTTTAGTCAAGACTCATTATCACCAAGAGTGACTGGTGATTGCAGCAATGTTCCCTGGGGAATTTCTGGCGTCTTTGGATCTCCAAGATGCCTATGTGCACATAGCTATTCATCCGGAGAGCCGTCAGTACCTCAGGTCTGCTTGCGACAGAGGGCACTTCCAGTTTTCTGCTCTTCCCTTTGGTCTAACTCCAGCCCCCCAGGTATTCACTTGTGTCCTGGCTGCGTTGATATCTGCCATGCACAAAGATGGCATCCGAGTTACTCCGTAGATGGATGACTTGCTCTTGAAGGCCCTGTCTCCAGAACTCCTTCAACAACACTTCAACAAGTTTTTAAAGGAAGTCAGTTGACTTTTATACCCAGAAAAGTTCCCTACTATAATCTTCAAAACAAAATCTTGCAAGCTTTGAAATGAATAACATATTCAAATGATATTAAAATATTAAACTGTTAGTAATGCCAGAAATAAACTTTATTCAGTATGGTATATTTTACAAAAATAAAGTATTTTGAGAAAGTCTCGGTTTGAGAGATATTCTGTGCTAAAGTTCCTCCCTCCCTCCCCTTTTCCTGATGTCAAAGCTCTGTTGACAGCAAGAGATCCCGGTCCTGGGACCAGCTAGTGGCTCTTCAGCAGAGCTAAAATAGCGATCTTTAACCCCTTAAGGCCCAGAGAAGTTACCTTCGCTTAAGGACCGCTTTGATCGTTGCCAACGCGCCGGTACATGTGACCTGTTACGCGTACCGGCGCTCCACTTTGGGGCCTAAGAGAGACTGCTCCAGTCTTAGATCTGTCAATTTTAGACCCTGCTTTTACTTAAAGCTCTCCCGGTACAGTGCTGTAAGTAAAAAGTACATGACGTGCTATGACCGTCACCGGCCCTTAAGGGTATAAGGACCGTGACGGTCATAGCACATCATCTGGTCCTTAAGGAGTTGAAAAGAATAACTTAATCGGAATGGTCTACAAAGTGTGCTTGGTTCGCAAGCACACTTTGTAGACCGTTCCAATGACGTAGTTCTTTTTAAAGATCGCTATTTCAGCTCTGCTGAAGAGCCATCTCGAGTTGCATGACTTTAATCTCCTGCTGTCAGCTTTACAGCTGACATCAGGAGAGAGAGAACTTTAGTGGCAAATATCTCTCAAACCGTAAAGGTTTGAGAAATAAGGCTTTCTACAAATACTTTATCTTTGTAAAATCTACCATACTGAATAAAGTTTATTTCTGTAATTACTATCCCTTTAAAGTATTTTCCTATTCTATAGCATTGTGCCATATATTAGCAATTTATAAAATTATACTTAGCATTATTCTGAAATAGTGACGTCAGCGAGATAATAACTTTTGTGTTTTTTTTTTTAAATAAGTAATTGCCATGACTTACCGTTAATTCTCAGGATACATCAACATATCAGGTTTCAAGTATACCCTTGCGTGATCAGAAGTGAAGAATTATGGATCAGTCATAGTGCTTGAGCTACATGTGGTTTTAGGAGCAGTAAACTTTTGTTATGAAATACATCATAGGGATTTGTTTTTTGTTGTTGAGTAAAACAGTTGTACTCTAACTGCTGAGAAATGTGTATTTTCAGAATTATTACAGTTTACACTATTGTTTATTTTACATTAACAGTGCTCTCTAGTGGTCAGATTCCAGTTAGTTATTCTGTTACATTTTCTGGGAGAGGTGAATCACTGACAAAGAGTTCTCCGTAGAAACTGCTGAGTCATGCTGTCAGTTAGAACTTCAGGAAATAATCACCACCCTTTAAAGGGATAGTCATGTTTGCAATTAAGTAGATTGCCGAGTCTTCTTTATTGTAAATTTAACATTTTCCGCTATGTTTAGCAACTTGCTTTTATGTACTTCTCAAGATATTATATTTAGAAGGAACCCCTTCCTGTCCATTCTGGCCACTTCCCACTGAATGAGCAATCCGGTTCAGGGACCAGACGGATGCAGCGAGGGACAAACTTCAGTGAGTAAGTATAAGGAAAACTCTGCATCCCTTGACGAAGTAGGGCAGGATTTTCCTTTGCTTACTGAAGTTTGTCCCTCGCTGTATTCGTCCGGACCAGACAGAGAGGCATCGTGACGTATTCAGAAAGGGCGGAAGGGGGATCCTTGTACATTTAATATCTTGAAAACTACATAAAAGAAAGTTGCTAAACATAACACAAAGTGTTAGATTTACAATAAAGAAGACTCAGCAATCTACTTAATTGCAAACTTTACTAGCCCTTTAAGTTGGGATATTCATGAAATCTGACCTGTTGCTATATCCTGAGGTTCTGTTGTGAATGTCATAGTTACTTTCATATTCATGACTTAACAAGTGCCGGAGAATGCAGACAAAAGTATCTCATATTTTATTTCCTAAGAAGATCAGCTTTGCAACTGGACCATATAGCAACTTACCGTGCATCAACTCCTCATTACATCTGCAAGCAGGTTACCCGCATCTATTTATATTTGTACTGTCTCAAATATTTGTGCATTGCACATGCTTGTTGATATTGTATAGCTAAATTATATTTATAATAATGACATGACACCATATTTTGAAGAGCTTCACAAATGAAAACAAAGGTAAAGAAAGATAAAACTATATAAACCAAACACAAAAGGTTTAGTGGGTCCTGCTTTTAGAAGTTTAAATTCCATATAACATGTGGTGAAACAAGGCAAATGATTTTGACTCATGAAGACAATATGGAACTGATAAACAGTTTGTCTTATTAGGATACATGGGTTATGGCATTGGTTCCCAAACCGTATCCTCAGAGACTTCTAACAGGTCATGTCGTTAGGTTTTCTCTGCTTGTGCAGATGTGAGTGAATTAATGGAAAGCCTAAAGACATTATCTGTTAGGACTCTCTGTGGACAGGGTTGGGAATCAATAGATTATGTTCGTTGTGGTGGTAAATTATAGATTTGCTTGAAGATGAGGGGAAGATGCACAAAGACACTGAGTTGACTTCTCCAGTGATAGCCCTTTTCCAAGTCCTATGTTATTCTATGGAGCCCATGCACTAAGATTTTTCCAGCTTCCAAGATCTTAGTGCATATGCTCTATAGAGTAACATAGCACCTGGAGAAGTGATATCACCAGAGAAGTCATATCCAGTTTATCATCTTTTTATCATGCCTTAGTGCATAACCCCGATATGTTTCTGTGTAGTGTTTAACCCCTTTGATGCTATGCATTGAGACCTCTTACATCTAAGAAGTTAAATTACTGAAATCTGGGGTCAAGAATTCCATGGTGCACAATAAGACTCCTATTTGGGGAAAAAAAGGTTGCCATGATTTAGAGTGGAAAGGCACTAAGTTGCACCTCATATTAATTTCAGTAGTTTTTATGTCTATATTGTGAACCTATAAAAATAAAATAATTAGTAAACAATTTAATCTTGTTAATTTTACCTCATTAACAATCACTTGGCTAACTTTATCATATATCCTGCAGGGGTTAACATCTTCCACCAGTGTTGAAGAACAATGCATTGGGAATCTTTCTTGCATTCAAGGGGTTAAAAATTCCAATTTGAATTAAACAAGTACAGTTGGTTTTCTGCAGTATTTCTCAAATTTGCCTTATTACACAAGAGTCAAGGTGTTTATTTACTCTGTACACATAAATTCGAAAGAAAAGCATTGCTTAGGTAAAGCATGGAGCTGTTTAAAGGGATAGTAATGTTTCAAAATAAAAGCAGTTCTAAATAATCATCATAGTATTTGGACCATTGGGAGTGTTATTTCAATACAGTCAGAGTTGTAGTTCAAGAGTATTTGAATGATAAAATATCCCCCTCCTGCCCCTTTTACTGATGTAACACTGCTCACCTCACAACAGAAAGGTAGTGTCCAGATGGCTTGCAGAGAGGGACAATCTTCAACTAGCATTAGGGAAAAACCTGTCAACGGGGGCAGGTTTTTCATTGTTCTCACAATAAGAAGATTGTCCCTTGCTGTGAGCTGTCTGATCTTTGGATACCTAACTGGCACTCAGAGGGTTAAGACCATATTCCACATCTGAGGGGAGGTGGCTTACACTAGATAAAAGTAGTAGGAGGGAATACTTTATCATTCAGTTACTCTTGAACTTCAACTCTGACAGTATTGAAATAATACTCTCCTTGTCTCAAATACTTTGAAGATTAATTGGAGCTGCTTTTATTTTGAAACATTACTAATTTAATTCTTCTCCAATAGACACAGATTACTGAAAATGATATCTTTATTGCAGCACTTTGCAAGCAAAAATATTTTACTAGAACCATGATTTATTTTTTGCATGAAATCTGTTCTTTCTTCTTCATACACTTTTTGATTGCAATCTAAACAGTCTTCAGATTGATCCTTTGCATCCTATTTTCAGTTTTGTCACCCTTATACAACCAAAAATGTCAACAAAATTCAGAAATGGCTGCCTAAATATGACATGTGGTAGATATATGCAGTGGTCCTAGACATACCTATATTGCAAGTTTTAGTTTTTCCATTTTATATATATCTCATTGCCTTTTACCATGGACTAGAGAGCAAAGGAAAGCATTGCTTGGTAACCCTGGTTCTGTATCTCCAAGTAACATAGCTTAATACAATTCCAATTTAGCTGCCTAATTAATATTTAGAAAATGTAGCATTTTATTGTGCAGTGGACTTACATCTAGAAATGTCTATCTTAAATGGTATGTGTAATTTTTTTAAAGTGTGAGGAAAATGACTCTAGCATGCATCCAAGCTGAAATATTTAGGGCTTGATTCAGTTGTTCCTGTTCGGCAAAAAATTGTTCACATTAGGCAAAAAAAACAGCAAACAAAAAAAAACAGCATTTTCAAGCACGGTAAGCAATTCAATTACCTGTGCTATGAAACAATGGCAGAAAAAAAAAAACTGCCAGGTGATAACGTAAAACGCATTTTGACGAATTGAAAAATAAAAAAAAAATCCCACAAGTTGCAATTCAATTGACTTTGTTAGCTATTAAGATGCAATAAGGGACTCACTCAACTCACTTTATAACTTAAATTTAAGACCAAGGGCCAGATTCTATTGCAGGTGCTAAATGTTAACACCCGTTTTATCAAACATTTTCCTATTAAAGTCTAAGGGGAAAACTGGAGATAAAAGCAGTGATAAAATTAGCACCTGTAATATAATCTAGCCCTATAGTCCCTTATCGGATCTTTAGGGCTAGATTATATTGCATGTGCTAAATGTTAACACCCACTGTATCAAACATTTTCCTATTGAAGTCTATGGAGAAAACTGGAGATAAAAGCAGAGCTAAAATTAGCACCTGTATTAGAATCTAGCCCTTAGCTGATGCAGAAATTAAAGCCAAAAAAAAAGCTAAGGGCTAGATTCTATTGCAGGTGCTAATTTTAACTCTGCTTTTATGTCCAGGTTTCCCCATAGACTTCAATAGGAAAGTGTTTGATAAAATGGGTGTTGACATGTACCACCTGCAATAGAATCTAGCCCTGTGTCCCCAGTGGATGTATTGAAATGAGGCCCTAAGCCCCATATCAATATATCCAAAGTACCTAAAAAGTGTTAAATATTAGTAAAATTAACCCTATGAGTGCCAGTGGGGTATGATTACCCCACCAGCACTCATAGGGTTAACCCGACTAAGTAACAAAGCAACATCCCCTGAAAAGTAACACTTACCATTAATCCTGATGTCCAGAGGAGTCTTCAGCATCCTGGTCATCTACTGTCAGTCTTCTTTCTTCTCTTCTTTATTTTCTGCTTTATTCTCTCTTGTATCTTCTGTCTTCTTGTATCTTCTTTGTGGCTGTAAAAATAAAAATAAGCATGCAGAAATGTTTCTTTAAAATAACCTGCACACTTATACATAGTTTAACCCCTTGAGTGGTATGCAACACAGTGTATAAGTGTGCAGATCAACTTCTCTTAACATGCCCCAACTTATAAAGAAATTGTGCCAATTTTGTAAAAAAAATCCTTATTATAAGTCTGAAAATAATATTATTCTTTTCTACTTCGCCACCGGTGTGTGCAGCCGTGGAGGCGGCCAAGAAACTGACATGCAGCATAGTCCCCCGGCTATTACCTCACGGGCAATGCCTGTTCCACAATAAGGGAATCTGAACAGAGACTGCCTTTATATATGCACATTCTCTGTTCCAATTCACGCACATCCCAGCCAATCAGTTTCTCCTCCACCTCCGTGGCCACACACAGCTGCAGAGAAATAGAAAAGGATAAGATTATTTTTCAGACATATAATAAGGATTTTTTTATACAACATTGGCACAATTTCATTATAACCTGGGGCATGTTTTTTACATAGTTTAACACTTTGAGCCCCAGAGAGGTACGCAACGCATTGCTCTGCAATGCGTTGCGTACCCCTCTGGCACTCAAGGGGTTAAACTATGTATAAATTTGCAGGTTGTTTTAAAGAAACATTAATTCATGCTTCTTTTTTTTTTACAGCTACAAGCAAAGAAGATAAAAGAAGAAAAGATACAAGACAGAAGAAAGAAGAGAAGAGAAAAAAGAATGGAGATAGAAGGAGCAGGACAGTGTATGATAAGTAAGTGTAACACAGATTAGTTAACGATCTGTCAAGCACCAATCGTTAGCTTTTTTTCGTTGGTGTTCCCATTATTGCCACTCTTTAGCAGCTTTTTGGAAACTTAGTGCACAAAACAAACTTTTGGCCACAAGGCCATTTCTGTGTCCTAATGTCCACTGTGCTTTTTGCTGGTAGGGCAGTTGAATACAGACTTAGACATTTTCTTTTGTCGGTCGGTATCTATTTTCCCCTACCAGCTTTTTTACCAGGCTCAATTGAATCGAGCCCTTTAGGGTCTATTTATCAAAGAGTTTCTATAGCAGTGTATCAGGTACACTGCTCTCTGATGATATTTATTATCTATGGAGGTCATTAAGAAATATCAGTAAGGTTTTTATCAATGATCAAGTGTATTTCACTGTATAATTTATGCATGAGATAGCTGCATAAGAATACAGCATACGTGTTTACAAAACATTGACCCCCAGACCAACATAGGAAACACATACCAGAAATCTGCATACAGAAATAACATATTTCTGTAGCACATCCTAGAACCAGCTCAATGATAAATAAGTACCTGCAATTGGATATATCAAGAAATGTATAATATTCAAGGAAATATAGTTATAAACTTGAAAATTTTGTCATCCACCATTTAACTAATAGCCCCCTTAATGTACAGATAAAGCCAGTGAATTATTTTAAATTTCCTTTGAATTATGATCCCCAAAAGACACAGCTAAGGGGTTCAGTTTCAACATGTGAGAAATTGCATCAGTCCGTCTTCGGCAGATTTCTTTTTGATAGCGTTGCTAGAAAAAGGAAAAAAAAATATATTAGTTGGATGATTGCTCCATTGGAAACATTGCTGCTTTGAGAAATTTTAATTGTTTCCAGCTTGGCTCTTTTGACTTTCCAATATGATAAAGTATTAAACTGACATCTGGAATACATTACAACCGTAGGCTTATGTTCTTTCTCCTGTCAGAGTGACTATTTAGGTTTAAATTATGATTAGATAGAGATTTGGGATTTTACTCTATCATAACATATCAATAAATAAATGTAAAAAACAGGTGAAAATTGCAGATTTTTTTTTTAGTTTTAAAGATACATTAGTTACTTTTAGAGAGAAGTACAAACTGAGTTCAGCCAGTCATTTGTTTGTAACAAATAGTTTTTGAGTAATTAACCCCTTTGAGTGTCAAAGGAGCATCTAATAGATTGAATTGCAAACCCCTCTGGCACTCAAAGCGTTAACATTTATTTATTTGTAGCACAGTGTGGTTCTTTATGTTAATTAGTATATGTGCTGGGAAAATATTACAACAACATACTATGAATCTAGACAGAGCCTACACACTGGGGTATTCCTAATAGCATCTAATGTGGTGGATTTTACCGTGAATAAAGCTAGTAATCGTACTGTGCAGGGAATCGGTATAAAGGGCCACACTGTGCCATCAAAATATAAATGTTCATTTCGCAAACTATTTAAAGGCACAGTAAAAGATTTTTTTTTTACGAAACCCTATGTTATAGAGCTTTTCCTGCTGAATAAAACAAAGGTACTTCATCCTCTGTAAGTTCTGCCTTACAGCATGACTTGGCAGTTTTTATCACATTCTGTGGAGAGCTGTTTTTCTGTGACTCATGTCTCCTACAGAATGGAACAGAATAACGTTTGGAATTTGACCACTAAGGGGCACTGTTAATGTAAAAAAAAACACAAAAACAAATAGGTTGAGCTGTAAAAACTGAAAATATGCATCTCTCCCTTGTTTTATTCATCAGTAAAAGCCCTAAAAATATATATTATATTTAACAAAAGTTTACTGCTCCTTTAACAGAAAAAAGACTAGCACAACATATAGGCAGATTTTATTTATCTGTTAAAAAAAAAAAATAAACTTGCCTTAAAGTGACGGGTCTACTTTAAAGATCTGGATTTAACCACAATCAACATGTATAGTTATGCAACACAATGTTATTGAATCCAAAATGGTGGCTGACAAGACCTATACATTGGTTACATATTATATGCTTACCCAGTCAGTAAATCACTCTGTAGCCAAACTTTTGCTATTTGAGAAACATCTGGTAAAATTATGATGTCCAGACTTCTGCTCATGCCGGTAGCACAAGCAATTATATGTGTCATCCTTGTATAGTCAAATTTTGACTAATAAATAGTTCTAACATATTTTAATGTAAAAATATAAAAAAGAAAAAGATTATTGGACATGGAGCGGTGATTTTTTTTCTACTGATTTAAAGGTATAGTAATATTTCACAAAAACAGCAGCTCCAATTAATCTTCGTAGTATTTGAGCCATAGAGAGTGTTATTTTAATTCTGTCAGAGTTGTAGTTCAGTAGTAATTGAATGATAATGTACCCCCCTCCCGCCCCTTTACCTAGTGTAACACTGCTCACCTCAGATGTGGAATCTGGTTGCATGACCAGACAGATAACAGCAAGGGACAATCTTCTTACTGTGAGAACAATGAAAACCCTTCCTCCTTGACAGGTTTTTCAGCTTTTTCCCTAATCTTAATTGTAGATTGTCCCTGTCTGCAATCTACCTGAGCACCTCCCTGCTGCACTGAGCTGAGCAGTGTTACATCAGTAAAAGGAGCGGGAGGGGGATACTTTATCATTCAATTACTCTTGAACTACAACTCTGGCAGAATTGAAATAACACTCTCCAAGGCCCAAATACTATGATGATTAAATAGAGCTGCTTGTATTATGAAACATTACTATCCATTTAAGAAATTAGAATGAGGAACTTTTTGACAGTTGAGGAGTCATATAAAATACATAATTTTGTATGTGTTACACAACCCTCTGGTCATGAAAAGGTGAATAGTAGACTACCAGACATTACTAGCAACATTTTTCTGTCCTACTACAGTACAATAAAAATTATTTCTTTGCTTTCGTAATTATTGTTTGAATTTAGTCTCATCTTAATTTGCGCTGCTGCATCTGCAGTATATAAAGAAAACATGTTAGCAATAATCCATGGAAAGCAGCAGTTGCACTTACTCAGACATCTGTTTCTTTTAGACAGTATTGTTGACTTATGTTCCAGTTACATTCCAGGATTTTAGCATAGATTGAAAATGAATGGATGAAAATCCTACAATGCCTCCCCTCCACTCACAGTTGTGTAATGCAACTTCCGATTTTTCTAGCAACACTGGGGAAGATTCACTAAGCGGTGATAAAGATAAAGTGGAGACATCTCCAGTTTATCACTTCTCCAATTACTATGTTATTCTATGGAGCCTATTCACTAAGATCTCCAAAGTTGAAAAAATCTTAGTGCATAGGCTCCATAGAATAACCTAGGAATTGGAGATGTGATAAACTGGATAAGTCATCTCCACTTTATCACCTCTTTATCATGCTTCAGTGAATCTCCCCCTTGACTTATTCATATACTTCTCCAATGTTTTTCAAACTTTTGAGTGATCTCTGTCCTCTTCAGAGAAACTGATTCTCTAATAATCTGGATCAAGAACGTTACCATGGGGAACAAACAAAGACTCCCATTAATTTCATTGGGGCGTCAGTGTTACTTTGACACAATTCTTCCTAATGCATTGGAGACCTCTCTAGCATTCAGATGGATAAAAGCCTATTTTAAATGAACGGGCATTTGGTGTAATTGGTTTATTCTAGAAACTAGTATAAAAGCCTGTGTACACGGGCCAGCATTCTGTGTGTTCGGGCAGTCTGTACTGCGCATGACTGCAAAAGCCTATGTACACAAGCCAGCATTCTGCGCATTCGGGCAATCTCTACTGTGCATGACTGCATCGGACAAACATACATCTGACATTTTATATTATAGGATGCTCCAAGCCTTAGTGGGCCTTATTCCCAAAAAGAGGAGCAATTATAGGGTAAACCTACTGTACCATTAAAGGGATAGTAATGTTTCATAATAAAAGCAGCTCTAATTAACCCCTTAACGACGGATGACTTACCAGGTACGTCCCGCAGAAACTGTTACTTAGTGACAGAGGACGTACCTGGTAAGTCACGGAAGTCCGGGTCTCCGTGCGGCTGCACGCCGCTCGGAGACTCCAGACTTGTTTGAAAAAAAAAAAAAAATGTTCGGCAGGCGTTAAGGTGACAGCCGCGTACGAACGCGGCTGTCACTAAGGGGTTAATCATCATAGTATTTGGACTTTGGAGAGTGTTATTTCAATTCTGTCAGAGTTGTAGTTCAAGAGTAATTCAATGACAAAGTGTCCCCCTCCCGCCCCTTTTTCTGATGTAACACTTTTCAGCCAGAGCAGAAGGGAGGTGCCCAGGTAGACTGCAGAGAGGGACAATCTTCAATTAAGATAAGGGAAAAAAATGAAAAGCTTGTCAAGGGGGGCAGGGCTTTCATTGTTTTCATTGTAAGAAGATTGTCCCCTGCTGTTATCTGTCTGTCTTACAACCAGATTCCCCATCTGAGAAGAGATGGCTTACACTAGGTAAAAGGGGCAGGCAGGGGGAAACTTTGCTTGTGAATATCTCTTAAACCATAAAGGTTTGAAAGATAAGACTTATATCATTTGTCATATTTTTTTAATGCCTACAAAATAAAATAAAGTTAAAACAAAGTATTACTATCCCTTTAAAGAAATACCCCCCCCCCCCATTCTCATTTATTTAAATGGGGCTTTTGATCTCTTGACTACTAAAGTGATCTTGAACATATTGCTTTGTATTGCTCTAGCTTAAAAGGGGTTAAAATCCCCATTTAAACCAGTGGAAAGTTTTATATCTCCTAGGGTGCAGTTGGTTTGCCCCAGAAATGCCCCAATTTTCTTTTGTGCCTAAGGCCCAGTGAATTTATCTCAGCAGCTGGTATTAGTATAACAAAATGAAAGGCCAGCTTTGTATTTGGGATTCTACATATCTTAATGTACTGTTATGCATCCCATGTCAGGGATTTACAGGCTTCCTGTGATGTATAATTTCAGCTTAACTGTAAACAGACCTATGCTTTTTATGTATTTTCTAAATAGTTGGGTGAATGTAAAAAATGATTCAATGCTAAATCAAGCAAAAGAATTGCTAACGTCTGTCCTCTGGTATGCACTACAGTGATTATACACTGTAGTACAAAACCTTAAAGGGATAGTAATACTTGCAGATTACTAATCCCCATATTGTAGCTTTGTTAAAAAGAAACATATTACCCCCAATGTCATCTCTCAAACTCTTATGGTTTGAGAGATGATAGCGCTCGAAGTTCCCCCCTCCCTCCCCCTTCCCTGACTGAACGCTGCCTGCAGGGATATCTGGTATTACTTGCATCAGGCGGCTCTGCAGCTGAGCCGAGAGTGCGTTTATAAAAAAGAATTATTGCACTGAAACGGTCTTCTAAGTGTGCTTGGTTTACAAGCACACGTAGAAGACCATTTTAGTGAAAGATTTTTTTTTTTATAAATGCAATCTCGGCAATGCTGCAGAGCCACCTGATGCAAGTAATACCGGATATCCCTACAGTCAGCGTTCAGTCAGGGAAGGGAAAGGGAGGGGGGAACTTTGAGTGCTATCATCTCTCAAACCATAAGGGTTTGAGAGATGACATTGGGGGCAATAAGATTTTTTTTTAACAAAGCTACAATATGGGGATTAGTAATTTGCAAGTATTACTATCCCTTTAAGCACAGCCACTGGCATTAGAGGCTAACACCAGTATAGGAACTTGTCAAATTATGTTTTTTGTCCAGTATCCTGCTAGGTTTTTCTGTATACGTGGCTGCACTAACCACAGTACAGCATTAACATCCAGATGATTTTGATTCCCTACCAGTAAGGATTCTGGCACACGCATTAGTTTATGAGAAATTAACTTTTATGTTTTAGTGGTATATTGTGGCACATTATGCTAATTCCAAGCACTGCAAACTAACTGGTTCTGTCCTATTTAGGGTCTATCGTATCGCTTACTGTGGTATTACCCCCAGTGTGTGTGGGCTCTGTTTCATTTGATTATAGGACAGTGTTTGGTAATAATGGCCCAGCACATAACCTTTATTTGTTGGTGTCACTTTATGCTTTTTGAAACCCAAATCCCTCTGTTCCTCTTTCCCAGACTGTTGTCCCTCTTTTAACGAGATCAGACTGTGGTGTGTATAAATAAGTGAATCTCATTGGTCCACAGCAATAAAACTGACTGACTATGTTTATAAATTAGTGGGTACAAATACAATAACTTTGTCTTGT
The DNA here is from genome assembly GCA_037306005.1 of Rhinophrynus dorsalis. Classification (NCBI taxonomy): domain Eukaryota; kingdom Metazoa; phylum Chordata; class Amphibia; order Anura; family Rhinophrynidae; genus Rhinophrynus; species Rhinophrynus dorsalis. The sequence goes on from CM074721.1 coordinate 253,200,769, forward strand.
TCTACATTATTTATAGTTACACAAAGTGGTGTCAAAAGGTTATGAAATATCTGTAATGCCCCGCCCACTAGTCACACCCCCAGCAACACCACCTAAACCAAAGTGTGTCCATCTTTGGCCATTTGAAATGTTGGGAGTTGTGCTTTTCAAAATTAACTAATCTTAGGGTGACTGGTCTATTTTAATGACAAAACTATAAAATAAAATTAGAAAATCCAAAGATGTGTAATAAACATTATTGTTTTGATAAATAGTTATACATCTTGGGGGTTATTTGATACACAAGTGATAAAGTGGAGATAACTTCTCCAGTGATATCACTTGTCCAGTTTCCATGTTATTCTGAAAAGCCTATGCACTAAGATCTCCAAAGTTTGAGGTGTCTTAGTGCATAGGCTCCATCGAATAACATAGGACTTAGAGAAGTGATATCACTGGAAAAGTCACCTCCACTTTATCACTTGTTTATCACACTTTAGTGCATAACTCCTGATATGTTTAGTATTACAGCTTAGGTTTTCAAGGGTGTGGCTCATTTGGTTGTGACCGACATGAAGCAAAGAGAATAAGGTGAACTGCACTTACATATATTTTTGGTATTCAAGGGTAAATGTTGGTGAATAAGTCCACTAGTGCTTAATCCCTTAACGACCAATGGTCCAGGGATATGTGGTCCTTTAAGGACCAGATAGGAAAGTCTGAAGTGCCGTCCCACGTGACTGATCACATGTGCTGGCGCGCTGAACTGGGGACTGAAAGAGATCGCTCTAGTCTTGGGACGATCAAGTTCCGTCCCTGCTATTACTCACTGCAGGAGCACTGTGAGTAAAAAGTATGTGATGTGCCAGGACAGTCACTGGTCCTTAAGTGCCGGATAGCCATGACGGTCCTGGCACATCACTGGCGCGAAGGGGTTAACCTATCCTCCTATATAATAATTTGCTAGGATGTTTGTCACGATGCAGTCATGCGCACTAGAGACTGCCCATGTTTAGGAAGTCTCTACTGCGCATGATTGCATTGTGTGAGTGAGGTGATGTAAGACTGCATTTCGTGAAGCAGTGAGGTAGCGGCCGCTTAACCTTTTGAGTGCCAGAGGGGTACGCAATGTATTGCAAAGCAATGAGTTGTGTACCCCCTCTGGCACTCAAAGGGTTAACATTACCCGGACCTTGGCCCGTGTACACGGACTTATACACTAGTATACAAATAACTGCTCAAGGAAAATGAAACATGTTGTGCTGATTTCTTCTACTTTCAAGTCATACATTGCGTGTCACTTTTCCCAGAGGAATGACTGCCCCATACACTCCATACTACTGCACAAAGTGTTCATTTTGTTGTGTAAGAACCTTTTCTACATAAAGGTTAGGAAGGCTCACCTTACAAAAGCACTTCTTTGGGTTATATTTTATTCATAAATGTCCCTTAATTTAAGGTGAGAAATAACATCTCCATTGACAATATGGAGCTTAAATGCATTGTCCCGATTCATTGGAGTAACTTCTAACATTCAAGTGGGAGTTTTCATTTGTCCACAATGGTGCAGTTGCTTTTCCTCAGATTATTTTCCTCTCTTAGCATAAGGTCCAAAGTATTTTATTAATTAAAAATTGTTTAAAATGGGATGTTTAATGTTTTACTTATATTCCAACTATCCCAAGTGTATGTACTTTGTATTTTTTCTGCATTCACATATATTTTGCAAGATATCTGCACAATGCATGATCTTTCGCCCTTATTTGGAATAATGTGCATTGAATAAATACTCACTAGTAATGTATTTGCTTTCTAATAACCATAAATAACATTAAGAACTGTGATGAAATGGTAGGTCTCCTTTTTACTACTCCCCTCCTGAAGACAGTGGGGGTTTCTGAGAACATTACAGAATACTACAGACCTCATTTCTTGGACAATCTTTTCTCTACTGTAACCATTTGGATGCTAGAGAGGTCTCCAGAGTAATGATTTTCATTGCATGGGAGAGCTCTCCAGCATCCAAGAGGTTAATGCACCATTGTACAAGATGCTACTTTCCTATATCGAATATACTTACAACATATGTAACTATATTATATTAAATCAGGCTAACCTCTTGCATGCTGGATTTGTTTCCAAACTATAGCCTTTGAATGCTGGATGAGTATCTAATGCACTGCGAAGCAATGCTTTGGATAACCCTCTAGCATTCAAAGAGTTAAATGAGTTTAATATAAAAACCAAAAATATGATGTATTCCAAAAAGGACAGTATATTTTGAAGCCTGAAACACTATAACATTGTAGTAAAATGGAACAATTACCCCCCCACACACAGAGTACATTTGTACTACATACTAAGCACTAGGAAAATAATACAAACTTATAACCCTTTGAGTGCCAAAGGGGTACGCAACGCATTGCTTTAGGGTTAAATAATATGATGTAGAACTTTTCTACATTTGTATATTTGCTATAGTTGCTTTCGGTATCAATTTATCTTTACCATGTAGAAAAAAATCAAAAACCTTTGACTCTGAAGGTAATTTTTTCTGTCTCTTTGTATTATCTTATGCTGCCTAATGTTAAATTATTAAGTTACCTTTGAATGCTCTGTCATGAAGCCATCTGTAGCAGAGTCTCCAGCAGCAAGCTTGCATCTGCAGCAGGGATGTGTGTGCTTGCCTTTTCCTGTGGAGAATTGCCATTTTTGTCAGAGGAACTTCTCAGGAGGAGGAGGGCCCCCGAGCTATATGAATGTGCTGTGGTGGAATTCTCATATATGGAAACAACAGGATTTTTTTCCGTGAAGTCAGCAGATGAAAGAAATTCCTGTACAAAACACCTTTCTTTTGATTTAAAATATTTCCATACTATTGACTTTTCAAAGCATATTTCAAGTGGCTATTAGAGACTTTGCAACATACATGTCATAAGATAAATTCCACTCTGCAGAAAGATGCAGAATAGGCTTGATTCCTCAGCAAAGTATGTGTATGTGCACTCATGTGTGCGCATCCATCTCCCTAATTTTGTATTCATGGCTCTAAAGTCTACTTTTTTTCTTCTATTATATTCACCAATTGCTAATATGAAGGCATTAAGGACATTAACCTGCTATGACTGGTAAGGTCAGTCAGCATATGCCATTAACTTATAGGGTATTATCTATAACTGCTAAAAAGGTAAAATAAAATGTGATAATACTGCCCCCTATTGCCATTTTTATGGAATTGAGCATTGTTTCATCTGTGAGATTTTACATTAAATCTGGAATGCACAAATTACTATTTCAATTCATTTTAAGGAGTATTTAATGGAGCAGTAAATGTTTTATGAAAAAATGCATGTTACAAGATTTTTTCATGCTGAGTAAAACAAGAGCACACCCACTGCTAGGTTATGCTTCAATCAAAAGTAATTGCTGCTTCAACTTGTGTGTATGTGTGTGGGGGATGTTAATAAACTGTAGTTTTCTATTTTGATCACCAGGTTGTACTGTTCCTATCACTTACTATGGGGTGCTATGATCTGTAACCCAATCTGTCCCATAGGATGCATTATAAATAAAATGTGCCTTTTGGACACTAATTGGGATTGAACAAAACAAAATTTGCTTCACCTGTAATAACATTTATATGAGAAATATCTCACCAGTGGGAGTACCTTTGTTTTACTGAGCAGGAAAAGTCCTATAACTTTTTTTTTTTTTTTTTTTAATAAAGTGTTTTCTGGAGTCCGTGGTATTCCTTATTAGTAACTTTGTAATTTTATGGTGTGCATATGTTTCTGAGTATCAGGTGAATGCCAAAAGAGATGATGTAATGAAAACTAGCAGATGTCACATATTTGAAGGATATTACTATTATGCTCATGCAAAATGATGCTGATGGTTGTGTCTGTGAGCCTTATGTAAAAGCAAGCTATAGCTGTCCTGGAGCAGATGAACTGCACTGTAGGGAATAAATAAAGGCAGTTGTTATCCCTTTGAATGCTAGAGGGGCAAGCGATGCATCGAATACATCTCTAACATTGAGGGTATTAAAAGCTCCATTTAAATCAATGTTTGTCCCAGAATAGCTCCCGTCTGCCTTTATATAAAGCCTTTATATAAAGATGTACATTTATTAATGCATTTATGCCAGTGATGCAACCTGTAAATCCCTTTCTCTTCTCGTACAACATATGTTAATGTTCCACCTGTGATAAGCCCATTGCACTTACTGATGTATTCATCTTATATTCTACCAGGTTATTAGGCATTATTTAACTCTGACATGTGATTGTATACACTGATTTATCTTCCGACTGTATTCCACAGGGCTGTTTACGTAAGCTACACTACAAGATCTGATAAAAGACCAGAATTACATATACATTACTTTAGAGTCATACTGTGCAGTTTAACTTGGCGCCAAAATTTCTTATATTTCCTTTTTTAATATTTCAGGTCCGTGCCCTCTCCAGTTTACCTACTGTCTTTCTCCATGAGCTCCCTCATAGATCCTTGTACTATCTACAGTCTGACTTCTTCTAATCTGAGTTGATTTAATCCCTTGCTGATTTTAGCACGCTTACGGATAAAACTGACTGACATATCTCAGCTTCCAAAATGAACCTTGTGTTTTGACCTCTGTTAATGGGACCAGTCTCCTACATGTACTGATCATTACTGCCTTAATCTTTTTCCTAGACTTTGCTCAACTCAGGCACATACACACTCAATCCTTATTAATCAAGTTAAGTTGGTACAACTCTGGATTGAACAACCTGCACCATAAGGGAAAAGAAAAATTTCATAAATTCCCATTGACTGAAATGTGGTTTCTAACTCCTTAAATGAGCCAAAAAATGATGTGAGAGGCTCTGCGCACAAACAAAAGCACAATGGCCTGTTCTCCGGCTAGTCACTGCTCAAGAGCATCACATTTTAGCTCTCTAATGCCATTACAGAGGAGAAATTTCCACATACATATTAGACTAATCCCGCCCATAAGGGCAGTCTAGTACCAAAATGATGGGCAAGTCTCCTCTGCACGGAAAAACCAGCTAACTTCAGACATACGTTTCGGCCTTATTTGGGCCTCATCAGTGAGGTGCAGCTGGCTTCCCTAGGCACTGAGAGCTTAACTCCTTAAATGGTAGAGACGTCACCAATGTATTGTTCACAATGCCCTGAGACCGCTACCATTCAAGGGGTTAACAGCCCTATTTCAGACAGCAGGACTTTGATTTGCCCCTGTGTTATAGTTGGTTTACTCCAGAAATGAACCTTTTCAGCTTTATGAATAAGGCCCTCAGTCTGCTACCTTCAAATGTATGTTGGCAATATTGAGTGCCATTGGAGAATGTGTCACTCAAAAGAGGGCATCCTTTATTACAAGTTTGTTGTCAAGCCTATGTTATAGTTTAAAGGGATAGTAATGTTTCATAATAAAAGCAGCTCCAATTAATTTTCATAGTATTTGGGTTATGGAGAGTGTTATTTCAGTACTGTCAGTTGTAGTTCAAGAGTAATTGGATGATAAAGTATCCCTCTCCCACCCGTTTTACTGATGTAACACTGCTCACCTCAGAGCAACAGGGTGTTGTCCAGATGGATCGCAGAGAGGGACAATATTCAATTAACAAAAGGGAAAAACCTGTCAGTGGGGGCAGGGCTTTCACTGTTCTCACAGTAAGAAGATTGTCCCTTGCTTTGAGCTGTCTGGTCTGTGGATCAGATTCCACATCTGAGGTGAGTTGGCTTACACTAGGTAAAAGGGGCGGGAGGGGGAAACTTTATCATTCACTTACTCTTGCACTACAACTCTGACAGTATTGAAATAACTCTCTCTATGGCTCAAATACTATGAAGATTAATTGGAGCTGTTGTTTTTGTGAAACATTACTATCCCTTTCAGGACCACAGGAGAGTGCATCACATTGTTTTAAAATGTGTTGTGTAACTCTCTGGTCCTTGAAAGGTTAAATAAAATATATTTTCTGCTTTGCATACACTATGCTATTCTATCTACTTCTTTTCTGTGATTTGATGATCTCCAGTCTTTCATACCATATGTTTTTCTACCCATCCTAACATGCACAAACTTGGCTCTTGGCTCCATCCACAGATAACCTCTTGTTTCCTCTCCTTCACATTATATCCATTCTTTGAATGTTAATCTTCCACTTGATCCATCCGGTTTAACTACCAACCTCTTTTTTGTGAAGACTTCAAAGCTATTTGAGGGAATTGCATACATAAAACCCTTTTATTTATTTTCCATGTTGAACTATTTTACCATTTATAGGTTGACTTTCACCTACTACTTTGTACCAAGATACTTACAAAATGTCAGTGACATCAAAACTGATGTCAGCTATGTCTGATTTTTGTGGGGTATTTACTGCTCTTGAAACTGTCATTCACCAACTTCTTTAGGGGTAGACATTTCCACTAAAGTTATTGCAAGGCACTGGCTTTGAGTGCTTTTGCTGCCTATCACCTTAAGGACGGCCGATTGTGCATGCGGACGTCACTTAAGGATCACTATTTTTTTTTTATTTTTTTTTTTAATCTGATTCAGGGCTCCCCAAACGGCGTTCAGCCACACAGGGAGCCCTGAAATTGATGACGTACATGTAGTCATGGGTCCTTTAGGGACATCCACCCATGACGTTTATGTATGTCCTGCATCGTTAAGGTGCTATCTTTGAAGGTGTGGGCTTATATTCACATATTTTAGATCAGGCATGCATCCTCCTAACTAATAAACTGTGAATCCCAACAGGATTTCTCATTTTAACTATAGTGAGGCCCTGCTGATCCAAATTCCATTGTAATCAGCTTGTTTTGCTGGCAGGTGTAGGCAATCTTTGGCTCTCCGGCAGCTGGCTGATTGGGGATGATGGTAGATATAATCACCAACATCCTGAGAGATAAAATGTGCATACCCATGTTTTTGAGATAATTTTGACATTGTTTGTACATAATTTTGCTTATTTTATATTATTATTATTTTTTGTCCAGGGCAACAATAGGCTGATTTTAAGCAATCCTTCTTTCTCATGGTTAATTGCAAATGCAAATATGTAAATATGTGCATATGTTAGAACTAGAGTGTTTTCCATGGATATCATATTTCAAACATCACATCTACATCTTCTAAAACTATTTTCTGTGTCGTCCAATACAGGTTACTGGTAACTTTGGGTAGGTGATCAGCCCCTTTAAGTAGGCAGGAACAATTCTGAGAAGTGACTGCTGGGTGGAGCCTACCTCCTCTTCTTAGCTTGCAGCTAGCCAATCCCCATCCAGTAATATTTGTTCCTTGGTCAAGACACAAGACAAGAGAACAGTTCTGCTATAGTTTTGGCTTTTTTATTATTTTTCTATTAGATATGGGATACCACCATTAGGCAGATTATCATCACTGACCATTCCCCTCACCCAAATGTGGATAGTTCAGTTTACCAGGTGCTTTTGTGAATCTTGGCTGCAAGTTCTTTCCTCAGGAGTTGCCCACTGAGGCTTCTTCTTGATATATGGTAATCTGAAGATAGAAGACCTGCTGAAGAGGTGAGCACCCTTTGAGTGCTGAGGTCCACATGTCCCATGCTTCCCCTCCACACAGGGGTCTCATTTGGAGTTCCTATTACATACTCTTGCACTCATTGAGTTTATCGGTATGTCTGTGGGGTGTTTGGAGCATGTTTATATAGTAACATAGTAGATACGACTGAAAAAAAAAACCTTTGGCTGCTGGTTTAGCATTTCTTGGGGGATTGTGGGCACTTTCCTACTGGGATCTGTGTTTATTGGGTCTACTGACTAGTTCTAGTGGGCTTTTGAGTGATTTTACACTTTGGTATTCACTTCGTGAAATTTGTGTTCTGCTCCTTTAAGACGCGCGTTTACCTCATAGATGCCATTGCTCCTTTCACTTCTATGGGACAGTTTGGGACATATCTCTGCAACTGCTCCACGTAGCGAGGTCAGAGATGGCTCATTTTGTTAGTCTGCCCTTGCTCTGTTATCCGGTCAACGTTCTGGGCATGTTGGGGGGGCTCAGGGGGCTTCGGGCACTGTTGGGGTACTTTTTTAGAGAAACGACAATTCCCATGAGCACTTGCTTCTCGCGCTCGTTTCTGATTGGCTCCCACTGCAGCAGCCATTTTGTGCCTTCTCTGAACGAGTATCCTACGTAGGGCTTGGACTCTCCTTCTCTCCTCAACAGTTTAACCCTTCACCTACCAAATAAGTCTATTTTAGCATTTCTGGGGTGATTTTTATTATCATACACACTGTTTTTTTGGGTGTTTCTGATACTTTGACCGTTTGACTCTGTGAGAATGTCTGTTCCACTAGACCTTGGGGCTAGGCCTAAGACTAAGGACATTGGGGCATCTGTGTCCCCCATTGCTCATTGCTCCTCATGTCACTCAGAGTTACCTAGAGAATACTCAGGTCATGTTTGCCCAGCATGCGCTGCTGGCCCTGAATCCCCTGCAGGGACCTCCTGCCATGCACTAAAGCCAGTTTGGATGCAAGAGTTTAAGGCTACTATCAGGGACCTCCGGTTTACCTTACAACTCCTTCCATCCACCTTGCAGGGGGTCTTCCATTCGTGGAAGGCCTCCACCCCTATCAGATCTTCCCTGCCTAAACTGCTGGGTGTACCTGATGTGCCAGATTTCTCTGAGGAGGAATTATTGGTGGACTCTGATGATGAAGACTGTTCTGCTGTCCCTTCCTCTCAGTTTTTTTGGGACACCTTTGAGGCCGATCCTATTCCATCAGCTGAGGGCCTAATCAGGGCTGCGTTGAACACCCAGAATATTCCCTTGGTACAGGAGGTGTCCTCTGACCCATCTGATGTGTTTCAGGAGCCTGTTAGACCCCATACTTGTTTTCCACCTAACCCCACCCTTGACCGTTTGGTGTCTGAGGAGTGGAAGTTACCAGACAGAAAACCGGCTGTCTCAAGGAAATTTGCTAAGCTTTACCTGTTCTCTGAAGGAGCCGTAGCTCAGTGGGTTCATCCTCCTAAGGTGGATGCCCCTGTTTCAAGTCCACAGCCTTGCCTGTGGCTGATGCATCTGCTCTGAAAGACTGGACTGAAAAAAAGCTTGAGACCTCTCTCAAGGCCATTTTTGAGACGGCTAATTCTTCCCTGCTCCCCGAATTTTCTGTGGGTGAATAGAGCCGTGGCTGTTTGGACTGAGCAGCTCATTTCAGCTGTCCATCAGAGAGCTCATACTACTGACATGTTGCAGCTTCTCGCCAGCATCTCTGAGGCTCAGCATTATGTTTCTGCTTCCCTGTTTGATGCTGTGCACATGGGAGCCAGGGCATCCACCATGTCTGTGGTAGTCAGACGTGCTCTTTAGCTCAAGATCTGGTCTGCTGACCTCACTGTTTGGTCCTGACCTTAAGGATCTGATCAGTGAAGCCACTGGGGGGAAGAGTACTCACCTGCCAGTGGTCCAGAGGAAGAAGGTGCCTGTCAAGAGGAATCGTTTTTTTCATCCCTTTCTGACTGAATCACGCCAGGTGACCCAGGAAGTGCCTCAGGCTCTGTGTGCCTCATCCAAGCGTAAGTAGCAATGGAGGCCTACATCCTCCGCTAAGCCCAAAGCTTCCAAACCTCCTTCTGCATGACTCACAGAATCCAGGTCCCCACCAGCAGGTGGGTGGCCACTTGCGCCACTACCTATAGGCTTGGGAAGCCTCTGTGGCGGACCCATGGGTTTTTCAGGTACTGACTGTGGGGTACAGGATCCCCTTCACCTCCCTTCCTCCTTCCTGGACCTTCTTTTCTCGATCTTCTCTGCGAGCAGAAAAGCGACGCCTTTTTGAGGAAGCCATTCCGGCCCATCTAGACAAGGCATTCTTGGAACCAATTCCTCCTCAGGAAAGAGGGTTGGGATTTGACTCCAACCTCTTTGTGGTTTCCAAGAAGGATGGCGGCTGTCTTCCCATTTTGGATTTGAAGGATCTCAACTCCTTTGTGGTCAAGTCCCAGTATCGCCAGCAGTCGCTACGCACAGTGATAGCTGCCATGTCCCCTGGGGAATTTCTAGCTTCTCTGGATCTTCAGGATGCATATTTGCACATTACAATTCATCCAGAGAGTCGGCAATATCCCCACTTTGCCTGCGACCAAGGGCATTTCCAGTTTTCTGCCCTTCCCTTTGGCCTGACCACGGCTCCTCGAGGTTTCAACAGAGTCCTGGGAGCCTTGATTCCCGTCCTACATCGAGACGGCATACATGGACAACCTCCCTCTGAAGGCCTCTTTTCCAGAACTCCTTCATCAGCAAGTGCAGTATTGCATTCATGCTCTGTCCCATCACAGGTGGATCATGAATCTGGACAAGTAAGACCTTGTTCCTTCACAGAGGATGGTCTCTCTGGGCATCCTCTTTGACACTCAGAGGGGGATGGTTTTCCTCACGGACTAAGTGACTCATCAGATTGCACTGAAGGTCCAGGCTGTACTGAATCAGGATCCGGTCCTTTTGCAATGGCTCATAACAGAGAACTTCAGAGGTTTCTAATCCTGGCATGCAGGAGTTGTCCGGATCTCCTGGAGAGGTCCTTATCTCTCCCTCTTCACGTGGAGCTGAGTCTCTCATGGTGGCTCAGCCTGCACAATCTGTGAAAGGCAAGCCATTGATGGTGCCATTTTGGACAACAGTGATGACAGATGCCAGCCTCTCTGGTTGGGGAGCGGTTCTGGGGCACTTGAATGCTCAGGGCCGGTGGTCTCAAGAAGAATCTCTCCTTCCCATCAACGTCTTGGAGCTGTGGGTGATATTTCATGCCCTGCGACACTGGACACACCAACTGGAGGATTGCCTGGTCAGGGTCCAGTCGGACAATGCCACAGCAGTAGCCTATATCAACAAGCAAGGTGGCATAAGAAGTCTCACAGCTTGGCTAGAGGTCAAGGCTATTTTGTCCTGAGCAGAGGATCATGTCCCTGACATTTCCACAGTTCATATTCCTGGCATAGACAACGGTCTAGCAGACTTCCTCAGTCGACACACAGTGGACAGCGGAGAGTGGGAACTGCATCAAGAGGTGTTCGGCCTCATTGTCCAGTTGTGGGGTCTTCCGTGCATCGACCTGATGGCAACAAGACACAACAGGAAGGTTCCAACTTTCTGCTCTCGCTGGGCGGATCTAGCAGTGGATGCCTTGTCGATTCCGTGGAATTTCCCTCTGGCATACATCTTTCCTCCCATTCTCCTGTTGCACAGGGTGATACGGAAACTGCGACTGGAGTGCTTCCCAGTCATTCTGATTGCTCTGTACTGGCCTCGGCAGGCTTGGTTTCCGGAGCTTCTGGATCTCTCAGTGGTGGAACCTCTTCAGCTTCCCTCCCGTCCGGATCTTCTTCTACAGGGTTACCTGTGGGAGGAGGATGTTCATCATCTGGGTTTGACGGCATGGAGATTGAATCCTCAGTTTTGAAGGAGAAGGGATTTTCTTCTGGTGTGGTGGCTAATATGCTTAATGCCCGTAAGTCTGTTTCCTCCAAGGCCTACCATCGAGTTTGGTCTACCTTTCTATCTTGGTGTACTGATAGGGACCTGTCTCAGGAGTTTGATCTTCCTACGGTCCTTTCCTTCCTCCAGGATGGCGTGGATAAGGGTCTCAATCTGAGTTCACTTAAGGTTCAGACTCTCTCTGTTTTCTTTCAGAGGCGCCTTTCTTTCCAAGCCGTTACTCATAACCGTCCTATGTTTAAGTCTCCCACTTCTCAGTTTTGGGCGTCCTTCAGCGCCCTCCCTTAGAGTCATTGGCCACTATTCCTCTCTGTCTGCTGACGTGGAAGATGGCTTTTCTCCTGGCGATTGTATCTGTTCTCCGTGTTGCGGAGCTACATGCCCTGTCTTGTAGGCCACCCTTTTTTGGTGTTTCACAAGGACAAGGAGGTGCTTAGCACTTCGCAGGAGTTTCTCCGGAAGGTGGTGTCTGAGTTCCACATTAATCAGGAAATTGTAGTTCCTTCTTTCTGCCCTAACCCTACTTTTGACAAGGAGAAGGATCCTCACTTGTGCATTGTCTCAAGTTCTATGTGAATCGCACTGAGCCATTGAGGCAGTCTGACACTCTTTTTGTCATTCCTGAGGATCTCAAGGCAGGGAAGCCTGCTTCCAAGGTAACCATTGCTTCTTGGATCAAATCCACTATTCGTAAGGCTTACGAGCTTAGAAAGAAGCATGTTCCCTTTCAGGTCACGGCTCATTCTACGAGGTCTATTGGGGCATCTTGGGTCTAAAAGAATCAGGCCTCAGCTGATTAGTTGTGCAAGGCGGACACTTGGTCATCCATGCATACCTTCTCGAAACACTACCATGTGGATGTGCTGGCATCGGCTGATGCCAGTTTTGGGAGGAAGATCCTGGAGGCAGCCTTGCCTGTCTAGGATCTCATTAGTCTCTCAGTACTCTTTCACTTTTGAGCCCTGTTGTCTCTAGCTCCGTGTGCTGTGTAACAGTTCATGGGGTCTGTTTTACCCCTGTTCAGTGTCCGTTGACACTTTGTGGTTAATGTTGAGCTATTCATGATCTGTTGGTTCATTGGTGCTCTGGCGACTTTGGGGGCCTGCCCCTGGTCCTTGCCTTTCTTCCTGCCCTGAGAAACGTAATGGTTGGACATCCCAAAGTTACCAGTAACCTCTATTGCGCGACAGAGAAAAGAGGATTTTAGTCTTACCTGTGAAATCCTTTTCTCTTAGTCCATACAGGTTACTGGTCTCCCACCCTGTCAAGGGACCATGCTTGGCTCTCCTGTGGCAGAACGTGGGGGTCCTTTCGGGTTCATGCTCACAGGAGTCTTCCGTTACTTTCTTACTATCTAGTCAATAGTTAGTTTTCAAATCTTACTGGATGGGTATTGGCTAGCTGCAAGCTAAGGAGAGGAGGTAGGCTCCACCCAGCAGTCACTTCTCAAAATTGTTCCTGCCTACTTAAAGGGGCTGATCGCCTACCCAAAGTTACCAGTAACCTGTATGGACTAAGAGAAAAGGATTTAACAGGTAAAACTAAAATCCTCTTTGCAAGTCGTTAGTGCATGTCTATGTTTCTTCTAATAACACTCCATCACAAATTGAGAGCAAGGGATCATATCTGCGTTATTATCCAAAAAAAAGGTGATACCATATTACTGAGTAGAGAGGATGGGACTCAAAGTACTTTTGGAACAAAGAACTCACAAGAGTGATGTCTTGGGTGATACCTTTTAATGACTAACTGTCAGCACAGAAAGTGTAAGCTTCCGGCATACTTAGGTCACTTCTTCAAGCATGGGTTCAAGCTTGTACTTTCTATACACTTTCAGTGTTCTCAGCTGTCCATTAAAAGGTATCACCTTTGCATTACTCTTGTGATTTCTTGTTACAAACTTACATTGAATCCTATCTGCATTATTATATTATTATTATTATCCTTTATTTATAAACTCCCCAAATGTACTGATACAGTGTTACTTGTGTATGCTATTGAGATATTGCAATCCAGGGGTATATTCACCAAACCCCAAATGGCTAAATACACAAGGAAATCCTTGTGTTTCCTAGCCCTTTCAGCATTTCTCCAGTTCATCTATGTCTACATTGTATCTGTTACTCGCTCATACATCATTGAAAGAGTATGAACCATCTGATAGATCTACTAATCCCTTAAACAGGATAGGAAGAGAAAAAGGGTTTCCGTTTATGAGAAGAAAAGTTGCTAGTCCAACCAGTTTTACACACAGAGACCAGCATGATTCCATACATGCCTGCTAGACTTTTTTTTTTTACTAGTTACACTCAGACTAGTGGAACTATTCATCCTTGTCCATAGAAATCTGCAGGACAGACACACATGTACACCTATGCTGTACGCATATGCGTGTATTGTGGGAACAGCAGCAATTACACCACATTTTTATCATATTTCCTGCCTTCAGACATAAGGTAATGTCTTTCCCAAGTGTGTTCCTAGTTCCAATGGAGAAAGTGGAAGATGAAAATACTTTAGGGTATGATCTTGTTTAATAGGCAGGAATGCAGAAACTCATGAAATATAACATTGTGCAACTGCAGTGTTGGCACAACTGGGATAATTGTTTCTTGCAATTATTTACTGTCTCACAACTGTATTTACTGGATAAAACAGTTTACAGTCTGCGGATGTTCGGTCTGTGTTATGCTTTGGAAGTGTCTAAGAACTATTTATTATCAAATAACTAGCACTAAATATGTTCTCACACTCATTTAATTCATAATGCTTAACCAATGTTTACATTCCAAAATATGTGGTTTGCATATATTTACTGAGCAGGACTACTCAATAACTCAGTTTAAATGACAACTTATTTATACTACGCATGACCCTATAACTTGTTGGTGACTATGTTTCACATAAAATATCCGTTTCTTTTTTTTTCAGTGTTCTGTCACTTGTGGAAAAGGGATGAAACATCGTGATGTGCACTGTGTTACCACAGAACTACAGATTGTGGATAATGAAAATTGCAAACATTTACAAAAGCCTCGAGTCCAGAAACTATGCAGGACAGGTAGATGCCCCTCATGGAAGGCTGGAAAGTGGAAGGAGGTTGGTAGATAAAGCACTGCACATTATTCTCCTCCATACATGTTCTGTGTTTTTAGGGCACCTCCAACTCCTTTCATGACAGGAGTACCCTTGTTGTAAAGGGTAGAGTCTCCTCTTTCCCTCAAGGGTAGACAGGAAAGGGTTAATAATAGGTCATCATGTGATCTCCTTTTATACATGTATACATATATGTATGTTATGAACTGGGGTAGCTCTATTTTATAGCCTTTGTCCCAGCTAACCCAACATTTATCATAACAGGAGTAACATTGCTGGAAAGGGAAGTGTGCCCTTTCCAACTAGGCAAGGCATACAGGGGCAATTACCAGCTGATCATAGGATCACCTGCAATAAACATTTAATATATTTTAAGAACGTGGGAGTCTATGTTTTAGAGCCTATATAACTCAACTCCCTATCTCCTAACCACAGTAATGGTTCCCTTCCAATTCCCTTTCCAACAAGGATAGCCATCATGGTCTGCATGCCAGGTGATCAAGTGAGAACCTGGAAAAATTGTATACTTAAAAATAATTTAGCTTTCATACCCTCATGCCTGTTTGGGTACCAAAGTACTCTATTTGGAATAAGAGATGCTCCTATTTTAAACAAGGGATATTGCATCTCTTATTTTATAAGGTCTGCTAGAACAATTTCAAAAATCAATATCATTTAAAAAATAAATAAGAAATGATGCCTCCCACCTATGGTATGTAAATTTATACCATCTGGGTGATTCTGAGGATCCTGTCAGTGTTATGTTTTTCTTTTTGAGATCATAATAAAAACACAGGTTTTAGACTGCTACTTTCTGCATGTCTTTAATATATATTATACTCTTTTAGAGAATTCTGTACGGAAACTAAGAAAGAAGTGATTGTGAGAATTTTATCTTCCACATTCATTGATCATCCAAAACTTTATCTATTTATCTATTATCTTATCTTCATTTAAAAACAATTATGGTCATCTAACCATCATTATCTATGGACCTGTATGTGAGTGATCTAAAAGGCCACTGCCATGCTGACTTGACAGGACAGGAGAGGAGACCCACGGATCAGAAGGGAAAATCTAGGCACTACCTTCAAGCACCATTCCAAAATCATTTATTTTTTTAACCTCATTCTCACAGCTCATTCAAGCTGTCACCCTCAACATGCCACAAGAGCTATTCAAATGGGACAGTGTTCCCATTTGAGTTATAACTATAACTCTTATGAACTATTTGAAACCCAGTCCAGAGCTTTGTATAATAGGTTCATCAAGAGGGGTTACCCCCACCTGGGTTCTGACCACAGCTATATAAAATGTTAGGTTGAAAACTAGACAAGATCTTTTGAAAAGGAATAGGACGCTGCCTCCAAAAACAGTGAAAATGGTTTACAGTCATTTTCAGCACAAACTTTAATATGGAGTTCGGTCTGATATGGGGAAGAAATACATTCATATACTTAATGCAGAGGAGAAAGTACAAGAGGTTATAGCAGGAAGTTTCACATTTGTCCCAACGAAAAGTACTAACAGTAGCCACATATATTTATCTCCCATCCCATATGTTATGGATAGAAATGTTGGGGAACGTACATGATTGACAGCAGTGGGGCCTTACAGAGGTTGAAGTACTAAATATGGTTGCTGTTCCTTAATAAAAGTGTCAAACAATTTCACATCATGCCTCACAGTTCACAGTTTCCAGATGAGGTGAATTGTACAACAAAAATACTAGTACTTGCTTGCATATGAAGAATGCCACATTCAGTATATAGGGAGAACTTCATGTTTAAAAGAGCAAGTTAATGAGATGCAATGCACAGATTTGAAATGAAATGTAGTGAAGCTTGTCACTTCTGAAACTGTCAAACAGGAGATATAACATTTTTAGTCTCCAAAGTCTGGAATGGGATTCTGTGGTGTAAGGAGCGGGAACTTGGATGGCAAGCTGTCTAATTTTCTTTTTTGTTCTTTATTTTTTTTTTCAATAAATATATTTTTTTCCATTGTATTTTAGTATATATTTTTAGTCCTATTTAGATTAAGTGTATTTTTTCCTTATATTAGTCTAATTAAGTATTTATTGATTATTATGTGCATTACTATCTTGATTACCTTCACTACTACTCTTAGAGGGCATTTTTTGTTTGCTCTCCCCCTTCCCTTCTTCTTTTGCATATTCAAGCCATTTGGATCTGTGGCATTCCTGGGACACAGCTGCACCAATACACCCTATGAGAACTTAGTGGGGCAACCGGATCATTTTTTGCATTGCGCTCTTTGCTTTTATGTGTCATTTAGGTTTATTCCTATATATTTATTATTGAGTAATATCTGATTTTTTTTTTATTCTGATTTTTTTATTTGAACACCCGCCTCCACTCTCTCATTTTTTTAATCTCGGATAGTTTCTATAGCGCCAATGCACACCACTTTGTTTTTTCCCAGGCAAATTTAAAAAAAGAGAATCAATAACTGTATCTTCTACAGTATGTCAACCAACACCACTGTGGTACCATTTTTCTCAAGCTTCCAGTAAATGCTCAACATGTTATGAAATTCCATGGTTTTCAAACACATTAATACATTTGAAGTGGTGGAAGTGTTAAAAATATATTTTCCATAGTGCCAGCTTCTGGAAATATTTGTGCACACCGGGCTATGGGTACAAAGGCAAGAATCCCCTCAATTGATGTATTTGGTTAACTTTTTTCCAAACTGGCATGCCGTATCTACCCTTTCTTCTTATCATTATTTGTTTCAGCCATTTTATTACAGAATGTGTGACAATTACATATTTTGCTTAGGGTAGGTTTCTACTTCTGACACCCAGTATGATATGTCCTTTTGGGACATGAGCTGCTAATGAATAAAGTAGGAAACACCATAATTTTCGAAGACTTATTTTCCATTGAAGGGGTTGTAATATAAAAAAGCTGTATTCTTGAAAGTTGTTCACACTGGGCTAAGGATATAAGGTAAATGACCCCTTATTTGATGTAGTGCATTGCTTTATTTCCAAAATGGTATGCCTCGTGCTTCTGGCATCCCCATAATACATCATAATGTCCTAAGTTGCTTTTATAATTAAAAAAATAAGCTGTTTTTAAACAAATAATGGGCTAACTAACTGCTGTTTTGGGTTTTGATACCCAAATCACTTTATAATATCCATATTTCCTTTCCTTTCTTTAGTGTTCTGTGACCTGTGGAGTGGGATTCCAACACAGAGAAGTGTATTGTAGGATTAAAGGTCAAGGGAGGGTTCAAGAGACATTTTGCAACCATAATACTCGCCCAGACAGTGAAAACCGTTGTTTGCTACCAAAATGTGTCCATTACTACTGGATTGCAGATGAATGGCCTGGTGTAAGTATTGAGGTTTTCGTAGATTAACATAAGGCAAAATGTTGTATTTATTCTTTTTTGATTTCCTAGATTAAAAATTGTAAGCCTAATTTAAATTACTGTATGTGGAAAAAAAAGCAAGTCTGCAGTCAAATACTGTCAGTTTCCAATAAACTGAAAAGAAATGTTTGTTTACATGTTTGTGGCCAAAAGCATGTGGAGGATGTGGAGTCAAAGCTGAGGTATCTTACTTCGGGTAGGCCCATATCTGCGTGAATTCTAAAGTGAAAAAAAAATGCTTTGTTATGTAGTTCAATAAACGAAGTAACACAGTATGGGGGGATATACTAGTATAATTCCACATTGGAAAGTGTATTTTTTACTGTGGCTTTTATCTCTTATGTCATAAACTATGTTCCTATTAGTACCCCTTGCTCCAAGAGGAGTGCCGTGATTGACTGTATGGATGTTTCAGGAACTGCTATTCTGCACTTAATTTATCTGTTAAATTACTCCATTTTCCTGTACTTGCTTCAGGGGAGACATTGAGAGATTGCTTGTATTAAAGACTAGATGTTGGTGAAGTGCATTAAAGCAATCATATACTCTAGTGCATACACGGAATTGCAAGCACATGATTTCTGTGCCTATGTCTAAAAGCAAAAAAAATTATCTGCTTGTTGATTCATACAGACAACCAATTAACTTCACATTTCCCAGGAACTTAGAGCCTGTTGCGTACTAATCGCTTATAAAGCAACATCCTTAGCGATAAAGGAATTACGTTTTTTGCAATGCAAGTGCAGTACATTTTTAAATGACATTTCACAAATCATTGCACACTTTCAAGAATTCTTACAGGCATAGTGAGTGCCAGCAATTCACAATAAATTAACTACATTGCATAGATAAAGAATAATTCATTAGACTACATGCCACGTGTGTCACCTGACCTCCAATAGCAAAACGGGGTCCTTTAGGTGCAAAAATGTGCTGCATTACTTTAGTTGCTTCCACAGATATCTGGAACAAAAACACCTACATGAGTCCTGTTCTACCAAAGTGAACTTGTAGAAATGTTAATTTGCATGACTGGAATATCCAATATACATGTAAATGAATATGATGAAGGTGCAAAAGATTCCAATTGAGATTGAAAAGGTTAAACTTGCAAGAATTATGAAATTTAATTGAATTGTGAATGATGATGGCAATTTATTAATTGAGGGAGATTCACTAAGCGGTGATAAAGAGGCGATAAAGTGGAGATGACTTCTCCAGTGATATCACTTCTCCAGTTCTTCAGCTTTGGAGATCTTAGTGCATAGGCTCCATAGAATAACATAAGAATTGGAGAATTGATAAACTGGAGAAGTCATCTCCACTTTATCACCTCTTTATCACCGCTTAGTGTATCTTCCCCCATTGTATTCCAGTTGTATAGTCTATTAATGACATGCTACTCTATTGTACAATGGTGAGGAATTTGCTTTGTAAGGTAATGTAACATTATATAACAGTGTTCAGCAGAATGTAATCAAGGAGAATCCAGAAGGAATGTGAAGTGCATGGACATCAGTGGAAGCTCTGTGGATGATAGTTATTGTGACCCTGCTACCAAGCCACCCTCGACTAAGAAATGCAAGAATGTCCCTTGCATGTACATAGTAGTCACAGAAGATATGTCACAGGTACTTTATGAATGAAACTGTGGAAATGAATTGGCTCATATTATGCAATAATATTAAATATGTTTAAATATGAACTTTAGAGCACTTTGGAAAAGAAGGCATATTAAGACAGTGGTTCTCAAATGTTTAGCTCTGATGGAAGCCTTTAGTTTCACCTGAACTCTCCATGGAACCATAGCAAACCCTTTAAAGGGATAGTAATACTTCATTTTAACTTTATTTTATTTTGTAGGGATTAAAAAAACATGAAGAATGATATAAGTCTTATCGCTCAAACCTTTATGGTTTAAGAGATATTCACAAGCAAAGTTTCCCCCTCCCGCCCCTTTTACCTAGTGTAAGCCATCTCTTCTCAGATGTGGAATGCAGTCCATAGACTGGACAGATAACAGAAGGGGACACTCTTATTCCTATGAGAACAATGAAAGCCCTTCCCCCCTTGACAAGCTTTCCAGGTTTTTCCCTCATCTTAATTGAAGATTTCCCTCTCTGCAGTCTACCTGGGCACCTCCCTTCTGCTCTGGCTGAACAGTGTTACATCAGTAAAAGGGGCGGGAGGGGGATACTTTGTCATTGAATTACTCTTGAACTACAACTCTGACAGAATTGAAATAACAGTCTCCAAAGTCCAAATACTATGATGATTAATTAGAGCTGCTTTTATTATGAAACATTACTATCTCTTTAACCCCTTGGATGTTAGAGAAGTCTACAGTGCTTTGTTTTAGCATCCATAGGGTGAACAGAGTTTGAATTTCAAATGTATTAGAAATCTAGTAAGTACTGGTAACTTAGTGCTAAATTATTTGATACCTTACTAGTAAATCTAATAATTATGTGAATTATTTGTAAAAGTGCTAGGATATAATTCTTATTATAGGAGAACGCTAACAGAAACCTACTCATAGTCACCGAACACTCATACATTCCGGACTTTGTTTCCACGTCAGTATTTCTTAAATGTGTTCCATGAAACCTATTTTGCTTCTTCGTATAACCATAGTATACCACAGAACCCAAAGCCAGGGTATTAAAGAAGCTTAACACCTTCTAATAATAAACCCTTACTGAACTTAATACGGGGAAGAAATCCTAAAGCCACTATAATTCCACTCTGAGTAGACTGTTTCCCTAAAATAAATCCCAAATAACTATTTGATATCATGTCCATGGATAAAGACAGAATTATTTTTCCAAGACCACAAATTCTTCCTACTGAAGTCAGCAAAGATTCTATGGCTGTCCTGTACTAATGAAAGATTTGTTTTGGTGAAATCATCCACTTAGAATTGTTTTATAGTGGTCATTAGGCTTTCTAGCCAGATTAAGGTAAGTGAACATTTATTATTAGGCCGTGTTAGTGTACTTTAAATCAATGCACTGTGGTTCCATTTCAATCTATGTTTGTATAGTAGCACATAAGCCACTTACATATAAGGAATATTAGGTGACCTAAATATATTTTGAAAAGCAAATCTGATAAAGCAAAATAATGTGCTGCACAAACCAGCACAAAGGAGACAAGAAAATACTGCTCCTGCATTTAAAAAGAATCAGAATGCAGTGGTAAGCTATAACCATTTGAGTGCCAGAGGGGAAACCATAAAATCACTCATCCTAGTCATTAATGCATAGCCATAATACCACTTTTTTCTAATATTAATATAATAACTTTGCTGTCTAACGTCTCATACATTAAGTTGACTGAGGCAATATTATTCAATGTCATATTTCTTAGTCCATTGTTACAGTAAATATGTGTTTTGAAGATCATTGACTGCCATATGCACTCAGATCTTATGATTTCCTGCAGTCACCGAGGATGCGTTCACTTGTTGCTTTTGGTGACAGGCAATGGGAGATAAGAAAACTACAAAAGTATCCTATCCAAAAAACAATTGATTACTGCTATCTTTATATATTTATTTATTTATCTGGAGGGGGTTTAGCTATTCAGATTATAACTTTCTTACAGCGGTGTTTTTTTATTTTAGTGTACAGGTATCTGTTCATTTGGTTATAAGCAAAAAAGAACCTTTTGCAAAGAAGTACAGTCCACTCGCAATCAGTATACCTTTGACCTTCGTACTATAAACTATAAAAGCTGTCCTATTCGGCCCTATTCACTTAATCATAAATGCAATGGAAAGAGCTGTGTACAAGTCGTCTCTTGGAGAGTTGGAAAATGGAGCCAGGTAAGCATCAATAATTAGTACTCATCCTATCCTTTGCATGGGTAACATAAGCAAACATTTTACAGTCCTTAAGAACTGAGTGCTCATTTGTTCTCTAGGTATGCCACACAACTTTTACTAGTTTATTTAATATTTAGCACAATTCAATTGATTAGATTGAGTGTAACATTTGTTAAGGAATTAAAAACAACTGTAATTTCAAGAAAAAAATTATATAATAATGATGAGATCATTTTGAATGTGCAAAGGTGTTTATTACGATAGTGATATGTGAAAGTAATTTTAAAGCCCTAAATGTTCTGCAAAAATAAAATACATGCTTATAACTCATAGTAGAATATTATAAACATAAGCAGTTGTTGATCCTTGTACACAAAAGAATACATATGGTTTTAATCCCCAAACAGTGTTCTGTTACCTGTGGAATTGGAGTAATGGAAAGAAGAGTGGTATGCATGAGAGAAAACAATTCTCCCAGTGATCTATGTTCATCACATGTGAAACCCCCTGCTAGAAAGACATGTTTGGCAAAAAACTGTGAGTACTTATCATTATAAATTGTGTAAACACCCTTCAGCACAGCATTTCCAGAGTAAACTGTATCTGAACCACTGCTGCCAGAGGCGACCACTGGCCATATATATTCTTGGATAAAGATATAATTTTTACTCTACTATTACTACTAGTATTTAGTTGTCTGTTGTATATTAGGTGGTGAAATATTCTAAGAAATAATAGGAATTTTAGTGCAAGCATTCTTCCATATTTGCATCGTGTATGCTGTTGTTGAAACTGTAGGTTAAAGGGATAGTAATACTTCGTTTTATCTTTATTTTATTTTGTAGACATTAAAAAAACATGAAAAACTATATAAGTCTTATCTCTCAAACCTTTATTGTTTGAGAGATATTCATAAGCAAAGTTTCCCCCTCCTGCCCCTTTTACCTAGTGTAAGCCATCTCTTCTCAGATGTGAAATGCAGTCTATAGACCAGACAGATAACAGAAGGGGACACTCTTATTCCTATGAAAACAATTAAATCCCTGCCCCCCTTGACAAGCTTTTCAGGTTCTTCCCTTATCTTAATTGAAGATTGTCCCTCTCTGTAGTCTACCTGGGCACCTCCCTTCTGCTCTGGCTGAGCAGTGTTACATCAGTAAAAGGGGCAGGAGGGGGATACTTTCCCCTCACTGACCAAAACTGTCAAGTCTGCCATCTAGCTGTCAGATTTGGAATACGGTCCACGGACCGGCCATGGCTCTACAGTAGAGCCGAGATCGCAAGCTATAAGAAGAACTACTTCATTCGAATAGACTACAAAGTGTGCCTGGTTTGCAAGCACACTTTTTAGACCCTTCCAATTAAATAGTTATTTTTATATCTTGCGATCTCGGCTCTGCTGAAGAGCCACCGGTTGATCTGCGGACTAGATTCCAAATCTGACAGCTAGATGGCAAACTTGACCGTTTTGGTCAGTGAGGGGAAACTTTGCTTGTGAATATCTCTCAAACCATAGAGGTTTGAGGGATAAGACATATCATTCTTCATGTTTTTTTAATGCCTACATAATAAAATAAAGATAAAATGAATTATTACTATCCCTTTAACATTGGATGCACCAGTCAGTTCCTGGTGTATGGTATTAGCATTTTTTTAGGTGTATCAATTTTTACTTCAGTAGCTCTTTTATAAGAATAAATATTCATTTTTTCTAAAAGGGATCTAAAGGTATCCTTTTACAACTAGTCCCTAGAGTTGTTCTTCAGGAAAAAAAACTGCCAAAATATGTTTGTAGTATCCAGTAATTAGTAAAGGAGACTAATGCCTGAAATAAATGTTCTGCTTCAGCTAGCTCCTTACGGTGTCCTTCAGAACAAAACTCCCAAAATACGTATGCAGTAAATAAGAGACACATACCACCTGACCCCTGGAAACCTCATATGATCGAAAGCATGAATATTCACTCAAAAGGGAGAAAAAAATATATGGACCTAAAAATAGTAAATTAAATTTGATAGCATGTCCTAAAAGCTGTGCAGCTCTCTGAAATAAATACATCTCAATCAGAATTTCATAAAGTAATGTACCAATCACAGAGATTCACACAGCTGTTGGGAATTATATGTTTTATGTTGTTCTTCAGAATAACTCATTATTTTGTTGGTAACCAGCAATAATTTTGCCTGACGCATGCTCCATCCTTTTAATTTTGTTACATTCTTAGTATATCAATAAGCAGTGTTCTTTCTAAGGTGAACCGCCCAGCCCTGAAATAGTTAATAGGGTATTTAAAACTGGGCAGGGCTGCATGGTGAATCTGTTATTTCATTGCAGGCCTGCTTAAGCAGTTCTCTTTAACCTTCTGAGTGCCAGAGAGGTAACCAATGCATTGAATACCTTTTTAGCACTCAAAGGGGGTTAACCCTTTTGGTCTCAAGGAAAATTGGCAAATATTTAGACAGAAAAGAGACAGAGTGAACTTTTCAGCTCTCAATACCTTACATATATATATAGATACACACATTCAAATATTAGAGTTCTGTATGTGATTTGTTGTTTAAGGAAATAGGTTACATCCTTAAAATATATTTGTCTAAAGTGAATATAAAACAATATGTGTAATTAGCTGACATCAAAAGAAGGGGAGTAAAGGGGGAACTTTGACTGCCAATATCTCTCAAACCATAGCGGTTTGAGAGATGGGGTTTGTGGCAATGGGATTCTTTTTTTACCCTCTACAAATCTATAAAAATGTTATGGGACATTCCTGTCCCTTTAAAATACGCAAACTTAGAGTCTATTAGATTCTTAATGCGGAGTGGATTTAAATTACGTCAACAAGATTTGATCATGAACAAGCAACTGGATTATTATTTATTTTTCATTATATTTGCCTTTCTTTGTTTTATATTTTAACTAAACTATCTGCCATCACTGATTTACATGTATTAAATCCAAAACTGGCTACAGAAACTTCATAAATGACTTGACTTATATACTGGAGCTTAAAGCGATAGTAACACTTATTATATAGTACCATTTATATTGTAGGTTTTATTCTCCTGAGTAAAACAAGGGAACTCCCATTGCCTGGAGGTGTTTTATTCAAAAGTTATAGCAGCCCAAACTTGAGTTTTTAGGTTCAGTATCACTGTGGCCTGAAATTGTACAGTGGTGCTGTTGCTATACCATCTTATGGACATTGATGGTCATTTGACCAGAGCTGTCCATTGAATGGTGTAGCAACAGCACCTAAAAATTAATGTTTGAGCTTCTATAACTTTTTAATAAAACACCTCTCAGCAGTTGCAATACCCTTGTGATCAAGAGGATAAACCCTACAAAATACATTTTACTATATATTGTGTTACTATCCCTTTAAGTACATCATTACCATGGAAGCAATATGACTGCAGTTGTTTGACAAGTTTGTTAGATGTTTAAAGATAAGGGGACTCCTTTGGTATGTATTAAAGCATCTGAACACAGGAACAATACTATTTGCGAGTCTTAATATTAGTGCAGCAGAAAGCATTCTTATGTCCAGTCCACTAGAATCCTTTTAGGATTATGAGTTTTTGAAATAATATATGACATTAAAATCTGTATATGTAATTTGCAATGTAGGTGCTGCCACAAACAATCTATACAAAGATAAGCATAGAATCTGACATGACTTTAGGCAATAAACTTTATGACTTTTACTTTTGTGATGAATGCAAACAACATTTTTTATTTAATATTTTATTCTAAGGTGATTTTAAAAGCTGTAAAGAAATACGTCTGGTGAACAATATTCAAAAAGATGGTGAATACTCCTTGAAAATCAGTAGTAGGAGAGTAAAGGTATGTTGGATAAGTATATCATTTGTTTTTCATTGTTGCATTCGTTACAGTTACTTCAAGAATGTGATTCCAGTGTTTTTGTTACCCATTATATCACTTTGTTCCCTGCAGATTTATTGTTCAGGGATGCAGTCAGAGAACCCAAAGGAATATATAACATTGATTAAAGGTGAAGCAGACAACTTTTCAGAAGTTTTTGGATATAGGTATCGTAATACTTTGAAATTTATATATTTTTTCATCTTATCATTTGTACTAAATGGGATGAACTAAGGATGTATGTTGGCACTTGTTCTTTTGGTTGGTTTTTATGTGTGTGTGAGCCATAATTCTGCTCCATGTAAAAAGTAAGTGAAAGATTTAAAGGGATAGTAATACCTTGTTTTATCTTTATTTTATTTTGTAGGCATTAAATAACATGAAGAACGATATAAGTCTTATCTCTCAAACCTTTATGGTTTGAGAGATATTCACAAGCAAAGTTTCCCCCTCCCGCCCCTTTTACCTAGTTTAAGCCATTTCTTCTCAGGTGTAGAATCTGGTTGTAAGACCAGACAGACAATCTTCTTCCTATGAGAACAATGAAAGCTCTGCCCCCCTGACACGTTTTTCAGGTTTTTCCCCTTATCTTAATTGAAGATTGTCCCTCTCTGCAGTGTACCTGGGCACCTCCCTTCTGATCTGGCTGAGCAGCGTTACATCAGTAAAAGGGGAGGGAGAGAGATACTTTGTCATTGAATTACTCTTGAACTACAACTCTTACAGAACTGAAATAACACTCTCCAAAGTCCAAATACTATGATGATTAATTAGAGCTGCTTTTATTATGAAATATTACTATCCCTTTAAGAACACAACGCTATGTCTTTAATTCAAATCTCATTAGATCATTGACATGCAACTGATTTATATTGTGCTTCCACACCATATTTTGGTTGAAAGTATTTGATGTATTCAGTGTATACTCTGAATCAGATCACAGCTTTTGCCCCAGTTTGATGTTTTCTACTTCTTATTATATACAGCTAACAACAGATTTACACTTATGGAACATTAACTATAAAACACCAACAAGTGCACTGACATAATATAATTAAAATAAATTTGAAGATCGACATAAAAAATAGCACCTCCATACAAATATTATCTATTAAAGTGGAACAACCACCCCTTACAAACATGGCCCCAGTTAATTACCCATCTGGCGACTAGCTGCTCAGTAGCGCTAGTTGCCAGAATTTTTACCGCTTTCATGAGATTTATACACTGTTCCAGGAATGACAGGCAGGAAACAGCACAGACATCTTTCTGTAGTGCACCTGCGTGTCTGCTGTGTCAGTCCCTTTTGGAGTTGGTCGGCTCCTAGCAATGCCTCCTAGAGCCGGCTAGGACTGACAGCGCAGGGCACAGACATCACTATGGAAAGATGTCTGCGCTGCTTCCTGCCTGTCAGTCTGGGAGCAGTGTAAAATTCTCATGAACGCAGTAATAATTCTGGTGACTAGTGCTACTGAGCAGCTAGTCGCCAGATGGGTAATTATTTGGGGCCATGTTTGTAAGGGGTGGTAGTTCCACTTTAAACAATTTACCAAAATGCAAGAATAAACAATCTTTGATTTACCCTTGTCATAGTTGGTCCTCTAAGCTTACTAGTTCCAGATTTTGAACCAGCGACCTTTAGTTTATGGGTCATGCAACTTCCACTGCTTTCCTGGATCCTGGGTCTGCCTCAAAGCACCTATTGGTTAGTCCTTTGAGTTCCAGAGAGGCATCTAATGCATTGCAGCACAATGCAATGGTTGACTTTCTGGCAATAAAAAGGGTTAATGGCCTCCAGCTGTACCTAGTTTGGGAGACTATTTAAACCAGCCTGTCCGAGCTCCCAATGTTCACTTGTTAGCACTGGTGGTGAAGTCTCAGTTCCCTGTTTGCTATATTTGATTATACGTTGACCTCAGCTTGTACCAGAATTGCATCAAATTCTTCTGTGGTGGTCTGTTGGCTTTCCTGTCATACCAGTCTCCCTAAAGATCAATGTGGTCAGCTATGCCCCTCATTTATTGTGGCCCCCACTCACTACTCACAAAGGCCTAATTCTTCTGAGAAGTTAAGATCTTTATATCTTCTATGACAGGTTTAAAGGCCCTGATTAGTCTACCCACATCTATCCAGTGTATTCTGTGTAAGTTGGATAAGGATTTCCCTGTTCCCCTAACCAACAAGGTTCATTCTAGGACAGAGAGTGATCATGTTCTTCCTGGGGAGCAATCATCACCAGAGGAAGGTGAGACAGAGGGAATAAAGGCGCAGAAGATTTTTTCTCTCACCCCTTGATTTGGGCAGTATTAGAGATTCTCCACATCTTTGAAATCTCCTTGTGGATGTCCTTGCCAAACATTTTTAAACAGCATAACAGGGATGTTATTAACTTCCCCTTTAATTAATCTCTTGATCAGATTATCTTGAAGAATGGAAGTGACTACATTCGAGGGTGTTTTGTTCTTTACTTTTTCTCTATTGCTTTCATTGCAGGTGTGGGGTTCTTGTCCTGTGGTTGAGCCTCCCATTTGTTGCCTAATTTTTTAGCATCACGTTCCAGGAGGGACAGAGGACACAGGAAATAGCGCAATGTAGGAGAAAGACCTGGAGGGGGGTAGCAGGGATCTAAGAGACAGGGAAGTCTGGGGGTATCACCAGTACAATTGGAGAGGTCAACAATCATGGAGAGGTGATGAACAGTGATTAACCTTTTGGAACAGTACATTTGGAAGTGTTAAATAAAGGGTTATCTTTCCCCCCCATATACATTAGATACATCTGATATTAAAATTAATACCCACACACATGTGGCCAAAGATGATCTGTGTTTCAGAGAGCAAAGAACTGTCACTAAATCTGAGAGGTTTGGGATCTCATCACCCTCCATCTACTACATTAAGAAAGGTAGTGCTCATTATTACTTTTCATTATTCCCTAAGGCCTTTGTTCTGTCCAAGAGGAGTGGAAGGTGACCATCTAACAGGCATGAGTCATTAAGAAGAGGCCAGTACCTTTTGAAGTAACAGCTCATTCCACCAGAGCTATGGTTACTTGCTAGGCTTGAAGAATCAGGCCTCTGAGAAGTAGTTGTGCAGGGCAGAAACATGATTTTGCTCCACATTTTCACTAAGCCTTAGAGAGTCAAAGGGCTGGCCTTATCTGAGGCCAGTTTTGGGGGAAAAGCACCCCAAGCTGTCCATCCATTGACATTGTGGTTATGCTTGGTTTGTCTCCTTTTAAACTGGATTTGTTGTTTGGAGTTTTTCTCCTCCTCCCCGGAATTCTAGTTGGGGTAGATTTCGGAAGCATTAAGACCTGCTGGTTCTCCACTCTGTGAGTAAGCGCCTGTGGCAATTTATGAATATCCACAAGCTTTGTTATATGTATTTTTTAATCCATAGAATTAAAAAAGATGTATTTTAATGAAGAGTCTCCATTGTTTGTGGGAACAAATGATCATTTTTGGGATATCCCCATTGTTCCTGTGTGTCAAAATGAACAAAAGTTGTTTGAGTTCCGGGCAGGGATATGCTTTATGTTCTCCAGCGTGGTGACTACCTTCCTTTGCTATTTTATTGTTATATGTAACCCCTTAAGGACAAATTGGTCTGGCAGCAGGGCGCTCTAGAGACCATGGAACTTTTTTTTTACGTCTATGTGGTTCTAAAGGTTGATCCAACACCAGGACTGCATGGAAGGTAAGGGACTAAGGATGGCAAATATATGTTTGTATACACAGTACTTTTTTGAGTTGGCAATGCCCCAGTTTTGCTCCTAAGAGACTTTTGTACACACTGCTCAAGGTACATACTGTTCCAGATATGGATCACGGGAACCATGGGGTTAAGTATCTACCACTAGGAGGCAGGGCACCTGCAAACCAAAGCTTTCTGGAGGAAGAGACTCACTCCCAGCTCCATTTAACCACCGTCCACAGCAGCAGCCTTCAGCTTTAGTGCTCTGCATGTTGGAGAGTAACAAAGCTGAATCTTCTCTTCAGATTTTATTTTCATTTACATTTATTTTTCCAATTATTTAATTCTCTTATGGGGGATTTCAATGCCCCCCCATACGTCTGGCTCCTTATTCTTGTTCTTTTCTCTTGCATGCAGAGTAGAACTATACCTATATTCTATAATGTCTTCCATTTTGATGGCTAACCCTTGGGAAGCTACTCTCCCAATTTTAGAGAAACCAGAGTGCCAGAAAGCCCATTAGCTGTGAATATGTATGTATGTATATATCTTTATTTATATAGAACCATACATGTACAAAGCACTTAACGGAATTTGAAATAATATAATACAAAAATACAGAACAGGGTTAAGAGCATTAAGCTAAAGTGCGATCATTGCATAATTTTTTGGGGAAAGTGCAGCAAGGGAAACAAACACTGGGAAAGGGACCCTGCCCCAAGGAGCTTACAATCTAATTACAATCCATTTGTCTGTCTGCTGGCCACCTCTGAGGTCTGTTGTGGCACATGGCTTCCTTTCATTATTTTTATTTTATTTCTATTTTATTTTTACCTTTAATTTTGCTTTTTATTAATCGCTTCTTGTCACCCTGTATATCAGGGACAGCTTATAGGATGAAGGACTCCTTATATTACATTACGTGGTGCTCTTGGTCAGCATCTTGCTTATGTAGCTCTGGCTACTTCTCTCTCATTCTCCCTGTCTCCGGGTGGGTGCTGGACCATGGGGCTGGTCTGATCAGTGTTGGTCTTCCCATTATTTGCAGGGGACCCCCATATTGGTGGTCACCTTTACTGTGGTGGCGTGGTGAATTTTGGGGCTTTGGGAAAGGAAAACAATTGTGTCTGGACAGCGTGTAGCTGAACTACAAGCTTTGATTTGTAGTATCCATGCAGATAAAATGGTTCTGTATTAACCTCTTTGGATTACTCCCCAAGATGGTTTCTTTCTCTTTGTCCTGCTCTGTCTAATAGACGAGAACAAGACCTTCACTGCCTGGATGTAGTTAACTCTCTTAAATACTATGTTCATCACACTGTAAATATGATTTTGTTTAGGTGAGCGTTATATAATGATATCTGTTAAACAATAATACCAATTAGAAAATGAATAGTGTTGTTTAGTGTTATTTAAGTCAATACTTAAAGTGTAAAATACAGTAAGGGAAAATATTTAAGAAGTGAATATGAAATAAAGCTGCTCTAAAACCTCTATCTAAAATATAGTATCGATATGTGTAAAGGATGAAAATAGGTAAGCACTAAATAGACAAAACATTTTATTTCTACACAATAGGTAATCAAAAATATAAAATACAAAATAAATTATACAATGGGATTTTTTTACACACGTAAACTAAAATTAAATTCAATGTAAGTTCAGTAGTAAATAGGCAATATCCAAATTTTGATTTCAATGTAAGAATAAACGCTCACAAAGTATTAATCACTATAGTTACCCTAGTTGATTCAATCCACCAATATATGTGAGGAATAGTAGTATTTATGATCCGAATTAACCAGCAATGGATTCTTCAGGTAGTGTAGCTTCTGTATAAAAATAAATAAATAGCAACACATATTGTAATCTGTTTTGCATATTATGGGTAGGGGATCGTTACAAAAGAGCTATAAGGTCCCACTTAATTTTATAAACAATATAAGTTTTCTAAGTAATTAAGATTTTGATAGCAAATCAAAACTTGGATTCTAAAAAGCTGAAAGTCACAGTTAGTGATGGATGCTTGACTGCCTGTTTAGATCAGACAAGCTTTGTTTGCTCGTGAGGTAAATAAAGCTGCCCTCACTCAGCTCTTAACAGGTCATTTTTTTAAAAGGTGAAACACTGAATATAACCACTGTTGGTTGCAAAACTTGAAAAAAGGTACTCACACTTAGCGTCTGCCCAGGAAATTGAAATCAGCCCAGGACTTCAGTATTTTGTGAGGGTAATTAAGAACCGCCCTTACTCGGGTGACCAGGGTTGTGCAGTCCAAGCCGATAGTGTATTCCCAGCTGTTCTAATGCTCCTAGTGTATATAGTAACAAAATAAATTGCTCCATCAGCAATATAAACGTGTTGAGTAAAAAGCTAATTTATTTCAAACAAATGGTTAAAAAGTAACCAGTAGAAATAAAAACATTACAATATGAATAATATTTTGTAAATAATAATAAAAGTTCAAAGCAATTCATAGCCATCTAGGCTATTTTATCAGGAGCTGTATAGTTGTGTGTGAATAGATTTCAAAGATGCTGTTAGCAATATTTAAACATTTGGAAATTACATTTCTGAATTAATTGATTAATTGCTGTAAAGGGATGTTTTCAACCCCTTAAAGTGTTAGTAATGTCACAGAATAAATATTTATCATCTTGTAGTGCTTAATAAGTTGAACTGAATGCAAAAAACCCTATCTCTCAAACCACTATGGTTTGAGAGATATTCCTATTCAAAGTTCCCCCCTCCCTCCCCTTTCCCTGATGTCAGCACTGTGCTGACTGCAGGTGAATCCTATCTGGGGACCAACTGGCGGCTCTGCAGCAGAGCCACAATCACGTTATTTAAAAATAATGACTTCATTGAAAAGCTCTACAAAGTGTGCCTGGTTTGCAAGCTCACTTTGTAGACCATTCCAATGAAGTAATTTGTTATAAATAACACGATTGCAGCTCTGCTGAAGAGCCTCATCTTGTCAGCCGACACAGATCTCTAGCTGTCAGCTTTACAGCTGACAGCAGGAAACATCAAACATTCACAGTGAATATCTCTCAAACCGTAACAGTTTGAGAGATAGGTTTTTTGCATTTAGTTCACTGCAAGCTGATAAATATTTATTGTGGGACATTACTAACACTGTCAAGGGTCCTTAAGGGGTTAAAGGTAATGTTTACAAACAACAGTACTCAGTCTTGCTATGGTGTATGGCGTTTGATATAAACTGTCTCCAGTAACCTCACTTTGTTAGCGGAGTTTGGCTGTTCCTCACCCAGTTTTAATCCTCCTACACAGCTGTTTCTGTTTCAGTTAATGCTTTTGTTTCAACCTACATATTAAATTAATGATCATTAGTACCTGTTTGGTACAATCGTTTAATCATATACCTGACTATATGCCTCCAAAATCCCTGACTTTGTGCAAGTGTA
This sequence comes from Rhinophrynus dorsalis, assembly GCA_037306005.1. Lineage (NCBI taxonomy): Eukaryota > Metazoa > Chordata > Amphibia > Anura > Rhinophrynidae > Rhinophrynus > Rhinophrynus dorsalis. Next base: position 253,233,581 of record CM074721.1, read on the forward strand.
CCTAGAAGAATTGATGCTGTGGTCAAAGGGTGGTCACACCAAATATTGATTTGATTTAGATTTTTCTTCTGTTCACTCACAATCATTTGTTGATTTATAAAAAGAAAGTAGCATTCTTACTTTACAGCATTTTTTCACACCTGCCTAAGACTTTTGCACAGTACTGTATTTGTGGAGTGAATCGACTAGAGTAACTATAGTGATTTATTCTTACACTGGACTCAAAATTCTGATATTGCCTATTTACTATTGAATTTACAATGAATTTATCCTGATTTCATGTGTGTAAATAACTCACATTGTATTATTTATTTTGTATTTTCTATTTTGGGTTACCTATTGTGTAAAAATTAAATTTTTTGTCTATTTACCACCCACCTATTTTTATCCTTTACACATGTTCATCACACTGAACCTTTAACAAATCAAGTCTGCTTTTCATTATTCCAGGGGCCCACGTGCAGTCCAAGCAGCATCTGAGCTGACAGTAGCCTTTTGGATCAAGGCAACCATTCACCAGACCTGTTTCCTTAGAAAAGAAGAAGGGGAGGGGACAGTGCAAAAACACCTCTAAGTGTAGTATTACAATTTTATTTGCAGGGCACATAGAACAAAAATAATGGTGAATAAACAAATAATTAAACTGTAAAGTTGGGTAAACAAGAATATAATGCACTAGTACAAGTAAGTATCGGCACTCTCTATGCAACAAGAAGGTAGTGCACAATGAGTGTCATAGATGTTGTATATAAAGTCACAGTCAAACAGTAAAATGCAATAAAGTATCCATTGTGAGGAATCTGGCTATAAGGTGGGACAGATAAATATGCAGACAACCATTGACAGCAATATATAGGGGAGATACAAATAAAAACAGAGTAAGTCATGTGAAAGTGTGTCCAAATGCTTACAGACAAAGTGTATGGGACTAGAAATCGTGTTCTTCTGGAACGCTATGTGTTTATTTGGGTAAAGCTTGTGGTAGTACAAGTCTCTCACTGGAGTCCGACCTCTTCCCCTTGTCTGTTATTCAAGCTCTGCTACAGAAGTTGTTCCCCATTGGGCTCGGAGCCCTTCCTCATGGAGGATGCTTAATTATTTATCTATCCCACCTTACAGCCAGATTCCTCAGGATGTATACTTTATTGCATTTTATTGTTTAATTGTGACTTTTTCTGTATACAACATATATGACACTCATTGTGTCTTCTTTCATAGAGAGCATGAATACTTACTTGTACTAGTGCATTGTATTCTCATTTGCCCATATTTACTTTTTAGATAGTTCTTTATCCATCATTATTTTTGTTCTATGTACCCTGCAAATAAAATTTTAATACTATGCTGCCCCTCCTTCTGATCTATTTTCACATGTATGGTATCACACATCGGTGGAGCATTGATACATGAAGAACTAGCAGCAGTGGGAACCGTCAATAAGACTCCATAAAATTGTCATAGTTTGATTAATACATACAGACACCTAGTATTTGATCTTTGTATTGTGACTATTCCTTAGCCCCTCTCCATCGCCCCTACAGCACACATAGTGTATGTGAGCACTGACCACTATCGCTTTCTGTTTCCTTAGAAGGCCTGTTACCAAGTGCCTTTTTGGGTAGCAGATCATTACACCAGAGCAGTGGGTGGTTCCTGGGTCTGTAGGGACCAGGCCTCTGTGCAACAGTTGTGCAAGTCACTTCATATATTCACTAAACATTACAGTCAATGAACTGGCCTCGGCTGATTCCAGTTTTGGGAGCAATGTCCTGTAACTTTTCTGCAGTTACTTAATTTTTGTGTGGCAGTGTCCATGGACGCCTGAGGTTCATGGCTCTATCTAGTTTGTCTCTGATGAGTTTGGTTTTATTGTTGGGAGATTTTCTCCCCCTCCCTTGAATTCTGATTGGGATAGCATTGATATATCCCTATGGTTCCTGTTTTTCATAATGGATAAAAGAGAAAATGGGATCTTTTCTCTTAGTTCCTGTGGAAGACGGGACATCCTTATCAGAGAAAAACTTGACTGTCCCGTCCTACTTCTTTTTTTTTTTCGTCTTTCTTTTTTCTGTAAAACTGAAGGCTGCTGCTGCTGGGCAGGGATAAAGTGGAGCTGGGAGGGAGTCTTCTCCTCCAGAGAGCTTTGGTTTGCAAGTATCTTGTCTTCTAGTGGTAGCTACTTAATCCCATGGTTCCTGTATTCCTCAAGTACTAAAAGAAAAGGATTTATCAGTAAGTACAAAAAAAATCTCCTTATTCTTCTGTTATTATGGATAGATCAGCAATGAACTTCATAATTTGGAGATGAGTGAGTGTTGTTTTAGCTATATCTGTTGAAACCAAGTTCAGATTCATCACTCCTATGTCATCATCTGATAATTTTGTATTGAGAAAGGATGGCTTTTCACTAAAATGCCCATAAAATTGCAAATGATTATCAGATGAGAATCCCATAGTTTCCAGTTCTGTGCATTTTTTCAAAAGAATGCAATAAATAACTCAGCAGCTCATGTAAACACTGCCTGAAAGGTGAAAGACATTTTGTGCTTGATTACACAAAACCAAATTGAAAATTGAAATTCATATTAAAGTAAATGATTTTATTATATTAAGAATTCTTAAGTAGAGTTAATGTACAGTAGTTTATCCATTTGATTAAAGGGATAGTAATGTTTCAAAATAAAAGCAGCTCCAATTAATCTTCATAGTATTTGGGCCATGGAGAGTGTTATTTCAATACTGTCAGAGTTGTCATTCAAGAGTAATTGAATGATAAAGTTCCCCCCTCCTGATCCTTTTACTGATGTAACACTTCTCATTTTAGAACAGAAAAGTGGTATCCAGATGGCTTGCAGAGAGGGACAATCTTCAATTAGCATAAGGGAAAAGCTGAAAAGGGGGGGGGTTTCATTGTTCTCACATTAAGAAGACTGTCCCTTGTTGTGAGCTGTCTGGTCTTAAGACCAGATTCCACATCTGAGGGGAGGTGGCTTATATTAGGTAAAAGGGGTGGGAGGGGGGTACTTTATCATTCAATTACTCTTGAACCACAACTCTGACAGTATTGAAATAACACTATCCATTGCCCAAATACTATGAAGATTAATAGGAGATGCTTTTATTTTGAAACATTACTATCCCTTTATTCCAGTATCATTAGAGAGAAACACATATCACTATATCTACTTTATGTGTTTTACATTGCAATACTCCATCTTAAGGCAAGCCTTTATTAGATTTGAAACATACATTGCTGCTCATACTTAGTAATGTTAAACTTATTTCTTAGGCTTAAAAACCCATATGAGTGTCCTTTTAATGGAAGCAGAAAACAAGACTGTGCATGTAAAAATGACTACCTTGCAGCTGGATATACCACTTTTAGGAAAATAAGGCTGGACATTATCTCAATGCAAATCAAAAGTAAGTGTTTCACATAGGTACATGTTTCCCTGTTCTTATGTTTCATGCAAACAGAAAATACATTTTAATTTTTCTTACTATGTTTACTAATGGTGGCCAGAGACTCTCAATTAGGTTGGTCTGGTATACTACCCCAGGTGAAATCTCATAACTCTTTTACTATTAAGGTATATACAACTCCCTGCTATATAATAATATAGTATAATATTTATTTACGTAGCAAGTGATTAGTCTGTGTAGTCTATACTCTCACTCCATGCTTTTAATGCAGGCTAAATTAATCCTTAATTTTATGTTCTGAAAGCAGAATTTGTCTTGTATATTTCCCCAATGTTTGTGAAATGCTCTAAAGTTGAACAGAGTACAAATATCAGCTAATTACAGCTCAGAAGCATCAAATGTAGTTCCCTAGTGTGAATACAGAAGGGAAATGTACATGTAAGTATCAGACTAACACCACCTAATCTTGGGCAGTCCAGTTGTGGAATGACAGGCAAGTCTCCTTTGCATGTGAATAACACCTAACCCTAGATGTACATTTTTGCCTTGTTTGGTCCTTGACCAGGGAGATGCAGCTGAGGTCAACAGGTCTATGTCTGTATTAGCCTTCATACTTACAGAGACACTCTAAGGGTTTTGAAATTCAAGCTAAAGTATGTGAGAGGCTCTGAGGACAAACAAAAACAAATATTGCATGCTCTACAGCTAGTCACTGCTCATAAACATGACAATTTAGTTCTCTATTGCAGTTAACAGAAATTTCCATTCAGGCTAATCCTGCCCAAAAGAGCTTTCCATATCTGAAATGATAGGAAATTCCCCCTTGTACTGGAATACCAGCTCACCTAAGTTGAATATTTAAGCTTTATTGAAGAATAAAACCCTACGGAGTCTCCTTATGAATAAGATGAATACCAGATGTGTGTGCCTTGTGCCTAGAGAGCCCATATACAACTAAATGATGAGGCTCAAGAGGTCAACACGTACATCTTGGGGTACGATAGCATTCTTGTACAGAGGGGAGTTGCCCTGCATTGTTTTGGGCTGGGCTGATCAATATGTAAATGGAAATGGCATTAGAGAGCTAAACAGTGATATTGTAGAATGCAGAGTGACTAACCAAAGAACAAACTTATCGTGTATATTTTACCAGGATAATGCAGTTTATAGCTATTATCTTATTTTTATAGGGACTCTGTCATCGAAAACCATTAGCCATTTTTATTTAGAAAACTAGTTTTATAATTATTTAGATTTATAGATTATGTGAATTAAGGCATGCTATGTAGACATTTCCATATTAGCCCTATATTACAGTCCCCTCTGACCTCCCCTAGCACTGAAAGTATTAAGGCCTTGATTCAATAGTCCCCGTTAAAACTGTCGGTAGGGCAAAATTTGATGCCTGGTGGCACACACAAAATTTTTACCATATCAGTCCAATTGCTCTACCAACAGAAACCACAACGAATGTTGGGCCACAAAACCTTACTTTTGTGTTTTTTTGTTCCCAAAACTCATTCTAAATAGCATGAGAAAGGGAACATCAAAGGAAAACAGTTCACACTCAGTGTTTGACACACACTTTCAAATACCAAGCATGAGCTAAAAACACAGTCCCCCTCCCAAACACTAACCTTACACTACTCCTAAGAAGAAAGTGAAACCATACTCACCTTAACACTTTCCTAACACCCATGAACCAGAGCTGTAAGGCTTATCTGTCTTCTTATTTAATCTTATGTCATCTTCTTTCTTCTTATCTTCTGTCTTCTCTACTTCATCCTTGTTGCAAATATAATGTCACTGTAATAATAATAATAATAATAAAAAAAAAATCCAAATCATAGATGACCCCAAAAGATATGCAAAAAGGATATGCTCGCTTTAACCCTTTTATTGACAGAGAGGTACACAGCGCATTTCAGAACAATGCGTTGTGTACCCCTCTGGCATTCCAAAGGTTAATTGTATGCTGCTATTCCAGTGGTTAATTGTATGCTGCCTTTCCAATCAGTAAAAGTATGCTGGCACTCCAATAGTTAATAGTACGCTGCAGGAGAAAAATTTGAACAGATAGTGGCTTTTATATGACAAGTCTTTGTTTAAAATGGTTCCCACGGTACAATTGGCTGTGATGTGGAGTTATGTACCTCACAGCCAATAAGCTTCTTGCGAGTTTCATCAACCAATTGTAATGTGGGAACCATTTTGAACAGAGACTGACCATATTAAAGGGATAGTAAAAATATGTTGTAGGGTTTATCCCCCTGAGTAAAACAAGAGTACTCCCAGTGCTGAAAGGTGTTTCATTCAAAAGTTATTAATTTTCAAAGTTGAAATTTTTAGGTGCAATATCACAGTAGCCTTAAATTGTACAGTGGCGCTGTTGCTACACCATCCTATGGAGATTTATGGTCCCGGGACCAGAGCTGTCCATAGGATTGTGTAGCAACAACACCACTGTACAATTTCAGGCCACTGTGAATTTGCACCTAAAAAATTCAACTTTTTAAATTAATAACTTTTGAATGAAACACCTTTCAGCAGTGGGAGTACTCTTGTTTTACTCAGGGGGATAAACCCTACAACATATTTTTTTTTACATTTTAAGTATTACTATCCCTTTAAAGCCAGTCTATGTTTACATTTTCCACAGAATGGCTTGGGCAACAGCCGAGAGGTAACTTAGTGTGGGGGGATGTATTCTGCTGCCGCCACTGGCATACGATTAACTGTTGAAGTGCCAACATACTTTTACTCATTGGAAAGGCAGCATATAATTCATCACTGGAAAGGCAGCATACAATTAACACTTAGAATGCCAGAGGGGTGCGCAATGCATTTCTCTGCAATGCGTTGCGTGCCCCTCCGGCACGGAAAGGGTTAAGGCCAGCATATATTTTTCGCATATCTTTGGGGGGCATCTATGATTTGTACATATTTTTTTTTTTATTACAGTGCCATTAAAATTGCTACAAGGATGAAGAAGAGAAGACAAAATATAAGAAGATAGAAGATTAAAGAAGAAGATTTACAGTTGATGACCAGGCTGCTGAAGATCACGCTGGACAACAAGATTACAGGTAAGTGTTTATTTTCATTAATTGGATGGCTTATTGAGCTTGAAAAACTACAGTCGGCTGTTTGTTTGTTTGTTTGTTTGTTTTTTACGGGGCATATTGAATTGAGGCCTAAGTTCAGCAAGATGGGCAAGTAATGCAGAGATAAGATAGGAAAAACCTGCATAGCATGCCTTAATTAGCATCCTGTATTATAATTCGCTAAGAATGTTTGTCAGAAGCCGTCATGTGCAGTAGAGACGGCTGCATGTGCTGCAGTCATGTGCACTACAGACTGCCCGCACCGCGGCTGATATGGAGCGGGGCAATCCAAATTCAGACCGGAGTCCTCTCTGCGCACCTTCCTGGGACCGCTTGTTCCCGGGAAGGTGCGCAGAGAGGACTACGGTCTGAATTCGGAGCTCCCCGCTCCGTATCAGCCGCAGCGCATTAGGGAAGTCAGTACTGTGCATGACTGCAGCACCCACAGTGTTGGCCCGTGTACGCGGGTTTTAAAACTAGTACTCTATAAATCTTCAAAAGTCAAAATCTAGTTTTATAAATGAAAATGGCTAATAGAACATATAGGTGATTTTGAAAGATCTTTCAAGGTAAAAAAAAGTTGTTTTTAGGAGATAGTGTCCTCTTAATATTATTTATTAAGTTTGATGTATAAGCTTAACCCCTTAACAACCCTTGACGGTCATAGTACGTCAAGGGTCGATCTGACTGAACGACCCATGACGTACTATGACCATCATGGAGTTCCGGGCTTCCCCCGTGGCTGCATGCCGTTTGGGGAGTCCGGAACCAGGATAAAAAAAAAAAAAGCTCCACTGACGTTGAGTTGCGTCACGGCGCTGATACCCTGGTCGTTAAGGGGTTAAGCTTGTCATCTGTTTTATTTTATGGTAAATTTACACACACAGTGCTTGTAAATTAATGGAAATTAATTATTTGATATTAAATTGTTTTATGTTATATTTATAAATTATTTTACAGTGTATTAAAATTAATGAATGGAATTATTTTCTTTTACGAAATACCACATTATGATAAACTTCCTCTAGACTGTAAGCTCTCACGAGCAGGGCCCTCTGATCCTTCTGTCTCCACATCTGATTATACTATTTAATACCTCTGTATGTCTATTCCCAATTGTACAGCCCTGCGAAAATAGTTGGCGCTATATAAATAAAGAATAATAATAATAACTTACTAAAGGATATTATCATATGAAATTGAGAATTTGATGCCATGTTGTACTATGAATGTGATTTTTCAAAATGTATGAGGTAACAACACAAATTATGCCAAGGAAATAAATTGCAGAATTCATCAAATGTTTCTTGGCTCTCAAATGAGAAAATCCTTTGACTCTCTGGCACTTCTGGATGAAGGAATTGTGTAATGCATTTTAATATGGATGGATATTCAATTTCCTTCTGTGATAATTTCCACGGAATAGGAAAGATATTTCTCCTTTCTCCAGAAATTCCTGCAGGAATGAAAATGCCTGTGAAACTCCAACTGTGCCTGTACAGGAAGGCAAATCCTATTGATTTCAGTGAGATTAGCCCACTGATATATATGTTTACATGTCACAACATATGCAGACATCATCATGCACGTACATGTGGAAGAATGCATTGGAATGGACCTGTTGGATTGTTGGTAATAGAGGGGAATAGGCAGAACAAAATGGCACTTAAGAGGTTAAGAGCAGGATATTAGAAGCAGAACTTAGATGAAAACAGCAATATATCTCAAGCACAAGATAAGACAGGAATGTGCTCAGAAAGTTAGTTAGAACGTTGGGGGGAATTGACCAGGTAGTAAGTTGGAGAAAGTGAATGGAATATTCCTTATATGTATGTACATTTCTTTGTATAAATCTTTCTTGTATCTGGTAAATTATATGTATAAAAAGTTATGCTGAGCATTATTAACGCAGTGTGGACGTTCACATATTGTTATGTATACCTCTACAGAATCTCTATGACACATATGGACAAACAAGTATACTGAATGACATGAGCACACATGCATTTACTTACCTCACTGTTGCAGGAAAATGTTGACAGCAACAAACTTCCAACTGGAGGCAAACATCTGTTTTCTACCTATTTCTTCCCACAACAAAATGTTTCACCCATCTCTAATTCTTAATGTAGGGGTTTGTGTGTTGGATTTCCAAGCCTGGTCGGCATAACTGTTTTCTGAAGCACAATATCTGTAATAAGACCTGGCAATCAATGTTCAGAAGTAAGGTTCAAGAAAAGATACCAAGAGCATGATGATTAGGGATGATTAGGAGAGACATTGATCATGGCAGGCTGACTGGCAGCAGGTAGTCAGCGTCCCAAGAAACACACAAATAGAGAATGAGAACTGGCAAAGGGCTAGTGTTAGACAGAGGTCAGTTTAGATGATAGGTATATGTGGTTGATGCCAGGTTGTGTGACAGGCAGCCTGAGGTCAGTAAAAAATTATCACGGACTGCCTTTTATATGGCCAATCGCTATTCAAATTGCCCCCATGCACCCATTGGCTAGGATATGGGCTTACAAAGGACACATCTTCCAGCCAATCAGCTTCTAGCTGGAGGGATAGCTCAACTCCCTGGAAGCTGTTTGCCTGGGAGATGGGGTTACTGCGGGGTGCATTTTGTGCCTTGTGTAACCCCACATCCCAGCTAATGGGAGCATGGGGATTAGTTTGAACAGGGACTGGCCATATAAAAGGCAGTCCCTATTCAAATTTCCCTCAGTGCACATCAGACAGCGGCCCAAAAGGCATGAGGATGGGGTATTGTTGCTATTGTTCACTGCCGCTGCCGGCAGCAGCATATGTTTAATGTTACATTTTTTATCATAACTATATATATTTTTTCAGGTTCCATATTTTTCATTCACACACTTTTTTAACCCTTTTAGCACCAGAGGGGTACGCAACACATTGTTTAACATTGCATTGTGTACCCCTCTGGCATTGAAAGGGTTACTTATTCATGGTTATCACACATTTTTACATTACACTTTTTAAGTACTCAGATGTATTGTACATCCATGGGTCATGGGTCAGCATTTTTTCTTATCTTTTTTTTTATTCTTCGCTTCCATGTTGGTGGTTTTTAACACACATTAGGGGACTCAACTACAACTTTTTGAGGCTCAGATTTCAATAAACTAGAGTCCTTTAACAAGTGTTACTACCCAACACATGAAATTGAATAGGAAATTCAACTTATTTCCCATTGCTTCCTATGGGTGCAAATGTATCTCCCAGCTTGGATTTTTTGCTATCAGTAGTATGCCACAGTGCAGATAATTGCATACATGACTGTGACTTAAAACTACTGATGTTACTTTTTTATCATGGTCAATTGGATTGTGCCCCAGGTGTCCCTTTAATCCATTGCCACTTATATCGGAGAATCTTATATATTGGAGTTATTTTGTACGGTCTCTCTTTTACAGTGATGTTTTTCTGCATTTCACTAGTTATTTGTACTATTTTCAGACTTTTGTCTTTGATTTGGTAGTGGTGGCCATCTTTGTTACATAGACATCAATGGGGAATCTTCTTTGGGGCATATATCTGCAACTGTTTGACATACAAAGGGCAGAGTGGACTCAAATTAAATCTCTGACCATGTTCTAATACATGTTCAGTATAGTTCATGTTCATAAACATTTATTTTGCTACATTTTGTTGTTGGAGATTCACCGTTAACTGAGCATAGGCAGTGTAGAAAGAACTGTATTTCCTAAAAATCCTGGGCTGCTGGGCTATTTTTCTGATTGGATGAGTGTTTCTTTAGCAGCTGTATAAACTCTGCCCTTTGTTTATGCTATACAGAGGCTGACTCTCTCTCTCTTCTTCGCCAGTTTAACCCATTGCAGTCAGATAAGTACCTTTTGGGTATTTCTGTGTGATTTATCTGTCTTTCTCACTACTTTGGATCATTTTGTCCTAGTTTCAGGGATTGATTTCTGGACACGTCGGATCCTAAGGGACACATGGGTAAATCCAATCGTAAAGATTCAGGGGTCCCCTTATCTCCTTTAGCCCATTGTTTGTCCTGTCAAACTGGGCTTCCAAAGCAATATTTTTGGACTGCTTTTCCTACTACTCCCCTGGGGCTCTCCATGGCTGATCTAGAGCCATCCTGGGTAAAAACACTGATGTCTCATTCCTTCATCGATCCATGGGGTTCCCCACTCATGGTGACCATGCCCTCCATTAGACATATTGATCCCGTCTTTAGGACACTCTCCCTGTGGTCTTCAGCAATGTACCCAGAAGAGTACCAAGCCTCTTTAGATCTTCAGGATGTTTACATCCACATCCCAATTCATCCAGATCACCAGCACTTCTTCACTTCACAGTGCAGTCTCTAGCAGTACTCTCTCCTTCCCTTTGGCCTAGCTGCAAGGATCTTCATGAAGATCATGTCATCTCTGGCTTCTTATATCCACTCCCAAGGGATTTCCTTAACCCCTTAGTTAGACGACTTCCTGATCAAAGATCACTCTGAAGCCATTCTGTCCTCACATGTTCGAGAAGGTGTTCGCACCCTGAGCACCATGGTTATATCCTTCATCTCAAGAAGTCCTCTATGGTGCCTTCTAAGTCTCTGTATTTCTTGGGCATGAGATTTGATAACCTTCAGTGGAGAGTGTTTCTGCTAGAATACAAGACCCAGACTATGTTCCAGACATGTCCCAATCTCAGTCCTGGCCTTCAGCAATGATAATGGACTACATGAGATTCCTGGGACATCTAGTGTCCATCCCTGGAAGCAGTCCCTTATTCTTAATTCCACATGAGGGAGCTTAAGTTGGACATTCTCAGGAGCTGGTTTAGACAACATTCGCATGCGACTCATCCTATGTCTCTGTCTCCTTGGATGAGGAAAGACCTGCACTGGTGGTTTCACTGACTACATCTGACACAGGCACCCCTTTGTAATACCAGATTGGATCCTGGTCACTACAGATACCAGCCTGAGAGACAGAGTGACCTTGAGTCCTGTAACAGCTCAAGGCTGCTGGGCTAGAGAGGAGAGTCCCCTTTCAATTAACATCCTTGAAACTCGAGCCATTTGCTTGGCACTTTTTCACTGTTCCTAGATACTGACAGGAACTTCAGTGAGGATCCAAGCAGACCATATGACAACGGTCACATACATCAACCATCAGGGAGGAACCCAAAGTGAATCAGTAATGACGGAGGTTCGGGAACTCCTTCAGTATGAGGAAACGCATATACCAGTAATCTCAATGGTCCACATTCCAGGAGTGGAAAACATAGTTGCATACTTTAAGGTGTCAAGCGCTGGACCCAAGTAAACTGGAAAATCAGCCTTCCATTAGTGGACCTCTTGGCAGGATGGTTCAGCTGTACTGCACAAAGACAAAGGATCCTCTAGATTTTGCGATGGACGCAATGTTCAACCCATGTAACTTTCATCTGGCCTATGTGTTTCCTCCAATTCCGCTGATTCCCAGGGTGTTGCAGAAGATCAAGGTGGAAAATACTCCAATCATCCCAATCGCAACGTTTTTGCCCTTTCGTGCCTGGTTCATGGATTTTCTCAACCTGTCCATCAATGAGCCATTTTGTCTTCTCCTAAGACTTGGTCTTTTAAGCCATGGTCCTCTCTGCTACCAGTAAGTGGAAAGGTTGGCCTTGATCGCATGACTCTCTTTATGCTGACATCTTGAAGAGAGAGGTTTTCTCGGATTCTGTTATCTCTACCATGCCTTTGAACCTCTCTCTTTGGTTGCATGTGGTTTAATGCATCGCATTCAGCTTCTTTGTCATTCCTGAAGGCCCTAGAGAGGGTCAGGCTCCATCAAAAGTTACTATTGCTTCTTGGATAAAGGCTATCATACAACAAGCTCATGTGATCAGAAATGAACCTCTTTGTCATGGCGCCCTCCTCAATTTCTGTGGGTTCCTCCTGGGCCTACACGAATCAGGCCTCTGATGAACAGCTGTGTAATCCTTGGTAATCCTTGCACATATTCACTGATGCTACCATGTCACTTTCTTGGCCTCAGCTGTAGCCAGTTTTGGCCAGAAAGACCTTCAAGCTGTTGTGCCTGTTTAAGGACCCTTTTCCTTTTTTTCCAAGCTGTTCTTTAGTTTTTGTGCCCTGTTGGCTCTTGTTTGGTTGCCTGCTTTGCTAGTTTGGGGTCTGTTGACCCTTGAGGTTTGTATAATGCCAGTTTTGTCCTTTGAAATACTGGTCTTCTTTGGGAAGAGTTTTTTCACTTTTTCCTGCCTGGAATTTTAGTGGGCTCTTTGATATATCCCCATGGTTCATGAGTTCCATATATTATGTAAGAGAAAACAACATTGTAATGAACTTACCGTTAAATCCTTTCCTCTTAGTCAATATTAGGACTCCCACCTAGAGAAAAAAAAATTGCTTTTCCTTCCCCATGCAGAAGAGTCCTTTTGCTTTAATTCTTTTCTTCCCGCTTCTTCATTTTTTCTGGTGCCACTTTGATATATGTAAAACGGCAAGTTCACTAAAATCCTATTATTGTTCATATCAGGGGTAAGGTGAACTTGTGCTACAAGAAGGGAATAACTGCTCCCTGAGTCTTTATATGGGAAGAAAGGTGTTACACTTATCACTGAAGACAACATTTTTTATTAATTTGCTTGAGGGGGTGTCAGGTAGGTCATATATATTAGTATCCATTGAAAATGTTGCAGACAAAACAGCATGCAACATAAAGGTGCAATAACCATGTTGCCTTGATTAAAAGGGAGACATGAGAATCTCACCTTGCATCAAAAGAGCAAAATTCTCATGTCACACCCTTAAACATTGCTTCAACCCGCATCCATTTTAGTGCCTGCATTTAAATATGACTGAAAAAGCTGAACTGAAAAAATGAGATGGCACATACTGTAACCAGGATATCTATCCTCACATCAATGTCTATAGTACGCCTCTGGGTGATCCAACATGTAATCATAATCCTTCCCTGTTTCTTCATCCTTTAATGTCTCATACGCTGTAGCAACATAAATAAATTTCTCTTCTGCAAATTCCCGAGTTTCCTTTTCTGTTCCAGGCGAATCTCCAGGTCTGTAGTGGTCAGGGTGATATTTCCTAGCCAGCAGCCTGTATACCCGAGCTATCTCTGCCTTGCTGGCATCTCTGCACACTCCCACTACGTAATAGCACACAAGCTGCCCACAGTACAAGCCTACTGTCACAGCAGCTGCCATCCTGGCAAGCAGCACCACAGACAGGGAAACAAGGACAGGGAGCCTGGGAGACATGGAGGACCCAGGATGGAGGAGAAGGAACTAACTCAAAAGACACCTTTGGTTTATTTTCATTTTTATTTGTATTTATATGTGGGCACTAAAATGGATGCAGGTTGAAGTGACGTTTAAGGGTGCGACATGAGAATCTCAAGCTTTTGACGCAGGGCAAGATTCTCATGTCGTTCTTTTCATCAAGACGACTTGATAATTGCTCCTCTATGTGGCACACTGTTTTGTGTGCAACATTTTCAAAGTGAACCATATATATATCATCTTAAATGATTGTCCTTGAAAGCCTACATTAAGTCCCAATTGACTGTGTCAAACATGCATGTCGATTGATCTTCATGGAATGTTTTGTTGAGAGTGGCTACCTAATTTCTACTGCAGTCTAGGGGCAGGGAAGTACTGTTTCTCAAAAGAATCTTATAGATGAACTATACCATTACCTTTCAAGGCAATAAAGGAGCTGGTATAACTATTGCCCCATCCTCTTGTAAATTTTAGATTGTAGTTCTTTGTGTTCTTATTATTGTAAGTCATCCAGGAGATAAACATCTCGATTTGAGTCCCAAGGAAGAGATCTTTAAATGGGGCTATTAACCACCTCACTCAGTCTATTTTTTATCCAATATGGTGCAGATGGTTTGCTCCAGAATTGCACCATTATTTCTTAGTAGAACAACTTCATTATTTCATACTACATATGTAAGTAACTTTACATGCAGCTAACATGGAAAAGTTACTTATAGGGAGATTAATGTTTTACAATAAAAGCAGCTCCAATTCATCTTCATAGTATTTGGGCCATGGAAAGTGTTATTTCAGTACTGTCAGAGTTGTAGTTCAAGAGTAATTGAATGATAAAGTATCCCCCTTCCACCCCTTTTACTGATGTAACACTGCTCACCTCAGAGCAGCAAGACTGTCCGGATGGATCTCAGATAGGGACAATCTTCAGTTAGCATAAGGGTATCAAGGAGGACAGGGTTTTCCTTATACTCACAGTAAGAAGATTGTCCTTGCTGTGATCTGTCTGGTCAAGTGACAGATTCCACATCTGAGGGGAGGTGGCTTACACTAGGTAAAAGGGGTGGGAGAGGGATACTTTATCATTCAATTACTCTTGAATTACAACTCTGACAGTATTGAAATAACAGTCTACATGACCCAAATACTATGAAGATTAATTGGAACTGCTGTTTTTGTGAAACATTACTATCCCTTTAATTACCTTACAACCCTAATTGTACAGTTGTACTCCAAGTATCAAGTCCCGTCTGATGCTAGAAATTAAGTTGCCAGAAGCAGAATTATTCCTATTGACTGTACAAGTGGGTGTGACTTTATAGAATGCAATCGTCAGCTGCTTGTCAGTAGCTCACAGCACCAGCTCTGGTTAGGAGAAGCCCAGGAGGGGCTGTAATTAACTATCATAAGACTGAAAGTTAACATATGGGTCACATTTACTAAAGCTGGGTAAAGGGTTTTTTATGGGCAAACTATTTAGCATGTGCTTGTTCTTTTATTAAACTAAATTAGAGTTTGTTTGCATAAATTGCCCTGTGTGTCAATAAATGCAATAAAAAGCAAGTATCCCGTTTTAAAAAAAACAAACAATTTTTTGTTTTGCTGTTTGAATTTGCTTTATAGCAAATAATATTAAAATAATTTCAAGTTTCAATTTTGACAAATTCTCTTCCTCCACCATAGCACTGTATTCCAGCATCTCTAGTCTCTACATTTAGCTGGGATATTACAGAGCTCTATGGAACACTAAAGGAACAACTATTAAGTGGATAACCAAGATTTGTATAGTAAACGTAGGAAGTGCAAAGGCTAGGCAGAAACACAAACAGAGATGATAATATTTAAGTATAGTAGTTTAATAGAGAGCAGTGAAATTAAAAGAAACAGATGTTGCACTCACATTTCACCCATCTTGGGCTTTAGGCATATAATAGGTCCTTTTCCCATGTAGCCAACGAGCTGTGTCCCGATATGTCCTTCCTCCAGCGGTATGAGATGCTCCTTCGTGATCTGGAGCGATGTTCACATTCCTGCCCAATGCATGGGGTACTGAGTAATTGTCTAAACAAGTGAATCAGGCACAATCTTTTCCTCTTCAATTAGAACTTAACTTTTAATGTCCATACATATTTGCATGTATCCAACGTTTCAGTCTATTATTGAGATTTTCATCAGGGACATATAATTTTCGTTATGAATATCACCATCTCGTTCTTAAATAGTCTCCCCCACACCTGGCTCGAATCTTCTGCTTACCTGGTCACCTTGGTAACCTACAGAGTCAGATACTCCCCCCAAGCATGAGCGAGATCATTTTCAGAACCATCTTAACCCTTTGAGTACCCAGACCGGTAATAAGCCCTTCCTCAATGGAATGCCGACCATCCGTCTGAGTGCCATATATCACACATATGATGAAACATACTCTCATCAATATTAAAATCATTAAAATCATGTTCCCTTATTAACACTTTATCCAAAAACATTTTATTAACCACCAGCTATATTGTGTCTATCTGTCTTCAAGTTACAAGTAGCTCATCAAGCTATATTGTTCATTTAACCCCATAGGGGTAAAAGTCCCCAGTGTGTATACCCAATATATCTCTCTTCTCGCCAATCTTTTCAGCCTGTCACCCCCTCGTGGATCAATTTTAATCCATTCAATCGGGCAACATTTTAATTCTCTCAACTTATGTCTGTATTGAATAAAATGTCGAGCTACCGGAGTCATATTTAACTCTTTTTCACTCAGTGTCCCGTTTAGACCCCTAATAATGGAGGATCTATCTAAAGGGCCTGCTGGTCTTACCCACATAATCCTTCTTACACAGACAGCTCAACAAATATATTACAAATGCAGTGGAACATGTTAAATGCTCCTTAATATGAATCACATAATCTCTGGGTTGTACCACAATATTGGACCCAGTGATCATGTGGCTACATGTGACACAACCAATGCACCTGGTAATACACTGTTTCACTGACTTCTGTATACTGGAGTTCTTATCTCTAGGGTCAGATCTTACTAATTCATCTCTGATGTTTCTTCCCCGCCTAAATCCAAATCTAGGAGCTTCCTGAAATAAATGACCAATTTCTGGATCTGTGGCTAATAAATGCCAGTTTTTACGAATAGTATCTTTAAACGGGGCAGTTACATCCAAGAAAATAGTCATAATCAACATCCCTTGTTCATCCTGTCTCTTCCTCTCTGATGTTCTGTGGAGCAAAGATTGTCTATTCAAATTCTGCACTTTGGCAATACCTTCCTGAATACAATCTGCTCTATAACCCCTCTCAATAAACTTATTGCCCATTATGTGCAATGACTTTACTGCTGAGTCTGATTGTGATAAATTGTGATACTGGTAATCCCTTTTTCAATGAAGTGGGATGCTGACTTCTTGAATGCAACAATGTATTTCTATCTGTTGTCTTATAATAAGGTTTGAAAACCTTCTCCATCTTTATGAATCGTTACATCCAGGTAATTGATCTGTGTGTCACTAAAACACAGTCATTTTGATTGGAGTATCAAGCTGATTTAACATACTGTAGAATTCTTCCAAAGAATTGCATTTTTCAGCTAGGTCCCTCCCACGCCCCCTGTGAGATTCCCGCCCCTTTCCTACTTGCTGGTTGCTCCATCAGGAACATTAGTGTTGGCTTGCAGCCACGAGGCACATGAACTTCCCACGGTGCTTTAGATTTTACTAGCACCCTAGTACATAGCTAAGCAGACATTAGCCCATATATGGACTTTAAAGATTGAGGAATTAAACTATCTATTCCTATGGTCTTTGGAACTTCTGAATAGCTCCTCAGTGCCTTAGCACAGAGGTAGGAATGTGAAAATCGGTCCAGATCACCAAGGAGCATCTCATACCGCTGGAGGAAGGACATATCGGGACACAGCTCGTTGGTTACAAGAAGGGACCTATTATATGCCTAAAGCTCAAGATGGGTGAAATGTAAGTGCAGTATCTGTTTCTTTTATTTTCTCTGTTAAATGACTACACTTAGATATTATCATTTCTGTTTGTGTTTCTGCCTAGCCTTTGCACTTCCTACATTTACTACAAAGATGTTATGCTTTTGGTGAACAAGGCACCTATATGTAAATAGCAGCATCTGACAGACTCATGGACAGACATTTTGAATCTTCATCAGTCATCATCATTCATCTACCATCATCCTCATTATGATTAATTTCCATTGAATCATTTTTAAGTTTTTGTTTTCCATTTCTCATTACAATTGACAGTACTATGGTGCTTTATATATTTTTGATCTAACAGGTACCTCTCGATTTCTAAGACTTTTGGTATTTTATACATATTTACCATTTTTGATTGTATTTAATATTTTCATCTTTTGTGTATATATATTATCATTTTGAGAATATATTGAGACTTGATCCTTAGAGTTTTGCACGGGTTAATGTATTTTTGTTCAATATCCAAGATTTGTTGGACTAAAATGCCCATCATCTTCATCTAGCCTACACTGGGTTTAGAATGATGGGAGTTATAGTCTAACAACCATTGCTGCTGTACTCTGCTTTGTAAAACATATTTAGTGTTCAGAAGGCCAGTACATCCTGAAAAATAATTAGGGCATTTGGTGTATACCTGTAAAGACTCTACTGTGCTACAGTCACGTTGCGATCTTCCACATGCTCCTCCTCCAGTATTTGAGTGATTGAGCTCATCGCTACTGGAAGAACACAAGGGGCAGCAGGAGGTCAGGGGATAGAGAGCACAATGAGTTGCACATGGGAGTCTTTAGATTCTATTAAAAGCACCCTAGTTATTCCTCTGGATGGCTTGGCTTAACCCATCTTCCATCAGAGAGCTGTGCAGTGCATTTGTTTGCAAAGCTGTGCACATGCTCTCTGTCACTCAATGGGTTAATAGTAGTGTGAGGACCTGGGGCATTGCCTGTGGGGGAGAAAGATACTTTAATTCAAGCAAAAAAAATATATGTGTGTGTGTGTGTGTTGGAGGGCTATGTAAGAGCCCTGTGATGTGGGGAATTTGAGATACAGCAAAAAATAAAGATTTATCTGACTGCTGTTTGAAGGTCCCTACACTGGTAAGTCCTTCTGTTGCACCCTTTGTAAGATGATTTAATGCAGTATTAAGTTGTAGCTGTTGTACTATGTTTTCTGCTGGCATCATACTATACAGTACCATATTATGCTGGACAAAACATATACTAAACATGGGCACATCTTCAAAGGTTGAACAAAAGAGGTAACTGTTTGTAAAGAGCAATTAATTTGCTTCCGCATAATCATTTGCTAATTCTCACTGTTTGCTGTCATTTACCAAACATAAGTTATCATAATAGTAAACGTCAGTAAAAGCAAATTGGTTACATATTTATAAAATATGTTTTCCTCAACCCTAGTAAATGTAGTCCATGGTTTTTAAATTAATGTTAGTTGAACTTTAAATTCTCACTTCTTTAGAAAGAGGTTTGAGACCTCTGAAACTGCTGTTATTTAAATGAAATACTGTTAGAATTTACTAAGGGCAGGTTTCCACTGCAGTTGAGAAGTTAATTATTGAGTTTATCTTCAATTCCAAAATAAGTGTGTAAGAAAAAAAAATGCAATGGAATCCAGCCCTAAATTGGAGATTGATTGTAATTTCTGTTAGTAAAATGTTATAAATGCGTTTATATTACTGTCTCTTAGCTACAGATCTTCTTTTTGCTAACACAATCCTTGGAAGACCAGTTCCATTTGCCACAGCAGGGGATTGTTATAGTGCTGCTAAGTGCCCACAGGTATGAAAACAATTATTCTTGCAATATATTAATCTGAATAGGTGATTAGGTATCTGTCTCTGAGTATTTGGCTCATTTTCTAGGAGAATTCATAAACATATTAACTAAACCTTTGAGTACCACATGGATCAACAATAAGTTGTGCATCCTCCTGGAACTCAAATAATTAATCAGACTGTATTGACACTAATGTAAAGTTGAACAAAACTGGAACAAACTAACTGCAGCATAGTGAATTAATAAAAATCCTATTGATTTAAACTGGGCTTCAATGCAACTATTGCCACTTATGTGCAATCAGTTCAGAGGAGGTCCATTGTGTAGTTTCTGGACCTAGGGCATGGCTAGAGATGCAGCAAAGCCTCCCCCACAAGCTCTCATGGGATGGGGTAAGGAGGAAAACAATTTTGGAGCACCACAGCTATTCCTCTCCCAGCAGAGAGTGTACATTGTATCTGATGATCACGTTTTAATATTTTATTATTTTCCTTAAATGAAAACTAAAACCTAATAATAATAACAACCCCATTTGCCTTACTATTGTCGTAAAATCTTAATGACCTCTCAGAATATTGTCTTTGTTCACAATATAGCATCTTCACTCAGTACTGCATGAGGTGGACATGACAGTTGTAAGGAGGACCTCTGTGCACTGCATATGCTAATCTTAAACCTTTAAAAGAGGGTTGTGCAAAGAATTATTATTAGTATTTTTCCTTAAATGGTTATGTAGGCTCATTTGCACTGCCAGCTTCACTTTGAAACAATGGCCACCAACTCTCATGCTTGCCACTGCGGACATGACATCAAGGTCTGATTGTATAATTTGTCTCTTGAACAAAGAGGCACATGGGCAAAATACTAAGTCTATTATGAGTTTATTATTAGGAGGTATTAATTTTCCTTTAAAACTCTTTTTAGTGCACATCATATCCTATATAATAATTTGCTAAGTATATTTGTCAGAAGCTGTCATGCACAGTACAGACAGCTGCATTCACTGCAGTCATGCGCAGTAGAGACTGCCTGCACCGTGGCTGATAACGGAGTGGGACGCTCCAAATTCAGTCCGTAGCCCTCTCTGCACACCTTCCTGGGGGTCCCAGGAAGGTGTGCAGAGAGGACTATGGTCTGAATTCGGAGCAGCTCGCTCCGTTATCAGCTGCAGTGCATTCTGACAGTCAGTACTGCGCATGACTGCAGCACGGCCAACAGGATCTGGCCACCAGCCGAGGTTGCTGGGTGGCACTGTGGCCCACGTACACTGGCTTTTCAACTAGTTAAGTAATAATAAAAAATGTTAATGGCATAATATTTCTAAAATATTTTCTTGTTGATTACATGTACAGTATATCTCAGTGCTTGTTACACATAACATAACTTGTATATTATTTCTTTCTATGAATGTGAAGAATATATCTCTGCATTTTGAAATGATGCAAATAAATTTACTTGGTAAAATTAATGAATACAGACAGCAATATCAAGCAGGCTTTATAAGACTGAATGTGTAATTTTTTCATTAAAATAAATTAGAAAATGTGAACAATCCATGTAGCTATTTTCTAAAGATTTGCCAGTAAATATGTTTATTTGCAACAACTTACTTTTCTTTGCACAGAGGTTAATACTAGTTCTGTTTCTACCTGATGTAGGGGCAGTTCAGCATCAACCTTTCAGGAACTGGTTTTAGAATATCAGATACAACAAAGTGGATTGCTCAAGGCAATTATGCAGCTATGAATGTGCACAGATCACAGGTAAGTTAAATGTAGACTGGTTTGCAAACACACTTTGTAGACCATTCCAATGCAGTCATTCTTTTTAAAAAACGCAATTGTGGCTCTGCTAAAGAGCCTTCGTGTCGGCCGACACGGATCTCCTGCTGACAGCTTTACAGCTGACAGCAGAAAACGTCAAACTTTGAATACATAGTTTGAGAGATAGGGTATTTTGCATTCAAGTCAACTTTTTAATCTCTATGAAATGCTAAAAAAAATTCTGGGACATTACTATCCCTTTAAAGAGTTAGTAATGCCTTTATTAAGCAAAACAAAATATTGCAGCTATTTCAAAAATAAACTAAATGATCCAAGTCCCATTTCTCAAACCCTTATGGTGTGAGAGATATAACGTTTTAAAGTTACCCCCTCCCTCCCCTTGCACTGACATCAGCTTTAAGCTGACAGAAGGAGATCCTGGACCCGGTACTGGCCGGCAGCTCTTCAGCAGAGCCGAAATAGCGCAATCTAAAAAGAAATATTTCATTGGAACGGTCTACAAAGTGTGCTTGCAAACCAGGCACAATTTGTAGACCGTTCCAATGAAGTATTTCCTTTTAGAGTGCAGTATTTCAGCTATGCAGAAGAGCTGCCTCGAGTTGTACGACTGGAATCTCCTTCTGTTAGTTTTACAGCTGAGATCAGTGCAAGGGGAGGGGATGGACTTTAAAATGTTAAATCTCTCAAACCATAAAGGTTTGAGAGATGTGACTTCGATCATCTAGTTTATTTTTGTAATAGCTGCAATATTTTGTTTTGTTTAATAAAGACATTACTAACCCTTTAATAAAGGTACAGCACATCTCTAACTGCTATTAGCACAAAGAAAAAGTGGAGAAGTACTGGAACAAAGCTACTGCACCACAAGGTACAAATGATAAAGGGACTTTTATTCACTGGAATGCTATAGAGGTATCCAATGTATTGCTTTGTAATTTTTTGAAGACCTCAGTTAGTGAGTTAAATGCTCCATTTAAATCAGTGGGGATTTTGAAAATATTGTTTATCCGCTGTGGTATAGCTCTAGGTTAAGCACCTCTTGGCTCCTTTGCTGTTGATATTAGAAGACATAGCTTTCCTATGCAGCTGTTGGCTGCTTCGACGTAAGAGGCAGTGCATTCTCCAGTAGCTGGAGAGGCAATGTTACCTATGTCTAGCTTAGTTACCTCAGAAGTGCTCTACTTTTGACTTTATGTATATATCCCTAAGCACTGGTGTGTGTACTGATCTATTGGAACATTGTGTGACTGAAGTAACCTCTATATTTTAGGTACTAGTATGGTTATCATTTATAAACTTTGTATTTTTTTAATAGGATGGAACTAAAATATATGGAAGATGTGGAGGGTATTGTGGAAAATGTGTTCCTCATTCAACTGTTGGTCTGCACGTTCAAGTGCAGTAGAAATTATGGCAAACTATGTACTGAAATCCATTACACTTTTACATCGTTTACACTGGATTATACTGAAAAACACTGGCAAATGTATCACTTAATTTTGGGCATGCTTTGGTTTTGTTAATACCTTGGATGCTACAGAGATCTTCATTACATCCAAGGTGTTAAAGTAGTTGCTGGGATTATTTTTTATAACACTTTCCATGTTCTAATATGTAATGAAACACTAATTAAGTATATGACTATGACAGAGAGTTATTGCAACAATTGGGAATGCTGCATTAGGTATAAGAGTCAATGTTGCTCTACCTCTTTCCATCATGGCTTACTGTAATTACCGTTGTTTATTTATAAAGTGCACACTTATTCCACAGCCCTGTATAATAGGCAATAGACACAAGATTCAGGGGACCATGCTTTGTAAGTGAATAGAGTCTAGAGGAACACAGGTTTGGACACAGGATTCAAGGGACCATACTTTATGAGTGCTTAGAGTCTAGAGGAAGGAAGGTTTGGACAGAAAGAGTAAATGGTACAAGTGCTCCATCAACAAGGACTGCCAGGTCAGTGGATGGAAGTTACAAGTATGTTAGGGCATTGTATATTCAGCAGCTTGGAACCCAGTGACTGCTGACATCAGGTAGAGAGGAGCTGGGGTGGAGGTCTGGGATTTATATAGTAGAATCTGTGTGCACTTTCCAGCCTACAGTCCACACACACTACCACAAGTGGTTGAGCTCACATTCTTGTGTGAGTACAGGACTTAAGCTCTTAAAGGGATAGTGATGTTTCATAATAGAAGCAGCTCTAATTAATCATCATAGTATTTGGACTTTGGAGAGTGTTATTTCAATTCTGTCAGAGTTGTAGTTCAAGAGTAATTCAATGACAAAGTATCCCCCTCCTGCCCATTTTACTGATGTAACACTGTTCAGCCAGAGTAGAAGGGAGGTGCCCAGGTAGATTGCAGAGAGGGACAATCTTCAATTAATATAAGGGAAAAACCTGTCAAGGGGGACAGGGCTTTCATTGTTCTCATAGGAAGAAGATTATCCCCTGCTGTTATCTGTCCGGTCTATGGACTGCATTCCACATGTGAGAATAGATGGCTTACACTAGGTAAAAGGGGTGGGAGGGAAAACTTTGCTTGTGAATATATCTCAAACCATAAAGGTTTGAGAGATAAGACTTATATTGTTCTTCATGTTTTTTTGATGCCTACAAAATAAAATAAAGGTAAAATTATTACTATCCCTTTAAATACAAAACAAGAAGGCAGAGAATAGACACAGTCCAAAAGAAACCCTCTCAAAATGTCACAGAGAGATCTCACTGGTTGAACAATTGAGTAACAGAGAATAACAACACAGACAGCATGCAAGTGTTGCTGCTCAGGTATACAATACAGTAGCAAAAAGCAGTAGTTCAAACAGCAGCTGGTAACCTTATAGCAACAGAAACATACTTCAGATAGAAGTTGAGAACTGCAGTTGACTTCTCAAAAAAGAAGGTACTCGCAGTTTGAAGGGTGCGAGTCATAGGAGTGGATCTTGTTGTTTCATGCTCATAATGAAAGGGCATACTTGAAAGCTGAAACAGGTAAAATTCAGAAACAGGAGGAGCAGGAACCAACAGTGAAGTTACAGGAGAAATGAAGAGGAACGAATGGGAAGTTAAGTAGAGAATCCAACTCTCTATAGCCAATTATGCATGACAGATGGAAGCATAGTCAAACAAAGCCATTGGTCCTTAGCCAGGGTTCTACACATATCAGAAAGAGCTAAAGATCAAATCTAGATGTACATGAACAGAGGGAAACACTGGTCAGTGATAAAATTTTCTGACCTAGAACAATCCGACAGAAAGGTTTAAAAATGGTACCACACCTCTTGACTGGCCAGAAAAGAACAGCAACAAATGAAGATGTATTAACCCTAGGAGTACCAGATATTAATTTTACAAACCTGCATTTTGGTGTAGTGATCTACGAATATAGAAGGTCCAATAAAGGCAAAAAGCTGCTGGTAAGGTAGTGAGGTTCGGCTACAAAATAGTCTCGATGAGGTTGTGGGTAGTAGAGTAGTGTAGAAAAAGGTGCATATGTGAGTAGAGGGTGGGTAGGTTGTAGTTCTGACCCCACTCAGAAAAATTATCAAAGCAGTTGATAGGGAGCATTAAAATGCTGGTGGGAGGGAGAGTCTAATGGGATGAGAAAGAGAATTCCATAGTTTAGGTGTAGCACAGGTGAAGTAGTGATTGTAATGGCTCTGTACATTATATCAATATTTTGAACTTAATTCTACTGGATAAAGGAAGCCAGGGGGAAAGGAGTAGCTGAGAGGGGCATAATCAGAAAACTGATTAGTGAGGTAGATTACAGGAGTGATTTGTGAAGTAGATTGGTTGATGGATTTGTGGTTATAGATTACAGATTACAAGAGTGATTTGTAAAGTAGATTGGTTGATGGATTTGTGGTTGTAGATTACAGATTACAAGAGTGATTTGTAAAGTAGATTGGTTGATGGATTTGTCATTGTATCCTGAGCACTATCATGCTTCTGAACCTTGTGCGTTTTTTTATTTTTGCTGGTTGTACAGAGTGGTACCAAAATAAAAATAAACTCAAATAGTAGGCCGACCCATGTCCATAAATGCACTGGTGATGTAAAGCGGTAGAACATTAGAGACACTTCCTTATAGTGTATAAGGCTAGGGATTGAAACATTCCAAGGCCTAAGTTCTAAAATAATCTGCCAGGTTGCAAAGCTTTTGGTGTTTTTTTCCACTGCTGCATTATACCCATCTACTGCACTGGTTGTCTAAGAGGAAAACATACAGTGTCAAACTGTATAAGTGTTTCAGGGCCTATTAACTCATGAAAAGTGCTTTAAGAAAATGTGTTTTCTTCTTTTTTAATTGTACATGAATACTGTTATTAAGCAAAGGTAAAATGTACGCTTTTAGTCATTAAAGTTATATGAAGGGAAGAAACTAATGCAGGCATATAAAGTTAATAGGGATCATTTTATTCATAATGTTATGGCACATCTCGGGCTAGATTATGTTACAGGTGCTAATTTTATCTCTGCTTTTATCTCCAGTTTTGTCCGTGGACATCAACGGGAAAATGTTTGATAAAACCAGTGTTAACATTTAGCACCTGCAATAGAATCTAGCCCTGTGTATGTCCATATAATTATCTTTATAAAAAAAGCTCAGTATAGATCCCAAGGATTTTTAAATCCCTTTACTGTTTTAACCCCTACCACTTTGGATAAGAGGTTATTCCACCACTGTTTCTATAAAGTAGTTTTTTGCTCACATGTATTTTTCTCTTATTTTTCCATGCCAGGTTATATCCTGTTGTGGTAGAATTCCTTTAATTCTGGAAAAAATGGTGCCTATCTGAACCTTATTAAATTCCTTAATATTTTTTAAGATTCCATTCATATCATCTCTATCTCTCCCCTCTATCTTCCAAGCTATAGTTATTAAGGTCCTGAAGTATTTCTTGATATGTTTTGTTATTCAGGTTATGCAACATTTTACATAGTAACATAGTAAATTAGGTCCATCAAGTTCAACCCTTGCCTCATAAACCAGAGAAATGAGTATTATATAGCTTTCCTGCTGCCAAATAATTTAGTACCCTTTCTTTAAAGAGTCTATAAGTTATTGATTGTCCTTATGGATATATGGTCTCCAGAACTGGACACCATACTCTTGGTCAGATGTAAATATTGAAGAGATCTTTAAAGAGGCATTAAATTATCTAATTTTCTGTTGTGAATGCTTATTACTAATGAACTATGTATCTTTCTTGGTTTTTACACAGCTTTTTTGCATTGCTTGTCCAAATTTAACTCATCAGATATAGATATTCCCAACTTAATATACACTGTCAACAGAGTAACTTTAAGCCTATATACTATTTTTACACTTCATTTTATGAGGCGTACAGGTTGTTAGGAACAGTCAGCCCCCTTAAACTGATGCATGCATGGTAGAATGCCCCAGTCTCTTTGAAAGTTAACTGTGTGACTGCTAGTTTCTAGAAGTAAGAAAGGAACCAGGCTGTTTCTTTACTGAGCACATTGTTACAATGATAGAACACCCCATGCTCTTCTTCATTGCTCTCTTACGGATTGCTGTGTGTTAAAGGGCTAGTGTATCTTAGACATAAGTGGCTATTAATTTGTTTAGGTAAGTGTCCTTCATACAGCCATCTGTCTACTGTAAAATCTTGGGTATAATGCACACTTTTTTTCCCTACTTCACCTTATGTGAAGTCAGGGTGGTGTATTATATACAAGTTCACTATTCCCTCCCTCTACCCACCATGTCAATGTGTCCCTGAGGAATCAGTCAGGGGCTCTGTCCATCAGGTGGCATTCTTGCCTTTGCTGCCTGCTTCCTCTGCTGCACACTTTCTCCTTTGAGATCCTCTGCCCATGGGAAAATGCCTCAGTGCCCCGTCAGGACCTTCAGGTTCTAACAGGGTACTACCTGAGTTATAGTGCACAGACCTCTGTACATTTAAACTATGGTAGTGCCCTGTAAGGACATGAAGTTCCTCACAGGGCACTAAGGCATTTCCTCATGGGCAGAGAATCTTGATGGAGAGAGCAGCAGTAGAGGAAGCAGGCTGCAAATATTAATATGAGCCCCTGGCTGCCTCCTCAGGGGCTCATGGGCATGGAGGTGGTAGGGGAAGGGTAATAATGGGCTCAAGATATGTTATTGAGGTGGGGGAGGGATCAAGAAGAGACCAGCATTTTGATTTTTTTGTGGTTAGAAAGGGACAGAAAGAGGCTAAAATAGTGGTATAACTTATTACACACAGGTGCATATTATACCCAGGATGAGCTTTGTCCACTGCCAATTTACAATCTGATAGACTTATTTCCCTTATAAGTCGTTCAGGTGTATTGAAGCCCTTTGATTGCTCTGAGGAGATGTGACCTAGTGATAGGCTTCAACAGAGAAAAGTATATATAGGAAACTAAAAACATAATCCCAAACTATATATACATATAAACCTGACTGCTGTATAAAGGACACCTACCTAGGTAATTTAATGTATTAAACAAATTAAGAGCCAATTGCTCCTAGGGTACACATCATATCAAATATAGGGCATATGTTTAACTTTCCTATATACATGTCATTAATAAAACAGGAGTAAAGAGTGATACCGTATTCTGACTGAAGAAGACCTAAGTTGTCTTAAAATCTTGCATCCTAGAGCCACTCAGCCAATAAAGATATCGTTTTTACTCTACTAGGGCTTGATTCAATTGCCATTGTTAAAAAACACAGTAGGGCAAAAATGAATAACAAATAGTACAAACACAGTGGTACAGTTAGAATTCAAGTGCCCTACCAACATGAACCACGACGATCATTGACCCACGATACCTAACTTGAGTCCCAACGTTCATTGTTTTTTCATTCCCATAATGCTTGCTAAATAGAGTGAAAAATTGGAACATCAGAGGAAACTAGCTAACGCTCGGTGATTGACACAAACATTGAGCATGAGCGAAAAAACAGTGATCCTACCAATCACTAGCCCTACCCTTGATAGTACATTACCCCTAACATTAACAATAAAGTTAAACACTATCCTGTTACCCATACCCCATAGCTGTAACGGTTACCTGTAAGTCTGATCTCTAGCGGGGTCTTGTGCACCCTGGTCTTCCTCTTTTATTCTTCTATTCTTCTTCTGTAAGCTTCGGTCTTCTTCATCTGTGCTCTTTAATTCTTCTATTCTTCTTTAATTCTTCTTCTGTAAGCATCTGTCTTCTTCATCTATGCTCTTCTTCTGTCTTCATCATTACATTTTTTGTTTCCCCATAAAAATAAGTATTACTATTAATATGTCCATTAAAGTTCCACTGCCACCACTGGACAAAAACCCCTCCTTCTTGTACCTTTCTGGCCATTGCCCAATCCAAACTGTGGGCAATGTGAATAGGAACTGGCTTCTATATGGCCAGTCCCTGTTCAAAATGGTTCCCACACTCCTATTGGCTGGGAGTTGAGGTTACCCAGGGCACACAACATGCACTGCAGTAACCACACCACAAGCCAATCAGCTTCTATCTGTAGGGCTTTTCATGTCCTGCGTAAGCAAACATCCCAGCCAATGGGAGTGTTGGAACCATTTTGAACAGGAACTGACCATATAAAAGCCACTCCCTATTCAAATTTCCCTCAATGTGGATTGGGCAATGGCCCGAACGGTACAAGAAGGGGGAATTTTGTTCTTGTTTTCTGCTGCGGCGACAGGGGAACTTTAATGGATATATTAATTTTGATACTTATTTTTATTTTTTAGGGGAAACACAAAGTTTAATGATGAAGACGGAAGATGAAAGAAGATGACAGATGAAGAAGAAGAAAACATAAGATGATGACAGATGAAGAAGAAGACAGAAGAAGACACAATAAGAATTAAACAGGAAGACCAGGGTGCAGAAGACCCCATTGGAAATCAGACTTACAGGTAAGTGTTTAATGTTAATGGGATGGTGTTAGCTCTATGGGGATTATCCTTTTGAATGCCAGTGGAATATGCAACATTATGCAATGTGTCTCATACCCTACTGGCACTCAAAGAGTTAATTTTTTTTTAAATTTTCACTCATGTTTTTGGTTCCATGGATGTATTGATATTGGGCGTAGGGTCCCATATCTAACCATCCACAGGTCACTAGTGTAGGGACCCCTAGTTGCGCATGCACATTTTTTTTTTCACACTTCACTTAATGCTTGTTATTACCCACCGCATGTAATTCAATTTCAAATTCATCTACTTTGTCATTGATTCCAGTGGTCTCAAATTTAGCACCTGTGGTGCATTTTTACCCTTCTGTAGTCTCACAGCGTTGGTAATAGAATACCTGATTGTGACTTAAAACTATCTACGGTACTTTTACTTTTTTTTTATAGGTGGCAGTTTAATCAAGCCCCTAGTCTCCTGCATTTATTAAGCATTCACCGCTGAAAAATGCAAGTATGCATTTATATTAAATTATGTTGTAACTCTTTCCTGTCCCTTTATAAAACTTCTCCTTAAGCCTTACGTAAAAGAAATTTAATGTTAACATTTCTAAAATTACCCCATAATGCTTGTCTAAATGTATATTATAGCTAATGTCCACAGTCTGAATAATGTCAACATTATCTTGTGCCTGTACATAATATTTATTTGCATTGGGATTTGGGATAGATTTCCTTACAATAGGTTTTGAGTTTGTTTCAGAGTTTAGAATAAACATATGGCTTGAATCGTGTTTAAGGTTACAAAATATAACCCTAAGGCATAAGAAAGGATCACTGCATTATACAAAAACAAAGAGAGTGGTTTTATTCTTGTTAGTAAATATACATTACCCTTTCATCATTGTCATGTTGGATTATGCTGATGTCCAGCTTCTATCAATAGCTGTAATGTATGTGTATATTATGGGTAAGATGCACTAAGACGTGATAAAAAGGTGATAAAGTGAAGATCCAGTGATATCACTTCTCCAAGTCCTATGTTATTCTGTGGATTCCAAGGATTCTCCAACTTTGGAAATCTTAGTGCATAGGCTCCACAGAATAACATAGGAACTGGAGAAGTGATATTACTAGAGAAGTGATCTCTACTTTATCACCTCTTTATCATGCTTTAGTGCGTAACCCCTATGTGTTTTTGTATATGTAGATGATGTAGACTGCCCATCCCCTCCATCATCATCATGCACCAGTACAGACCTAAGGTGCAGTTCCCCGCTGTAGGATCTTAAAGGGTATTTGAGGAATAGGGACAGACAAAGACTACAAGTAATTAATTTGTAGCCACAGGGAGCTTCTACATCATGATTCCTGAACCATAGACTGAAAGTAAACCCTGTTAGTGTCAGATGGATGTCTGGTGCATTTGTGATACATAAGACATCTCTCTGGCGATCAAAGCATTAATAAAGAAAAAGGAAGGGGATCACCAATGCTGTTACATAGTAACATAGTTGATGAGGCTGAAAAAAGATGTGTCCATGAAGTCTAGCCCATGCCAAATCACCCCTGTTGATCCAGAGGAAGGCAAGAAAAAACACATTGAAGCCATTTCCAGTTGAGCCCCAAGTGAGTAAAAAAAATTGCTCCCTGACTCCAAATGGCAGTCAGATAGTTCCCTGGATCAACAACCTATCTGCATTGAAGCCATCTGTCCTACTGGCTGGAGTGACCATGTGTGATGATCTCAGTAGCCCCAGGCAAGAATACATATATCTGATTGTAAAGGGTTATAGGATAGTACAGGGTCAATGGGGCGCCCTTGGTTGCCAAGACCCATTAATTCATCCTCTTCAACCCCCAGAGTTACACCCCTGAAATCAGATGGTACTTTCCACTGGTTGATTATATATGCCTGCATTATGTTTGTTCGGTTTGTCTCTAATACAGTAAATGTAAATTATTATAGCATAGAAATCCACCTCCTGATAATAATTCTACATTTTACAGTTAACCCTTTAAGGACCACATGGGTGTACAGCAGATTTCTTTGCAATATGTTGCATACCCCTCTAGTCAAGGGATGGTCAACATGAGGCCTTCCAGCTGCTGCTGGACTATAAATCCCATCTTCCCTGACAGCTCAAAGACCAATGTGTAATGATGGTATTTTTAATCTAGCAGAAACTGGAGAGCCTTGTGTTGTCCACCGAGTCATAAAGGGGTGATATAAGTAATTGTGTGATATCAAATATTTTACTTTTTAGTGTAAGGGGAAAATGAGACATAATACATACCCTACATCTAAATTAATTCTATGTAATAAATGTTTACTGTATTGGATTTTTCATACATTTGCTTGATGTATATATATAAAATTATTTTTCTATGTAAAGTTAAATTATTTATGAATTCCTAAAATGAACTATTGTAAACAATGAGCTTTGTTGATGGGGCATATTTGTTCATCTTTTGTGGGGATAATAAATATGAGTCTTATGGATATGGTGCGATCCTTGTAAATAAGGACAAACTAAATATTTAACCCATTGGCAACTACAGAGGTCTCCAGAAAATTCTGTTGGAATCTTTTTTGTAGTATCCAAGGTGTTTAAGAATATGGTGCATATGAATTTATTTTTACTTTAGGGCATATTCTCAGGTATTGTAATACATGTCACATATAAGTGCATGTTGCCCTAACCTGCTAGAACAAGGATGGGGAATAGGAGGCCTTCCCACTTGCCAGACTATAACTCCCATCCTCCCCTGCCAGCCATCAGCTGCTGGGGAAGGATGACAGTTGTAGTCTGGCAGCAGTCAGAAGGCCTCACATTACTCGCCGCTGTGTTAAATTGTAAATATAATTTGCAATAATTATGGACTGTATTTATCAAGTTAAATAAATGCAATTCTAGGTCAAACCAACACACAGTAGGGGACAAATGAAAATCCCCCTTGATTTAAATGTTGTTTTAACCCTGTGAATGCTACAGATGTCTCTTCTACATTGTTCCCAATGTGTTGGAGATCTTTGTAGCATTGAACTGGTTAAAAATCCCATTTAAATCAATGGGAAACTGGGGAATTGTATATATCCCTTGTGGTGCAGTTGCTTTGCCCACTTTAGCTTGTTGAATTCAGTCCTATATATTTTCAAGGCCAAAATTATATCTCATTAATTGACCAACTGGTCATGATACGGCAGCTGAAATCCAATACCACAAAAATATGCATTTGTATTGTATATTATTCCATTGCTTTGCAATGGTCTGAACCCTCTCTTGGCTCTAAAAGGTTTTAACACTGTATATAAGGTGCTACAGTTTTTATTTAATAAATGTAAGGCTTCATGAAGAAAGCAAAAGATGGCAAATTCTGGAGTACACCAACTGCACCGTATTGAAAGATGTAGAAAAAATATAATTTCTTAAATTGGGCTTTTAACCACTTAAATGCTAGAGATGTCACCAACAATTTATATTGTAATGTGTTTGAGACCTGTCTAGAATTTAAGAGGTTAAAATCTCCATTTAAGTCGGTGGGAATTGTTATTCCCCTTATGGGTTAGTTGGTATGCTCCAGGACTGCTCAACTTTTGCGCTCTGCATAAGGCCCTTCGCTGTGATGTGTGTATTTGGAAAGTATTTTTGCACTATCTTGAATGAAGTAAAAATTAAAAGCAGAAATGTTTCATATTCTAATTTAGAAAATGTATGCATTTATATTTCATGCCTATTAGCTATAAACTATTTATGAAACAAATACCTTCATCAAAGTTTTTTTTTCCTTAGATTAAAGCAATTTTGTAAGTTTGGAATTCATACAATCATGAAACAAGTTTTGTGTAACAGGTGTTTTGTTTTCCGTTTTAATTATATTGCATAGCTTCAGGCATTTATCAAACAGATTCGAATACGGGTCACTTGTATGAAGAAGATAGGAGAGGTTTTTGGGAGGTTATTAAGCAGGCAGGACTGCTCAACAAATCTCCCATCTCTCTCCCCCGCCACACACATTTTGTCTCTCTCCTCCTCCACACTAAATCCTCCATTCTTACTCTCCATTTAAATTCTTCTCCTTCTCTGTCATTACCCCCTCCATCTGTTCCATTCTCTCTTTCACATCTTCTCATGATACT
Organism: Rhinophrynus dorsalis; assembly: GCA_037306005.1. Taxonomy (NCBI): domain Eukaryota; kingdom Metazoa; phylum Chordata; class Amphibia; order Anura; family Rhinophrynidae; genus Rhinophrynus; species Rhinophrynus dorsalis. The sequence continues at coordinate 253,267,020 of CM074721.1, forward strand.
GCCATGTCTCTCTCCAGCACTCCCACTTTCTCTGTTTCCTATATTCTCCAACAATCCTGCTCTAATATACTTATAATATTATAATAATATAATATATAATATACTCATATACTTCTCACGTTCTCTTTTGCCTTTCTCCCCCTACTACTGTTCATACCAGATTCACTTCAAACTAATATGTACAAAATTTTCTCTGGGTCCTCTGAATCCAGACATAAAATGATAAGTGTATGTTTTGCTCATCTCTAATAATTTACCATATTTAGAAAAAGAAAGACGTGGCACAAACAAAATGCATTTCTGCAAGACGAAGGGAGTCAAAATGCCTGTCACATATTTCATTCATGCAGAAGAAATGATTTGCACTAAACTGTAAAGATGTTCTGAGAATTAGCTACATAACTTGAAGGATAATAATATGGCATCTATATACATAGGCATCATGTGTTTTATGTATTGATTTTGTGCAATATGTTCAAAACATTTACCTCATACCATAAAATGTATAGTATTAGGATTGTGTGTATTTGTGTTCACGTGTGCATGATTGTGAAACTGTGTTTTACAGTGTGTTAAAGATTGTGTGAGGTAAAATGTTTGCATATGTACTGTCTATTAATTTATCAAAAACTTTACTGACCAATGTGTGTAAATAGAAATTCATAACTTGTTCAAATGACTACTATCCCACATGGAATACTCTTACAACTGACATGCAAGCTGCGCTAAGCTACTTCTGACCACCTGTTCCTGCAATCTCATTGATTAAAACAATGTATGAAATGCTTATGAAACATCTGTTTCAAAAAATATTTTGCAGCTTATGAAGATAAAAAATTTGTAAAATCCCTCCACTTTGCTCATGACTAAGTTAGAGCAGGAGTGGCCTAAGCATGCACCAACTTCCAACTGATTTATCTTCTAAGATGATTTCATATCAGAGCATCACTTTATATAGAAACATTCACTCTAGTTTTCTCATCCAGTTGCTTTTAAGTAATGCTGGTTTTTCATGATTCTCAGATTACATTTTTCAGAGTCCCAACTGCTTTCATTGCAAGATTCTTCTTCTAAAGTTGTTTTCACTCTCTGACTCCCCATCCCCAGTCTTCATTAAAAATATTTGAACATTTGTAAGATTGAACAATTAGGATGCAGCATGACTTATTAAACGTCAGCATTTTTCTTACTGTAAAGTTTAAATTTCTTGAAAAGCATGGAGGACCATTTCGCTCACACAGGTAACTAATGATCGTGACAGATAGGACTCAGAGTCTGCCAAAAGTAAATGGGAACCATTGTCATGGGCTACCATACACAGGTATGCATTCTGTTTTAGGAGATTTGTGCTCTAAATATTTTTTTTGTCCATTGAAATTGATTTTATTTAATAAGATGCTACTTTTTGTTTCCTTAGAATTTTTATTTCTTTTCCATGAATGGACCTGGAAGTTCATACAGACCTTTATATAATGTCCATGCATTTTATTTTCACTTTAAATGCTATTATATATGTTAATTCAATTCATTTTTATTTTAATAAGTAAAGTTGGAAACTAAAATAACAGTTAAAGCTGCATTGCCTGGGATGTGTGCCTTAGGTCCCCTGTCACCAGGGAACTCAACTTTAGTCCTCATGAGCTGCTATCAGAACACAGGATAAGATTTCTATGCACATATCACAGAATATCCATGATCTACATATGTATACTACTCTTAACTATAATGCAATTTCTCTGTCGTCCCATATAGCTTACAGGTACCATGGGAGGCGACAGCAACTCCCAGTAGGCTGGAACAATTATCCAATGAATTGCAGGGATGAAGCCTCCCTCTCCTCCATAGCAGGCTACCCAGCGGCTCCCTTCCAGTTAGATTTGTTCCATTATCCTGGTAGGAAGGATGTGAACAGTTCTGTTTAGTTTTAGTTACTTTATTATTTTTCTTTTGATATTGGGTGTCAAAATTCCCCCATTAGGTGGATTACCATTACTGACTTCCCCTTGGTGGATTGTTCAGTTTACTGGACCTGTCTGTGGACCCTTCAGCCCTGGGAGAGATCCATGTAACCCATGTCTCTCTCTCCTGAAGATTATTCTATGAGGCTTCCTCCGTGCAATGGTAATTTGAAGAAAGAAGTCCTGCAGAAAAAGGTGAGCAACCCTTTGAGTGCCATGGTCCACTTGTCCCACAACTCCCTTCTGTACAAGGGTTTCTTTGGAGTTCTCTGTAACTCCTGCACTCATGTTGGGTATTTCTAATTTTCCGTTTGTTAGTCTTTGGAGCATTTTGAGCTGGTTTGTGGTAATTAACCCTTTCCCTGCCAGTAACTGGGCTGTTGGAGGTTTCATTCCTCATTTTCACATTGTTTTTATCAGATGTGTTCATGTTTACTAGTGGTTCTATGTGTTTTTTACACTTTTTCATTACTTTTACCCTACTAGTTATTTTTTTGAAATTCGCGCCTTGCTTTACCGCATAGCCGCAATGCTCCATTGATCTCTATGGGACAGACATCTTGGGACATATCTTTGCAACCGCTCCGTGTACTGAGTTCAAAGATGGCTCATTTCAATTGTCTGCTCTTGTCTATTTATCCAGTGGACATTTCCAGTATCTTAAGGGCTTTGGGGAGATTTGGTTCTGTCTTTTGGTACTCTGTTCTGAGGAACTACGTTTCCCATAGACACCGCTTCACGGGCTGATTTCTGATTGGTTCCCTTTGCCGTCGCCATTTATTTTTCCTCTCTACTGGGTATCATAAGCAGGGCTTGGTCTCCTCAACTCTCCTCCTCCGGTTAACCCTTCACTTGCCAGATAAGTGTATTTTAGGCTTTCTGGCGTGAAATCTGTAATGTGGGTGACAGTATTTGGGTGTTCCTTTACTGTTTAGACAGTTTATTCTCTAGAATGACGGACTTGCTAGGACATAGGGATAGGCCTAAGGCTAAGAACTCAGGGGCATCTTTGACCCCCACCTACTAATGCTAAACAGGGCTTCCCAGAGAATACTCAAGTCCTTCATGTACTGTGGCCCCTGCATCTCCGCTGGGGCCTTCCAGCCATGATCAAGAGCAACTTTGGGTCAGGGACTTGAAGTCCTCTATGGCACAGTTTCCTCTCTCCCTCCAAGGGATACTTCAGTCTTGCAGACCCCCTACTTCTTTCAGGTTTTTGGCCCCTGGTATTCTTTATCTATCTGATTGTTATATAGAGGATTCTGAGGATGGCATGTGTTCTGAAGCAGTCTTCCCATTTTCATGGTGACTCCTTTGAAACTGACCCTGAACCCTCTGTGGAGGGTGTCATTAAGGCAGTAATAACTACCTTAAACATTCCCTGTACTACTATGGTGTCTCAGACTTCTTCTGACATCTTTCAGAGTTGCTAGAAGTTCTGTACTGTTTTTCCGCCTAATCCTACTCTAGATCAGATTATTCTGGATGAGTGAAAACTCCTGACAAGTGTCTAGCTTTGTCTAAGAGATTCTCTTTAATTATATTCCTTTTCTGAAGCTGGCTGGCTCAATGGGCTAATCCTCCTCAGGTTGACTGTCCCATTTTCAGGCTCTCTAAATCCACTGCCGATGCTTTAGCTCTTTAGGACGTGACAGAAAGCTTGAAGCTGTCTTGAAGGCTAATTTCACTACCATTGGTGCATCATTGAGACCCACCTTGGCTTCTGTCTGTGTCAATAGGGCCATTGCTGTTTGAACTGAATGGCTGACTGCTGCTTTCCACAAAGGTGCTCCTAAAGCTGACCTTTTATCCCTTTTGGCCAACATTTCTGAGGCGCAGCACTATGTTACTGACTCTCTTTTTGATGCTGTTAGGCTTGAAGTTAAGGCCTCAGCCTTCTCTGTGACTGCTAGGCACATGCTGTGGCTGAAGATCTGGTCTGCTGACTTGATCTCTAAGAAATCACTGATTTCTCTTCCCTTTCAGGGTACCTCACTTTTTGTCCCTGAATTGAAGACTCTCATCAGTGAGGCCACTGGGGGGTAAGAGCACATTGTTGCCTCAGGTTCCCAAACTCAACTCAGGCGAAAAGGCATCATCTTTTTAATCCTAAACAAGGCAAAGTATTTAGGGCGAACGTGGTTGAGCTTGAGGCCCTGCATTCCACCCCCAAGCCCAAACAGCAGTGGAGGTCAAAATACACCTTCACCAAACTCAAATCTACCAAACCTTCTTCGGCATGATTCACCGAACTCTGGTCCGTGACCAGTGGGGGGGCCGCCTACAAACCTTTTTGAGTGTTTGGATAGGCTCTGTTGCGGATCAGTGGGTATTACAGGTGGTTTCAGAAGGTTACAGGATTCCCTTCAAATCTCTACCTCCCCTTCAGGTTTTTCCCTTCTCGATCCCCACAGACTCAGGAAAAGCTCATGCTTTTCAATGGGGAGGTCCAGTCTCTCTTGGACAAAGGAGTTCTAGCACCGGTCCCTCAGCAGGTAGAAGGTTCAGGTTTCTACTCGAACCTCTTTGTTGTTCCCAAGAAGGATGCCGGCTGCCATCCTATCCTGGACCTCAAGGCTCTCAACAAATTTGTTGTTTAGACCCACTACAAGATGCAGTCACTACTTTCGGTCATTACCGTAATGTGTCCGGGGGAATTTCTGGCATCTTTGGACCTTCAGGATGCATATCTACACATTCCTGTGCATCCGGCAAGTCAGCAGTACCTCAGGTTTGCCTGCCACTTGGGACACTTCCATTGCTCTCCCATTTGGGCTCGTGACTGCCCCTCAGGTGTTCAATAGAGTTCTGGGTGCACTAAATGCCTACCTGCACACTAAGGGTATCCAGGTGATGCCACACGTGGACGACCATCTCATCAAGGTGCCTTCCATGTTCAGGAGTGTGCTCAGATCCTCCTCCAACATGGTTGGATCCTAAATATGGACAAGTCTGCTCCAGTTCCCTCCCAGAATCTGGTGTTCCTGGGTCTCCGGTTCAACACTCTGCAGAGTATGGTCTTCCTGACAGATGATTCGATTCAGCAGCTCACCTCCAAGATGTCTTCTGCCTTGGCTTTGGAATCAACTCCGGTGAGGAAATTCTCCTCTCTGTTGGGGAAGATGATATCGACCATAGAAGTGGTCCCCTTTGCCATGCCAGAGAACTTCAGAGTTTTGTGATACATTTTTGTAGGGGAAACCCAGATCTTCTGGATCACCCTATCTCCCTACCTATGGAAGTGAGACAGACCCTTTACTGGTGGTTGGACCTCTCTAACTTGAGGAAAGACAGACCATTTATGATTCCATACTGGACCATTGTGACAATGGATGCCAGCTTGCTCAGTTGGGGTGCAGTCCTGGGTCACCTGAGTGTTCAGGGTCACTGGTCACTGGAGGAGACTCTTCTTCCCATCAAAATCTTGGAGCTCAGAGTGATGTCTCATGCTTTGAGGTATTGGTCCTTGAACCTAGCAGGATGCCCAGTCCGATTCCAGTCAGACAACGCCATGGTCATGGCTTACATCAACAAGTAAGGAGGCACAAGAAGCCCCGTGGCTTGGTTCAAGGTCAAAGCTATTTTGGCTTGGGCAGAAGACAATGTGCCTGCTATCTCTGCCGTACACATCCCATGTGTAGAAAATTACCTTGCAGACTTCCTCAGTCAACACACTGTGGATCCCAGAGAGTGGAAACTTCACCCAGAAGTGTTCGACCTCCTGGTCCAGAATTGGGGTCTTCCTTGCATAGACCTGATGGCCACAAGGGACAACCAGAAGGTTCAGATGTTCTGCTTAGGATGGCAGGATCCCCTGGCATTCGCAGTGGATGCTGGGTCAATTCTATGAAGATTTCGTCTGGCCTACATCTTCCCTCCACTTCCCTCCAGTTGGCCTGATCAGCTCAGGAACCATTACCTCTGCCACACAGACCGGACCTCCTTCTGCAAGGTTATCTGTGGAAGGAGGATGAGGATCAGCTGGCTTTGACGGCATGGCTGTTGAAACCTCCATCTTGAGATGGAAAGGTTTTTCTCCAGAGGTAATCTCCACTATGATTCAGGCCAGAAAACCTGTGTCCTCGAAGACCCCATAGGGTCTGGTTTATTTTCCATGCTTGGTGTGTGGACAGGGATCTGACCTCCCAAGTGTTTGATCTTCTGGCTATCCTGTCTTTTTTGCAGGATGGAGTGAACAAGGGCCTTATCCTTAGTTCCTTGAAGGTTCAGACCACAGCTTTCTCTGTCTTTTTTCAGAGGCGTATTGCCACCTTACTGGATGTCAAGGTTTTCTTTCAAGGGGTTGCCCATACTTTCCCTTCCTGTAAGGCTCCCAGTCCTCAGTGGGACCTTAACCTTGTCTTGGGGGGTATTGCAGCGGCCTCCCTTTGAGTCCTTGGCTACCATTCCTTTACATCTTTTGATGTGGAAGATGGCTTTTCTTTACACGGTGGTCTCTGTTCACAGAGTTGCTGAGCTGCAGGCTCTGTCCTGCAAGCCACCTTTCCTGGTGTTTCACAAGGATAAGACTGTTCTTCGTACCTCTCAGGAATTTCTTCCTAAGGTGGTCTCTGATTTCCACATCAATCAGGAGATTGTTGTGTCTTCTTTTTGTCCTGACCCTAAATCTGACAAGGAGAGGAAACTCCCCTTGTTGGATGTTGTTCAGTGCCTTAAGTTCTATGTGCACCGCACTGAGTCTGTTCGGCAGACTAATGCTTTATTTGTCCCATGGCTGGTAAGACAACATCCAGGGTGACTGTTGCATCTTGGATTAAGTCTACCATTAGCAAGGTTTATGCGCTCAGAGGTAAAAGCTGTTCCCTTTTGCATCACTGAACACTCTACTAGGTCTGTTGGGGCCTCCTGGGCCTACAAGAATCAGGCCTCTGCTGATCAGCTGTTCAAGGCGCCCACTTGGCACTCTGTGCACACTTTTGCCAAACACTATCATGTTGATGTCCTGGCTTTGACTGAAGCCAGCTTTGGCAGGAAAATCTTAGAGGCAGCAGTGTCTGTCTAGGGCTTTACTTTCCTGTGCCTTATATATCTTTAACTGTTTGAGCCCTATAGGCTCTTTTTTGTGTGCTGTGCTACTGTTATTCACTGTCCATTGACACTTTGTTAGTTTGGATTGTTCCTTGTCCTGGATAGTCCCTTGGGAACTCTGGTATCATGGGGACCAGCACTTGGTCCTTTCCTTCTCTTCCCACCCTGGGAACTTAATGTTGTTACATCCTCATGGTACCTGTAAGCTATATTGGATGACAGAGAAAACAGGATTTTAGTCTTACCTATTAAATCCTTTTCTCTTAGTCCATATAGCTTACAGGTCTCCCACCCAGTGAAGGAGACCATGCTTGGTTCTTGTGGCTGGAAGTGGGATTCCTAATTGGGTGTATGCTCACAGGAGTCACAAATCTAACTGGAGGGTAGCAGCTGGGTAGCCTGCTATGGAGGAGAGGGAGACTCCACCCCCTGCAATTCATTGGAGAATTGTTCCAGCCTACTGGGAGGAGCTGTCGCCTCCCCATGGTACCTGTAAGCTATATGGACTAAGAGAAAAGGATTTAACAGGTAAGACTAAAATCCTATTTTCCTGCTACTCACAAAAAAATTCCCAACATATTCTTTGTTAGAAAAAAGGGAAAATATATGAAACAGGCGACAGAAGCATTATTGATTATTATTATATGTTTTCACTAATTTGATCTAAACACACAGATATGTTCTTTGTTATCATATCCTTTCTACATGCAGTGTTTGTACAGGAAATGCTTCAAAGGAATAAAATGTAAAATATACAGTACAAGAACATATTTTTTCTGTAATATGAGCAATACATGGCCCTTTCAAATGAAAACTTAAAAGGAGTTGAAAGAATGTTTCTCATGTTTATTCTATAATATATGTACTTCCTTCCTTAAAGGATGAATACTGTTTTTTAATGAAAAAAATATGTTATATAGCTTTTTTTGCTGATATAAGACAAGGTTACTCCAACTACTGTGACATATTTTATCCAAACATTATTACAACTAAAACTAATTTTACTATGTCCAACCTTTAGCAACAGTGCCAACTAGTGGCCAAAAGGCAAAGTGAGTTTTAGAAGGCTTTCCATAGGAAGTGTTAGGAACAGCACCACCTGGTGACCACAATAGGAAGTTACAGTTTAATATAACAAAAAAATACATTTTGGTTGAAACAGTTCACATAAGTAGGCATACCCTATTTTTACTCAGAAAGAAAGGCTCTATACCATTACTTTTTTCATAAAACATGGTTTACAGCTTCTTTGATTGCATTAGTATTTTAAACTTCATGCATTTGCCAGGTCAATTATATAGCAAATAATGCATTGAACAGCTTATGTACACATCTATATATGACAACACATTACATTATTAAATTAACGGCATGGGTCATCAAGTTATGATAGACAAAAGAAAAGGACAATGGCATGCCAGACTTCATTGTAGAAAAGAAACGTTTTTGGTCAAACAAGTACAGTTTTCTGCACCTTTCTTCATGTATTCAGTGTGACAAACATACAAATATTCCACATAATATCACACTTACTGACCCCTAATACCATACTCCAATGTACCAAAACTGGCGAGTCACTGAAATCATATGACTGTCAATGCCAACTGTATAAATACTGTGATAAAACACAAAATATAATTAAAAAATAAAGAGTAATTAAATGCACATCATAAATGCATTCTAAGTCTGTGGATACTTGCAGATCATTTATCAGGAAAATTAAAAATGGCCAAACGCTGAGACCCATACCAAATACACACGACAAATCTGTAGAGAGTTATTTTAGAACAAAAGCATGACAGAGAACTGAAACACAGTTTAGGATATGTGTGATGTTATTACACAGTCAGAAAACACAATCTATTATTCATACCTTTCAGGGCATATCCAAAATGTCTCTCTTTGTAAAATGCAGCAAAATCCATATTCTCTGCAAATGGGCAGTATATGTTCTATCCATACCCTGTAATCCTGTTGCCCTGTAGTGCATGACCTATGACTAATGTGCTATGAAGTAAAGCCATAAGACAATTTCTCATTCACGTTTTTTAGTTTGCATTTATGTTTTGTGAATCTAGACTAGAAATTAAAGTCTGTTTTTCTTACTTACAGAAATCCAAATGGACATTTCAAAATATATTTATGTCACAGCCAAAAAGAGACGTATTTGATGAGGAAAATATTGAAGTGGTTATTTTGATGATATTTGTTAATATTCTCTTGTGTAGTCAACTTAGTTTTGGCCATTGTTTAATGTGACTTTTATTTCTGAGGTATATATGAACATGACCATCTCAATGAGAATCCTTGCATCTGCTGCAAGGATTCTCATTGAGATGGTCATGTTTGACTCAATGCACATGTGAATGCAAAGAGGAGAGCTCTGCTCTATCCTCTTTGCATTCACATGTGCATTGAGCCAAAGGGTATGTGTAACTGCATTGCTGTAATCCTCCAATTCTGAAATTTATGGGAAAGAGGTATATTAAATATAGAAATCAACTTCCTGTTCTCATTTTGGTACATCTAGGGGGTGATAAAGAGGTGATAATGTGGAGATAACTTCTCCAGTGATATCACTTCTCCAATTTCTATGCTATGCTTTGGAGCCTGTGCACTAAGATCCCTTCCACTTGAGAAATCATAATGCATAGGCTTGATAGAATAACAATGGGATTAGAGAAGTAACATCACTGGAGAAGTTATCTCCTCTTTATCACAACTTAGTACATATCCACCCTGGAGTTAAAAATCACATTAGACCTCCCCTTCTCTGGTTTTGAGTCAGAATGGACATAATTGTTCCTTATTTTGCCCAGATGTAGCTGACCTGTTTTGATAATGGCTGGTCATTATCGATATTGGCTGATTATGAAATTTGGTTGCCACATATACATGGGAAACAGTGTTACATCACACAAAGGAATATGTGTTTTGGCATTCCGTTATATGGTTTGTATTGTGACAATAGTAGCATTTACATCACCACTTCCTGTCAGATATTTAAATCAGTGTTTGGTTCCTTCTGTATATGATCATTGTTTTACAGCATTAAGAGAAGACAATTGTATGTTATATTTACCAGTACATCTCAAATATAAAATTGTAATACCAATTCTGAAAAGAAAAATTGCCGTACCCCACTCTGCAATCTACCATCCTGTCTCTATTTTACCATCAAACTGCTGGAATGGCTAATTTCTAGAAGTCTACTTTTACGTAATTTCCAGTGAAGCTTCCACACAACATGTTTAAGGGAATCTGTTCTTACAAAGGTTACTAGTGACTTGCATATAGACAAAAATAAAGGCCACTTTTGTATTCTGAGGGGGGGGGGGGGGTTATCTATCATCTGCAGTTGACACTGTTGACCAACCTTTTCTTTTACATGTATTCTACCTTCCTAGTTCTCCATATATCTTGTCCACCACTCCTGTAGGTCCCTTTCACAAAGGCAACACTAACGGAATGTTTCTGCATTGGTGATATCGCCTGTTGTGAAAGAAATGGTACTGGGCTAAGGCACCTTTGACATGGGTAGCTTTCACCTCCTGTGAATGCACCAAAGTCTGGCATACTACATTTTTACTAGGTTTTTCTCTGTCGTCCAATACAGGTTACTAGTAACTTTGGGTAGGCGATCCGCCCCTTTAATTGTAGGCAGGAACAATTCTAGAATTGTATGCAGGGGGTGGGGCCTACCTTCCCTCCTTAGCTGCATTTAGCCAACCATCTCCAGAAAGATTTGTTCCTTGGTGAAGACACAGGCAAGAGAACAGTTCTGCTATAGTTTTCGAAAAAATTTTATTTTTCTGTTAAAAATGGAATACCACCATTAGGCGGATTACCATAACTGACAATGCCCTTAGATGTGGCTAGCTCAGTATCCAGGTGCTTTTTGTGGACCTTAAGCCCTGGGGGGAGGAATTCTGGATACAAGTTCTTTCCTCAGGAGTTGCCCACCGAGGCTTCTTCTTAATATATGGTAGTCTGAAGACAGAAGATCTGCAGGAAAGGTGAGCAACCTTTTGAGTGCTGCAGGTCCACATGTCCCACAGTGCCCCTCCGCACAGGGGTTTACCGTTGGAGTTTCTATTGCACACTCCTGCACTCATTGGGTCTATCTGTATGTCTGTTGGGTGTTTTGGAGCAGGTTTATGTGGTATTTTAACCCTTTAGCTGCTGGTTTTGCATCCTTTGGGGGGTTTCTGACACTTTTCCTACTGGTTCAGTGTTTTTTGGGTATTCTAACATGTTCTAGTGATGTTTCACGCATTTTTATTTTACTGTTTCAATTTTGTAAAATTTGAGTTCCTCACGCTTTACCGCATAGGCACCATTGCTACATTCACTCCTATGGGACTGTACAGTTTGGGACATATCTCTGCAGACGCTTAACCTAGCGACTTCAGAGATGGTTCATTTTTCTTGTCTGCCCTTGCTCTATCATCTGGTTCATGTGTCTAGATTGGCACCCACCGCGGCAGCCATTTTGTGCTATTTCCAGAACGAGTATCCTACGCAGGGCTTGGACTCTCCTTCGCTCCTCTGCTGATTAACCCTTCGTCTGCCAGATACGTTTATTTTAGCGATTTCTGGGGAGAAACTTTAATCCTACACACTGTACTTGGGTGATTTCTAATACAGTAAGGTTATTTGACACTGAGATTGTCTATACGGTTGGAGCTTGGGGCCAGACCTAAGACTAAGGATGCTGGGCTCTCTGTATCCCCTATTGTGCATTGCTTTTCCTGTCATTCAGGGTTACCTAGAGAATTCTCAGGTCATTTATGCCCAGCATGTTCTGATGTCCCTGACAGTCTCCCAGGGACCTCCAGCCATGATTAGAGCCAGTTTGGGTGCGAGAGTTCAAGGCTGCTACTAGGAACCTTAGGTCTACATTGTAACTCTTTCCATCCCAGTTACAGAGGGTCTTCCATTCCTGGCAGACCCCCTCCTCCGTTAAGTCTTCCCTGCTAAAACCACAGGGAGTACCTGACGTATCAGATTCCACTGAGATAGAACTGCTGGTGGATTCAGATGTTGAGGAATGTTCTGCTGTGGACTCCTCTCAGTTTTTTGGGGATCCCTTTGAGGCTGATCCCGAGCCCTCGGCTGAGGGCCTGATCAGGGCTGTTTTGACTACTCTAAACATTCCCTTAGTTCAGGAGGTTCCTTCTGATCCCTCTGATGTTTCAGGAGCCTAAAAAGCCCTTTACTTGCTTTCCACCTAACCCCACTCTTGACCACCTTGTGTCTCCTGACAGGAAACCTTCTGTGTCCAAGAAATTTGCCAAGCTTTATCCCTTCTCTGAGACAGCACTTGCACAGTGGGTTCATCCTCCCAAGGTGAATGCTTCTATCTCCAGGCTATCTAAGTCTACTGCCTTGCCAGTTTCTGATGCGTCCGCACTGAAAGACTAGACTAACAAGAAACTTGAGGTCTCCCTCAAGTCCATTTTTACCACTGCTGGTACTGCATGTGTCCAGCATTCTCTGCAGCATGGGTGAACTAGGCCATTGTGGTCTGGACTGAACAGCTCACCCTGGCTGTCCGTCAGGGTGCTCCTACTTTGGATATGTTGCGCCTTCTTGCCAACATTTCTGAGGCACAGCACTATGTTTCTGCTGCCTTATTTGATGCCATATGTTTGGTGGCCAGGGTTTCCACCATGTCTGTGGTTGCCAGACTGGCTATTTGGCTCAAGATCTGGTCTGCTGACACTGCTTCCAAGAAAGCATTGCTTTCCTTACCTTTTCAAGGTACTTCTTTGTTTGGGACAGATCATAAAGATCTGATCAGTGAGGCCACTGGGGGTAAGAGTACCCTTCTACCTTTGGTCCCCAGGAAGAAAACGCTGCTTAAGCGTAATCGGTATTTTCATTCCTTTCAGACTGAGACACGTCTGGTGAACCAGACAGTTCCCTCAGCTCCGCATGCCTCCTCCATACCCAAACAGCAATGGAAGCCCAAGGCATCTTCCAAGCCTTCTTTGGCATGACTTGTTGAATCCAGGTCCCCACTGCTGTGGGTGGCCGCCTGCGTCACTACCACAGCGTCTGGGAGGATTCAGTGGTGGACCCATGGGTTTTACAGGTGGTGGCGGAAGGATACAGGATCCCTTTTGTCTCTCTTCCTTCCTTTCACTTCTTTCTTTCTCATACTCCTCAGGGCGCAGAGAAACTCTGGCTGTTCAACGGCACTATTCTGGCTTTTCTGGACAAGGATGTTCTAGAGCCGGTTCCAGTTCAGGACAGAGGTATGGGTTTTTACTCGAACCTCTTTGTGGTCTCCAAAAAGGACGGCGGTTGTCGCCCTATTTTGGATTTGAAGGTATCACGGTTCCCGTGCTTCCTGGTGACATTCTGTCAGTCTCACACACTGCTATTCTCGTTGGTTGCAGTATCTTGTCCTGCCCAGTATTTGTCATTAAATACTGGGTCCTGTCACTTCGCTGTTGCCCTTTCATGGTGTTTCCGTTGCCAGCGCTTGTTCCAGTTCTCCGTGTGAAGCTCTGTGTACCGACTCGGATTGCCTGACTACGCTACTGCATCTGTTCCTGCCTGTGTATCGACCCGATTTGCCTGACTATGCTACTGTATCTGTTCCTGCCTGTGTACCGACCCGGATTGCCTGACTTCACTACTGTATCTGTTCCTGCCTGTGTACCGACCCGGCCCAGCTGACGTTCCTGCTCTGTGTACCGACTCGGATTGGATGGTGTTCCTGCTTTGTGTATCGACCCAGATTGGATGATGTTCCTTCTCTGCGTACCGACCCGGCCTGGCTGACGTTCCTGTTTGGTGTACCGATTGTTGGCATGTTCCTGCTTTGCGTACCGGCCCGGTAGGGCTACTGCCTCTAACTCGGGAGCGACTTGCAGTCCCAATCCGGTCCTCGGTTTGGGGTCCTACTGTTGCCTCAGTCTCTGGACTATCCCATTGAGCCTCAGAGTCTCTTTTGTGTCTGTCAGTGTCGCGTGGGCGACATTCCGAGATTATTACTTCAGAGCACCACGGTACGCTTGTCCCTCCTTTCTGCCTATGGCTGAGGCTGGTGTTGCGTTGGGCGCCTCAAGCTGTGTTACCATCAGGCAGTATAGGTTGGTTGTGGCGTGCGTTAACCCCTTCAGGGAAGGTGCCACTGGTCTCTGGTCTATCACTGTGCAGTCTCTGTTGGGCATTTATCCGGGCATACTGTCTCAGTCCTCCGTTACTGTAGAGACAGATCTGAATCCTGGGCCTCCATTTTCTCTGTTGGGCATTCATCCGAGCATACTGTCTCAGTCCTCCATTACTGCAGAGACAGACCTAGTATCCTGGGCCTCCGTTTTCTCCTGGGCTTTCCTCGCTATTTATCACTCCCTGTACAGAATGGGAGTTCCAAGGGCCTAGCACTATTAGGGCCGGCTCGCTGTATTAGCCAAATAGTAACCCGTTCCTGGCTGTCTTGGTCTGAGTTCACACGATCTTACCTGACCTTTGTCAGTATACTGTATGGTATGTTTGTACATATACTGGACCCGTGTGGGTATTCATTGTAATTTTGCAGTAACCTGTCCTGTGTCAGCATTTATTGTGTCATCTATACTGCTGGACCCGTGAGAGTTAACCCCTTCAGTGCCAGAGGCTTGGGCCATTTCCTGTACCCTGCAGGCCAGACACTTTTTCAGCATTTTTGCTATCCTTCTGTTTATGCTTGATTTCCTCTGGGGATTTTTAGTTAAATATGGAAAACTATATATTGTTTTTTTCAGAACGAATTGAGCTTTCTCGTGGTACCTTACATGAAGAGAATTTTACATCGTGCAAAAAGCTATGATGTCATAATGACAAAAAAAGTGAAAATTTACTAATTTTCCTAAAATCACATAATATGTATCAAAAACATTTACCTTGATTGAAAAAGTTTCAATTATTTGAAAAAGCCCCAAGTCCCCCGAGTAAAAAAATACCAAATTTGTATAGTTTTACCTACGTCCATGGCTAGCGTAGAGCCCTAATCACCAGCAGCGCAAAATGACATTTTCAACTTTATAAACTAATATGCGCATTCTAGGGTTTTTGTGGTAAAACTACCCTAAAACAGTGGAATAACTATATAAAACTATATATTTCGGAAAAGTAGACAACCTGCCGCATCTAATGAGGGGTAACTTGCCTTCTTACCCCAAGCCTGGTGTGCACAAATGCCTCCAGAAGATGGCGCTAATGAAAAAAAAGGCATTTTCTTACATTTCTGCCACTTCAAATATACTGAAATTTGTGAAAACCATGGCATTTCCAACTGTATTCATTAGCTAGTGCTCTTAGGAGAAAAATGACACCCCATTGGTATGAGTTTAACTACCTCAGGGGGCGTTAGAAGTGCAAAATGACACATACTACAACCTCAAATTTTTCTAACATTTTCTCAAACATTACTTGTCTGTACACAAATGGTTATAACAACTACAGAAGTGAAGAAAGGGTACACAAACCATACCATTTTGAAAAGAAGACACCCTGCCGCATCTAATGATGGGTGACTTGCCTTGTTACCTCAAGCCTGGAGTGCACAAATGCCTCCAGAAGGTGGCGCTAATGGAAAAAAAAGGTATTTTCTTACATTTCTGCCCCTTCAAATGTACTGAAATTTGTGAAAACCATGGAATTTCCAACTGTATTCATTAGCTAGGGCTCTTAGGACAAAAATGACACCCCATTGGTATGAGTTCAACTACCTCAGGGGGCGCTAGAAGTGCAAAATGACACCTACTACAACCTCAAATGTTTCTAACATTTTCTCAAACATTACTTGTCTGTTCCCAAATGGTTATAACAACTACAGAAGTGAAGAAAGGGTACACAAACCATACCATTTTGAAAAGAAGACACCCTGCCGCATCTAATGATGGGTGACTTGCCTTGTTACCCCAAGCCTGGAGAGCACAAATGCCTCCAGAAGGTGGCGCTAATGAAAAAAAAAGGCATTTTCTTACATTTCTGCCCCTTCAAATGTACTGAAATTTGTGCAACTACCTCAGGGGGCGCTAGAAGTGCAAAACGACACCTACTACAACCACAAATTTTTCTAACATTTTCTCAAATATTACTTGTCTGTACACAAATGGTTATAATAACTACAGAAGTAAAGAAAGGGTACACAAACCATACCATTTTGAAAAGAAGACACCCTGACGCATCTATTGATGGGTGACTTGCTTTGTTACCCCAAGCCTGGAGTGCACAAATGCCTCCAGAAGGTGGCACTAATGAAAAAAAAAAAGGCATTTTCTTACATTTCTGCCCCTTCAAATGTACTGAAATTTGTGCAAACCATGGCATTCCCAACTGTATTCATTAGCTAGTGCTCTTAGGAGAAAAATGACACCCCATTGGTATGAGTTTAACTACCTCAGGGGGCGCTAGAAGTGCAAAACGACACCTACTACAACCTCAAATGTTTCTAACATTTTCTCAAACATTACTTGTCTGTACCCAAATGGTTATAACAACTACAGAAGTGAAGAAAGGGTACACAAACCATACCATTTTGAAAAGAAGACACCCTGCCGCATCTAATGATGGGTTACTTGCCTTGTTACCCCAATCCTGGAGTGCACAAATGCCTCCAGAAGGTGGCGCTAATGAAAAAAAAAGGCATTTTCTTACATTTCTGCCCCTTCAAATGTACTGAAATTTGTGAAAACCATGGCATTTCCAACTGTATTCATTAGCTAGTGCTCTTAGGAGAAAAATGACACCCCACTGGAATGAGTCGACCTACCTTAGGGGTGCCAGAAGCACATCACTACACCTACCTGTTTGCTTCTTCGAAAATGGCGGCTTGTACTAAAATGTTAGAGACATGAAGGAAAGGTATAAAAGGTATACCATTTTGGAAAGTAGACATTCTCCCGCATCAATTGAGGGGTCACTTGCCTTTCTACCCCCTGGGCTGAAGTGCACAAATATTTCCAAAAGGTGGCGCTATGGGAATAAATACATTTTTTTTTACATTTCCACCACTTCAAAGATACTAAAATCTTTGAAAACCATAACATTTCCTGCTGTATTCAGTACCTGCTACCAACATGAGAAAAATGGTAGCCTATTTGTGTGGGTTAACATACAATATGTGGGTGCTAGGAACACGTACGTAAACCTGACACTTTTGTTTTTAAATTATCTGCTTGCACTAAAATGGTTATAACCATAATAGATATGCAGAAAAGGTAGAGAAACAATGCCATTTTGGAAAGAAAACATCCTTCTGCATCTAATGAGGGGTCACTTGCCTTCTTACCCAAAGGCTGGTATGCACAAATGCTTCCAGGAGGCGGCGCTAGTGAAAAAAAAGGCATTTTCTTACATTTCTGCCCCTTCAAATGTATGGAACTTTGTAAAAACCATGGAATTTTCAACTGCATTCATTAGCTAGTGCTCTTAGGAGTCAAACGACACCCCATTGATATGAGTTGACCTACCTTAGGGGGTGCTAGAAGTAGAAAACTACACCTACTACAACCTCTGATGTTTCTAACATTTTCTCAAATGTGACTTGCCTGTACAAAAATGGCTATAACACATTCAGAATTGAAGAAAAGGTAGATAAACCATACCATTTTGGAAAGAAGACAACCTGCCGCATCTAATGACGGGTCACTTGCCTTCTTACCCCAATACTGGTGTGCATAAATGTTTCCAGAAGGAGGCGATATAGGAAAAAAATTGCATTTTTTTACACTTCTGCCCCTTCAAATGTATGGAGCGCTGTGAAAACCATGGAATTTTCAACTGCATTTGTTTGCTAGTGCTCTTAGGAGTCAAATGACACCCCATTGGTATGAGTTGAACTACCTTAGGGGGTGCTAGAAGTAGAAAACTACACCTACTACAACCTCTGATCTTTCTGACATTTTCTCAAACCTGACTTGCCTGTACGAAAATGACTATAACACCTTCAGAATTGAAGAAATGGTAGATAAACCATACCATTTTGGAAAGAAGACAACCTGCCGCATCTAATGAGGGGTCACTTGCCTTTTTACCCCTAAGTTAGTTGGCACAACTATTTCCAGAATGTGGTGCTACAGGGAAAAAAAAAATTGTTTTACACATCAGTCACTTCAAAGATACTAAAATGGTTCAATGGCGTGGGATTTCCTAGGAGGACTTCTTGCCAGCCTAAGAAAAATGGTACCCCACTGCTGTGGGTTGACATACCAATTTACGCTACAGGAGCGTAGCTACCAGTGAAACAGAAATGGTAAAGCAAACAGTGTATGTGTGATTTTATGGCTAACAGATGAAAGAAGCTAGGGCGTCAGCCGGTGTACGTGCGGACCTGTGACTACAAGTGTAACAAAGTATGTGGGAGGGTGAGGGATTAGGCAGTGTGTGTGGGTATGAGCAGAGGAGCAAGGATGGTGGTGATGGTGGGGCAGTGTTTGATAGTGTGTATGGGAGATCTGTGACTACCAGTGTGCAATGTATGTCCCCTCATACAAAGCACTGCGTTGGACCCCCCCCTCCTGTGGCATGTGCATTTTTTGGGGCTTTTTCCCACAATATTTTTGTGTAGACCTCGTTGGGGGCATCAGAACCCACACAATGAGGTCTAAATAAAAAATAAAGGGGGTGGTCCAGTGGATTGCAAAGCAATGCATTTGGGCCCCTGTGGCACACAAAGGGTTACATTTTTTTATCGTTACTTTGTATTCAGATGGCCACCAAACAAGCTCTGATCACAAAGTAATGATAAAAAGTCCTGCGTGTGCCACAGGAAGGGGGTCGGCATTGAACTCCCCTCCTAGTGGCACACACAGGGTTAATTTATGTTTTAATTTTTTTTTTTATTATATACCTCATTGAGGGGCATAAGGACCCCCTGATCCCTCCCCAATGAGGTCTTAGTAAAAAAAAAATATATATGTCCACAAACAGAGGGACCCTGAGAGTGCCACAGGGGTCTCCAGCGCATTGCAAAGCAATGCATTGGATCCTTGTGGCAATCAGAGGGTTAATTTTTTTTTTATCATTACTTGGTAATCAGAGCTTGTTGGGGGGCCATCAGGACCAATCATGATGGCCCCCCAACAATCTCTGATAACGAAGTAATGATAAATGCCCTGTGTGTGCGCCGCAGAAGGGGGGCTGCATTGGCCCCCCTTGTGGCACACACAGGGTTCATTTTTTTTCTTTACTTTTTTTTATTATGGACCTCATTGGTGGGTATCAGGACCCCTCTGATTCCCCCCAATGAGGTCTTAAAAAAAAAAAAAGGAATCAAAATAAATGTCCCTGTGAGTGCCAAAGGGGTCTCCAGCGCATTGCAAAGCAATGCATTGGACCTTTCTGGCACTCAGAGGATTATTTTTTTTTTTATCATTACTTGGTAATCAGAGCTTGTTGGGGGGCCATCAGGACCAATCATGATGGCCCCCCAACAATCTCTGATAACGAAGTAATGATAAATGCCCTGTGTGTGCGCCGCAGAAGGGGGGCTGCATTGGCCCCCCTTGTGGCACACACAGGGTTAATTTTTTTTCTTTACTTTTTTTTTATTATGGACCTCATTGGTGGGTATCAGGACCCCTCTGATTCCCCCCAATGAGGTCTTAAAAAAAAAAAAAAAAAAAAGGAATCAAAATAAATGTCCCTGTGAGTGCCAAAGGGGTCTCCAGCACATTGCAAAGCAATGCATTGGACCCTTCTGGCACTCAGAGGGTTAATTTTTTTTTTTATTATTACTTTGTAATCAGAGCTTGTTGGGGGGCCATCAGGACCAATCCTGATGCCCCCCCAACAATCTCTAGTAACAAAGTAATGATAAAAGCCCTGTGTGTGCCACAGGAGGGGGGGGGGTGCATTGGACCCCCCCGTGGCACACTCAGGGTTAAAAAAAAAATGTTTTGTTTTTTTTAATAATAGACCTCATTGAGGGGTATCAGAATCCCCCCTGATCCCCCCAATGAGGTCTTTAAAAAAAGAAAAAAAACCCCAAAGGAATGACCCTGTGAGTGCCGCAGGGGTCTCCAGCACATTGCAAAGCAATGTGCTGGGGACCCCTGCGGCACTCACAGGGTTACTTGTGCACTTTTCATTTATTTTTTTATTTATTCAGACCTCGTGGGGGACATCAGGACCCCTCCTGGTGTCCCCCCAGTAATTGATCTCCCAGCCGATGACGTTTGGAGGTTTCCCCCGGTCCCGCCCACTCCTACCCGGAAGTTCGGGTAGGAGAGACGGAAGAGGAGAAGCTGCGCTTCTGCTGCGCTTCTGCTGCGCTTCTGCTGCGCTTCTCCTCTTCTTTTATTGATCTCTCAGCGCGATCGACTGGGAGATCAATAACAGGGGGGACATGAGGAGTGATCCTCATGTCCCCCCACAATTGCCCAGCCTTTTTTTTTTAAAATGCGGCCACTGCATGCCGGTTATACCGGCTCATGCAGTGACCGCATTTTAGTGGGTACATTGTACGAGCTTGGCACAGCGGGTACAGCTGTCCAAACTCGTACAATGTACCCACTTGGCACTCAAAGGGTTAATGTTGCTAAACTTGTTCAATAAAACTGTGTTTTATTTCATCTCCTGAGTCTGAGTGTCATTTAAACCGTAAAAGAAGGATCTCAATTCCTTTGTGATCCGGACTCATTATCACCAAGAGTCTGTAGGATGATGATTGCTGCTATGTCCCCGGGAGTATTCCATGCATCTCTGGATCTTCAGGACGCGTATTTACACATCGCCATTCATTCAGAGAGCCGGCAGTATAGTTTTCAGCTCTTCCCTTTGGTCTGACTACAGCTCCTCAAGTTTTCAACCGTGTCCTGGGAGCCTTAGTGTCCGTCCTCCACTGGGACGGCATCAGAGTTACTCCATACATGGACAACCTACTTCTGAAAGCCCCCTCTGTGGATCTTCTTCATCAGCAGGTTCAGCTATGCATTCACGCTCTCACCTATCACGGGTTGATCATCAACATGGACAAGTCAGATCTTGTCCCATCCCAGCGTCTGGTCTTTCTGTGCCTTCTTTTCGACACTCAGAAGAACATGGTGTTTCTCACGGATCCTTCTGGACCACGGTGACGACGGATGCCAGCCTCTCCGGCTGGGGAGCGGTCCTGAGTCGCCTGAGTGCTCAGGGTCGGTGGTCTCCGGAGGAATCTCACCTTTCCATCAGCAGGTTGGACTTCGGGAGATATTTCATGCCCTTCGTCATTGGACATCTCACCAGGAAGAACGTCCAGTCCGGGTACAGTCTGACAACGCCACGGCCGTGGCTTACATCAACAAGCAGGGCGGAACAAGAAGTCTCGCCACTTGGTTAGAGGTCAAGGTTATTTTGTCATGGGCAGAAGAACACTTTCCTGCCATATCCGCAGTGCACATTCCTGGTGTAGACAACATCATGGTGGACTTCCTCAGCCGACACACAGTGGACAGCGGAGAGTGGGAACTGCACCCAGAGGTGTTCACCCTCATTGTTCAGAAGTGGTGTCTTCCTTACATCGCCTGATGGTGACAAGACACAACAGGAAGGTTCCAAGGTTCTTCTTTCGCTGGAGGGATCCTCTAGCTCTAGTGGTGGATGCCATGTCCATTCCTTGGTTATTTCCTCTGGCTTACATCTTTCCTCCACTTCCCATGTGTTACGGAAATTGACACTGGGGCGCTGTCCAGTCATTCTGATTGCTCTGTACTGGCGTTGTCAGTCTTGGTTTCTGGAGCTTCTGGATCTGTCACTGGCGGAGCCATTCCATCTCCCTTACCATCTGGACCTTCTTCTGCAGGGTTACCTGTGGAAGGAGGATGTTCATCGGCTAGCTCTGACAGCTTGGAAATTGAATCCTCAATATTGAAGAAGAAAGGTTTTTCTTCTGGTGTGGTGGCTACTATGCTCAGTGCGCACAAACCTGTTTGTTCTAAGGCCTACCATCATGTCTGGTCCACCTTTCTATCTTAGTGTGCTGACAAGGACCTGTCTCAGGAATTTGATCTGCCTACGGTCCTGGCCTTTTTGCAGGACGGTGTGGATAAGAGCCTCAGTTTGAGTTCCCTTAAGGTTCAGACTTCTGCTCTCTCTGTTTTCTTTCAGAGGCGCATTGCCATCCTTCCTGATGTCAAGATTTTCTTCCAGGGCGTTGCTCATACTCGTCCTGCCTTCAAGAATCCCGCTCCTCTGTGGGATCTTAACTTGGTTTTGGGTGTTCTTCAGCGCCCTCCATTTGAATCCTTGGCTACTATTCCTCTACGCCTGTTGAAAATGGCCTTTCTCCTGGCGATCATGTCCGTTCTCCGTGTCACAGAGTTACATGCTCTGTCCTGTATACCACATGTTTTGGTGTTTCACAAGCACATGGCGGTGCTTTGCACTTCTCAGGAGTTTCTTCCGAAGGTGGTTTCGGAGTTCCACATCAATCAGGAGATTGTGGTGCCTTCTTTCTGCCCTGACCCCTCCTCTGACAAGGAGAGGGATCTCCACTTGTTGGATGTGGTGCGTTGTCTCAAGTTTTATGTACATATCACTACCAGGTAATCTGACGTGCTGTTCGTCATTCCTGAGGATCCCAGGGCAGGAAGACCTGCATCCAAAGTGACTATTGCTTCTTGGATCAAGTCCACTATTTGTAAGGCTTATGAGCTGAGGAAGAAACCTGTTCCCCTTCGGGTCACAGCTCATTCTACAAGAGCTATTGGGGCTTCTTGGGCTTACAAGAATCAGGCATCTGCTGATCAGTTGTGCAAGGCTGCCACTTGGTCGTCTGTGCACACCTTTTCGAAGCACTACCGTATTGAAGTCTACCTTGACACAGTTCCCTGTGCACCTTCACGGGTCCACCAATCCTGGAAGCCCCCAGCATTATTCAGGTATGTGGCCCCTAAACCTCAGGGCATCCCTAATGTGTGAGATTCCTCTGATGAGGAGCTCTTGGTGGATTCAGATGAGGGTGAGTGCTCTGAAGGAGTTTATTCTCAATTTTTTGGGGACCCCTTTGAGGCTGACCCTGAGCCCTCCACTGAGGGTCTCATTAAGGCTGTCTTAGATACCTTGAATATTCCTCCAGTTTCTAAGGAACCTCAGACTACTTCTGATGTCTTTCAATGTGTGTTTTACCCGTAAATCCACTGTTTCTGGTCAGACACACAGACAGCAGAGGGAGGGTAGAAAAAGGATTTATTACTACTGACCTCTAGTGCCTTATATACTACTGGCACAGCATTCTGACTCTTAACCCTTGCAGAACAGAGCAATTAATTGCTAAATCCTCTGTCACTAAAATGGCTAATATCCACCCATTTAATTGTTTAGCAGTGACCAGCAATGCTTCATATACTGTGACACTTAGGGGTTGATTTAAAGCCAGCCGTTAACATAGCTGGTAGGGCCAAAGTGAATACCGGCTGTTAAACTAACATGTTTAACGTGGTATTTAAAGGCCCTACCAGCTAGAACACCAAAGGACGTTAAGCCACAAAAACAGTCTTGTGGCTGAATGTACGTTTTGTGCGTTTAGTTCCCAAAATGACTCTAAAAGCAGCGATATTGGGAACTGAACAGTGAAAAACAATTAAACTATTGGTGCTTGATATACTGACAAGCATCGATCATTAACTGATCGCTGTTACACTTACCTGTCATCCACTGTCCTTCTGTCTTCTGTTCTTACTTCTGCCTTCTCTTCAGTCTTGTCTCCTCCCTGTAAAATAAAATAAATGTATTAAAATCAAGCATGAACGAATACATTCCAGACCCCTTTGAGTGGCAGAGGGGTATGCAACGCATTGCAAAGCAATGCGTTGCGTACCTCACTGTCACTCAAAGGGTTCACTATTAGTGCTCCATAAATATACCTATATATGCCTCCATGTAATGGCCGAAAGAATAAATGCCAATGAATAAAAAAGCTCCACATATACATAAATCAATGAGATTCATTAAGGCCCAAAATTTAACTTAGCTTTTAACAATGTGTCTCTTCACATCCCAGCCAATCAGATTCGAGCAGCTGTTCTTGAAAATGATTGGCTGGAATGTGAAGAACACCCCAGCCAATGACAGTGAGGGCAATTGAAGTGAGCCTGCCCATAAATAAAGGCAGGCTCAGTTCAAATGCCCTCAGTGTGTTATGGGAATCAGCCCGAACACAGCTGAAGAGGAGCGTCATGGGACATTTGTGTCTTCACCGCCGCTGCCCTTACGATCGCTCCAACTGGTGGAGACACATTGTTAAAAGTGAAGTTAAATTTTGGGCATTAATGAATCGCATTGATTTATGTATATGTGGAGCTTTTTTATTCATTGGCATTTATTCTTCGGGCCATTACATGGAGGCATATATGGGTATATTTATGGAGCACTAATATTGAACCCTTTGAATGACAGTGAGGTACGCAATGCATTGCTTTGCAATGTGTTGCGTACCCCTCTGCCACTCAAAGGGTTCTGGAATGTATTCGTTCATTCTTGATTTTAATACATTTATTTTATTTTACAGGGAGAAGGCGGAATATAGATGAAAAAAGACAGAACAGAAGGACCAGCAAGCTGAGGACACCGCTGGACATCAGGATTAATGGTAAGTGTTAATGCAATGTTACTTTACTTAGTCGGGTTAACCCTATGAATGCTGGCGGGGTAATTATACCCCACCGGCACTCATAGGGTTAATCCTACTAACTTTGAACAGGTTTTAGGCACTTTGGATGTATTGATGTGGGGCTTAGGGCCCCATATCTAT
This sequence comes from Rhinophrynus dorsalis, assembly GCA_037306005.1. Lineage (NCBI taxonomy): Eukaryota > Metazoa > Chordata > Amphibia > Anura > Rhinophrynidae > Rhinophrynus > Rhinophrynus dorsalis. Next base: position 253,291,755 of record CM074721.1, read on the forward strand.
ACATCCACTGTGGACGTTGGGGTTTTTTGTCAGTTAACAGCTGGGTTAGCTGGCAAAAGATCCGATAAGGGATTTTACGGCTAACAAAACTGGGTCTTAAGTTTTGTGCGGTAAGTGAGTCCCTTATCAGGTTTTTTCAGCTAATGCAGTGCTTTAAATGGCAAAAGGGAGAGTTTTTTTTTTTTTTATGGGCCAAAACACGTTAGTGTTGCGGCTGGCATACTGGATGAACTGCCGTTAGAAGGTCATTTCATGGCCCTTTGTATGGCTTCCTACACGTTAAAACATCCCGTGGTGCTTTTTTTACTTAACGGCTGCCTTTAAATCTACCCCTTAACCCTTTCAGTTACAAACAGCTGAAAACACATTACTCGATTATCTGAAAGGGATAATATCAGGTCATACCAAGGGAGAGAAGATTCTCTGCACTCAGCTCATTTTGGGAGACCAAAATAAAACTTACAGGGTTGGAGCAGTTGACATACATTTTAATGGTTATTGAATTGGCACCTAGATCATGGTGGCTGCGGGTCATGGCACTTCCTGGATGTAGAGCATGAATCAGCAAGAGGTAAGTGACTACAGCACCACACAGAGATGGGAGGCAGGAAGGAAGAGTTAAAAGGGGAAAGAGTCAGCATTGGTATAAAGCAGTTTATGCAGCTAAAGGGAAGGTGGGAGGGGCAGCAAGGCAAAGAGGTAGGAAGAAGCACGGGGAGAGGGAAGATGGGGGGGGAATAGGTGCTGTGTAAGGGTAGGTGGTAGGGAGGGAGAGGCAAACAGGTAAAAGGGTGGGGGGACGAAGAGGCCCCCCAGGCAACTCCTGTCAAAATAAACCCCCCCAGGTGTTCATCTATCAGAGATGCTCCTTACTGCCACCTTGGGGTGTCTTCCATGGGAAATGCATCTTGTCAAGTGACGCTCTTCTCATATATATATATATATATATATATATATATATATATATATATATAACAAACAAACAACTAGGGAGACAGCACCAGTGGGTCTTATTGAAAAATTATTTTACTGCAAATACAAAATACACAGGTCAGGTCAACGTTTCGGTCCTTCATCAGGACCTTTCTGTTTGTTATTATACCACTGAGGACAGTGCACTTGGGCAGTATATTTTGTAAGAGTGAGTGCTTCCAACCACCTCAGGATGACATATATATATATATATATATATATATATATATATATATATATATATATATACATACAGTTGATTGATAGAAGCACTTGCTTTTTAAATCAAGCAAATGCCATTCTGCACAATCCTAGATATTATGTAGCTATAAAGACAAAATAGTCAGAATCAGTGAGACTTTTTAAGTTGTGGAAAAAATCTATTTGGTCAACGTTTTGGTTCTGACCTGGACCTTTATCAAGACAATTTGTTATGTACATCACGAGACTTATACAGCCCTCAGCCTGCTAGAATACCACAAAGACTTCACACATTATCTAGTGTATATAACCGATTTTCAACAATTGCCTTTAACAAGTTATGCACATCTCAGGGTTCTGATTAACTAATTACAAAACAAAAAAATCTGTCCGACAAGAACTTATTCGCAAATATCAGCAGTGTGCAACATTCATAGAAACAATGGGAGAGAGGTCCCTGCCCCAAGGAGCTTACAGTCTAAATGGGTAAAAGGAGACATACAATGGGGTAAGAGGGTGTTAAGTGCTGAGATTACAAGTGCTGAGTTTGGTCAAAGGCAGTGCATGGTCCTAGTGCTCCAGAAGATAAGATATCAGGGTAGAATTAAAGACAGAGGGGGATTTTTCAAGACGTAGGGAGAGGGGTATGGAGTTCCATAGGTATGGAGCAGAAAGCGAGAAAGGTTTGAGGTGGGAGAGGGCAGAGGGTGTGGATGGTGCAACAAGAAGTCCATTGTGTGCTGAGTGAAGGAAGCGGCCAGGAACATAAGAGGAGATGAGGGAAGAGATGTAAGGAGGGGTAGCAGTGTGGAGAGCATTAAAGGTAAGAAGAAGGACTTTGTAATTGATGCGCTGCTGAATTGGGAGCCATGACAGATGTCTGAGAATTATGTGGGCAGGTTCAGTTTTTGGGGAGAGTGTGGTGATTCGTGCAGCTGAGTTTAAATCAGATTGCATAGGTGAAAGATGAGTAGCAGGGAGGCCAGTTAGTAGGATATTGCAATAGTCTAAGCGGGACAAAATGAAGGCATGTATAAGAGTTTTAGTAGTTTGTTGGGAGAGGAACCGGTGGATTTTAGCAATGTTGTGGAGAAAGCAAGATGAGGGGAGAAGGAAAGAGAGGAATCAAATATGGCCCCAAGGCAGCATGCTGAGCTGACCGGATCAATATCAATTCCATCAACTGTAATGGTGAAGCTAGGTGTTGGGCGAGGTCTTGGTGGGAAGATTAGCAGTTCGGTTTTGGCCATGTTTATCTTCAGCTGACGTTGTGCCATCCAGGAGGAAATGGCCAAAAGGCAGTCTGAAATTTGCAGCTGGATTTGAGGTGAAAGATCAGGAATGGAGATGTAAATTTGGGTATCATCATCATATAGATGGTATTTGAAGCCAAATGAACTAATAAGTTCACCCAATGAAAGGGTGTACAGTGAAAAAAGCAGAGGACCCAGAACGGAGCCTTGAGGCACCCCCACAGACAGAGGGACTGTGGAGGAGGTGTTATTGTTAGAGGACACAAAAAAGGAACGTTGTGAGAGAGAGGATGAGAGCCAGTCTGTTTAATCTGTAAATTAATGAATTGTACAAGACACGTTGGGCTCAGTTACATGAACTCCATAGGAACTGAAGCTTGGTAGTATAACCTAAAAAGAATGAAAAGGTATACTACAACCCGTCTGCTTCATTACAGTTTGATAAGGAGCTCATACTTTGGTACACATTCACTCTATAAGTGCTTCTTATTTTTAAAACCTGCCCTCAACACTTGGAGCCTTCAGGGCATTTTCTTCATATGAACTTGGGATGACATACTAGTCCGCTTTGGTTTAGATTGGTTAACTCCATAAACTTGTCAAAAGTAGCAGACTACCTCATGAATCAGGCATAATCATATTTGTACTAAGAAGGGATATAATTATGTAGATGTAGACTTGGGACAAGTGACTTCTCTTATTATATGAACTAAGTTTGAATTTAAGACATTTACTGGATCTACATTATCTCTCTGTATATCGTTGTTTTCTTTATGCTTTCTGTCTAGTCTCTATGTTTTTCCTTTGTTTTCTATGGATGACTGGAATTATGACATTATTGTCGAATAAGGATACAGGCATGGACTCTTGTACCTTCGCTTATAGAGGCTGTTCATTCACTAGGTGGTCACCAATATCTCAGACTGTGACACTAATAAGCAGTCATGCAATGGAACAATCATATTATGGTGATTGAATGATTCCTTCCCTGCAGTTGGTACTTTCATCCAGCAGATGGCTCATCTCTATTAGTGATCCATTATACTGCACCACAGGTTACATGCAGCAGTATCAGAATTGCCACGCTGCTCCACAGCATGTTAATTCTTGGGTGCTGGGGCCATACGTGATAATGGAGGGCTTATAATTTTATTTTTCATTCTTTTTAGGTTATATTGCCAAGCTTCGGTTCCTATTTGGTTGATGTCACTGACCCAATGTTTCTTGTGCAATTTATTAATTTACAACATATTAGTTAAACATGCATATTAAGGAAATGTTGGTAGAAGAATACTCTGGGTCACAGATTTTGTTTGTTTAGTATTTAGTTAATCAGCGCACTTAGATGCATTTTACTTGTTAAAGGCAATCATTGAAAACCGGTTATATACTCTAGATAAGATGTGAAATCTTCATATGCCTCATAAGAATTTATCAATGAGAGCTGTGTGAATAGTATTATTTCACTGGGGTTATACATAGGGAGGATTTTTATTATATGTGTATGTTTAATATATGTGCACTATTCATGTGTCTAGGAGTTACCTCTTTTTGTTTGGTTTCTTGGTTGTTTTGCTTGTTTCTTTTAATTTTTTCATTCTTTTCTTTTTTGGTATGGGTTGACATAATTTTCATGCATTGGGTATCCCTGACTGCACATTTATGACATTAGTAAAGGTCTGTGGTATTTTGGAAGGCTGAGGGCTATATAAGTCTTGTGATGTACATTATAAATTGTCTTGATAAAGGTTCAGGTCGGGACCGAAATAAATGTTTTTTTCACTATTTAAAAAGTCTCACTGGTGCTGCCTATTTGTCTATAGGCAGAGAGAGAGAAATGTTTTGTGGAAATAATTTCACCTCTTTGCGTATTTCGCTTAATGTATATTTTTGTAAAATGTGGGGTTTTTTTAAATATAGTGGAACAAACAAAAAAATATATTTTATACAACAAACACACATATATATATCTCCTTCACACACTCCCTAAGATCCACTTATCAGATTAACTGCTCTGCTGATCTCACCCGACAAATCCTTTTGGCCTTTCTATACCAGTTTTGCAAGCACTATCTTGCTGTTGCATAGAGTCTGACAGTCGAAGTTCCTGTTTGTATTTTGTTTCTGTCTTTGGCTAGGTTCTGTTCTAGTGCCTTTTTTCAGAGTTTCACTCTGTTGCTAGCTACAGTCCAGTATTACAGTCTGTGTTCCTGCTATACTCTACAGCAGTGGCCTTCCAGATGTCTGGATTTCAGATTGTTTCTGTATCTGCAGCTGTGGCTCTGCAGCTGATTGCATCCATGCTCCTGTTTCTGGTTCAGGAGCACATTGAGTCAACTCCCATTCTCAAGTTTCTTGTTCCTGTGTTTTACAGCATTGCAAGCTGCCCTCCGTGCCCTGGTTGCAGTGGTTGCATATGCCATGCTGTTTCATTATGCTGCTGCAACTCACAAGCTGCTCTTCACCATTTCTTTTCTGCTTTCACCAGTTCCTGTTTACTACCTTCAATAGCCTGCCTACATTTTCTGCACCTCAGTTACCACTCCTCATGACTCCACGTATATCTGATTCTGTACACTACCAGCTCAAGACAGAGAGCTTGTTCCAGTGTTGTCTCAACCATCAGTGACATATTGCTGACAGTTCAGTCTCTGGCAGTGAATCCAGCTCCTGCTCCAGCTTGTGGTAACAATCTGCACATTGCATATTATCTAAATAAGACTCTTCAGAAATAAAAGTGAAGATCCTACGAGAACTATAAAGCGATATTATCACAAAAGTGTAATTGAATATTGTGATATTCTGGGAGATGCCATAAATGTAAAAGTGGAAAGAAGAGATGGTGACTAAAGTAAAAGTGCATTATAGCACAGAGGTCCTGTGATTGAGGTTTACTTATTTGAAATGAAAAATCACCTAACTGCATATCTGTAAGTAGGAAGGTGTTGGTACCTCTTCACTATTTCTGTTTTACTTCTATGGTGAAGAACTGTATACCAAAAACTTATCTACTGGGGGTAAGAAATGATAGGTGGTCTATGGATAGTCACAGTTAGAAAAGGAGAGAAGGCATGAGATCCATGGTTGGTTTTAGGGTTTGTTGGACCAGATGTGAAGAAAATAGCATTTTTGTTTGGGGGGGGACCAAATATTACCAAAAAACATAACAAAAAGCAATTAAAATATTTAACCTCTCTTGCTATTAATACACATTACGATTTATTCATCAAGCTAAAGAAGTGCAATTCTAGAGCAAAGCAATTGCTCCATGGGTCTGAAAATTCTGTAAATGTCCATTGTTTGGATTTTTAAACCATGAATGCTATCAATTTATTGTGAACTCACAAGCATTCAAAAAGCTATAGTGGGTAATGAGATTATCATAACCCAATGGACCAGGATATATCCCAGAAACCCATAGTGACAGGAGGCCCAGCAGACTAATGGAAAAGAATACCGATCCCAGGGTATATACTGGGAGGGCATTTTAATCCTAGAGGCGGAATCAATGCCTCTGTCAAATGTGAGTACCCGTTTCTTGTGAACACAAGGGTGAAAAAGGTGACGGATCAAGCCTGGAAATATTAATTACTGCACTCAGAGGATCTTCTGCGCCGTCTGTTTCTTTTTGTTTTATAAATATTTTCTGCTAGCTACATAAACCCATGCATCCCGCATATGAGTATTCATATATCACACCACAGACTAAAGTGGAATGTGCCAGACTAACCTGGTTTACAAATTAAGATTATACTGTCATAACATATCCTTATTCTTAAACATTGATAAGTACAAAATTAAATCTGCTCATTGATAAATCAGAAAACAACTAAATTGTATTTAATTTTTATGAAAATAAACATACTTAAGTGAGTATTTATTTTAGCCATTTTCTCTTTGGTAAGTCAACTCCCAAAATGGATCAATGAGTTGTAAGGCTCCTGTTTGTCTTGCTGCGGCCTGGAAAGCACCCCTTTCTGAAAGAATGGCGCTAGGAAAGATATTTTCACCACGCAATCCTGTTTTTCTTGTAAACGTGATTAAATCCCTTTATTTGTTTAATACTTTTGCAGTCAAACTATATAAGAACTTAATAGAGTTGTTTATTTCTTTGTCTATCAGAAATAGTCTCTAATTCTGGAAATGTCTTTGTAAAAATATCTAGTATATGTGATTAATGATATTTACTGTGTAGTTTTGGTTATTTAATTTTGATCATCATTGCCAAGAGTCTAAACTTTTAAAGTATAGTTGATATTAAATATACATTGACGTTTGTCATGAGACCTTGACTGCGTATTCTTATATTGGTTTAGTTTATGTTGGCTCAAGAGCAAGAGCTTGTGCTCTGTTCCTGATAAACGTATCCCTGCACAAAACTAAAGATCAAGTGATACAATATTTATGTCTAGATGCTATGCTTAAATGTAAGCAGCTGTGTTTGCCGTCAGCTTTCTGAAGTCTTACTAAGAAACAAAAGGCAACCTTTTGTTTTCAACTCTAACCAGTATTCTTGTTTGTATTTTATTCATTAAAATACTATTGTTTCTTTAAAAGGACATCCAAATTTGATATTTGATATTCTTTTATTAAGACAGATTGACAAAGAATATAGTTTTTAAGGTAATTCACCACTATTTTAAAATACATGTAAGGCTATTGCTCTAAGTATTGATAGAGAATAAATTTAACTGTATTATCATTCAGGCTTTGTGCCCCAATTTCCAACTTTTCTAGCCACACAAAATATGCATGTTAGAAAGACAGGAAGAGAGGGATGGGTGTGCACTAGTGGAATAAATGGCTGATGCAGAGGGAACATCTAATACTGATTGCCTCCTTCAATGAAACTGATGTATTAGGAAGAACTGAATAAATTGTGCACTAAACCATCTTTCCAGAGGAGAAAATATAAAAATGCTCAAAATTATCATTGATTAAATGGGGACTTTTAACCCAATGTATGCTTTGCAATGTGGAAGAACTCTATAGCATTCAAGGGGTTAAACGTCCCATTTTGATCAATGGGAATTCTTTTATTTTTCCTATATGGTGCAGTTAGTTTGCCCAAGAACTGCTTCTCTTCTAAACCAGTCTCACTTTCTCTACATCATCCTCATTCCACAGACCTCTCAAGCATTTAAAGGGTTAAAACTTAAAGCCCCATTTAAATCAATGGCCATTTTTATTTCCCCCCTTTGGTGCAGGTTTATTTTTCCATAATTGAGCCAGGTCTTGTTAGTACATCTGCTTGCTTTTATTAACGTTCAAAAACAGGTATTAATGTTTTGTGGAGTCAATACGTCTGTAATATGTCTTTTGTGATCCTCTTATAAAATCAAGAGTGGCTTATACTTAGGACACCATGGGGACCATCCTTTCTGTTTGTACCTCTGTTTCTACCTCCTTCTGTCAGACATAGGTGGAGAATTGAGTGGAGGAGCTGGAACCACACTGAGCAGGTGACTAAGGCTCATCACTGAGTCTATTTAGTCTTTTTATTGCCCAGGTCTAGTAATCAATCAGAGCACAGTTTATGATATTAACACAAATGTTAAACAACCTCTGTGGGAATTTTATTAAATTTAGTGTGGTCTGATTGGCTACTAGAATTTGGTCGTTCCCTCAGAGTTCCTTTTATTAGATAACCCCAAAACAACCCTCATCAATGAATATGTTAATTCGACTATTGCATGGGGTCATTTCATGTAGGTATGGGCGAAAATGTTCGCCTCAAACTGAAACCTGCAAATAATGGCACTTTACACTTGGTGAATAATTTCCTGTGAAAAGTGCAGTTTTTCAGCTTTTTCCCTGCCTTTTTCTCCCATTGAAATCAATGGGAAGAAACATTTTCTCCACCACAAAAGTTTTCTACAACCATATAAAAGGGTATCAGGCTCTCACATCAGCCATTCTATGTTTGTGAGAGGAGAGAGCAGCACCTTGTTTGAGCTAGAGAAGAAGGGAATCTTTTAGTTGGACATTTGTTCTGTGTAATTGTATATTAGGAGAGTGAGTGGGGCATTATGGGGAGAAGAAGGGAGAAGGAGGTTGACCCCAAGTACTCCAAAATTCCATGTGACTGACTGGCAAGACACAGACAGCTAGAGACCTATTTGCTTGCTGATCTTGCTGTTATTGTCTCTGTGATGGGTGAGGAAGTCAGGGGAAAGAAGTTGTTGATTTTGCTTTTCCGTTATAAATTTTGTTTGGATAAAGAATAAAGAACTAAATATATTAGGTGACAGTGACAGATAGCTGACCAGGCTTATGAAAGGTATCATACAACTCCATCAGTTGTGTTGTGTACCACAGAGTAAAAAAACACAGTGTAGTTGAGTAATGTCCAGAAAATGCACAAAGGGAAGGGGGTGGAGCAGTGCAGGGACATGAGAGTAAAGTAGCAGTTCAAAAACTGACTGCAGCAATGGTTTCTGCAGCATGTGCAATCAATGATGATGATCCTTCTACTCCAAGGGAGGATGCAGTTTGTCAAGGTCCCAGCAAAACTAGTTCCAGCACCACCAGTGCCAGTAGAAAGAAAGACCCATATAAGAAGAACACTGAAGACGACAACAAGTCGCATTCAAGTGTTGATGATGCTGGCAACAGCATAATAGAGGAAGGTGTAGCAGCTGAATCACCTGTTTCATCAGATAGTATCACGGTCCCCGTGCTTCCCTGTCAATCTGTGATGGTGTTACCTTTGCATTGGAGGAGGCTGATTGGCCCGCCCAGGATGTTCCTTTTTATACTGGCTCTTGGGCACTTGTCAGTTGCCCTTTTGTGGTGTTCCTGCGTCTCGTTGCTGAGTTCCAGTGTCTCCTGTGTACCGATCCAGCTTGGCTGACTCCTCTTCTGTTCCTGCTCCGTGATTGACCCGGTTCTGGCTGACGACCCTGCTCCATGATTGACCCGGTTCTGGCTGACGACCCTGCTCCGTGATTGACCCGGTTCTGGCTGACGACCCTGCTCCGTGATTGCTCAGTTCTCCGGTTGACGTTCCTGCTGCTGTATCCATCTGGTTCCGGTTGTCGCTCCTGTCCGGTTGCAGTTCCAGAGTCCTCCGGTCGCTCTGGCGACATTCTGAACTGTTCAGTATCTCGCTGATCCTCTCTCGCCATTTCAGCTGTAGCCTGAGGTTGCTTTGCCATCTGCATTGCTGAGCTGTGTTCTCCTGTGTGTCCAGATTAACCCATGCAGTGCCAGTAGTCTCCGGTTACGTGCCACTTGTATAGCTTGCCAAGCCTCTGGTTGCCCTTTGAGCCGCTACTCTCTGAGCCTTCTATACACAGCATACTATTCCTTGCAGAGCTCCACCTGTCCGGTGTTCGGGGTGCACCGTGACCACGCCGGCTGGTGCAGGTAGTCTGTTCGCTCTTGTTGTAGGATTCCGTGAGACACCGAAAGGGTGTCCTGGCGCTGGCTCACATTCACTCAGAGTGTACATTTCCTCCTGCACTCCCTAGTGCATCGGCTCCTAATAGCTTGTGCAGCAACCATCCATCTTGGCATCCCAAGGGTGTCTTGGCACAATCCATTTGGCATACGCAGGGTTACTAACCAGTCTCGTTTAGGGCGATTCCTATTCTGGTTACTTCAGCTCTGGCAGTAGCATTCCTCCTAGCCCACGGTGGTGGTATTGGCTCAGCTCAGCGCAATAGGGGCGCTCCCTGTTTCTACCTAGAGAGTGATTCAGTGCAGACACTTGACTCCTTTCTCTACATTCAGAGACTGTTATCCAGAGACTGTTATTTGATCCTGGGCGTTGGCCAATCTAAGACTGAGTTTCTCCAGTTGCTCCTTTTAACCCTTTGGGGTTATTCCAGTCTATATTTGTACTTATACTCCTGCTTGTATTACACATACTTGTCTGTATTTGTCAATACTGTTTTTACCCGTGCTGGCCCCTAGGGGCACTGTTTATCATCCTGATTCAATAAAACTGTGTTTTTACTTATTACCCTGGTCTGAGTGTCAGAAAACCGTAACAGATAGAGAGACAAACAAGCACTAAAATACCCGTCCTCAAAGTAGTAGGGAACTTTGTTACAGTAAAAGTAAAAATAAATTGTTTGAGACCTCCAAAACCTTAGAGGAATATAAGGGTAGTGGGTAAGAATTGTCAGGTGATGCTGATGCTGCTGAGGATGACCTAATGATGACTGATGATGATTCAGATCTACTATTATTATTCTTTATTTATATAGTGCCAACTAATTTCACAGCGCTGTACAATTGGGAATAGACATACAGAGGTATTAAATAGTACAATCATATGTGGAGAACAGAAGGATCAGAGGCCCCTGCTCGTGAGAGCTTACAGTCTAGAGGAAGGTAGGTATGACACAGAGGGAGTAAGTGCTATTGTGTTTAAGTGCCTCCTGCCACATGAACTGCCAGTCAGTGGGTGGGAGTGAGAAGTGCTGTTGAGTGCAGTGGTCAAAGCAAGGGGTGAATCTTGGTGATCATGTTTATGGAGGCAGTTGATAGGCTTCCCTGAAGAGGTGAGTCTTCAGGGAGCATCTGAAGATTTAAAGGCTGGGGGAGAGTCTGATGGGGTGGGGGAGGGAATCCCAGACCCGAGGTGCAGCACTGGAAAAGTCCTGAAGGTGGGAGTGGGAGGATGTGATAAGAGCTGTTTAGAGCAGAATGTCGTGTGCAGAGCGAAGAGGGCGGGCGGGAGTATATTTGGAAACGAGAGATGAAATATAGGGGGGTGCGGTGTTAGTGAGGGCTCTATAAGTTAACATCAGAATTTTGAATTTGACTCTGTATGCTAATGGGAGCCAGTGTAGGGACTGACAGAGCGGTTTGGTGTTAGAGAAGCGATGAGTGAGGTAGATAGTCTTGCAGCAGAGTTCATTATGGACTGTAGCAGGGTTAGTCGGGTGAGAGGAAGGCCAATTAGTAAAGAGTTACTAGAATATATCCCTCCAGATCAGATACAGATGAAGTTGAAAGTGAGGATGATGAAAGGGCTATAAGGTTAGCAGAAAGTCAAAGGCTGAATCGTCCACCACTTTTAAGGAGCACTGTGCCTGTCTATAAACTGTTTGAGAAAGCCATTGGAAAGTCTGACCCTGGACAAGCATAGATGTCAAAAAGCACACAGTCACCCTATCACTCATCAGCATCATCGCCTCTTCAAAGTCCAAGTCCCACTCAGCCACACACCCCTGTTTTGAGTACCCAGCAACAGCAACACAGGTTATTAACATCCACAATGTTAGATATGACGAGTGCCTCTGCTGCTGCTGTAAGTGCTGTACCTTTGATGCCTAGTAGTAATGGCAATAGAATTGCATCAACATCTAGCCCCAGTAGTAGAAGCAGCAGCAGCACCACCTCAGGAACTCCTCATTCCATGAAGTCCACAGTATGGAGCTACTTCACTCAGGATCCTCAAGCTAAGCATGTTGCTATCTGTTGTCTGTGCAAAACGCACGTGAGCAGGGGGAAAGCAGGCTCATACCTAGGCACCTCCTCTATGAAATCCCACCTGAAGCACAACCATAGGTCTGACTGGAAGACACACTATTAGGAGGCCAAAGGTGCCACAACTAGCAGCAGCAGAAGCACTTTAAAATGTTCCCAGGGCTCTAGGGCAGAAAAAAGAAGTGAAGTTATGCTACTGTGCTACTGCCAGTGCCAACCGTTAGTTCAGTCCAAAGAACACCTATGGCTCCTGCTGCAGAGGATTATGACAGACAAAGCCAGGACAAATATATTAACAGCAGCACAGATGAGGAGGTGGAGGAGGGATGTGAAGAGGAGTTTCCACCTACCCCACTTGGGACTGCTATGAGCAACAAGTCATGTTTGTCAATAATCTGAGAAGGAGAATAGAGATTTGACGCAAACATGACAATAGTAAAAACTATATACATACACAAATCTCACCATACCAGCCAGTCCACCACTACAATACACATCTGCCACATTGTAGGTTGTACTTCTTTTTTTTTACTTGACATCAGAGCCTTGGGGTACACCTACTGAGAGGGGAATCTGAGGTGAGGAAGTGTTGGCGTAGGTCCATTGAGAGAGAGTTAGGATAGAAAACAGGAATGTGCCAGCCCACAGATGCCAAGTGATAGGAGAAGCTGTGAGAGAGGGGCATGGTTGACTTTGTTTGGCAGAGGACAGAGCAGTGTTTAATCAAGACAGGAGGAATTTGTAGTACATAAATTCTGCATGATAGTGAGACTTCTTCCACAAGTGTTCTGCAGTACGGGTACAGGAGCGAAGAAAGAATGTTTGAGCGTTAAGTCAAGGGAGTTGGTTTGAGGGGTGTTTTGATGGTCCTGGAGGGGAGCTACAGAGTTAGTGATGAAGAGAGGAAGTTGTTTTAGGATTCCACAAACCTGCCAGATTCAGAGAGTGTGTTGAAGGCAGAGTGGTTTGAGTGCAATGCAGGAGATAAGGCAGAAATGTCTAGAGAGTGAAGGTTGCGGGTGTAGTTTTCGCCCACCCCTAATGTCGTCACATGTCATGGCTGCTGTGATAGGCCAGGAAAAAGAGCTACTAATCTGCAATTGATTGCTTTAATCAGCCTGCGCATAACTCATCAGCAGGTTTGACTGACCTTACTTTGATCAAAATAAAATCATATTTTTTAAATTTGTACTATATTTAGATTAACTATCTGTATAACAGATCTGTTTGCAGTTCATTGCTCGGAATTGCAATGCACACTGTCCTGCCACTGAAAGCCTTAAATACAGCGTGTGGTTCTCTTTGTGGTTATTTTAACTGATGGATGCTAGATAACAGCACCTTTGTTTTTAGCATCTTAGGGGCTAAAATGCTAATAGGTACATTAATGTGTATATGGACCATGGTATGATGCACATCTAAGAAACATACAGAAATAGGAATGTACAGACAGAATTCTACACAATATGCAAAAAAACTTTTTGTGTGCTGTGTCTGCAACACCTATGTACATAGCTTTATACACTCTCAAAGGAGTAGTAATACTTAATATGTAAAAATATATATATTGTAGAGTTTATCCCCCTGAATGAAACAAGAGTACTCCCACTGTTGAAATGTGTTTTATTCAAAAGTTATTACAGCTCAAAGATTAAATTTTTAGGTGCAATATCACAGTGGCCTGAAATTATACAACTGCTATAGAAGTGCTGTTAACCTTTATTTTAACCTTAACTATTATTTATTTTTTCCTTCTTAAAAGATTTTCAAAAAACAAACAATATGCAGCCGTTTTAAATATTATACTGTATTTTTAATTATTATTTTCCCATCTAATTAATTGAGGGCAAATCTGCCTCTAATAACTATATATTATTCTTTTCTCGCTGATGGTATCTGGAATTTTATTCTTGTTTTGTACTACTCTTGTTGTTTTCTTAAATCGTCCAGTTATATTAAATTGGTGCAATGCATGCTGAGTTATTACATCACTAGTGTAAAAGCCCGTGTACATGGGCCAAGGTCCGGGTGATGTCTCATTGCTACGATCCTGCTCTGCACACTGACGCCACCTCACTGCTCCGATCCTGCTCTGCGTACTGACGCCGCCTCACTGCTCCACACGATGCAGTCATGCGCAGTAGAGACTGACCAAACGTGGGCAGTCTCTACTGCGCTTGACGGCTTCTGACAAACATCACTAGTGTTTTATTATATAGGATGATAGCTAAAAAGCAATAGCGCTGCCACTATAAAGAATTTCAATAACATCTATTTATAGTATGTGCTGTAGTTGGAGTCATTGTACTCAGAAATTATGTGATTCATAGTTTGTAGTTTATGGTTTTAAAGTTATCATATTCATTATCCTGTGCTGGGGATTTTCATTTGTTTCTGGACAATTTTATTGACTGGTGCAGATACCTTTCAGTCATATCTTTTGGGAGTCTAGTTTTAAAAACTGTACATTTTAGTCTTTTGCTATTCTTTGGTTTCAAGAGACATACATTTAATTTTATCAGTGCAACTTCAGAATTGAAGGGTTATAAATGCTTGAAAATAACTACTTAAATCTGTCATTTAAGAGTGTGACTGATGTCAGCTACCTTTAAAATACAGTCTTTCTGAAGTTATTACATTTTTCTCCCCTCTCTTTGTATTGATGCCAGTCCTTCAGTTTTGAAGGAACTGATAAGGCCGATCAACAGACAAGTTAGATTTAATTTCCTTCCCTGTCTTAGGTGTCTGCAGATATGTTTCCAGGGTGGGGGCAAAACCATAATTTGCCCCCCCCAGGACAGCCCACCCATCCCCTATGATTATATGGAGGGGGCGAGTCCCCCCTTGCCCTCCCCACCGGATGCCCATTTTCCCTGTGTCTTGAACACTAAAGCAACACAGCTATAGTGTTGAGGACACAAAAAAGGATTTAAAGATAGGAAATTTTTATTGTGTTTTTTTCCATGTGTGTGGTTGTCATTCACAACCCTGCACTCAGAAGTGGGAAAATAAAACATAAGTTCAAAAGGGTTGCAATTTAAAGAATGAGACTGGCATTAGTAACATTCTTAAATGATGAACAGTATATTTAAATAGTGATTTTATTTCATTATTAGTGCTTTAAAGATTGATAAAGGGAAAGGGAAATACCTGTTAGGATCCAAGGAAGATGATGGAGCTGTCTCTAGAATTTCAGATATTTAAACACCTTTTTACATTTTTGATATGTCCCCCGTAGTTCAGTGGGGTTAGCCCCCAAAATTGCTTCAGTTCCTTTACATGCACCATCCTCACTGTAGCATTCTATGGTATTAAATGAAGGCTGATATACCAGGAAGAACTAGGATAATTCTGGGGAAAACCAGGGAGGACATGAAAAACATACACAAAGGGATAAATTGAGAGGATCTGCGGAATATATTTAGGAATATTTTACAAGGACCGCACAAATTGTTTGAAAACAATCAGGAGCAGAATTGTGATTTTTTTCCCTCTTTTTTATTTTGCATATTTATGTATACTGCATTATCTGTATAAAAATAGGAAATATATATCCTAGAATAGGAATAGCTCCTGAAAAATTCTAAAATTCTGTTGCTAAGTCTATTATCTTCAATTACTCCCAAATCCTTCTAAATCAAGCAGGACCATAGGAGCCGTAAAAATGTAGTGGGGGGGGGGGGTCAGAGTTTTGTGAACAGTTCATTTGCTTACACAAACAAAGAGGGTATCCTAAAAGCACAATAAAGTAAAACAGTTTTTTTTTATTTTTTTTTAATTACATATAGAGTTAGAGAGCTGAGTTAGAACATCTGGGAAGTGAAATAAAATATGTAGGGTAGAGCATACCCATGTATGGGTCAAGAGCCAAGCCAGGAAATAGTGCAAGATATATTTAGCTTTAAGAAATACAGATGGGATCTCTCAGTCTAATCAAAATAAGAATGAAGGGCATTCATCTAAGAACTGTAGCTCATATACTAGTGCACCCCCCCCTACACACACACACACACACACCCGGGGCACCCACCCCATGCTAACTAGTCATAGGCAGTAATAACATGACTGAAAAGGCACATTCTAATTGTTGAAAGGAGAACTATTCCCTGTTTATTCAAAGAGCTATCCCTACATCCCAAAACGTTTCTTGGGTTGTTTAGTCTCCCTTCATCATTCTGATAAAGAGAGGCTAAATAACCTCCAATTCATTTTGGTTTTACAGAGAGGCAAAACGCCTGTGCTACTAAGGGAGCAAGTGTATCAAGGGAACCAACCATAGGGGAGGGTTCACCCATTTGTTTTTCTTAAAAATGTTATGTTTTAAATTAAATGGGGTCTTGTTGATTGTTCAAAACATGGTGGCTTTCGGGAACAATTTGAAAGTGGGCTTTGGTGGGGTTTCCTAAATGTAGCCAGAAAGTCTAGAATTTAAACAAAAATGCAACATAATATATTTGTATACAATATTTTACAGACATTTGTAATGTCAAGATATGCACTGAATCACAATAAGGTTTCCTTCCCCAGTGTACCAACTCTACAGTAGAATAGTAAATGATAGTGGCAGTACTCAAGACCAGCAGAGGCGACACAAGAGGCAGCAGGACAATATACAATGACAAGAGAGCAGCAGAGTGATTAGGGAAATACATAATTTTAAACATTCAGCAGAGTAGACCATGTGACCTGCAGGACAATTCAATACAGTATGATACCAACAGGTTAATAAATAATTTCATGATGCAATGGATAGAGCAGTGGAGTAGGTAAGGCATGAGGGCTAATTCACAGGCAAACATACTGTTACTTCTATAAAACGATATGCAGACCTGGAGTCTGATGACAATGATGGACAGAGACTGAGGAAGCAACTGCCAACACCAGATGTTAAGCTCACAGTACAGTATACCTGATGAGTAGAGCTGAAGCACCAAAGACCCAGAGACAAGGCAGGATCAGAGAATGCAGATCAGGGCATGCAGAATACATGCAGAATCCAAATATCAATCCAAGCTTAGAGTAGGGTGAGTTTTACCAGAATCCAACAACATGCTGAGGTCAGTGGAGGCAGCAGGCAATAGCAGAAACAGACCAAGGTCAGTCACAAGAGAGGGCAGGATACATCAAGGAACTAGACAGGAGCAATGCAGAATAAAACAGAAACTCTATGTATCTGGCAAGAAAAATATTAAACTCTGATGGAAGGCCTCAGATGGTCTTAAAAAGTCAGGAGCACTCAAAAATGCATAGAGTGCGCATTCACTACAATATAATGTACAGTGCATTCACAGGGATAGCACATAAAGGGTTGTAAATATTTGCTTGCACTCGTTGTACCCTTGGATGAGAAAATGCAGAACTGAGAGAATTCCAGAGCACATGGAGGACCACGAAGCAACCATCTTGCAAAGGTGGCCACAGCCACCGGAAATTGGGTGTGAAAGGTATTAAGCAGTGAAATTTTATTGCTATAACAAACTTAATTTGTTGAAGCACAGTTGTCTGATAGGAAGCCAAAGTGACACTGAAGACTGGCTAAAATTTTTGAAAGGCCATCTCCAGTGCTGTTCTATGGGTCATTTGATCAACTCCTGATGTTCCCCTGACTGGGCTCCCAAAATTGGAGAAATGTCTGCATATGATGACTCTATTAAAAAGAAATGTCCCATTTTCTCAATAGATTTGGTTGACTCCTGATGAGACATTTCGGTATTAATATGGAGTTCACCCCCCTTTGCTGCTATGTACATATGTATTTTTTTATTTATATAGCAACAACAGGTGTATTTAGCACTTTACAGTTCACATTTATTATAGAAGGGGTACAATACATTCAGTAATTAAGTGGTTATATAGATAATCATAAGGGGAACACCAGGTGAGCATAAATTAGGATAGGAGGTCCCTGCCCTGTTGAGCTTACAATCTAAGTTTAGGATGGGTGACATACAGATACAAGCAGGTAGAGAATGAAGTTCAATTTTTGACATATGAGGTAATGTTTCCATAATTGCATTTAAAGGTGCTTTTTTAGCTTGGATTTGAAGTTGTTGAGGATTGAAGCATGGCGATTGCTGTGTGGTAGGGAGCTCCACAGGTAGGGAGCAGCAAGGGGAAAAAACCTTCAGCTGTGAAGCTGTGATAGTGGTTAAAGGAGCAAAGAGTCATGTATGTGTAGGTATATGGCGGGATATCAAAAATGAAATATAAGGTGGGGTAAGTGTTGGAGAGCCTTGACAGTAATGAGGAAGCATTTGAATGTAATATGTTGCTTCATGTCAAGCCATGGCAATGATTTTAAAATTATAGAGGTGAGTACTGTTCTGGAGGAGAATAATTGATTGTAGAGGCGCAATATAGCTAGCAGGTAGGCTAATAGATATAGAGTTGCAGCAGTCCAGATGAGAAAGTATAAGAGCGTGCATGAGAGTTTCTGTTGTAGAGTGAAAGAGAATTGGCCATTTTGGGATGTACGGATAGCCCTGTTTATTCAAAGGGCTATCCCTACATCCCAAAACATTTCATGGGTTGTTTAGTCTCCCTTCTTCAGTCTGATAAAGAGAGGCTAAATGATACCGGCTGAAATAGCTGAATCCTCTAATTAGAATGGGTGTCCACATATTTCTAGCCATGTAGTCTGTCTCTCTATCTAGCTATCTATCTATCTATTGTTTGCGTGCGTATGTGTAATAGTTGTTACTGTTATATTGAGAAGTGGGATAGAAAGATGCTATTTCAGGACACATATAGAGGCTGATGTACAAAGTAAATGGAGCAAATCTGTGGCAAACCAACTGAAGCAGAAGAAACAATCAAACAAACAGGGTATTTATCCAATTGAATGCACTGGGGACTAGTGTTGAGCGAGCATGCTCGGCCGATGCTCGGATCGGCTCGAGCATCGCTCTGCTCGGCACATGGCGGTACTCGTACGAGTACCGCATGTGCTCGCCCTCCATGTTCGGGTCTCCTCCCCGCACGTTTTGCGGCTGCTGCGCAGCCAATAAACGTGCAGGGAGGCTCTGACATCAGTGTAATGCCAGCAGCCATGTTGGCTGCTGGCATTACACTGATTGGCTGGCCAGAACCCGTGGTCGGGTGCTGTATAGCACCTGACCAGCGAGTTCGGCTCAGTCTTAGCCAGGGAGAGCTGAGGATAGGAAGGGAAAGTCAGTGTAGGGAGGAAAAAAAGCAAAATTGTGAAAAAAAAAGAACCAAAAGTCCTTTTTAGGACTACTGTGTGTGGGGGCAGCAGGTTATTTTGTGTGGGGGGAAAAAAAAAACATATATTCTGTTTAGTGTGCAAAGTTGAAGATTAGAGCACATTCTGTTTAGTGTGCACAGTTGCAGATTAGAGCACATTCTGTTTAGTGTGCAAAGTTGCAGATTAGAGCACATTCTGTTTAGTGTGCAAAGTTGCAGATTAGAGCACATTCTGTTTAGTGTGCAAAGTTGCAGATTAGAGCACATTCTGTTAAGTCTTCAAACTAAAATATCAAAGTCACATATTCCATTCAGTGTGCGTCGCCGCAGTTTAGCAGCACATTCTGTGTACTGTGCAGAGTTGCAGAATAGGAAGAAATACTGTTAAGTCTTCAAACTAAAATATCAAAGTCACATATTCCATTCAGTGTGCGTCGCCGCAGTTTAGCAGCACATTCTGTGTACTGTGCAGAGTTGCAGAATAGGAAGAAATACTGTTAAGTCTTCAAACTAAAATATCAAAGTCACATATTCCATTCAGTGTGCGTTGCCGCAGTTTAGCAGCACATTCTGTGTACTGTGCAGAGTTGCAGAATAGGAAGAAATACTGTTAAGTCTTCAAACTAAAATATCAAAGTCACATATTCCATTCAGTGTGCTTCGCCGCAGTTTAGCAGCACATTCTGTGTACTGTGCAGAGTTGCAGAATAGGAAGAAATACTGTTAAGTCTTCAAACTAAAATATCAAAGTCACATATTCCATTCAGTGTGCTTCGCCGCAGTTTAGCAGCACATTCTGTGTACTGTGCAGAGTTGCAGAATAGGAAGAAATACTGTTAAGTTTTCAAACTCAAATATTAAAGTCACATATTCCATTCAGTGTGTGTCACCGCAGTTTAGCAGCCTATTGTCACGGTTTATTATGACTCTCAGACACAAGTTTAGGTAAAAAAAATCAATTTTATTGAAATAATAAATGATAACTTAGGATGGCAATAACATACATATATATATATATACAGACTATAGCACAGACAGAAGGCAGACTCTACCAGTCCTGTCAATATACCGGACAGGACAGTCTTTAGGCTCTACCGGCCTTGCCAATACCGGGTAAGGCAACCTGCAGATGGAATAGCATAACGGTTTTACCGGCCTTACCAAATTACCGGGCAAGGCAGCCTCAATAGATACACAATGTAGGCTCTACCGGCCCTGCCAATACCGGGTAAGGCAACCTCAGATGGAATGTGGCAAAAGGTTCTACCGGCCTTACCAATACCGGGCAGGGCAGCCCAGAGATAATAGCAGCAGTCAGATGGAACTGGCAAATTAGCAGAATCGTTAAGCAGCAAGGCTTTGGAGCAAACCAGCGTCCGCACGCTGGAAACAACACTGAATAGTATAGCCGTTAGGCTTAGCGAGCAAACCAGTGACCGCACACTGGAGTAACAAGCGAGTAGTATAGCCGCAAGGCTTAGGAGCAAACCAGCGTCCGCACGCTGGGACCAACACAGATTTGTATAGCTGAAAGGCTTTGGAGCAAACCAGTGACCGCACACTGGTGTAACAAGTGAGTTTGTATAGCCGCAAGGCTTAGGAGCAAACCAGCGTCCGCACGCTGGGACCAACACAGAATTGTATAGCTGATAGGCTTTGGAGCAAACCAGTGACCGCACACTGGTGTAACAAGCGAGTTTGTATAGCCGCAAGGCTTAGGAGCAAACCAGCGTCCGCACGCTGGGACCAACACAGATTTGTATAGCTGATAGGCTTTGGAGCAAACCAGTGACCGCACACTGGTGTAACAAGCGAGTTTGTATAGCCGCAAGGCTTGGGAGCAAACCAGCGTCCGCACGCTGGGACCAACACGGAATTGTAGCAATGTCACCAACGCGACCAGGCAGAAGGTCGCCAGGATACTGAAGACAGGTGATGAGATGACAGGAACCAGCAACGATCAGTCAGGTCAGAAAACAGCAGAGAAGTTCAGCAGGAACTGCAACACCAGAGACTAGGCCGGAACCAGGACTGGAAGTACTTCAGCATGCAGGAAACACTGGAACAGTAGAGATCAGGAACTCAGGAACACATGAGATCAGGAACTCAGGAACACTGGAACAGAGGCCCAGCTATCACTAGCATAGTGATAGCAAGAAGGTCAGAAACAACACGAAAGGGCACTCAAAGGGTGCCCAATCCAGGTTTAAATAGTCAATAAGAGGCGGGCTATCTGCAGACAGCCAATAGAAGCCCCCTACTGGTGACAGACAAGTAACTGCAGCAAATCACGGGCACCGTGATAGTACCCCCCTTTCAAAGACCCCCTCTCCTAGAATAGGGTTTAGGTTTCTGCGGGTAATTGGCATGAAAGGCCCTAGTTAACCTAGGTGCATGAAGGTCCGTACTATCCACCCATGATCGATCCTCAGGACCATACCCTTTCCAATGTACCAGGTACTGTACCCTTCCTCTAAGCCTACGGGAATCAATAATGCTCTGAACCTCGTACTCCTCCTGGCCCTCGACCTCAACAGGTCCTGGCACCACAGGTGTGGTAGTATAGCGATTGCAAACCAGAGGCTTAAGAAGGGACACATGGAACACATTATGGATACGCATGGATGCAGGTAGGTCTAGTGCATAGGAGACAGGGTTAATTTTGCGAATAACTCTGTATGGACCAATAAACCGAGGAGCCAACTTATTAGACGGAACCTGCAGCTTGAGATTTCTGGAGGAAAGCCATACTCTATCCCCAACCTGAAAGGAAACCGCTGGAAGCCTTCTGCGATTAGCATGGCGCTGATGACGCTGAAATGACTGACCAAGTGCCCTCTGAACTTGTGCCCATGTGGAACGGAGTTGCTCGATATGCTCATCCAGAGCTGGAATCTGTTGCGTCTGAAATGAGTCTGGAAGCAAACAGGGCTGGAACCCATAATTAATCAGAAACGGAGAGCTCCCAGATGAAGAATTGACCGCACAGTTCCTGGCGAACTCTGCCCAAGGCAACAAGTCGGACCAATTATCATGATGGTCAGTAACGAAACAACGGAGAAATTGTTCCAAGCCCTGATTAGCTCGTTCAGCGGCTCCATTGGTCTGGGGATGGTAGGCAGAGGAGAAGGACAGCTGTATGCCCATCTGTTGGCAAAATGCCCTCCAAAATCTAGACACAAACTGGCTCCCCCTGTCAGACACCAGTACCCTAGGCACTCCATGCAACCGGAATACTTCTCTGGCGAACACCATTGCCAATTCCTTCGCTGAAGGAAGACCACGGAGGGGCACGAAATGAGCCATTTTAGAAAACCTGTCCACCACCATGAATATAAAGGAGTACCCCTTCGACATAGGCAACTCTCCCATAAAATCAATGGAAACATGAGACCAGGGGCGTTCGCCATTAGGCACCGGTTGAAGTAAGCCCACAGGGAGATGTCTCGGGGTCTTAGCGCGGGCGCAGGTGGCACAGGCATTCGTAAATTCGGCACAATCGTTTCTCATGGAAGGCCACCAAAATAACTGAGAAAGGGACCATAACAATTGGTCTCTACCAATATGTCCCGCAGCCTTAGAGGAATGGTAGGTTTCGAGCAGCCTAGTACGAAATGATTCAGCGACAAAACATTTGCCCACTGGGGTTTCATGGGGAGCGGACCCCTGAGAGGCCAGGATCTCCTCCCCTAGAGGAGAAGTGATACTCGTGCGTATAGTAGCCAGTATTCTATCAGGTTGGATGATAGGAGCTGGTGCTTCCACTCTGTCACTGTCGGCCTCAAATTGTCTTGACAGTGCATCAGCCCTGATATTTTTTGACCCTGGTAAATATGATACAATGAAATTAAATCGAGACAGGAACAGTGCCCACCTGGCCTGACGAGAGGACAATCTCTTGGCCTCCGAGAGATAGGTCAGATTCTTATGATCTGTTAGGATTAAGACAGGATTCTTAGTACCTTCAAGCAAATGACGCCATTCCTTAAGAGCAAGGATAATGGCCAATAATTCTCTGTCACCTATCTCATAGTGGCTTTGAGTGACAGTCAACTTTTTAGAGAAAAACCCACAAGGTCTGAGAGTTCCACCTTTCTCGTGTCGCTGCGAAAGTACTGCCCCGACCCCAATATCTGAGGCATCAACCTCTAACGTAAATGGAAGTAAAGGATTGGGGTGGGATAACACAGGAGCCGCAGCAAATGCCAGCTTCAAATTCTCAAAGGCTTTCTCAGCAGATACCGGCCAACAAGAAGGATTAGCACCCTTGTGCGTAAGATCGGACAGAGGTTTGACAATGGAAGAAAAGTTCTTAATAAACCTCCTATAATAATTAGCGAAACCCAGGAAACGCTGTATGGCTTTAAGACCCTTGGGTTTTGGCCATTGTAGGACAGCTGACAACTTTTCTTTGTCCATGGCAATGCCATCATTGCCAATTATGAACCCCAAGAATGGCACACTGGTTCTATGAAACTCACATTTTTCCATTTTACAAAATAATTTGTTCTCACGGAGTCGTAGCAATACTGCGGATACATCTTTGATGTGCTGTGCCATGTTTTGGGAGTAAATCAGTATATCGTCGAGGTACACCACAACACATGTCTGTAACATATCTCTCAGAACATCATTTATCAGTTCCTGGAAAACTGCGGGTGCATTACACAGCCCAAAAGGCATTACTAGATACTCGTAGTGCCCAGCTCGAGTATTAAAGGCAGTTTTCCACTCATCACCTGCTCGAATGCGAACCAGATTGTAAGCGGCCCGTAGGTCCAACTTGGTAAATATCGAAGCGCCCTTAAGCCTGTCAAAAAGCTCGGTGATGAGTGGTATTGGGTATGCGTTTTTTGCCATTAGTTTATTCAAGCCCCGGTAGTCAATGCATGGTCTTAATTCGCCATTTTTCTTTTTTACAAAAAAGAACCCAGCCCCAGCTGGAGAGGTAGATTTACGTATGATCCCTCTAGCAAGGGCATCAGAAATGTAATCCTCCATAGCCTTATTTTCATCACAAGATAATGGATAAGTGCGTCCTTTCGGAGGTACTGCACCAGGCTGCAATTCAATGCAACAATCATAAGGTCTATGCTGGGGTAGCATACTAGCCTCTCCTTTGCTAAAAACATCGCCAAACTGTTGGTACACATCCGGCATAGCAGAGGAGGTGCACATGACCTTAATAGGCTGGATGACGCACTTGTCCATACAAAACTGGGACCAAGCAGCAATTTCACACTTTTTCCAATCGAATTGTGGGTTATGTAACTGTAACCACGGAAATCCCAATATCACCGCATGGTGCGGGGAATTAATCAGTTGAAACTGCTGCTCTTCTCTGTGAAGTGCCCCAATAGTCATAGACAATGGCATAGTTTCAAATATAACCTGAGGCGGTTCTAAGGGTCTACCATCAATCGCTTCAATAATCAAGGGGTTTTCTCTTTCAATGCGTGGAACTCCGTGCAATTCAGCAAAGGTATTATCCATAAAATACCCTGCTGCACCGGAGTCAACCAAGGCCAAAACCTCCACAGAGCGTTGTGCCCAAGACAATACCACCTGTATGGTGGGTTTCATTATGCCCGACACTGGGGACGATTGTACACCACCTAGGGCCTGTACCCCAAGATACCCTAGGTGTGTGCGTTTCCCGGACGTACCGGACAGGAATTTAGCAAGTGCCCTTTTTTACCGCAGTATAAACATAACCCTTGTTTTTTGCGATATAGTCTCTCTGCCTTGGATAGTCTAGTGAAGCCTATTTCCATAGGTTCACTTGTTTCCCGTACTGGTTCACTAGACTTCAATGCCAAGGGAGGGATGGGTGGGCAAAACATGCTACTAGGCTCATTATTTTTTGACCGTAACTTACGATCTCTGGCAATTGATCTCTCACGTATTCTGGAGTCAATTATCATAACATACTCAATGTAATCATCTAGATCAATAGGTAGATCTTTAGCAGCGATTTCGTCTTTAATGTGGTCATTCAGGCCTTGAGAGAAGGCTGCCAATAATGCCTCGTTATTCCAACCTACCTCTGCTGCCAGTGTGCGGAATTCGATGGCATAGTCGCCCACTGTACGCCTGCCCTGTTGTATCTCCATAAGGCGTTTGGCAGCAGAGGTGGTTCTACCAGGAGGCTCAAACACTCTTCGAAAGGAACGCACAAATTCACTAAAGTTCTTAGTACAAGGTTTAGCATTCTCCCACAAGGGGTTAGCCCAAGCCAATGCTCTGCCAGTGAGCAGTGATATCGTGAACCCCACTTTACTACGATCATTGGGAAATGCGTGTGCCGTCAATTCCATAAAGATTTCGAGTTGATTGATGAACCCTCTGCAGAGACTAGGGTCACCATCATATCTTAGCGGCAAGGGTGCAGAAGCCGTTAACCCTTTAACAGTACCCCCTAGGGGTCTGGTATCACTTTCCGGTGTCTGACTTGGCGAGACCACCGGGCTAGAGCTAGATTGGTCAGCAGGTACCGTGCGTTCAAGGATCGTTTGAATTGCAACTGCCAACTGATCCAAACGTTGCTCGAGCACATCCATCCTCCAATGGATATTCTGTGCGTTACCTTCACCCTTGCTGTCTGAGGTCATGGCCCTTTCGTACTGTCACGGTTTATTATGACTCTCAGACACAAGTTTAGGTAAAAAAAATCAATTTTATTGAAATAATAAATGATAACTTAGGATGGCAATAACATACATATATATATATATACAGAATATAGCACAGACAGAAGGCAGACTCTACCGGTCCTGTCAATATACCGGACAGGACAGTCTTTAGGCTCTACCGGCCTTGCCAATACCGGGTAAGGCAACCTGCAGATGGAATAGCATAACGGTTTTACCGGCCTTACCAAATTACCGGGCAAGGCAGCCTCAATAGATACACAATGTAGGCTCTACCGGCCCTGCCAATACCGGGTAAGGCAACCTCAGATGGAATGTGGCAAAAGGTTCTACCGGCCTTACCAATACCGGGCAGGGCAGCCCAGAGATAATAGCAGCAGTCAGATGGAACTGGCAAATTAGCAGAATCGTTAAGCAGCAAGGCTTTGGAGCAAACCAGCGTCCGCACGCTGGAAACAACACTGAATAGTATAGCCGTTAGGCTTAGCGAGCAAACCAGTGACCGCACACTGGAGTAACAAGCGAGTAGTATAGCCGCAAGGCTTAGGAGCAAACCAGCGTCCGCACGCTGGGACCAACACAGATTTGTATAGCTGATAGGCTTTGGAGCAAACCAGTGACCGCACACTGGTGTAACAAGCGAGTTTGTATAGCCGCAAGGCTTAGAGGCAAACCAGCGTCCGCACGCTGGGACCAACACAGATTTGTATAGCTGAAAGGCTTTGGAGCAAACCAGTGACCGCACACTGGTGTAACAAGTGAGTTTGTATAGCCGCAAGGCTAGGAGCAAACCAGCGTCCGCACGCTGGGACCAACACAGATTTGTATAGCTGATAGGCTTTGGAGCAAACCAGTGACCGCACACTGGTGTAACAAGCAAGTTTGTATAGCCGCAAGGCTTAGGAGCAAACCAGCGTCCGCACGCTGGGACCAACACAGATTTGTATAGCTGAAAGGCTTTGGAGCAAACCAGTGACCGCACACTGGTGTAACAAGTGAGTTTGTATAGCCGCAAGGCTTAGGAGCAAACCAGCGTCCGCACGCTGGGACCAACACAGAATTGTATAGCTGATAGGCTTTGGAGCAAACCAGTGACCGCACACTGGTGTAACAAGCGAGTTTGTATAGCCGCAAGGCTTAGGAGCAAACCAGCGTCCGCACGCTGGGACCAACACAGATTTGTATAGCTGATAGGCTTTGGAGCAAACCAGTGACCGCACACTGGTGTAACAAGCGAGTTTGTATAGCCGCAAGGCTTGGGAGCAAACCAGCGTCCGCACGCTGGGACCAACACGGAATTGTAGCAATGTCACCAACGCGACCAGGCAGAAGGTCGCCAGGATACTGAAGACAGGTGATGAGATGACAGGAACCAGCAACGATCAGTCAGGTCAGAAAACAGCAGAGAAGTTCAGCAGGAACTGCAACACCAGAGACTAGGCCGGAACCAGGACTGGAAGTACTTCAGCATGCAGGAAACACTGGAACAGTAGAGATCAGGAACTCAGGAACACATGAGATCAGGAACTCAGGAACACTGGAACAGAGGCCCAGCTATCACTAGCATAGTGATAGCAAGAAGGTCAGAAACAACACGAAAGGGCACTCAAAGGGTGCCCAATCCAGGTTTAAATAGTCAATAAGAGGCGGGCTATCTGCAGACAGCCAATAGAAGCCCCCTACTGGTGACAGACAAGTAACTGCAGCAAATCACGGGCACCGTGATACCTATTCTGTGTACTCTGCACAGTTGCAGAATAGGAAGAAATACTGTTAAGTTTTCAAACTCAAATATTAAAGTCACATATTCCATTCAGTGTGTGTCACCGCAGTTTAGCAGCCTATTCTGTGTACTCTGCACAGTTGCAGAATAGGAAGAAATACTGTTAAGTTTTCAAACTCAAATATTAAAGTCACATATTCCATTCAGTGTGTGTCACCGCAGTTTAGCAGCCTATTCTGTGTACTCTGCACAGTTGCAGAATAGGAAGAAATACTGTTAAGTTTTCAAACTCAAATATTAAAGTCACATATTCCATTCAGTGTGTGTCACCGCAGTTTAGCAGCCTATTCTGTGTACTCTGTACAGTTGCAGAATAGGAAGAAATACTGTTAAGTTTTCAAACTCAAATATTAAAGTCACATATTCCATTCAGTGTGTGTCACCGCAGTTTAGAAGCCTATTCTGTGTACTCTGCACAGTTGCAGAATAGGAAGAAATACTGTTAAGTTTTCAAACTCAAATATTAAAGTCACATATTCCATTCAGTGTGTGTCACCGCAGTTTAGCAGCCTATTCTGTGTACTCTGCACAGTTGCAGAATAGGAAGAAATACTGTTAAGTTTTCAAACTCAAATATTAAAGTCACATATTCCATTCAGTGTGTGTCACCGCAGTTTAGCAGCCTATTCTGTGTACTCTGCACAGTTGCAGAATAGGAAGAAATACTGTTAAGTTTTCAAACTCAAATATTAAAGTCACATATTCCATTCTGTGTTCGTCACCGCAGTTTAGCAGCCTATTCTGTGTACTCTGCACAGTTGCAGAATTGGAAGAAATACTGTTAAGTTTTCAAACTCAAATATTAAAGTCACATATTCCATTCAGTGTGTGTCACCGCAGTTTAGCAGCCTATTCTGTGTACTCTGCACAGTTGCAGAATAGGAAGAAATACTGTTAAGTTTTCAAACTCAAATATTAAAGTCACATATTCCATTCTGTGTTCGTCACCGCAGTTTAGCAGCCTATTCTGTGTACTCTGCACAGTTGCAGAATAGGAAGAAATACTGTTAAGTTTTCAAACTCAAATATTAAAGTCACATATTCCATTCAGTGTGTGTCACCGCAGTTTAGCAGCCTATTCTGTGTACTCTGCACAGTTGCAGAATAGGAAGAAATACTGTTAAGTCTTCAAACTCAAATATTAAAGTCACATATTCCATTCAGTGTGTGTCACCGCAGTTTAGCAGCCTATTCTGTGTACTCTGCACAGTTGCAGAATAGGAAGAAATACTGTTAAGTCTTCAAACTCAAATATTAAAGTCACATATTCCATTCAGTGTGTGTCACCGCAGTTTAGCAGCCTATTCTGTGTACTCTGCACAGTTGCAGAATAGGAAGAAATACTGTTAAGTTTTCAAACTCAAATATTAAAGTCACATATTCCATTCAGTGTGTGTCACCGCAGTTTAGCAGCCTATTCTGTGTACTCTGCACAGTTGCAGAATAGGAAGAAATACTGTTAAGTTTTCAAACTCAAATATTAAAGTCACATATTCCATTCAGTGTGTGTCACCGCAGTTTAGCAGCCTATTCTGTGTACTCTGCACAGTTGCAGAATAGGAAGAAATACTGTTAAGTTTTCAAACTCAAATATTAAAGTCACATATTCCATTCAGTGTGTGTCACCGCAGTTTAGCAGCCTATTCTGTGTACTCTGCACAGTTGCAGAATAGGAAGAAATACTGTTAAGTTTTCAAACTCAAATATTAAAGTCACATATTCCATTCTGTGTTCGTCACCGCAGTTTAGCAGCCTATTCTGTGTACTCTGCACAGTTGCAGAATAGGAAGAAATACTGTTAAGTTTTCAAACTCAAATATTAAAGTCACATATTCCATTCTGTGTTTGTCACCGCAGTTTAGCAGCCTATTCTGTGTACTCTGCACAGTTGCAGAATAGGAAGAAATACTGTTAAGTTTTCAAACTCAAATATTAAAGTCACATATTCCATTCAGTGTGTGTCACCGCAGTTTAGCAGCCTATTCTGTGTACTCTGCACAGTTGCAGAATAGGAAGAAATACTGTTAAGTTTTCAAACTCAAATTTTAAAGTCACATATTCCGTGTAAGATGAAGAAGGCGGGTAAAAAGGGACGGGGAAGTGGACGTGATCCTGATAGTTCAGGGCGCGGGTCAGGACGCGGAGAAACTGTGCCTGGTGCCAGAGCACAAGAAAGAAAGACATCCACCATACCTAGCTTCATGTCTCATTTCACAGGGCGTCGCAGGACTTCACTCTCGAGGTCCGACCACTGCGAACAGGTGGTCGGTTGGATGTCAGCTGATACTGCTTCCAGTCGGTTAAGCACCACCCTGTCTTCCACCAAGTCCACTCTCAGTAGCCAAGAGTCTGGTCAACATAATCCTCACTCTGATCATCCTTCCTCCCACCATACACGGTCTGGTCAAAGAAGTGATCCCACACTGGGATATAGTGAGGAGCTCGTCTCATCACCAATCCTTCATTTGACCCTCTCTCCAAGCACGCTTGCAGAGGAACATGACATCTTGTGCCCTGATTCACAACCTCTAGAGGGTACCCAATCACAAGAAGATGACAGATGTGAACGGCATTTAAGGTCAAAGGAAGTAGTGAATGATGATGATGATGATGAGACACAGTTGCCATTAAATCAACCACTATTTCCGTCTCAAGACCTTGTTGAGGAGAATGTTATACAGTTGTCAATGACTGAGTATGTGGTGGGATCAAGACATGAGGAGGATGATCAGAGTGAGAAAGTGGAGGAGGACTTGGTGGACGATGAGGTGACTGACCCCACCTGGGAAGGTGTAGAGCCGAGCGATGACAGCAGTCCTGAGGGTGAGCCATCTGCAGCACCGCAACAGGCTGGAAGAGGCAGTGGTGTGGCTACAGAAAGAAGGCGGACCGCACCAAATCGGCCCGCAAATGTTCCACGGAGCACCCCCTTGCGTAAATCTACCTTGCCAAAGGGTAGGTGTTCCGCGGTATGGCGTTTTTTTAAGGAAAGTGCGGACGACAAAAGAATTGTAGTTTGCAACCTGTGCCACACCAGAATGAGCCGAGGCATGAACACTAGAAACCTCACCACCACCAGCATGATCCGACACATGGCATCCAAGCACCGTAATAAGTGGGAGGAACGCCTGGATCGCCCATCTGTGTCTGCAGGCCACACCACTGCCTCCTCTTCCCCTGTTTTCGGTGCCGGCCAATCGCCTGTCGAAGGCGCAGGCCCGCATACCTCCCGCCCTGCACCTGTAGCATCTGAAGCACCATCAGCGACCACATCCACTTCCCTGTCCCAGCACAGCGTCCAAATGTCGTTACCCCAGGCATTTGAGCGCAAGCGAAAACACCCAGCCACCCACCCACAGGCCATAGCACTAACCTCACACCTTTCCAAATTACTGGCCATCGAAATGCTGCCATTTAGGCTTGTGGACACTGAGTCCTTCCGCAGCCTGATGGCAGCAGCTGTCCCTCGGTACGCGGTCCCCAGCCGCCACTACTTTTCCCGGTGTGCCATCCCCGCATTACACCACCATGTGTCCCGTAACATCACCCGTGCCCTGACCAACGCAGTTACTGGGAAATTCCACTTAACGACTGACACATGGACAAGTGCTTGTGGCCAGGGACGCTACATTTCCCTGACGGCACACTGGGTGAATGTCGTGGAGGCTGGGAGCGACTCGGACCCTGGGATGGCACGGGTGCTACCCACGCCGAGGATTGCGGGCCCTACCTCCATCAGGGTTTCCGCCAGCACCTACGTTATTGGCTCCTCCTCCTCCGTTTCCACCTCCGAATTCTCTACACGCAGCGCCACTCCCCCATCAGCCAGTAGCTGGAAGCAGTGTAGCACTGCAGTGGGGAAGCGTCAACAGGCCGTGCTGAAGCTGATCTGCCTTGGGGACAAACAGCACACGGCCTCAGAGCTGTTGCAGGGGATTAGTCACCAGACCGAGCAGTGGCTCTCGCCACTCAACCTGCAACCAGGCATGGTTGTGTGTGATAATGGGCGTAACTTGGTGGCGGCTTTGGAGCTCGGCAAGCTCACACACGTACCATGCCTAGCGCATGTATTTAATTTAGTGGTTCAGCGATTTCTAAAAACCTACCCCAATGTGCATGATCTCTTGACCAAGGTGCGCCGCGTGTGTGCACATTTCCGTAAGTCATCTACAGCTTCGGCCGGCCTGTTGAAGCTGCAGCAGCGCTTACAATTGCCAGCTCACCGGCTGCTGTGTGACGTGAGCACGCGCTGGAACTCCACCTTCCACATGTTGGCCCGGCTTTGTGAGCAGCAGAGGGCAGTAGTGGAGTACCAGCTGTTACACGGTCGTCGCCTCTCCGTTCAACTTCCTGTAATCAGAAGTGAGGAGTGGGAATGGATGTCAGACCTCTGCGAGGTTTTACGCAATTTTGAGGAATCGACACAGATGGTGAGCGGCGATAACGCTATTATCAGTGTAACCATCCCACTTCTGTGTCTACTGAAACGCTCTCTGCTCACAATTAAAACCGACGCTTTGCATGTGGAAGAGGTGGAAATGGGGGAGGAAGAGCTTACACAAGGTGATAGCCAGAGCACCCTCACTTCGTCTTCTCAGCGACAATTGGAGGAGGAGGAGGAAGACACGGTTGCCTCCGCTACAGAGGGTAGCCATGGAACTTTAGTTCCATCTCTTCAGCGTGGGTGGGCAGAAGAGGAGGAAGAGGATGAGGAGATTGAGAGTCATCCTCCTGGTGAGGACAGCGAAATCTTGCCTGTTGGTACTCTGCACACATGGCTGACTTTATGTTAGGCTGCCTTTCCCGTGACCCACGCGTTGTACGCATTTTAGACAACACGGATTACTGGGTGTTCACCCTTCTGGACCCCCGCTACAAAGAGAATTTCTCATCTCTCATTCCTCCGGTGGAGAGGACAAGCAAAATGGTGCAATACCAGAAGGTTCTTGTTGAAAAATTGCTCCAAAATTTTCCATCTGACAACGCTGGCGGCAGAGTACGTGCTACCTTGGCCAACCGAGAAGGGGAGAAAAGGGGAGCACACAGCAGTTCCGACAAAGGCAGGGCAACACTCTCCAAGGCGTGGGACACCTTCATGACACCCCGCCAGCACCCTCACCCTGATGCGCAGCCTAGTGTCACAAGGAGGGAAAAGTTTTGGAAGATGGTGAAGGAGTACGTAGCAGACCGTGTCAGCGTCCTCAATGATCCCTCTGTGCCTTACAACTACTGGGTGTCCAAGCTGGACACGTGGTATGAACTGGCACTCTACGCCTTGGAGGTGCTGGCCTGCCCTGCCGCCAGCGTTCTGTCTGAGCGGGTATTTAGTGCTGCTGGTAGCATCATAACAGATAAGCGTATCCGCCTTTCCACCGACAATGCTGATAGGTTGACACTTATAAAAATGAACAAGGCCTGGATTTCCCCTGACTTCTCCACTCCACTGGAGGAAAGCCCCGGGGGAACATAAACTCACTTTATATATGTTATTTACAATGATGGGAATACTCTGTATTCCCATTCACCCCTTCCACCCAAAAAACGGGTATATGGTTGACTCTTAATCTTCTCATCCTCCTCCTCCTCTTCCATATGCCCTGTGCTATAATTTTTATATAGGGCCAGCTCACCAGCGGGCCCTGTGATATAATTTTTATATAGGGCCAGCTCACCAGCGGGCCCTGTTTGACAATTTTTATATAGGTCAGCTCACCAGCGGGCCTTCTCATATAATGTTTTATTGGGTCAGCTCTCTAACGGGCCCTCTCATATAATGTTTTATAGCGTCAGCTCACTAGCGGGCCTTCGCATATAATGTTTAGGATGGTCAGCTCTGCAGCAGACCCTCACCCATAATGTTTTAGATGGTCAGCTCAGCGCACGTTTCCCTCTTAATCATGGCCTCAGTTCAATAAAATCAAGGAAATTTTTGGGAGAATTTGCCTCTGCGCACGTTTCCCTCTTAATCATGGCCTCACTTCAGAAAATCAAGGAAATTTTTGGGATAATTTGCAGATAATATACAAGTAAATATACAGCAAATATTGTTTGGTAACAATTTTTCGCCTAAAGTCGTTTTTATTTTCCTTTTTGTGTGTTTTATGGTCAGTCTGTAAAAATGGCGTACTACGGGCGAAACATCGTTCCCAGCAGCGATGTTGGAGTCCAAGATGCATCCAGACATCCTCCCTATGCTGTCCCTGAACCATTTCTGTGGTGTTTCCATCCTTTTCTGCCCTTTTCCTATGGACCAGGCACCCTCCCCTCATCAGAGCAGGGGGTGCCTGGTGTAATGCTCGAGTCCTCCCATTGACTTCAATGGGGCTCGGGTGCTCGGCCGAGCACTCGAGCCTCCGGGGGCGCTCGGTCAGAGCACCCGAACACCCGAGCATTGGGGTGCTCGCTCATCACTACTGGGGACCTCTCTAGCATTCAAGATGTTAAAAGGCCCATATAATCAGTGGCATTTGTATGGATTTTTTACTTGTTCCAGATGGTACAGTTGGTGTGTCTCAGAACTGCATGTGGTCTGCTGTATTAGCTTCATCTTGTCAAGGTGAGGATAATGTGAAGCCTTGCTCATGGTTTGTATTTTATCACAGGACACAACATGCCTAGAACACCTGTTTTATAATTTGGCTGCTGCAATTTATTTTTGTTAGAAAATTCCAGCTATGGGAAGTCATTATACTTTCACATGTTACTTTCTTAGTGAGAAAATAAAAAACTACAAAAAAGGTGTATAACCCTTTAAGGAATAGTGTAATGTACAACACATTGCTACACAATGAGTTGTGCACACCTCTGATCCTTAAAGGGTTAATAAAAGGAGAGCTGGAATATCTCCTGGTTAACACAGTGGTAGGAATTCTATTCAGAGTTCTACTTCTGAAATTTCATTTTAATACTTTAATGACCCAGAGGGGTGTGCAATTCATCCCAAAACAACTTGATGCATACCCCTCTGGTCCTTGTAGGCTTATCTTTTTAGTTGAATTAATATTATAAATTCTTATATATTTAACCCTTTGAATGCCAGAGAGGTATGAAACGCAAAGCAATGCGTAGGGTACTCCTCTCTGGCACTCAAAGGGAGAAATATATATATATATATATATATATATATATATATATATGTATATATATTACATTTGTTTATTACATTTGGAGATCATTTTATTAACAAATTGGGCAGCTGTAAATATCTCCCAAAGCTAAAAATAGCCATGCAGCAAATATTTTGTTATTGTGGTAACTGCTCGACCTCCAACATCAAGGTGAGTACATGTTTTTAAACACATATACCATACACCATTTCTAGGGGCGGGTAGAGGGTGGAAGAGGTCCCTGGAATCTGTTCCAGGTTTTTTTTATTTTTATTAATTTGGGGGCTTCAGACCAGTATTTTTTCCAACATTCTAGCCTGAAAAAATATAAGGTGTTTGGACCCTATATTATATTTTCATTCCTTATTCAATCCATTGCCAGTGTGGCAAGCTACTGATGGATCACTGCAATCTGGCAAATGGGAGGTTAACTATTTCTGTGTATGAGGTCATAGGAGTGGTGTGTATGTTTTATCAACTCGTGGTTAACCCCTCCATTGCTGCTGCAACATCATGCTCTCTAATATCTAGGTGGCAGAAATGTGGGTCGGGAGTTCAGGCACATGGTGGTCGGGGGAGGGTGCTGTTGTCCTAACCCAGGTTCTTCTGCCTTATCCAGTACAAGGAAAGCTGCAGAAATGTGTCCGCCTGGGCTTTCTAACCATATATATAAAGAAAAGTGGATTGATTCTAGGGCAAACCAAATGCAGAAAATTCCCTAAAGTCTCATTAATTTAAATGGGACTTTTAATATTTTGCATTTTTTAAAAGGTACCCAATGCATTGTAAAGTATTGCGTTGGAGACCTTTCTAACATTCAAAGGATAAAAAGCTCTTTTCCGATAATTTTTTTCCCCTGTTGTTCAGTCCTAAGTAGTGCAATAAAAATAAATACGTCATTAGTAACTACTTGGTAAAGTCAAGCAGGTTTTAAAGCCCCACTGTAATAGCTTTGAATCCATCATGGATTCTAAAGATGTAACTCGTTCCTGCATTACTAGACTCTTAGGCCTGGATTCCATTGGAGGTGATACATGGTATAACTGGTTTTATCTCTCAGATTCCAATAGAATGCTACAGTAAAATTTGAAGCTAAAAACATTATTATCAGTTGCAATGGAATTCAGGCTTTAGTTAGACCAATCTGTATGTCCACATCACAAGTAACATTAAAAGTGACTTTTTTTAACTGAAGTTGAACTCTCTGGTCACCAGATGGCACTGTTTATATATATATATATATATATATATATATATATATATATATATATATATATATATATATATATATAAAAAAATCTAAACTACAATAACTATGGAACAATGCATCCTCCAACCACATTATTTTATATGAGAAAGGGATGAATAGAAGGTCTGACACACACCCATGTGAAAGTTAACACAGACTACCAAATTGCCTCTTTGTTACAGATGTGTGTACCAAGCACACTCAGCAGGAGATCTTGAGATTACTGTAAAGCTCAGGATATCCTTGACCTCCAGTTTTACAGCTCACTTAAGGGAGTCTTGGATTGGTTTAGGGTTATGAGCGGCAGCAACTGCACCACATACTTGTCAACTTTATTACTTCTTTTAGGTTTGACACTTATATGTAAGTGACTAACACGTCTATGCCACTC
This sequence comes from Rhinophrynus dorsalis, assembly GCA_037306005.1. Lineage (NCBI taxonomy): Eukaryota > Metazoa > Chordata > Amphibia > Anura > Rhinophrynidae > Rhinophrynus > Rhinophrynus dorsalis. Next base: position 253,328,004 of record CM074721.1, read on the forward strand.
TTTGCAGTTCATGAAACAATCACATTTCACTGATTCATGTGTAATCACTATTAAAAAAAAGTAACTTCACAATAAATATTAGTTGAAAATGAGTTATGAAAATAGCAGAACATTTATCCTAATCTGCTGAAACACTTTGAACAAAAGAAGCTAGCCTATTTAGTGCTAGATGGGTGTACATTGCACTGGATATCTCCCTCACAGAAGTTAACCCTTTATGGATTAGAAGGATGTCCAACAAATTGCTTTGCAATACCTTGCATTGAAATACATTGTGCATCACCTTGATCCAGGGATTTTAAGGAAATCTCTACTTAACCCCTTGAAGACGTGTGACATGCCTTTGATGACGGATGGAGGTTCTGGCATTTCAGGAGTTAATGGTCAAGCGTGCCAGAGAAATCACTGCGATCATTGCGGGGAGGCTGTAACTGACTGCCAAGAACCAGGGCTCCCAGTGCCTCAAATGGCCAAAGATGACGCAATTTTGATTTACTGGAAGCAGTACTGTGCTGGAACCTAGGGGAAAAAGGCAGTGACACATTGAACCCTCATTGTGTGACTGAATAAATGATTTTGATCAAGATCAAAGTATTTTATGTACATAAAAGTATTTATAAACATATATTGAAGCTTAAACAAAGATTAATGTGAGTTTTATAGTGGTGAAGCAATGTGATACACTTACGTACACACAAAATATAATCTGATCTCCTATACAGAGGGAAACCATGGTGGGAAAGAGGAACATAGGGATTTTCATCTCAGTGGGACAGTACCTTCCTTAGAAGGGACACCTGAGAGATATGAACGAACGTTCATACATTTTATGCAGTCCTTGTTAAAGATGCACTGAGGACAAATCAACAGAAAAACCTATACATTTTTTTTTAATTTGTTCGCTTTTTATATTGTTATCAAATTAAATGACAGGTTACACATATTATGAACTTGCAAGGGAATGCAAAGTGCTCACTAGGAATGGTGTCCTACTCCCAGGATGCAATCTCTTTTAGCTCACAAGTGCCATACACGGAGAAAAAATATTCTTATACAGATCATACTGGTGCTGAGTCCAACTACGAAATGCCAGACTATTTGTCTCTGAACAAGAGAAACAGCCATCCCCAGATGTTTCAGCCTTACTGAGCCTCATTGGTGAGGTGCAGCTGTTCACTCTTGGCCCCTTTTGAGCAAGGGATCCATGCCTGGATTGTACCAGGGGCATAGAACACTAGTCCTAGTGAACTGTTTACATACCCTTGCAGGATCATAAGGCTAGTTGAGCATCTCTGACCAATACTTTTACCGACAGAAGTGGTAGAGGTAAATATAATGTAAGAATTTAAGTATTCTTGGGATATGCATAATACACTTAAAGATAAGACCACAGACCAAATAAGTTTTGAGGTTTTACAGTAGGAAAAATAGGGCAGACTAAATTATTGTTAATATTATCCTTTATTTGTATAGTGCCAACTTATTGCACAGTGCTGTACAACAGGGAACAGACATACAGAGACATTAAACAGTAAAAATGGAACATAGAAAACAAAAGGTTCAGAGGGCCCTGTTCGTGAGACCTTACAGTGCAGAGGAAAGTAGGTGGGAAACAGAGGATTAAGTGCTACGGGATGTAAGTGCCTCCTGCGACATGAACTGTGGGTGAGTAGAAGTGAGAAAGAATTGCTCTTTAATGCAGTGGTCCAGCCAAGTTCTGGGTCTATTTGGGATTACAATACTATGTGAACAATTAGTTTGTGATGGGGTTGTATGTAGGAGAGTGATTTTAAAAGGGAATGAGAGTGAGTAGAAGTTGGACAGGCTGTTGATCTGCCCTTGCTTATAACGGTTATGGGAGTAGTTGATAGGCTTCCCTGAAGAGGTGAGATTTCAGGAAGCATCTGAGGGCTGGAAGGAGAATCTAATTGGACAGGTGCCCGGTAGTGAAGCTCAGTATTTCAGTATATCATACAATCCAATAATGGGTGCTCATACAGGTCCTGGTCACTATGGTCACCATATAGTAGCTGACAAACATGCAGTCAGAGGATAATACCCAGTCTCTGCTCTGGGGGCTCAGTAATATCTGGAAAAAATACAGCTTCCAAGGAAAAATGGCTCCAATAATATCAAATATTTATTAAAAAAAAAATATTTAAAACAATATAAACCCTATGTGGTGCATTAAACGCGTTTTGCAGCTGTAAACGCCACTTTATCAACAGATAATTAAACCATTGCTGCAATTATCTGCTGATAAAGGGGCATTTACATCTGCAAAACACGTTTAGTGCCCCACATAGGGTTTCTATTGTTTTATATTGTTTTAAATTTTTTTTTTAATAAATATTTGATATTATTGGGGCCGTTTATCCTTGGAAGCTGTATTCATTCCAGATATTACTGAGCCCCCAGAGTGGACACTGGGTACTATCCTCTTCCTGCGTATTTGTCAGCTACTATATGCTGTCCAGGACCTGTGTGAGTACCCATTATTGGATTGTATGATAAACTGCAATACTGAACTTCCCTATTGGGCACCTTTCTCTCTTTTTTTTTTTTTTGTCTTTTGCAAATATATATACCGTCTTGGGGGAATGGAGTTTAGAAGTGCAGCCTGATTTGAAGTTTGAGCGAGACTTGTTTGGGGTAGCCTATATTTAACCCATGATATACTACTGCTGTTTGCTACATAAGTAGTAATACAGCCGTTTCGTTTGTGAGTATAACTCACTGTGGTGTATTGGTGGAGGTCATATAGTCTCGGATTCAACACAGAGGGGCGCCTCATGTCTTTTATTTTCTCTTTGTCTCCCTAGCCTTTATCCTACTAATTGGACAGGGATGGCATTCCAGAGCTCAGGTGCAGCACAAGAGATGTCCTGTAGGCAGGAATGGGAGGAAGTAGGAGGAGCTGCAGAGAAAAGAAAATCTTCTGCAGAGAGAAGATGGCAAGTGTAGGTGTATTTGGAAATGAGATGAAATATAGGGGGGTAGCAGTGTTAGTAAGGGCTCTGTAAGTTAGCACCAGAAATTGTAATTCTCTGTGCTAATGAGAGACAGTGTAGGGATTGAGAAAGAGGAGCAATATAAGAGCAGCAATATGGGAGGTAGATTAATCTGGCATCAGAGTTCATTATCAACTGTAGTCAAGTTAGTCATGTGAGAAGAAGGCCAATTAAGAGTGAGTTACAGTAGTCGAGACGGGATATGATAAATGCTTAGATTAGAATTTTGATAGTCTCTCGGGTGAGAAAAGGCTGAATTCTAGAGATGTTACATAGATGGAGGTGGCATGAATTAGAGATTGTGTTGAAAGAAGGATAGAGCAGAGTTGAATGTGACCCCTAGGCAGCGTGTTGTGGAGGTTGGTGTGATGGTGGTGTTATTAATAGTGAGGAAAATGTCTGGGGTAAGGATGGTTGGAGAGGGAGGGAAAAGTATACATTCCGGTTTGATTAGCTTACATTTTAGATGATGGAAGGACATCCAGGAAGACACAGCAGAGAGACAATTAGATACGCAGGACAAAAGGTAAGAGGAGAGGTTTGAGGAGGATAGATTCAGGTGTCATCAGCATAGAGATTATGATAAAGCCCAAATGAATTTATTACTTTGTCAAGACAAGAGGTGTAGATTGAAAAGAGAAATGGGCACAGGACTGAACCTCCAACAGACATTGGGAGAAGTGAAGAAGTGTATGATGAGAGCCAAGAGAGGTGATGTCACAGAGGCCTAGGGAGTGGACAGCCTGGTTGGACAGGTATGATGAGAACCAAGAGAGGTGGTGTCACAGAGGCCTAGTGAGTGGAGAACTTGGAAGAGGAGTGAGTGATCCAATGTTTCCAAGGCAACTGAGAGGTCCAGGAGAATGAATAGGGAGTACTGGCCTTTTGACTTAGCAGAAAGAACGATGGACTAAATGGTTCTTATCTGCTGTCAGATTCTGTGTTTCTATGGTTAATATTAATTTCCTCATTGACCTATTGTACATGGTGAGAAACAAGTCTCAGAGGAGTGGAGTACCTCAAAACATACAGACACTCCACCACTGCAGTAGAGTAGATGCCTTAGTATATATAAATTAAGCAGGTGCAGCAAAAACTAATAAGTTCCAACACCTGTTTTAAGGCAGAATTCTATTGGAACAACCCTCCTAGAATTCCCTCACTCTTGAAATCACTTGTGACAGCTTCACAATAAACAGCAGTGTAGTATGCTAATTTGGGCCTATATTACAATACAAAGTGTTTTCAGTTGTACTTTATTGAACAACTAACCAACCTAACATAATGATTTTGTCAATTTAAGTTCTCAATAATCTAGTTTTCTATGATTTGCTAATGGTCACTCTACCTTCGCATGTTAGTGTGTAACGGTTTTTCAGACACTCAGACCAGTGGTAAAATAAAACACAGTTTTATTAAAAGAAAATTAAGGCAAACGATCGCCCTCTACAGGCAACACAGAATAATAGCAAAATAATGACAGATATGCCCCCACAGGCCCAGTATACAGAATAAGAGTATCACATATACTGCCTCAGGACAGGCACATAGTAGAGACACATATAAGGGTTAAATGCATAGATGGACAGTCTCTGTTGTAGAGTTTGGCATGCCCAAGGTGTTAAATGGGAGAAGTAAGTGTAGCTGGAATCACACTTAGAGTACTGAGAGGGAATGCCGCTAGGCCCTGTGTGACCAGAGGTAATATCAGCAGAACAGTACCCAGAATAGCCCCCACGGGCGTAACCAAGGATATGACTGAATCTGCAAGTGCCTGAGTAGTTAGCCCCCACGGGCGTCACCATGGTACAGCCTGAACTGCAAGAGCTGCTAATAGCCCCCACGGGCGTACAAACGGAGACCAGAGATTGAGAGCCAATAGCCCCCACTGTCGTATACCTAAATCAACCTGCAAGAGCTTTGAGCCAGTAGCCCCCACGGGCGTAACAACAGACCACCATATGCTGCAACGGAGAAGCCAATAGCCTTCCACCCTTAACTATATTAGCTAGTGCCTTCAGCCCCAAAGGCGTTAACGTATGAGCCAGAGCCAAATGGCGCCCTACCGGAATCGTTACCGAACAGCACTACTCTGCAATAAGGTAGAATGAGCCGCCGACCAACCAGAGCATAAGTGGCCGACTCAGCGGATGAAGTGCAAAGAGGCTAGGCTCTAAACCAGAGAGAGGAGGCTCAGCAAATGGTAATGCGGCACAGCTAGGGTTAAAATGCAGCTTTACGGATCGGAGGCTCAGCGAAGTACTATAGCTCTGCAAGTAATATGGAAGCTCTTGGACAGCAGCACAGCTCTGCAATCAAGCAATACTCAGTACTGGGAGCAAGCAACACCGGACAGGAGCAGGTCTTACGGCCAGGCTGGTCAGCGGCAGTGGCGGAAGTCAGAATGTCTCTATGGCGACAACCGGGGAAGAGAGCAGGAACTAGCAGGTCACCGGAGCAGTCCGTCACTGGTCACGTAGCAGGAAGTCAGCCAAGCCGGGTCGGATCACAGAGAGGGTTCTCAGACAAGCCGGGTCAATCACGAACAGGAACGTCAGCCAAGCCGGGTCGGATCACGGAGCGGGTTCTCAGACAGGCCGGGTCAATCACGAGCAGGAACACAAGAACGTAGTCAAGACTGGCCAATTCGATACACGGGAAACCGGAACACAGGAACTCAGCAACAGCAACACTGGCTCTGAAACACCACGAAAGGGCACCAGACAGGTGTCATGACCAGGCATAAAAAGGTCACCAGGGGTGGGCCAAACCAGTATAGCAAATCAGCATACACCACAAGCAAGAGTGACAGGAGAGGATCACAGGCACTGTGATATAGTGTTAGTGTATGGTGCTATTCTTCAGTCTCCTTGCTGCAAAATGTATTCAGATAAATAGGATACAATTCAATTAGTGGTGAATGGCTCAATGCACAAAGAAATCAAATGATTTGCTTGAGTATTAATCATTCTCTGATTCTTCAGTCACAAAATATTATCTGACTCTTACTCATTCATCAATAAGCGAGTGCCAGGAAGATCTGCGAGTTCTGTCTGTCAGTTTCAGGTTGGTAGATCCCATAGAATCTTATGGACCAGACACACACACATCCACTGTATACATATTTGTGCATGTATCACACAATGACAGCAGGCTGGACATTTTTTTCATCATATTTCCCTGCATAGTATATGCAAGCAGTAAAATATGATTGACTATCGATACATACCTATAGGTATCCATCAATAAGTACATAAAGGAGGTGGCAAATAACAGCATATATGATATACGCTTCTTTTCTCATCCCTTGATGAATTTTGGTCTTAGTAAGAGAATATTTATTTTCTTGTTTTTGCTATACAAATAAATCTAAGGAATTGGACAACTGAGTTCTCTCTCTCTCTCTCTCTCTCTATATATATATATATATATATATATATATATTATACACCCTTTTGCTCTTTCGTAGACACCTATGATTGTTTAGTTCACAGGCAGGCAACCTTTGACTCTCCAGCTATTGAGGACTACATCTCCCAATTACCCCATATATCTGCTGCATGGTCCCCAACTGCTAGACAGACAGCCATGGGTTTCCTGTCTCTGGTTTATTTAAACAGGACATAGGAGGATAAGTTAAAATGGCTGTAGGATTGTCTCTGGCAGTTATAAAAAGGACATTTTAAGGATCCATGTGCAAAAATGCTTTTTATAAATCTCCCTCATAGTGTCTAATTCATTTTAGTTTTTGTTCTCAGTTGTCTGCATTAGGTGTGTCAGTTACATCAGATACTTTAAATGCTCACTAGAGGGCAACAAGAGGATATGAAATGTGTGCATTCCGATCTCTTTCTTGGATTTAGCACTTGGAAACACTCCTAATGGAAGAATGTAGGTGATGGAGAGTTTTATATAAACAGCTGGTACTCTGAATCCAAAAATATCTCAACAGGCTGGACAGCTGAAATTAAAATAATTGGAATACATCAAGCATGAAACTTTACATCCACCAAAAAATATGAGATATTTAAATGAACTGCACATGCAGTGTGTGGAACTCCCTTAGGTTTTAGAAGAGCCAAAAATGTATTGCAGACCATTCAGACAGAAAAGGGATCACACAACATTAGTGAAAGTACAAGCTGTAATTAATCATATTATCAATAGACCTGAATCATATTGGCAAATCATGTAATACATAGATGTATGAATACAATCCAATTCTAAAGTAGGGGCAAGAACCAGTTTCTAAGCTTTCTACTACAATTTTTCACCAGTGTAGGAGTGCAGTATGTTGAATTCGGGGAGGGGGATTTGGTATGTCTGTGTCTTGTCTCTCTCTGTGTATTAACAACATGCAGAAGAAATCAACAGAACCTTTATCTTTTCCCCACATGCTAAAGGGGTGTTGTTGGGGGCTTTCTTATATTGAAGTCCTAAAGATGGCAGATTGTGCATGCTGTAGTGATCACGGACACTCCAACATAATCATAGGAACAAGAGCATGATTTTTATTTTAACATAAAAGATATGAAAATAATCTGAGCTGGGGAATTCATAAACTATCCCACTAACCATTTGAATGCCAGAGGGTTGAGCAATGGTTTGCACAGCAATGTGTTCCTCTGGAATCCAATGCACTGAGCACCCCATGGCATTAAATGGTTAACTCTTGGAATGTAAACATAAATATTTAATTTTCAATTATGTTCACAGTACATGAATTTAAAACACATGTTTTTGTCTTCCTGGCAATCCATATCAAATATTTCAAAATCAGAGACATATTGGCCAGATAATTTCTATTTTACATTGGAAACAAAACTAAATGAAAAGACTACGTTTGTGCAATCAATCTTCCTCCTTCCCTATAGGTTCAATACTTCGTCCTGAGCTTATGGACTTCTTCCTGTACAGTATAAGAAAGGAAACATTGAGTCCTATGTGTAAAGGCTAAGTGGAGCAGTTATGGCAAAGTAATTTTAAAAAGAGAAACAGCTAGATAATTCACCTGCCAGTAAGCAATACTAGAAATAAACCATAAATGTCACAGATCTAGATGTAGCCTACTGAGGAGAAGGAGGCTTTCAGCAAACCAAAGGCTGCTGGGTCCAGTGCTGGTGATCCATAAGTTTACAGGTCATTTTGGTAACAGTCCTTTAAGAGTAATTTGCAAAATCATGTTTAAGTCCCCTGGTTAGAAAACGTATTATGGAACAGATGTTGCTGCCAGTCATAGACTATGGTGATGTAGTATACACTCCAGTGCCAGAAATCCATCTTAGTAAACTTGACACTCTGTATAATTCAATATGCCACTTTAGCCTCCAATGTATTTACACTACTCATCTCTGTGATATGCTAAAAGAACTAAATTGGTTAACAGTCAGATCTAGACGTATCCTTCACCTTTCTTGCTTAGTACACAACCACTTCTCTGGAAAACTACCAGACTACCTGAGCAGTATGCTCAGTCCTGCTCTCCATACTAACTATAACCTCCGCTCCACTGCTAACAACTCACTATGTATACCACAATACAAGAAAGAAGCAGGAAGATCTGCCTTCTCCTTCAGAGCTCCAAAGGCTTGGAACAATCTGTCTGAAATAATCAGATCTGCTCCCAGTCTAAAATCCTTAAAAGTAAAGCTTCTTTATATCTAAAAACAGAGTGTAACTGTTTATAATTTTAATATTCCATATGTATGTATATTCATATGTGTATGTATGTATATATAATAATTAGTGATGAGCGAGCACCCCAATGCTCGGGTGTTCGGGTGCTCTGACCGAGCACCCCCGGAGGCTCGAGTGCTCGGCCGAGCACCCGAGCCCCATTGAAGTCAATGGGAGGACTCGAGCATTACACCAGGCACCCCCTGCTCTGATGAGGGGAGGGTGCCTGGTCCATAGGAAAAGGGCAGAAAAAGATGGAAACACCACAGAAATGGTTCAGGGACAGCATAGGGAGGATGTCTGGATGCATCTTGGACTCCAACATCGCTGCTGGGAACGATCTTTCGCCCGTAGTACGCCATTTTTACAGACTGACCGTAAAACACACAAAAAGGCAGATAAAAACGACTTTAGGCGAAAAATTGTTACCAAACAGTATTTGCTGTATATTTACATGTATATCATCTGCAAATTCTCCCAAAAATTTCCTCGATTTTTCTGAACTGAGGCCATGATTAAGAGGGAAACGTGCGCAGAGGCAAATTCTCCCAAAAATTTCCTTGATTTTTCTGAACTGAGGCCATGATTAAGAGGGAAACGTGCGCTGAGCCGACCATCTAAAACATTATGGGTGAGGGTCTGCTGCGGAGCTGACCATCCTAAACATTATATGCGAAGGCCCGCTAGTGAGCTGACGCTATAAAACATTATATGAGAGGGCCCGCTAGAGAGCTGACCCAATAAAACATTATATGAGAAGGCCCGCTGGTGAGCTGACCTATACAAAAATTGTCAAACAGGGCCCGCTGGTGAGCTGGCCCTATATAAAAATTATATCACAGGGCCCGCTGGTGAGCTGGCCCTATATAAAAATTATATCCCAGGGCATATGGAAGAGGAGGAGGAGGATGAGAAGATTAAGAGTCAACCATATACCCGTTTTTTGGGTGGAAGGGGTGAATGGGAATACAGAGTATTCCCATCATTGTAAATAACATATATAAAGTGAGTTTATGTTCCCCCGGGGCTTTCCTCCAGTGGAGTGGAGAAGTCAGGGGAAATCCAGGCCTTGTTCATTTTTATAAGTGTCAACCTATCAGCATTGTCGGTGGAAAGGCGGATACGCTTATCTGTTATGATGCCACCAGCAGCACTAAATACCCGCTCAGACAGAACGCTGGCGGCAGGGCAGGCCAGCACCTCCAAGGCGTAGAGTGCCAGTTCATACCACGTGTCCAGCTTGGACACCCAGTAGTTGTAAGGCACAGAGGGATCATTGAGGACGCTAACACGGTCTGCTATGTACTCCTTCACCATCTTCCAAAACTTTTCCCTCCTTGTGACACTAGGCTGCGCATCAGGGTGAGGGTGCTGGCGGGGTGTCATGAAGGTGTCCCACGCCTTGGAGAGTGTTGCCCTGCCTTTGTCGGAACTGCTGTGTGCTCCCCTTTTCTCCCCTTCTCAGTTGGCCAAGGTAGCACGTACTCTGCCGCCAGCGTTGTCAGATGGAAAATTTTGGAGCAATTTTTCAACAAGAACCTTCTGGTATTGCACCATTTTGCTTGTCCTCTCCACCCGAGGAATGAGAGATGAGAAATTCTCTTTGTAGCGGGGGTCCAGAAGGGTGAACACCCAGTAATCCGTGTTGTCTAAAATGCGTATAACGCGTGGGTCACGGGAAAGGCAGCCTAACATAAAGTCAGCCATGTGTGCCAGAGTACCAACAGGCAAGATTTCGCTGTCCTCACCAGGATGACTCTCAATCTCCTCATCCTCTTCCTCCTCTTCTGCCCACCCACGCTGAAGAGATGGAACTAAAGTACCATGGCTACCCTCTGTAGCGGAGGCAACCGTGTCTTCCTCCTCCTCCTCCTCCTCCTCCGCCTCCTCCAATTGTCGCTGAGAAGACGAAGTGAGGGTGCTCTGGCTATCACCTTGTGTAAGCTCTTCCTCCCGCATTTCCACCTCTTCCACATGCAAAGCGTCAGTTTTAATTGTGAGCAGCGAGCGTTTCAGTAGACACAGAAGTGGGATGGTTACACTGATAATAGCGTTATCGCCGCTCACCATCTGTGTCGATTCCTCAAAATTGCGTAAAACCTCACAGAGGTCTGACATCCATTCCCACTCCTCACTTCTGATTACAGGAAGTTGAACGGAGAGGCGACGACCGTGTAACAGCTGGTACTCCACTATTGCCCTCTGCTGCTCACAAAGCCGGGCCAACATGTGGAAGGTGGAGTTCCAGCGCGTGCTCACGTCACACAGCAGCCGGTGAGCTGGCAATTGTAAGCGCTGCTGCAGCTTCAACAGGCCGGCTAAAGCTGTAGATGACTTACGGAAATGTGCACACACACGGCGCACCTTGGTCAAGAGATCATGCACATTGGGGTAGGTTTTTAGAAATCGCTGAACCACTAAATTAAATACATGCGCTAGGCATGGTACGTGTGTGAGCTTGCCGAGCTCCAAAGCCGCCACCAAGTTACGCCCATTATCACACACAACCATGCCTGGTTGCAGGTTGAGTGGCGAGAGCCACTGCTCGGTCTGGTGACTAATCCCCTGCAACAGCTCTGAGGCCGTGTGCTGTTTGTCCCCAAGGCAGATCAGCTTCAGCACGGCCTGTTGACGCTTCCCCACTGCAGTGCTACACTGCTTCCAGCTACCGGCTGATGGGGGAGTGGCGCTGCGTGCAGAGAATTCGGAGGTGGAAACGGAGGAGGAGGAGCCAATAACGTAGGTGCTGGCGGAAACACTGATGGAGGTAGGGCCCGCAATCCTCGGCGTGGGTAGCACCCGTGCCATCCCAGGGTCCGAGTCGCTCCCAGCCTCCACGACATTCACCCAGTGTGCCGTCAGGGAAATGTAGCGTCCCTGGCCACAAGCACTTGTCCATGTGTCAGTCGTTAAGTGGACCTTCCCAGTAACTGCGTTGGTCAGGGCACGGGTGATGTTACGGGACACATGGTGGTGTAATGCGGGGATGGCACACCGGGAAAAGTAGTGGCGGCTGGGGACCGCGTACCGAGGGACAGCTGCTGCCATCAGGCTGCGGAAGGACTCAGTGTCCACAAGCCTAAATGGCAGCATTTCGATGGCCAGTAATTTGGAAAGGTGTGAGGTTAGTGCTATGGCCTGTGGGTGGGTGGCTGGGTGTTTTCGCTTGCGCTCAAATGCCTGGGGTAACGACATTTGGACGCTGTGCTGGGACAGGGAAGTGGATGTGGTCGCTGATGGTGCTTCAGATGGTACAGGTGCAGGGCAGGAGGTATGCGGGCCTGCGCCTTCGACAGGCGATTGGCCGGCACCGAAAACAGGGGAAGAGGAGGCAGTGGTGTGGCCTGCAGACACAGATGGGCGATCCAGGCGTTCCTCCCACTTACTACGGTGCTTGGATGCCATGTGTCGGATCATGCTGGTGGTGGTGAGGTTTCTAATGTTCATGCCTCGGCTCATTCTGGTGTGGCACAGGTTGCAAACTACAATTCTTTTGTCGTCCGCACTTTCCTTAAAAAAACGCCATACCGCGGAACACCTACCCCTTGGCAAGGTAGATTTACGCAAGGGGGTGCTCCGTGGAACATTTGCGGACCGGTTTGGTGCGGTCCGCCTTCTTTATGTAGCCACACCACTGCCTCTTCCAGCCTGTTGCGGTGCTGCAGATGGCTCACCCTCAGGACTGCTGTCATCGCTCGGCTCTCCACCTTCCCAGGTGGGGTCAGTCACCTCATCGTCCACCAAGTCCTCCTCCACTTCCTCACTCTGATCATCCTCCTCATGTCTTGATCCCACCACATACTCAGTCATTGACAACTGTATATCATCCTCCTCAACAAGGTCTTGAGACAGTAATAGTGGTTGATTTAATGGCAACTGTGTCTCATCATCATCATCATCATCCACTACTTCCTTTGACCTTAAATGCCGTTCACATCTGTCATCTTCTTGTGATTGGGTACCCTCTAGAGGTTGTGAATCAGGGCACAAGATGTCATGTTCCTCTGCAAGCGTGCTTGGAGAGAGGGTCAAATGAAGGATTGGTGATGAGACGAGCTCCTCACTATATCCCAGTGTGGGATCACTTCTTTGACCAGACCGTCTATGGTGGGAGGAAGGATGATCAGAGTGAGGATTATGTTGACCAGACTCTTGGCTACTGAGAGTGGACTTGGTGGAAGACAGGGTGGTGCTTAACCGACTGGAAGCAGTATCAGCTGACATCCAACCGACCACCTGTTCGCAGTGGTCGGACCTTGAGAGTGATGTCCTGCGACGCCCTGTAAAATGAGACATGAAGCTAGGTATGGTGGATGTCTTTCTTTCTTGTGCTCTGGCACCAGGCACAGTTTCTACGCGTCCTGACCCGCGCCCTGAACTATCAGGATCACGTCCACTTCCCCGTCCCTTTTTACCCGCCTTCTTCATATTACACGGAATATGTGCTGCAAATCTGCAACTGTGCACAGTAAACAGAATTTGCTGCTAAACTGCGGTGACGCACACTGAATGGAATATGTGACTTTGATATTTTACAGTTTGAAGACTTAACAGTATTTCTTCCTATTCTGCAACTGTGCACAGTACACAGAATGTGCTGCTAAACTGCGGTGACGCACACTGAATGGAATATGTGACTTTGATATTTTACAGTTTGAAGACTTAACAGTATTTCTTCCTATTCTGCAACTGTGCACAGTACACAGAATGTGCTGCTAAACTGCGGTGACGCACACTGAATGGAATATGTGACTTTGATATTTTACAGTTTGAAGACTTAACAGTATTTCTTCCTATTCTGCAACTGTGCACAGTACACAGAATGTGCTGCTAAACTGCGGTGACGCACACTGAATGGAATATGTGACTTTGATATTTTACAGTTTGAAGACTTAACAGTATTTCTTCCTATTCTGCAACTGTGCACAGTACACAGAATGTGCTGCTAAACTGCGGTGACGCACACTGAATGGAATATGTGACTTTGATATTTTACAGTTTGAAGACTTAACAGTATTTCTTCCTATTCTGCAACTGTGCACAGTACACAGAATGTGCTGCTAAACTGCGGTGACGCACACTGAATGGAATATGTGACTTTGATATTTTACAGTTTGAAGACTTAACAGTATTTCTTCCTATTCTGCAACTGTGCACAGTACACAGAATGTGCTGCTAAACTGCGGTGACGCACACTGAATGGAATATGTGACTTTGATATTTTACAGTTTGAAGACTTAACAGTATTTCTTCCTATTCTGCAACTGTGCACAGTACACAGAATGTGCTGCTAAACTGCGGTGACGCACACTGAATGGAATATGTGACTTTGATATTTTACAGTTTGAAGACTTAACAGTATTTCTTCCTATTCTGCAACTGTGCACAGTACACAGAATGTGCTGCTAAACTGCGGTGACGCACACTGAATGGAATATGTGACTTTGATATTTTACAGTTTGAAGACTTATCAGTATTTCTTCCTATTCTGCAACTGTGCACAGTACACAGAATGTGCTGCTAAACTGCGGTGACGCACACTGAATGGAATATGTGACTTTGATATTTTACAGTTTGAAGACTTAACAGTATTTCTTCCTATTCTGCAACTGTGCACAGTAAACAGAATTTGCTGCTAAACTGCTGTGACGCACACTGAATGGAATATGTGACTTTGATATTTTACAGTTTGAAGACTTAACAGTATTTCTTCCTATTCTGCAATTGTGCACAGTACACAGAATGTGCTGCTAAACTGCGGTGACGCACACTGAATGGAATATGTGACTTTGATATTTTACAGTTTGAAGACTTAACAGTATTTCTTCCTATTCTGCAACTGTGCACAGTAAACAGAATTTGCTGCTAAACTGCGGTGACGCACACTGAATGGAATATGTGACTTTGATATTTTACAGTTTGAAGACTTAACAGTATTTCTTCCTATTCTGCAACTGTGCACAGTAAACAGAATGTGCTGCTAAACTGCGGTGACGCACACTGAATGGAATATGTGACTTTGATATTTTACAGTTTGAAGACTTAACAGTATTTCTTCCTATTCTGCAACTGTGCACAGTACACAGAATGTGCTGCTAAACTGCGGTGACGCACACTGAATGGAATATGAGACTTTGATATTTTACAGTTTGAAGACTTAACAGTATTTCTTCCTATTCTGCAACTGTGCACAGTACACAGAATGTGCTGCTAAACTGCGGTGACGCACACTGAATGGAATATGTGACTTTGATATTTTACAGTTTGAAGACTTAACAGTATTTCTTCCTATTCTGCAACTGTGCACAGTACACAGAATGTGCTGCTAAACTGCGGTGACGCACACTGAATGGAATATGTGACTTTGATATTTTACAGTTTGAAGACTTAACAGTATTTCTTCCTATTCTGCAACTGTGCACAGTACACAGAATGTGCTGCTAAACTGCGGTGACGCACACTGAATGGAATATGTGACTTTGATATTTTACAGTTTGAAGACTTAACAGTATTTCTTCCTATTCTGCAACTGTGCACAGTACACAGAATGTGCTGCTAAACTGCGGTGACGCACACTGAATGGAATATGTGACTTTGATATTTTACAGTTTGAAGACTTATCAGTATTTCTTCCTATTCTGCAACTGTGCACAGTACACAGAATGTGCTGCTAAACTGCGGTGACGCACACTGAATGGAATATGTGACTTTGATATTTTACAGTTTGAAGACTTAACAGTATTTCTTCCTATTCTGCAACTGTGCACAGTAAACAGAATTTGCTGCTAAACTGCTGTGACGCACACTGAATGGAATATGTGACTTTGATATTTTACAGTTTGAAGACTTAACAGTATTTCTTCCTATTCTGCAACTGTGCACAGTACACAGAATGTGCTGCTAAACTGCGGTGACGCACACTGAATGGAATATGTGACTTTGATATTTTACAGTTTGAAGACTTAACAGTATTTCTTCCTATTCTGCAACTGTGCACAGTAAACAGAATTTGCTGCTAAACTGCGGTGACGCACACTGAATGGAATATGTGACTTTGATATTTTACAGTTTGAAGACTTAACAGTATTTCTTCCTATTCTGCAACTGTGCACAGTAAACAGAATTTGCTGCTAAACTGCGGTGACGCACACTGAATGGAATATGTGACTTTGATATTTTACAGTTTGAAGACTTAACAGTATTTCTTCCTATTCTGCAACTGTGCACAGTACACAGAATGTGCTGCTAAACTGCGGTGACGCACACTGAATGGAATATGAGACTTTGATATTTTACAGTTTGAAGACTTAACAGTATTTCTTCCTATTCTGCAACTGTGCACAGTACACAGAATGTGCTGCTAAACTGCGGTGACGCACACTGAATGGAATATGTGACTTTGATATTTTACAGTTTGAAGACTTAACAGTATTTCTTCCTATTCTGCAACTGTGCACAGTACACAGAATGTGCTGCTAAACTGCGGTGACGCACACTGAATGGAATATGTGACTTTGATATTTTACAGTTTGAAGACTTAACAGTATTTCTTCCTATTCTGCAACTGTGCACAGTACACAGAATGTGCTGCTAAACTGCGGTGACGCACACTGAATGGAATATGTGACTTTGATATTTTACAGTTTGAAGACTTAACAGTATTTCTTCCTATTCTGCAACTGTGCACAGTACACAGAATGTGCTGCTAAACTGCGGTGACGCACACTGAATGGAATATGTGACTTTGATATTTTACAGTTTGAAGACTTAACAGTATTTCTTCCTATTCTGCAACTGTGCACAGTAAACAGAATTTGCTGCTAAACTGCGGTGACGCACACTGAATGGAATATGTGACTTTGATATTTTACAGTTTGAAGACTTAACAGTATTTCTTCCTATTCTGCAACTGTGCACAGCACACAGAATGTGCTGCTAAACGGCGGCGACGCACACTGAATGGAATATGTGACTTTGATATTTTACAGTTTGAAGACTTAACAGTATTTCTTCCTATTCTGCAACTGTGCACAGTACACAGAATGTGCTGCTAAACTGCGGCGACGCACACTGAATGGAATATGTGACTTTGATATTTTACAGTTTGAAGACTTAACAGTATTCTTCCTATTCTGCAACTGTGCACAGTACACAGAATGTGCTGCTAAACTGCGGCGACGCACACTGAATGGAATATGTGACTTTGATATTTTACAGTTTGAACACTTAACAGAATGTGCTCTAATCTGCAACTTTGCACACTAATCAGAATGTGCTCTAATCTGCAACTTTGCACACTAAACAGAATGTGCTCTAATCTGCAACTTTGCACACTAAACAGAATGTGCTCTAATCTGCAACTTTGCACACTAAACAGAATGTGCTCTAATCTGCAACTTTGCACACTAAACAGAATATATGATTTTTTTTTTTGTTTTGTTTTTTTTCCCCCCACACAAAATAAACTGCTGCCCCCACACACAGTAGTCCTAAAAAGGACTTTTGGGTCTTTTTTTTAACAAATTTGCTTGTCTTCTCCCTACACTGACTTTCCCTTCCTATCCTCATCTCTCCCTGGCTAAGACTGAGCCGAACTCGCTGGTCAGGTGCTATACAGCACCCGACCACGGGTTCTGGCCAGCCAATCAGTGTAATGCCAGCAGCCAACATGGCTGCTGGCATTACACTGATGTCAGAGCCTCCCTGCACGTTTATTGGCTGCGCAGCAGCCGCGAAACGTGCGGGGAGGAGACCCGAACATGGCGGGCGAGCACATGCGGTACTCGTACGAGTACCGCCATGTGCCGAGCAGAGCAATGCTCGAGCCGATCCGAGCATCGGCCGAGCATGCTCGCTCAACACTAATAATAATATATAATGTTTCTCAATTTGTGTGAATATGTAACCCTTCACTGTAAACTATCCAGGATATACTTGAAAACGAGAGAAAGCTCAATGTATTCTTCCTGGTAAAACATTTTCTAAATAAATAAATAAAACCAGTGAATCTTTGGGTGTCTTTAAGACCTTGAGGAAGTGGACAGTTGACTGCTTCAACTTTCACGGGATCAATTTCAAAGCAATCAGTTTTGATAATGTGGCCCAAGAAAGGAAGACGAGACTTCTCAAACTCACATATTCCTAGAAGAATGTAGAGGGCATGAGTATGTAAGCATTGCAGGACCAAGCATACCTGGTTACGGTGTTCTTACAATGTCTTAGAAACTATCAAAAGATTGTTCAGATACAATGCGATGCAGGACTGAAGTATGTCACGGAATATGTCATTGATGGACAACAACACAGCAGGGGCATTTCAGAGCTCAACTTGCATCACTGGGTATTCATAGTGGCCTGAACAGGTGTTGAAGACTGCCTTCCACTCATCCCCTTCTCAAATGGAGATCAAATTGTAAGCACTACAAAGTTCTAGCTTAGTAAATACTGTAGATCCTCCAAGATGGTCAGAATATTTGGAGATGAAGGGGAGATGATAACTGTTTTTCTCAGGGATCCATCTTTCTTTTATATAAAAAAGAACCCTGTTTTAGTCGGAGGAGAGGAGGGTCTGATAAACCCTCTTGCCAAATTGCCAAAAAATACACAGACTGTAATAAAATCTGCAAACAAGCAATTAAGCCAGCTAAAATTGAAAATGAGAGATATATTGCAAATGAGAACAAGAAAAACCCTAAACAATTCTACAAGTATATTAATAACAAAAAAGTTAAGGTTGATATTGTTCCTCTTAAGGCTGAGACAGGTGAACTGATTAGTGAGCATAAGGCTATGGCTGACACCTTAAATACCTTCTTTGCTTCAGTATATACAAAGGAAGCAACAATGACAGGCTATGGGCAAATAGACAAAACCACAGAATTCCCATCATCATGCACATGGCTTACTGAGGACAAAGTCCAAAAGAGACTGGAAAAGGTTATGGTGAATAAAGCACCTGGATCTGATGGTCTTGCTATAACTGAACTAGTTCCTTAAGTACCCTTTACTTAAGGAACTAGTTCAGTAATAGCAAGACCATTATACTTAATATTTATTGATTCACTATCATCAGGCATAGTGCCTTATTATTGGAGGAATGCAGATGTAGTCCCTTTGTTCAAAAAGGGGGCAAGATCAAAATCAGGAAATTATAGACCTGTGAGCTTGACTTTCATAGTGGGTAAGATACTAGAAGGGTTACTAACTGATTGTATTCAGAACTATGTGAAGACAAACCATATTATTAGTAGGAGTCAGCATGGTTTTATGAAGAATCGATCATGTAAGACTAATTTACTTGCATTTTATGGAAGAGTAAGCAGTAATTAGGACAATGGAATTGCTGTTGAGGTAGTATACTTGGATTTTGCAAAAGCCTTTGATACAGTGCCTCAAAACAGGTTACTGCATAAAATAAAAGGGTTTGTGCGGTGTTATCTGTACATGGATTGAAAACTGGTTAAATGATCAATGGCATTGAGTTGTAAATAGAACCTTTTCAAATTGGTCTAAAGTTTTAAATGGGTTGCCACAGGGTTCAGTCATGGGCTCAATGCTTTTTAATTTGTTTATTTATGATCTAGAAGTAGTAATTGAAAGTAGTGTCTCAGTCATTGCTGCTGGGCACCTTTTAAAGTTGAATTTTTGCGTAGATAACTTTTTTTTTCAAAAATAACTAACATATTAAACTTTTTTGCTAAATGCTCTATCTAATGAGCATTAGATATCTATATGTGATAGATCCACTTTAATGTAGATAAATGTAAGGTTATGCATTTGGGCTGTAGAAACAAACATGCTACATATACTGTATAGAGAAAGATTTAGGTGTACTGATAGACAATAGACTTCACAGCAGTGTGCAGAGCCACTCAGCTGCTGCAAGAGCAAATAGGGTACTAGCCTGCGTAAAAAGAGGTGTCGATGCAAGGGGTGCCAGCATTATCCTACTCTGTTTAAATCCTTGGTTAAGCCTTATGTAGAATGTGGAGTACAATTTTGGGCGCCAGTTCTTAAAAAAGACATTGTTGAACTGGAAAAAGTGCATAGCCTTGCAACAAAACTGATAAAGGGATAGGAGGATCTGAGTTATAAAGAGAGACTAGCCAAACTGGGGTTGTTTACATTAGAGAAGAGCCATCTAAGGGGTGATATGATTGCCATTTACAAATACATTCAAGGACAATACAAAAAACTAGCCAATGAATTATTAAAGCAAAGAGCTGAGCTAAGAACAGGAGGTCATCTATTAAGACTAGAGGAAAGGCACTTTCGACTAAAACAAAGGCAGGGATTTTTCTACAGTAAGGGTGGTAAAGTTATGGATTTTTTTGCCTCGGGATGTTATACTTGCAGATAATACAACTGCTTTCAAAAAAGCAACGGATGCCTATCTAGCACAGAATAGTATTGAAAATTATGACAGATGGCTTCAATGCAGATAGGTTGTTGATCCAGGGATCTATCTGACTGCCATTTGTAGTCAGGAAGGATTTTTTTTGCCCACTTGGCATGGTCTGGACTTGATGGATGCATGTCTTTTTTCAGCCTCATCAACTATGTTACTATGTTACTATATTTTTGGTTTCAGGTAATGAAAGATGGTTGGTGTGATCCTTAGGAGGCGTTGTACCACACAGTACATCAATGGCACAGTCAGCAATGAGTTTTACAGATGTTAATCAATTAAGAGGTCTGTCCAGTTTTCCAATAAATAATATGGTTATGAAAACATAGCCAGGGATACCCCAGGATGATGGGAGTCAGTGGTGGTGAAGAAGCAAAAGAAGAAAGAAACCATAACTTATACATAGAATACAGAAATTCAAAATAAGAACCCAAGTGTATAAGGTATGGAAAGCAACAAAGAATAAGGGGATTCTCCAAGTCCCCAAACTAGGCAAAAGCCTAAAGCAAAATATAAAACAGAAACACAAACCTGCTCTTCTCCATACAACTATACAACTAAATGTGTTTATACATTTCAAAATAATGAGGTTTTTGTTGCATAGCTTGACAAAGTAGAAGGCTGGACCTGCATTTGTGGGAGGGGCTGCAAGCCCTTAAATATCAGGCTGCAGCCTCTCCCACGGGGCACATTGTCAATTGTGCTTCGTTGTCAGTAGTGACTCACGTACATCCTCTGTCTGCATGAAATCCATGTCACATCTGGTCTCATGATTCTCCCAGCCTTCAGGTTCTCGCGAGAGGTAGGTGCTTCCCATCCCAGCCGGCTAGCCTGCTGCTCCATTGGGCTGCATACCGGGGTAACCGGAGCTCCTCTGCTTAGCAAATGCAATTATTCCAAGTGGCCATGTTCTAATTCACTGCACAATTATACATATCAATGTACAATCTAATAAATCCTTATCTAAAAATACTGCAATATATTATATGTTATGTTGGAATATTGTGAAACCATTGTAGGCTAGACACGGGTGGCCATCCGGCGCAGGCCATGCCCGGGCCTAGCCTACATCTTAGTTCCCTAGCCCCAGCCCAAGTCACTTTTCTGATCACTCTAAACCTCTCCTGGATTCACAATCCAGGTCAGATTCCACAAAGAAACGGGTTCAAGTTGTCAAACCTTTCATTATATCTCCAAATAAAGTAATGTTAGAGTTAACCCAAGCTGAGCATGATGGGAACTGTAGTCCCCCCTTGCCATGCCCCTCTACTATCAGAGTTAATTAGTAACTACCCTTCTCCCACCATTGCATTAGCCTCTGGTGGGTATGCATGTCCCGGTAATGCGATGCCTCAGGGAGGAAGAGGCACTCCCAGATTTAAAAAAACAAAACTTTAAACATACCTTCTGTCCATTAAGTTTTCATTTCTGTTCCAGGAGTATCAGGACTTTCCTATCAGGTCCTACAAGCATATACTTCTACTTCTTCAAGTAAGTACCCAAAATCCAGGTCTCTAGCAGCCCTTATCTACCATATTCATCATCATTAATCTCAATCTTTTTCCATAGCCAGCATTCAGCCACTCTAATCCAGACCTTCTCCTTCAAGTTCTCTTAGTGGTACTTGCGCTATTAGTTCTGTTCTAGATCTACCCAGAATTACATACCTGCTCTCTAACATCTCCAACCCCCCCTTTCTCCCCACCCCTTATTTCCACCACAGCTCGCCCAATCTTCAGGCTCCCCCGCTGATCTTACTTCTAAGGTATAGTCCCTCTAGCTTTTCCTACGCTCATTCAGGCCCCTAATTTCTCTTATAAGTCTATTTGCCATACCCCACCCCCTCCTCTCACTTGCTGTTTCTTCATCCTTCCTTTAGACCATCAGTCAGCTGAAGCATGGAAGCTGAAGGCAAGGACCTCTAAGGTAGTGTTTTCTGAAATACTACCTGAGCCATGTGCCAGTGCAGGTAGGCTGAGGAAGCTCAGGGAGCTTAATGCATGGCTCAAGCACTGGTGCAGTAAGGAGGGTTTTGTGTTTTTAGAGCACTGGGCTGACTTTGCTCTTGGGTACAATCTATATGGAAGTGATGGATTGCACCTAAATGGTAGAGGAGCCTCCGTGCTAGGAGAGAGAATGCTAAGAAGCTTGGAGGAGCTTTTAAACTAGGAAAGGGAGGGGGGAGTATAGATAGTAAAAATTGGGTAGATACAGCAGATAGGAACTGGGTCCAAGTAAATGATCAGGGGGGGTGGAGAAAGGGTTGGGATAAATGGTAAATAGGGAGGAACTCTTAGTAAATGAAGATGTAGAAAAAAGGCATGTAGGGAGTAATATATGTATACTAGCAAATGCAAGAAGTAAAATAGGAGAACTAGAATTGCTGGCGGTTAATGAGCAATTGGACATAATTGGACATAATTGGTATAACAGAAACATGGTGGAATGATGCACATGACTGGGCTGTAAATATAGAGGGCTATTTCCTGTTTAGGAGAGGCAGGATTAATAGAAAGGGGGAGGATTGTGCTTATATTTGAAACCAGGGCTAAATCCAGTTTTGAGGGGTGATATTAGTGAGGAAACTGGCCAAAATGTGGAGTCCTTGTGGGTAGAAATTGAGACTAAATGTGGTGTAAAAGGTAAAAAAAAAAAGGTGTTGGTGGTTATATGCTACAAACCACCAAATACTGATGACAATGTTGAGGCCCAACTGTTAATGCAAATGAGAAAAGCTGTTCAACTTGGGCATACTATAATTATGGGTAATTTTAACTATCCATGTATCAGCTAGAAAAATGAGGCCTGTCAGAGTGCTAAGGGAAGCAGGTTTGTGAGCATGCTTCAGGAAAGCTACATGTTACAAGTGGTGGAAGTGCCGACAAGAAACAACAACAATGTATTGGACCTAGTGATAACAAAAAACACAGAATTGGTATCCAATATTAAGGTAAGTGAACATTTTGGGAAACAGTGATCACAACATGGTTACATTTGAGATCAGTCTGGCAAAGCAAAACTGTATAGGTTTGACCAAAACACTATTTTAAAAAAAGCAACTTCAATGGGGAACAAATGCAAAAGAAGTAAGTCACAGCCAATGTGGTTAACTGCACATGTAAAGAAGGAAATGGCAAGGAAAAAAAACATTCAAATTATTTACGTCTGAAGGAACTGAACATTCTTTCAAAAGGCAAAAAGGCAATTAGGGTACCAAAAATAGATAATGAAATTCAAATTGCAAGGGAAAGCAAGACTAATCCAAAAAGTTTTTCAAATATATAAATAGCAAAAAACTTAAGAGGGAGTGCATTGGACCTTTCAAAAATAAGATGGGTGAGTTGGTTAGTGAGGATAAGGAAAAGGCCGATGTTTTAAACACTTTCTTTGCATCAGTATATACAAGGGAGCAAGGAATGGTAGATGAGCCTCAACAAGTAACAAATAAAACAATACAGTTATTAGATATTGGGTTAACTCATGAAGATGTCATGGGAACACTGAACAAAATTAAGACTGACAAAGCACTGGGTATAGTTCTTCAGGAACTCGGTGCAGTGTTAGCAAAACCCCTACATTTAGTCTTTAAAGATTCTCTCATCACAGGCTCAGTGCCACAAGATTGGCAAAGAGCCAATGTTGTGCCTCTATTTAAAAAGGGAACTAAAACAGAACCTGGAAATTATAGACCTGTGAGTTTGACCTCTGTAATGGGAAAACTGCTAGAAGGGATAATAAGGGACTATATTCAGGATTACAACACAAAAAATAAGATAATTGGCAGGAATCAACATTGTTTTATGAAGAACAGTTCATGCCAAACTAACCTTTTCAGCTTCTATGAGGAAGTAAGCAGCAACCTTGATAATGGCAAGGCAGTTGGTGTAATATATCTAGACTTTGCAAAGGCATTTGGTACAGTTCCACACAGAAGGCTGGGGTATAAAATAAGGAAATCAGGGCTAGGAGCTAACTTTTGTAATTGGATACAAAACTGGTTGAAGGATAGGAACAGCGTGTGGATGTAAATGTACAATTCTCCAGTACAGTTAAAGTGGAGTACCTCATGGTTCAGTATTGGGTCCACTGCTTTTTAACATGATTATAAATGACTTGGAAATAGATATAGAAAGCAAAATATCAATATTTGCAGATGACACTAAATTATGCAGGATAATTAATTCAGAACAGGATATTTGCTCTCTACAGAGGGATTTACATAAAATGACAGATTGGGCAAACAAATGGAATATGAAGTTCAATGTTGGAAAGTGTAAAGTCATGCATTTGGGAGGAAATAATCCCAAGGCTACTTATAAACATAATGGAATCATTTAAGGAGACTCAATGCAAGAGAAAGACCTGGGTATCCTTGTCAACTACAAACTTGGAAACAGTGACCAATGTCAAACAGCAGCAGCAAAGGCAAACAAAATCCTGTCTTGCATAAAAAGAGGTATTGAAGCAAGAGTGGATAACATTATTTTGCCATTGTACAAATCATTGGTAAGACCTCACCTTGAGTATGCAGTGCAGTTTTGGGCACCAGTTCTGAAAAAGGATATACTAGAACTAGAGAGGGTACAGTGAAGACAACAAAATTAATTAAAGGAATGGAGGACTTGATGTATGAGGAACGACTAGATAAACTTGGTTTATTTACTGTAGAGAAAAGACGACTAAAAGGAGACCTTATCATATTGTACAAGTATATGAAAGGTCAATACAAGGATCTCTGTGGTGAGCTATTTATTCTAAGGTCTGATCAGGTGTCCAAGGGACACCCTTTGAGATTAGAGGAAAGGAGGTTTAGACTTCAGCAGAGGAAGGGGTTTTGTACCGTAAGGTCTGTTAAATTGTGGAATTCCTTGCCCAAGGAGGTGGTTATGGTAGATAGAATGGATACATTTAAGAGAAGATTAGATACATTTCTTTCAAAGGGGAACATACAGAGTTATACTGTTTATTAGTAGGCAGATCAGGAAGGTCTGATAAAGACTAACTTATTTGGTAGCAGGAAAGCTATAAAATTCTAAGTCACTGGGGTATGAGGCAAAGGTTGAACTTGATGGACTTGTGTCTTTATTCAACCTAATTTACTATGATACAAGTTAAGAACCTTTTTTCACTTTCTATAGGGCAATTTTAATAATGGATAGGCACTTTCACATCCAAAAAGACTTCCCCGCCTCTCTTGAACACCTTTCTGCACTTCCCACTGGGTAGAGATGGTGATTCGGATCCAGCCAACTCACCAGTAGCCTCCTCTGAGGGGCATCCAGGTATTTAGGGCCCGTCTCCCTATGCTCATCTCTACCTCAGTAATGACACCCCACTATAACAAAACACGCCATGCCCGGACTTCGGACTGCCTGATGGCTCAGCCATTGCTCATCGCTATCTGGCTGGTGCCCACCAAATCAGTCTTGAGGTTAGGAAGCTGTGTGATCCCTAACCACTAGCCTCCCATCTTGAATCTTTCAGCTCAACCCCACCCCGCGGTTCTTGGTCAGTCAAGACTCCTAACCCTCCTAGCCCTTCACTAATTTTCACCCAGCATGGAGGTCTTTGCCTCGTCTCAAGCACTTGTCACTTCCCCACCGCTTCATAGACCAAACTACCTTAGTAGAACGACACCTTACCGCTTCTAAGAGGTCCAAAGGTTCCACAGCTAGAGACCTTACCTATTCCTAGAGGCCATAAGTTCCCTAGTCAAGATACCTTACCTCTTTGTTGAGGCTGAAGGTTGCATAATTAGTCACCTCTTCATAGAGGCTGAAGGCTCCCCAGTTAGTCACCTTACCTCTTCACAGAGGCCAAAGGTTCAACCGTTCAGTTACCTTCCCTTTTCATAAGGCCAAAGGCTGAAGATAGCTTATCTCTCTAATATCAGGTCATAATTCGCTTAGGTAAGTCCATGTCGGTCAACGAACATCCATCAAAATCTATAATCAATAATGAGCTGGTTCTCTCTCTCTCTTTGTTTCTTTCCTAGCTCATCATGGAGAACCCAGACCAACAAGTTCTGTCTGACACTGAGACATCACAAGCAGAAGCCCCACCCTCCAGAAGCACTTCACTCCGCGGTTGGACAGTGGGCAAGCTTATGGCTGAGCTAACCAGGCTCCACATTCCATTTCCAGCCTCCGCTAGGAAAGCTGAGTCATTCTAGCTTCTTTTCTCATCTCCTACCCCAGCCCAATTGCCACCCCCTTCCCCATCCCCCCCCCATCCTCTTCAGCAGCAGAGCAGTTCGCTCACATCACCCATCTCCTGACAGAGCTGGCCTCAGCAGTCATAGACATACAAAAGAGAGTGTCATCTCTGGAACACTCTTCCTCTCCTCCAACATCATCCTTTACAATAGTTGAACTTGCACAGCCAGGAAGTTCTCAGGCCTCCTCCCCTAGAGTCTCACCAGCCCACATGGTCCCTCCCCATATTAGAAGAGACATCAACGAGGAAAAAGATGTAAATTTAGTAACCCTTCTGATTGCTTCCCAGGACCTATCTGAAAACAAAATCATTAACTGTGGTGACATATCCGTCATGCTCAGGTCCAATGAGCCCAGACTGTCCAAGAAAATGTTGGTCGTGGAGTTTGTCCTAGCTTTTGGCATCTACAGGGACATTCTATGTTCTGCCTTCCCACACAGACGCCTAGAGCTGGACTATTACCTTCACCTGGTGGTTGATCTGTCACATAAGTACAGTGGTAGTACGTTTTACGACTACCAACGGTCTTTCATGGGCAAAGTGGTGGCTGCCCAGTCCCAATTTAACTGGAGCAGTCTGGACACAGAATTATTCTGTTGGTACTTTGCTGGGCTCAAAGACCCAATGTGCCTTCATTGCCAGTCATCCTACCATTCCACCAACCTTTGTTCCTCATTTCCAGTAGCCTCCAGTCCTCTTTCACTCCAAGTTGTGACAAACTCGTCCAGCCCATCCACTGTATGAAAAGGACCCGAATTTGTAACAACTTCAACTTGAAGGGGTACTTCTTCAATGGGTGCTGGGTTTTGCATTGGAATGGCCGGTCCATGATCCCCCCTTAGCCTTCTCCATCCAGCCCAGCTGTCTTTTCAGATGTAGCAGCAGGAACAGACTTTGCAGCTATTTGTGTCTCTCAATGGTTCGCAGAACCATGGCCTCAGCAAGCTCTAAGCAGACACAAATTGAAATCCACTCCTACCTTGTTTGAAGTAACCTTCCACTCAGTCAGCCAAGCCACCTCCACGCTCATCAAGAAAGGTAGATCCTCGTCCCTCAGATTATACAGTTCCTTAGGAAACTTACATGGCTGTCCCTCTTTCATAATTTTGTCATCATTAGCTCATTTATTTCAAGTACAGATAATCAAACAGCTGGTGCTTTTTCACACTTTCCATTCCAGCAATTCTTCAGTATGCAGCCAAAAACAGCTAGACAACCATCAATCCCTCCGGTCTTCCTGGATCTAACAATGTCATAAACTCACTGCTTTCCAAAGCCTCATCCATCATACAGCAAGCCCTGGCTCCCAACACCAGAAGTCCTACAAGCGAGCATGACATTCATTTAAAATCTTCTTGTCATACACCAACTCACCTAACCCATATTTTCAATCTAGCATCCTAGCATGCGCCACATTCTGTCACACCAGATTCAAACTTTCAGCTTCCTTCATCAAAGTCTACTTAGCAGGCTTACAGCACCATTACACTCTGCAACACCGTTTCAGTCCATCTATCCTTTCAATATACATAAAGCTATTCCTCAGAGGAATTTCGAACCATCACCACCTCACACTCTCCTCCCCATCACCAGTCACATCTTTAGACTTATTTATGATTTCATAAACACTAAACCATTCCAGCACCAAACCTATATAGGTTTGGCAGCAATATACCTAGTTTTTTTGGCTTTCTCCATCTGGGCGAGTGTTCCTGTTTCTCAAAGAAATATGGTTTCATGTGAAAGTACCAACTCGCTCGCCACTCAGATCACTTCACCCTCTTTATCACTCATTCCAAAACCAATCAGTCTCCCGCCAACTCACCTAACCCATATTTTCAATCTAGCATCCTAGCATTCGCCACATTCTGTCACACCAGATTCAAACTTTCAGCTTCCTCCATCAAAGTCTACTTAGCAGGCTTACAGCACCATTACACTCTGCAACACCGTTTCAGTCCATCTATCCTTTCAATATACATAAAGCTATTCCTCAGAGGAATTTCGAACCATCACCACCTCACACTCTCCTCCCCATCACCAGTCACATCTTTAGACTTATTTATGATTTCATAAACACTAAACCATTCCAGCACCAAACCTATATAGGTTTGGCAGCAGTATACCTAGTTTTTTTGGCTTTCTCCATCTGGGCGAGTGTTCCTGTTTCTCAAAGAAATATGGTTTCATGTGAAAGTACCAACTCGCTCGCCACTCAGATCACTTCACCCTCTTTATCACTCATTCCAAAACCAATCAATCTCCCGCCAACTCACCTAACCCATATTTTCAATCTAGCATCCTAGCATTCGCCACATTCTGTCACACCAGATTCAAACTTTCAGCTTCCTCCATCAAAGTCTACTTAGCAGGCTTACAGCACCATTACACTCTGCAACACCGTTTCAGTCCATCTATCCTTTCAATATACATAAAGCTATTCCTCAGAGGAATTTCGAACCATCACCACCTCACACTCTCCTCCCCATCACCAGTCACATCTTTAGACTTATTTATGATTTCATAAACACTAAACCATTCCAGCACCAAACCTATATAGGTTTGGCAGCAGTATACCTAGTTTTTTTGGCTTTCTCCATCTGGGCGAGTGTTCCTGTTTCTCAAAGAAATATGGTTTCATGTGAAAGTACCAACTCGCTCGCCACTCAGATCACTTCACCCTCTTTATCACTCATTCCAAAACCAATCAGTCTCCCGCCAACTCACCTAACCCATATTTTCAATCTAGCATCCTAGCATTCGCCACATTCTGTCACACCAGATTCAAACTTTCAGCTTCCTCCATCAAAGTCTACTTAGCAGGCTTACAGCACCATTACACTCTGCAACACCATTTCAGTCCATCTATCCTTTCAATATACATAAAGCTATTCCTCAGAGGAATTTCGAACCATCACCACCTCACACTCTCCTCCCCATCACCAGTCACATCTTTAGACTTATTTATGATTTCATAAACACTAAACCATTCCAGCACCAAACCTATATAGGTTTGGCAGCAGTATACCTAGTTTTTTTGGCTTTCTCCATCTGGGCGAGTGTTCCTGTTTCTCAAAGAAATATGGTTTCATGTGAAAGTACCAACTCGCTCGCCACTCAGATCACTTCACCCTCTTTATCACTCATTCCAAAACCAATCAATCTCCCGCCAACTCACCTAACCCATATTTTCAATCTAGCATCCTAGCATTCGCCACATTCTGTCACACCAGATTCAAACTTTCAGCTTCCTCCATCAAAGTCTACTTAGCAGGCTTACAGCACCATTACACTCTGCAACACCGTTTCAGTCCATCTATCCTTTCAATATACATAAAGCTATTCCTCAGAGGAATTTCGAACCATCACCACCTCACACTCTCCTCCCCATCACCAGTCACATCTTTAGACTTATTTATGATTTCATAAACACTAAACCATTCCAGCACCAAACCTATATAGGTTTGGCAGCAGTATACCTAGTTTTTTTGGCTTTCTCCATCTGGGCGAGTGTTCCTGTTTCTCAAAGAAATATGGTTTCATGTGAAAGTACCAACTCGCTCGCCACTCAGATCACTTCACCCTCTTTATCACTCATTCCAAAACCAATCAGTCTCCCGCCAACTCACCTAACCCATATTTTCAATCTAGCATCCTAGCATTCGCCACATTCTGTCACACCAGATTCAAACTTTCAGCTTCCTCCATCAAAGTCTACTTAGCAGGCTTACAGCACCATTACACTCTGCAACACCGTTTCAGTCCATCTATCCTTTCAATATACATAAAGCTATTCCTCAGAGGAATTTCGAACCATCACCACCTCACACTCTCCTCCCCATCACCAGTCACATCTTTAGACTTATTTATGATTTCATAAACACTAAACCATTCCAGCACCAAACCTATATAGGTTTGGCAGCAGTATACCTAGTTTTTTTGGCTTTCTCCATCTGGGCGAGTGTTCCTGTTTCTCAAAGAAATATGGCTTCATGTGAAAGTACCAACTCGCTCGCCACTCAGATCACTTCACCCTCTTTATCACTCATTCCAAAACCAATCAATCTCCCGCCAACTCACCTAACCCATATTTTCAATCTAGCATCCTAGCATTCGCCACATTCTGTCACACCAGATTCAAACTTTCAGCTTCCTCCATCAAAGTCTACTTAGCAGGCTTACAGCACCATTACACTCTGCAACACCGTTTCAGTCCATCTATCCTTTCAATATACATAAAGCTATTCCTCAGAGGAATTTCGAACCATCACCACCTCACACTCTCCTCCCCATCACCAGTCACATCTTTAGACTTATTTATGATTTCATAAACACTAAACCATTCCAGCACCAAACCTATATAGGTTTGGCAGCAGTATACCTAGTTTTTTTGGCTTTCTCCATCTGGGCGAGTGTTCCTGTTTCTCAAAGAAATATGGTTTCATGTGAAAGTACCAACTCGCTCGCCACTCAGATCACTTCACCCTCTTTATCACTCATTCCAAAACCAATCAGTCTCCCGCCAACTCACCTAACCCATATTTTCAATCTAGCATCCTAGCATTCGCCACATTCTGTCACACCAGATTCAAACTTTCAGCTTCCTCCATCAAAGTCTACTTAGCAGGCTTACAGCACCATTACACTCTGCAACACTGTTTCAGTCCATCTATCCTTTCAATATACATAAAGCTATTCCTCAGAGGAATTTCGAACCATCACCACCTCACACTCTCCTCCCCATCACCAGTCACATCTTTAGACTTATTTATGATTTCATAAACACTAAACCATTCCAGCACCAAACCTATATAGGTTTGGCAGCAGTATACCTAGTTTTTTTGGCTTTCTCCATCTGGGCGAGTGTTCCTGTTTCTCAAAGAAATATGGTTTCATGTGAAAGTACCAACTCGCTCGCCACTCAGATCACTTCACCCTCTTTATCACTCATTCCAAAACCAATCAGTCTCCCGCCAACTCACCTAACCCATATTTTCAATCTAGCATCCTAGCATTCGCCACATTCTGTCACACCAGATTCAAACTTTCAGCTTCCTCCATCAAAGTCTACTTAGCAGGCTTACAGCACCATTACACTCTGCAACACCGTTTCAGTCCATCTATCCTTTCAATATACATAAAGCTATTCCTCAGAGGAATTTCGTACCATCACCACCTCACACTATCCTCCCCATCACCAGTCACATCTTTAGACTTATTTATGATTTCATAAACACTAAACCATTCCAGCACCAAACCTATATAGGTTTGGCAGCAGTATACCTAGTTTTTTTGGCTTTCTCCATCTGGGCGAGTGTTCCTGTTTCTCAAAGAAATATGGTTTCATGTGAAAGTACCAACTCGCTCACCACTCAGATCACTTCACCCTCTTTATCACTCATTCCAAAACCAATCAGTCTCCCGCCAGTCACTTTATTCCTTATTTCACCACTAACGATCAATGGTGCCCCTTTAAAGCCCTAGTTCACTTCGCTACTCTAATTTAGCTACACCCGGATGTCAGTCCGCTACTTCCACTTTGATCAGACCCACTCAGTACAGCCACCTTCACCTACTCTATCTGTACTATTCTGTCACGTTTAGGCATCAACCCCAATCAGTAGTAACGACACTCTTTCCGCATGGGGCAGCATCTTCAGCCTCTAGGAATCAATTTCCCTCTCACATAATTAAAAATCTTGGTAGATTGCAATCAACGTCATTTTCCAGGTAGATCCCTAACCCTACTACTGAAATCCGCGGAGCTCTCACTAATCAGTCTCATTAACTGTCATCATTATGCTAGTTATAATAAATCAAGTTGTACCTATTTAGACTTCTTTACCTATTTTCAGGCATACCTTAGTTGATCATCCCCTGAGCCAGACGTTTTCTTGAGGGGGCAGCATTCCTCCTGACATTTAGTATACTCTGGAAGCCCTGACCACAAGTAAAATGCTGGGCCTGCAGCCTCTCCCATTGGACGCATCATCAGTTGTGCTCTCCACCCAAGCAACCACTTTACTTTAACTTACTCAATAGGTGGCCCCCCCTGAGCCAGACGTTCTCTTAGAGGGGCAGCACGCCTCCTAACATATAGCATACTCTGGAAGCCCTGACCACAAATTATGTTTAAGCTTGCTTACCTTGCCAAGGTACCTCATTACAAGTCAGTCCTATCTAATTCATATTTCCATCTATCTACTTAAACATACTTTGGCCAAACAATGCAACAAAAGCCTCATTATTTTAAAATAAGGGTGGCACCCTACCCTTTGATTACCTGAAACCAAAAATATGGAAGAATATATCCAGGACAATTTGGCAAGAGGGTTTATCAGACCTTTCGCATCTCTGGCTAAAACAGGGTTTTTTATATTAAACAAAGATGGATCCATGAAAAAAACAATTATCCTCTCCCCCTCATCTCTGCACTATTTGACCATCTTGGAGGATCTACAGTATTTACTAATCTAAACCTTCATGGGGCTTACAATTTGATCTGCATTTGAGGGGGGGATGATTGAGAGACAACCTTCAATACCTGTTTAGGCCACAGTGAATACATTGTGAGGCCTTCTGAGCTCTGAAATGCGCCTGCTGTTTTCCAGTCCTTCGTCAATTACATTTTGCGTGACGTGTTATAGTGTATTAGAACTGCGAGTTTTATTCTTCTTTTGTATCTCTTGCCTTTTTTATTCTAGCTGCTTTTTTACCATATTTTATTTAATTTCACTGTTATAAATTATAAAAATAAATGAAATGCACTAAATTTTCACACTTGGTATTATTTTAAAAAGTTTGTGGCTGCCTGTTTGACTTGTTGTTCCTCTTGTCCATGTGTAAGCAAGGTAATATACAGGGCTGTATAGCTTGTAGGGGTAGGTGGGAGAGACCTATAAAGTGGACTGATGAACCTGCGGCCCACTTGAATCACTCCTACTTGCTGGAAGCTCACCCTTTTTGAGAACAGGTCTGTCTGTTCATATATTCATCTTTTCATGTTTTTAATTAGGTGCTTTTAATTCCAATGTGTTTCGTCACAAGAATTTCATCAAGGACTAGTTTAAACTTAGATAGCGATGGCAAAATGTATAAATAGATGGCAATATGTATCAGGCAGATGGCAATATGTATTAGATAGGACTGATCTGTAATGAGGTACCTTGCAAAGTAAGCAAACGTAAACATACTTTGGCCAAACTATGCAACAAAAACTTCATTATTTTGAAATGTATCTACACATTGATATAATATATGCTTTACACAGAGTTCACAGTCAGTGGTGAAGAGATCACTTCAAAGATGGCTCTTTCAAGATGCAACCCCCAACAATGGTTTGAAGGGAAAGGTTGCAATGGGTAACCAAGCCACTTGACAAAGCAGTGCCATACACAATGGTTAATGTGATTGTGATTTCTTTGGGAACAATAGGAATATTATGGTGCATGACAATCCAACAACTCCAGAGTCCAGGAAGGCCTAAACTAACTAACCTCAAACTATCTACTATTTACTACCTGTCAAACTAACCTCACAGATTTTTTGACTGGGTAACTAAAATAATAGACCAAGGGGGAGCAGTAGATATAGCTTATCTATATTTCAGTAAAGCATTTGACACTGTCCCTCATAGAAGACTCATTAATAAACTGCAGTGTTTGGGTCTGGATGCAAAAATAGTTACATGGATAATGCAATGGCTGAGTGACAGGAGACGGAGGTGGTGGACAATGGAGAATATTTGGATGAAAGGAATGTTACTAGTGGGGTACATCAGGGATCTGTACTGGGGCCCATTCTTTTTAATATTTTTATTAGTGATATTGCAAAAGGTCTTCAAGGTAACGGATGCATTTTTGCACATGATACAAAGATCTGCAATAGGGTAGACATTCCAGGGAGAATAAGCCAAATGACAAATGATTTAGGTAAATTAGAAGAATGGACAAGAGTGTGGCAGCTGCAGTTTAATGTTGATAAATGTAAAATAATGCACTTGGGACATAAAATCCAAAGGAAACATATGCTATTAAGGGTACTGTGCTGTCAGAGACAACAGAGGAAAGGGATTTGGGAGTAATGATTTCTAATGACTTAAAGGTAGGCAGGCAATGTAATAAAGCAGCGGGGAATGCAAGCAGGGTGCTCGGTTGTATAGCTAGGGGAATTAGTAGCAGAAAAAAGGAAGTGGTCATGCCACTCTACAGATCTCTAGTTAGACCTCACCTAGAGTATTGTGTACAGTACTGGAGACCCCATCTCCAGAAGGATATAGATACTCTACAGAGAATTCAGAGAAGGGCTACTAAAATAGTGACTGGCTTACAGGAAAAGAAATATCAGGATAGACTAAAGGATCTGAACATGTATAGCTTGGAGGAGAGAAGAGAGAGAGGATATGATAGAAACATTCAAATACATGAAAGGATTCAACAAGGCGCAGGAGGGAAGTATATTTCAAAGGAGTAAAATTGTTAGGACAAGAGGCCATCATCTAAAACTAGATGGACACAGGTTTAGACATAATATAAGAAAGTTTTACTTCACTGAGAGGGTAGTAGATAAGTGGAATATCCTACCACCAGAAGTGGTAGAAGTTAATACAGTGACAGAATTTAAGCATGCATGGGATAGGCATAAAGCTGACCTTAACATAAGAAAACACCAAGGACCAAAAATTGTTTGTGGTTTTTACAGCAGGAAAATAGACAGACTAGATAGGCCGAATGGTTCTTATCGGCCGTCATATTATATGTTTCTAAATAGAAACACATTATTTTGTCACATGTCAGTGGCAGTAACAGATTTGTGGTGCTTGCAGGGATGGGACATATTCTTATTGTATCTCCTTGCGACATAACTAAGATTTGGGATTTTTCTGGCTTCACTGGGTAAGAGTGGGCTAAATGACTAAAATATAAGCAGAGATACATTGTGTGCCTATTCAAATTTTCTTTTTGGGAGAGGCAACTCAAGCGTCCCAGCTCCATAGGCTCAGAAGACGCTGTAGCATCAGAATGATTAAGGAATCAACTGAGCTGCTTAGAGTTTCCATTGAAGCATTCAGGAAAGGGGATTTTGCCATAGAGTTGCTGCGTAGTTGGAGCACCTGAAGCAGAAGTGGAGACCTCCTTTTGCTTCATTGTTTGCTGAAGTCCAGTAATAGAATCCAATACTTGATCTAGTTTCTTAATTTGTAAAGAATGCTGTCGAAGTAATGCTCCCTATTGGACAACAGTCTTAGTAACCACTGCAAGGTCTGCAGCCATGGCACCTGCATAATCTGTCATGCTTGCTAACAGGACAGCAGGTGGACCCCCAGGGCAAGGAGGCTACTAGGCAGAACAGGTACAAAACAACAACCAGTAACAGGCACTGAGATCTTGGAGTAGAGAATGAAACCTACCACTCACTTGCTTATAAAATCTGGACAATGGGTGGCCACAGGTTGGCAGATAATTCTAACTCTTAAGGCTGCTGAGAGCTGCTTAAGAGTGAAGCTAGGGAGCAGAGACAACTGCAAGAACCACCCACAGGTGAATTAGAGGACTAGGAGCTCAGAACAATCAAGGTCACAGTTTCTAAATAAGCAAACAGAATCAGGTCTGGAAGGAAGAAAAGTTCAGGAAGTGACAGTGTGGTCTGAATTCAAAGCCAAGGTCATGCACAGGAAACAGCAATATCACCACTGAAAAACTAGTCAGTAAGACACTATACATGTGTACTGTAGTGTCTGTGAGGCTGCTTGATATAGACCTTAGTGGGTATGAAGTGGAAACAGATTGGAAGATGGGCAATAGCATAGCTGGAGTGAATGGAGTGGGTGTGTCCAGGTAAACAGACAGAACTGCAGATAAGAGCAGAACATTACTTTCAGGACTGGATTTTTAACACTTCA
Organism: Rhinophrynus dorsalis; assembly: GCA_037306005.1. Classification (NCBI taxonomy): domain Eukaryota; kingdom Metazoa; phylum Chordata; class Amphibia; order Anura; family Rhinophrynidae; genus Rhinophrynus; species Rhinophrynus dorsalis. The sequence goes on from CM074721.1 coordinate 253,364,215, forward strand.
ATAAGTGATAACTAAAACAGAAACAGGAACTGTCAAAAAACTTCTTGTTTTCAGAGGCAACATGATATTAAGTACAATTACTCTTTCATGGTTTGAGGCTATAGTTACATTAAAGAATCTCTGATTAAACCACTTTTCTATACTCACTGTACTCTGAATTTGGCTTATGTGCTTGCTGCCCATCCTTTAGTCTCAAAAAGAGAACAATATAAAGGTTTTCCTGGCTGGAATGTTTTGGCTTTATTGTTAATAGCTGTTACAGGACAGCAAAGAAATGTATGAGTGTAATTGAAACCATGTGAAATAGAATTCTTCATGATTTATACATTTTGAGCAAATTGCCCATGCTTAAAAAAATAATTAGTTTGAAAAAAATCTGCAAAAGCATAAAGCTAATAAGGTATCTAAATAGAGTCAAAAGTGAGTTCATATTACATTTTAAAAAGCACAGTTTGCAACCTCACAAATTGAACATATTACTAATTACTAATCGATAACGTCCATAAGTATTGATCCTGTATATGACCTCATATACATCCTGCTTTTAAGATTATGCAGTTTGTGGTAACTACACTTTTACTGATACATTTCCTTTAGGCTGTTGTAAATCTGCTGCTCAGTTACAAAATTACTAAATCTACTCATAGCAATGAGCTGTTCTCACATATTTTTAGTTGCATACCTGTGTGCTGGAAAGATGAATGTATACACTTCAAAGAAAATGTAACATGCTTTATACTTATGATATATAGTACTGTACAAAAGTTTTAGACAGGTGCAAAAAAAATGGTATAAAATAAGAATGCTTTTAAAAATAGACATGTTACTAGTTTATTTTTATCAATTAACAAAATGCAAAGTGAGTGAACAGAAGACAAATCTAAATCAAATCAATACTTGGCGTGACCACCCTTTGCCTTCAAAGCAGCATCAGTTCTTCTACGTACACTTGCAATGCACACAGTTTGTTAAGGAACTCATCAGGTAGGTTGTTCCAAACATCTTGGAGAACTAACCAATTTCTTCTGTGGATTTAGGCAGCCTCAGTTGCCTCTCTCTCTTCATGTAATTCCAGACAGGCTTGATGATGTTGAGATAAGGGCTCTGACGGGGCCATGCCCTCACATCCGGGACTCCTTGTTCTTCTTTACACTGAAAATAGTTCTTAATGACTTTGACTGTATGTTTGGGGTTGTTGTCATGCTGCAGAATACATTTGGAGCAAATTAGATGCCTCCCTGGTACTGTACCTGTACAGTACCTGGTACCATGGTACTGCATGATGGAAAAGTATCTGCCTGTACTTCTCAGTATTGAGGCTACCATTAATTCTCACCAGATCCCCAACTCCATTTGCAGGAATGCAATCCCAAACTTGCAAGGAACCTCCAAAATGCTTCACAGTTGCCTGCAGAAATTAATTCTTGAAACCATTCTCCAGTTCTTCTGTGAACAAACTGCCTTCTGCTACAGCCAAATGATGCACTTTGGCAGTCATACCTGGGGTGGAAGTAGGGAGGAGTTATTCTAATTCTCTTACACTGCTTATCTGCAGTAAACATGGTTGTGGTCAGGCCCCTGCAGTAATATGTCCAGACTGGACAGGAGAGTTTTGCACCCTTGCCCAATACTGTCCAATTCAATTAACAAATAATACCCAAATGGGATCATCTGCTGCATGCATAATGCTGTCATACACTCTCTTTACTTATCGGTTCCTCAACGTGCCCAATGGAAAACAAAAGGCAAACCAGCAGATGGATTCTGGAGTGGTTCACCAATGTACCTTAATACCACTCCCACCAATGAGGAATATGCATGCAAGTGTCACAGTAACCAGTACAAATGTATATTGAAGTAAAACCACCTTTATTAAAGATACACAATAATAGTAAATCCCCAGCAATGCTCCAGAATAGAAAACGGACAGGTTACAGTCCACTACCCAGATTGACACTGAGCTGAGACCTGTACTACTCAGAGAGGAGTAGAGAACCATTCTATGGTTCTATCTCCCAGGGGCGCCCAACGGAATCAGAGTACTACTACACTGTACAGAATGGGGACTGTGGCGAACGGAGCGAAGGACAGCACAAGCCCCAGTACTGCTAATGTGAATAGCCCAATGACTATAGGATACACAGAGAGAGCAGAGAGCCAGAGACACAGTTCAGAATCGGAGTGAATAGTCAGACAAGCCGAGGTTAACACAGAGCGAGTAATCAGCCAGTGCCACAGTTCAGAACTGGTGAGTATAATTAACCAAGCCAGGGACATACATGGGTTGAGTAGTTAGCCAGAGCCACAGGTCAGAACCGGTATGGATAGTCAGACAAGCCAGGGTCATACGCGGAGAGCAAGTAGTCAGCCAGAGCCACAGGTCAGAACCGGTGTGGCTAGTCAGACAAGCCGGGGTCATACATGGAGCGAGTAGTCAGCCAAAGCCACAGGTCAGAACCGGAGTGGATAGTCAGACAAGCCTGGGTCATACACGGAGTGAGTAGTCAGCCAGAGCCACAGGTCAGAACTGGTATCGATAGTCAGACAACCCGGGGTCATACACAGAGAGAGAGATAACTAGAGCCACAGGTCAGAACCGGTGTAGATGGTCATACACGGAGCGAGAATGGAAGCCAAACCAGGATCACAACAAGGAACAAACAAAACAAGTAATCACAGGAACACCACGTAAGGGCAACTGACCTTAGGCCAGAGGAAGTTGATATAGGCCTGCATGGAGGAGGGAATCAATTAGTCAAATAGAATGCGTGCTTATAAAAAAGCGCCGCATTCAGAGACAGAAATGCGATCCTGCACCCGTGACCACCAGATAGAGCAGTGACATAGTACGAGGGTAACTGGCAGCACGGATGCCAAGGTACACTGTGATAGCAAGGAGGGGGCTGTCATTGACCAGTTTGGCTGCCACCATTGCACTGCTGTGTGTGACCTATCCTGTGAGAAGTTTGAGATTTGCCTCCTGGATGCTGCATTATTCAAGGTAAGAAAGTACCATACAGACATGAGGGCCAAGGAAAATCAGCCTGGCTATAAATTGTCTAGTTCTAGTTTATATACTTGTTTAATGTTCAAGGGAGGCCAATTATATCACCAGCCTGTTCGGGACTGAAATACTTCTCTGCAAACAGTATATGCTCTGTGTAACACCATTATGTGATCATTTTACTAGGTAATTAACTAACTCCTGTCTGAGTCTCCAATAGCTATAATGTAGTAAACAAGTTAATCAATTAACACTCTGATTATCTGATCAGCAGTAACTCTACATAGACACAGGGACTAAAGCAGATCTTGGATGAATTCTTGAAGCCACAAGTACACAGGGTTGTCAGATCATACCTTTAAAAACTGTACACTTGAAAAATACCTGCTGCATAAACACATGTGAGAACCATAACATCCCAGTAATAACCATTGCATCCCTGCTGGGAACATATTTCATATGTTCTCATTTTTAAAGGGATGATCTGGCAGTCCTATTTAACCCTAAATTTACTAGTGACAAGTTCAGTCTTTCACAACTGACCCCTTATCAGTCCTGCTTGCAGTAATGAAGATGCAAGTTGCTACATTAATAGAATGGGTGGAGAAACCTGTAGCTCTGTTGGATTACTGATCCTGTCATCATCAGCGACCAGCTGGGTAGTTTTAGTCTCCCAAGAGCTATAGGTTACCCCTTCCAGTATCAGGGCAAATCTGGGTGTTTGGCAGGGATTAAAATACATATGAGTATATGCTGATTAACCCTTTGAACGCTGGCAATTTCTCCAAAGAATTAAGAAATAATGCACTGGAGATATCTCTCGCACCCAAGAGAAAAATCAAATGAAAGGTATACAGTCTGCGGTTTTCCTTTCCTAAAAGGGCACTAGTGTCTAAAAATAATTGTGTCTTGTGTGAAAGAGCACATTAACAAGCAAATGTGTGTGTAAATGGTATGGTTCCTGGTAATGTCACTTTGTTTTCCAGACTGTGCCCCTGACACTGATTTGAATTCACAAGGATGTTCTGAGCAGAACTTCATCAAGAGGTGCCTTTCTGGAGCAAATCCACTGCACTATGAGGAATAGAGTGGAAAATGCCAATTGATTTAAATTGAACTTTTAAATCCTGGAAAGTGTTGGAGGCCTCTCTAGTGTTCAAAAGTTTATAAGTCACCTTTCAGTCAGTGGGAATTTGCAGAATTTTCATTTCAAGCCAATGTTGCAGTTATTTTGCTCCATAATTGATGAACATGGCCTTATGTGGGAAGTTAAAGAAGTACTGTTCTGAAGCAAACCAACTACACCTTACTTGGGAAATTGCTATTTCATGGAAAATGTTTTACTAATGTCTTGAGCCTCTCCGGTACTGAGCAAATATGATGACCAAGCCTACTGAGAATGACTCTCCTCCCTTATATTTCTGCATCTCTATTGTCGCAGTATTATTATATAAAATACAAGAACTGAAGGTGAAAGACTGGGATCAAGCGTGGCATGGGTAATTGGAGTATATAGTATATGGGGGCCTACTATATGGGGGGATGGGGCCCCAAATTGGTACCTTTCCTAGGGCCCTGTGGAGTGTTAATCCGGCTCTCCACTACATGGTCGAGTTTTTTGCCATCTCTCCTCTGCTTTCACATTACACTCCATTCTCCAGTCTGTGCCATGTTCCTTTACCTCCTCTTTCTCTTCTGTCTTTGGTAGCTTACTTTTTACATTGCCACCAGCGTGGACACATCCTAATGTAATAGCCCCATTCTTTCTCATTGCCCTTCACTTCCTTCCACCACATCTCCTGTCCCCTACCCGCTCTTGTATATTGTCACAGTACTCAAACCAGCTGTCACGGTTTGTTACGACTCTCAGACACAAAGTTAGGTAAAAACACAACTTTATTGAAAAAATAATTAAAATGATCCCTTAGGATTCCAACACGTACATACAACATTTAATAATAGAAATAGCACAGAAAATATAGGCTTTACCGGTCTTGCCAATATACCCGGCAAGACAGCCCACGAATATAGGGACAGTAGGCTCTACCGACCTTGCCAATACTGGGTAAGGCAACCTTCTGATGGAATAATATACCAGGTTCTACCAGCCTTACCAATATACTGGGCAAGGCAGCCCAAGGAACTATACATAGGCTCTACCGGCCTTGCCAATACCGGGTATGGCAACCTTCTGATGGAATAATGTACCAGGTTCTACCGGCCTTACCAATATACCGGGCAAGGCAGCCCAAAGAATTGTACATATAGGCACACCAACCAAGAGTATGACCTAAGGTACATTGGAGCAAACCAGCGTCCGCACGCTGGGACCAACAAGTGATTTGTATAGCCGCAAGGCTTGGAACAAACCAGCGTCCGCACGCTGGGACCAACAAGTGATTTGTATAGCCGCAAGGATTGGAACAAACCAGCGTCCGCACGCTGGGACCAACAAGTGATTTGTATAGCCGCAAGGCTTGGAGCAAACCAGCGTCCGCACGCTGGGACCAACAAGTGATTTGTATAGCCGCAAGGCTTGGAGCAAACCAGCGTCCGCACGCTGGGACCAACAAGTGATTTATATAGCCGCAAGGCTTGGAGCAAACCAGAGTCCGCACGCTGGGACCAAAAAGTGATTTGTATAGCCGCAAGGCTTGGAGCAAACCAGAGTCCGCACGCTGGGACCAACAAGTGATTTGTATAGCCGCAAGGCTTGGAGCAAACCAGCGTCCGCACGCTGGGACCCACAACTGATTGTATAGCCGCAAGGCTGGAGGATAACCCAATGTCCGCACGCCGGGACTGCAAATGTCGCCAAGGCGACCAAACTAACAAGTCGTCAGGAACACAGCAGACAGGACAAGATGGCAGGAACCAGCAGGGCGATCAACCGGTCAGGAAGCGGCAGTGAAAACGATCAGCAGGAAACAGCAACCTCAAGGAACTAGACCGGAACCAACACGGGAACAGCACTGCAGATAGGGGACGCAGGAACAAGATGCAATCTGGAACTCAGGAACACAGCAACAGGCCCAAACGACTACTGTAACAAGGTGAAAGCAAACGTGGTCAGAGACAGCACGAAAGGGCAACCAAAGGGTGCCCAAACCAGGTTTAAATAGGTAGTATGAGGTGGGTTAAAGGCAGACAGCCAATAGGAGCCCCCTAATGGTGACAGGCAAGGAAATGCATCAATCACGGGCACTGTGATACCAGCTCACTTGTCTTTCAAAGTTCTTGCGTCTCCTCCCTCATCACCTGTCTCCTCCATGCTCCCTAACCACCCTCTACAATAAAAATATTTAAACATATTTGGTCCATGGGTGACACCATGCTTCTGTTGCTGGTATAATATATACACCCTGTTCCAAATTATTATGCAAATTATATTTTTCTCATTTACCTAAATAATTGATGTAAATAACAGTCAGCATAATTCTCATGTTTTCAACTATTAAGAGTACAATTCAAATTTTATTGAACAAACCTCCTAATGATAACAGTATTTTTTTTAAACATAAAAAACTTACAATGCACTGTTCCAAATTATTACACACAGTAAGTTTCAAAACACTTTATAGGTTGTAAAGAACTGAAAATTGTCATGTGTTGTGTTTGCAGCATATTTACTGAAATCAAAAGCTATTTCAATCAAACTTTTAACAACATTTGAACTTTTTTAACATTTTAACAGGTCACGTTACATTTCAACATAGGACCCCTTATTTGATAGCAGCTTCACAAGTCTTGCATCCATTGAACTTGTGAGTTTTTGGACAGTTTCTGCTTGAATTTGTTTGCAAGATGTCAGAATAGCCTCCCAGAGCTGCTGTTTGGATGTAAACTGCCTCCCACCCTCATAGATCTTTTGCTTGAGGATGCTCCAAAGGTTCTCAATAGGATTGAGGTCAGGGGAGGATGGAGGCCACACCATGACTTTCTCTCCTTTTATCCCCATAGCAGCCATTGATGTAGAGGTATTCTTTACAGCATGAGATGGTGCATTGTCATGCATGAAGATGATTTTATTACGGAAAGCATAGTTCTTCCTTCTGTACCAGGGAACAAAGTGGTCAGTCAGAAACTCCACATACTTTGCAGAGGTGATCTTTACACCTTAGGGGACCCTAAAGGGGTAACCAGCTCTCTTCCCCTGATTTTGGCCCAAAACACGACTCCACCACCGCCTTGCTGATGTCGCAGCCTTGTTGTAACAGGGTGGCCATCCACCAACCATCCACTACTCCATCCATCTGGACCATCCAGGGTTGCACGGCACTCATCAGTGAACAGGACTGTTTGAAAATTAGTCTTCATGTATTTTTCTGCCCAATGCAGCCGTTTCTGCTTGTGAGCACTGGTTAGTGGTGGCCGAATAGAAGGTTTATGCACAGTTGCAAGACTCTGGAGGACTCTACACCTTGATGTCCGTGGGACTCCAGAGGCACCAGCAGCTTCAAATATCTGTTTGCTGCTATGTAATGATATTTTAGCGGCTGCTCTCTTGATCCGATGCATGGATCTGGCAGGAATCTTCCTCAATGTGCCTTTATCTGCACAAACCCGTCTGTGCTCTGAATCAGCCACAAATCTCTTAATAGTGTGATGATCATGCTTAAGTTTTCGTGAAATATCTAATGTTTTCATACCTCGTCCAAGGCATTGAACTATTTCACTCTTTTCGGCAGCAGAGAGATCCTTTTTCTTCCCCATATTGCTTGAAAATGGTGCTCTGTAATAATGTGGAACACCCACCTTTAGTATATATATATATATATGAGAGAGAGAGAGAGAGAGAGAGAGAGATGTCAAATGAAACATCAAACTTGTTACAAACCTGAGGCTGTAAGCTTTAACAATATTTACTAATGGTATCCTTTGAAAATGTTGTACCCTACTTGGTGTCCATCCAAACAGTGCATTGGAAATGTTGCGCAGATCAAAAGCACAAGATCAGAATATCACTCTAATCAAAAGAGCGATCATCTGATGTCGCACTTTTACACGTTGCCAAATAGAGGGTGACATTGATGTTCAACTTATTGATAAATTGCGTTGTGTCTTGTGCACCCTCCATTTCTCCCAGTGTTGTGTAAGCAGTAGAATACAACTTATGAAGCCATACCTTGATCCCTTGCTGTGCAGAATTGTGGTTAAGTAGGAGTACTACATGTATATGTCCTACTTAAATGTGTATGAGACAGTTTAGATTTTATTGAGGGTACAAGAGACAAACTGGAGGTATATGAGACAGTCTAGTGGATGTGTGTACAACAGAAGAGGGGGTATATGAGACAGATCGGAACACAACACTGTGAGATGGCAGACAAGAGGAGATCTCCCTGTACTATGAGTCTGAAGACTCACGCTTTCTCTGTGGAAGCTCTGATCGGGGCTCTGGAGATGGCTTTGATATGGCCTCTGTACCGCTGCAGCAACCCCGAGCCACCGATTTAGATCACTCAGTTGCAACATGCTGGGGGTTCTGTGAGTGTCTGCTTCATACCTTTATATTTTATATATCATGGACCATATTCAGGATTCCATAGAAGAGGGTTGTGGAAGTACAGCTAGCCTATACTTCAGCCCCAGCTCCAAAACTCTGCAGTATGGTAGAAAGCCACAGAGCTATCCGGGATCAAGGTATGGCTTCATAAGTTATATTCTACTGTTTCTACAACACGGGGAGAAAGGGGGGGTTGTTGGCTTCTGAAGCCAATGTTGTCAGAGGTCTGTCTGGTTCTGCTCTGCTCCCTCAGCGCTATGAGGGTGAACCAACGCTGTGTTGTGGGTCCTCAACCAGTTGGGCATATTCCTAGAGATGGTACCACAAGCCTTCCCTAATGAGCGAAGTAAGGTTGGCTTTATGATTTCACTCCTGTCGGGCAAAGCATTGTCTTGGGCCAATCCATTATGGGAGATGGATAAACCCATTATATACAACTTTGAACAGTTTGTGGCCTCGTTTCAGTGGGTGTTTGATGTTCCAGCCCGTGTGGTCTCTGCTGCCAAGCACCTCATGACCATCAGGCAGGGACCATGAACAGTGGCAGAGTACACAATCGAATTCCGTACTCTGCTGGCGGAGGTGGGGTGGAACAATGAGGCACTTGTGGCTGCCTTTTCCCAAGATTTGTGTGACACATTAAAGGACTAAATTGCAGCCCGTGAGCTGCCCAGTGATCTGGATGAATTAATTACATTTACTATCCTGATTGATACCAGGATCAGGGAGAGACCGTCTTTTAGGGAGCGCCTGCATAGGCCTCCATCTCCGCTGGCACCTAACTTTGATCACCCACCCATTCCTCTCTCACCTCCCATGCCTCCTGGTTCTGACCCTGTTGGCAGTGAGCCGATGCAGCTGGGTTTCACTTGCCTCTCGGTGGAGGAGAGGGCTTTACATTGGAAGGAGGGTCTCTGTCTGTATTGTGGGAAACCTGGGCACTTATTGCGGTCTTGTCCCGTCCAACCGGGAAACGCTCGCACCTAGGGTCCTGTAGGAGACAGACCTTGGGTGGAATTTCTCAGTCCCCGGAGGTTCTACAGGGTAAACCCTTACTGGAGATTATTCTTTCTTGGACCAAATCATTGGTGCTAACCCCTGCCATGATAGACTCGGGTGCGGCCGAGTATTTCATCGATGCTGAGTTTGCGGGCAAACACTCCATTCCTTTGCAGCTTTGCTCCTCTCTGTTGGCTATTGAAGCCATTGATGGAAGACCCCTACAAGAGTCATGAGACCCTTCCCTGGTCTCTTATGGTAGCGGCATTTCACAGGGAGACTTTGCAGTTTCAGGTTATCAATTCTCCACATTATGCTATTTTCCTTGGATTTCCTTGGTTGCAGACACATATCCCAAGGATTGACTGGAGCGCATATGACATTTTGTCCTGGTCTTCCCAGTGCACCAATCCCTGCCTCTAACATCCCACGATAATACTGTGTACATCTTCCTCTGCCCTGCCTGAGGAGTACCTGCCTTATGGCAATGTATTCATCAAGGTACAGGTCAGTACATTACCACCTCACAGGCCGTACAACTGTACTATTGACCTGATTATTGGTACTTTTCCTCCTAGGGTCCACGTGTACCCTCTGTTGGTAAAGGAGAATAAGGCCATGGAGGAGTATGTGTCTGATGCCTTGTCTAGAGGTGTGATCCGTAAGTCTACTTCACCAGCAGGTACAGATTTCTTCTTTGTAAAGAAGGAGGATGGGGAGAAAAGACCTTGTATTGACTACAGCGGTTTGAATTAATTGATGCAGAAAAATGCTTACCCCATTCCTTTGATTACTGAGTTGTTCGATCGACTTAAGGGTTTGAAGATATTCACTAATCTTGATCTTAGAGTCACTTACAATTTTGTACGAATCAAAGAGGGCCACGAGTGGAAGACAGCGTTCAATACCCAGAGCAGCCTTTATGAATATTTGACCATGACTTTTGGCATATGCAACGCTCCAGCTGTCTTCCAGAAATTCATTAATAATGTGCTGAGAGATTCTTATACATTCTCCGATGCGTCCATGGTGCTACAACTCTTAAGGGAAAATAAACTATATTGTAAACTGGAGAAATGTAAATTTCATAGACCCCAAGTGATGTTCCTGGGGTATGTTATTTAATCATCTGTGTTGGCTATGGACCCCCAAAAATTATCGGCAGTTTTGCAGTGGCCTCTTCCTGTGGGACTTAAGTCTCTACTACGATTTTTGGGGTTTACCAATTACTATAGGATGTTCATACAGAACTTTTTTGCTATGGTTAAACCCCCCACGGACATGACTCACAAGGAGGCTAATACTTCCGACTGGTCTCCTATCAATCTTCTAGCTTTTGAGAACCTTAAGTCTGCTTTTGCGGCGTCTCTTATATTGTCCCATCCGAACCCTGATTTGCCTTTTATGGTAAAGGGGGATGCGTCTGAGACTGGAGTAGACGACCTCCTGTCTCAGGGCTCAGCTCCAGGGGAGGCATTATTTTCCTGTGGGTTCTTTTTGAAGAAACTGTCCAAGGAGGAAAGTGTATATGACATCAGTGACGGAGAGTTTTTGGCCATTATTTTAGCCCTTTGGGAGTGGCGATATCTACTCGAAGGGACCAGCGCTCTGATTCTGATTCTCACAGACCACAAGAATCTTACTTATCTGTCTGAGGGCAAGAGATTATCTTCACGATAGGCCAGATGGGCCTTGTTTCTTTCTAGATTCAACTACGTGGTCTCATACCTTCCTGGCACTAAGAATATTAAGGCGATGCCCTGTCACGCCAGTTTGGATAAAATTCTGAGGAGAGCACTTCTACACCTATTATTCCCTCCGATCGTATACTGGTGACAATACATACGAGTATTACCTTGGGGGAGGAGATTTTGGCATCTTAAAACTCCACGCCTGTGGATAAACCTAGAAGGAGATGCTTTGCACCTGATCCTTTATGTACCAGATTGCTCGAGACATACACTTCCAAAGCAGCAGGTCACATTGGAAGAGTCCAGGTCATATGGTCTATTTCTCGGCTCTTTTGGTGGCCTAGCTTGAGAGCTGACTGTTCCGTATTCGTGACAGCTTATCCCACTTGTTCGCAGAATAAAACACCACAACATCTTCTGATGGGCCTCCTTCAACCCATTCCTAATGGAGAACGTCCCTGGTCACATCTATCCATTGATTTTATGGTTGATTTACCGGTATCACAGGGCTACACGGTCATTGCAATGATCATAGATCGCTTTTAGAAAATGGCTCACTTTGTATCTCTTAAGAGACTACCTTCAACCGTGATCTTTGCTAAAGAAGTCTTTCAGCTGCACGGGGTGCCGGGAGTGATAGTCTCAGATCATGGGAGCTAGTTCATTTCTCATTTTTGGAGGTCCTTCTGCACTCAGATGGGGATTCATCTCTCTTTTTCCTCGGCATATCATCCTCAATCCAATGGTGCCACAGAGAGGTCTAACCAAGCCTAATAATTCCTTTGTTGCTATATATCAGACCACCACGATAATTGGGCTACCTTGTTACCTTGGGCGGAGTTTGCCTGGAATTGTGCTGTGAACTCTTCAACACCCTTCCAGGTGGGAGAAAGAGTTTGGTTGTCTTCCTGCAACCTTAACCTCCAGGTACCTTGTAGGAAACTGGCTCTCTGTTTTGTTGGTCCCTTCCGAGTTCTTCGTAGAGTCAATCCAGTCGCTTATGTCCTTGATCTCCCTGCCAATATGCGTATTCATAAAGTGTTCCATGTATTTTTACTTAAGCCCTTTATTTGCAATCGTTATACCTCTGCTCCTGTTTGTCCTGGTCCTGTCAGGGTTGCAGAACATGAGGAGTATGAAGTACAAAGTATTTTGGATTCACGTAGAGTCCGAGGCCAATTACAGTATCTAGTGCATTGGAAGGGTTATGGGCCTGAGGGACGTTCATGGGTTCATTGTGAGGATTTGCATGCTTTCATTCCCGTTTTCCACAGAAACCACAACCTCTTCCGCAGAGGAGGGGTCATTGAGGGATGGGTACTGTTAGCGTGTACCTTGTGGCCAGCAGCTGAGAACCGGCCTCACCCATGCCTCCTCACGGCTATCTGGCCGCGTCTCCAAATGTGGCTTCCTTCCGCATTCTGGCAGTGTGTCTGGAGCAGGCGAGCAACGTCAGCTGTTTATCTCCTGTGAAGCCGCTCGCTGCTCTTTAATGATATTGGGCTTGTTGTGTGCTCCACCTCCCCTGCTTTATTCTGGCATATAAACTGCCTGGACACCATCTCATTTGCTCTTACGTGGTGTTCCAGTGCAGTATCTTTATGTTCTGTATCTGTCCGGTTGACCCTTCTTGGCATCCATTGACTCCAGTGTCCTGACCCATGGATTTAGTCTGACTACCCACTCTGGTACTAACCTGTGGCTCTGACTGACTATCCGCTCTGTGTATGACCCTTGGCTAAGTCTGACTACCTACTCTGGTACATACCTGTGGCTCCGGCCAAATATACTACGTTTGCCTCCTGGCATTACCACTGTCTGGGCTCGCACTTGTTATTGGCTGGGTCATAACCCTGGTACCCGTTACTTGTTCCTGTCTTGTATTTGGCTGGGTCTTGGACTGCACTGGTGCAGTCCTCAGTAACCTCCATTTTGAGACTCTCCAGAGCAGTCTCCTATTTCTGGTAGGAACCTCTTGCTCTGTTTCTGGGTCTGCTCTCTCCCTGAGGGCTTTGTCTGCCTTACTATTTCATTTTACTTGTACATATTCAATCGAGGTGGTGTTCAATTACTTCAGCTCTATGAGGCTGGCAGAGTCTCAGTTTTGTCAGAGCTTACTCTGCAAAACTCAGATTACACTTATTCAACTATACCACTTCACACGAGACGTCTTCAAATTCTCCTAACTGGCATATTTCAAAGTTCTCTATAGAGGTGTGTTTCATAGTTCTTCATAGAGGTGTATTCCAAAATTCTCCAAAGTTCCCAATAGAGGCATATTTCAAAGTTCTCCATAGCAGTGTTTCAAAATTCTACACAGAACTTTACTTCAAACGTCTCCATAGCTGTCTATTGTGAAACTTCACATAAGACTGAAAGGATTGAGATTTAACGTTAAACTGCTATGAACTAATTTGAAATAAACTGTTGTGGAGAACTTTGAAATATGGCAGACTTTGAAATATATTTCTATAGTGAATTGTAAAATAAACTGCTATGAAATAGTTTGATTTTAACCTCAATTTAGATTTATTCTATTAAAATTATGACATGTAGGCAAGATTTACTCCAACATCATAACGACCAGCATATCTCACCCTCCCCATGTATACACATTTCTTAGTGCTATTAGGATGTGAGACCTGTCATGGATAAATATTTGTCTCCACACTTCACCAGACAGATTTTACCTCCATATTAGACCTTAGTACATCCATAATTAGTTCTGGGGAAGACCAACTACACAGTAGGGTACAAATACAAATTCCCCAGATTCTCATTGATTGAAGATGCTTTTAACCTATTGAATTCTAGAAAACTCTGCAATGCATTGGAGTCCTCTCTAGCATTCAACATGTGAAAAAAAAACATTTCAATCAATAGGATTTTTGTCCCCTATGATGTTGTTGGTTTGATACAGAATGACTCCTGTTTTGCTTTCAGAGTAGGACTGAAATTTGTATAGTGCTGCATGGGCAACGATACTATAAAGACAAGCGATAGAACCCAAACAAAGAACACAATAGTACAAAACCCAAAAGGCTTGAATTATTGTGAGTAAATACTTAGGAAATTAAACATCAAGGCATGCCATTGTCTGATATAGATATACAAAAAATGACAATTCAAAGTAAAATCTCAGCACTGGATCATATAAATCTGATTTATTTTAATAGGAATAGTGAATGCGTGCTCATATTATCAGCTACACTAAGCAAGGCAATAATGTCTATGTTCTTTGGGCACCTATCAGAGACCAATCCGTTCCCACTGATTTAAATTAAATTTAATCCCATTATATTCTAGAGAGGTCTCCAATGCTTGCTTTTTCAAGCATTCTAGCATTTAAGAGGTTAAATGCCCCATTAAAGCAATGGGAATTTTGGTAATTTGCATCTATCCTACATGGTGCAGTTGAATTGCCCCAGAAGTTGCCCAGTTCTTCTTAGCACTTCAGCCTCACTGTCATTTCCTGAATTAATCTAGATTTTGTGGACTGTTCGTTTTGAGGCAAATTCAATCAAGTGTGTACTGCAGAGGTAGTCAACGGTTTGTCCTCCAGCTGTTGGGGACTATGGGCTTTATCACATTGCAGATGTTATCTCCTCTTTGTCTCACCTTAGTGTATCTCCTCCCTAGACTAAATGGCTTTTACTACGATTGTGTCCGTTGTACAACATTTGCAGGAAATTATGCAATTAAGAGATCAGAAAAACTGATCCTCGATGCAACGAAAAGTTCAAAGTTCACCTTAACTGAAAGCATAATTCAAATAATTAGAAAACATACATCACATCTGTTTCAAGTCTCACTGAAACACAGGAAAGACTTGATTTAGCAGGCATTTGTTGGAGCTTGGTTCCTGTTTCAGCTACAGGTTCATGGCCTTGCTCATACAGTTTGGTGGTTCCAGAGTGCTCCTGTGACTTTGATGTCTAGAACAAACTTATCACGGTTCCCGTGATCCCTTTTCTGTCAGTATCCCTTGGGTTGCTATCCTATTGGCTGAGGAGTGTTGGCCTGCCCCCGGTGACCCTTTTTATACCAGCCATTGACACCTGTCACTTGCCCTTTCGTGGTGTTCCTGAGCCAGTGTTGCTGTTGCTGTTCTCTGTGGATCCTGATTCCCGTTTACCGATTTGGCCTGTCCTGACTACGCTCCTGTGTTCCTGTTTGGTGTACCGATCCGGCCCGGCTGATGTTCCTGCTTGTGATTGACCCGGCTTGTCTGCGAATCACCTCCGTGTACCGACCCGGCCTGGCTGACGTTCCAGCTTGTGATTGACCGGCTTGTCTGCGAATCTCCTCCATATACCGATCCGGCCCGGCTGACTTCCTTCTCTGTCACCTGAAACGGCTTGTTCCTGAGACCTGTGTGTACTGCTTCCTGCACCACTGTCGCCGTGGCGACATTCTGACTTCCGCTGAGGCTGTTTACCGGACTGTGTGTACCACGCCACTGTTCTCCTCCTGTGCAGAATCCCGTGCTGAGTCTCTGTTACTGACTGCTGAACTGTGCCTCCGTTTAGTGCCTACTCGATACTTGCAGAGCATATCTCTTTCCGATTTAAGCTTGATTTAAACAAGCTGCTTAACCCGATCAGTGCTGGCATACTTCTTGTGAACCATTCCACGTCATACTGAGCCTACTCCCGGTTACCACTACTACTGTCGAGTTGGCCGCTTGAGCACCTATTTAGTCGGCAGCTAATTCCTCTATCTAGCAGAGTAGTCGGTATTGATTGATGCGTCCGGTGAGGCGCTATAGGCTTCAGCGTTGTCTCCGGTTTACGCCCGTGGGGGCTATTGGTTCACCTCCTGTGCAGCACCGAGTGGGCTCCGGTAAACACTCGTGAGGGCTATTGGCCATCTCCAGCTATACAGCAGTCTCGATATTATGCCCGTGGGGGCTTTTGGCTTAAGCTCTGACAGGTTCCTCCGGTATATGCCAGTGGGGGCTATTGGCCAGTTCTTGCAACCTAGCAGTCTCCAATTGGGACACCCATAGGAGCTACCGACTCTAGCACTAACTCCTATTGTGTCCTCTAGCGCTACGCCCTTGGGGGCTATGCGCCAATATCATCTAAGGCAGTACTGATTGTGCAGTCGTCAGCCTCCTGAGCTTTTCCATCTGCAGTGATATCAACACCTTGGGCGTGCCAAACTCCTCAATTGAGACGGACTGTGTTGTATTAACCCTTGAGTAGCCTGGCTACTATTTTCTGTCAGTAAAGTACAGTTCTTGTCTGTTCTCATATTTATTGTTATTGCTATTGCTCGCTATTCCTGTTGACACCTGTAGAGGGCGTTCCTTGTCATTCCTTTTATTTACTAAAACTGTGTTTTATTTTACCGGCTGGTGTGAGTGTCTTGAAAACTGTTACAAAACTGTGGCCTACTACTTAAAAACACAAAGTTCTGACACCTCTGCACCAGACCGCAGCTTGTTCCTAACCCCACATAGTCCCAGACTACAATCTTGATTCCTGTATGCTTCTATCTTTGCATTGCGTGTTCAATCCGCAAAGTTATTGTTGTGCTGCTAGTATTGGTTGGACCCTGCTACTCAAGTTGACCCAGTTCTGGCTCAAGTGGCTCAGTCTAGCCTGTGGCTACAGCAAGACTGCATCTATCATCGACAACACTCTCTAGTACCACTCACCAACATTGCTCTTCAGCTTTTTAGTAGTGCTATGACCAACTGGGTGCCGCTGATCAGCAGGATCATTTGACATGACACAGTTCGTAGATCATAACACAGGTGTCTGTGTCTTGTATGCAATTATTAAGTTTTTGTTATGTATACAATTTCCCTAAGCCACCATGTATAAGCTTTATTTATGTTGAATATGTATATTGCTTCTAGATCAGGGTTGGACAAGATCAGTGCTTGAGACGGATACTTTTTAGAGCTTTATAATTAATACATACTTTAGCTATGTTTGCAGTAATGTTTGATGCAAAACAATGCCATGAAAAAAACGAACTTTGATACATATTACTTGCAATATTATAGTAAGGTTTCTTTTCCTCCTGGCATGCCATACCTTCAACTTAAATAACAGAACAAAATCTCACGGAAGATTTAACTGCTTGTAATGTTTGTTTGCAATTCCATTCAAACGGGTGCTGGGGTGTCAAACATTTGGTAAATTAATATGGGGGCTTTGCCCCCCACATATTCATTTTTGTTGTTGTTTTGGGCCTTCCAGTGAATTAATATGGTTTGTATGGACCTGGTATTCATTTATTTTGTTTAAATCAGCTTAAAATATGTGGCGAATGTACACTATTTTTTATTTAATTAATTTAAAGAAGGAATAAAATTGCACTCCGTTTAATGGAAAAAAAACCCCTGCTATTTTAAGTATACTACCTGCATTGAAACCAACTGTTGTTTACTGTTACAATAATCAGCAAATTAGCTAATGAGCAGATAGTCAGCCAGTACAAGGATTGTTATATGGGTCTGTGAAGTTGTTCTCAGTTTAATTCCACCTGAAGTTATAGCATTGCATGCTTCCAGATCCCCTTGTTACTACATCAGGGTAAATTACATGCTGCACGTACCAATTATCCCACATGAAGGAAGTAAACCACATGTACTATGGAATTAATACAATCCATTTCAATTCACAAACAACCAAAATATGCCAATAAACTAAAGCATTCATAAGAGTGTTTATGTATTGTTTACATTATCTTTCAATACGCAAATAACACAGTTTTGTCTGTTCTTGCTTTTACCAATTTAATTTTGACCACATATTTCATTTTGAAGGTACAAACTAAATATAACGGAGCTGAAAAAATTGTACAAAGTATAATATACCACCTGTATGATTAGAGCAAATATATGATAGAGAAACATATAAACAGAATGAGCCACAACAGATAAATAATTTTTCATCAAGCAGTGCCCCTACAAATATACAGATGATATTCAATTAACCCATTTTAGGATTAGAGAGGTGTACAACACATTGATGCACCAAATTCTAATAAATATCAGTGAGTTTGATATTGCTCTGACATTCAAAGGGTTACACCAGTGGGAGTTTGTATTTTTTTATTTCTCCCTAAGGTTCAGTTGGTTTGCTCCAGCAATTGCCCAGTTCTTAGCACAATGTTAGCCTCATTATGTTTTGGACAGTTTTAAAACTGAAAAGCTGATCTATGGTTTCTAATAAATGTTTTGTGTTTACATTTAAAAATTATTAAAATGTAATGGTTTTAGGAATGTCCCATATATTATGTAACATATGATTTAAAACAGGCTTCACCAGAATTCTAGTAAAGTAACCAAATCTGATATACTTTACTCATAACACTTTTCCAGACACTGCTTGTGAAAACAATTCATATTTTATATGATTAGTTTTCTTCACACTTCTAAACCTTGTACAGTAGCTTACAGCCAATTTCATTTAACAAGCTCAACAACTCATTCAGTAAGTCTATACTTATAGATGTTCTTAAAGCAAAAGTGTGCCTTTAAAATGAAGCTTGTCTTAATAAATGTAATAAATATCACTGTGTTCAAAAAACGGCTGTTTGAAATTCTGATCTAAATTTAAAGTAGTTTTGCATTGCTTTTGTTTAGATCCCAATGTTCAGAAGTGTAATGTCACTTTTGAAAATTGACAGTATTATCACAATTTTTCAGAAATCAAAGGTAAGAAATGTTTTGGCTTTTTTTTTAACTGTGGAATCTATGATTGTAACTCTTATATTCATACATTATGACTTTTTGAGATAAAGCTGGTATCATTGCTGACATTATTTTTGTATATATGATTTGTTTTAAAGTTTAAACTCAAATATAGGTTAGGGCTGCATCCACGTTTCCATCTAAGGAGTATTGCAACAATTGTACTTGTACACATACAACATTTTCAAATCGTAAAATATGACGAATAACATTATCAAACAAATTTGTGGATTTCCCTAACAAATTGTGAAGGAAAGTCAGAATTTTATTAAAGACACGGAGATGAATATTATGCATATAACCTTCTCGACCGCTTCATCAGCAGCAAAGAATACTTTATTAATGTATAGAAATCAAGAGAAAAATTTACAGTAACCATAGTAACCATCCCCACCAATGACAATGAACCCCATGTCATAAGAGGGCAGCAACCCAAGACTCCACCTCTTTCTTGCAAATGTAACTCGTCCCACACTGGAACTGTCCATCACCCCAGATGTCTGGAATCTAACAGAAGAAAACGGGGGAGAAAACTCCAGAAGTCACAGGATCACACCGAGACTCACCCTGAAGGAACAAAGAGAAAAATATGATAGGGGAGGGAAATATTGGGTGGGATAATATTCGCCTCTGTGTCTTTATTAAAATTCTGACTTTCCTTCACAATTTGTTAGGAAAATCCACAAATTTTATGGCAAGTACGGAGGCGTCATATTATGCAAGTTTAAAGCTAAACCAAAATAAAATACAGGCTGTACAAAAATGGCATGGAAAACATAAGCTGTCAGAGATTCTGCAAGACCATATTAGAGACATGATCAATGGGTCTACAATAAAAATCCCCAAAGGTGGATTCCATAGACCAATCAGTGGTGCGAAGGATGTCTTCCAGACGTCCGCCAGCCTGCAGGGCCATGGATGCCATTACACCCCTAGAAGAGTGTGCCCCAAACAAGGAAACATCTATACTGGCGAGCTGCATCATCCACCGAACCCAACGGGCCAAGGTGGCAGCAGAGACCAGTAAGAACGGTTTGCGAAAGGAGATAAGAAGTTGGGACCTGGACGGGTTGCGGAGGGAAGCCGCCCAGTCATCATATTCCTGCAAACAGCGAACAACGCAGAATTGTGGCTGAGAGGGAAGTGAGGAGTAAGCGACCACTCAAACCCCCGTTTTAGTGCACCGAGAAATTCAGAATTGCACACCCTGTGGCGTAAAAGATCTGGAGGAAAGATCCAGAGCACTGACACTGGAGATGCGTTTAAAAGATACCAAACAAAGGAGCATGGTTTATTTTGCCGACAATTGTTCATAGGCCAGTGCTCAAAAAAATGCAAAACCCTATTGACGTTCCATAATGAGTTATATCTAGCTTGAGGTGGTCGTGAAAAACAAATTCCCCTCATGAGCCGGGAAACTGCCACTATCTGGCCTACTGGAATGCCGTCAATCAGAAGATGCCCTGCTGAAATATTAGAGTGATAGGTGTTAATAGTATGGTATGCTTATCCCGTTTCAAACAAATGGGATAGGAAATTAGCTATTTCTACTGGAGGGGCCGAAACGGGATCCAAATACCGTTCCAGGCACCAACGGCTCTAGCCTAACCAGGCGGATCTATACATAGCCCGGGTACCTGAAGCCCAAGCCTCTGCCAATAGTGACTGAGCCGAGTCCGAAAGACCACTGATACTCGGGGAACTCCCAAGAGTGACCAAGCCAGAAGGTGAAGGTCTCCGGACACCAACATTTCATGCGGAACGCCGGAGGGGTCTGACAGAAGGTGGGGAAACGATGGGAGGAGAAAGGGAACATCTTCTGACGTCCTGCTGACGAACAGTCAACAATGTTCAGGGAATCATTGCCAATGGAGTAAAGACATAGTGCATCCCTGGTACCCATGATTGTAGAAAGGCATTGGTAGCTAGGACCTCAGGGTCCAGACACCAGCTTAAAAACCAAGGGACCCTCTGATTCAGGTGAGAGGCAAAGAGGTCAACCTGAAAAGGACCCTAGGCCTGGTGCAATTGGGTAAATATCTCTCTATGGAGCATCCAATCACTGTGATCAGCAAGATACCTGGAATTCCAGTCTGCCACTGCGTTGGAGAGTCAAGGTAACTTTTCCACAAGAACTGTAACATTGCGGTTGAGGCAAAAATGTCAAAAGTCCTTCTCCAAGTCCACCAATGGCTTGGACCTCGTGCCACCCAGCCGGTTGATGTACTATACTGTCGAAATGTTGTCCATTTTCAGCAGAATGCAGAAATGCACGTGATCTTTCCCCAAACTCTTCAGAGCAAAAGATCCCACCAGGAGTTCCAGGCAGTTGATGTGGACATCTTCTCCTGGGGAGACCTTTTCCCTCCGGTAAAGAGGTCTCCTAAGCGAGCGCCCCAGCCAAGCATGCTCGCATCGGACTCGATAACAAGGTCTGGTACCATGCCAAATATTGCTTTGCCATTCCAAGCATCATGATGTTTGAGCCACCAGATGAGTTCTTCTCTGGCGTCTGAAAAGAGAGCAATAGTGTCGGTGTAACCTAGACCTTTGAGATGGAGTGTTTTTAGGTGCTGCAAGGCCTGGTAGTGAAGGGGGCCTGGAAAAATGGCCTGAATTGATGGTGACAAGAGTCCCACCACTCAAGCCAGTTTTCTCCGTTAAAACTGCTGTGACCGGAGAATGGAGCAAATCTCTTTGCGGATTGCCCGGATCTTTGCCCCTGGAAGGCTCAGAGAAGCCTGCAGGGAATCTACCACAAATCCCAGAAATTGTATACGTTGGGACAGGATCCACTTGGATTTCTTCCAGTTGATTATGAAACCTAGGTCTGTTAGAAGAACAATTGTCCATTTGGTGTGGGTATGAACGATAAGTCTCACTCCATGACTCCTTAACGAGGCAACCACTGG
Source organism: Rhinophrynus dorsalis (assembly GCA_037306005.1). Classification (NCBI taxonomy): domain Eukaryota; kingdom Metazoa; phylum Chordata; class Amphibia; order Anura; family Rhinophrynidae; genus Rhinophrynus; species Rhinophrynus dorsalis. The sequence goes on from CM074721.1 coordinate 253,386,038, forward strand.
TTTGAGGAGTTCTGTGAAGCACCAGGGTACTGAGGACAAGCCAAAGGGCAGGCAAGCGAACTGCCAGCTCCGACCGTGCCAAAGGAACTGAAGAAAAACCTGGGATGAAGGTGCCATGGGGACAGTCAAGTAAGCATCTTTGAGATCTATTTTGACCATCCAGTCCGACGGGAGTAGTAAGTCCAGAAGAAGATGGATGCCCTCCCTCTTGAAGTGTCAATAAAGGACACACACGTTTAGAGCCCTTAAGTTCATAACAGGTCGCTGGGGCCAAGCTGAGAGGTTGAAGCCAGGGAATAAAAAGGAGGTATCAATCCTAAGCATATGAAGGGTTAAAGCTGTAACCAACAAATCATTTGGCAAATCTTACAATATAGACAAAATCATAAAGGGGGAAAACAGTGATATGGAATGCATATGTATTAAATGTTTACTAACTGAGAGGAACATAAATACCTCTCCAGCCTATCAAGGGTTAAATAAGGATACACAAGAGTGAGGGGCAGCAACCCCCACCCCTAAGTCAGAAGAGGGGCATTAGAACCTCCAGTAGAAAAGACAAACATAACATACAATTTATTCTCCTAGTGTAGTAACCATATTGAAACAAAATACTTATCTGAGGAAGCAGCAAAGAAAGAGGCGGAGTCTTGGTTTGATGCCCTCTTATGACACGGGGTTCATTGTCATTGGTGGGGAGGGTTACTATGGTTACTGTAAATTTTTCTCTTGATAGTTATACATTAAAAAAGTATTCTTTGTTGCTGAGGAAGCGGTGGAGAAGGTTATATGCATAATATGAAGCCTCCGTGCTTGCCATAAAATTGTTTTTCTAAATATCTTCCATGACTGGTTACTTTTTTGAGTCTTTTTTCAGCTGCACTTTCTGCTCAAAGCCTGGACGTAGACAGAAAGTATGAGGCCATACTTCAAATGTGATAGAAAGTTTAAGTATTTGTGTTTCACAGACACAGTTGTAACAGACCGAATATTTTGCATTCAAAAGGTGGATGTTTCCTTTGAAAAATAAATTTGGGTATTCTCCTTGAGGTGAAAATCCTCTTTTTTTAAAATAATTTGATGTAACATAATAGGGATGCATAAACAAGTGGATGAATAGATAATAAATGCACCTGTATTTTATTTTTTAAATAATTTCATATACATATATATATATATATATATATATATATATATATATATACAAAATAGCATAGTACTTAACAATGAAATGGTACACATTAAGCATTAATAGTTATATAAATATAGACATTACAGATTTTACTTATATATCATTTAAATGTAAAGAAAAAACACAGTAACGAGTTGTCTGGGATGGGGAACATGATGCAAACCAAGTGACACAAAGAGACAATCCATTTGTATAACTTAGACATTTCTTGATTTCTACAGTCATATGTCCTGTTGCAAGCAAACAATCTAAACTGGAACCTACTATTGTGTACTCTACTAGATAGTCAGTGACGTTTCTAACAAGACAAGTAACACATTTAACTCATATGATCTGCTCAAACCTCAGTGCCCCCCAACAGCCCCAATGATGTACTACCACTTAGACCAGAGAAGATCTGGAAGAACAAAAGCAAATAAAAAGAGAAAAAAACAGAGGGCAGCTTAGGAAAGCATTGTTGTTAGACACACAGGGGTTAAAGGAGCAGTAAATGTTTTGTATGAAAACATGTATGTTATAGAGCTTTTCCTGCTGAGTACAACAAGGGAACTCTCACCACTGTCAGTTGTTTTATTCAAAAATTATAAAAATTCAAATAATCAGGAAGTGAATTTACTGTGAGTTTACTTCCTGATAGTTCTAACTGACAGGAAGTAACAGGCAGTTTCTAACACATTATGTGGGGAACTGTAAGTCACTGACTTACCTCTCCATTACAATGTAACAGAATATCTAATTGCAATTTGATCACTAGAGGGCACTGCTAATGTAAAAAAGATGGGTTTAAACTGTAATAACGCTGGAAATATGTACCTCTCAGCAGTGGGAGTACCCTTATTTTACTCAACAGGCAACACCCTACAATATATATTTTTTCATACAAAAAGTTTACTGTTCCTTTAAACCAATAAATTAGCATTGTAAGGGAGCAACGTAAGGCAAAGCACTGAATTTTATTTTTGTTGGAGCAATAACTAATGCTGAACTATAAAAAGGTAGATAATTCTCTGCTAAACACATCTACCTTCTCAATGCAGCTCAACGGAAAGTGCTGGGGGCAAAAAGACCAAGGTTCAAGTTCTAGTTGTTTCTGACAAGAGACAAAGATTGGTAGGATGTGATCTGTTCCCTGTCATAATCTTGTATTCATCAAAGTTCAGTTACTTCTCCTCTCTTGTTGGGTTCTGTACTATAAAACATCCTAGATCAGTGTTTCTCAACTCCTGTCCTCAGGACCCACTAACAGGCCAGGACTTAGGGATTTCTCTGCTAGAACACAGGTGTGGTGATCAGAGGCTCATTCACATTGATTAACTCACCTGTGCTCTAACAGGCCAGGACTTAGGGATTTCTCTGCTAGAGCACAGGTATGGTGATCAGAGGCTCATTCATATTGATTAACTCACCTGTGCTCTAACAGGCCAGGACTTAGGGATTTCTCTGCTAGAGCACAGGTATGGTGATCAGAGGCTCATTCACATTGATTAACTCACCTGTGCACTAACAGGCCAGGACTTAGGGATTTCTCTGCTAGAGCACAGGTGTGGTGATCAGAGGCTCATTCACATTGATTAACTCACCTGTGCTCTAACAAGGAAATCATCAAATCTTGGCCTGTTAGTAGGTCCTGAGGACAGGAGTTGAGAAACACTGTCCTAGATAGTCAGCCTCTGTGCTAGAGTCTCCTGGTTGAGTGAAAAATTGCTTTCCAGTGTATTTTAACTTGGTAGCTGGCATTTGTGATTGAAAAACATCATTGCATTTTTCCTGTGTGAGACTTTTTATTCTTATTTTGGGGTGTTCAATGTGTTACATACACCTGAGCAGATAAAAATGTTTTTAATTTTTGCCATCACTCTGTACCTTGAATATGGAGATCTTCCAAGCTGCTTAAACCTGACTTGATGAAGCAGTTCTAAGGCCTTGGTGTCTGTGCATCCCAATGGATTCAATTCAAAGTCTGCTCATCCTGATGTTTCAGTCTGGAGCAGTTCTGTCTCCCAGCCGCCATAATTAGCAGATTTTCTCAGATAGCAACATATTTATAAATGTGTCATTACTTTCTTATAAGCATGACTCATTGCCATTGCCACTTGCAAATATTAGCAACAATACTTAAACATACCAATAAGAATGTTTTTTTACAAATCCCCCATTGTTCTGTAATCATTTTTCTGATTACTGCAACTACCTGGATATATACATATATACATTTAAATAATAAACAATAGATGACCTGGCATTTTGACATAGTAGATGGCTGAAGAGTGGCGACTGTTCTTAAAAATAGAGTGTTAGGTTGTCTTGTGCAGAAAGTTAATAAAAAGGAGGAAGTGAAAGGCTGCTCATTATTTTTAATGACTTTCCCTTCCAGCAGAGTGCCTGTATCTCCCTTCAACTGCATGCTGCTTTATTTTAGTTCATTATAGCCCGTTTAACTTCTAGGTACAATGACGACTTTGTCCTAAATCACCAAATTGTTCAAGCGGCCTATACTGTTGGTCTGTCCATTGTCATTCCTGACACTTATGCTGAGTTGATGATACAAGGAAGAGCTCTCTTAATTGTTCACATAGCACTGAGAGACCAGTAAAATTTACCTAAAATCAACCCCATTAACCATTTGTGCTCTATAGAGATGTCTAACACATTGTGGAACAATGTGATTGGCACCCGTTTGGTACTCAAATCAGGAATTAATTATGCTTAAAGGGATAATATTGCTTAATATGGAAAATATATATATTGTTGGATTTATCCTGCTGAATAAAACAAAGGTAGTAACATCTGTGGCCATTTGTGGCCACTTCCATGGCCTGAAATTTTTTACTGTGAATTTTCACATGGAGGGAAGACTGGATCTTTTGTTAATTATTATTATCTCCTTCCTTATGAACCTAATTATGTGATTCAACTTTGGAACTTATCTAGGAAATCTTTCTTTGTTATGGCTTATTCTGCAGATGTGAAATTGTTGTGAATCTTTACAATCTGGATTGTAGTATATAATAGTATTGTCAAGGACCATATATGCAAGCAGTATGTATATATGTATAACTGTATTTATGTGGCTACATACAATGTATACAGCACCTTACAGAAGGAAAATATACAACAAATAATTTAGGTGTTGACAGATTTTGAGCTTGGTCCATCCAGTCTGTCCATTTTCCTATACAGACAGTATTACATGGTTCTCAGAACAGACTTATGTCTATCCCAGGCATTTTTAATTCCTTTACTGTATTAGCCCATAACAAGTCTACTGGAAGTCTGTTCTATGAATCTAGCACCCTTTCCTTAAAGTAGCACTTACACATATTACTTCTGTATCTTCTACCCTATAACCTTAGATCATATTCTCTTGTTCTAGTATTTCTCTTTTTCTGAAAAAAGATTCACTACAGTACTTTATTGCATACTTGATATAACCCTGTGAGAGCTAGAGAGGTATCCAATGCATTGTATTACAAGTTGTTGCATACCTCCCTGGCACTCAAGGTGTTAAATGTTTCTATTATACCCCCTTTCCCCTCTCTCTTCCAAACTATACAAATCAGGGGCTTTGAGTCTATCCTTGGGGATATAACTAGGGAACATGGATACAGGGGGTGCAAAAGGTGCAGTTGCACCAGGGCCCAGCATTCAAAAGGGTCCCATCTGCTCCAGGGTCCAATAGGGTCTATGCCCCTGTGAAACAATTTTTGTGCCACGGGGCTCAAACGAATTTTTGCACAGGGCGCTCCAGTGACATGTTATGTTTTGTCATTAATGCATTGCACTATTTTAGTGGCCCTTCTTTTAACTGCCTCAAATGTATTCATTTCCTTCTGGAGGGCTGTACACTGTACTCCAGGTGAGGTCTTAGTGGTGATCTATAAAGTGGCATTAATGCTGCTATCTTCCTACTGCTAATACAGCTTCCTATATAGCAAGTAAAAGAGGTATTACTTTAAGTGCCACAGTCATAGAATCAGTAGGAAGGAAGTATCTTCCCCAAAGATCTTACAGTGTAATTATCACATAGGTGACAAGCAGCCAGGTACAAGGGCGGAAACTGCTGTCGTACCTTACTAACAAGAGTGGTTCAAAGCAATGCATCGCACACCCTTCTGTTCTTTAAAGGCCAAAATGAAGTGATATTCCTTTATGCTCTGATTATCACAGCGAGACAAGATGAAGCCCCGCTAGTTCAGGTATCTCAGACAGGTAATCTATATGCAGTGCTTAAATATTAATTTACAACATGGATCCAAGGTATGCATTTAAGATTGAATCTGACTTTTGTTTCCTTGTCCATTTTCCATCTGCTGCTTCCTCCTGCATATGCTGTTCTCTGCTAGCACAAAATCTGATGGTGTGAGTGAGCTTGTGTTGCCTGCGTTCACTATGGAAATGTCACCACTATTGGGCGACCTACAAAATGGCTCATTAACCCCTTGAGTGCGTAACCCTCTGGCACTAAAGAGGTTAAATATGTCGCTGTCATGAAAAGAGCGATATCAGAATGTAGCCTGCATCAAAAGGCAGACATTCTGATTTTGCAGGACTAAAGTTCGCATATATTTTACAGTATGAGAAAACCCCTTCTGTTACATTGCATATTGGTGCCAGTCCCTTCATACTGTCGTATGTCCTGAATGAATGCTCAGAAAAGCCTTCTCTCTCGTGCCCTTCACCCTCAAGTATATAATGTATTGTGGAGCAAACCAACGGCTGTAATTTATTATTGAAATGTATCTATGTATGCGATGTTTAATCCTGTGCACAAAGAAGGCTTACCTGAGCATTCATTCAGGAGATGGGTACAACTGTATGGGGGGACTGGCACCAATATGCAATGTAATAGAAGGGGTTTTTGCATACTGTAAATATAGCCAACCTTTAAACCTGTGACACCAGAATGTCAACCTTTTGATGCAGGCTAAATTCTGATATGGCTCTTTTCATGCCAGCGACATATTTAATGCACAGTTTTGTAGGTCGCCCAATAGTGGAAGACATTACAATAGGATACCTGTTGCCTGTGCCTAATCATTGTATTACACACACACAGACAGCACTGAAACTCACTCTGTGAAGCAATGCATTGGGGAACCCACTAGCATTCAATGGGTTAAACACACCTTTAAATCAATAGGAATCTTCTTTTTTCTGGGCTCTGTGTCCCTTAAAGGGATAGTAATACTTCATTTTAACTTTATTTTATTTTGTAGGCATTAAAAAAACATGAAGAATGATATAAGTCTTATCTCTCAAACCTTTATGGTTCACAAACAAAGTATCCCCCCCCCCGTTCAACCAGATCAGAAGGGAGGTGCCCAGGTAGACTGCAGAGAGGGACAATCTTCAATTAAGATAAGGGAAAAACCTGAAAAACTTGTCAAAGGGGGAAGGGCTTTCATTGTTTTTATACAAAGAAGATTGTCCCCTTCTGTTATCTGTCTGGTCATACAACCACATTCACATCTGAGAAGAGATGGCTTACACTAGGTAAAAGGGGCAGGGAGGGGAAACTTTGCTTGTGAATATCTCATAAACCATAAAGGTTTGAGAGATAAGACTTATATCATTCTTCGTGTTTTTTTAATGCCTACAAAATAAAATAAAGTTAAAACGAAGTATTACTATCCCTTTAAAGCATCTAAAATTTGCAGATGCTGAAAAAAAGCTTAAAAAAAAATGTCACCAATGAATATATTGATATGGGGCCCTAAGCACCTCCCAGTCCATCAGCTTCTAGCTGGTTTCATTATCCCCTTCCTAGAAGCTGTTGGGCTTGGAGGTACATAAGCACACATCCCAGCCAATTGTAGGCTGGAATCCATTTTGAACAGAGACTGGCCATATAAAAAGCTAGTCTCTGTTCAAAATTCCCTCATTCTGACTCGAAAGGTATTGAGGTTGTTCTGTTTCACTATGCATTTCTGCTGCCTCCAGAGGAGCCAAGGGGGTGGTAGCAGTGGAGAATGATTAACCCTTGGAAGGCCTTTCATTTATTAACAAAAGGAATGATTTACTCTTTTTCTAACTGTAATGGCAGCATTTTATTTTTAACAGATATGCCATACTGCAGTTAACCCTTAGAGCGCCAGAGGGGTACCCCTCTGGCGCTCAAAGGGTTGTCAGGCATACCTTTGGGGCATTTTTTAAATATCTTGTATTGACATATTTTACATTTTATACTACAGATTGGAAAGAAAAAAGAAAATGGAAGACTACAGAAACCAGAAGAGAGAAGATTAAAGAAGAAGACTGACAGAGGATGACAGGTAAGTTTTACACAGATCTGGGTGTTGGGATAGTGTTAGGGATAGTATTGTTGCACTTTACTATTGGGGGTAGTGTAGAGTTAGTGTTTGGAGGGGTGTCTGTGTGTTTGCACTGACAGTCGGTGCTTGACAGTGTGTAAGGCACCAATTGTTACCTCTTTTCCTTTGATGCTCCCATTATTTAGTGTGCGTTTTTGGAACTTAACACACACAAGAAAGTCAGTCTGAAAATTATTCTGTCAGTCAGCTAGTCACAGAGTCTTAGCCAGTTCAGATAGGAATATGGATCATCTGCCTGTCTGTTCTCAATCAAACAAGATTTTAGGGTGCTTGTGAATAATCTCTTTTACCTTTGATATCAATGCAATCAGCAACACAGGGAAAAGTAGAAAAATCGGCACTTTTCATACAAAGTTTACTTCTGAGCTGGGAAGTGCCATTTTTCACCTGTTTCAATTTGATGGCAAAAATGTCATCCATCCCTACTTGACAGCAGAAGAGGAGCATGCTGGGGGTAGTGTTAAGTTGTTTGGGGCCTGCCTTTGTGGATCTGATACCTTGAGGAAAGTAGATAGCCAGGGTATATATTTTAGAGTAAAGGGAAGCTCAAATAAAACAATTCCTTTTATTATTCTCCTGACACCCAAAGTTCCAAGGTTTGTAAACTGCACCAGGCATCTAGCATGCCTTTAGCTTTACTAGCTGCCGCCCCCTTATCCTGATTATCAGGTTCTGAAAGCAGCAGATGGGTTTCTGCCCAGGGGGCTGCTGCAGTTATGATGCCAGTGTGAAAGAGCCCTAGTAAAGAAAATGCAAAATTACTTAGTAACAATTTAGGGTACCAGAGCCATTTAGCCAGGGTATAAATCCAAGGGAAGCACTTGACTATCTGTACCCCATGTCAGTTCATCAGCAACACAGATACTGAGAGGGACTAAGAATGTTAACATCAGTTCAGACAAATAATTGCTGTTAACCCACTCTGCCTGGAAGACAAACTACACAACTGCTGCCGAAGAGACCACAACTCAGATCAAATCCCCATTATGTTTGTAACCAGGAAACAAAAGAGAACATCTGGGGAAAACCATCTATATCATAGAATTAAAATTTCCATTCATTTAAATGTAGCTTGAATTCAAGAGGGGTCTCCTACCATTGATTCTCTAGAATTCTAAGGGTTAAAAAGTCCATTAAAAATGGGCATGTGGATAATTTTATTTGTCCTTTTTGGTGTTGTTGGTTTTCTCCACAATTGTACTTCTTTGGCATCCTGAATAAGGCCCTTAGTACAGCACATCAGAGACCGCAACTTCAGTACGGTACTAGAGATACACAAGTGGAGGTTAATGTAACTCACTAGTGATGTTCAGTGCCTGCCTTCCAGTCCCTAACAACATTCTAACAGGAAATGCCACAGAACAATTTGAACAATTGTCCATTCAAGATAATATCACTGCATTTTGCCTGCATGTTTATAAAATGTGTTTTAGATTTTCATTCTTGGCAAGTGATGTATTTGTAAAACCATTCCTATGCAGACATATACTATAAACAGTCTGCTGAAGCTTAACTAATATATCCTGCTATAAGAAGTTTAATAAATACAGAATGAATTAGATGAAAATGTGTAGTAGTCTATATGTATTAACAATAAATTGTTTTTATATTTAAATTCCTTTTTTTTGGAAGAATGAAGTATTGTCTCCTTTATGGGTAAGCACATTATTTTTCATAGCATATCTTATTTCACTTTTTCTCCTTTCTCACATAGGATCCTCCCCCATTGAAAATATTTGCCAGATCCACCTACATATGTTCATTTTTTCATTATTCATCTCAGATGTTTCCACTGCCTTTTTCATAGTCAGTATTTGCTTCAATATGTTCCAATATGTCAACAATTTTTTTCTAGCACTTTTAACATATGTTATAAGCCCACGGTTCAATAGAGCAGGCATTTTTCTTAGTCAGCCCCTAGGCCTCTCCAACAGTTTAGGCTTTCAGGAATCTGCTCAAATGAGCAAAGGAAGTTCTATCATTAACAATGGGGCTTTGCCTGACTAAGACACTAATTAATCCTCCTGAGTACAGCTGGTGGATTTTGAGGACTGTCATTGACAAACTGACATCCAAAGCATTCCTGATTGGACCGATTATCATTGTTACACTCAGTGAATACTACTCATTCATTTTTGAAAAAAATAATGGACCGGGAGATCACAGTTATGTATGTTGTGGTACAGATGCCGCATAAGTTACTATGGGAATTGTGTATAAAGTAAAAGTGGAGACATTCTGGAACAAATCAAATGCATTACAGGGGATAAATAAAAATTCCCATTCATTTAAATGGGTTTTAAACACCTTAAATGCAAGAGGTCTTCAACGCCTTGTGAAACAACAATTGGGATACCTATTTAGCTGTCGTAGGGTTAACCCCTTAAGGACAGGGAAAATCTGAGGTGAATTTCACTTAAGGACCAGAGCAATTCTGACCTTTATGACTATGTCTTTGTTCAACAGTGTTTTCCCTCTAAGTACTTTATTTTACCCAAGAAAATTATATACTGTTTTTTTACTCACAAATAGGGCTTTCTTTTGATACCACACTTTTATGGATAGCCCACCATTTATTTTAATAAACTTAAAGAAAACAGTAAAAAAAAATGTAAAAAAATACTCTTGGGATCATTTGGGCACGAGTTAAATTTTTTTGGAGACTGCATGAAAGGTATGACCGGTGAGTCATACCTACAAAATGGGCAGTTTTAAGTGGTCACTGTCCCCCTGGGTGAAAATCCCCATGTCCCTTTTTTCCCCACCTTATTTTCCCACTAAGATGTGCTTCAAGTTTTTGGCATATTTGAAAGTTATTGTGGACAGCTCTATCAGAACTTGTGCTGAATCTCTGTCATTCCTGAAAACACAAGGCTCTCAATATATGGGTAATATGCAGCCTAGGTATGGCTTTATTAAGTAATAAGGGTCTGAGGGGACCAGTGTAGATGTTTTCTCTTAAATATAAGATTGTAATGGTTTGTTTGACTCACAGACACAGAGTAGGATAAAAAACACAGTTTTATTTAATACAATAATATACAAAGAACCCTCACAGGTCCTGTAATATACACCGTATAGTACAGACACATGACAGGTAATATTTAGGCCCACACAGGTCCAGCACAAGTATTGGAGACAAACAGTTTATGCTGACACGGGTCAGGCAGAGGATAAGATTTCCAGGTTTCAGCAATGAAGGAGTTAAAGTTCAACAAGGCAGGAGAACAGTCCCATATGTGAAAGTATCGCACTGATTCTTAAACACATCAAAGACTGCATTCACAGAGAGTTACCAGTCCACTGAAGTAAACAGGAGCACTACCGGTGCTGACACGGAGGCAACACTTGCAACCGGTTTTGACACAGTGGAGCATAGCCAATGACAATGTTCCGGTGCAATCACAGAGGCAACACTTGCAACCGGTTATACAGAATGGAGGACTAGGCCAGAGGCGCTCCATAGAGCCAAAATGGGACAACACTAGGCAAGCCTGCGGGTGCAGAGGTGCCAGACAAGGCAAGGCACCGGAAATCAGAATGTCGCCGAGGTGACCAGGACAAAAACGGAGATCTGCTGAGTCTGAGCGCAGGAACAGGAACGTCAGCCAGGCCGGATCAGAACACAGGAGCAGGAACATCCACCAGTCTGAGTCGGTACACAAAAGCAGGAACGTCAGCCGCTCCGGGTCGGTACACAGGAGCAGGAACGTCAGCCAGGCCGGGTCGATACACAGGAATGGACACTGAAAAATAGTCAGGCAATCCGGATCAGTACACAGGTGCAGGAACTGGAGAGTAGTCAGGCAAGCCAAGTCGGTACACTGGAAACTTCTTGAGCAAATGTAGCACTGGCACAGGAACACCACGAAAGGGCAATGTGTGGGTGCAGGAGCCCAGTATATAAAGGCCATACTGGGCGGGCTTAACACAGGGCAACCAATGAGAACCTCACATCAGATAACTGACAGAAAAATAAAAACAAAGAATCACGGGCACCGTGATAAAGATACATAAGGGAATACCACCAAAGATGATAAAATGTACTTCTATCCTCACAATTTCTGTAGCATAACGGAGATAGGTTTTTCTAATGGCATGAAGCTTAACTGTGGTCATATACCAATGACAGAAGACTTTATATGCATTATTTTTACTAGTAATACACATGGAATTAGCAGCCACATACCTCCAGATCCTTGATCACTCACTAGGTTCCACAGTAATCTGAAGATCTTACTACCATTGCATGTGGGAATCTAAAGGCATTATACTGGAATTAAATAGTACTACCATCAAAGTTGCCTTTATTGCTCATAGTTTAAAAAAGTAATGTAATCTACTTGTTTGTAGACTTCTGCATTTGTTTCATTACTAATGTGAAATTAATTGAAAATCATGTGTTTTATGAGATTCAGAATAAAATGACATACTAAATGACAGGTACATGAAGTCACAGAATAATGAATGACACATTTTGTGTTTTTGTGCAAACTGATTTGTTGATACATTTTCAGAAGGGAAATTTGAAGGGACTGTGTAGAGGAGGATATAGAGAAGAAATGATTGGTACACAGAATAGCCAATACAATTCTGGCCTGGAGTGAAGGGACAGTTATGGTTGTGACTGATTGTTGCAACAGCTGAAAATCTCTTGTTTATCTGTGATGTGTTTATACTCAATCCTGATTTCCAAAGGAATGGCCCCTCAAATCTATATAATCTGTATGAACATATTTTCCTTACTTCAATATAGCAACCAGAAGAGAAGCAGTATCATAGCCAGTGTGAACATCTCCCTTCATTTTTAGTAAGTCTAGTACTGCAGTAACTTAGAATAAAAATCATAACTCACAAAAAAAGGTACAGCTACAAACACTAATTAATTGAATATTGGTGCCTCTTAAAGGAAGTTACCATCCTTAGAATGACTGAATTTGTGTAGGGGAATGTCCTGCGGAAGTCTAATGGTATCATCATGTGTTCAAAAAATCATCATAATGAAAAATATTGTCATATTGGGAGTTGTTGGTAAAAGGACAGTATGTCCTTTGAAAATGTATTGTCAAAATGGCAGTAAGATGAGTTTAATGAAATTGCCCTTAAAATTCTGATGTTAAAATGTCTTTGATTTTGTCTTTTAAACAAAAACTTTAAAAGAAATAAATCATTTTTTTGCCAGTTGAGTTAATGTCATACTACTGCGTCTCACTGCTATCTGTGAATAATATTTTAATTTGTTTTCTCCAAATTTACTAAGAGTGGACAAAGTTTTATGTAATTGAATTTGAATGAAGCTTATTCAAATGTCATTCAAGAAATGTGGAGGTGCCTTCCCTGTTGTAAATAGTGCTGAACTAATTTTTTCAGGTAACACAAATGTTCAAAGAAATTCTGAGTAACCAAATGGAATAGTAAACAAAATTTGTTTCCATTAAACAACAAACATTTTTTGAAAGAATGATTCCGATAAAATTAAATGTTTGCATCTTGCACAAGTCTAATTGTTTGTTTACTTACTAATGACTCAAATAAATGTTTAATCAGGAGATATGGAAAATGATCATTGTTTTCGGAAAATCATACATCTATCTTAGCAGCAAAAACGGTAAAGTTACTATATTCAGAGATATTACTCAAAGACAGAAACTTAGCAGCAATCCATGACCTAAATTAAGTAAGACCCTTTCTTGGATGAAACAGGATTATTAAAGTACAGAGACGTATAGGAACAACTGGAGATAAGTTTGCCTAAACCTTGTGGTTATTTAAAAGGAACACCATAATACAAAGCAAATTATTAAAAATTTTACTTGCTCAATGATTGTAGGGAGCAGCTTGTATGGATACTGAACTACAAGCGGGAACAAACTGAGGTGGGTGACAGTTGTTACCAATGAGGGTACTATCATTATTTTTTAATGTGAAATCACCATAAATTAATTTTGAAATATTAATATACTAGTGTAAAAGCCCATGTACACTGCGCATGACTGCACTGGATAGGCATACATCTGGCCTTTTATATATATTTGTGATAAATAATGTGTGTATATCAGAACTATTGGTTTACCAACTGTAATAAATATGGAAATATATATATATATATATATATATATATATATATATATATATGGACCAACGATGGTAAACAGGAATAGGAAAAGGGTTGAACTAGATGGACGCAAGTCTTTTTTCAACCTAAATTACTATGTATGTTACTATATATCCCTTTTATATTATAAACTTTGCTTATATTCTGTCTAAAGAAGTTATTACTGGGATATACAGTTAATATTCTATACATGTTAAGTTATTTTATGCTTGGAATTATGTCATTATATGCATAGAAGTACAATGTATGCACAGTTTAAGCAATATTGAAGCTTTCTGTAAAATTATTATTATCACTAATTATGCTTATTTAAGACTAACAAGTATGTTATTGATACTGCATTGCTAATGAAATTTATATAATTTTCTCTACGGTTGCACATGGTTTTCTGGTTTAATCTCAGTACAGCACTTACTCTGCTAAGTGGTTTTATCATTGTGTCATGTTTTTCCTATGTTTTCTATTAATGGCTGAGAAAGGAATGATTGAAATATTTCAAAACCCTGATGACGATAATGAAATCTAGATTATATGTTATATACACATTTGATATAATACTTCTGTGCTCATTTGAAGTTGCTTGTTAGGACTCACAGTGACAGGCATTGCTATCTTTCATCTGCACCTCTTTGCATGGAACGAGATCTTTCTCTTAACTTCCTAAGTCACTACATCACTATCATATCTGAAGTGGTACTTCCACTGAGGTGTCCCTAACAATTTCACTTTACTTCTTGATTGTCAGTTGTAATGCCATACATTCTTCAAAGACCATTAGTTTTGTTCTATCATGCAGCAGACTTTTTAGTAGAGGTGGGTGAAAAGTCTTGTTTTGTTCCTCTGGTAACTTTCATGAAAGCCACGTGGTTTTCTACTTTTTTCATTGGCAAATTTACCTATGGTGAAACCATTAGATATTCTGCTTTTTTTGCTTTCACCAAGGAATATTTTGCAAAAATTGGGATGAAACTTCCCAGCCACATACTATAAAAACCCAGAATTCCCCACCACACACCATACAGTAAACAATCTGGAAAGAGTGAGTGGGGGTGCAAAAAGCTTTTTACAGGTTCATAGTGCAGCTGACACTATAAGCAGCAGTAATTAAAAAAAGAAGAAGCTGGCAGGATCCTGATGTGTCCTAGTGGCACAGAGGGGGAAGAGGAAGTCACTGCCAGTGCTAAAAGGACTGGTAGCCCACATTACCCAGACCAAATGTTGCCCAGTCCTCCAACATTGTACCTTGGGATCTGGGTATATTAAAGAAAACAGAACTGGCTAGCAGTGTGAGCAGCACAGGGCAGCTACATATGTCTGTTGCTACTGCTTCCATTGTGCCTTCTTCTTCTGAGTAGGAGATGGCAAGATTGGCAGCAGGGGACCCTCAGCCACACTTGTCATGCCCAAGCAATCCCAATACCACACAGCAACTAGAGACTGGTGTGGGTGAAGGTGGTGGTGATGGAGCAACTGCTGGGATTAACTGTATGGACCCTGATGTTGCTGGAGAGGTTGACGTCAGAAGCCAGACCAACAGCAAAGGGAGCCCCCATATCCCTGACAATGTGATTTCCAAGCGTGCCAGCAGGGGACCCTTTGTCAAATTTTTCATCACCAACCAGTTCCACTGCCATACAGCTGCAAGGGACTGGTGGTGATGAGAGTGAGGGTGATGGTGGAAGAGATAATGAATGCCTTTATAGGTACAAGCAATAGGAAATGGGAGACAGATATACACATGTTGATGGGCATCACTGCCACCACTGGTTGTGACATTCAGGAATTTGCACTACTGTAATTCCTACTGCTGAGTCACCTCAGGAAGACACTCAACTGTCTCAGCAGCAGGATGAGGATTAACAGGCTAGGGTGCCAGCTCCACATGCTGACACTGCCACCATGAGACTGGGTTTCTCCAGCAATGTTTTGGTACAGGTTCCACTTGCCACCAATAATCCTGATCCTAATTTTAGTGCTGATTCTGAGGTATCAGCAGCATCATCATCATCTAACCCAGCCAGTGAAGGGGATTCTGGAGAAGAAGAAGGATGATGCCATTCATCTCCACTGTCCCCTCACTGAAGTCAAACCAGATTCAAGATTACTGGTTGTTACCTAATGCTGCAAGCTAGAGTTGCCCACTGGTGGTGGGAGGTAAACCCAGTGAGCAGTTACAGTCATATATAAGCTATACTCTGTCCACTTGTCCACAAATCTGTTGTCAGGTGAATTTTCTTGCGGTTTGAGCTTTCCAGCCCTTTGCCCACCACACTACCACCTGCTTGTACAATCCTGGCACAGCCATCCAAGAAAAAGATCAGTAACTTGGGATATGCCAGTGAGGAGCTGCACAAGACATCAGTTCTCTAAATCATTGGTTTTCAACAAAAGAGTATGGCAGTATGCCAACTATCAACATCTTGGTAACCTTTTCATTCCACAGATGTGATTTGGGATTGTTTTTGTGAAGTTCTTGATTGCTTCCTAAGAACTCAGTTAGTTTGGGTTGGTTGTACAGGGAAGAAGAACTGTATAACATTATTGATTTAACAAAATGACTGGTGGAGATGGTGGTGGAGGTGGTGGCGGTGTTATGTGTGGGCAGTCTATGACTCTTATCATCTCCTACAACTAACGTAGAGTCATAATTCTCTGTAGCAAGAGCCATAGGTGTTCTTTCAAATTAAAAAACTATTTTCACACTCTCTGACTCATCAACATCATCATCATCATTTCTATTTTGTCCCCCAGAGCCCCAGGAACATTTAAGACTGCATCTGCTGGTTGTTGCTTCTCTCATATGTTGATGGTGTGTGTCCCAGCCTAGGTGTGAGACAGCTTTTCCACTGCTCACATGCTTATTACAATGACAACCGATAGCAACCTACTTGGCTTTCGGATATTCAGTGAAGTATCTCCAGATCTCTAGACTGTGGGGTTCCAGAAGGTGCTGCTACTACTACTGGGACTAGATGTTGCTGCAATTGTGAACTTCTAACAGCAGCAGATGCACTCATCATAGCTAGAGTTGTGGCTGTTGATATCCTGTGTTGTTCCTGCTGCTGGTTACTCAGGACTAGTGTGTATGGCTGAGTGAGGCTTGGATGTGGAAATGGTGACAATGCTGATGATGACTGACAGATTGACTGTGTTTTTGGGCATCCTTGCTTGTTCAGGGTCAGACTTTGCATTTGTTTTCTCAAACAGTTTATACACAGGCACAGTGCTTCTTTTATGGTGGTGGAAGATTGAGTCTTTGCCTTTCCGCTACATTTCTGGCAATGTCATCATCTCTTTCACTTTTAATTTCATCTGTACCTGAAAAAGTGGAGGATGCGGGAGGGATGTATTCTAAAATATCATCATCAGTCATCAATAATTAGTTCATCATCCTTAGCATTGTCAGCCACTTCTTGCAAACTATTTTTATATTCCTCTAAGCATTTACAGGTCAGAAACAATTTATTTTTCCCCTTAGAGAGATTTTCACAAGGTTTACTTACTACTTCTTGTGCTTGTTTGTATCACTGTCAGGTGCAGTAGCTGTTTGAACTGTTACACCTTTTTCTTCTCTCTTCAGTGTTTTGAGATGGTTTATCAATAGTATTGGTGGTGGGGGATACTTTTCGTGGTACTTTGACAAATTGCCTCATCAGGAGGAGTGGGATTTTCACCATCATTTATTGCACACACTGCAGCAACCATGGTTTCAGTCAGATTTTGGACTACCACTTTACTTCCACATCACTGCACTACTATTATTACTCTTTTCACACACACCCTACCCCTTGTGCATTTGCTGGACATTATTCCATTACTGTGTGTGTTTTTACAGTGAAGTGCACAAAAGAACTGATTGTATATGTGGTCTTGCCCTTTACAAAATACTCTATCTCGTCTAGTATCATTCTACCTCAGTCACAGCTCATGTCAGGGTGTTTGTCTTTGTCACCTGTCAAACCTTTGTCACTCAGTAACACACAATTTTGGGGTATTTGTGGTAAATCTTCCTTGCTCCCTTCTCACATCCTCAGCATCCTGTATCTCAGAGATAACAGCCAAATCAGGAAGGAACTTGGATCACGGCTACCTGTGCTTTCCCAGATAGTCACTCAGAATTTTGGGGTTATGTGGGGTCATCCTTCTTTCTCTCTTCCTCTAACCCCTGAGTAACCCCAGACTTCCCAAACATATGGAACAAACAAAACTCCCTAAACTCCAAAAATAATTATGTTTGCCTATCCTACCTAGCTGCAAGATTTTGCTGCTTTCACTTCCTCTCACATACACAGAATGACATGATGTGGGAACCTCACACCCCTTTTATACTATGCCTACAGGAAAAGGGAAACTCAGCATGTAGTGGGGGAAATTCAGTCTTCACATGGATTTCATTGCAGTGAGTTAAGTGAAAAGAAGTGGAAATCAACACTTTTTGCCCAAAAAATTCCAGATTGGTGGGAAGTGCCTTTATTCTCTTGTTGTGCTTTTGAGGGGAAAAGTTTTGCTCATCCCTTCTTTTAGTATATATACTATTTTATTCAAACTGTAGTCCTTGGCCTGACATACCACTGATAAGTGAAATAGTTTTCATTTAGGAAAGTGAAGCTTTTTTCAGCTAATCCTGCCATATAATTGTTTAGCGTTAACATTTTAATATTTGCTGTCACCTTCATTAACGCTACTGTCTAGATGATTAGGAATATTGTGGATAACAGCATGTTAAGTATCTGTCTTGGAAATATTTCCAAGTTCTGAGGTGAGGTCTATATGAAATTCAATATGTGTCCTTTTATCTTTTGATTGGGTGTCATAAAAGAGACACAGTTGACTAAGACCATGTTAGATTTTAGCATTATTAAGCATATGGATTAAAACATGTTAAATTACACCAAGAGTGTAATAGGTAAAGGGTAGTACTGTGTTAACCATGGATGATGCACAAGGCTAGAAGAGTGAAAGTTATACCTTTATTGGCTAACTGAATAGCTTTAGAGTACAAGCTTTCAAGACCAATTACATTTGTTTGCCAGGAATGTTATAGAACAAAAGGAGACTACCACACACAGAAAATCATCACACATTCATGACAGGGAGAAATACAAGTTCTTGATTACTCTGGATCCTATTGAAGGTGAAAATATTATCACCATTTGCTTTCTACATTACTCTTTAATTCAGCAGGGGCATCTTTTAAAGGGATAGTAATACTTAAAATGTAAAAAAAAAATATGTTGTAGGGCTTATCCCCCTGAGTAAAACAAGGGTACTCCCACTGCTGAAAGGTGTTTCATTCAAAAGTTATTAATTTTCAAAGTTGATTTTTTTAGGTGCAATATCACAGAGGCCTGAAATTGTACAGTGGCGCTGTTGCTACACCATCCTATGGAGATTTATGGTCCCGGGACCAGAGCTGTCCATAGGATGGTGTAGCAACAGCGCCACTGTACAATTTCAGGCCACTGTGATATTGCACCTAAAAATTTCAGTTTTGAAAATTAATAACTTTTGAATGAAACACCTTTCAGCAGTGGGAGTACCCTTGTTTTACTCAGGGGGATAAACCCTACAACATATATATTTTTTTTACATTTTAAGTATTACTATCCCTTTAAAGTCTGCAATCAAATACATCTCCCATTGTGAAGCATGGTCAAGTGATACAAGAATTGAAGTGTTAATTGTTTCAGTATTGGTTAATGTGTTTTGGGAGTTTGAAATTTGCAAGAAAAAATGGCCAAGTATATTTAATCTGTCTGTAAAATAAGTTTATTGTGTAGCATAAAGTGACATAAAATCCTTGCTACAGTTCAGGCCACAGTCCAAACTTGGTCATCTGTTTGTACTTCGAGATCTTTCTGTGTCTGAATGTTTCCCATCAGTACAATGTCCCTGAGATGTTTAGCACTGTGATCATTTTTGCAAAAATGTTCCCCCCACAGGTGTATCATTTTTCTTCTTGTTAACACCGAACCTATGTGAATTAATTTTCATAGACTGTATCCTTTCTCACTTACTGTCAAATTTTGGATGCATTACATACATTTTTGTCCTTTTTCATCTTAAGTGAAATTGGTGGTACGTATTATACATGAGAAAATAAAATTGCTATTCTGGTGCCCCCCCATTTGCCTCCCTCCATTCACCTACCTCAAAATATGTGCTTACCTACATCATCTTGATCCCCATCGGAGGCAGCCTGGAGATCAGTTCAGCAGGCAGCATGACTACATTGGCCTCCTGCTTCCTGAATCTCAAACTAGGTCCTTACAGGGGGTTCACTTTTGAATGGTTGCACGCAGAAGATTGTGCGACCATTCAACTGTTTCAGCAGGTCGCATGGCTAAAAAGCACTTGTTAAGCACACGGAGGCAGCTGGAGTGACACGTGTGCTGCAGATAATACTCCGTTGAGCAGAAGGCACAGGCTAGCAGGAAGTATTATCTGCAGAACATGGAGGTGCTCCAGCTGCCTCCTTGTGCTTAACAAATGGGTTCAGACCCAGGGGAAGGACACAAACTGAATTGAGAGATATGTGAAGATGGCAAAAAGGACAAAAAAAATAAAAGAATACAATTATCTGCAGCACGCGCCCATTGGCTATGCGATGTGACAGTCTCGCTCTGTCACGTACTGTGAGATTGTCATGTGGCACTTTTTAGCCATGTGACCTGATGAAACAGTTGAATGGTCGCACGCTCTTCTGCATGCTACCATTGAAAAGGATACCCTCACAGGGTACTATTGTTAGCTTGAATTAGCGCATTAAAACTAGTAGTGCCCTGTGAGGAACTAGCTTGAATTAGTTTCAGTTAGAATAGATCTTCACAGGGTGACTCAGGAAGAGGGTGGCAAATGCATGCATGACATCGTTGCATGGACCCCCAGCTGCCTCTAGAGGGGGTCAGTATGATGGAGGTAGGCACATATTGAGGTGGGTGGAAGGAGGGAAAAGGGAAAATCAAGGGCACGTGTTATACACATATATTTCTTTTATCCCCTACAGTCTTGGGTTTAATTTACACCTATGTATTATACACGTGCATATTGAAACTATAATGATGTTTTCGGTTATTTCACACGCATGATGAGTTAGACAATCTTAGATGATCTGTAAGATTGGCCGATGCACAATTTAATGTGGCACTATTTAGGGAGCTCTTGTTTTATACAGTTGTTTTATATTGGGGGCTGTTTAATCTATCTGTTTAATCTACCATGTGTATGCAGTAGTGTTTGAAAGTCTTGGGATTTTGAACAGAACTTTATGTTCGGGGGTTGTAGGTGACTACCAATGGCACCCTATTTTCTTCTTCTGGGTACATGGTGGCTCCCTCAGTTTGAGTGTCTGTGACCTCAGCGTTATATCTTTGACTGATAAAATCTATCTTGAGATTCGTAAAATGTTTATACTGGTCAGAAGTTTTAGAGCAGATTCAATTATACCTTAGGGCTAGGCTGTAAACAGTAGCATTATTTGTGTGTCTAGGATAAAAACTGTAAAATGCAACGTGTTGTCATCTGCAGTGTTTTACTGTAACACATTTTTTGCCTATATTTCCTATAGGTACTACATTTCCCACTGTAATATTGCTTCTTCTGAGGGCTGTAGTTTAGAAATAAGTGGCTGAAAGTCAAAGTTGTGAGTTTAAAAAATAAACTGTACAATGTGGCAGATGTGTATTGTAGTGGTGGTGGGGTACTGGCTGGTATGGTGTGATTTGTGTTTGTATAGTGTCATGTTTGCATCAAATCTCTATCCTCCTTCTCACATTATTGACACACATTACTTGCTCAACAGCAGTGGTCCCTAGTGGTGTAGATGGTAGAAACCCTTCTTCACATACCTCCTCCACCTCCTCATCTGTGCTGCTGTGCTGTTAATATATTTGTTCTGGCTTTGTCTGTCATACTCCTCTGCAGCAGGAGCCATAGGTGTTTTTTGGACTGAACTAACTGTAGGCACTGGTAGTAGTACACTGTCTGACACATAAATAACTTCACTACTTTTTTTTGTGCCCTAGAGCCCTGGGGACTTTTTAAAGTGTTTCTGCTGCTGATTGTTGTGGCACCTTTGGACTGCTGATAGTGTGTCTCCCAGTCAGACCTATGGTTGTGCTTCTGGTGGGACCTCATAGAGGAGGTGCCTAGGTGTGAGCCTGCTTTCCCCTGCTCACGTGCTTTTTGCACAGATAACAGATAGCAACATGCTTACCTTGAGGATCCCGAGTGAAGTATCTCCATACTATAGACTTCATGGAATGAGGGGTTCCTGAGGTGGTGCTGCTGAAACTACTACTACTACTGGGGCTAGATGTTGATTCAATTCTACTGTCACTACTACTAGGTGTCAAAGGTGCAGCACTTACAGCAGCAGCAGTTGAGGCACTCGTCATATCTAACATTGTGGATGTTAATAACCTGTGTTGCTGTTGCTTGGTACTCAAAACAGGTGTGTGTTTAGCTGAGTGGGATTTGGACTTTGAAGAAGCGATGAGGCCTTATGGGGCGACTGTGTGCTTTTTGACATCTGTGCTTGTCCAGGGCAGACTTTCCAATGGCATTCTCAAACAGTTTAAAGACAGGCACAGTGCTCCTTAAAAGTGGTAGAAGATTCAGCCTTTGCCTTTCTGCTAATATTATAGCCCTGTCATCATCCTCATTCTCAACTTCATCTGTATTTGAAAAAGAGAAGGATGCTAGAGGGATATATTCTAGATCTGCATCATCATCAGTCATCATTAGGTCATCCTCAGCAGCATCAGCATCACCTGACAATTCTTGCCCACTACCCTTATATTCCTCTAAGCTTTTGGAGGTCTTAAACAATTTCTTTTTATCTTAACTGTAATAAAGTTCCCTACTACTTTGAGGATGGTTTTTTGGTACTTGTTTTTCTCACTATCTGATGCAGCAGGCAGTTCAGCTGCTACACCTTCCTCTATTATGCAATTGCCAGCATCATCTACACTTGAATGTGACTTGTTGTTGTCTTCAGTGTTCTTCTTATATGGTTCTTTATTTCTACTGGCACTGGTGGTGCTGGAACAAGTTTTGTTGGGACCTTGACAAACTGCATCCTCCCTTGGAGTAGAGGGATCATCATCATTGATTGCACATGCTGCAGAAACCATTGCTGCAGTCAGTTTTTGAACTACTACTACTCTCGTCCCTGCACTGCACCCCCCTCCCCTTTGTGTGTTTTCTGGACATTACTCAACTATTGTGTTTTTACTCTACGCAACACAAATGACGGAGTATGATCTAAGCCCAGTCAGCTGTCTGTCACTGTTACCTAGCATATTTAGTTATTTATTAATTTATATATACATTATTTATTTATTTTTTTAAAGTTGTCCACACTGTTGTATTATCGCAGTCTGTCCAAAAAAAAGCATAACTGAAAAACAAAATCAACAACTTCTTTCCCCAGACTTCCCCACCCAGCACAGAGACAATAACAGCAAGATCAGCAAACAAATAGGTCTCTAGCTGCCTGTGTCTTGCCAGTCAGTCACATGGAATTTTGGAATATTTGGGGTCAACCTCCTTCCTCCCTTCTTCTCCCCAGAGTGCCCCACTGACTCTCCTAATACACACACAGAACAAATGTCCTACTAAAAAATTCCCTAAACTAAACTTCAGTTCCCCTCTCTGTCTTCTTTAGATCAAACAAGGTGCTGCTCTCTCCTCTCACAAACACAGAATGGCTGCTGTGAGAGCCTGATACCCTTTTATATGGCTGTAGAAAACTTTCATTTGGTGGAGAAAAATTTTCCTTCCCATTGATTTCAATGGGCGAAAAAGGCTGGAAAAAGCAGAAAAACCACACTTTTCAAGGGAAATTATTTGCCAAGCAGAAAGTCCCATTATTCGCTGATTTCAGTTTGAGGCGAAAGTTTTCACCCATTCCTAGTCATGACAGAGGTGTCCTAGCTTTTTCAATCCAGCAAGGTAGGAGCTACATGACATTTCCATTTTAAATGGAATGCACATTTTAGCTACATTTAAAACAAGAAACTACAGGGCAGTTGAAGTAGGATTATTAGGTGAGATAGATTGCATAGGGTTGTTTCAGAATAGGAACATCAAAAATGGTTTCCATTTCAGCAAGAATCGTATCCCAAAAGAGCTGGGCATGGTAGCAAGACCACCAGATATGAAACAAGGAGCCTGTCTCTGATTTATCCCACCAGCAAATGCTGGAGTAAATGGTATGCTGATTGCTTGTTGTACGGTACCAGTGAGTAAAAAATGTATAGTCAGTCGCAAAAGCAAGGGTCTGCAAATCTCACTCCCACCTCAATAAAATCATCATGAGAGGCATTAATAAGCATATTATAGATTTAATCTGAGCCTCACAATCCTTCTCAAATGGTGAGGGGGCCTTAGGAATTCCTGCTTTCAAGGAAAATAATTAAGAAAGTTATATACCTGTAAACCTATAATGCTCAGAAATGGGAAGATATAGCATATTTTGGAGCTTGTCAAAATGCAAGAATGTACCTTGCTGCACAAAATTACTCTAATAGTTTACCTGATACTAACCAGTTAGTAAAGCCACTCAGGTACAATCCGGGAGGGAATTCACAATTATGAAGGATAGACAGTAAGGGAGATACAGCATTGGAAAGATTAGAGGTAAGTCCTAGTTTTTTTCAATTGACTAAAGGAGAAAGGATAGTCATGTATTGTTTGAGGGGGGAGTGAAGGCAGGAGTAATTGTCCAGGGAAGCATTTGAACCAGGTCAAATGTGACAATATCTTAGAGAAGTCTAATCCAGATAGTCAGGCAGTACATGGAACCAGTGCAAAATTGTGGTGAGCTGTATTGGATGGTAATAAAGTTAACACATTCGGAACACCCAACCCACCCTGAACCCTGTTCCTCATCAAGAGCATCAGGGAGGGAGTTAAACAAAAAAGCTATTGTTGATTATCTTTTGATTGGATGAAAAAATCCTTCCTGACCCCAAATGAAACCTTTTACTGAAAACTATCCAGGACATACCTGAAAATGAGAGAAATCTCAATGTATTCTTCCTGGTAAAACATTTTCTAAATAAATAAATAAAATACATAAATAAAATATGCAATCTAATTTTTCCCATGATCAACATTCTTTATGTACTGAAACCAACTGTCATAGTTCACTAAATTGTTCTAAAAGGTATCAAATAATCTTTTAAAAGTATCGACAGATTCTGCCAATAGTCTCCCGAAGCAAAGAATTCTGCATATTTACTGCCCTTCCTGTAAAAAAAAAACAAACTCTACCATTGTTTAAGTTGAAAGAACCATTCTGTCTTAATGGATGGCCCCATCTCTTTGAGTAGATAGTTCACCATAGAGTTCTTTGTAGTATCCTTCGTATTGGCCTTGAATACATTTGTAAATATTAATCATTTTCCCTCTGAAAATCTATTTTCTAATGAAAACAAACCAAACTTTACTAGTCTCTCTATAACTAAATCCATTTTTCCGTTTTGTTGCACATCTCTTTACTCCTTTCCAGTTTAATAATGTATTTGTAATTGAATTTACCCAAATAGAATATTCTAGAGGAAGTCTTACCATGGATTTACAGAACAGTAGAATTATATTTTCATCCCATGCATCTATGCCCCTTTTTAAACAATATTTTACTGTGTTTGCTCCTGCAGTAGCTGAGTGATACTGCATGTTGTTGTAAAGTCTGTTATCTACAAGTACTCCCAGATCCTCTAACAAGGGCTCACCAAGCAGTTTCCAGTAATGTACATGTAGCATACTTGTTTCTGCAGCTCAAATGTCCAACCTCATATTTATCTAAACCACATCTGCCACATACATAAAAATGAGTACATAACAGATTTGTCACTATATGAAGCAATACCTAAATATTTATGGACTGGAAGAGTGGGCAGAACTATTTGAGAACAGTTAGAAACAGAAAAAGAGCCTAAATATACTAAACACTTGAATGTCTTGGGCAAATCCATAGAGTTCACAGGTACGGCTATTGATATAAGAGGAAGTGGTATAAAAAAAGAGTCCTCTATTTGACTCCACCAAATCTGAACATATATATATATATATATATATATATATATATATATATACAGTGAGACACTGTGACAGTTGGTATCTGTTCATTAATGTACTGAAAGCTCTGTGAGACAGCAACTTAACTTGGCTTCTACCTACGTGAACCAAGAGTAGGGCAGGACAATGTAAAGGTGGAGTGAGTCAGCCAGTTACATTTGTCCTTTCTCCCATGATTTCTTATGGTGACTCTGTGGTCAGAGCTGCAGTGGTGGATTATTACATTCCTCCCATATTAAAACAATGTGTTAGTGACATCTTTTGCATTCAGTAATTAATGACTATTATATGTCTGTAGGTCAGTCCTTTATTGCTTCAACTATGTATATGAAAGTGTGGATTGGGATTTTTGTTATGTAATCGTAACATATTGTGTTTTTATTTAATTTACTAATTTGGGCTGTGACAGTGGTTGGTGGTGTCATAGAGTGCGCAGGGCAATGCACATAATGAAAGGGGAGCCCTATCAGTTGCTCTTGTCCCAGGCCCCATGATTTCGGATGCAAACCTGAGTGCAGCTCAATTGCACCATAATTATTAGGTATGTTTAAATAATATTATATCCTAGTGCTAGACATGTCTACTAATTCACTAGTCTCTGACCTATAAAGAAATCCAGATGCATAAGGTATTATGTTCATATCTATGTTTAACCATTTGAGTGTCAGAGGGGTGTTCAATGCACTGCTTTGCATTGTGTTGTGCACCCCTCTTGCACTCAAAGGGTTAACATTGGGTAGACTAGTCACTTTTTATCTCCTGACTAGTAACTTTTTTTTCTCTGACTAGTAACATCATTGATGTTTTCCAGCCCTGATTATGCAACTTCTTACCTAGGCTGGAAATTATCTATGGCTCTTTAAGCTTGAAACTTGGGACCTTCAGCCAATACCTAGCAATGCCCTAGTTATTTGTTCACATTCACAACTGGAATTCATCTGGGATGATACCATGTTCCAATCATGTCAGCTACCTCCTTGTGCTATTCTGCTTTTGGGAGGTGACTGAATGCCAGCCAATGTCATCATCATCAACCATACATAAATGGTTGTCACTCACTTGAGTCTGCCATTCATTTTAGGTTGAAATGGGCCCCATAAAATCCAGTGTTATTTGTGTGAATGATCTGTGCATCAGCCCCTTAGGTTACCACCAAGATCATCTATACTGCAACTGCATAAAATGCAGAGAAGTTGCCCATATAAAAGTGTGAAACAGAAAGTAAAACACATTTTTATTCATAGAGTGTTTGGCATTACTCCTTGAAGCATCCGTTACTTAAACCTCTTCTTATCAATAAAAAGGTTAGCACTTTAAATAGCCCTCCCCTCCAAGTGTGCTACTTTGAATCAAAAATAGGGTTTAATTAAAAGGATAGTAATACTTTGTTTTAACTTTAATTTATATTGTATCCATTAAAAAAACATGAAGAACGATATAAGTCTTATCTCTCAAACATTTATGGTTTGAGACATATTCACAAGCAAAGTTTCCCCTCCCGCCCCTTTTACCTAGTGTAAGCCATCTCTTATCAGACGTGGAATCCAGTCCATAGACCAGACACATAACAGAAGGGGACAATCTTCATCCTTTGAGAACAATGAAAGCCCTGCCCCTCTTGACAAGTTTTTCAGGTTTTTCCCTTATCTTAATTGAAGACTGTCCCTCTCTGCAGTCTACTTGGGCACATCCCTTCTGATCTGGCTGAACAGTGTTACATCAGTAAAAGGGGCAGGAGGGGGGATACTTTGTTATTGAATTACTCTTGAACTACAACTCTGACAGTATTGAAATAACACTCTCCAAAGTCCAAATACTATGATGATTAATTAGAGCTGCTTTTATAATGAAACATTACTATCCCTTTAAATTGTTAGTGATAAAATGTTGTGGCTTGTATTGAAGTCATGACTTGCATTGGTGACATGCAGACAAGTGGAGTTGGAAAGAATCTGCCGTTAGAACTGAAGCAAGAGTTGGAAATCAACAGAGGTCTGTGGTGAATATAATTTTACTACAACCACATTTAAATTTTGTATACTTTACCTTAGAGTGAGCATTAGAAAACAGCGTAATACTAGTTGAATTGTAAAATTAGGCATGAATGATAGCAGGTTAGGGATTCTCATACAGTGTACATCTTGTCACATGTTTGAATACTTGGAACAATTGTTCCAGAGGTCATACCTCTGTGCTAAGTGTGAGCATATTTTCTTTTTAGAATGTAAGATATTGGATCTGCAAAGAAACATTGCAACATTGCATGACATTGGAAACCTGGAAAGGAGCTTAGAACTCACAGAGCAGGTAGAATGTGGTGTTAATGGTGAAGAGGGTGGAGTTGCAGATGAGGAATGCCAGGTAGGCATCTGGGTAACAGTGTGGAGGACAGGTAGTGGGCAGAGGAAGAGGAACACCAGTTCTGAGATGACCAACAGATTTGCAAGATTGTGTGAAGATGTTGATGAGGATAGCTCAGAATTGGCAACATTGGAAAAGGCTGATTCCTCTAGATGGGATTCAGAGTAGGCAGAAACCAAGGCAGGTGGTGGTAATAGGGACTCTATGATTAGGAGGGTAGATAGGGTTATCTGCTGCTAGGAATGTGAGTGCCAAACAGTATGTTGTCTCCCTGGTGCTCAGGTTCAGTATATTGTGGACAGGGCAGACAAATTATTGGGAGGGGCTGGAAATGGTCCAGCTGTTTTGGTACATATTGGTACCAATGACAAAGATGGAGGTCCCTAAAAAATGATTTCAGGGATTTAGAGTGCAAGCACAAGGCAAGGACCTCCATGGTAGTGTTTGCTGCAGTACTACCTGTGCCATGCACCAGTGCAGGTAGGCAGAGGGAGCTTAATGCGTGCTTAAGTACTGGTGTAGAAAAAATGGTAGTAGTGGGTAAAATATGTAAAGACTTCAAAATGAATTGTATGTTGGTGAATGCAAGAAGTGTGGTAGGTAAAATGGGAGAACTAGAATTGCTGGCAGTTAATGAGCATTTGGACATAACTGGTAAAACCGAAACATGGTAGGACATAGTAACATAGTAATTTAGGTTGAAAAAAAGACTTGCATCCATCTAGTTCAACCCTTTTCCTATTCCTGTTTACCACTGTTGATGCAAAGGAAGGCAAAAAACACCCTCAATACAGCAATTTAAAATTCTGCCTTGAATGGGGGGGGGATTCCTTCTTAATTCCAAATGGCAATCAGATTTCTCCTTGGATCAACAAGCACTAACTAAATATTAATACAAATACTAACATACATAGCCCTCTATGTTCTGCTCTTTTAAATAAGTATCCAGGCCCTTTTTAAAGGCATGTAATGTATTCAATAGCACCACCTCCTCAGGTAGTGAATTCCATACCTTTATTGTCCTTACTGTAAAGAAACACTTCCGCTGGTATAGATGAAATTATAGAGCACTATTCCCTGTTTAGGATTAATATAAGAGGGGGAGGTGTGTGCTTATATTTGATACCAGATCTAAATCCAATTTTAACCCACTGAGTGCCAGAGGTTTACAGAATGCATTGCTTTGCAATGCATTCTGTATCCCTTTGGCACTCAAAGGGTTAAGGGGTGATATTTGCGAGGAAACTGGTCATAATGTGGAGCCCTTGTGGGTAGAAATTTAGGCTAACTGTGGAAAACAAGGTAAAAAAGGTACTGGTAGGTATATGCTACAAACCACCAAATATTGAAGAGAATGTTGAGGCCCAACTGTAAGTTGAGCATCTTGGGCATACTATAATTATGGGAGGTTTTAACTATACTGATATCAGACCTTTCAGAATGTTATGGGAAGCAGGTTTGTGGCATGCTTAGGGATATCTACATGTCACAAATGGTGGAAGTGCCAACAAGAAATAACAATCTATTGGTGAACATTTGGGAAACAGTGATTACAACATGGTTACATTTGAGATCAGTTTGACAAAGCAAAAGTGTATATGTTCAACCAAAACTCTTATTAAATTATTTAAAGGCAAAAATACTGAGGGGAAAATGGTCAGAATTTAAATTTGGGTTGCAGAAATGTGTTTAAAAGTATATACCGAAGGGGAAAAAATACACACAGCCAATGTGGTTAAATGCAAATGTAAAGAAAGAAATGTCATGGGAAAAAAAGGCATTCAACATTTTGAGTGCCAGAAAGGTATCAAATGCATTGCAAATCAATGCATTGGATACCTCTTTGGCACTCAGAGGGTTAAGTATAAAGGAACAGAACATTATTTCTTGAAATACAGGGAGTGCAACAAAGATTGAAAAAAGGCAATTAGATTAGCAAAAATAGATAATGAATCTCGAATTGCAACGGAGAACAAGACTAATCCCAAGAAGTTTTTCAAATACATAAATAACAAAAAGACTTACGAGGGAGTGCATTGGACCTTTCAAAAATGAGATGGGTGAGTTGATTAGAGAGGAAAAGGAAAAGGAAAAGGCTGATGTTCTAAACACTTTCTTTTTATCAGTATATACCAGGGAACAAGAAATGGTAGAAGAGCCTCATAAAGTAACAAATAAAACCATACCATCCTATATAATTATTCACTAGGATATTTGTCAGAAGCCATCATGCTCAGTACAGACTGCCTGAATGCTCAGAATGCTGGGAGCATTCTGTGCCTTCGGGCGCTCTCTACTGAGCATTGCGTGAGTGACAGCAGACACAGAGCAGGACCGGTCTTTTAACCCTTGGAGTGCCAGAGGGGTACACAACGCAATGCTTTGCGTACCCCTCCGCATTCAAAGGGTTAACATCTCCCAGACATTGGCCCGTGTACACGGGCTTTTACACTAGTTATAATATATTAGGTTAACACAAGAAGAGGTCATGGGAAGACTGAACAAAATTAAGACTAACAAAGCACCGGGTCCTGATGGTATACATTTAAGGGTTCTTCAGGAACTCAGGGCAGAGTTAGCAAGACCCCTCTTCTCTCACCAGAGGCTCAGTGCCATAAGATTGGCTTAAAGCCATAGTTTGACCTCTATAGTGGGAAAATGTCAGAAAGGATAACAAGGGATTGTTATACAATAGAAAACAGTATTATTAGCAGGAATCAACATGGTTTTATGAGGAATAGATCGTGCCAAACTAATCTTTTTAGTTTCTGTTAAGAAGTAAGTAGCAACCTAGATTATGGTAAAGCAGTAGATGCAGTATATCTAGTTTTTGGAAAGGCATTTGATACAGTGCCACACAGGAGTCTGGGGTATAAAATTAAAAAATTAGGGCTAGAGGATAACTTTTGCAGTTGAATAGAAAACTGGTTGAAGGATAGGGAACAGTGTGTTCTTGCAAACGGACATTTCTCCAATACAGTTAAAGTTGAGAGTGGAGTACCTCATAGTTCCGTACTTGGGCTTCTACTTTTTAACATGTTTATAAATGACCTGGCAATAGACACAGAAAGCAAAATATCAAGATGGCACTAAATTATACAGAGTATATTTGTTCTCTACAGAGGGCTTTACATAAAATGGCAGATTAGGCAAACAAAATGGAATATGAAGTTTAATGAAGGAAAGAGTAAAGTCATGCATTTGGATTTTAGGAACGTTGTTGCTAGAGAAAAACCTAGGAATCCTTGTAAACTACAAACATGGAAGCAGTGACGTGTCAAATAGCAGTAGTAAAAGCAAACAAAGCCCTATCTTGCATAAAAAGGGGAATTGAAGCATGAGTGGGTAACATAATGTTGCCACGGTATAAATCATTGGTAAGACCTCACCTTGAATATGCAGTGCACTTTTGGGCACCAGTTCTAAAAAGGATATTCTAGAACTGGAGAAAGTAAAGCAAAGAGCAGCAAAACTAATTAAGGGAATGGAGGACTTGGGTTAAAAGGAGATCTTATCACAATCTACAAGTTTTTGAGCGATCAATACAAGGATCTCTCTGGTGAGCTGATCAAATAACCAGGGACGAAAGGAGGTTTCAACCTCAACAAAGCAAGGGTTTTTTTACAGTTAGGTCTATTAATATTTCTTTCAAGTGGGAATATACAGGGTTATACTGTGTAAAAGGAAAACAGGAGGTTCAGATAAAGAATAACGCAGCAGGAAAGCTTATATAATTCTCATTATTCTGGGTTATGGGGCAAAGGTTGAACTTGATGGACTCGTGTCTTTTTTCAACCTAATTTACTATGTTACTGTGTTATCACTAGATTTATCTCACATATTCAAGATGAAATCTATGGGATGCATCAGTGTTAAATGTGTCATCTTTGGTTAAATCCAGCCCATATTTTGAGATTATCAATGCCCTTTAAAGGGCAATCATGTGGACAATGCCCTATTGGCTCCCCTAGGTGCAGATTTGCTGGTGAAGCCAGGGTTGCATTATCAGCCCCACCAGACCAACAATGGTACAAAATGAGAAGGGGGGATGCTGAAACGATGCACCCTTGCAGGTCCCAAAAGAAGTTACTGAATTGCAACGTTAAAGTTGCACAGTTCACTCTTACTGGGGTCCTCACAATCAGCCCCCATAGACCTTACAGTAGGGCTTCCAGGCACTACACTAAGGGTCTGTGGAGGCTGTATGTGCAACCTCCAAAGTTGTTGGCTGAGAGACACAAACTTCAAGATTTCTTTCTAGCCAGGTGGTCAGTTTTATCAGCCATTTTGGTAGCAATCCCCTGGGCTTTCACTATTACAACTTCCATAAAAACAGATTGAGTAAAACATGATAAATGTCCTTTAAAGGGGAACTACCACCCCGCAATAACTTAAGCTTCACTGATTGCTCATCTGGCGACTAGCTGCTTAGTAGCGCTAGTCGCCAGAAATATTATCCGGTTCTGCAGATATCGGCGTTTTACCGATGGTGACAGGAGCAGGAAGCACGGACGTCTCTTCACAGTGACGTCCGTGCGCCTGCGCTGTCAGTCCCTTTTGAACTGCGCGGTTCAAAAGGGACTGACAGTGCAGGCGCACGGACGTCACTGTGAAGAGACATCTGTGCTTCCTGCTCCTGTCACCATCGGTAAAACGCCGATATCTGCAGAACCGGGTAATATTTCTGGCGACTAGCGCTACTAAGCAGCTAGTCGCCAGATGAGCAATCAGTGAAGCTTAAGTTATTGCAGGGTGGTAGTTCCCCTTTAAGCCCAAGTCATGAATTTTGGGAATGGTTTCTATTTATGTACATCTGGGAAGTTAAAAGTAAATCAACACATAGCTCAGTCAATTCATGCCTTCTTCAACTAATTGTAAAGTACTGTGTAAACTTGTGACACTATATAAATAAATATATTTATTTGTTCATACCCAGATGATGCTGTGTGCATAACTTGATGGTAAATCATGCCTGAGTCAGATTTTCAAATATCACATGTCAAAGTCATACTTTATAACTTAGTAACCAATCTTGTTATTTAATCATCCATCAAAATCCCAACTAAAAGCCTTCTTGTATTGTCATATGTCTGTCTCTGGCTTTACATGCCTGACCTAACGATCAGTTAGAGTTATCTTCTTTCATTTATAGAAACAAAGTGAGCCAAAATTATATAGGCTCATTCTATCCAGAAATATATTCTGCTATTCTTTTGACATTTCATATATTCTGATTTTGGGTAACTGGGTAAAGAGAGAAAAATAAATATTCACCATTATTTTCACTATGTCTACATTTGTACTATTTTAAGTAGAAAAACAAAATTCACTAATTTGGTTTAAGGGTCAGACATTGGCAGAGTAGGCATTCACCTAAGTTTTTCAGGGTGCATTAGTTGTGCTGGCCATGCCCACATTTGAGTTTAGCCAGTGTGCATCTGGTGCCAACCAAATCCTGGAATGTTTATTTATGAGTTTGTACTCCCATGTATTGAATATTTTAGAATCACTTGGGTGCTGGAGAGGACTGCAACACATTTTTTTCTCAATGTGTGAGAGACCTCTCTGGCAACCTAGAAAATAAGAACATTTTAGTGTTTGTCTGTAACAGGTTAAGGGTATTTTCTGTGCAAGGGGACAGTGAGGTGGATGGGAGTGAAGTCAAGTAAGATATGGGATGTGGCTATTGGTGGAACTAATGGTTCCTTACATATGGTTGCCTGAGATCAAGCCCACAAAACAGGTCATGCATTAACTCCCTAGTGCCAGTAATTTTATTATCCTGTGTCCAAGGTTAGTCTTGAGTAATACTTGTGTTTACCTAGGACCACTCCAGAATGAAGGAGGTTGGTACACATTTCTACATATACTAGCAAGGGAAACATGGTGCTGCCTCTGCAAAAATATATTTACAAATGCACAAGCTCTTTCTCATACATACATTCACTCATTTTAAACACACATTCAAATATATACAATTTTACACAGATACACAATCATAATCACACACTGTCATATACACTTTCTGTCTCTCATACACATACACTGTCTGAATTCTGAGTGTGTTATTATTTTTTTTTTGTATTGCTGTAGCCAGTGCAACAGCCCTGGTACTAAATTCAGGTTATGCAATAAGGTGTGTTAAAGCGATGATAATAAGAAGATAACTTCTCCATTTACCATGTTATTCTGTGGAGCCTATGCACTAAGAGCTCTCAGACTTTACGGACCTTAGTGAATAGGCTCTATAGAGTAACATAGGAGTTGGAGAAGTGATATCACTGGATATTATCTCCTCTTCATCACACTTTAGTGCATCTCCCCATTGTGTTTTGGTAGTAACTGTTTGAGATCCAGAGGGGTGTCTATTATATTGCCTTTTTATGTGTTATGCACCCCACTGTCACCCAAAAGGTTAACTCTCTATTACACTGTTATGAACACATCCAAATCATGTGACTATGAGTATGCCCTTATTCCCCACAGAGGTTGGTAATTTATTAAATATTTGTGCTTTCTAATAGAAACAATTTATAATATTGAGCCCCTTTGCTAGTTTGGAGAAGGGGTGATGTATATTAAAAAGCATTTTTATTAGTAAGAGGATTATGTAAAATATACGTAGAGCAAACAACTGAACAGGCTTGCTCAACAGGCCACCCTGAACCTATAAGTGCATCAAGTGAGTGGAGGAGCAAAGTTGTGCTGGTGAGGGGTTTGTGAGGGGGAGAGATGCAGTGGAGCAGTAGAAGAAACTGAGTGAGAAGCGAGTGGCTTGTGGCCTTGTGAATGGGGAATGAAGGGAGAATGGCTGAGAATATGGAAATAATGAGGGGACTGAGTTGGAAATGGGTGATGAAACTGAAAGAGGAGAGAAGGGAAACTGAGAGTAGGCGACTATCACAGCATGCAGAGACTGTGATGAGTGAAGGGACTGAGAGCGGAGAAATCCTTGGATGTCACTATATTAAAAGAACACTAATACTCTGTATTTTGTTCTACCCTCTGCAAGAATTATTTATTTGTTGTCTAAGATCTACAATCTAGTCCGACATATGCTCTGTCATAGCAGACATTCTTGCCTTTTTCGGGACTCCAATTGATTGTAAATGGGCAGAGATAAGATAACAGCAGTGGGTACTAATCCCAATTAATTAACTGAGCTCTTATCTCTCAATACAACCAAAACAAAAATATTTAAGCAAAATGGTCTCCGAGCAGGACAA
The DNA here is from genome assembly GCA_037306005.1 of Rhinophrynus dorsalis. NCBI lineage: Eukaryota > Metazoa > Chordata > Amphibia > Anura > Rhinophrynidae > Rhinophrynus > Rhinophrynus dorsalis. The sequence goes on from CM074721.1 coordinate 253,421,348, forward strand.
TTTACAAATGCATTAAAAAGCAAGTTTAGGATTATATTTTCAGGATATAATTTATGAATAATTAATTTTTACATATGCTAGCTATAATTATGGGATATCTAAAGTTATAGACATCTATTTCATTTTTGGTGTTAGTGTTCACTTGACTCATTGAGCTCTATAGGAGTGACCAACGCGTTGTTCTAGAATCTAGAGGATGCAAGGACCCAGAAGGTCCTTTACACTGAGGACAGGAGAGAAGAGTGGAGTAGATAAATGTTTGAAGAATGAGGGTCCTGCAGTAATTTGAGCAGGTCTCTTCCCTATAGCTGGTCCGGCTGTCTCCAGTAATTATCTATCTGTCTGTCTATCTATCTATCTATCTATCTATCTATCTATCTATCTATCTATCTATCTGTCTCTATGGCTATCTATCTATAGATAGTTACATATGTGTGCATTCAAATGAGAGCATACAGACACAACCATTTTTTTAAACACATTGCTGAACCCCTTGAATGATAGAGAGGTTCTAACACGTTGCTATACAGTCTATTATAGGCATCTCTAGCATCTATGGGATGACAAGAATAAAGTGAACAGAACTACCTTACAAATCAATAAAATCCAAATAAAATTACAAAATAGGCTACTAATAAGTTAATTAAGAAATGCATACACATATATGACTTAGCCAAAACATATATTAACATACTACACCACTACTGAGCTAGCAATTGATGAAATGAAAACATGACACATTTTTTTTTTCGTTATCTTTGTGTTTGCTTTTCAGTTTTATTTTAGAAACGTCAGCTTCATATCACTTGGTATTTGTTAAAATGGACATTCTCATTTGCATCTACAATGTTTTCACAGCCGGTGGCTTCATATTTCCTTTAACACAAATTGTATTAGTGTAAACTGCAAATCTGTTCTGCAGTATTTTTCTTAGTTTAGCTATAATTTGCAGGTCATTTCCTCCCTCCTGTAGATATATTAGTATTGGAAATGTTTGCCTTTAGATTCTCAGAATCAGGAAGTCTTTGAGGCTGTTTGCTAGGGGTGGCAAACTTAACATGGTTTTGGCCACAAACATGTAACTAAACCTCACAATTTTTATCTTCAATAATTAACAGGTTATTTATTGGTAAAGGTAAGGATTTAATGGACAGACGTTTTTTGGTTATTTTGTAGATGTAGCCAATATACAGTTCTTACTTCTTACAGCTCTCCTGACTACAAGTTTGAATGCTAGACTGAGCTCACTGAGAATTTCAGTATATATTTTTTTTATGTATTTTGGGAGGATTTGCCTCCTCCCCTCTTGGATGGTAGCTTCCTGTACTCAGGTGCCAGTTGTAATTAGGGAAGGTATAAAACAGAGTAGAGTAGTTTAGAGTAGAGTAGAGATAAGGTGGTATCACTGCTTTTTAACTATATTATACTAAATAAATGTTCACTCAGATGTGAGGCAAATAGGGTGCCTTGATGAGGAGGGCAAGATTAACATGGTTTTGTCAACAAACATGTAACTAAATCTCAATGCTGTGAATAAAGGGAAGGCCGCCCGGGACGCTGGTGGAGTCTTATTTACACTGTCTGTGCATTCCAGATATCATTCCTCTTTGGCTATACTTACAAGAAGATATCTTGTAAGTAGATTGGGGTATATTGTCTTGATTGGTGTTATTACTGATGCTACTCTCAGGTAGCCTTGCGCTCGTTTCTCTTTTTCTTTTTTCTGTGCAGATATATAGTGAGTGCTACTGAGGACACTCAGGATAAGAGCTGCAGACCGGAGAGTTTAAGACTGAACTTTATTGCCTTGTGGCTCATTTCTCTGAATATCTATTTAAGGATACACATTTTATGGAAGGTGTGCATTGTTACTCTTTTTGTTTCCTATTTATTGGTAAATGTCATGATTTGATATTTTTATTTACTTTTTATATGAAGCCAAGATACAGCTCTTTCTCCTCTCTTGACTGTAGATGTAAGTAGCTGAAAACTACTTCTTAGCTAGATTGAACTCCCTGAGAATTTGAGCATATTTTGTTTTATGCGTTTTGGGATATGTTGGCTCCTCCCTTCCTTTTTGTTGTTAGCTCTCTGTACACAAACACTATTAGCTATTAGGGAAGGATTAACTATCTATCTTGCTTCCCTCACAAGGGTAACTTGAGAACACTGAGAATCTGAATATTTTTTTATGCACTATAGAGAACTGAATTGCAATTCCTGGGCAATCCAGCTGCACCATAGGGATAAAAACAATTAACCATTGATAGTGCTTTTAACCACTTGAATACTATAGAGGTCTCCAATGCATTGCTTCAATAGCAAACTGGTTAACCCTTTAAGGGCTAGTGACGTGTCAGGATTAAATGGATTAAAAGACTAATCTGAATTGATGGGATTTTTTATTTTTCCTGTTATGGCGCCCTTGGTTTGCACCATAACTGCTCAGTTTTTTACCATACCAACCTCTTTGAGTTCTGCTGATCAGAGCTAAGCAAATTGGGAATCTTTAGGTGACTATCTCTGATTAATAAGTCATGAATACACTGCATGATCCCTTTTGAGAACAGAGACAAGAAAATATGTCCTTATTATGAGGCCTTTTTCAAGTCCCCAAATGTTCTGCAATTGCATATGGAGATTTCTATTAAAGAAAATCAAACATTTTAGAAATATGTTAGTCATAATACAGTGCTAGTCAGTCCTTCTTTGATCAGTTTTCTAATGTATCTGAAATTAATGAATGCAAGCTTTCAAGACATAAGTTACTAGAAAGCTTGCATCATAGAGCCACTTAGTTAACAATAAAGGTATCATCAGTTTTACTGTAACACTTTTCTGAAACAAACGAGCACCCTATCAGAAATTATTTAACTAGATATGACAGTCTTTAATAATGTCCTGTTTTCAGTTCCCAGGTGTAAGTTTTTTTAGTACCACCAGATAATAACATCTTTTCAGGAAGCTACGTAGCAGCATAATGTCCCATGCATAACTTTATTGGATTATATTATGCATACCCAGGACATACTTGAAAATTTTATGGAAGACAGACCAGAATTTGGCTACATGCAGCTGGAAGATACATGGATAGCATTCTGAACCTTAATATTACATCTGTCCATTAATTCCATTGTACCAAGTTATATGAATTGTGGCTATCTGGATACTTTCTAGAGCATGAGAGTTTGTTTGATATCATTTAATATCAGTTAATTAATTTGCATTGCCTGGTTTATGAAGGTTAAATACACGCATTACAGATTTTATTATGAAGATTAAAAACCATTTCACTTGCAATAATGAAAGTATATGTGAAGCTAGTATACATCAAAAATAAGTTAGAGGGGGCGTGGCAACGACAGACCAAGATGGTTGCATTATCTGAGTGCTGATCTGAGTGCTCCCTTTACCATGGGTGACAGCTGATCTTTGATCCTAATCTGCTAGTCTCCCCCATTCATATAGTCTGGATATCTTGTCTTAATTGTTCTTCCCATTCTGCTACATGGCTGATGGAAGGAGAGAATGACTGGGTTTCAGTGCCTGAAAATGATTCTCTGGTCCAGGACTTATTTAGTTCCTCAGGTCCATTACTTCCTGAAAGTGTCCTCTGTGGTTTAAAATGCTATGATCAGCTGTGTTGCATTTGTTATGAAACAAGATCTCAAATCTTTTATCTCAGACATAAAACAAATGTTGAGAAAATCATTTTTGGACCTAGGTAAGGAGATATTCCAATTAGGCCATTGCATAGACCACCTGGAAAAGTATAGGGAGGTGGCCTGCCCTCGTCAACAAGAGTTGGAGCAACTCTTTACACAGAAAGTAGATGCTATACAATAATGGACTGCAAAATAGTTGACCTGGACAACAGTGGAGAGCAGTGCAACATCAGGATCCATGGAAAAACCATGCCTGCAACCCCTCAAACCATATTTATGGGGTGCAGGGAATCCCCAAAGCCCATCTGATACAATTATACAGAGTTCACAGAGCACTGTGACTTCAAGAACCACCAGGAGTCCCACCTAGAGATGTTATTTGCTGTTTACTAGTGATGAGCGAGCACCCCAATGCTCGGGTGTTCGGGTGCTCTGACCGAGCACCCCCTGAGGCTCGAGTGCTCGGCCGAACACCCGAGCCCCATTGAAGTCAATGGGAGGACTCGAGCATTACACCAGGCACCCCCTGCTCTGATGAGGGGAGGGTGCCTGGTCCATAGGAAAAGGGCAGAAAATGATGGAAACACCACAGAAATGGTTCAGGGACAGCATAGGGAGGATGTCTGGATGCATCTTGGACTCCAACATCGCTGCTGGGAACGATCTTTCGCCCGTAGTACGCCATTTTTACAGACTGACCATAAAACACACAAAAAGGAAAATAAAAACGACTTTAGGCGAAAAATTGTTACCAAACAATATTTGCTGTATATTTACTTGTATATCATCTGCAAATTATCCCAAAAATTTCCTTGATTTTCGGAAGTGAGGCCATGATTAAGAGGGAAACGTGCGCAGAGGCAAATTCTCCCAAAAATTTCCTTGATTTTCAGAACTGAGGCCATGATTAAGAGGGAAACGTGCACAGAGGCAAATTCTCCCAAAAATTTCCTTGATTTTCAGAACTGAGGCCATGATTAAGAGGGAAACGTGCACAGAGGCAAATTCTCCCAAAAATTTCCTTGATTTTATTGAACTGAGGCCATGATTAAGAGGGAAACGTGCGCTGAGCCGACCATCTAAAACATTATGGGTGAGGGTCTGCTGCAGAGCTGACCATCCTAAACATTATATGCGAAGGCCCGCTAGTGAGCTGACGCTATAAAACATTATATGAGAGGGCCCGCTAGAGAGCTGACCCAATAAAACATTATATGAGAAGGCCCGCTGGTGAGCTGACCTATATAAAAATTGGCAAACAGGGCCCGCTGGTGAGCTGGCCCTATATAAAAATTATATCACAGGGCCCGCTGGTGAGCTGGCCCTATATAAAAATTATAGCACAGGGCATATGGAAGAGGAGGAGGAGGATGAGAAGATTAAGAGTCAACCATATACCCGTTTTTTGGGTGGAAGGGGTGAATGGGAATACAGAGTATTCACATCATTGTAAATAACATATATAAAGTGAGTTTATGTTCCCCCGGGGCTTTCCTCCAGTGGAGTGGAGAAGTCAGGGGAAATCCAGGCCTTGTTCATTTTTATAAGTGTCAACCTATCAGCATTGTCGGTGGAAAGGCGGATACGCTTATCTGTTATGATGCCACCAGCAGCACTAAATACCCGCTCAGACAGAACGCTGGCGGCAGGGCAGGCCAGCACCTCCAAGGCGTAGAGTGCCAGTTCATACCACGTGTCCAGCTTGGACACCCAGTAGTTGTAAGGCACAGAGGGATCATTGAGGACGCTGACACGGTCTGCTACGTACTCCTTCACCATCTTCCAAAACTTTTCCCTCCTTGTGACACTAGGCTGCGCATCAGGGTGAGGGTGCTGGCGGGGTGTCATGAAGGTGTCCCACGCCTTGGAGAGTGTTGCCCTGCCTTTCTCGGAACTGCTGTGTGCTCCCCTTTTCTCCCCTTCTCGGTTGGCCAAGGTAGCACGTACTCTGCCGCCAGCGTTGTCAGATGGAAAATTTTGGAGCAATTTTTCGACAAGAACCTTCTGGTATTGCAACATTTTGCTTGTCCTCTCCACCGGAGGAATGAGAGATGAGAAATTCTCTTTGTAGCGGGGGTCCAGAAGGGTGAACACCCAGTAATCCGTGTTGTCTAAAATGCGTACAACGCGTGGGTCACGGGAAAGGCAGCCTAACATAAAGTCAGCCATGTGTGCCAGAGTACCAACAGGCAAGATTTCGCTGTCCTCACCAGGAGGATGACTCTCAATATCCTCATCCTCTTCCTCCTCTTCTGCCCACCCACGCTGAAGAGATGGAACTAAAGTTCCATGGCTACCCTCTGTAGCGGAGGCAACCGTGTCTTCCTCCTCCTCCTCCTCCTCCTCCTCCTCCGCCTCCTCCAATTGTCGCTGAGAAGACGAAGTGAGGGTGCTCTGGCTATCACCTTGTGTAAGCTCTTCCTCCCCCATTTCCACCTCTTCCACATGCAAAGCGTCGGTTTTAATTGTGAGCAGCGAGCGTTTCAGTAGACACAGAAGTGGGATGGTTACACTGATAATAGCGTTATCGCCGCTCACCATCTGTGTCGATTCCTCAAAATTGCGTAAAACCTCGCAGAGGTCTGACATCCATTCCCACTCCTCACTTCTGATTACAGGAAGTTGAACGGAGAGGCGACGACCGTGTAACAGCTGGTACTCCACTACTGCCCTCTGCTGCTCACAAAGCCGGGCCAACATGTGGAAGGTGGAGTTCCAGCGCGTGCTCACGTCACACAGCAGCCGGTGAGCTGGCAATTGTAAGCGCTGCTGCAGCTTCAACAGGCCGGCTGAAGCTGTTGATGACTTACGGAAATGTGCACACACGCGGCGCACCTTGGTCAAGAGATCATGCACATTGGGGTAGGTTTTTAGAAATCGCTGCACCACTAAATTAAATACATGCGCTAGGCATGGTACGTGTGTGAGCTTGCCGAGCTCCAAAGCCGCCACCAAGTTACGCCCATTATCACACACAACCATGCCTGGTTGCAGGTTGAGTGGCGAGAGCCACTGCTCGGTCTGGTGACTAATCCCCTGCAACAGCTCTGAGGCCGTGTGCTGTTTGTCCCCAAGGCAGATCAGCTTCAGCACGGCCTGTTGACGCTTCCCCACTGCAGTGCTACACTGCTTCCAGCTACTGGCTGATGGGGGAGTGGCGGTGTGTGTAGAGAATTCGGAGGTGGAAACGGAGGAGGAGGAGCCAATAACGTAGGTGCTGGTGGAAACCCTGATGGAGGTAGGGCCCGCAATCCTCGGCGTGGGTAGCACCCGTGCCATCCCAGGGTCCGAGTCGCTCCCAGCCTCCACGACATTCACCCAGTGTGCCGTCAGGGAAATGTAGCGTCCCTGGCCACAAGCACTTGTCCATGTGTCAGTCGTTAAGTGGACCTTCCCAGTAACTGCGTTGGTCAGGGCACGGGTGATGTTACGGGACACATGGTGGTGTAATGCGGGGATGGCACACCGGGAAAAGTAGTGGCGGCTGGGGACCGCGTACCGAGGGACAGCTGCTGCCATCAGGCTGCGGAAGGACTCAGTGTCCACAAGCCTAAATGGCAGCATTTCGATGGCCAGTAATTTTGAAAGGTGTGAGGTTAGTGCTATGGCCTGTGGGTGGGTGGCTGGGTACTTTCTCTTGCGCTCAAATGCCTGGGGTAACGACATTTGGACGCTGTGCTGGGACAGGGAAGTGGATGTGGTCGCTGATGGTGCTTCAGATGCTACAGGTGCAGGGCGGGAGGTATGCGGGCCTGCGCCTTCGACAGGCGATTGGCCGGCACCGAAAACAGGGGAAGAGGAGGCAGTGGTGTGGCCTGCAGACACAGATGGGCGATCCAGGCGTTCCTCCCACTTACTACGGTGCTTGGATGCCATGTGTCGGATCATGCTGGTGGTGGTGAGGTTTCTAGTGTTCATGCCTCGGCTCATTCTGGTGTGGCACAGGTTGCAAACTACAATTCTTTTGTCGTCCGCACTTTCCTTAAAAAAACGCCATACCGCGGAACACTTACCCCTTGGCAAGGTAGATTTACGCAAGGGGGTGCTCCGTGGAACATTTGCGGGCCGGTTTGGTGCGGTCCGCCTTCTTTCTGTAGCCACACCACTGCCTCTTCCAGCCTGTTGCGGTGCTGCAGATGGCTCACCCTCAGGACTGCTGTCATCGCTCGGCTCTACACCTTCCCAGGTGGGGTCAGTCACCTCATCGTCCACCAAGTCCTCCTCCACTTCCTCACTCTGATCATCCTCCTCAAGTCTTGATCCCACCACATACTCAGTCATTGACAACTGTATAACATTCTCCTCAACAAGGTCTTGAGACGGAAATAGTGGTTGATTTAATGGCAACTGTGTCTCATCATCATCATCATCATCCACTACTTCCTTTGACCTTAAATGCCGTTCACATCTGTCATCTTCTTGTGATTGGGTAGCCTCTAGAGGTTGTGAATCAGGGCACAAGATGTCATGTTCCTCTGCAAGCGTGCTTGGAGAGAGGGTCAAATGAAGGATTGGTGATGAGACGAGCTCCTCACTATATCCCAGTGTGGGATCACTTCTTTGACCAGACCGTGTATGGTGGGAGGAAGGATGATCAGAGTGAGGATTATGTTGACCAGACTCTTGGCTACTGAGAGTGGACTTGGTGGAAGACAGGGTGGTGCTTAACCGACTGGAAGCAGTATCAGCTGTCATCCAACCGACCACCTGTTCGCAGTGGTCGGACCTCGAGAGTGATGTCCTGCGACGCCCTGTAAAATTACACATGAAGCTAGGTATGGTGGATGTCTTTCTTTCTTGTGCTCTGGCACCAGGCACAGTTTCTCCGCGTCCTGACCCGCGCCCTGAACTTTCAGGATCACGTCCACTTCCCCGTCCCTTTTTACCCGCCTTCTTCATCTTACACAGAATATGTGACTTTAATATTTGAGTTTGAAAACTTAACAGTATTTCTTATTATTCTGCAACTGTACAGAGTACACAGAATAGGCTGCTAAACTGCGGTGAAACACACTGAATGGAATATGTGACTTTAATATTTGAGTTTGAAAACTTAACAGTATTTCTTATTATTCTGCAACTGTACAGAGTACACAGAATAGGCTGCTAAACTGCGGTGAAACACACTGAATGGAATATGTGACTTTAATATTTGAGTTTGAAAACTTAACAGTATTTCTTATTATTCTGCAACTCTGCAGAGTACACAGAATAGGCTGCTAAACGGCGGTGACACACACTGAATGGAATATGTGACTTTAATATTTGAGTTTGAAAACTTAACAGTATTTCTTATTATTCTGCAACTGTACAGAGTACACAGAATAGGCTGCTAAACTGCGGTGAAACACACTGAATGGAATATGTGACTTTAATATTTGAGTTTGAAAACTTAACAGTATTTCTTATTATTCTGCAACTCTGCAGAGTACACAGAATAGGCTGCTAAACGGCGGTGAAACACACTGAATGGAATATGTGACTTTAATATTTGAGTTTGAAAACTTAACAGTATTTCTTATTATTCTGCAACTGTACAGAGTACACAGAATAGGCTGCTAAACTGCGGTGAAACACACTGAATGGAATATGTGACTTTAATATTTGAGTTTGAAAACTTAACAGTATTTCTTATTATTCTGCAACTCTGCAGAGTACACAGAATAGGCTGCTAAACGACGGTGAAACACACTGAATGGAATATGTGACTTTAATATTTGAGTTTGAAAACTTAACAGTATTTCTTATTATTCTGCAACTCTGCAGAGTACACAGAATAGGCTGCTAAACGGCGGTGAAACACACTGAATGGAATATGTGACTTTAATATTTGAGTTTGAAAACTTAACAGTATTTCTTATTATTCTGCAACTGTACAGAGTACACAGAATAGGCTGCTAAACTGCGGTGAAACACACTGAATGGAATATGTGACTTTAATATTTGAGTTTGAAAACTTAACAGTATTTCTTATTATTCTGCAACTCTGCAGAGTACACAGAATAGGCTGCTAAACGACGGTGAAACACACTGAATGGAATATGTGACTTTAATATTTGAGTTTGAAAACTTAACAGTATTTCTTATTATTCTGCAACTGTACAGAGTACACAGAATAGGCTGCTAAACTGCGGTGAAACACACTGAATGGAATATGTGACTTTAATATTTGAGTTTGAAAACTTAACAGTATTTCTTATTATTCTGCAACTCTGCAGAGTACACAGAATAGGCTGCTAAACGACGGTGAAACACACTGAATGGAATATGTGACTTTAATATTTGAGTTTGAAAACTTAACAGTATTTCTTATTATTCTGCAACTGTACAGAGTACACAGAATAGGCTGCTAAACTGCGGTGAAACACACTGAATGGAATATGTGACTTTAATATTTGAGTTTGAAAACTTAACAGTATTTCTTATTATTCTGCAACTCTGCAGAGTACACAGAATAGGCTGCTAAACGGCGGTGAAACACACTGAATGGAATATGTGACTTTAATATTTGAGTTTGAAAACTTAACAGTATTTCTTATTATTCTGCAACTCTGCACAGTACACAGAATAGGCTGCTAAACGGCGGTGAAACACACTGAATGGAATATGTGACTTTGATATTTTAGTTTGAAGACTTAACAGTATTTCTTCCTATTCTGCAACTCTGCACAGTACACAGAATAGGCTGCTAAACTGCGGCGAAGCACACTGAATGGAATATGTGACTTTGATATTTTAGTTTGAAGACTTAACAGTATTTCTTCCTATTCTGCAACTCTGCACAGTACACAGAATGTGCTGCTAAACTGCGGCGAAGCACACTGAATGGAATATGTGACTTTGATATTTTAGTTTGAAGACTTAACAGTATTTCTTCCTATTCTGCAACTCTGCACAGTACACAGAATAGGCTGCTAAACTGCGGCGAAGCACACTGAATGGAATATGTGACTTTGATATTTTAGTTTGAAGACTTAACAGTATTTCTTCCTATTCTGCAACTCTGCACAGTACACAGAATGTGCTGCTAAACTGCGGCGAAGCACACTGAATGGAATATGTGACTTTGATATTTTAGTTTGAAGACTTAACAGTATTTCTTCCTATTCTGCAACTCTGCACAGTACTCAGAATGTGCTGCTAAACTGCGGCGACGCACACTGAATGGAATACGTGACTTTGATATTTTAGTTTGAAGACTTAACAGAATGTGCTCTAATCTGCAACTTTGCACACTAAACAGAATGTGCTCTAATCTGCAACTTTGCACACTAAACAGAATGTGCTCTAATCTGCAACTTTGCACACTAAACAGAATGTGCTCTAATCTGCAACTGTGCACACTAAACAGAATGTGCTCTAATCTGCAACTTTTCACACTAAACAGAATATTTTTTTTTTTTGTTTTTTTCCCCCCACACAAAATAACCTGCTGCCCCCACACACAGTAGTCCTAAAAAGGACTTTTGGTTCTTTTTTGTCACAATTTTTTTTTTTCCTCCCTACACTGCCTTTCCCTTCCTATCCTCAGCTCTCCCTGGCTCAGACTGAGCCGAACTCGATGGTCAGGTGCTATACAGCACCCGACCACGGGTTCTGGCCAGCCAATCAGTGTAATGCCAGCAGCCAACATGGCTGCTGGCATTACACCGATGTCAGAGCCTCCCTGCACGTTTATTGGCTGCGCAGCAGCCGCAAAACGTGCGGGGAGGAGACCCGAACATGGCGGGCGAGCACATGCGGTACTCGTACGAGTACCGCCATGTGCCGAGCAGAGCGATGCTCGAGCCGATCCGAGCATCGGCCGAGCATGCTCGCTCAACACTACTGTTTACTAAGATATCAAGGTAAAGAAAGGGTCTTGAGGAGAAGCAGAGAGATGGTACCATAAACTTTGCAGGAGTCCCTCTCCAGTTCTACCAAGATCTTTTCCCCATACTTTGCAACTTTGGAGAACTCTGATTGACCACTTGCACAATTTGCAAATAAAGAACCAATGGGGCTTTCCATTTAATATCACGGTACAGTATAGGAGAATAACTGTGGGGCTCAAAACCTCTTGAGGATTTTCCAAGATTTTGTAACTCACTGGGAATCACCTTTCCAGGGGACAACGTGCAGGATTCCAAAATAATTGCTACTCCAACATGATTTTGCCCCATTAGGAAGGAAAGAGGGGACACTGGAACCTGATACAGAGCCCCAAACCGCAAAAGTCCAAATTACTTTTTGTAGATAATCAAACTGGGATGATTGAGGGCTTAAATAGCTTTCTATGGCATCCTACAGTGACTCGATTACCTGCACTTGTCTTAACAGAGATGAAGGTAGAAGAAAAAAAGGAAAAATAAGGAAAATTTTATTTTATTATTGCCAGTAAGATGGGGAAAAATTGGGCCAGAGTGTACCTGGTCTAGTATGCAGGTGTTTTGGTATTTTCAGATTCACACCACTATACTGGAACTCAAACTGTGTTTTGTAAGACTCATGAAATGACAAACAGACTTAACCCTTTGAATGCCAGAGGGGTACGCAACACATGGCAGAGCCATGCCTTACACACCACTCTGACACTCAAAGGGTTAAACCCCTCCAGTATTATATTCTTTTTGATGAATATATCCTTGTGAGTAATATAATGTCTAACTTTAGCTAAGATAAACATATGAGTTACCTAGAGTGCAGCAATATATATCTTGGGTATGACAAAATCCACTAGAAGCTGATTGGCTGGGAGGTGCCTAAGCACACATCCCAGCCAATTGGAGGCTGCCAATCATTTTGAACAGAAACTGGCATATAAAAGCCAGTCTCTGTTTAAAAATCCCTCACTGGGACTTGGGCAATGGCCTGTTATGTACTGAATTGGGCTTACTGACCGTAAGTAAGCCTGGCGCCAAAATACGATCTAATTTAATTTTTTTCAAACAGCTTTTAATGAAGAAAGAAAAAAGAAGGAAACAAGAAGAAAGAAGATTGAAGATGAAGATGAATAGTAGCTGACCAAGGTGCTGAGGACCCCGCTGGACATCAGAATAAGAGGGCAGTGTTTATTTTTCAGGGGATGTGTGAACTGTAGTGAGATTAATTATGTGAATGCCAGTGGGGTATGCAACTCTATGCAATGCTGTGCATACCCCACTGGCACTCACAGGGTTAAACTTCTTTTGTTTTTAAGCACCAGTGTGTTGGAAACCAGGTTTCTAACACACACCGGTGGTTTTCACCAAACATGAGGGACTTTGCTCCTCCTTTTTATTCTGCAGTTTTTTCTCCATAAAATAGAATACCAAATTGTACTTGTTTTTTGTGGTGTCCAATGGGCACAAATTTTGTGCCTATTGGACATTTTTATGTGGCGGTGGTTTTTGACAGCGCAGTTAATAGAATAGCAAAACAACCAGTTTTTAAAAATTCTATGGGGAATAGAATTGAGATTGGAGAGCTAATTTTGCATGAATGCATCTAATGATATTTCCAGTCTTGTGGTTTGGATTGGGAAGCACATAAGGGCATTATAAGAGGGGAGTTTATTAAAATTGGTGCTGCTCACAGAAGAAAAAAACATCTGCAAGCTATTAACTCTTTGCTTGCTAACTTTAAACTTCTGGAGATAAAACAAAAGGCTTCGGTGCTGGCTAGTAATCTAGCATCTTTGATGGATGCTAGACAGTAACTTGCACGGCAGCTTAAGTCTATGATAAATGAGTAATTTAATTGGCATAAATATTGCTGATAACTGTATGGAAATAAATGCGGGAAAAAACGAGACTGCATCATCAAAATTAAGCAAAAACAATACTGCGTTAACCAGGTCAAAGATAAAATGAATAATATCCAAAAAGCTTATCCACAGATTACCAGGACTTTTCAGTGAATTCTTCGTGCATTTATATACTCTGACGGTAGACTTCCTCTTCTAAGAAGTAGAATTAGGTGGTCCCTTTAGACACTATCAATTTTTTTAAAGAAACCTGTCATGGCATAATAATTATCACTGGCAATCTAGTCTATAGAATAGTAGGCATGCCGAGCAGAAAGTATCAATTTTCAGCTTTTTTCCCATCTAGCTCATTGCATTGAAATCAATTGTAAGACTGAATCCCCCCCATGTGGCACGTGTCTCTTCTTATGCTACAGCCTGTCTTTATGTGTGAGAAATAGAGAAATCACCATATTTTTGAGCTAGTTAGGATAGGTAAACAAAGCTGGAGTGTAGTTTAGACAGTCTGGTAGACAGGAAATTGGTTCTCTATGTTTGGGGAGTCTGGGGGTGCCCTTGGTGGGGAAGTATAAAGGAGGTTTACCCAAAATATGCCATAATTTTGTTTAACTGATACAGGCAGTTGTGATCCAAGTTCCTTCCTAATCTGTCTATAATCTCTGTGTTAGGGAAGTCTGAGGGTGTGTGAAGGGAGCAAAAGAGCTTTACCCCAAAATCTGGTGTGACTGAAAAGAGACATGCAGCTGTGAGACAGGTTCCTTCCATCTGGATTTTCTCTGTGTTGGAGAGTTTGGGGTGTGAAGTGAGCAAATGAGATTTACCTCCAATACCCCAAAATTTTGAGTAACTGAGAAGACACAGGCAGCTGTGATGCAAGTTCCCTTCTGCTGGCTGTTCTCTGTTAGAGGAGTTGGGGGTCTGTGTGAAGGGAACATAGGAGATTTACCAAAAAATACCTCTACATTTTGTGTGATTGAGATGACTCCTGTAGCAGTGATCCTAGTTCATCCAGCTGGTTGTTCTATGTGTTAGGGGTGTCTGTGGGAAAAAAGCAGTTCCACGAAGGAGTGTGTTTTATTTTCAGAAGTTCTGATAGGGACAGTTAATAAGCATTTTAAAAAAATATAAAAGAAAAAAAAAATTGTTACAATAACAGTTGATTCTCTCTCTCTCTCCAGAGTTGTTTGGCATTCAGTTGGTCCAACTCAGCTCTTAAAGATTTAGGAGTCCACTTGACTGCCTTTCCCAACCTCAAACTGCATTCTGATCCAGTCTATTGACTCTATTCTGTCTGGTTTGGGAAAATAAATGTTGTCAATATGATGATTCTCCTGATAATTCTTTACCTCCTCAACTCACTTGCAATTTGCATGCCTGTGACTTTGCTCTCTTCTTTACAAGCCCCATATTTCCTCCTTTATTTGAGCTCACAAACCCCCAGACTTAGAGGTGACATACTATCAAAACCATTTAGACAAGGAGGCGCAGGCCTCCCAGATATCCTTCGCTACTTAAAAGTCACTGTTATTTGTAAACTTTATGACGTTAAACAACCATCCCCCCAAACAATGGACTAGATATCTTAGTGAAATTTTCAGCCCTTTCGACCAATTCCAGCTTCTCTGGTCAAGGCCTTTACCATCATCCGATACACGTATGTCTCATATGATACTCGGTCACATTCTTTGCTTCTGGTGAACCATGATCAAAACTCACCATTTTCTCCCTCTCCCTCACCCCTCTCGTCTACCTTTGGCAATCATGATTTTCCTGATGGACTTACCAACCCAATCTTCTGGTTATGGAAACTGCTTAATATAGATACCTTGTCATTTCTTCTCCCCCACTTGAAGTGGATCATTTTTAATGAGCCTTCATCCATTCTGGGGGCTCCTAATAATATGTGATGGACTTATCTCCAGGTCATCCACTGGGCCTCCAACAAGCACACTGAGGGTTTCACTCCCAGATCCCTCGCACCCTTTGAGAAAAGTCTTGGCCTATTCTCCCCAGCTCTTAGACCCCTATCCTTCTGCTATTCACCTCTTTTTCCCAATCCTGACCAAACCAAACTTTATTTTCTCAAACAGTGGGAGGTGGAACTCAATATCTCCCTCACTGTCTTGCAATGGCAGTACATGTTTGTGACCAATTTATCGATGGCCAGAGGCTCTAAACTAAAACAAAACAACTACAAGCTACTAACTCGCTGCTGTATGACTCAGTTGTGGACAAGACAGATATTTCCCTCAAAATCCAGTCTCTGCTGGAGGAGCTCTTCTGCCTCTGGAAAGATTCTACATATTTGGTGGACCTGTTCCCCCTTATCCACATTTTGGGATGGCATTTGTGATAAAATCCAGCAGCTCTTCAAGGTCGCCATCTTTTCTGATCCCTAACTCTGTCTCTTCCACTTCTCTGTGTTACTGACTTCTTGTGCACTCCGTAGACACATTTGTCAAATACATATTATGCTCATAGTTGCTAAAGCCTTAATACCTTGTCTTACCTATCTCCAGAACTCCTCCTACTGCTCTTTGGATCTCGATAATGGATGCTTTGATTTCCACTGAGAAATGTCATACCACCTCTGCATCCTCCCTTGATGTGCCCCTGGCTTACTTATGTCTCAGCTCCCCCTTCCTCCCCCTTCTATGCAAATTTTTTCATATCACATAGCCCCCCCGCCTCCTTGGAACACTAGCGTTGACTGATACACCACATTTCTACACCATAAACCTCAACTTCCTGTTTTTGGGGCGGATCCGTGCAAAAGTACACTCACACCTTCTATACCCCTTGATATTTGACTACTACCCCCTCCTTATATTCTTTTTTTCTCACTCCCCTCCTCTCCTTCTGTCTTCTCTTCTGAGAACTCTCACTCCCCAATTCTGTACATTTGCCTTCTAAGTGTTAGCAATATGATTTGTAACCATGGCTATTACTGTTGACTCTAATGTTGTTATAATTTCTTTGTTCTTCAATAAAGCTTTGAAAATGGAAACAATCATTCTAAAAATTGTTTGACTGATACTATGACAGAAACAGGGACCCTGATGTGAGCTGTGGCTAATGCAAAAAGATGCTAGAAGGGACAGAGTATTTTGTAAAGGGCAAGACATCACACACAATCAGTTCTGTTGTGTACTTCACGGTTTAAGAATGTTCACCAAATGTACTATGGACAGGTATATGGCAAAAGCAATAGTAGCAGTGCAGGGTTGTGTTAGAAACATGGTAGTTCAAAACACTGAATACAGCCATAGCTGCTACAGAGTGTGCAATGAAAAATAATTATCCTTCTCATCCTGAGGAGGCTGTTTGTCAAAGACACATCAAAAATTGCACCATCACTAGTAATAGGAGTAAACCATCTAAGAACACTTAAGATGATGAATCACAATTTAGTGTTGATAATATAAAGGAGGAAATTGTAGCAGTTCAGCCAACTGCTGTGCCTGACTGTGAGAGTAAAAACAACAGTCCACAAAGTAGTGGAGAATGTGCTGAAAATCCCTCTAAGGGGAAAAGTAAAAGAAATTGATTGAGGCTTAAAAAATATAAGGAATATAAAAGTAGTAGGGAAAAAATTGTGAGTGATGCTGAGAATCACCCAATTATTGATGATTATAATGACGTTGATCTAGAATATATCACTCCAGCATCCTCCTCTTATTGATATGCTGATGAAGTTGCGAGTGAAAGAGATACCTTGGACAGAAAATTAGCTGAAAGACAAAGGCTCCATCTTCCACCACTGAATAGGGGCACTGTCTAATTTTATAAACTGATTGAGAAATCATTTGGAAAGTCTGACTCTGAACAAAGAAAAATGCCAAAAAATATGCACTCATCCTTTCAGTCATTATCAGCATTGTCAACGCTTCCAAGTCCAAACCACTGCTCAGCCACACACACACACTAGTGTTGAGTTTCCAGCCGAAACACCGGTTATCAACATCCACAACCCAAGCTATGATAAGTATCTCTACTCTTGCTGGAAGTGCAGCACCTTTGACACCTAGTAGTATACTAGCAGTAATGTCTAGCCCTAGTAGTAGTAGCCTTCAGAAATCCCTCAGTCTTTGAAGTCTACAGTGTGGAGATACTTCAATCATGATCCAAAAGCTAAACAGTGCTATCTGTCATCTATATAAGAAGCATGTGAGTAGAGTGAAAGCAGGATCACACCTAGGCACATCCTCACTAAGATCCTAGCTGAAGCTCAACAACAGGTCTGACTGGGAGACACACCATTAACATTCAGAGGTGCCACAACTATCAGTAGCAGAATCACTCCTAAAAGTTCCTGGGACTCTGGGGCACATAATAGAAATTGTGCTCTCGATGTCCGGAGACTGTCTGTCGATGTAATGTGTAAGGATTTGGCATCCTTGTTTGGGCCATTGGCCCTCTGGGGAGATACTGATGAGGTCGGCCTGGTTAGAGGGTCAACCTAAACTTACATAGAGAGGTAGGAAAGAATAGGGGGGTCACTCAAGAAACGAGCCCAGTGGGGGAGGCTGCAGACCCTTTTATTGTGGCCTGCGGCCCCTCCCACAAATTCAGGCCCAGCCTTCCACTTGTGCTCTGGACTTCTGGAGACTGTCTGTCAATGTAATGTCTCCCTGTTTGGGCCGCGGGCCCTCAGGAGGAGATACTGATGAGGTTGTTCTGGTTAGGGGACATGCTTGATGGAGACAAAAATGTTATTACTTGCTCTTGAGACAGTAATAGTTATAGAGAAGGATCATTTCCTGAGAGAGCTAAGGGATAGTCTGATTTCTTGTACTGGATTGTGGATATAATGTGAGTAGCAATTAAAGTGCCATCTCCCTAGTTTCTGGATTATATGAAGGAGTGGCCTGAGAATCAGGATGCATATCAGGATTCTGGTATATTTTTTAAAGGCTGTATTGGACAAAGTCCTGCCATACAGAAGAAGCAAGGGTCTATCTGGAGGTTGAGTGGCAATTAGAGATGTTAGGTTGTGATTGTTAGCTACTGGGCACCATTTGTCATATGTAGGATAAATAGGTATGGCACATCCTTTGATAGTTTGGTCAGTTTGGGCTTTTAGTAGTGTTAATCTAAAATGGTCTGAATGGAAGACTAGTTTGCTTTTCATGAGGAAATGGGAGGAGTGGGAAAATTCTCCTGGCAAAAGGAAGCCAAAGAAGGCCATGCTCATTGCTGCTGTCAGGATAGTGTTGCAGTGATGGCCAAATTGAACGAAGCTGAGGAGGTCTATAAGCTGATAGAGGATGTTCCCTGTAGTGAGAACCGAGGCGCTTGGAATGATGTGGTAATTTAAGGAGGCCTTTGAGGAATAATTTAACTGTGTAATTGAAGAATAGTGATCTGTGGGGTGAGTCTAAGGCTTGATAGTGTTGAATGCCTGCTAGATATTGCCTGATAGTTGATGGGGATAGGCAGAGTACAGAAGGACAGTATGCTGCAAAGGCTAAAATCATAGTTATCAAGAATAGGTGGACAGGCCGTGTATTGGAAGTGAATATTAGAAAATTAGACCATGTTGTGGCAAGGCTTGGGGTGTTGGAGACAAGTATGGAATGAATAATTTGCTTGATGTGTAAAAGTGCTCATGACATCACCAGAATTCTGGAGGATGTACTGGAATGGAGTTGGCTTGTTAATGGCATCTGAATACCTGTAGGTTAAAACAAGACATGGTATCAGCTGCAATGTTTAAGTGGCTGGGAATGTGTGAGCTGGAAATAAAGAATTTGTGGTAAAGTGATAGCCAGGTTAATTTCTTAAAGGAATTGCATGACGGAAAGGGAGGGGGACCTGCCTTTGTTAATGATATGGGCTATGGAAATGTTATCTGTGATAAAGGTAACTGCTTTGCCCATCCATTGGCTACCCCATAGTGCTGCTGCAGCTACTGTCAGGTGTATTTAAAAAAGGGCTTAGGTGGTGAGAAATTGAGGAATAGACTTGGTTTCTTCAGGCCATAGTTCTGAGAACCATGCTGAGCCATAAATGGCTGCGATACCGAAGGCTGGGGATACATTGGAATAAAATAAAGGAGATGAAAGAGAGTGGGGTGGTGGGAAAAAAGATCTGTCATTCCAGTTGGTAAGATTTAGGTCAGATTTAGTAGCTTCATCTAGGGGAATGTAACTGTGATTGGCTCTAGAAGTCATGAGAGATAATAGATGTGAATCAAATGAGCACCCTTGAGGAATGATCCTCATAGCAAAACAAAGGTGTTCTAATAGACTCTGTATGTCTGGCAGGAAGATGGAATCATGGTTAAGGCAGTTGGACAATTATATTCTGTATTCTAATTAGTTTCTCTATAGGTAGACTGGATTCCATTTTGACTGTACCCAGCTTGATTCTTACGAATTCTAATGAAGTGGCTGCCCTATAGTTTTATGATTGGTTACTGGGATGTTGAAAGTATGAAATAAGGAAAGAAGTGAGTTTAAAGGGATAGTAATGTTTCATAATAAAAGCAACTCTAATCATCATAGTATTTGCACCTTGGAGATTGTTATTTCAATTCTGTCAGAGTTGTAGTTCAAGAGTAATTGAATGATAAAGTATCCCCTCCTGCCCCTTTTACTGATTTAACACTGCTCAGCTCAGAGCAGCAAGGAGGTGCCCAGGTAGATTGCAGAGATTGCCCAATTAAGATAAGGGGAAAAGGCTGAAAACATTTTCAGTGGGGGCAAGGTTTTCATTGTTTTCACAGTAAGAAGATTGTCCCTTGCTGTTATCTGTTTGGTCAAGCAACCAGATTCCACATCTGAGGTGTGCAATGTTACACTAGGCAAAAGGGGCAGGAGGGGGAAACTTTATCATTCAATTACTCTTGAATTACAATTCTGACAGTACTGATATAACACTCTCTATGGCTCATATACTATGGAGATTAATTGGAGCTGCTGTTTTTGTGAAACATGACTATCCCTTTAAGCTGGAAGGAGGGAGTGAGAATAGTTCGATGAGAAGGAAATCATCTAAATAATATATAACTGATTGACAATGGAATTTGATGGTCAGCAGCCAGCAGCGAGCCTCAGCCAACTTGTAGGGCTGTTTTTGGAACCAAAGGTCAATTTAGGGCAAAATAAAATTGGTTTGCCCGTTTGATGCCTTGGACATGCCAGAGGGATGGATGAACTGGCAGTAATCTAAAAGCATAGGTAATGTCTGTTTTTGAGAGCCAGCAATCTGGATCGGCTTGGTGGATTAGGGTAATGGCATTATCAACGGAGATATATTTGAATGTAAATTCTTCTGATGGTATGAGAGAATGAATGTTGAGGATTGATGATTAATGGGGGCGAAAAGTCTATGATTAGTCTCTTTTCTCTGATAATTTGCGTGTAGCTATGCCTTAGGATTTAGTTGCCAAATTGCAAAGGGGGGTCTTGGGAATGGACCTAATAGAACCCCTTTCTCATATTCTTCAGCGAGCAGGGTTGACACTATGTGAGGTTCTTTAATTGCTGAGAGTAAGTTTGGGCATTCTATGGAAGAACTGGGGGAAGCTATTATTCCTGTTTGGAATCCTTCTGTAAGGCCTGTTATGAGAATTTGGGTAGGATAGACATCTGGATGTTAGGAAATGAAAGATTCAAAGACATTTACATAAATGGAACTCAGACCTTTATTAGCTAACAAATTATATGTCCCTAGAGTGAGCCTTACGGCATAGTGTGCAGACATGCAGGAGTCTGCAGCCTCTGAAGAAGCAGCCTTTATATTGAAATTGTTACTAACTGGGGATGAGCCTAAGTAATCAATGGCTCGCCCCAATTTGTCACAGCAGGGAAGAAGGGAGGAGGATGTTTGAAGAAGAGCTTGAGAAGTGGAAGGAAGAAACAGACCAGCGCTACTGGAGGGGGCTGACTGAACTGCAGAACAAAGGTTAGGGGAATGTTATGATGAGTTACACAGGTAATAAGTTAGAAATGTAATGCCTGCAAAGTTTTGGCAGAATATCAAGAATGCTCCAGTCTATAGCAAAGTTAAATTGAGAAAGACTTGCTGCTGCTTTTGCCAAAAATGAACAGTGATAATCATAGAAACACGTGCCTCCGTACTTATATTCTAGTTCTACAACTGTGTACAAGTATAGGTCCAGCTCCTGTCTTCTGTGAGGGAAGACTGAGCACAAGACATCTTAGTACACGCTAAAAGCCAGAACGTGGATCTTTTGAGCGAAGGGTGACGGAGACATCCCTGCAGTTTACCATCTTGTGCTCTGCCAGGTCTTCGGAAGCTTTGAGGAATGAAGGTAGGCAGGTAACATATGCGCTGGAGTGACACAAGGGGAGAGCTTGTAAGAGGTACCTGGTTGGGGTTTTGTGGTGATGGGAGAAATGTCTGAGCTGATGGATATAGAAGCTCTTTCTATGACTGAAAGTCTGGCTTGGATATCAGCCAGGGCAGACCCCATTTCTGCTAGAACTTGGGACAATTGGCTAGACTGCTGGGTTGGTAGGGATGGGGGAGGCAGAGATTGGGGAGATGCTGGGGTAGTAGGGAACAATAGATGAAAAAGTTCTGCTTTTCTTGCTGATGCTGGGTAGAAGATATGCTGTTTGTTCAGTTCTGTCATCAGTCTGGTGACAGTACAATCCCAGAGAGAGGGACTGCAGAGTTTGGGGGTTGATGGAGTAAGCACTGGTGATCCTTCAGGATTTCCCGCAACAGTGCCTTCTGATGCTTCCATGCGGAACCTAGATGTAAAATGGAACATAAATACATTTCTAGTGGATACTAGTAGGATAGAGGAATTTCCAAAATGTGAATGGGCATGAAACCATAAGACTTAGCAATTGTAAAGAAGTGATTAAAACTGAATCTTTCATCCTGAGAACAAGGAAAGGCGGTGACGTGATGGGCAACTGAATATTGGCTAACTGATTGGAAAATGTGTGTGTGGGGGTGATCTGAGGGTCTATGATGGAGAGAGAAAGGACAGGAGCCTCTGACTTCTGTAACCAGGAGAGGGATGAGGCTGGCAACATCTAATAAGCGGGACATGTTCTACATACTGTGACATAATGAGAGCCATAAGAAGGTGAGGTTTGAAGAATGATGCTCCTGTGATGAGGCAAAGTTGGTGTCTTCTGCCTCTGCGAAGAGATGAGGAGTAGGAGCCTTTGGCCTCTGCGAAGAGGTGATGGGTAGGAGTCTTGGCCTCTGTGAGGAGGAGAGGGGTAAGATCCTTTGGCCTCTGTGAACAGGTGAGGGGTAGGAGCCTTCGGACTCTGAAGAGGTCAGAGGTAGGAGCCTTCAGCCTATTTGTAGCAGTAAGGAGATGGGGCCTAATGAAGTGAGGTGTGTAAGGGATTAAGTAAGAGAGGGGAGGGGGTAAGAGTAACTGGTGACTGCTGGTAGAAAAGAGAGGGATTTTTGGATCTCTGGCCTCTGTGAAGAGGTGAGGGGGGTAAGGTTGGAGCCTTTGGCCTCTGATGCACTGGGGGCAGTCTCCGGCCTCTGTGAAGCAGTGAGGTGGGGGGCCTCCTGTCTCTGAGAAGAGGTGAGGGGGGTTGGGGCCTCTGACCTCTGCGAAGAGTTGAGGGGGGTAGGGCCTGCAGACTCTGCCAAGAGGTAAAAAGGGGGGGAGGGGGCCTCTGTTTTCTACGAACAGGTGAGGGTGAGGAGTTGTTTTTCTTTTTTTTCTCCTCTGCAAAGGGTGAAGATATAAGGGGGGTTGAGGCCTCTTGCTTCTGTGAAAAGCTTAGGGGGGGTACAGCCTTCAGTCTTAGCAAAGAAGTGAGGGAGGAGGGTTGGGCCCTCCGGTCTCTGTGAAGAGGTGAGGGCAAAAGGAAATATTATGCGTAATTACAAGATATTACTACCAAACTCCTATAATGTCTTAAGACACTGCCAATACTTAGTTAGAAATTTGAATAAAGGAGGTGAAACTTCAATGAAGTTTTGAAATAAATAGGAAAAAGGTTGTTGCCCTAATGTGTGGGGAGGGGAATGGGATGGAGACTGGAGTGGAGGTATCTATGAGAGAACTACAACTTGATTAAGTGAGGAATTGGAAAATAGGTGACTGAATGATAGAAGCGAGAAGTGTGTTGCACCCCATTTGCATATCCCAAGCCACAGTTATTTTTCAAGGACGGCTGTGCCAAAATTGTATAAGCAGGTTGTTAATGTGTTGATCAAAGGGCTATAAACATCAAACAGAAAGAAAATTCACCTGACAATAGATATGTGGGCAAAGTACAGACTATATGACTGTCACTATTCATTGGTTACTATCCCACCAGTGGGCTATAAAACATATAGGTAATCTTGCTTCTGGTTCTGGCAGTATTCTTAAAATACAGCAGCAGGATAGTCCATACCATCAGCACAACTCTTTGTGTATGCAGTCTTTTGAGAGACTATCCTGCAAAAATAAAGATGTATTAAATAAACTACGGTAGGTAATAGAAGAATGGATTGTACCCTGCTCCTTAAAAGCTGTTTTTTGGTCTGTTAATAAAGGTTCCAACATAATAGCAGCCTGAGAACAGGTGTCCTAAATTAGTTGTGACTAAATTCCTCTCAGGATCTGAAACCTTCAGAGAGATGCTGACGATTGCAGGCAAAATCTGTTCCCATTTTGCCACTCCTATAGTTCTAGCAATGTATTATGTTCCATGCAAGAGTTTAACAACCTGCCCTATCGCAAGCTGAAAATGGAGGTCTCAACAATATGGAATTCCACACTGTATATGTGTTATGGTTTTCAGACACGGAAGGTTTAGCAAAACGCAGTTTTATTAAACAAGAAATAAGTACGGTAGTACAGGCAAAACAGCAGTAAATATAATGGCAATACAGGACACAGATACAAGAACAAAGTGTAGGCAGTAAGGTACTCCTGTAGACCAGGATCTGGAGTAGTGCAGCAGCAGGGAGAATCTGGTCCTGAGACACAGGATCAGGTAGTAGGAACGACAGGAGGAGGCACAGACTGAGCAGCAACAGGATCCCTAGAGCTCTAGGGAAGTCAGCAAGACTGACTGGAACAAAGGCAACAGATCACCTAGGAATCTAGGTGTGGAGTAATACTGACAGTGTTAGGGTAAGGCAACTGGACCCCTAGTACGCTAGGTGGTATAGCAGTACTGGCAGAGATTTGGCAAGGCAACTGAACCCCTAGTATGCTAGGAGGTTTAGCAATACTGGCAGCAATTTGGCAAGGCAACCGAACCCCTAGTATGCTAGGAGGTTTAGCAATACTGGCAGCGAATTGACAAGGCAACCGAACCAACCAAGTAACGAAGGCCACAAGCTCATGACCTGAGTCACTTAACCCATGCACCAGCCCACGGTCGGGCAACAACGCTACAGACCCCTGTACAGGCCGAACGGCCGCACAGACCGAGACTAACGAGGTGCACCAGGAGCGACAGCCAACCTTGTAGTGATGGAGCGAAAAGCTGTGCTGGGTCAAGCGTAACAGGTGCGGGTATATCAGGAAGAGGTACACACCATGCTGGACAGGCACTGACGGAACAAGGCAGGCAACTGGCAGAGTAGGAACTCGGACCGGATAAGCAACAAGCCGGTACCCAGAGCAGGAGAGTCAGCCAAGCCGGGTCGGTACACAGAGCAGGATAGTCAGCCAAGCCGGGTCAGAACACAGAGCAAGATAGTCAGCCAAGCCGGGTCAGTACACAGAGCAGGATAATCAGCCAAGCCGGGTCGGTACACAGAGCAGGAGAGTCAGCCAAGCCGGGTCGGTACACAGAGCAATAGAGTCAGCCAGGCCGGGTCACTACACAGAGCAGGAGAGTCAGCCAAGCCGGGTCGGTACACAGAGCAGGATAGTCAGCCAAGCCGGGTCGCAACGGAAGTCAGGAACAGGTGATCTCGCAGGAACGTAGTCAGTCGGGTCGGGTCATACACAGGATACCAGGAACCACAGGAACAAACACTAGATACTGTAACACCACAAAAGGGCGCCACCATAATGACAGCGCTCGAATATAAAGCGATGTCGCAAACAGAGGAATCACGGGCACATGATAATATGCTAGATCATCTGTAAGAGAAGAATAAGGCCATTAGCGAGTATACAATGCAAAACGACAACTAGTGTGTGGCCTATTTGAGGAGGCCACCTTGCTGATTAGTCATTTAGGGTTCACAATTAGCAAGATTTTTCCACTGATATATTTGCTGCAGAAAAACTGAGGAACATGGCTGAAGAATCTTACAATAATGACAATAGACATGCACCAGCAAGTGAAGGACATGGTAGTGTGCTTTGAGCAAGATCCTCACATAGAGTCCATTAAAAGCAAAGAGGAGTACATACTTGCTGCTTTGATGGACCCCTGCTTTAAATATAACATTTCTGAATTCCTGCCATTGCCTGATCAATTTATTCCAAGGCAGCTTCTCTCTGATGGATCTGATTCAGTCAAAGAATATAAAAATGTGCTTACAGATTGAGTGGAGGGTTGCCTTGTGGAGGTTGAGAAAGAAAAATGTAGGGCCAAAAAAACAGCAGAAAGCATAATGAAAAAGTAGTCAGTAAAGGGATTTTACCACCAACAGCAGCATCAGCAACAATATCAACTAGAACATCACAACTTTTTTCTGAACACCTTATTATCACAGAAAGCATGTCAATTGACTCAGGGACATCAAGCAAGGTAACTTTGGTGGTGGCATATCTCTATGGGTCTTGGTCCCAGAGTATAGCTAAGTAACTGATACAAGCATTTTCCCACTTGGTCCCCCTTATGTTGGAGATGCTCCAAAGAACAGGATATGTGTTTTATATTTAGTGGATGTGTGAACTAACAACTATCAACAAGATCTGTATGTTCCTCTGTTCTTTGCCTTAATACAGTTATATTGGAAAAAGCATTTTCCATCTAGTCTGACTACTTGCTAAAGGAAGTTAAGGGTGATGGCAGAAATTGAAGAAATACATGCTTTGGCCACTGGTACCTTGGAAGAGTACATCACCCTGAGGTCCCCATATTTTGTTTTTCAGGATACTCTACCTCAGACAGCTTTATTATTGATCTACTAAAACTCTCTTCAGCATACTATTTAAAGTGATCTGAAGAGAAATTATTTTTGCTAGCTTCACTAAACTCCTCCTAGAGGTTCTATCACTGGGTCCCCTTGGGCTTACATTATATTTTCTTGTACTTTTTCTCTTTTCTTTCTTTTAACTCTCTCTCTCTCATATCTTCTCTATCGAATAAAGACTATTAGAAATACCAGTCTCTCTGAATATATTTGTACAATCATCACCTCATGGTACGATTCTGGTTTAGCTGAGGTATAGTCACCCTTTGGTTGGGTGTTCCTACAAATATCCAAGGCTGACTGCTGAGATATTGCTTTGTGATTTATTTGATGTTTGATGTAAACTTAGTCTTAAAGGGTCTTTATCACCTAAAAATGAAAAGGGATCATACAAACTAAAATATCACTTATCACATATCACATATTCCTAGTCAGCATTTTTTAAGTTGTTTTTGTTTTTTTATTCTAAAATATTTACTAAATGAATGTGTATGGAACCTACATTTTGATCACATTCGCTTTGATATTAGGGCACATTTTTATATTTGTAGAGACACATCTGTTTATTTATGACAAATATGACAAACATTGAAGTTCTCACTTATTTGGAGCTTTTTTACAACTGCTAGCTAGATATTAATGATATCTAAAAATGTTTGCATTCCATTCACTTTAGTTCTTTTAGCCCCTTAAGGACCGGCGGTCATGGGACATTTCCGTCCCATAATGACTGCATAGGCGCACTTGGACGCGCCGGTACACGTGACCTGTAACGTGTATCGGCGCGTCATTATGGGGCTTGAAAGAAATCGCTCCGATCTTGGAGCGGTCTATTTCATGCCCTATTTTTACTTACAGCGCTCCCGGTAGAGCGATGTAAGTAAAAAGTATGTGACGTACCATGACCGTCATCGGTCCTTGAGTAGTTCAAGGACAGTGACGGTCCTGGTACGTCAAGGGTCCTTAAGGGGTTAAGTACTACAAAGTAACTAAGTAACATAGTAAATTAGGTTAAAAAAAAAACACATCCATCAAGTTCAACCTTTGCCTCATGTCCCAGAAAAATGTGAATAATAAAAGCTTTCCTGTCACCAAATGAGTATTTGTCTGTTTACCGGAACTTCCTGTTTTACCTACAAATACACAGTGTGACCCTGAATGTTCCCTCTTGTTTGTAACAATACTCAATGTGCCTGTGAAATGGAAGCTATGTACAATTGTAGATATTTGACTCATTGCTGGATCAAATTGCTGGATCAAATTTAATGAATACCTTTTTGTGTCAACACTCTTAAATGCATTTTGTATTTACATCTTAAACTGTTATTAAATTTGCTTTTTTTTACTAAACTTACTTTACTATCTCAAAAAAATCACACATTGAATATACTATTTATTAACCCCAGCTCTAATTAATTGCAATATTTATACATAGTATTACTTTACTTACAAATATTTTTTTCCAGACGTATGTAATTAGGACATGTTCTCTAGAAAAGAGTATTAAGTGAAGACTACTGTTCTTTTTACACAGATCAAAGGACTTTCAGAAATCTTTCCTTCAGTGCTTTTATTGCCTTCTTTATAGGCATTATAGGCGTTTGCATCTCTTGGACAGTCATAAAGTGCACACTCAGTTCAAGCAGAAGGCAATAAGCAAATAATAAACTTACCAATTAAAAGAATTTTAACTTGGGGCAAAGAAGGAGGAGGCAAGAGGTGGTATTTAAATAAACTGACATAAATGACTTTCACATGTTGTCAATATGTTTTCTTTATTCACATTTATTGCAAACACATTAAATATGCACTACTCTATTAGTCTTGCCAATCTTACTGTACAGTCTTCTTTGTTCAATTTCTCACAGTGATATATTCAACTAATAGTCTAATGTGATAAGTTAGAAGAATTTGCTGTTTGATCCCATGCACTGCACCATTCCAATGTAAGGTCACAAATCATTTTTACGATCTGTAGAACACTATGTCCCAGATAAAGTTAAAACTTACTATAACGGGAACCAGGAGACGTGCGTGTAGGGGCATTCTGTTAACTTTTCCTCCCTCCCAAAAAGACTAACCTGGGGCACAGCACTTGGGAAAAGTCTGTTCTCATAACAATATAGTACTTGTCCTTCCACCTGCTGCTGGAGAAAGGACTCTGGCATCCCACATCCCGACATCTCCGACTGTCGCTAGGGATGAGGCTCTTCTGCCCCGCCTTCCTGTACCTTTAAATACCACTGCGTATGAGGTTCTGGACCCCACATACCGGCATCTCTGATTCCAGCTTCTGGGGCTCAGGCTTGACTGCCTCATCCCCTGGCTCTGGGCTCCTCCACTCAAGTTTCCACCCAGGAGAGATCCTCTATCTCTCATCTTCTTACAACTCCTGGTAGTGTACGTCCAGGAGCCACTCCACCTCGACAAGGAGATCCAGTTTGAAACAGATCTCAGGGGTGATCTGAGCAGCTGGAGGTGGTCGTCTGTTCCCTCCCCCAAATCGTTGTTGCAGGAGAGGGCATACCACAATAGTCCAGGACCGTCAGGGCCAAATCCCCCTGTTTTGCTGCCTGCCAGCTAACTTGCCCCCCTGCCTTACTGGGGGGGGGGGTGAACAGCAAACCAAAACAAAATTGTATATATATTGTTGTGAAAAATGTACGAGCTTTGGAATGAAGACAGTATGGATAGGTGAATATTTTTTTTGTGTGCAGGAATTTGCCATTTTGCCTGTGAAAATTTCTGCTAATTGAAAAATGGTAAATTTTTCACTAAACCCTTTATATTTTCTGTGCCAGTTCCTCTGGAGTGGGAGTGAGCCTGTTAGACAGAGTTGTGCATTTTTAAGGTTACAAGTGCAGCAAACATGGCTTGGAGCAGTAGTTTAACAATAGGGGTTGCAGGGATCATACCTGCGACCAGGCCAGTCAATCCAGTGGCCCAGACGCGCCCTGTGACCCCCCCCGCCCGGTGCCCACAACAAGCTGAGGTATGTGCCTTCTTTGGCACAGACCTCTAGCAGCTGAGCTCCCTCTTTGCCACTCTGATAATGCAGAGCGCTGGGAGATTACATCATCTTCCAGCTCTCTGCATTACTGAAGAGGTCTGTGCAAAAGGAGGAATTCCTCACATTTCTCTTAATGTGTGATCATTTTAGCCCATCCCTACTAGAGGGTCACAGAGTATGCTGTATTTTTATTAATTTTATGTTTTTATTAATTTAAGTAGCAGCATTATTACATGAGACTAGCAGAGTATTACATAGGTGCAGCAAGACAATATATAATTAGAGTACATTTTGTTTTTGATTATCCTTTTATATTGTAATAGGAATCTTTGTCCACATTTTCATAGACAGCACTGATGATGATGACATGCATGCATTCCTGAGACATTACTAAGAAAATGTTTTTTCTGTTTTTAGTGGTGCTTCATTTTTGTTTGCACCAAATGATGATTTAAGTTTCGCTCTTTTCTAAAAAATAATATTCTACTGGTCCCTAATATGAGCAGATTAAGTAATTTATTGTTTTTTTTTAATTTTGAGGTTTTTTAATTTTTATTATTATTATTATTATTATATTATTTTCTTAAGGTATGTTAATCCTTGAGAGATTTATCAGCTGAGAGCCATATCTCCATGTGGATTTTTTCATTTTTGAGCAGATCTAATGCCTTATCATTTTATTCATGATTCTCCCAGTATCTCTCATGTATGTGGTGGCAAAATGTAATTTGGACATGACTTGTTCCTTTTTGTTCAGCTACCTTGGAAAATGGACTCCACTTTATATTCTTTCTCAATAAATCTCTCTCATATATTGCCTCTTCTCTTCAAAATCAGTGATCCTCTCCTAATACATTGAGATTGTCCTTAGGACTGTTGTGTATGTATCTCTGGAAAGAATAACTCACATCAAGAAACTATTCTTAATTCCTAAAATCTATGAATCTAAACATAAATTTGGTCTTGGCCAGCTTAAATTCATAATCCTGTTATTGTTGTAATCAATTGTTTACATCTCTTAAGTATATTAATAAACTAGTATGTTTGATGTCCCATATCAGTTCTTGAAGAAGCTTACTGAAGATTTGTAAAACTCAAAGAAAGATATGTATAGTCCAAGACATTGGGGGAGATTCACTAAGCGGTGATAAAGAGGAGATAGAGTGGAGATGACTTCTCCAGTGTTTTACTTCTCCAATTCCTATGTTATTCTATGGAGCCTATGCACTAAGGTTTCTTCAACTTTGGAAATCTTAGTTAATATGATCCATAGAATAACATAGGAACTGGAGAAGTGATAAACTAGAGAAGTCACCTCCTCTTTATCATCTCGTTATCACCTCTTTATCACAGCTTAGTGAATCTCCTCCATTATTTCACTTGTAAAAAAATGGTTTGCATTTTGTGTCTAGCCTAATCGAAGCTATTATCCAAGCTCCTTAAGACCAGTCAGTGACTACTGTGCCGAGTACTTAAGAGTGCTGCATTGTGTACTGACATGCTGATTGCAGATTGCTGGTCTCATGTTAGGCTGGGACAGACCACAGAGGATGCAGACACACAATGGATCAAGACACACAAGCAGGAGTGAAACGTAAGCATACACATTATATAGATACACATATACAGGACATCTACCTTATCCAGATGATGGGGCGGAAGTGGCTGACAAGAAAAACAAATGAGGCATGCTAATTATATTGGCCCACCTCTGCTCATTAGGGGATATTGATCTCTGCCAAATCAGATAGTGCTGCTAAGAGTCTATCATTATCAAAAACTGCAGAATAATTTTGCCACCACACTAGTAGTTGCACTGATAGCCAGACACTCTGATTTTGCTCTCAAATCTGCGAATTGGAATACAGCCTGAAAGTGGACGTAGTGTATCTGTATTCTGCAAAATCAAATTATAACAAAAAGAAGTACTATGGTATATTCATGTCCTAGGAGATTTGAGTGAGCAGACATCTTTTATGCTATTTGGGAGGAAGGACACACAGGGAGAGCAGCACATTTTCAACACTTATAGATTAGCTGAAAAATGATGTGGGGATGTATAAAACAAATTCTTAATAGTTCTAAGAATTTTTTCTAAAAATCTCAAGTAGTGATTTGGACAGGCAATAGTTATATAGCTTTAAACCAGGCTTATAAATATTTTGTTCCTCATTCTTTGTTTATACACTTTCTCACTGAACATACTTCCATTAAGAAAGATTATACATGGTGTTAAGACTTAAAGGGATAGTAATACTTCATTTTAACTTTATTTTATTTTGTAGGCATTAAAAAAACATGAAGAATGATATAAGTCTTATCTCTGAAACCTTTATGGTTTAAGAGATATTCACAAACAAAGTATCCCCCCCCTGTTCAACCAGATAAGAAGGGAGATGCCCAGGTAGACTGCAGAGAGGGACAATCTTCAATTAAGATAATGGAAAAAGCTGAAAAACTTTTCAAGGGGGGAAGGGCTTTCATTGTTTTCATACAAAGAAAATTGTCCCCTTCTGTTATCTGTACTGTCATACAACCTGATCCACATCTGAGAAGAGATGTCTTACACTAGGAAAAAGGGGCGGGGAGGGGAACTTTGCTTGTGAATATCTCATAAACCATAAAGGTTTGAGAGATAAGACTTATATCATTCTTCATGTTTTTTTAATGCCTACAAAATAAAATAAAGTTAAAACGAAGTGTTACTATCCCTTTAACAGATGACACTGCCTTAATTTTTGTCGCAATTGGCGAATATTCTTAAACATGCAACACAGTCCTTATTTGTAGCACTCACATTTCTACTCCACTTTTCAAAAAAAGTCAACTGATTGGGTTTAGACAGTGAATATGTTGCTAAACTTTATATATAGCCTAACATCACTTTGCAACTAATAATTTTACAGACACATTCTTTATTTGCCATTTTTATAAATCCCCCTGCAATGTGCCTACATCCAAGGATATGTGATCGTGTACAGTGTCTTTAGTGCAGTGAATCTTAATATTTGTCCTTGGAACATACCAAGATCACATTTTCATGATACCGCTGCTTGATCACAGTGTCTCAGTTACTTTGATCTGTCAATGGTTAATTATGGATATTCTTAAACTGCGACCAGTGTCATGCACCTCTGGTCAGTAATTCTCCCAGGCTCATCATTGGCTTACCTGTTTATGTTCACCCGGACCCACCTCTAGCAGACTATTGGTTCCTGGGTCTGTTTAAAGGCATAGCAATAAATGCTCTCTGCCTGAGTATTCAAAATATTACCTTTGTTGTTTTTCAGCCAGTAGTGTTGTGTCATCTGCATGTTTAATATTATTGATGTTATTTCCTGCAATCTTGACACCCACTGATATCTCATCCAGTTCCACTTTTCTTATGACGTACTCAGTGTACATGTTGAAAAGATATGGTGATAGGATACAGCCATGTTGCACATCTTCATTGATAGGGAACCACTCTCCATGTTTGGTCCTCACTGTTACCTTCTTTTTTTTTGTTTCTATAGTATTTATTTCAAATTTTTCCATGTTTACACAAAGAATATCAACCATACACAATACATACAATAGACATTCTTCATACCTCTTGAAATTTTCCATAGTTTTGGTACATCCCATTCCTACCTAACCCCCACACATCCACACACACAAACTCACTGTTGACGAAGCGGGACATGGGCCTCTACTCCACTGTAATATCCTTCTCCACTTCCACCCCTTACACCCCTTGCACAGGAACAGAATCCCCCCCACCCACATATACATGCAACTTACCTAACCACCCCCCTCTCATCTTGGGTTTTCCCCCTTTCGCCCTTCCTACTAGTTCTTCCATCCTCAATTGATACCTCAACTGAGCCATTACTTCCTTCCACGGAATTGATCCCAGTTGTTTCCACTTTCGTGCAATTACCATTTTTACTGCCAGCAAGCAATGAATTATAAAACCTCTATCTTCCAACCCAATTTGAGGCCATCCCACATGTAATAAAGCTATACCAGGCGATCTCTCAATTCTAATCCCCGTCATCCCAGTAATCAAATTGAAAATACTATCCCAAGTTATCCGAATCTCACCACAATTCCACCACATGTGTGTATATGAGCCCGTATTCTCCCCACATCTCCAACAAATACTCGAACCGTGACCCATCTTACTCAACCTTGTCGGAACCAAATACCACTTGTTAATCAACTTAAATTGTAACTCCATTAAATTTAATGAATGGACCATCCTACCCACATCCATAATAATCCGATTCCACTCTCCTATTTCAATCTCAATCCCTAGTTCTCTTTCCCAAACCGTAATTATTGAAAATTTAGTCCTAGGCCTGACCAGATCTAATAGTTTCCTACAATTGGAAACTACCTTCTTAATCTCCACACCTTTAAACAGGCCATTCATAAATCCAGAGAGCTCTACTTCATTACTCAGAATTTCTTTCTCCACAAAATTCTTTACCCTTAAATATGTGAAGATTTCTGCACTAGGCAAATTAAATTCCTGGGCCAACTGGGAATAAGTCTTCACCTTACCCAAACCTACCATTTTTTCTACCCTATTCATCCCTCTCTGCTTCCATACAGCTAAATCCATATCCTGTATATGATGTTCCAAATATGTCATGGATACAGACCGCGGTATCACACGATTTATTTTTAACCACCTCTTAATTTTATCCCAGTTCCTCATCAACTGACTCACTATCAAATTATTAGCTATCTGTTTTTTCAATGGTTTATACCTCCCGGACCCCGCTCTCCACAAAAAAACTTCTAAATCCTCCACTTCACAAACTTCCTGTTCTATAACATACCAGCCTTCTGTCTTAGACTGATCCAACTGCATCCTATATATATGTGAGATTACACAGGCCATATAATATTCCTTCACCAGCGGGAAACTCAACCCTCCCTCTTTCACCCGATAGGATAATCTTTTCTGACTCAATCTGGGTTTCTTATTCTTCCAAATAAAATTTGCGAAACTATGCTGAACCATCTTGAGCCAACTTTCTGATACTCCCATCGGTACCATATAGAACAAATAAACCCATTTGGGAATTATATAAGTATTTAATACATTTACCCTACCCCACCAAGACAATTCCAACTGCCTCCATTCTCTCAAACATTGATTTGTCTGTTTCAGTAAATGCATAAAATTATATTCCATGATCCCAGTTATCTTCTTCGTAACAAAGATTCCTAAATACACAAAAGCCTCCTTGACCCAAGAAAAACCATACCGACATTTCAGTTCTTGCTTTATTCCCGGATCCAAATTAAGTCCCAAGATCTTGGTCTTATCTATGTTCATCTTGTAATTTGACACTCTACTGTATCTCTGGACCTCCTCCATCAGAAATCGTATGGATACAACTGGATCCGTAAGAGTTAATAACACATCATCCGCATACAAGCTTACTTTAACCTCACATGATCTAGTGGAATATCCTTTTATCAACAAATTCTTTCTAATATTAATTGCCAACGGTTCTATAGAGATATTATACAATAAGGGGGACAATGGACACCCCTGCCTGGTTCCATTAGTCAACTGGAACCAATTTGAACATACATTCGGCCCAATAATTCTAGCTGTAGTATTATGATACAAGGACATGATAGCCCTAAGAATCCAACCTTGAAACCCAAATCCTCTCAACACGCAGGACAAGAAGGACCAACTGACCCGGTCGAACGCCTTCTCGGTGTCGACCGCCATAACCACCATAGGCAACTTCTTTTTACTAACCACGTCCATAAC
Organism: Rhinophrynus dorsalis; assembly: GCA_037306005.1. Taxonomy (NCBI): domain Eukaryota; kingdom Metazoa; phylum Chordata; class Amphibia; order Anura; family Rhinophrynidae; genus Rhinophrynus; species Rhinophrynus dorsalis. The sequence continues at coordinate 253,456,573 of CM074721.1, forward strand.
ATCAATAATTCTTCTTAAATGAACAGTAGAAGATCTTCCTTCCATAAATCCAACTTGATCTTTGTGTATTATACCACCTAATACAACCTTCAGCCTATTAGCCAAAACCGCTGCGTATATTTTTGTATCCCCATTAATCAATGAAATCGGTCTATAATTAGACACCTCCGAAGCGCACTTATCTGCCTTAAGTATAGGGATCAAATTTGCCTGAACCATTTCTTCCGGAAAAAAACCCTGCTCCACAATACAATTAAACACCTCGGTCATCTGTTTCACTAGCTTAGATCTAAATACCTTAAAAAACAAATTCCCATAACCATCAGGACCAGGAGCTTTCTGTTTATCCAAATCGCAAATCACCCTATTTACCTCTCCTTCATTTATAGGTCTATTCAAAAAGGCCAGTTGTTCAACACTCAGTTGGGGCAACTTCGTTTTCGCAACGTATTCCTGAACTTCTTCCTGTGTAACATCTTGATATAGATTATATAACTTTCCATAAAACCCTTTAAAACACTCTCCTATTTTCTCTGGGGACACACACACCTCATCCCCGATCACCAGTTTATGTACCCTATTTATTGCCCTTTTCTTTCTCAGTCGATTAGTCAACATCCTATCTGCCCGATTCCCTCTCGCATAGAATTTCATTTTCAATTTTTCCAAATTATACACTGTCCTTTCCATCACCTTATCATTAATTTCCCGCTGGATTTCTACCACAACTTTAGTTCTACCTGGAGACGGGGAATTCTTATTCTCCCTGACCGCTTCATAGTACTTAACGTACAATTCTGCCAACCCCCTCCCCGCCCTCCGTCTTGCCTCGTATTTTAATTTAATAAAATAACCCCGCATAACTGCCTTAAAAGTACACCAATTATTAATTGGAGAAGTTATATCAGGGACATTCTCCTCAAAAAAAAGATCTATCATACTACCAATAAATTTTACATTATCTGTACTATGAAGCAGCCAATCCTCTAATCTCCATGTGGTCCTACAATTCATCCTCTTATCCACAGTAAAATCTACAATAACCATACAGTGATCTGACCAAGTGTTATTTTTAATTTCTATCCGTTCTGTCTTTTTCAAAAAAGTACAATCCCCCAAGATCAAATCAATCCGAGAGTATGACAAGTGAACCCTTGAAAGATGAGTGAAATCTATTTCTACAGGATGCAATACCCTCCAGATATCATACAAAGTGTACCTATTCAGTATATTATTCAAAGCCCTAGCTTGAGTTTCCGTACCCCTATCTGTCTCCCCTCCCCTACCCCTCCTCTTATCCAACCTGGGGTCCACCACACAATTAAAATCCCCCGCTATAATACATGATCCCTGCTTTACCTTATCAACCTCCTCCAAGATTTGGGTCAACAACCCCATCGGTCTCTTATTTGGCAAATACACATTTACCAATGTATACATCATTCCGTTAACTAAGCAGACAACTATCAAATACCGTCCCTCCTTATCACTAAATGAATATTTAACTTCAACCGCAACAGCTTCAGAAAAAATGATGGCAACCCCTTTTTTCTTCTTTATAGCATGGGAAGCGTGTATCATCACCGGAAACCTCCTACCCCAACCCCAGCTTCTATCCGTATACTTCCAGTGAGTTTCCTGAAGAAACGCAATATCAACTCTATCTCTCACAAAAGAATTACGAATAATTTCCCGTTTGTGGGGGGAATTCAATCCCTGCACATTAACAGAGAGCAATCTAACCATACTCTTCTGATCCAGATTTGAGGCCCACATCCCCCTCGCCAACAACACACACAAACATATCAAACAAACACTCCCACCCACTACTCACTCCAAACTCCACTTTGGACCTTCGGGATGACCCACCCACATTCTCACTTGGATGGGTCCTCCGAACATCCCCTCGTAACCCACCCTTCGTGGATACCCTTCCACCCACGTTGATCATGTCACCATTGACATGTGGTAGAAACTGTTCTGAACACCAAAGAGGATCCCCCAATCACCCAGAGAGGGCAAAGATGGGGAGAGAGAGAGAGAAAGAAGAAAAAAAAAAAAACAAAAACAAAAAAAAACACACACCAGTGAAAACACCCTCAAAAATCTACGTATAATAACTTCATTAATTGACCACACAAATTCAAATATAATATCCAAGCCCAAGATCCACTTACCACCCCTAAGACATAATATCCAATATACCCTCCTGTATGTGTACCTCCCTACTCGTAAAAAAAAAAAAAAAAAAAAAAAACACCCCTCCCTTCCCACCTTCCCCCTAATCCCAATCCCCCTTCTTCTCCTAGTCAGAGCATCCACCCCTCCAAGACCAACCCCCCCGGGTGGTCATAAACACCTATTGAAAGAGGGGATCTAAAATGCATCCCTAATATACCTAATGCACAATATTCTCTCTATTTTACACTCCCCCCCACCCAGATCCCTTAACAGAAACCTCTGCGTCGCCCCCAATCGGGATCCCCCGACCAGGTTCGAGGCAACCATCCCCCTGGGGCAAGGACAAGCAAACAATTCCCCTACCCATGCTGAGCACCCCACCACTTTTCCAACTGGACGGGGTCCTCAAAATCTTTCGCCTGCCCTTGCCACCATACCCTAATACAGGAGGGAAGCCCCCAGCGATACTTTACATTCTTCTCCCTCAGGAGCCCCAATACAACAGCAAAGCCCCTCCGCCAACTCCTGGTCTGAAATGACAAATCCTGGTAAATCTGAATTCTCTCGTATTTAGGGGACATACTAACCAACTCCCATCTACCTCTAAAAACCTGTTCCCTAAACACGAGAGAATGGAAGCAAACCAAGACATCCCTGGGCCTTCCCTCCCCCCTAGGCCCTCCTATCCGATGGAATCTTTCCATTATAATCTCAGAGTCCAAAAATTTAAGTCCCAAGTCTCTATATAACTCCAGCAAATAATCTCTCAACACTTCATCTTTTATAGTTTCATCAATATTCCTAATTCTAAGATTCAACTTCCTGGATCTGTCCTCCAATTCTCTGATCTTCCGATCCAAGCCAGGAACATGTTGGACCAATCCCTCAGTAATTTTGCAGAGGGACTTGTATTTATTATCCGAATCCTCCATCCTTTCTTCCATTAATATCAGCTTAGATGTCAGAGCTTTTAGCTCCTGCTTAATATCCATAGAACTCTTCAGAATTTCTGCTTTAATCTCCATACATTCATTTCTCAAATACTCCTGCGACACTGTATAAGCAGGGCTTAATCCAGGTTCTATTTGCTGAGGAGTCCCCGGTATTATTCCAGTCATTCCCCCCTCATTTTTATCCGGGGTAGATACAAAAAAATCAGAGACCCTGGGCCCCTGGGGCTCTTTCTGTGATTTCTTATCCTTTTTGTGCAAATCTTTCGTGGAAGCCTTCTTTGAAGACATCTTCCAATACTGCGGGCGATACAACTGCCCCCTGCAGCACCTTTATATTTTACAACGGACCCTGGGTCTGGCCCCCAGAAAGAAAAACCAAAACCTCCTGGTGAAAGCTTAGACTCGTCAGCGGCTCTGGCCATCACCTGTTCATTGTTTGCTATAACATATTGCCCTTGGGGCCCGTTTTCCACCAACCTCCTTACACCCCCAATGACTTATCCAGTCTATCTTGAGGTACTCACAAGACCAGGCCATCAACGATTCCCGCCAACCAGTCCTTCGGGTGCGGGAGCCTCCACCTCCAGCCCCGGCCTGCTATCGCCGCTTCCATCCGTCAGGCTCCAATACCAGGCGACGGACCAGCCTATTAGATTTGCATGCTTTTTCTACCGCATGCCGTCTTCCCCGTCGTCTCCACCATTCTATGGGGCCAGACCCGCCCGTACGCCATCCACCCTCCGCCGCTTCCTTGTCAAAGAGTTACCATCGCCCGCAGCACCTTCGGGACGCTCGATGATCCTCCCGGCGTTCACAGTCTCCACCTCCTCCCGCGTAACACGTCTTACGTCATCACGCTTAGCAAGTCAGGTGCTCCACTGTTACCTTCTGATCATCATAAATGTTCTTGATCAATATTGTCAAGTGTTATGGAATACCTATGTTTCTTAACACATTCTACATTTGACCATGATCTACATAGCTGAAGGCCTTATTGTAGTCTATGAAACATAAGTAATCATCCTATTGAAATCAGAAAAAGTGTATTATCCCAGGTGGATTCAGCTATACAATATCAAATAATTACTCTAGTAGGTATTATACACACAAGAGAAAAGCATCCATATGTTATCTGGAGATAGCGCTTTTTTTTTTTTTTTTTAAATACTGTCTCCTCTTCAGTACAAGTATTCACGGCTGCTCTTCACAACAGCCACCAGGACGACAAACATGTAAAAAGGAACAAAAGAGAGGGCACCCAATAGTGCCTTAAATGGCAACTTTTGACCAATAGAATAATTTACAAATGTCTACTCACATGTAAAGATGGTTGTTAGTGACATACAGGGAAATATTCCTGTCACTGTTCAGGAAACTCCAGGCTCAATCTAGATAGGAGGAAGAAAACGGTGCTGCTCCAAGAAGCTTTGTTTAAAAATGGTTTATTTATACAAATATAAAAAGGCAACAATTGTCTACAAATAAAATAAAACTGCCAATAAAATGATGTTTCGCAGATAAAATGCTTCTTCAAGTGATAGGCAGATACTTTGTTTTTGAGTATCTGCCTATTTCTTGAAGAAACAGTTTATCTGCGAAACGTCATTTTATTGACAGTTTTACTTTATTTTTAGGCAATTGTTGTCTTTTTATATTTAACTAAACCTTTTTCAAACAAAGTTTCTTGGAGCAGCACTGTTTTCTTCCTCCTATCTGGATTGAGCCTGGAGTTTCTTGAACAGGTACAGGAATATTTCCCTGTATGCATATCTGTTGTTATTTAACATATGTCACTGACAACCATCATTACATGTGAGTAGATATTTGGAAATTATTCTATTGGTCAAAAGTTGTCATTTAAGGCACTATTGGGCGCCCTCTCTTTTGTTCCTTTTTACATATCCTATTGAAATTATTTTACTTTTCCATCTTATGTTACAGATGTGGTGTCTTGTTCCTCTTCCTCTCCTAAACCCAGCTTGTTCTTTGACTTTGCTTGCATGTGGTATTAGTGTAATTGTCCCATAGTTTGCACATCTCACTTTTTGGTATAGGAATGAACACAGATTTTCTGCATTCCTCAGGCCATGCTAATTTCTTCCAAATCTGTTGGCATATGTGGATTAGTACTTTGATGGCCCCTCTCTCCCTGATCTGATTCGCTCAATGGGTATGCAATCTGTTCTTGCAGCCTTCATGTTTGGCGGTTGTCCCAGAACCCGTGAACTTCACACTAGTGAAAGTGGTTCTGCTTTAAATTCTGCTTTAAATTATATAGATGGCAACATTATTTTATTGTCTGTAAAGCTCCTCTGTATACTTCTACAAACTTCTTTTTACTTCCTCCTCTTCTATATCTTTCTCATGCTTGTCTTAATAATGGAAGGCTTATGACTTTTATTGAAAAGAAGAGTGGCTATATTGGTCACTGGTTTTTTTTTGGAAATGTCACAAATGTTTATTTGTAAATTTTGAGTTGTTTGTTTAGTATTCTCACTTTAATAGATGAAAATAAGCATGTAAGGTGGGAAAATTATACTTTTTAGTTGCATAAGAATTTTGCACACTAATAGTTGCTCATTAATTGTGCACACATAGATATTCTCCTAAGAAAGCCAAAACCTCACTTTTACTTTCTTAAATATTCAGGTTTAAGGTTTCTTAACATTTTGGATTGATGGAGAGCACTGTAGTTGTTCAATAATAAAATTAATCTTCTGTCATGCCAAGGCATGAGTTGACCTTTGCACGGGCCTAGTATGTATAATTTGTTTATTGTGTGTATTTTATTGTACAATTTAAAGTGTTAGCTAAATGAGATGAGCAGACTAGGATATAGGGGTCATAAAAGGTATTGGGCCCTCTGTGTGGATGGGGGGTTATCCAGAGAACATGTGTAAACTGTCAGGCCAAACCCCCACCCAGGTAACATCCAGAGGGTTTGGCCTCTTAGAAGGAACTGTGGAAAGTATTTAATATGGGTTTTTGAATAAAAACAGAGAATTTCTTTGTAACAACTGAAGGAGAGATTTTACCATCTGAAGTTCCCACGAGGACTCCTAATATATCACTAATTGTATAGAGGGATCTCTTGTGTTTCTCCCATTTTATTTTATGGACTGTTTTGTTTATGTGTAATCTTTATTACTGTATGTCCTTTGTTTTTGTATTTTTGTAGCCAGAACTGTGAAGCCTTTTTTCAGATTAAATGTTCAATTAATCAGCGCTTGTCTCTGTTCTCTAATATGAACTCACTACTCTGAAGGAAGCTCAGGTATTACTCGTTACTAAAGGTTTAGTTTTAGACTTGTGCGACTAAGTTCGGTGACATTCGTAATTCAACGAAAAAGGGATCATTTGTAGTGTTGAGCGAGCATGCTCGGCCGATGCTCGGATCGGCTCGAGCATCGCTCTGCTCGGCACATGGCGGTACTCGTACGAGTACCGCATGTGCTCGCCCGCCATGTTCGGGTCTCCTCCCCGCACGTTTTGCGGCTGCTGCGCAGCCAATAAACGTGCAGGGAGGCTCTGACATCGGTGTAATGCCAGCAGCCATGTTGGCTGCTGGCATTACACTGATTGGCTGGCCAGAACCCGTGGTCAGGTGCTGTATAGCACCTGACCATCGAGTTCGGCTCAGTCTGAGCCAGGGAGAGCTGAGGATAGGAAGGGAAAGGCAGTGTAGGGAGGAAAAAAACAAAAATTGTGAAAAAAAAAGAACCAAAAGTCCTTTTTAGGACTACTGTGTGTGGGGGCAGCAGGTTATTTGGTGTGGGGGGAAAAAAACAAAAAAAAAAAAAAAAAAATATATATATTCTGTTTAGTGTGCAAAGTTGCAGATTAGAGCACATTCTGTTTAGTGTGCACAGTTGCAGATTAGAGCACATTCTGTTTAGTGTGCAAAGTTGCAGATTAGAGCACATTCTGTTTAGTGTGCAAAGTTGCAGATTAGAGCACATTCTGTTTAGTGTGCAAAGTTGCAGATTAGAGCACATTCTGTTAAGTCTTCAAACTAAAATATCAAAGTCACGTATTCCATTCAGTGTGCGTCGCCGCAGTTTAGCAGCACATTCTGAGTACTGTGCAGAGTTGCAGAATAGGAAGAAATACTGTTAAGTCTTCAAACTAAAATATCAAAGTCACATATTCCATTCAGTGTGCTTCGCCGCAGTTTAGCAGCACATTCTGTGTACTGTGCAGAGTTGCAGAATAGGAAGAAATACTGTTAAGTCTTCAAACTCAAATATCAAAGTCACATATTCCATTCAGTGTGCTTCGCCGCAGTTTAGCAGCACATTCTGTGTACTGTGCAGAGTTGCAGAATAGGAAGAAATACTGTTAAGTCTTCAAACTAAAATATCAAAGTCACATATTCCATTCAGTGTGCTTCGCCGCAGTGTAGCAGCACATTCTGTGTACTGTGCAGAGTTGCAGAATAGGAAGAAATACTGTTAAGTCTTCAAACTAAAATATCAAAGTCACATATTCCATTCAGTGTGCTTCGCCGCAGTGTAGCAGCACATTCTGTGTACTGTGCAGAGTTGCAGAATAGGAAGAAATACTGTTAAGTCTTCAAACTAAAATATCAAAGTCACATATTCCATTCAGTGTGCTTCGCCGCAGTTTAGCAGCACATTCTGTGTACTGTGCAGAGTTGCAGAATAGGAAGAAATACTGTTAAGTCTTCAAACTAAAATATCAAAGTCACATATTCCATTCAGTGTGCTTCGCCGCAGTGTAGCAGCACATTCTGTGTACTGTGCAGAGTTGCAGAATAGGAAGAAATACTGTTAAGTCTTCAAACTAAAATATCAAAGTCACATATTCCATTCAGTGTCTTTCACCGCCGTTTAACAGCCTATTCTGTGTACTCTGCAGAGTTGCAGAATTATAAGAAATACTGTTAAGTTTTCAAACTCAAATATTAAAGTCACATATTCCATTCAGTGTCTTTCACCGCCGTTTAACAGCCTATTCTGTGTACTCTGTACAGTTCCAGAATTATAAGAAATACTGTTAAGTTTTCAAACTCAAATATTAAAGTCACATATTCCATTCAGTGTCTTTCACCGCCGTTTAACAGCCTATTCTGTGTACTCTGTACAGTTCCAGAATTATAAGAAATACTGTTAAGTTTTCAAACTCAAATATTAAAGTCACATATTCCATTCAGTGTCTTTCACCGCCGTTTAACAGCCTATTCTGTGTACTCTGTACAGTTCCAGAATTATAAGAAATACTGTTAAGTTTTCAAACTCAAATATTAAAGTCACATATTCCATTCAGTGTCTTTCACCGCCGTTTAACAGCCTATTCTGTGTACTCTGTACAGTTCCAGAATTATAAGAAATACTGTTAAGTTTTCAAACTCAAATATTAAAGTCACATATTCCATTCAGTGTGTTTCACCGCCGTTTAACAGCCTATTCTGTGTACTCTGTACAGTTCCAGAATTATAAGAAATACTGTTAAGTTTTCAAACTCAAATATTAAAGTCACATATTCCATTCAGTGTGTTTCAACGCCGTTTAACAGCCTATTCTGTGTACTCTGCAGAGTTGCAGAATAGTAAGAAATACTGTTAATTTTTCAAACTCAAATATTAAAGTCACATATTCCATTCAGTGTCTTTCACCGCCGTTTAACAGCCTATTCTGTGTACTCTGTACAGTTCCAGAATTATAAGAAATACTGTTAAGTTTTCAAACTCAAATATTAAAGTCACATATTCCATTCAGTGTGTTTCAACGCCGTTTAACAGCCTATTCTGTGTACTCTGCAGAGTTGCAGAATAGTAAGAAATACTGTTAATTTTTCAAACTCAAATATTAAAGTCACATATTCCATTCAGTGTCTTTCACCGCCGTTTAACAGCCTATTCTGTGTACTCTGTACAGTTCCAGAATTATAAGAAATACTGTTAAGTTTTCAAACTCAAATATTAAAGTCACATATTCCATTCAGTGTGTTTCAACGCCGTTTAACAGCCTATTCTGTGTACTCTGCAGAGTTGCAGAATAGTAAGAAATACTGTTAAGTTTTCAAACTCAAATATTAAAGTCACATATTCCATTCAGTGTGTGTCACCGCAGTTTAGCAGCCTATTCTGTGTACTCTGCAGAGTTGCAGAATAGTAAGAAATACTGTTAATTTTTCAAACTCAAATATTAAAGTCACTTATTCCATTCAGTGTGTGTCACCGCAGTTTAGCAGCCTATTCTGTGTACTCTGCAGAGTTGCAGAATAGTAAGAAATACTGTTAAGTTTTCAAACTCATATATATTAAAGTCATATATATCGTGTAAGATGAAGAAGGCGGGTAAAAAGGGACGGGGAAGTGGACGTGATCCTGAAAGTTCAGGGCGCGGGTCAGGACGCGGAGAAACTGTGCCTGGTGCCAGAGCACAAGAAAGAAAGACATCCACCATACCTAGCTTCATGTCTGATTTCACAGGGCGTCGCAGGACATCACTCTCGAGGTCCGACCAGTGCGAACAGGTGGTCGGTTGGATGACAGCTGATACTGCTTCCAGTCGGTTAAGCACCACCCTGTCTTCCACCAAGTCCACTCTCAGTAGCCAAGAGTCTGGTCAACATAATCCTCACTCTGATCATCCTTCCTCCCACCATACACGGTCTGGTCAAAGAAGTGATCCCACACTGGGATATAGTGATGAGCTCGTCTCATCACCAATCCTTCATTTGACCCTCTCTCCAAGCACGCTTGCAGAGGAACATGACATCTTGTGCCCTGATTCACAACCTCTAGAGGCTACCCAATCACAAGAAGATGACAGATGTGAACGGCATTTAAGGTCAAAGGAAGTAGTGGATGATGATGATGATGATGATGAGACACAGTTGCCATTAAATCAACCACTATTTCCGTCTCAAGACCTTGTTGAGGAGAATGTTATACAGTTGTCAATGACTGAGTATGTGGTGGGATCAAGACTTGAGGAGGATGATCAGAGTGAGGAAGTGGAGGAGGACTTGGTGGACGATGAGGTGACTGACCCCACCTGGGAAGGTGTAGAGCCGAGCGATGACAGCAGTCCTGAGGGTGAGCCATCTGCAGCACCGCAACAGGCTGGAAGAGGCAGTGGTGTGGCTACAGAAAGAAGGCGGACCGCACCAAACCGGCCCGCAAATGTTCCACGGAGCACCCCCTTGCGTAAATCTACCTTGCCAAAGGGTAGGTGTTCCGCGGTATGGCGTTTTTTTAAGGAAAGTGCGGACGACAAAAGAATTGTAGTTTGCAACCTGTGCCACACCAGAATGAGCCGAGGCATGAACACTAGAAACCTCACCACCACCAGCATGATCCGACACATGGCATCCAAGCACCGTAGTAAGTGGGAGGAACGCCTGGATCGCCCACCTGTGTCTGCAGGCCACACCACTGCCTCCTCTTCCCCTGTTTTCGGTGCCGGCCAATCGCCTGTCGAAGGCGCAGGCCCGCATACCTCCCGCCCTGCACCTGTACCATCTGAAGCACCATCAGCGACCACATCCACTTCCCTGTCCCAGCACAGCGTCCAAATGTCGTTACCCCAGGCATTTGAGCGCAAGAGAAAGTACCCAGCCACCCACCCACAGGCCATAGCACTAACCTCACACCTTTCAAAATTACTGGCCATCGAAATGCTGCCATTTAGGCTTGTGGACACTGAGTCCTTCCGCAGCCTGATGGCAGCAGCTGTCCCTCGGTACGCGGTCCCCAGCCGCCACTACTTTTCCCGGTGTGCCATCCCCGCATTACACCACCATGTGTCCCGTAACATCACCCGTGCCCTGACCAACGCAGTTACTGGGAAGGTCCACTTAACGACTGACACATGGACAAGTGCTTGTGGCCAGGGACGCTACATTTCCCTTACGGCACACTGGGTGAATGTCGTGGAGGCTGGGAGCGACTCGGACCCTGGGATGGCACGGGTGCTACCCACGCCGAGGATTGCGGGCCCTACCTCCATCAGGGTTTCCACCAGCACCTACGTTATTGGCTCCTCCTCCTCCGTTTCCACCTCCGAATTCTCTACACACACCGCCACTCCCCCATCAGCCAGTAGCTGGAAGCAGTGTAGCACTGCAGTGGGGAAGCGTCAACAGGCCGTGCTGAAGCTGATCTGCCTTGGGGACAAACAGCACACGGCCTCAGAGCTGTTGCAGGGGATTAGTCACCAGACCGAGCAGTGGCTCTCGCCACTCAACCTGCAAGCAGGCATGGTTGTGTGTGATAATGGGCGTAACTTGGTGGCGGCTTTGGAGCTCGGCAAGCTCACACACGTACCATGCCTAGCGCATGTATTTAATTTAGTGGTGCAGCGATTTCTAAAAACCTACCCCAATGTGCATGATCTCTTGACCAAGGTGCGCCGCGTGTGTGCACATTTCCGTAAGTCATCAACAGCTTCGGCCGGCCTGTTGAAGCTGCAGCAGCGCTTACAATTGCCAGCTCACCGGCTGCTGTGTGACGTGAGCACGCGCTGGAACTCCACCTTCCACATGTTGGCCCGGCTTTGTGAGCAGCAGAGGGCAGTAGTGGAGTACCAGCTGTTACACGGTCGTCGCCTCTCCGTTCAACTTCCTGTAATCAGAAGTGAGGAGTGGGAATGGATGTCAGACCTCTGCGAGGTTTTACGCAATTTTGAGGAATCGACACAGATGGTGAGCGGCGATAACGCTATTATCAGTGTAACCATCCCACTTCTGTGTCTACTGAAACGCTCGCTGCTCACAATTAAAACCGACGCTTTGCATGTGGAAGAGGTGGAAATGGGGGAGGAAGAGCTTACACAAGGTGATAGCCAGAGCACCCTCACTTCGTCTTCTCAGCGACAATTGGAGGAGGCGGAGGAGGAGGAGGAGGAGGAGGAGGAGGAAGACACGGTTGCCTCCGCTACAGAGGGTAGCCATGGAACTTTAGTTCCATCTCTTCAGCGTGGGTGGGCAGAAGAGGAGGAAGAGGATGAGGATATTGAGAGTCAGCCTCCTGGTGAGGACAGCGAAATCTTGACTGTTGGTACTCTGGCACACATGGCTGACTTTATGTTAGGCTGCCTTTCCCGTGACCCACGCGTTGTACGCATTTTAGACAACACGGATTACTGGGTGTTCACCCTTCTGGACCCCCGCTACAAAGAGAATTTCTCATCTCTCATTCCTCCGGTGGAGAGGACAAGCAAAATGGTGCAATACCAGAAGGTTCTTGTTGAAAAATTGCTCCAAAATTTTCCATCTGACAACGCTGGCGGCAGAGTACGTGCTACCTTGGCCAACCGAGAAGGGGAGAAAAGGGGAGCACACAGCAGTTCCGACAAAGGCAGGGCAACACTCTCCAAGGCGTGGGACACCTTCATGACACCCCGGCAGCACCCTCACCCTGATGCGCAGCCTAGTGTCACAAGGAGGGAAAAGTTTTGGAAGATGGTGAAGGAGTACGTAGCAGACCGTGTCAGCGTCCTCAATGATCCCTCTGTGCCTTACAACTACTGGGTGTCCAAGCTGGACACGTGGTATGAACTGGCACTCTACGCCTTGGAGGTGCTGGCCTGCCCTGCCGCCAGCGTTCTGTCTGAGCGGGTATTTAGTGCTGCTGGTGGCATCATAACAGATAAGCGTATCCGCCTTTCCACCGACAATGCTGATAGGTTGACACTTATAAAAATGAACAAGGCCTGGATTTCCCCTGACTTCTCCACTCCACTGGAGGAAAGCCCCGGGGGAACATAAACTCACTTTATATATGTTATTTACAATGATGGGAATACTCTGTATTCCCATTCACCCCTTCCACCCAAAAAACGGGTATATGGTTGACTCTTAATCTTCTCATCCTCCTCCTCCTCTTCCATATGCCCTGGGATATAATTTTTATATAGGGCCAGCTCACCAGCGTGCCCTGGGATATAATTTTTATATAGGGCCAGCTCACCAGCGGGCCCTGTGATATAATTTTTATATAGGGCCAGCTCACCAGCGGGCCCTGTTTGCCAATTTTTATATAGGTCAGCTCACCAGCGGGCCTTCTCATATAATGTTTTATTGGGTCAGCTCTCTAGCGGGCCCTCTCATATAATGTTTTATAGCGTCAGCTCACTAGCGGGCCTTCGCATATAATGTTTAGGATGGTCAGCTCTGCAGCAGACCCTCACCCATAATGTTTTAGATGGTCAGCTCAGCGCACGTTTCCCTCTTAATCATGGCCTCAGTTCTGAAAATCAAGGAAATTTTTGGGAGAATTTGCCTCTGCGCACGTTTCCCTCTTAATCATGGCCTCAGTTCTGAAAATCAAGGAAATTTTTGGGAGAATTTGCCTCTGCGCACGTTTCCCTCTTAATCATGGCCTCAGTTCTGAAAATCAAGGAAATTTTTGGGATAATTTGCCTCTGCGCACGTTTCCCTCTTAATCATGGCCTCAGTTCTGAAAATCAAGGAAATTTTTGGGAGAATTTGCAGATGATATACAAGTAAATATACAGCAAATATTGTTTGGTAACAATTTTTCGCCTAAAGTCGTTTTTATTTTCCTTTTTGTGTGTTTTATGGTCAGTCTGTAAAAATGGCGTACTACGGGCGAAAGATCGTTCCCAGCAGCGATGTTGGAGTCCAAGGTGCATCCAGACATCCTCCCTATGCTGTCCCTGAACCATTTCTGTAGTGTTTCCATCTTTTTCTGCCCTTTTCCTATGGACCAGGCACCCTCCCCTCATCAGAGCAGGGGGTGCCTGGTGTAATGCTCGAGTCCTCCCATTGACTTCAATGGGGCTCGGATGCTCGGCCGAGCACTCGAGCCTCAGGGGGTGCTCGGTCAGAGCACCCGAACATCCGAGCATTGGGGTGCTCGCTCATCACTAATCATTTGGCGACATTCTGACCTTCCGACAGGCAAGAGTCATTCGCCAAAAAAATACAAATCCGATTAGCCCTGGTCCGAATGTCGTCAAAACTTCTGGAAATTCGGCGACTACTACCCGCGCTCGATTACTTTCCCTCCATACTTTCCCTCCATGTCTCTAGTCCAATTAGCTTCTCCATTCATGCACTACTTTCCCACTGTAACGGATACCGCTGCCACCCAGCCTTGGGTGACTCCGTTAGTCGCCGCTTCCCTCGCTCTGGAACAGGAAACTCCACCAGCTTCTCCCAAGGTATCCCAATCGCCAGGCAGGACTAGTGTCAGGATAACAAGAACTCTCCCAGCATACCAGCAGCTTAACCTCACCAGACAACACTTGTGTAGGTTAAAACAAGAACTACTTTATTTGGACACAAACAGGGTTTATATACAGGTTTGTGATCACAGTCAACCAATATCAAATAAGATTCACAACACCACCAGTCTTGCTGAGACTTAAATACATTAACACACAATACAATACAAAACACACAGCCCTCTATCAGGTCTGCTCAGGTAATTACATCAGTGACTGACATAATACAATCAGTTTCACAAACCAACAAATGGAACCACATAACCCCAGGAAACCTACTTTGCATTTAAACAATAACACAGCACACAATGGGTGAGGCAATAGGACATTTGACTCCCAGTCTCCAGATACTGTCCCAGGTAGTCACTGCCCCACCCCCAATACATAATAGGGTCTCAGGCCTAGTGCCATCCTGGAGTCTGGCTGACACCCTTCTCCATTTTTTAGTTTGGCCCATGATTCTGTATGGCCAAATGGCCGCTTCCAGTCCAGGCCCAGTGGTTCCTGTGACATTTCTCCCCCTTGTCCACCTCCGACAGCCACAGCATGATCCACACGGGTCATCTCGCTGCTGTCTGGAGTGGACACATAGTCTGCTAGTGCAATGTCCGCACAGTACTTGTCCCCAGCCAGCCCCTATAGTCCTGGGGTCTGTCCAGCTTTGCACCCTGCACCTCCAGGTACAGGGTGACTTAGACATAAGATGCCTTGAGCCGCAGAGGCCATCCAGCCCAGGATCCGGTACACAGGAGTCTATGACCCAGTAAAAACCCCCGCCCAAACAACAGTGCCCTCCCAGTCAGCACATTACCGGAATCTCCGCTGCTGGCTGAGGATGATGAGAGTGGGTGGTAGAGTTGCTCTGGATACTGGGGTGAGAGTACGCAACACTCCATCTCCTCTTGGATCTCGCTCTGCTGTAGGGTAGTGGTGCAGCCAGTACCCGCTCCCTGGGGCAATTGCTGAGATGGACAGAGGCCAGCGGCGCTCTGCCCTGTTGCCAGCTCTTCCGCTGGGTATCTTTCTCCTGGTGGCACCTTGGGTGCTTTAACCTGCCGCTGGGAAGAGAGGTTAACTACCTCCCCTCTGAAAACACAAATCTCTCGCTGGGGAGGGAGGACTGCAACCTCCACTCCCAAGACCAGGCACAGCTGCTGCTGTGAGGGACTGACTGCACCATCCCTTGGAACACTGCACCTTGATGCTGGGACATCCTTAAAGGAAGGGGTAGCAGCAGCCATAGCTTCACCTGCTACCTGCTGACCTGACTGTAACAGCTCACTGGAGTCAATCTCAATGAAAGGGGTAGCGGTGGCCGTAGCTTCACCTTCTACCGGATGACCAGACTGTAACAGGTTGCTGGGGTCAGCCGTAGGAAGAGTCCACTCTTCTGCTTGCAGGGTGCCCGTGGCGGCCGCAGTCTCATCCATGGCACCCTCAGTGCCCATACAAATCTGCCGCTGGGGAGAGAGATCAACTACCTCCGCTCCCTGTACCTCCGTCAGCCGCTGAGGAGTGACGTCAACTGCATCCCCTCCTAGAACCCAGCTCCTTACCGCTGAAACAGTCTTAAGTGAAGGGGTAGCGGCGGCCGTAGTCTCACCTGCTACCCGCTGACCAGACCATAACAGGTCGCTGGGGTCAGCCTCGGGAAGGGTCCACTCTTCCACTGGTAGGGTGCTTGTGGCGACCGCAATCTCATCCACACCCCCCCCCAGTTACACAAGCCATCTGCCGCTGGGGAGAGGGGTCAGCTACCTCCTCTCCCTGTAATACGAACAGCCGCTGGGGAGTGACGGCAATTGCATCCACTCCCAAAATACAGCACCTCTCTGCTGTGGGGACATCCATACCAAACGGGTTAGCGGTGGCCGTAGCTTCGCCTGCTACCCGCTGACTAGACCATACCCGGTCGCTGGAGTCAGCCTCAGGGAGGATCGGAGGTGCCCCCTCTTCCACTTGTAGAGTGCTCACGGTGACCGTAGTCTCCTCCACGGCACCTTCCACGTCCATACAAAGCTGCTGTGGGAAATAGGTGTGAGTCACCTCTTCCTGGAGATCCCGACACTCCACCTCCAGTCCCCACTCCTGGGTTACGAGATCCTCCAGCTCTCTCCATACCTCGGGTATTTCTGACACCCCCAGCTGCATGGCTCGCCTGTCGCGGATCTCCCAGAACCGGGTTTCCCTGCGACTGCCAAAGTCCGGCTCCTCAGCCCTGGCATGCCACAACAAGCTGGGACCCCTGTAGGCGAAGCCGCTGCACGGGAGAGGCGTTTTGGGGAACCCGAACCACTCAAATCCAGTCCTGTCGCAGAAAGCGCCATACTGGAGATCCAGGAAAATAACATCTTCAATCCAGGATGCCAGTACCTCGCTTGCCCTGCGGTCCGGACTCGGCCCGAGGATGCAGGAGCTCCACTGCTGTCTCTCCCTCTCATGCCTCTCTGCATAAGGGATGAAGCCCTTGGAGGAGAAGGAGTATCCCTCTGTCTCTAGTGTGGCCCGCCGTTGTTCATAGCTGGATAGGGTTTGGCAAAGCATAGCCTCTGTCTCAGTCTCTGACATGCTGGAGCCTGCCGGTGGAGAGCTGCTGCTTCGGTCTGGTGAGTCAGCCGTTGCTTCCACTGCTCCCCTACACTGTTGCTGAGCTGTGGAGACCGGGGTCAAGCCAGGTGGCTATATCTCCCCCTGGATGCTGGTCTCCCTGCGCCTCTGAGACCGGGGTCAAGCCAGGCGGCTATATCTCCCCCTGGATACTGGTCTCAGTTTCGTTCCTTGGCTTTGTAAGTTTCAGGCGAAACGATCCTGGTGGTGCTGACTTGTATGTTCCAAAAACCAACTGGGAAGCATCCCACTGCTGCCAACCAATGTAACGGATACCGCTGCCACCCAGCCTTGGGTGACTCTGTTAGTCGCCGCTTCCCTCGCTCTGGAACAGGAAACTCCACCAGCTTCTCCCAAGGTATCCCAATCGCCAGGCAGGACTAGTGTCAGGATAACAAGAACTCTCCCAGCATACCAGCAGCTTAACCTCACCAGACAACACTTGTGTAGGTTAAAACAAGAACTACTTTATTTGGACACAAACAGGGTTTATATACAGGTTTGTGATCACAGTCAACCAATAGCAAATAAGATTCACAACACCACCAGTCTTGCTGAGACTTAAATACATTAACACACAATACAATACAAAACACACAGCCCTCTATCAGGTCTGCTCAGGTAATTACATCAGTGACTGACATAATACAATCAGTTTCACAAACCAACAAATGGAACCACATAACCCCAGGAAACCTACTTTGCATTTAAACAATAACACAGCACACAATGGGTGAGGCAATAGGACATTTGACTCCCAGTCTCCAGATACTGTCCCAGGTAGTCACTGCCCCACCCCCAATACATAATAGGGTCTCAGGCCTAGTGCCATCCTGGAGTCTGGCTGACACCCTTCTCCATTTTTTAGTTTGGCCCATGATTCTGTATGGCCAAATGGCCGCTTCCAGTCCAGGCCCAGTGGTTCCTGTGACACCCACTTTGTCTCTATTCCAATTGGCTTCTTCGTTTCAAGATGGGGGTTGGACTAATGACACAGACACCCAGGCAGACAGCCTGCATTTCCTCATTGTGTTGCTGGAGCTCAGAGAGAGAAGAAGGAGATAGAGAGTGTTCAGATATTGTGTAGGCAGGCAGTTAGCATTAGGCAGCCAGCATTAGTGCCTTATTGCCACTGCAAGGGAGAGTTATCTTTGTTCCTGTGCAAAAAATTTAAAATATTAGGGATTTGTTTGAATAATTTTCAGAGTGACACATCAGCCAGACTCACAGTTCTGCAGGCAGGCCTAGTACCTTATTACCACTGCAAGGGAAAGTCACCTTTGTTTCTGTGTTTAACATTAAAAATAAAAGTAGGAATTTGTTTGAATAATTTTCAGATTGGCACTTCAGTGAGTCTCACATTTCTGTAGGCAGGCCTAGTACCTTATTGCGTCTGCAAGGGAAAGTCACCTTTGTTCCTGTGTAAAATATTAAAAGTAATAGTAGAGATTTGTTTGAATAATTTTCAGAGTGACACATCAACAAGTCTCACAGTTCTATAGGCAGGCCTAGTACCTTATTATGTCCGCAAGGGAGAGTCACCTTTGACTCTGTGTTCAACGTTAAAATTAATATGAGGAATTTGTTTGAATAATTTTCAGAATGACACATCAGCCAGTCTCACAGTTGTGCATGTGTATTGTGTAGGCAGGTAGGGTGCCTTATTGCTACATCTGTACTTTAGCTACTTCATCCATAGTACCATAAGGCTAAATGCCCACCTTACCCTGTTCCACCATCTTCAGATCCACCATCTTTAAACCCTGGAAATGGTTCTATTCATTTAATTTTCATTTTTTATTGTATTTTTAAAGGTATTTTAAAGTCACCAAATAATTTGGACTGTCGCCAACTTTTTCTGAGTCAAACAGGTCGGATCCGAATTGCAGAGTCGATGAATGAAAAAAAAAATTTGTCTGACATTGAATTTTACCAAAACTTTTTGTTGTGCACATGTCTATTTAATTCTATGTCTGATTATTAAAGGGATAGTAATACTTCGTTTTATCTTTATTTTATGTTGTAGGCATTAAAAAAACATGAAGAATGATATAAGTCTTATCTCTCAAACCTTTATGGTTTATGAGATATTCACAAGCAAAGTTTCCCCCTCCCGCCCCTTTTACCTACTGTAAACAATCTCTTCTCAGATGTGGAATGCAGTCCATAGACTGGACAGATAACAGCAGGGGGCAATATTCTTCTATCAGAACAATGAAAGCCCTGCCCACCTTGACAAGTTTTTCAGCTTTTTACCTTATCTTAATTGAAGATTGTCCCTCTCTGCAGTCTACCTGGGCACCTCCCTTCTGATCTGGCTGAGCAGTGTTACATCAGTAAAAGGGGCAGGAGGGGGACACTTTGTCATTGAATTACTCTAGAACTATAACTCTGACAGTATTGAAATAACACTCTCCAAAGTCCAAATACTATGATGATTAATTAGAGCTGCTTTTATTATGAAACATTACTATTCCTTTAAGTTGATTTTATACTGTAATTCTGTTGTGTTTGGGGTAACATAAGACGCTCAGATATAAAGTCTTGGTGGTGGCAGCAAATTGTAGTACTGGGGTGATAGGAAGGATTTCAGGGGTTAATTTGGTGGTTACTAGGTATAGTAATAGGTAACCAGGGGTCTGGCATTGTTAACCCTTTCACCCCCACATTCTCCCCACTGTCTCAGCAGGGTCTATAGCCTTGTCTTGTGACATCCTCAAAACTACAACTTATCTAATAATTGTGTATACAGTGTATATAGCAGTTTTGCTCTGGTCCTCTGTCACTATTGGAGGGAGCTGCTGTCCTCCTCCAGGGTATCTCTTTTTGTCTGGCACCTATTTGTTGACCTTTTCAGCCTGGGAGGCCTTGCTAGTAGCTAAACTACTGCTGACATAGCTCTTAGGGTTATTGGTATATGCAAGCTCCACCACCTTGGCAAGGTGGAGATAGCATCAGGAGAACTTCACCATAGAGAACAAATAAAAAACACCAACATTCACATTTATTTATATGGGGTTTCAACTTCTTGAATTTGAAAGATATATTCAACACATGGACTTGTGTCTTTTTTCGACCTAATTTACTATGTTACATAGTAGCACAACAATCAACTAAAGTTGACACTTTAACCCCTTAAGGACCGGGAAAATCTGAGGTCGTTTTCCCTTAAGGACCGGAGCAATTCTGACCTTTTTGACTATGTCTTTGTTCAACAGTGTTTTCCCTCTTAGGCTTTTATTCCACCCCCATAAATTATATACTGTTTTTCTATGCACAAATAGGGCTTTCTTTTGATACCCCACTTATATAGATAACCCACAATTTCCTTTATGAAAATTAAAAAAAAAAAAAGTAAAAAAACACCATTTTTGATTTTTCTCTTGGGATCAATTGGCCACAAAGGGTTAAATTTTTATGGAGACTGCTTGAAAAAAAAAAGTGTGTTGTGTTTTTTTATTAAAAAAAAAAAAGTGTATAATTGCAGGTCAAAAATTGACCTGCATTTAGCCAGCCTCCTGCACCAGCAGTGAAGGGGTTAATACCCCCAGCTGCTGTTTTTTTTTTACCACTAGGTGTCTCCCATCTATTTCTGTCTCCCTTACTTTGATAGCAAGGGAGACAGAAAAAGAGGAGACACACAGAGGTAAGCATGCGTTGTGTGCTTACCTCTGTCTCAGAATGCCGGTACATGTGATCGCTGATACAGCGATTGCATGAACCGGTAGAAGAAAGAAGGGCTGAGACTGAATGCCCCGGTCTCAGAGTGCTCAGTCTCAGCCTGGAATTAATTATAGCAGCGTGCAAGGAGGCACGCTGCTACCATTTAAGCCATGACGGTCCTGTACCGTCATGGGTCCTTAAGGGTTTAAAGTTGTCAACACATTATATTAACGCAAACTTTTGCAATGCAATTTAAGTTCTATAAACTCTACACATACCATATAATGTCATCATGATGGGGGCCTATCAAGTGTCATAATATTTGGGGTGAAATTGATACTTTTAGGTATTATTTTCCTTTTTCCTAATTTTCTGTCCTGAATCAATACCCTTGTGCATTTTCTTTGGCTTAATTGCACCCTAAATACCTAAGAGCGGTGCAACATATCGCTTTGTTTTGGTCCAGAATTGCACCTCTTTAGCATGATGAATAATGCCCACGCTGTCAGTGTAAGCAATCTGTTCAAGCAAAGTCAGTATAAGCAATGATATCTCTTTTACACCATTTGCACACTCCATACTGATGGAGTTCCATGAGCAATCTTCCTTTTCAGTTGATACAGTTAATGAGTAAATTATCTTTCTCCCTTTCCATGAAAGTATTACATAAAGGATATTGTGGTATGGCTACTACTTTATAATGGTTTTAGATGAGCATTATATATCACCTGGTGGCACCCATAGCTCCTTTCTGAGATGTTCTTTGCGTACCTTAATTATAACAACATTATTATTATTATCCTTTATATAAAACCAACATATTCCGTAGAGATGTATAATAGGGAATAGACATACAGAGACATAAAACGATACAAAAAGAACACAGAAAACTAAAGGGTCAGAGGGCCCTGTTTGTGAGAGCGTACAGTCTAGAGGAAGGTAAGTGGGACACAGAAGGTGCAAGTGTCATGGTTTTGTGTTTCTGCTACCTCTACAGTATGTCATTTCTTACTAATTGGGTAAAATTTTCCTTGGTCTGGAAGTACAAATGGAAATTCCATTGTTTTCAAAGATTTCAGTATCTCGGCAAGGGGGTGGGGGAAGAGGCACAAGGGGTGAAAAGACGGGGAAAAGGCAAAAGGAGTGAAACGTGGGTGAAAAAAGGCACAAGGGGTGAAAAGAGGTTGGAAAGGGCACAAAGGGTGAAAAGAGGAGGAAAAAGAGGCACAATGGGTAAAAAGAGGAGGAAAAAGGCACAAGGGGTGAAAAAGAGGCACAAAGGGTGAAAAGAGGGGGGAAAAGAGGCACAAGGAGTGAAAAGAGGGTGAAAAAGAGGCACAAAGGGTGAAAATAGGGGGTAAAGGCACAAAGGGTATAAAGAGGGGGAAAAAGAGGCACAAGGGATGAAAAGAGGGGAAAAGGGCACAAGGGGTGAAAAGAGGGGGGAAAAGAGGCACAAGGGGTGAAAAAAAGGCAAGGGGGAGAAATAGGTACAAAGGGTATAAAAAGGTAAGGAGGGGAGAAATAGGTACAAGGGGTATAAAAAGGTAAGGGGGAGAAAGAGGTAGAAGGGGTAGAAAAAGATAAGGGGGGAGAAAGAGGTACAAGGGGTGGAAAAAGGTAAGGGGGGAGAAAGGTACAAGGCGTGGAAAAAGGTAAGCAGGGGAGAAAGAGGTACAAGGGGTGTAAAAAAACAAAAAACATTACAGTTCTATATGGTTTTAGGGGCAGGACAGGGGTTAATATAATTAAGGATGTGGCATGTTTTGGTGGGTGTGGTTTTGGTGTGCGGGGGGGGGGGCAGCATTTCATACTTGGACCCAGGCAGCACAATGTCTTGGGCTGGCCCTGGTTCTCCACATTTGATTTTTAATAAAAAAAATAGAAAGAAAACTGACAAATTGAATTGCATGCAGTTCTGTGGTCCTGGCACCCCCTAAAAAATGTGGTATAATAACAAATGATTCATCACTGAAATTAGCCTTCTGTGTACTTATAAAAAGCAGCATGTAGAAGTATCTGCTTTGTTTCTTATTATTTTATACCTCAAATTTCAATGCTGCAAAAAGGAAAGAATTTCATACAGAACTGCTCATTTTAATTGGAGGAACTATGCATAAAAAGATGAATTTTGGTATGTTATAAAGGTGAATTAATGCTAAACTAAGTAGAACCCTAGTGGAACATGCAAAAAAATAAATTACATGGCAATTTTCCACATTAGTGGAAATTAAAAAAAAAGAAATTATTTTCATTTTAGGTAAATTTTTTTGGTCAAGTAAAGGTAAATCCACTAAATAATGGTATATTTTGAAAATGCAGGGTCTTTTGAAGAAGAATAAAAAAGCATGTGACATGTGTGGGTTGTTCACAGAATAGCACTGAAAATTGCCATTTGACTGGTAACTGTAAAAAAAAAATAGAAAACATGCTCAGCCAGGGGAGGGTAAAAATGCTTAGCAGTGAAGTAGTTAGAGAAATGAAGTAAGTGCAACTATGCAGTGATTGATTTAGATGTCAGGGCAAGTTAAAAATAACAAAATGTCAAGATTAAAAACAATGTAAAAATTCTTTTTGTTTGCAATTTGTCATTTATAGAAAACATAGAACTACACTTTAGTACTGATATATATATATATTTTTGTTCTAGAATCAATTTACTACCTACAGCACTAGTAAGCAATCACATGTTCATATAATCTAGTTTACACAGTAGCTTTGAATAATATTAAGTAGGAATGAGAACCGTGTTAACTATTTGCATAAGCCACAATTAAAAAAGAGGACATAAGCCCTATTGTTAGACTATTGTGCATTTGCCAGACAGGGAAAGCTGAATAATCAGAAGCTTTAAATGTCTGGATTACCTTGGACCCACTGGAAATAAAAGGGTATCAATCCTCTTCTTTCATAAAATGCCTAGGTTGCAATTTCATGCGGCTAAGCAATAGACTAATGAATGGAAAGCCTGATGACGAATATGGGTACTCTCATTCACCTATCAGCAGGATAACACCAAGGCATAAAATGTGTAAGTCTTTATGCCTAATGTTAATTCATTGCCAGAGCTATTGCAAGCTTGAAATTAAGGCTTAAAAAACCCAGTATTATCCCATACTCATATTCCTTAACTAGTATAATAATAAAGAGTTACCCAATAGCTAACATTTAGAGCGGTGAAGTTTTCTGGGTTTAAAAGGGTGCTCGTGCATTCACACACTGAGTAAGCATGTTTTGTATTATATTTGCAGGTGTGATACTATGACTGGAGTTCCAGTTTTAGTCTTGAGCTCTATTTTTTCTGCCTACTTAGTATCATCTCCCCCACTCTGGATTTTAGCCAGATCATGTCTGGTACTTTTTAAATCTACCATTACATAGTGCATAGTGCCCTGTGTTTGGAGGAAAGCTGATGTAGTTCCATTGTTTAAAAAGAGAGCAAGATCCAAACCAGGAAATTATAGACCTGTGAGCTTGACTTCCCTAGTGGGTAAGATACTAGAAGGGTTACTAACTGACACTATTCAGAACTATGTGAAGATAAACAATATTATTAGTAGGAATCAGCATAGTTTCTTGAAAAATAGATCATGTCAGACCAATTTACTTGCATTTTATGAAAGAGTAAGTAGTAATTTGGACAGGGGAATTGCTGTGGATGTAGTATACTTAGATTTTGCAAAAACCTTGTATACAGTGCCTCACAACATGTTATTGCATAAATTAAAAGGCTTCAGTTTGGGACATGATATCTGTACATGGATTGAGAACTGGTTAAATGACAGATGGCAGAGAAATGGAACTTTTTCAAATTGGTCTAAAGTTATAAGTGGGGTTCCGCAGGGTTCAGTCCTGGGCCCAATGCTTTTTAATTTGTTTATTAATGATCTAGAAGTAGGAATTGAAAGTAATATATCAATCTTTGCTGAGGACACTAAGCTATGTAAGGAAATATGTACAGAGCTGAATGTTTTTTCTCTGCAGAAGGATTTAAATAAACTGAGTGAATGCGCAGAAAAGTGGCAGATGACATTTAATGTAGATAAATGTAAGGATATGCATTTGGGCTGTAGAAACAAATTTGCTACATATATACTAAATGGGAAACAACTTGGAGAATCCTCATTAGAGAAAGATTTAGGAGTGCTGACAGATGATAGACTTCACAGCAGTGTGCAGTCACTCAGCTGCTGCAAGAGCAAATAGGGTACTAGCCTGCATAAAAAGAGGTGTAGATGCAAGGGATGCTAATAATATCCTACCTCTGTATAAATCCTTGGTTAGGCCTCATCTAGAATATAGAGTACAATTTTGGGCACCAGTTCTTAAAGAAGACATTGTTGAACTGGAAAAGGTGCAGAGACATTCAACAAAACTGATAAAGGGATTTGAGGATCTGAGTTATAAAGAGAGACTAGCCAAAGTGGGTTTGTTTACATTAGAGAAGAGACGTCTAAGTGGTGATATGATTACCATTTACAAATATATTCAAGGTCAATACAAAGAACTAGCCAGTGAATTATTTATGCAAAGAGCGGAGCTAAGAACAAGAGGTTGTCCATTAAAACTTAAGGAAAGGCGCTTTTGACTAAAGCAAAGGCAGGGATTCTTTACAGTAAAGGTGGTAAAGCTGTGGAATTCTTTGCCTCGGCATGTTGTACTTGCAGATAAAAAGCAATGGATGCCTATCTAGCACAGAACAATATTGAAAATTATGACAGATGGCTTCAAAGCAGATAGGATGTTGATCCAGGGAAATATCTGACTGCTATTTGGAGTCAGGAAGGATTTTTTACCTATTTGGGGCTAAATGAGAAACCAGCAAGTTTTTTTTGCCTTCCTCTGGATCAACAGGGGTGTTTTTGGCATGGGCTGGACTTGATGGACACATGTCTTTTTTCAGCCTCATCAATTATGTTACTATATTACATGATACCAGCAAATATTGCATACCACCATGAGGGCAATAAAGAATAAGTTGACCTGGTACATTTGTTTTTTTGAAAACCACCCACTTTCCATTCAAAATAGGCTCCAAAATGACATAAGATTTGCTTCAAGCTGATTCCCACTGTTATCTTGTGGTGATGCCAAGAATATACCCATGTAAAGATTATAGGCTGTATTGAATTATTGTATTGTATTAAGGGGCTTTTAATCCCTTAAATGCTAGATAGGTCTCCATGACATTGTAAAGCAAAGGTCCAGAGGCATTTTTAATATCCAAGAGGTTAAAAGCCCCCTTTAAATCAATGGGGACATTTATCCAAGGTACAGTTGGTTTTATTTGGAATTGCTCCAATTTATCTTCCTAGATACTGCCCATAGACCATTGCATGGATATATTCTTGACATCCCTAATGACAGGAATCAGCTAGTTAAACAACCACTGCTTTTATCTGCCTTCTACCCTAAACATCAGCTATGTTAAAATTACCTCCCCTTTGCCTTCTGCCTACCCATATCCTCAGCTTAATCTAGATGACCACTGCTTCTGCTGCCAGCCCATGATCTCTGCTTAGTACTTGAGTGCTTGACTACCACATTCCCCAGTTAGTCTCTCTAGCTGGTATCTAATATGTGATCCATGGACCAAATGTAGCCAAATTAACCCATGGGTATGACCCCTCTGCTTATCTGCCTGGGTTCATCTGTTAACTTTCTTTTCTGTACTACTCTATAAACCCATTTTGTGTCCCTCCAATTCCTCTGCCCTTGTCCTCATGTTATGGCTTATTGTCATGCTGCCTTCAGTGAGTACTCTATAGGTTTCTTGTAATTATGTTTTGCCCTGCTGGTCTTATATAATACTTCTCTGGTTTCATGTAATGGTGCATTGCGGTCTCCTATTATAGTCTGCTGAGCTCATGTAATGGTAACTTCCCTTGCCAGTTTACTGGAATGTGTATTACCCTGGTGGTCTCTTGTGTGACCCACATACATATAGATTTTTACAATATAGGTATGAGGCAAAGGTTGAACTTGATGGACTTGTGTCTTTTTTCAACCTAATTTACTATGTTACTATGTTACTTAACAGTGGAAAAATGGGGACATATGTTTGTAACTTTGGCCATCTTGTACAATATTCACTTGCACATCTATGCATTTTTTTTAACCCTGAGAGTGCCATAGAGGTACACAACGCATTGCTTTGTGGTTAAACTATGCACATATTATTATGGCACAATATTAATGTCTCTCTTTCTTTTACAGGTATGTGAAGAGAAGATGGAACAGAAGAAGAACGAAGAGAGAAGAAAGAAGAGAGAAGATAGTAGAAGAAGAAGATTAGAGGATCAAAGAAATAGGAAAATAGAAGAAGAAGACTGACAGTAGCTGACAAGGGTGGTGAAGACCTCATGGACATCAGGATTAATGGAAAGTGTTTCTTATCAGGGGCTGTTGTTTTGTAACTTAGTCGGCATAACCCTGTGAGTGGCATTGGGGGTAAGAATTCCCCACTGTGTGGGTTCTTATTATGTCACAATATTAATGTCTCTCTTTCTCTTACAGGTATGTGAAGAGTAGATGGAACAGAAGAAGAAAGAAGAGAGAAGAAAGGAGAGAGAAGATAGTAGAAGAATAAGAAGACTAACAGTAGCTGACAAGGGTGCTGAAGACCCCCTGGACATCAGGATTAATGGAAAGTGTTTCTTTTCACTGGGACTCATAGGGTTAATTCTACTAATATTAAACACAGTTAGGGAGTGCTTTGGATGTATTAATATGGGGCTTAAGGCCCCACATCAATACATCCACTGGGCAGTTAGGATTTTTAAACTTTTTTTTACATTGTATTAATGTTTCATCAGTTTAAAGTTACTTTAAGGGACTCTGCACCCAAACAAACTGAGTGCAGATTTTCCCATGTTAAAGTAGGTCCCTTAGCACATCTTACCGCTAAAGCAGTGAAATTAATTGTATATTCCACCTTTGGAGTATGTTTCTATGGGGTCAAATGGTGCTAACTTTAGCACCCGATATGCTTTTTTTTTCTGCCGGCATTTCTTAATAGCACAGGTAATTAAGTTGCTTACCATGCTTCAAAAAATAGCGGCCGGGTTCTTGCTGACCACTAGTACAAAACAGCTCCATAAATGAAGAAGAGTCCACATTAGTCCTAAGGAAGTTAATGCATTATACTGGTGTCCCTTCTGTGACCAGTTACAGTATACAGTCAATGAATATTGGCCTCTATTGAAGCAAGTCTGTATCATTTACTTATGTTGCCTTGGTGATTATTCTCAACATATCAAAGAAGGTTATATATAGAATAACTAGTGTAAAAGCCCGTGTACACGGGCCAAGGTCCAGGTCATGTTAACCCTTTGAGTGCCAGAGGGGTACGCAATGCATTGCTTTGTAATGTATTGCGTGCCTCTCTGGCACTCATAGGGTTGAGAGGCCGCTACCTCACTGCTCCACTCCATGCAGTCTTGTGTCGCCTCGCTTCCGTGATGCAATCATGTGCAGTAGAGACTGCCTACTGCACATGACTGCATTGTGACAAACATCCTAACAAATTATTATATAGGATAGTACCCTGTATATAACAAGCCAACTATCTGTGCACTGTCATTTTTTATGGAGTGCTTTGAGTCATTACTTCTCAGGATATAAACAAGATATGTTGTAAATGTATACACCTATAATATATAGGTCATTTTTAAGACAATGGTTTAGACAAATACAGGTTGCTGAGTTTACTATTAAAACCTATATATGGAATATGAGCTCCTGTGGTCATTAAACCAAACATACAAATGAATGTCATTATATCCATAGGGGTTTCAATGTGGTATAAACTTGCCAAGTCCTCCTCTTCCCTAAAGGCTTAACCCTTTGAGTGCTGGTGGGAAATCCAGCACATTGCTTTGCAATGCATTGGATACCCCCACTGGCTCTGAAAGGGTTAATGGTTGAATGGATGGATGAATGAATGGATTTCCTCTGTACCCAAGAAAAATCAACCCTGTCAATCTATACCCAGCTTCTCCCTCAGGTGTAATGTATATGGAATGTCGCAGTCCCCACTGGTTTGGGATGGTATGTGGTGGTCCAAATGCCATTATAATCAATTAGCACTTATCTATCACCTGCTGGGGTACTGTTATTCACAAAAAGTCAAATAAATCCATACCTGTGTATAATTTCTAATTACCATTCTGCCTTGAAGAGATCTTCTTCTGTGAAGGTTCCCTAAACCCACATAGCTGTCATCTCTTGATGTCAGATATTAATGGGGCTGTTTTTTTTAAAGGGGGGTTTAGGTCGTGAGAGAAGCCTGGAATTCACTGCATTGGAGACATCTCTCGCATTCAGGTAGTTAAAAATCCTATTTAAATAGGTAATGTTTGTCTATTATGGCACAGTTAGTTTGTCCCAGAATTGCACCAATCTTTTTTGTCCAATATAAGGTCTCATACTTATATTTTCTAGTGTATTTACAATCCTACAATCCCAAACAGAGTTTTAATGCATTGTAGTGTAGTAGTGGCATTGTACAAGATTCCATTTGGTTGTAAACTAATTTCCCCATGGTCCAAATAACTACTTTACAATCTGTGCAGAGAACCTTTCAGGAAAGGTCTGTGAAGTATTTCATGCTCATAAAAAATAAATTTGCAAGGGATATGTTAATGCAAGGAACACAAAGGTTTAGAGATATACAAATACTTTTTTCAGCATCTTTACTTGTAGTTTTCCTGATAAATGCTAAAATGTTTAAGAAATACTCTAAGCCTATTTTATAACTATGATAAAATGTTAAAAATATAGTAACCCCCTTGGATGCTAAACCATTTCCAGTGCATTGTTATGCTGCAATATCATATTATTTAGCTTATCACAGAAGCTCCAGATAAAAGAAAATGTAATGATTCTGAAGACACTTCATGATTTTGAAGGCACTCATGCGCAGGATTCCAATGCAGGTGATAAGTTTGTCACTTCATCAACAAATACGTTCCTATACATAGATTCCATTTCTAATGATAAATGTTATCATTGGCTTATTTATATTACTATTAAATAAGCCAATGATAACATTTATCATTAGAAATGGAATCTATGTATAGGAACTTATACACAATTACTAAACTGGCTGAAACAAGGTGATGTTTTCATTAATTTGTTAAAAAAAAATATGCAAATATATACACACACACACACACACACACACGTATAAACGTGTGTATATCTATAGATATTTGACTGACAAACTTGTCTGAAGCCAAACACACCCAGGAGAGGCAGTAAGGAGGAGTTATACATAATTCATCTATACTGCCTGTCCCATTGGTGTAAACATGGGCGTGATTTTCACAGGAGTGGGCAGGGGGCTACTCCCCCCTGCCCACCTCCGGTGAAAATCTCTGTAAGGACTTCACCTTCTACCACAGTACACACCTCCACACCATAAAAATCCTCCAACTTCATTGCCTACCCTGCAAGGACCCTCCACCCTCACCATCCACCCCACTATATACCTCCTCTCTTCTATACAGTTCCATTTCTTCTTTGAATCTCCTCCCCTTCGGCTGACAGTTCATCATTGAATCTCCTCCCCTTCGACTGGCAGTTCATCTTTGAATCTCTTCCACTTCGATTGGCAGTTCATTTTTTAATCTCCTCCCCTTCGACTGGCAGTTCAACTTTGAATCTCCTCCCCTTCGATTGGCAGTTCATCTTTCAATCTCCTCCCTTACTACTGGCAGTGTAACTTTCAATCTCCTCCCTTCTACTGCCAGTTCATCTTTGAATCTCTTCCCCTTCTACTGGCAGTTCATCTTTTAATCTCGTCCCCTTCAACTGGCAGTTCAACTTTCAATTTCTTCCCCATTGACAGACAGTTGATCTTTGAATCTCCTCCCCTTCGACTGGCAGCTCATCTTTGAATCTCTTCCACTTCGATTGGCAGTTCATTTCTTAATCTCCTCCTCTTCAACTGGCAGTTCATCTTTGAATCTCCTCCCCTTCAAATGGCAGTTCATCTTTTCATCTCTTCCTCTTGAACTGGAAGTTCATTTTTGAATCTCTCCCCTTCGAACTGGCAGTTTATTTTTTAATTTATTCCCCTTTGAATGGCAGTTCATTTTTGAATCTCCTCCCCTTTGACTGGCAGTTCAGCTTTGAATCTTGTCCCCTTCGACTGGCAGTTCATCTTTGAGTCTCCTTCCCTTTGACTGACAGTTCACTTTTCAATCTCCTCCCATTCGACAGGCAGTGCAACTTTCAATCTCCTCCCTTCGACTGCCAGTTCATCTTTGAATCTCCCCCCTTTGACACAGTTCATCTTTGAGTCTCCTCCCCTTCAACTAGCAGTTCATCTTCCAATCTCCTCCCCTTCAGCTGGCAGTTCAACTTTGAATCTCCGCGTCTTTGATGGACACTTTATCTTTGCCTCTTTCCCTTTGCCACAATTGACAACCTTCCTTCTCCTTTAATTACACATCTATTGCCAGTTCATCTTTGAATCTAATCCCCTTTGACTGGCAGTTCATCTTTTATTCTCCTCGCCTTCAACTCCTCCCCTTCAACTAGCAATTCATCTTTGAATCTCCTTCCCGTTGACTGGCAGTTAATCTTTTAATCTCCTCCCCTTCGACTGGAAGTTCAACTATGAATCTCCTCCTCTTTGACGGACACTTTATCTTTGCCACAATTGACAACCTTCCTTCTCCTTTAATTACACATCATGTCACATTTATTACTCGTTTCCACAAAACCCACTGCTTTCAATGCCTGAACACACTTTCATTTGCCAATCACCATTTCAGTATGAACTATCTTACATACAAACACATAGCTCACAATTCCAAGGATCATTCACAGCGCCACATAACATGCAAAGCACATTTCAGCACTCCCATATCGCCATCTTCACAAGATCATACCATTATACAAATCACAACACCTTACTAATGAAAACTGTGTGCATCTCCTTCCACACATTTAAACACCACTAACCACCGGCCATTACTTAATCTTTACTGTACGCCTACTGCATTCAAATACCATTACTGTGTCACTTACTTAGCACCCTCTACAATGCAATTACTTGTTCACACATACATTCACAATTTGGCATTTTGTCTTCAGTTCACAAACATCCAATGCAGTTGTTTGAGACCTTCACAACTCCCTTAAATAACACACACACTACATTTTGTTAAATACACTTCATTCACATTAATCAAACACATGGACAACGCCGTGTCCAATTTGCTAGTTTATCCTATATAATAATTCGCTAAAATGTGTGTAACGCTGCAGTCATGCACAGTAGAGACTGCCCACGCCGCGGCTGATACAGAGGTGTTCATTCTTCGGGCCACCACCTCCCAATGAACTAAAAAAAGGCATCTAATTCACTTGTGCATCACTGAACAGTAATTCTCTCTTATCTCCCCAGCAATTCCCTGTCTTTCAGCACCTAACTCCATCTTTTTAGTAACTGATTTTCTCTTAATTACATATTAAATTAGGTTGAAAAAACAAAGTCCATCACATTACATTTCCTGTTTTACTACTAATACACAGTATAACCCTCCTAGAAATACATCTAATTGTCTGCCATTACTATAACCTTGGGCAAAGAATTCCATTATTTAACAGACTTTACTTTAAAAAACCCTTACTCTGTTGAAACTGAAACCTCCTTTCCTCTAATTGTAAGGGGTGACCCTTAGTTATTTTATCAGGCCTTGGAATGAAAAGCTCATTAGACAGATTGTCATATTAGCCTAGCATATACTTATATAATATAGCAAGATCCCCTCTTAGGCATCTTTTCTCTGGAGTACATAAGCAAAGTTTGGCTAGACAGTCTTCATACGTCAAAGCCTCTATTCCCTTAATTAACATTGCTGCTCTTCTCTGTACTCTCTACTTTTCAAGAATATCCTTTTTCAGAACTGGTGGCCAAAACTGCACTGCATATTCAAGAGGAAATCTTACCAATGATTTGTACAGTAAAAAATTATGCTTTGCACTCTTGCGTCAATACCCCTTTTTATGAAATACAGTACCTTGTCTGCTTTTGCTACTGCTGTTTGACTGATCAATATACAAGGACTCCCAGAGTTTTCTCTAGCAATGACTAGAGTATGTACTACTCCATTAATTTCATAAGTAGCAATCCGAGTTGTTCATCCCAAATAAACAACTTTACATTTTACTACATTTTTCCTGTATTAAATTTCATACTCCATTTGTTCGCCCAATCAGTCATTTTATGAAAAAAGATAATGTTATTTGCAAAAAGTGCAATGTTTCCTTTCTATACCTGTTTCAAGTTCATTTATATGCATGTTAAAAGCTCTCAAATCAAACAACTATTCATCTGCCCATATAAAGAGCTTTCTTTACATAAGAAGTAGCTAGCTCTATAACCCCCTGCATAAAAAGGCTTAGCAGTGAAGTGGTTAAAGAAGCAGTATTTATTTTTAATCAAAATCTTTTATAGAGGATAATTTTATAGGGATACTCCCACTGCTTGGAGCTTTTTAATTCCAAAGTTAAGTTATTACAGCTAATGGTGGGAGTGTTCTGTGTGTGTGTGTGTGTGTGTGTCAACGAAGCTGAGAACTATGACATCGGGAGCATATACTTTAGGCAGGGTCATCTAAGTTGGACAGATCAAAGCTAAGGCACCAGACTAAACTGATCCAAGATTGATATCAGATCTGCCAAATTTGTACCAGCATGGCAGATTATAGTCCATTCACTCAGCATGGCTTCACAACAAAAACAATGCCCTCTTTCCCTGGAAGCTTCAGAGTTACTTCCTACAGCAATGGCAAGACCAGGTCAATGGCAGAGGGTACTAAGAATTCCTGGGCTCTATCAGGCTGCCTTTGGTCTTTAGACATCGGAAAGCTTAACAATATATATATATATATAAAATCCTGGAAACATCCTTGAAAATATACTCTCCTTAAAAAAATGTACTGCTTCTTTAAAGAGATAGTAATACTTTATTATTACTATCCCCCATATTGTAGATATTTACAAAATAATTTAATAGCCCCAGGTTCATCTTTATGGTTTGAGAGATAACCAAAGGCAAAGTTCCCCCTCCCTCCATCTTCCCTGAAGTCAGCATTGTACTGACTGCAGGGGAAGTCTGTCGTATGACAGGCATGCGGCTCTGCAGATGAGCTGAGATCCGTTAGTGAAAAATAATTATTTCACTGAAACGGTCTTCTACATGTACTTGGTTTGCAAGCACATGTAGAAAACCGTTTCAGTGAAATAATTCTTTGTCACTAACGGGATCGCTGCTCTGCTGCAGAGCCGCATGATTAAAGTCAGACCAGATATCTCTGCAGTCAGTACAACGCTGACTTCAGGGAAGGGGAGGGGGGTAACTTTGCCTTCGGTTATCTCTCAAACCATAAAGGTGTGAGAGGTGAACCTGGGGGCTTTAAAATTATTTTGCAAATATCTACAATAGGGGGGATAGTAATAATATAGTATTACTATCCCTTTAAATAGGACTTTAAACCTTTCAATGCTAGAGGGGTCTCTAACATGTTGGAAAGCAATGTAATGAAGGCCTCCCTAAAATTCAAAAGGTTAAAATCCCTATTTAAATGGGTACATAATTTGTTTGTCCTCTATGGTGCATTTGGTTTGCTCCAGCATTGCCCCTGTGTTTTATACATCAGCCTCCCTGAGTCTATAAGACCATTTGCATTGAACAGTGGGTACAAAGGGAGAAAAAACTGAGCAGTGATACACTTGCTAATGTAAATATTTTATTACTGATCTACTACACATTTCCTTAAGTGTTTTTATTTATTTGTTTGTTTGTTTTAGATTTATTTTAAACACATTTAAAATGTGAGGACAGATTTTGCAAGCACTACAAAAATGCACCTCATTCCTTTTAAGCCAAATTAGAAAAATGTTTTAAGATAAAGAGTAAAATTTATTTTACTTTAATGTTAAAAGATACAGAATAACAAAAGCATACAACACTAAGAACACATGCAAGACTTCATTCTTAAATTCCACTGAGGCGTCTTGTTTCATGTGTTTTCCATTTCAGTTCTGTCTCCTACAGTGCTGTTTCCTCTTCTTTGGGGTCAAGCAATATTTTGCAAAAATAAGTAAGAACCACACTAGTCACACACTGGAAATCTGCCCATCCATTGTCAAAATTGCATCTAGGTTTAAAATTAATGGTTTCATTTTCAGGCTTTAGTTATGTCAAATTGAAGAAAACATCTACTTGAGTCTAAAAAGTTCAATTACTGCACAGAAAAGCAAAACACAAAGGGCCTTTTTCTTTAGGATGTGCAATTCTGAAGCAAACCAACTGCACCACAGGGTTGAAATGAAAATTCTGCAAATTACCATTGATTTTAACCCCTTAACGACCCTTGACGTGCCAGGATCATCAAGCCAATCCTGGTACTAAAGTATCGGTGATGGCCCTGGCATGTCGTGGAATTCTGGGATGGCAGCGCAGGGCGGTCGTTAAGGGGTTACATAGAGCTTTTAATCCTTTGAACAGTATAGATGTCTCCAGTGCATTGGGAAACAATGCACATCCCTCTGGCACTCAAAGGGTTAAGAGGAGATCAAGCTGTATAAGCAAAAACAAAGATATGTGATAGGGGATTCTTTTTTTGAAGGGATAATATTAGCCTGTGTGTTTAATAAAGTTCTGACTTTCTTCACAAAATTTAGGAAAATCCTTGCTCAGTCTGTAGAGCAGCAGACTTTTAATCCAGGGTTCAAGTGTCTGTTTTGGCAGCTAGTTGTGGGAATACTGGTAAATTCTATATTTAAATGTAAATTTCCACTAGGTATGCATTCACAAATTTCCACAGCCTAGGGAGTTCTTCATTTGGAAGGCACTTGTTTAATTGTTATTGTCAGTAGTGGGAAAATTAATGGAAACAATGTTACAGGAAATAATTGTTATATATCTTAATTTAAATGAATTTTAAGATCCTAAACAGCCCAGATTTACAGCAGGGAGATCTTGGCAAACTAACCTCATAGATATTTCTGACTGGGAAACTAAAATAATAGACCCGGGGGAGTAGAAGATTTAGCTTATGTACATTTTAGTAAGGCATTTGACATTGTCCCTCATAGAAGACTCATTAATATATATCAGTGTTTGGGTCTGGATGTAAAAATAGTTGAATGAATAAGGCAGTGGCTCAATGACAGGAGACAGAGGGTGCTAGTTAATGGAGAATATTCAGAGGAAGGTTGTGCTACTAGTGGGGTATGTCAGGGATCTGTCCTGGGGCACATTCTTTTTAATATTTTCATCAGTGATATTGCAAGGTAAGGTATGCCTTTTGGTAAATTATTTAGGTAAATTTAAAGAATAGATGAAAGTATGGCAACTGCAGTTTAATATTGATAAATGTAAAATAATGTACTTGGGACATAAAAATCCAAAGGTAGAAAATAGTCTTAAGGTTACAAAACTGTCAGGGACAACAGGGGAAAGGGATTATTTTGATGACTAAAAAGGAAGGCAGCAATGTAACAAAACAGTGGGACTGTAAGCAAGGTGCTAGGTTGAGAGGGAAATGTTCATACTACTGTATAGATCTCTGGAGGAGAAACTAAAGGAACCAAATATATATTGGTTGAAGGTGGGAAGAGGAAGAGAGAGGGGGGGTTATGATAGAAACATTCAAATACATGAAGGGATTCAACAAAGTACTGGAGGGAAGTACCTTTCAAAGAAGTAGGAACGCTAGGACAAGAAGTCTTAATCTTGAACTATAGGCTTAGATGTAATATAAGAAAATATTTCTTCACTGAGAGGGTGGTAGATAAGGGGAATAGCTACAGAACGTACCCTGTAGTAACTACACCTCCCAGCCAATCAGCTTCTAGCTGGAGGGGTCACAAATGTGCGTGTGTGACCCCACCAGCTATAAGTTGATTGTCTGAGAGGTGTGGTTACTGCAAGGCATGTTCTGTGCCCTGGATAACCACACATCCTAGCCAGTAGAAGCGTGGGAACAAATTTGAACAGAGACTAGCCATGTAAAAGCCAGTCTCTGTTAAAATGTTTTATTTTCTCTCGGTTTGGATTGAGTAACGGCCCCAAAGGTAAGGGAATTTTGTTTTGTTCCAGCAGCAGTGGCCAAACTTTACGAGGGCATTGGATTTCATTGATTATACTTGCTTTATAGAGAAAAAAAGAAACTTTACAGAAGAAGAAAGAAGAAGAAAAACAAGAAAGAAGCCCATTATTCCTGTTATTTAGTGTGCATTGTGGGAACAAAAAAGTTAAGATGAAAGTAGGCCTGCAAGACATGTTCTGGCTCTCAACACTCATTGTAGTTCATGTTTATAGGGCAATTGAATTCCGATGGTATAACTATGTGTGTATCAGCCGGAACTCACTTCGCCCCTACTGTATGTTTTCCCTGCTCAAACTGAATCGAGCCCCTAGAGTCTTGAAATCTTGCATCCTAGAGCCACTCAATTAGCCAATAAAGGTGCCATTTTTACTCTGCTGGTTGGAGTCACCATTGGTATTCAATTGCTCTGCCAACTGAAACAACAAAGAATGTTGGGCCATCTAATCTGACTTTTGGCCAAACGTCCATTGTGTGTTTTAAGTTCCCAAAAAACACACTAAATAGCGTGAGTAATGGGAACATCAAAGGAAAAGGGCTAACGATTGGTGCTTGACACACTAAACTGCCCCCAACAGTGAAGTACAACAATACTACTTCTAACACTAGCCTAACACCCAGATCTGTGTTATACTTACCTATCATTCACTATCCGTCTTCCTCTGTCATCTTCTATCTTCCTTCTTCTACTTTCTCTTCATCTTCTATCTTTGTATCTTCTTCTTTTTAGCAAAGATGTACCTGAAAAGAAGAAAAAGGCAACATTAAATATGGTCCAAGAGCCTATATTTCAAAGATATGCAGTGGTTAACTCTTTGACTGCAGAAAGGGTATGCAACGCATATCAGAGCAATGTGTGGGCTACTTATGTGGCACTTAAACGGTTAAATTCATGCAGGCATTCCAAGTCAAATAAATTTTATTTGTCCCAAATTGAAAAAAAAATATTTTTGAATCCATTTCAAATATTTTTCTTTTTTTGCCAAATAGAAAAAAAAAATTTTTTAATTGGAATATATTATGCATTGATGCACTGCAAGTTTAAAATAGGCTGCGGGGGATGACAAAACCTGATAGAAGCTGACTGGCTGGATGGTGTGTAAGCACACATCCCAGCCAATGGAAGGAACAAATCAAATTTATTAGGCTTGGAATGCCTGTATGAATTTAACCCTTTGAGTACCAGAGAGTTAATGCAATGCGTTGTGTACCCCTCTGGCTGTCAAGCGGTTAACTACTGCATTTCTTTGAAACATACATTTTTGGAGCATATTTAATGTTGCCGTTTTTCTTCTTTTCAGGTACATCTTTGCTACAAAGAAGAAGATAAGAAGACAGAAAATAAGAAGACAGAAGATGAGCAAGAAGGAAGATGGAAGATGACAGAAGAAGATGGACAGTAGCTGTCCAGGTTGCTGACAACCCTGCTGGACATCAGGATTACAGGTAAGTGTTTATTTTCATGTGATTTGTTACCCTAGTATAATTAAACCTTTGAGTGCCAGTGGGGTATGCAACACTGTGCAATGTGTTACATACCCCACTGACTCTCATACGGTTAATTCTACTAACATTTGACACATTTTGGAGTATATTAAATGTATTGATATGGGGCTTAGGGTTTTGATGGGATCCAGAAGTTGAGAAGAAACTGTTAAAAAGTAATTGTGAGTGTGTTTATCTGTTTATTAAGAGTTAAAAAGGTACTTTTTTTACTCATGTTGTGTGGGTAATAAAAGGTTAAAAAGCAAATTATTGTTATTCACTGTTCTTTTTTTCTCTCCTGAGTCTTTAAGGGTTGATTGTAAAGGGGATCCACGTGGGTATAGGCCTGGTTTAAATAAAAGCATTGGGCTCATTTCAGCCTGCTCTTTGCGGCTTGCATTGAAGTGACTTGCAGACAAGTGGAGTTGGAAAGACTCTGGAGTTAGAACTGATGCAGGAGTTGGAAATCAACAGAGCTCTGTGGTGAAGATAATTTCAAGGGATTTACTACACCCACATTTAAATGTGGTATACTTTACCTCAATGTGAGCATTAGAGGACAGTGTAATAATAGTTGAGTTGTAAAACCAAGAATGAGTGAAAGCAGGTTAGACAGTCTCACACAGTACACATCTTGTCAAATGTCTGAACACTTGGAGCAATCATTCCAGTGGTCATAGCACTGTGCCAAATGTGAGCATCTTTTGTTTTTTAGAGTCTAAGACATTGGATCTGGAAAGAAATATTGCAACATTGCGTGACATTGTAAACCTGGAAAGGAGCTTAGAACTCACAGAGCATGTAGTATGTGGGGTTAGTGGTGAAGAGGGTAGAGTTGAAGATGAAGAAAGGAAGGCAGACAGTTGGGTAACAGTAAGGAGGCGATGTAGCAGGCAGAGGAAGGCCAGTTCTGACGATATCAATAAGGATAGTTCTGAATTGGCAATAATGGAAAAGGCTGATTCGTCTACCAGCCAGGGGAACAGTCCTCCTTACAGTTTAGATGGGATTCAGAGTAGGCAGAAACCAAGGAAGGTGGTGGAATAGGACACTATTACTAGGAGGGTGAATAGGGTAATCTGCCGCCAGTAACGTGAGTGCCGAAAAGTATGTTTTCTCCTGCGGGCTCGGGTTAGTCATATTGAGAACAGGGCAGACAGATTATTGGAGGGGATGGAAATGATCCAGCTGTCAATGACAAATTTGGAGAAAGATGGAGGTCCCTAAAAATGATTTCAGGGATTTAGGGTGCAAGCACAAGGCTAGGATAGTGTTTTCTGATATACTACCTGTGCCATGTGCCAGTGCAGGTAGCCAGAGGGAGCACAAGGAGCTTAATGCACGACTTAAGTATTGGTGTAGGAAGGAGAGTTTTGGGTTTATAGAGCACTGGGTACAATCTATATGGAAGCGATGAACTTTACCTAAATGGTAGGAGAGCCACTGTACTACGGAATAGAATGTTAAGAAGGTTGGAGGAGGTTTTAAACTAGGAAAGGGGGTGTAGATAGTGTAGATGGGAATGGAGTATAAAAGTATAATGGGGGGCGGAGAAAGGGTGGGGATAAATGTAGCCAGTAGGGAGGAACTCTTAAATGAACTATTAAATGAGGATGTAGAAAAAAGGCAAGTAGTGGGTAAAATATGTAAATACATAATAATGAATTGTATGTTGGCGAATGCAGGAAGTATGGTAAGTAAAATGGGAGAAATAGAATTGCTGGAGGTTAATGAGGTTAATATTGTGTTGTATTGTAAATTTTTATTTATATAGCGCCAACCAGTGTACTTGGCACTTTACATTTGATATAGAAGGAGTACAATAAGTGCGGTGATTAAGAGCTTATAAAGACAATCATAAGGAGAACGACAACTATATATTAAGATAAAAGGTCCCTGCCCTGTAGATCTTACAATCTAAGTAATTGGTATAACTGAACATGGTGGGAAGATACACATTATTGGGCTGTAAATATAGAGGGCTATTTCCCATTTAGGAGAGACAGGATTAATATAAAAGGGGGAGGAGTGTGCTTATATTTGAAACTAGATCTTAATCCATTTTTAAGAGGTGATATAATGTGGAGTCCTTGTGGGTAGAAATTGAGGCTAACTGTGCCATACAAGGTAAAAAAAGGTGTTGGTGGGTATATGCTACAAACCACCAAATATTAAAGAAAATGCTGAGCCCCAGCTGTTATTGCAAATGAGGTAAGCTGCTCATCTTGGGCATACTATAATTATGGGAGGTTTTAACTATCCTGATATCAAGTAGAAACATGAGACCTGTCAGAATGCTAAGGAAAGCAGGTTTATGAGCATGCTTAGGGATAGATACATGTCACAAATGATGGAAGTGCCGACAAGAAATAACAATATAATGGGCCTAGTGATGACAAATAACATAAACATGGTGTCAAATATTAACCCCTAGCCAGCAATTAAAGACCACGGACCTTTTTTTTTTTTTTTTTTTGCATCTGGTTCTGGGCTCCTCGAACGGCGTGCAGCCGCCCGGGGAGCCTGGTCCTCCACGCGAAACAACCCATGACGTGCCATGACCGTCAAGGGTGGTTAAGGGGTTAAGGTAGGTGAACATTGGGAAAACAGTGATCACAACATGGTTACATCTGAGGTAAGTTTAGCAAAGCAAAACTGTATAGCTTCAACCAAAACTCTTAATTTTTAAAAACTTAACTTCAAAATGTTAAGTGCATCTATGCAACACATGGACTGGGATAAATTATTTAAATGCAAAACTACTGAGGAAAAATGGTTAGAATTTAAATTTGGGTTGCAGAAATGTATTCAAAATTATTTACCAGTGGGGAACAAAGGTGAAAGAAGTTGATCACAGCCAGTGTGGTTAAATGTGAATGTAAAGAATGAAAAGGTAAATAAAAGGGGACATTTCAGCTTCTTGAGTCTGAAGAAACAGAAATGTATTTCTTGAAATACAGGGAGCGCAGCAAAGATTTCAAAAAGACAATTAGGTTAGCAAAAAATAGATGATGAGCTCAAATTGCAAGGGAGAGCAAGATTAATCCCAAAAATGTTTTCAAATCCATATATAGCAAAAAACTCTAGAGGGACTGCACTGGACCTTTCAAAAATGAGATGGGTTGAGTTGATTAGAGTGCATAAGGAAAAAGCTGCAGTTCCACTTTCTTTGTACTTGTATGGTAAATGGTAAATGGTAGAAGAGCCTAAAAAAGTAACAAATAAAACCATACCATTATCAGATATTGAGTTAACACAGGAAGAGGTAATGTTAAGACTGAACAAAACAGCTGGTCCTGATGGCATACATCCAAGGATTCTTCAGGAACTCAGTGCAGAGTTAGCAAGAACCTTCTTTTTACTCTTTAAAGATTCTCTCACCAAAGGTTCAGTGCCACAAGATTGGAGTAAAGCCAATGTAGTGCCTACATTTAAAAATGGAACATCTGTGGTAGGGAAGCTGTTTGAAAGTTTGCTAAGGGAATATATTCAAGAATTCTGCTGGAACAGGAATATCATTAGCAATAGCCAACATGGCTTTGTGAAAGATAGGTCTTGTCAAACGAACTTGATCGCATTTTATGAAAAAGTAAGTAATAATATAGATGAGGGAGAGGCGGTTGACGTGATCTATTTAGACTTTGCCAAGGCATTTGATACGGTTCCACACAAGAGGTTACTGTACAAATTGAATGAAATAGGACTAGGGCAAAATGTTTGTGAGTGGATTGGAAATTGGCTGAAAGATAGAATGCAAAGAGTGGTAGTAAATGGCAAGTTCTCCAGTTGGATAAACGTGATAAGTGGAGTGCCTCAGGGATCTGTCCTGGGTCCTCTTCTTTTTAATTTGTTTATTAATGACCTCCCAGAGGGCATAGGAAGCCATGTATCAGTGTTTGCCGATGACACAAAATTAAGTAGGGTAATAAAGTCTGAACTGGATGTGTCTTCATTACAAGAGGACTTGGACAAATTGAGTAACTGGGTAGGCAAATGGCAAATGAGATTCGGTGTGGACAAGTGTAAAGTTATGCATTTTGGGTATAATAATAAAAATGCAACATATAGTTTAAATGGCGTTTCTCTGGGGAAATCTACTAATGAAAAGGATTTAGGAGTAATGGTGGACAATAGACTTAGCAGTAGCATGCAGTGCCAGCTGGCAGCGGCAAAGGCCAATAAGATATTGGAATGTATTAAAAGAGGTATTGACTCAAGGGAGGAAGATATAATTATGCCTCTTTACAGGTCCATGGTAAGACCCCACCTAGAATATGCTGTTCAATTCTGGGCGCCCTTTCTGAAGAAGGACATTATGGAACTAGAGAGAGTGCAGAGGAGGGCTACAAAACTAGTAAGGGGAATGGAATGTTTTAGTTATGAAGAGAGGCTAGAAAAGTTAAACTTGTACACACTAGAGAAACGGCGTCTTAGAGGGGATATGATAACACTATATAAATATGTTCAAGGCCCATATAAAGGGCTTTCAAAAGACCTGTTCATTAACAGAACAGTACACAGGACAAGGGGCCACCCGCTTAGACTTGAGGAAAGGAGATTTAGTCTACAACAGCGGAAGGGTTTCTTTACAGTAAGGACAATAAAGGTATGGAATGCACTTCCGGAGGAGGTGGTGCTATCAAATACATTAGATGCCTTTAAAAGGGGCCTGGATAATTATTTAAAAGAGCATAATATAGAGGGCTATGCACGTTAGTATTGGGATTAATATTTAGTTAGGGCTTGTTGATCCAGGGAGAAGTCTGATTGCCATTTGGAGTCAGATGCCTTCTTTTGGGTCAGCGATGGTAAACAGGAATAGGAAAAGGGTTGAACTGGATGGACGCAAGTCTTTTTTCAACCTAAATTACTATGTAACTATGTAACTATGTAACTATGTAACTAAAACAGAACCTAGAAATTATGGACCTGAGAGTCTTACCTCTGTAGTGGGAAAAATGCTAGAAGGGATAATAAAGGATTATATTCAGTGTTACACCGCAGAAAATAATATTATTAGTAGGAATCAACATGGTTTTATGAGGAATAGATTTTGAGCTTTTATGAAGAAGTAGCAACCTAGCTAATGGTAAAGCAGTAGATGTAGTATATCTAGATTTTGCAAATGCATTTGATACAGTACCACACAGGAGTCTGGGGTAAAAATCAGGGAATTAGGGCTAATGTTAATGTGAGAGAGAAGTTGGCTCCATTTCCATCCTTTCTGGCCTCAGTAGTGTATAACCCAGACTTCTCTCCATGTCTCGGGAACTCTAGGTTTGCTAATTGGCATCAGCAGGAGTTCACACTTTTGGCTTGCTGGTTTCGGAGGGGGGTTGCATTGACTTTCACATCCTATCCAGCAGGTTATCTCTTTGCCCTTTGGCTTGGCTGGATTATGCCTAAGTCCATCACTGGCTGCAAGCCATCCTTCATCAAGACTTTACTCTAAGAATGCTCGTGGCTTTTGAACTTTCCTGCACTAACCCACCCCTTCAACTGCGAGCCTTATCCTTCTGCTATACACTTCTGTTCAAAAACACAGCAGAGAGAAACCTTATTTCCTTTTTGTGTGGGAACAGATCTTGCAGGTCTCCCTCCCTTCTGAGTTTTGGTATAAAGTATCTGTGACAGAAATAAACTATAAACTTTACTTTCGCTGGTGTAGGAAACCGTCTGATATGGCAAATTCTACCCAGACTGATCTGACAGATGCTGGAGGTACTCAGGTCATAGTTCCTCAGGACCTGCTTTTTTGCCTTTTTCACTCCAGTCCCACTACTTCTCATCTTTGCCCTTCCCTCATTCTTTCCTCCTTTCTTCTTCCTGGTCTCCTGTCTCGAGGATGGTTTAATGGTGCTTGCACTATAGGCTCTTTGACTCTTTGAGTCTGAATATACCCAATGGGAATTTAGAGTTCTCCATCTTTACCTTCCTGGAGATGGATCTCTGTGTTTATAATTCCCTTTGTAATTTACCTGGCTTGAAGTCCTACTTTTGTGCTCATGTTACATGCTACTGTATGCCTGCTTTTACCTAAATAAAGACTTTAAACAAAAAACAAAACAAAGAATTGATACAACCTTATCTCTTCTGAGAACAAAACCCTTTTGAGGGAAATAAGGGAGGTATTTATACCTTCTCTAATTACAACTAGCACATGAGTACAGGGAGCTACCAAACAAGAGGGAAGAAACTAAAACCTCCCAAAATACATATTAAATGATATACACATATTCCTGGTGAGCTCAATCTAACACAAGCTAGCTACATGTTTGGTAGCTGCCTTTACTCAGGTGCTAGTTATAATTAGGAAGATATAAGTGCCTCCCTTACTTCCCTTACAAGAGTTTTGTTCACAGTAGAGCTAATGTGGTATCATTGTTTTTTAATTGCATTATACTAAATACATATTCACTTACATTTGAGACAAATAGAGACTTCCCTAATCAGAGGTGCTTTTACAAGGCAGGCAAACATCATGGTTTTGGCCAGAAATATGTAACTAAGTTTCCCTGTTTATTTATCATCTCTAATAATTCACATGTTATTTATTGGTAAAGGTCAGGATTTGCTGTGTAGATTTCATTTTGTTTATTTTGTATA
This sequence comes from Rhinophrynus dorsalis, assembly GCA_037306005.1. Taxonomy (NCBI): domain Eukaryota; kingdom Metazoa; phylum Chordata; class Amphibia; order Anura; family Rhinophrynidae; genus Rhinophrynus; species Rhinophrynus dorsalis. Next base: position 253,501,411 of record CM074721.1, read on the forward strand.
TGTAGCCAAGATATAGTTCTTGCTGATCGCCTGGCTACACACATATGTAACTATTTGAACACTCTTTATAATGCTAGCTTGAGTTGCCCAGGAATCTGCATTTATGTTTGTATGTATTTTGTGAGGTTTTGGCTCCTCCCCTCTTGGGCGGTAGCTTCCGGAATTCAGATGCTAGTTGTTAGTAGGAAAGGTATAAATTCCTTCCCTGTTTCCCTCACAAGGGTTTTGTTCCAATAGAGGTATGGTGGTATCGCTGCTTTTTCATCTCATTATACTAAATACATGTTTATTTTCATTTGAGGCTGATATAGACTTGTCTAATTTGAGGCACCATGATGCAACAGAGAACCCTATCATGGTTTTGGCCAGAACTGTAACTAAGCAGCTGTATTTTTTATCTATTGTAAGTCACCGGTTATTTATTGGTAAAAGTCAGACTCTAATGTGCAGACTTTCTGTTTACTCTGAAAGAGCCCTAAGTGTAAATTTAAAAAGTTGTAAATGCATAATTTGTGAACGTTCCCTAGAATATCAGGGAATAGAATATATAAAAGGCTGGTGAATATTTTTTATAGTAGGGCTGTAGACTGGATGTAGCCCTAGAGGATAATTTGGTGACCTGTAGACTGCAGACTTGCTGAGAACCCTATAGCTTTCATTACTTTACATCATTTTTCTGTGGGGTGCACCTAACTATCATTTGGTTCAGAAACAATCTAGCTCATCATATGAAAAAGTTTTACAGCAGAAGCTACAATATATAAGGCATTTTTTTTCTGTGGGGTGCGCCTAATTATCATTTGGTTCAGAAACAATCTAGTTCATCATATGAAAAAGTTTTACAGCAGAAGCTACAATATATTAGGCATTTATATATTACTGTAACTCAAGCTCCAAATATATTCCCTATGTGTAAGACACAGTACTATATTAGCATACCATTAGTATCCTGAATATTTTATGTCTGTTTCTTATGACAGTGTTGGTATGTTATCTCAATCATCTGGAAGAATACTTCCCATTATGTATTGAAATCTTGTGATATTGTAAAGGAGGGGTTCAGGATGCCCTGTAATGTTATTGGAATGCATTTCTATTTATAAAATGTCTTAGGAAAAATAAATTGAGATTTTTCTAATTTCCAAGTGTGTCCTGGAGAGGGCATTTATAATACAAAGTTACACATTTAAACAAACAGAACCAAACAAATAAATATATAAAAAGAACACACAACTTTTAAATACAATTACAAGTTATTAAATTCAAAGAAGCTGTTATTTGTAGGGATGTAAATGTATGGATTTTTTAGCGCCCCCTGTTATGTTCTTGTAGGATTATTGCATAACCATATAAGGTATATTTTATAAAAATATGTACAGTTTAAAAGGACATTAATGTCCCAGAAAAACTGTATCCAGTTTTATAATAAATAAATAAACAATATGCTCCAAACCCTATCTCTCAAACCGCTATGGTTTGAGAGATATAGGCATTGAAAGTTTCCCCCTCCCTCCCCTTCTCCTGACGTCAGCGTCTAGCTGACAGCAGGAGATCCCGGTCTGGGGACCAGCAGAGCCGAAATCTCATTATTGCTAAAGAATTACCTCACTGGAAAGGTCTGCAAAGTGTGCCTGGTTTGCAAGCACACTTTGTAGACCTTTCCAATTAAGTAATTCTTTAGCAATATCGCAATTTCGGATGTGCTGCAGAGCCTCCTTGAGTCGTAAGAATTTACAGCTGACATCAGTAGAAGGGGAGGGAGGGGGGAACTTTGAATACCTATACCGCTATGGTTTGAGAGATAGGCTTTGGAGCATATTGTTTATTATTTTAAACTCTATAAAACAATTTTTCTGGGACATTACTGTCCCTTTAACGAGCAACAACACATCAGGGGCTTGATTCTACTCCCCCTGCTATTTTTCAGAACTGGCGACGGTGGTTTTGACAGCACAGTTTGCTACTCTATTAACTGCGTTGTCAAAATCCACAGCCATGCAAAAATGTCCAACGGGTGCAAAATATGCACCCATTGGACACCATGTAAAACAATTACAAATTTGCATTCTATACCATGTGGTGGCTTCACTGTATGTAAAGGACCACACTTTTTAGGATGAAAAACCTGTGCCATGAAAAGGAGGCGCAGAGTTCCTAACCTGCAGAGAAAACCAAGAAAGTGGTTTCCAACACACAGTGGTGCTAAAAAAACATAAAAAGATAATTAACCCTATTATTGCCAGTGAGGTATACAATGCATTGCATAGCATTACATAACCCACTAGCATGCACAGTGTTAACACTTCCTGAAAAATAAACACTTTCCTGTAATCCAGTTGTCCAGCTGGGTCCTCAGCACCTTGGGCAGCTACTGGCCATATTCTTTAATCTTCTCTCTTCCCTTCTTCCGTCGTCATTAAAATCTGTTCTAAAAACTAAAACATCCAGTGATTCCTGCTAATTATCTTGTTTTTGTGTTGTAATCCATTGTCCTTCTCCTTCTGTCTTCATTCTGTATTATCTTTTCTTCTGTCTTCTCATCTTGTATCTTCTTTTTTCTTGTCTTGTAGCTGTAAAAGAAAAATAAATATATGTACAATTTTTCATCAAATAAGCCGCACACTTATACATAGTTTAACCCCTTGAGTGCCAGGGGGTATGTGTTGCTCATCTCTCTGGGGCTTAAAGGGTTAAACATGTATTAGTGTGTGGATAAACATAGTGTAACATGCCTCCAGTGATTAAAATGTTTCCAACTGTTTCCAAATGCATAAAAAATAAGTATTCCAGAATGTTTTTAAAAATATACTTAGTTTGTTTTTTCATCTGTCTCCGCCGCTGTGTGCGATCGCTGAGGAGGCGACTATGGAGACAGTGATGTGTAGCACAGTCCTTTTCCTTACAGGCTGATTCTGGTCCACAATGAGGGAATTTGAACAGAGACTGCCTATATATGTGGGCAGTCTCTGTTCCAGTTCCTTCACAGCCATTGGCTGGGATGTGCTTACACACCTCCCAGTCAATCAGATTTAAGCACTGCCGCTTGAGGCAGATTGGCTGGGAAGTGCATGATCACATCACAGCCAGTGGCTATGAGGGAACTTAAACAGAGGCTGCCCATATATAAAGTTAGTCTCTGTTCAAATTCCCTTATTGTGGAACTGGTATCGGCCTGTCAGGGAAAGAACAGGGGGTCAGTGCCACACATCACTACCTCCGCCGCCATCGCCTCTGCGGGCGTACACTGCGGCGGTGACAGATGAAAGAACAAGCTAAGTATATTTTTCAAAACATTTCGGAATACTTATTTTTATACATTTGAAAACAGTTGGAAACATTTTAATCACTGGAGGCATGTTATACTAAGATGTACCCCTCTGGCACTCAAGGGGTTAAACTATGTACAAGTGTGTAGGCTTACTGGATGAAAAATTTTACTCATATTTATTTTTATTTTACAGCTACAAGACGAGAAGAAAGAAGATACAAGACAAAAGAGAAGACAGAAGAGAAAAAAGAAGGAATGAATGAAGAAAAGGACAGAAGATGACCAGGATGATGAGGACCCCGCTGGATATCACGATTAATGGTATTACTTTTTATGTGATGTTGGTTTGTAACTTAGTCGGGTTAGCCCCATGAGTGCCAGCAGGGTAATTATACCCCACTGGCACTCATAAGGTTAATTTTACTAACGTTGAACAGTTTTTTGGTACTTTTGATATATTGATGTGGGGCTTAAAGGGATAGTAATACTTCATTTTAACTTTATTTTATTTTGTAGGCATTAAAAAAACATGAAGAATGATATAAGTCTTATCTCTCAAACCTTTATGGTTTATGAGATATTCACAAGCAAAGTTTCCCCTCCCGCCCCTTTTACCTAGTGTAAGCCATCTCTTCTCAGATGTGGAATGCAGTCCATAGACTGGACAGATAACAGCAGGGGGCACTCTTATTCCTTTGAAAACAATGAAATCCCTGCCCCCCTTGACAAGCTTTTCAGGTTTTTCTGTTATCTTAATTGAAGATTGTCCCTCTCTGCAGTCTACCTGGACACCTCCCTTCTGATCTGGCTGAAAAGTGTTACATCAGTAAAAGGGGCGGGAGGGGGACACTTTGCTTGTGAATATCTCTTAAACCATAAAGGTTTGGGAGATAAGACTTATATCATTATTCATGTTTTTTTAATGCCTACAAAATAAAATAAAGTTAAAATTAAGTATTACTATCCCTTTAAATATTACTAAGCCCCATATTGTAAGCATGCTAAAAAGAATTTAATTGTCCCCAGTGTCATCTCTCAAACCTTTATGGTTTGAGAAATAACCGCCCGCAAAATTATGTACTGACTGCAGGGATTTCCGGTCTTACGCGTGTCAGGCGGCTCTGCAGCAGAGCCGAGATCGCGTTAGTAAAAAGGAATTATTTCACTGAAATGGTCTTCTATGTGTGCTTGCAAACCAAGCACAAGTATAAGACCATTTCAGTGAAATAAATGTTTTTTACTAATGCAATCTCGGCTCTGCTGCAGAGCCACCTGATGCAAATAAGACCGGATATCCCTGCAGTCAGTACAATGCTGACTTCAGGGAAGGGGGAGGGAGGGGGAACTTTGCGTGCTGTTATCTCTTAAACCATAAAGGTTTGAGAGATGACACTGGGGACAATTAAATTCTTTTTAATATGCCTACAATATGGGGATTAGTAATATTTAAGTATTACTATCCCTTTAAATTACTTACCATACCTTAAAAACAATGCACTACTGCTCATTACCCCATAATCCTCTTCAATGGATACAACTGGCATAATTATTTTACCATTGCAATAAATATACTGTCCAATTCTTATTCAACTAACAAACTGAGCCTATGATATTTGTGTCTCATTATTTTAAAACGGGCTTTTAACTGTTTTACATTTTAAAGAGGTCTCAATTTACTGTAAAAGCATTAAACAGTTTTGGGGCATGTGTAGATATCTAAAAAAAAACCTAATTTAAAGATATGTACTTTTCATTTGCATGCAAAGAATACATCCCAGTGCCTTGCACAAATATGTTAATTTGCCTTAAATCAGCATCATATACATTAATATAATTGTACCATATAATTTGTGTGGGGGTGATTATGATGTAAGACGCATAACAAAACAGGAGGTTTTCAGCTACTTTTGTTTCACCTGTTTAAAATGTAAATAGTTATTTAAAGCTGATACTTCTCATTAAGTTTTGTAAATTCTGGAAACTTTTACACACATATTTATGATTAGTACAATACATTTTAACACTGTTATTTCTTTAAGTAGCAACAGTCATCACCTCCTAGGATACTAGGATTTTCTTTTGGAGTTGAATCAGTAAAAATAAACTATACTCTACAAAGTATAGTATATTTATTTTGAAATGTCACCCTGCTTAGCATCTGGAGTCAATATATGTTGTCTAAATTAGAATTCTTATTTTTTATTGGAAAATCAGATATTATATGCAAAACCCCTGTGTCATCTGTGAGCTTGCTAAGTTTATTGATAGATTAGAAGTTCAGATGTAAGAGAGTTTTGCTTAATTTTGAATTTCCCCCCTTCATTGTTTACTGCACTTGGCTTCCATGACAGGCAGATTTGACATTGAGATATGACACCAGTACCAACTCAAGCTTCTTGTTTATTTATACAATGCAAATCAACTTTAGAACTTGTCAAATAAGAGTCATGATTGTCATTTATGAATTCAGCATTTTTATGTTTTATTGCCATAGAATGATTTATTAGGTAAGAAAGCACTTGTTTATATTTTTCTGTCCTTGCACATAATATTAGACATATCTGGGGATTTTTTGTATCATCAGTGTGCAGGCTTATTTTACAAAAAAATATACCTGTAATAAGTTTGACTAACTAGCAGGCTTTATACTAGTGATAACTCTAATATACTGTTTTAACTTCGAGAGCACGCTAATGCAGAATCAATATCTATCTATGTATCTATGGCCTTGATTCAGTTGAGGCCAGTAAAACAGCCGATAGGGCAATATTGGCTAATGGCTTGTTAGCAAAAAGCGCTAGCGGAACAATTCAATTGCCCCATCATCTGAAACCACAACAGACTTTAGGCCACATAAATGGAATTGTGGCCAAACATCCATTTTGTATGTTACTGCTGCTGCTGAGTTGTTTAAGCAGCAGGATGGTTAGGCAGCTGAAAGGGAATGGGATCAACAATAGCAGTAACATGGAAGATGGATGATGAAGGTTCTGCTTGCCATGACTGGCTCCAGTGATGCACCTGAGACAGTAGCAGCAAAATAAGTAGCCCCCAGTCTATGTGGAGAAAAGAAGAAGTTGGCCATTAAATATTCTCCACCTGTCCCTCCTCCAAAATCACGGGTGTGTTGTTATAAGAATAATTTTTTTCCCTTGAGAGCAGGAACTGTGGCTCTCATCAGCAACTGCAATGTGCACAGTGTGTGTTTGTGTGTGTGTGTGTGTGTGTGTGTGTGTGGTAAATAACATCTGGGGGCACAACTGTAACCAAACACCATGATACCCGAAACCAAGTACTGCTGCTGTCACTATACCCTTTGTCCAGACCCCACTAAGGACACAGGACAGCTTGCTCACAGTTTAATAGTAATGATGAACCCTCCCTGCAGCATCTTAGCATATTCTGCAGAATGGAATCTCGTCAGATGCCGCTTGATGCACTGCTTGCAATTCGCCTCCACCACATAGTGTGCAATGGGTAAAGATGAACTGCCACATCCTAACATCAACTGAGTGGCTAACATTTGGTGGGGAAGGTAACAATGAATGAGGTGGATTGGCAGATTTTGTTGTTACCCTAGAAGGTGATGGCAAGCTAGTTGTTTCACTTGTTATGGAACTTCCAGTCTCTGCCTGGATTGCTCTATTTGTCCTCGTCTTTGATCTCCGCCTCACCTTTTGTTGCCTTTCTGGAGAGTCAGGGGGTACAGCAACAGTGGTGCTTGATTTCTGTGGTGAGTGTCTGGCTTTAACATGTTTGACATAAATGTCATGGTGTCTGTGTTTCATGTGTGATATCAGGGAGCTTGTGCCAAGGTGTTCCCTACTTTCCTCTTCTCACTGACTTATCACAAATTGTGCACAGTGCCGCTGGTGATGACTGCACTGTGCCTGCCCCAAAAGAAAAATAGTCTCACACCCAGGACTTCAGGGGGAGGGGGAAGGTGGAGAGGAATGGCCTCTTTCTTCTTGTCCTCCACATTCCCCTTCACTTTCTGTGGCAGCTGATAATGTTGCTGCTGTTGCTGCTACTGCCTCAGATTCAGCACTTCAAGTAGGACCAGGAGTATTGCTGGTGTCTGGAAAGTGGAACCTGTCCTAGTCCTGCATCACTTGTCAACCCCATTCCCACTGTGTCCATGGTGGTCTGTGGCACAATAGCCTACTTCTCATCATCTTGCTGCCCTTGCATCTCAGCATCAGAAGGAATTAGAACAGTTGCAAAGTCCTCAAATTTCAAAATGTCATTGCTAGTGGTGGTGGGGGTGATGCCCATCCACATCTCTGTCTCCCATTACTTCTCAGTTTCTGCTAAAAAGGCCATCAATGGGGTCCCCTAATATCACACTTGCCATGTCTTAGTGATGTGAAGACGGAAGACTGGCAGTGGTAGCACTAACAGCAGGACAGGCAGCTGATCTGTGATCCTGCTGGTGGTGGTATTAATTGTGTGCCCCCAACATTAGTTCTGGCCTCTTAGTCTTCAGGATCCTTTTCCATTTGGACACTTTATTGAAGGGAAGGGGAAGACTCTCAGGGTCAGAGGAATGATGTGAGCTCCCTTGACCGCAAGTCTGGACACTCTCCAATGTTTCCCCTACCACTCCGGCTGCTTCACCATTACTGCTACAAGTTCAGCCACAGAGTCTTCCTCCTCAGTCTCAAAGTCACTAATAACATGAGAATATTGTTGCTGATTATCCCCTCCTATACTCCTAACGCTACCAAGCTGCTGGACCTTAGTAGTAGTAGTACTAGTACTGGCTGGACTGCTTGGGGATGGCAAGTTTGACTTAGGGTGCCCTGCTGTCACACTTGGTATCATTTTCTCCTTCCCCCCCTCCTGAGTACTACAAGACACACAAACAGCAGGTTCAGCACTGGTGGCAGCAGGGGCAGCAAGTCTGATAGCAGACACAGTACTTGTGGCAGAAGGAGGGGCAGCATGTTTGGCAGCAGGTACAGCACTAGTGGCAGCAGGGGCAGCATGTCTGGCAGTAGGTACAGCAATGGTGGTTGCGGGAACAGCAATGGTGACTGCAGGTACAGCACTGGTGGCAGCAGGGGCAGCACACCTGGCAGCAGGTACAGCACTAGTGGCAGCAGGGGCAGCATGTCTGGCAGCAGGTACAGAAATGGTGGTTGCAGGTACAGCACTAGTGGCAGCAGGGGCAGCACATCTGGCATCAGGTACAGCAATGGTGGCTGCAGGTACAAGGGTGAAAACAAACAGATAATCACATCTACAGAATCAGCTGATGGGGGAGGTTACAGATGTAAAAGTGGAATGGCAGAGGAGGAGGAGGGTGACCCTATGGATGCTGGGGTGGGAACAATGGGTACATTTTCCTGCACTCAGACCCTAGCACATTAAGGCAATAAAGATGCAGTTGTTACACTCATCATCAAACTTTCAAGCAGGTTTCTCTTGTATTCCTCTAGGAGTTTCATCCCTATTCTTTATGCCTTTGTGAAGGGAAAATGGGCACATTAACAGTGACTCTCAATTTCTTTTTTGGGTTTTCAATCATTTAACCCTTTGAATACCAGATTAGTATGCAACTCATTGCAGAGCAATGCATTGCATACCTCTCTGGCACTCAAAGGGTTAAGTGCCATAGGGATGTGCACACTCACGTGACACTCAATGGGCTATAAAATGCCCTATAAAATGAACAATCCCCTGCACCACTTAACAGATTATTAAAATGCACCCAGTAACATATGTCCTGCCTGGTTCTGTGTGTATTTGAATAATCTGTGAAGTAGGACAAGGGATTGTTTATGTTTTAAAGGAGAGCTGATAGTGTTCTTGGTGTTAAAGTCTAAGCACATCTTCTCCATTCCTTCACTTGCCCTCCCTAACACATCATCAGAATTACGCTAACCCTGTATGCTAGTGATTAAAGTGTCTTACCCTCCCTTTTCATATATAATTCTCAGTGCACATAGTGAGGTGAGTCATCGCCACACATGCTTCTCCATTACATTAATCCTTAGTACATGTACCCCCCCAAGTCCTTTTTGTCACACATTAGCAGAGCTCTTTCCCAGCAGTTGAATGGATTTTAGTTGCAAAGATCTTCTAAATTACCTAGAGGTAAGCAACATTTACCTCACCAGATGTTTGCGAGTACAATTTCAATCGTGGCTGGTTGGGGACTATGGAAGTTGTAATCCCAAACTGTATGGATAGCCATGAGATACCTACCTCTGTTCTCTTCTGTGTCTGTTTAATATTTCCTTCCAGTATCAGTTCTGCTTGGGAAAATTGCTGACACACAGGAGTTCTGTTGTTGGTATATGATGCTATAAATTTGTGTTGATTTATTCTAGATTTCTAAACCTTTTTTGAAAGATGGGAATGAATGTTTTAGACAAATTAGTACTCCACTAAAGATAAACATTTTCTAATGAATTAAATCCTTTTAAGTAGAGTAGGCTGCTTTTTTGTATTTTTCCAATTAGATTTTGGGATACCTTTCTGAAAGATCACTATTCTTTTTTTGGCTTTTATCAGCTAATGGTACACCCACTAACTTTACAGTGCATTCTTTTTATTTCTTAATGGTATTTATAATGGATCTCAAAAGCACTGCTAAAGAATTTTAAAACTAGCTAGTATAGTACAGCATGACCCACAAATATAGTTAATAAGGGGGGATTTTCTAATATGGTTCCATTATCACTTTAAAGGGATAGTAATGTTTCACAATAAAATCAGCTCCAATTAATCTTCATAATATTTGGGCCATTGAGAGTGTTATTTCAATACTGTCAGAGTTGTAGTTTCAGAGTAACTGAATGATAAAGTATCCCCCTCCCTCCCCTTTTACTGATGTAACACTGCTGACCTCAGAAGAGAAAGGTGGTGTCCAGATGGTTTACGGAGAGGGACAATCTTCAATTAACATAAGGAAAAAACCTGAAAAACCTGTCAGGGGGGCAGGGTTTTCATTGTTCTCACAGTAAGAAGATAGTCCCTTGCTCTGAGCTGTCTGGTCTTAAGACCAGATTCCACATTTGAGGGGAGGTGGCTTATACTAGGTAAAAGGGGCGGGAGGGGGGTACTTTATCATTCCGTTACTCTTGAACTACAACTCTGACAGTATTGAAATAACACTCCCCATGGCCCAAATACTATGATGATTAATTGGAGCTGCTTTTATTTTGAAACATTACTATCCCTTTAAGTAATTTTTCCTATGCTGCTCTTACTGAGTTACCTACACTGAAAAGTCTCTTACGTACACTGCTTGTGTCAAGAGGAGAGCAGTGTGAGAGTGCATGAGCTTTTTTCCGCATTCTTTTCCTCTGTGCCATGTTTCTCACAATGTGCATTACTAACAAGGTCAGAGGAAATTGGCTTAAAATTAGTCCATGTTCCTGCACAGGTTTTCTAGGTTAGTTGAAGGTATGAGCCAGAATGCATTGAAACAATCATATACCCTGTGTGCAGCTCACAATTTGTATGCCAATGGATAAGTCCACATTATGATGTGTTGGCACATTTATGTAGTCCTCTGTTGTGAAACAGAAGCTCAGATAGCTGAGTAAAATTATTTCATATATGCTTTCCACCTTTTTTTTTTTGCACACAGCCATGTGTATGAAGAAATTATTTTAATTAATGCAACATTATGTGCTAGATATTGACTATCTATTTAAAAGTCCAATCAACGTTTTCAAACCATAATAATTCAGCTAAAAGGAAGCAGATATAAAATATAAATCAAGTGGTATAAATTATCTTCTACTATTGGATTTCGGTAGAAAAAACTAGTCATATAAAATGGGTGATATCAATATTTCCCTTTAAGTTAATCATGGCAAAAGAATACATCCTATGCAGAAAAAAAATACTTACTAATTTCCCATTGCTACCCTTTGCTCCCTTAGCACTTAAATTAGCAGAAATGTATTACTGTTGTCTCAGCTTTTGCACCAGTAACTTGCATTATGTCATAATTAAATTTACATGGCAACATTTCATTGGCCACCTTCTCAGACCTTGTTCTCTTTTCAGCCTACACAAGCAACATTAATTCTCAACTATAAAACTTTGTTAATTCTGTATGAATAATAGGATGATAATAAAACCAAAACCGGCCCTCCCTTCTGGTCCTAACCACCTTTAAAGTCCTGTGAGTCTTATGCCTGTGGCATACAACAATAACCTCTTCCACATGCCACCTGTCCTTAACATTTTTAAAGTATTTACTCACAGACATACATTTTACCCTTTTCAGTATCTGTCGTACACACATCAGAATCAGTATCAGAGTCAACTGGAATACTCATCAAGTGAACTGTTAATATTATCCCATAATCAAATTTACATGCCTTCCTTTCAATTGCCACCTTCTCACACCTTGTTCACTTTTAAGTCTTCACAAGCAACATTAATTCCCAACTGTACAATTCTGTTCATTTTGTATGCATAATAGGATAATAATAAAACCAAAACCGGCCCGCTTCCAGTCCTAACCACCTTTAAAGTCCTGTGAGTCTTATGCCTGTGGCACACAACAATAACCTCTTCCACATGCCACTTAGCCTCAACATCTTTAAAGTATTTACACACTGACATACATTTTACCCTTTTTAGTATCTGTAATGCACGAATCAAAATCAGTATCAGAGTCAACTGGAATACTCATCAAGTAAACTGTGAATATCATCCTGCTCTCCCACACCCTCCAGAATGTGATGCTTCAGCTGCTGCTGTATCCCCACTGATTCCTTCTGGCATGGAAAGGTCATCAGCCTTAGACCGGAAAACACAAGAAGAGTAAACATACGAAAATATATGTGTACTTTCACTGACACTTCTCACAGTTTTTACTGGCACTGCTGCATTATCAACCATACCATCCAACAGGGGAGAATATTGAGATGGCTACAGGGGAAAAGGTATCTTGGGGCATATAGTGAGCATGGACAGGTAAAACCACAGGGTTTATGTTGGATTGAGAAGTGGCTTGGTTAGATGTACCCAGGTTTGGGACATGTAAGGGTGCCAGCTGGTTGGCCTGAGAAGTGGGCTGTATAGGTACAGTAGCCATCTGTTGCCAGAGGTGAATAGCTGGTGGGCAAGGTGGTTTGGTTTGAGAAGGTCAGGCAAAATATTAGTGTGTGAGCCTGTGAGGGTAGCTGCATGGTGGATGAAGAAGGCCAATGATAAAGGTGTTAGGAGAAGGATCCCACCACCATGAAAAGAAAATGACCTACCCCTCATGGTCTGTGGGGCATGAATGGGGATCTTCCCCAAGTCATAGCCGGTATGACAAAGATTAATTGTCAGGCATATATGCTCCTTCCCCCAGAGTGCATGATGCCCCAAATCACTGGCTGGTGCTCCCGAGGATCCAGTGAGATTCAGAAATGGAAACCCCAGTAATGCTAGAAATTTATTCAGCTCTACACAAGGTTACCACGGATGTTATACTGCTGAATGGAGGAGCAAATGGCACCACAGGTTGAGAGTGAGAGCCAGCATGAGTAGGTGGCAGGGAAACAGAAAGAATCATCAGAACAGGAGCAAGGATGGCACTGATACTTAGAGAGGCAATCTGAACACATCCACAGATCTGCATGATGTTTTCTTCTGATCTAGACTTCCACTTCATAGCAGGACTGGAGTGAAGACTTCTCCTGCTTGATCAACTGATGAAAGGGGCTGCACAGCATGACAGAGTCTCTCAAAAAGGCTTGATACAATGACCTGCAGGGGAAGAAATGGTTTTGTTATTGTTGCAACAAACAAGTGGAAGGGAATACCCATTTGCCCAGGCTTAAAACAGATAGCTGAGGCCAGACCCCTTTGCTTTGTTGTAGGGACCAACATCCAAAACAAAGGAAAGAATGCAGAAGAGCTAAATGGGTCAGAACTGTGAAATTATATGAGGCAAATGCTGTGTTTGGTATTTTTGCAACAAACATTATATTTCCTTAAAGCAACTTTGTAAGAGAAAAATATATTACCACATCCCCCAGTACCCTTACATTTATTTCAGATTGAATCAGTATGATCCAGTCATAAACGCCATGCTTATTTGCCAGGTTTGAAAATAAACTTTTAAGCAAGGTTTTAATAAAACTCTCTCCTAATCATCCCACTTCCACATACTGCATATATGTTACACACATGACCACAATAAATCAAACATGGGGGCTAAAGACAGTCTTACACAGTTTTTGAGACTAGATGCTAATGACTGTTCAATAACACTTTTAATGGAGATGTTAAGATCTCTTTCCCTACATTTTACAAATCATGTGCTGCATGATACTAATATTCCTGATTCACCAATGCCTTTTCATATCTCATAAAAAAATTACTATAGTTAAAACGTATGAAATGATAAGTGCATTTTATTCATCAATAGCAAAGCCTTTTGCATATTATTTTGTTAAAAGCATAAATACTCTGTTATACACAATATGTAAATCTTAGACAATTAGAAAAAATAAAAACACAGTATTTTAAATATTTTGAATCATTTAAGCTCTCTTTCTAAATCCTTTATTTAAAATAGACTGAAAAATTCAGATAATTATTGTGTTTCATTTTGCATTGTCTGGTAATGCAATTTTCACTGTAAGACTATAAATTACTAAAGTTTGTATTTTATCAACTGTAATTCAATTTGTATTCTTCAACATATCTTGCAGTTTTCAAAATGTACAAAAGAACATGCCAGCATTGCCTAGATCCCACCTGTCTTTACTCTACCACTGAGCTAAGTTACTCTATTTATAATGTGAATTCACCATTCATCAGCTATGTTTTTTCTGGCAATATTACACATAATAAAGTTCATGAAAATCACTTCCTCAGTTCAAGAGACAGTTTAAATTAAACATGTTCTTTGCCAGAGACAGTTGTGTAGTTGATGCTTTTGATTATAGAAAATTTAAATAATGGTATTAATAACTATTTCTGTTGATATAGAATGTAAATGCCAAAATAAAAAAAAAAAAATACTAAATAAAAAAAGTTAAAATTCCCTCAGTGTGGAACAGGCATCGGCCCGTGAGGGACTGGACGGGGGGCCTGTGGCACACAGTACTGTCTCCACTGCCACCACCTCTGCAGCCTCACACAGTGATGGAGACAGTTTAATAAGCTACGTTTCTTATTAATTCATTTTTGGACATATTATACTGCGCAACTTTTACCTAGTTGGAACCAGACAATAATACATTGTTTAACCCTTTGAGCCCCAGAGAGGTCTGCAAAGCATTGCTTTGCAATGTGTTGTGCACCCCTCTGTCAATCAAGCGGTTAACCCTAGGAGTTCTGGCGGGATAATTATACCACACTGGCACTCATAGTGTTAATTCTACTAACACTGAACACTTTTTAGGCAATTGGGATGTATTGATGTGGGGCTTAGGTCCCCATATCAATACATCCACTGGGGACTTAGGTTTTTCTTTTCTTTTAATAGCTGCATCTGCTGACTAAAGGTCTGATAAGGGACTTTACTAAAAAAAAAACTGGGTCTTAAATATTTTGCGCTAAAGTGAACCCCTTATCAGATCTTTAGGACTAACACAATCCATTAAATGGTAACTTGTAGCATTTTTTTATTTTCAGAGGGCCAAAACTCATCTAAATATAATGGCTGGCAGGGGTTGTTTTTGTTGGCATTTTTCATAGCACTGATCTTTAAAGGGATAATAATGTTTCAAAAAAACAGTAGCTCCAATTCATTTTCATAGTATTTGAGCTATAGACAGTGTTATCTCAGAACTGTCAGAGTTGTAGTTCAAGAGTAATTGAATGATAAAGTTTCTCCCTTCTGCTCCTTTTATCTAGTGTAAGTCACCTCCCCTCAGATGTGGAATCTGGTCCACAGACCAGACAGCTCACAGCAAGGGACTATCTTCTTACTGTGAGAACAATGAAAGCCCTGCCCCATTGTCAGGTTTTTCAGGTTTTTCCCTTATGTTAACTGAAGATTGTCCATCTCTGTAATCCACTTGGACACCACCCTGCTGCTCTGAGCTGAACAGTGTTACATCAGTAAAAGGGGAGAGAGGGGGATACTTTAGAATTCAATTACTCTTGAACTACAACTCTGACAGTACTGAAATAACACTTTCCATGGCCCAAATACTATAAAGATTAATTGGAGCGCTTTTCTTATGAAACATTACTATCCCATTAAATCGCTTACTGTGCTTGAAAAAATGTCCACACCTGTTTTTTTTTTTTGCTATTGGCTACCGATAAATCTGGCTCGAAGTTAGCTGCGTTTTTGCCCATTAAAAATAATAAAAACGCTACAAGATGCCATTCAATTGACTGAGCTAGCCCTTAAGATCCAGTAAGGGACCCAACAGAAATCATGTCCCACCAGACACTCAGCAATGGGAATGTCGAGCTGACTACCACCTACATCACATGCGAGGTGAGTGCAGTGCCTACCTCTGCCTTCCACTACAAATTTACCCCACATACAGCCCTCATATGGGGCCTACAGACCTCACATGGCTACCACCATCACCACCATACAGCACACATGGCCAACCAGCCTGGAGTCAGCCACATAGCAGCCAGTGGCTGGGGAGCGAACCCTGGCCACTGGACTAGACCCACATTGGGCTTATGGGTGAGCCCCAGCAGCCACAAGCCCAGTTCAGTCCACGCACCCAGACCTGATCATCCCCAGGCAAGATAATTCATGTGGTGGGTGGAGGATCCTCCTCATCTCTACACCCAGAATCACCTATGGAGCCTGCTAGGGAAATAGAGCCACCAATGCAGCCTGCTATGGATATAGAGGCACCAGTGGAGACTGCTGGGGAGGCCAGAGTATCTTCAGCTGGGGATTCATCACCTGCACCCTCCACATCTGGTCAAGTTGAGGGTGAATACTACAATGACAGGGAAGCTTTGAGGCTGCAGAGGTGGTATATACAGGAGAATCAAAGACATCACAGGCACCTAAAGAATAAGCGGCAACCCTCACTCAGGACATACGCCAGATCAGGGGTGTGCTGGCTGACCTCTTGGGCCAGGTGGTCACAGAGTCCAGGGAACATAACCGAATCCTAACCCAACTCCTGATTCTCCAACAATCCTCCCCCCCCCCATCATCCTCCACTGCAACACAAGTTAAAACTCCAACCCCTGGTGTGCCCAGAAGGCGGCCTGGAAGGTGTGGACCATCTGACCCCACAGCCCTTTATGCATCCCCCCCCCAGCGAAAAGGGAAGAAAGTGATTTTCCTTAAAATAAACATGCCTTCCTTGTTAAGATGGTGTCTGTGTTTTTCCCTGTGGTTGCGAACTGTCATTACCAGAGGGGTATCTAATGCATTGCAAAGTAATACAATCGACACCACTCTGGCACCCCACAATCCATTGAGGTTCATCTGTGTTGCATCAGTGCAACAAACAATCCTCAGCTGTTGCTGACCTTCATATTATCTGGCACTCATCAACATGGGGGACACAGATGGGTCTCATGTAAGCTGTGGGTCAACAACAACTGGGGAATGCACAGATTATTACCTACATATGGGTTCATGCATGTTCAGATTTGTAACACTGGGACTATGTAGAGAAAACAAAACATGTTTCACAGATGACAGGATGGCAATATGCATGCCAACTGACATCTTGGACACATGCAAACAGACTAGCACAAGTGAATCGGTAACAATCACTGAGTCTGTATTTCCCAAACTACATCTCACGATCCATTCAGTTTGTCACATGTGATGTTGTGTGCATCACAGGTGACATGTGACATCAATGGCCATGGAACAATGATTGCTTCCAGAGCCTGGGTTGAGATGTGTGGTTGGGGGAAAACATACTTGTACACACTATGTTTCAGATTAGTGGGGGTATACATCATGGGATTTGTGTATATCACACTTCATGTGAACTGATGTTCCTACACTTTGGGGGGATTCATTAAGCTGTGATGAAGAGGTGATGAGATGGAGTTGACTTCTCCAGTTCATCACTTCTCCAATTCCTATGTTGTGCTATGGTGCCCAGGCAATAAGATTTCTTCAACTTTGGAGATGTTTATCAGTGCATGGGATCCATGGAATAACCTAGGAACTAGAAAAGTGATATCACTGGAGATGTTATCCCCTCTTTATCACACCTTAGTGCCCCCCCTGTATGTTGGATTGATCAGAGGAATGTGGCATAGTGGATGTGTGTAAGTTCCCACATGTGTTCCAGAGCAATGCTTACTGTTCCCCCTTGGCATTCAAATGGTTAAACACAAGGCATAGACCTGTTAAGCATGACACAGCATGACATGTTCATAAACAATGTAGCTTTCAATCGTACTAGGAGTTAAAAACATACAATTACAGGAAGAAGGGGAAGTGCATCATTCACATCTCTTCTGCATCAATGAGCCACAGGGTCCTCTCCAGATTAGTGACATGTGGAAGTCTGTAGGGAAAGAGAAGTAAACAGATGTGAGACAGTGAGCAAATCACATGTAGCTATGTGAGGTGTGCCACATGGGGACAACTGACACTGAGGGATATCACACATGTTAGGTGTCAGTACAGACTCACTTGTTGCTATCCATTGCAAGGCATCTAGATCTTTTTAAATCACTGAAGGCTATTTCCCAGGAATGTGACAGCTGAATATTCCAGGGTGTTGTTGGAGTCGGTGTACACTCTGAAGAGGAAGTCCAGGAGGAACTGCCACTTCTACAACACTCAGGTGCAATGGCAGGTGTCCAGCAGAAGATCAGCATCCTGGCAATGGGGAGGAAACATATATGAGGTTTGTGAAATGTGAAGCCATGTTGGTGATCTGGTGTTGTTGGCTTGAGGTTGGTGTATGCATGATACTCACAGGCAAAGTATTCCCTGATGACCCTGTCCCATGTCTCCTCACCTCTGTGGCACCCTGGATCAAGGGGATCAGGGTGGATGTCAGCTAAAAACCTGTGTGTTTTGAGCAGATGCAGGCCATGAGGTTGTTGCATCCCCCTCCCACTGCAGTACACAGGTGTGCGTACCTTGATTAGGTATGTATGTCTCATGTCACTGCTAATGATCCAAGTCCCATGCAGCAGAGTAATTTTCATGTTGCTTGGATGACCTAGCAGCATGAATTATATCAGTAACAAATGCCAGAATGCCACTAGTGGCATTTGCCACAACCAGGCATCCAGAACTGCTGGCATTAATCATTAGTGCATACAGTTTTTTGGGGGCTTATTTTTTGCAAGCCTGTGGCCTGCAAACTATTTTTTCATGGCTAACCTTGTTTGATGCAGGCAAATCATGTAATCATTTTTTTCAGAATTTGCCTTACTGTAATTTTTAGAAGGTTTCACTTTCAGTAAGTATAATATTTTTAAGGCTTTTTTTCTATAAACCTACAGATATGCTAACCATTATTTTTAAAGTGATAAATTAAACTAATAAGGATAAGGTTACACTGGATGTGGCACATGCGTATGGAAATGGTAGTGGTGTGATTAGAGTAAATATATATATATATATATATATATATATATACATATAAAATCATTTTTTTCATAGGTATGAATTCTAGACAAAATATATGCATTAACATGTTTGAATCCAATTAGGCCTTGTATTATTATTATTATTATTATTATTATTATTATTATTATGAGATTATTGTCAAACATTAATAAGTAGTCTTAGAAGCAGTTGATAACACCCCTTCAAAGTCCTTCTCCTCAGTGCTGCTGTTAATAGTGCATGTTCTGTGGGTTTTCCTGTCCTGTGTGGGTTTGTCCACTTCAGCTATCTGAAACTGAGACGGTATAAGATTCTGTTTCATTTTTATAAATTTAATTCTTCCAACATTGATGTTTGATAGGTGTCCTACGGTCTTTAACAATATACCAGTTGCACTAAGGAATCCACTTACACTGCATTATTGTTGGTGTGTAAGTAAGGATAAGTAAGTAAGGGTTTCCACTGCAGTACACATCAGTGCAGGCGACACACTCTTTGTTTACCATTAATCAGTGGGGTCATCATTTTGGCCTAGTTTCAAGCTATCCTGCGAGTATGCTGTAAACATCTCACATGCAGTGGGACCACTCCTAGAAGATACATGGTGTTCGTGTGTATCAGTTACCAACCCATACTCTGGAAGGAAGTCCCATAGAGAAGTGCTGCTACCATAAATGTTAGATTGCCGTCACTGGGACACATAAATTACTTTCTAAGATGTTACCTTCTACTTTAAATATAAGCATATCTGTATATTCTTTCACAGAATCCAATTCTTCTGAAAGATGCTAAAAATAAAGTCTAGGCACAAACTTAGAAATGTTATGTTTTATGCAAGGCTACAGCAAAAGTATCAAGGATGTATTTCCCATTGCTTTTAATAGACACTATGAACATATCCAGCTGAAAGCATGCTAAAATGTCCTTCACTAGCTGTTGCATATCATTTTTTTTTTTTTTTTGCAGTAAAAATATCAGTGGAAGAATCTCACTAAGTCCTGTCCCAACACGACTAACCAACAAGGTGGCCTGACTTCTTCAAAAGATTTCAGCAGTGGGGGCATGGCCTGGATGGCTATAGTGTGAGACACTCTCTCAGTGAGCTCCTCTGATGTGAGTATTGTTATACTTTAAATAGCCTCTCTCCGGTTGTCAATTCAACTTGCACATACAGCATAATACTATAAGAGGCGAATGAAGGGTAAACAGGAAAGGAAAACAGACAAACAAAATATTATACCTAACTTTACAGTGAGGGCCTACGAACGCGCCAAATCCTACTGCATCATCACTCTCCTCTCAGACTCTGGATGCGGAAGCGCTGACTGACATTTCCGTTGAGACTCCAAACTAGACAGTCATGGCTGCTTATTTGGAGACCTCAGACAATCCCCCTCTGACAAAAGGAGTCCTTACTTCTTTGCTTCAAAGCCTTGTCTCTAAAGATGAACTTAGGTTATACTCAGAGGACCTGAAGCTGACTTTTGGATCTGAAATAGATACTCTGAAACAGAACCTAACACAACTCATCCAGAAAGTAAAACTCTTGGAAGAAGAGAGAGATGGAGTTAGAGCAAACTGCTTAGGAACAGCATAATACTATTCAGCATTTAAACTGGAAAGTGGAAGATTTAGAAAATCATAGCAGGTGGTCAAATATCCGCATAAAAAACTTGCTGGAGACAATTCCATCACAAGATTTAAGAAAGGTGGTGACCGTCATATTTGAAGACCTGTTGAAAGATTCCCCTCCACCTTCCATTCAGTTGGAACGTGTACATAGTGCCATGAGATCCAAGACGTATGCGAGTGAAACTCCGAGGGATGTGTTAGAGTGTCTATACAAATTTGAATTAAAAGAACATATATAATGCGGAAAAGCAGATATTCCAACTCACTGGTGTTTGAGGGCACAGAAATTCGCCTATTCAATGGCTTATCTCAACAAACCTTACTCCAACGTCACATAGTTAAACCTCTTGCTGACCTGTGAAGACATTTTCAGATAAAATATCGTGGGGTTTCCCCTTTCACTGACCGCTACCCATGCTGGGAAAATGGTGACACTCCAGTCAGTGCATGAAACAGCAGCCTTTTGTGTGTCACTCAACATAAGTCCTCCAAAATTTCCCTCTTTTTCCTCTGAACCATCGATGCCTAAGTCACAGAAAAGGTCTGAATGGGCCTCCGCATCTCCTCTTAAAAAGAAAAAGCTGAGAAAACTTGACATAGACGCTTCCTCCTCCTGTACTTTGGTCGAAGCCTGGATCTGAGCCTGGATCTGTTGTTCCAGTGATCCTTCTGAAAGAACTGTTTCCTTGCAAGAAGTTTTGTTGGCCATGGTTAGTTGGAGTCTCCAGTTATATGTTGGATTGAACTATGGACTGGTTTATGTTAACTCACGAACTGCAGACTCTGTTTTTGCATTGTAAAAAATATAGCTTCATGGCTGGATCAACATCCCCCTACTGAGCGCTGCCTGATGAATGCAGTGATGGACTTCGCAGGTTTTTCTGCATTCTGAGGGTATATATATATATATATATATATATATATATATATATATATATATATATATATACATATATATATTTACACATACAAATATCTTCATAATTGCATTGCAATGCATTGCATAACCCCCTGACACTCAAAGGGTTAAAGAGAACCAAAAACTGCCTCTATGATGTACAAGTTATTTGTAACATAAATAGTTTTTGAGAAATTAGTTTTTGTTTGTTATTGGCACTGCTGGGCACTTAATGCTAATTCATTTCTGCGCTAGACCAAAAATACCAGTAATTGTGCTATGAATTAATGTAGGCCGAGCCCACACACTGCAATAATTTCAAATAGCATAGAGAGTGATAAATTAATCTCAAACATAGAAAATTTTCAGATTTTTAGTAAAACAAACTTAATTTGTCTTAGTGTAAAAGGTTCACATTCAGGTCTTCCAATGAATTATGCAATTTTCAAAAAGTTAGCACTACATTTTCCCAAACATATTTTTATGAATCATCTAAATTAATATTTGAAGCCATATGTAGGGATAGGCGAAAGTTGTTGCTGCGTTCCTGTGAGACATTTCATGAAAACCATGTTGTTCTCCGCTTTTTTGCTGGAAAATCCGCTTTAAAACTGGTGATTAAAATTTTTGCATTTTTTGCCCATTGGCCAACATTTTTCACAATTTTTTCAATGGCTATAAAGTTTCCACCCATTGATTTGGGCTTTTAAGTCATTGATTGATAGGCCTGCAATGCAGTGTATATCTGTGCGCTGGATACCTATCTAGCATTCAAGGAACTAAATGCCCCATTTAAATCAATGGGAATATTTATTTGACCTTTCTGATGCATTTGATTTGCACAAAAATTGCACCTCTTTAGCTTATTGACTATAGAGCTAAGCGCTATTCTTGGGCTACCTCATATCCTCTGTAATTGGAGCAGATGGTAGCATTTTGGAGGACCACAGGGTTCCAGTACAAGTGTACATCCAACAAGAATTTATAAAACAAGATCATATAATACAAAATGCTGTACTGATTCTTTTTTTATATAGTAGCATTACAGGGGTGTTCATGTTATATGTACAGGATGTTAACATTAATGAACATTAGCACTTGTCATGTTTAACTGGGATATATGTCTAGCTTGGTGCATGTCAGAGCTGTAAACCCTTGAAAATATGGATGATTGTCAAAGCAAATTTGCAATTTGATGAAACATCAAAGTAAGATAAAGCGGAAACACTGAGGATTTGAAACATTAACTCAAATCTTGTTAATTAAAAGTCCACTTGCAAGGCTGGATTTCTTCAATGGTTAGCAGACCTCCTGATCTTGACAGCTATATAATACAAACTGTGCATCAGAAGCAGATGTTGGTAAGTCTGACTACTTAAGCACAGATAGCCATTGTAGAATTATACTAGTTAAATCAAACATGTTTGTGAACGAAGTGAATAAAGATGAACTCTTTAAGTGCCCAAGGCTTGTAGAATAATAAATATCCTGAGGCCAGATATGTTTTTAGCATATATTTTTTTAAGAATAAATTTTTATTGAGTTTTAAAGCCAAACATCATGTAAAAATGGCAAACAAACAATACCGCTTATTACAAACAAACCAATAGAAATTTGAGAAGCTCATAAAAAATGAAATAACATCCAAATCAGAATTCACAAAATAATCAATTTCTTAGGGTATACAGTACATTAACAGTACATAAAGTAATAGGATGTCATTTAAAGGCTGTATAATCTGAAGTTTCTAATAAAAGGATAAGCAAATAACACATTAATGTTTGGTTAAAAAGAAGAGATTGAAGAGTAAAAGTAGGAAGAAAATAAAAGAGAGAAAAAAAAGAAAAAGTATAAAAGGTAATGCAAGAAATAGAAAGAAAGAAGAATGCTGGATAAATTCAATATAAGACAGTTGGAAAAACTACACAAGAAATTAACCCTTTGAGTGCCAGAGTGGTACGGAACTCATACCACTCTGATACTCAAAGGGTTAAATTCTCAGTTGCCCTATTCTGAAAAGTAACTGATCAGTGTTTACAAGTCATGTAACCAATCACTGACAAGAAATCAAACCAAGGGTGCAAGGTATCAAGAAAGTCATATGTTGCAGAAGTGGTTCTATGAATCAGCATCTCCATCACCATAATGTGACATACCCTATGTTCCCAATCTTTAAGAGTAGGTATATTTTGAGATTTCCAATGAGCAGGTATACATTACTTAGCTGAATTTAGAAAATGGATAGTCAAAAATTTAGTTTTGGAATCCAAAACTAAATTTTCATGGGGTAAATTGAGAAGTATGTAGATAGGGTGATTAGGTGGGTTTATATTTGTAATTTTATGGATGGTGTCCAATATTTTTCCCAAAAAAATCTATATCTTAGGACAGGACCACCAAATATGTGTTAAGGTTCCCGTCTCTATTCCACATCTCCAACATGTCTCTGTCAAAGAGGGATACACAATATGTAGCATTTCAGGTGTTCTGTACCGGCATGTAGCAAGTTTATAATTAGTTTCCACTATTAAAGTGTTAACCGAAGAATTTAAGGAGTTGCGTATTATTTGAACCATTCACCAACAGTTTTGACATCCATTTTTAGTTATAGTTCTCACAGGTAACTTCTAGTTCTATATGGAAATTCTGGCCAAATTCAGATTTGTTATGGTTTCTCAAGTAAATTTTGTATCATGTGACAATCTATGATGTTATAAACACAAAAGAAATGCAAAATGTTACTTATTATGCTAATATCATATATAAGGTACCATGCAATGCCTTCTAAAGAAGACAAGGACGGACAGCGCAGGCACCCAGATGTCTCTAAGCCAAGATGTCTGCATACAAGCCTGGCCACCGGTCTCAGAAGAAAAAGGATTACT
This sequence comes from Rhinophrynus dorsalis, assembly GCA_037306005.1. NCBI lineage: Eukaryota > Metazoa > Chordata > Amphibia > Anura > Rhinophrynidae > Rhinophrynus > Rhinophrynus dorsalis. The sequence goes on from CM074721.1 coordinate 253,525,581, forward strand.
ACAGAATGTGGTACTTGTGCCTGATAATAGCACTGTTAAGAAGCTAATCGCCATATGTCTAATTATTTTGGGGGGGACTTTATGTAGGGTGATAGTTCTGCTTAAAGCAAGGAAATTTTATTAAGATATTAGAAATGTACACTATTGTCAAAAGTTACTGTACAATATCTCAAATAAGCTTAGTATAACAAACAAAACAAAAGTATGAAATTTATATTCCACATATCTTCTGAGTACATTGATATGCAATATACGTGTACAAATCTATGTCCTTCCTTAGGGCCCCAAATCAGAAAAAAGCATACAAATAGAATTTCTGTAGTCATGTTCATGGAGAAAACCAAAATTCACTATGGAAAGTCTGAAGACAAAATTACCCCATAACATCAAAATAACCCCCTAAAAGCATGCATTTTCTGAAAGTAGACATTCCACTTCATCAAATGATGGGTCACTTTCCTGTGTTCACATGAGTTTCATGTACTAAAATGGCTGCAGCAAGTACAAAAATTAAGTAAAAGTAGATAAAGCATACCATTTTGTAAAGAAGACAACCTACTCTATCAAATAAGGTGTAACTTGACTTTCTATACCTGGTCTGGTGAGCACAAATGTTTCCAGAAGATGACGCTACAGGACAAATTAGGTTCTTTCCATTTCCAACGCTTCCAGTGTACTGAAATCTTTGAAAACTATGCAATTACCTAATTCACTATAGTTCTTCTGAGAACAATTTCACTCCATTGTTATGTGTTGAAATATAGTAGAGGTACCAGAAGCAGAAACTACATCTACAATGTCTAATTTCTCTTTCATTTTCCAAATATTCCTATACTATAGACTTGCAGCAACTATGAAAATGTAGACAAAGCATATAATTTTTTAAAGTAGACAAACAGGTACATTGCATAAAGTGTCACTTGCCTTTCTATCCCTTGTTTACTGTGCGTGACTATTTCCGTGAAGTGGGAAAAAAAAATTAAAATCCACACACTGGTTTACAATTCAGTCACTGAAAAGATACTAAACGTCATACATGTTCTGCTGTATTCAGTACCTAGTGTCAGTCCACAAAATTTTTTACCCCTACTGTTATCGGTGTTCTAGGAGCACTAAAATACCCCTACCTGTTTTTTAATTGTCTGTCTACATTAAATGGACTTAACCATAAGAGATATACAGGAAAGGTATGCTATTTTGGAATGCAGATATTCATACACACCAATTATACAAAATAGAAAATAACAAAGGGCTTATAAAAATAAAAGATTTTATACTAACAAATGGAGTTGTCAGCAGTTCTCAGAGCTGACAGGTGAACATATGGAGACAACAAATCCGTGTCCATTCAAATACAGTGACTCCGCCACCTCTCTTGCATATTCTTGGGTGATCCCAAATGCTACAGAAGATTAAAAAAAATCCTGAATGGCTATAATTATAGACCCAGTCTCTGATGAAGCAGTGATATATACATCCTGAAATGCGTTAGATATTTATCTGAGGTCTAATTGAACATAAGTTTTTATTTTTAATAGTGTTAATAAACATTTTTATAAAAGAATAGCAGTCCAGGATCTTCTGTAGCATTTGGGATCACCAAAGGATACACAAGAGAAGTGGCGGAGTCGCTGTATCTGAATGGAGACAGATTTGTTCTCTCTGTATGCTCGCCTATCAGCTCTGAGAAGTGCTGACAACTCTAGTTGTGAGTAAAAATCTTTTACTTTTATATACCTCTGAGTTAAAGAAACTGCACAATAGGGGCCTTTTGTTCTTTTCTATTTTGTATGTTACTGGAGTCACTGTGAGAGCGTGATTAGAAGGTGTATCTCGTTACACTACCGGAGACTGAAGTCTGTGCTGATTTTGGGACAACATATATTTCCCAATAAGCATAGAGGCTGTTTTTCCACATAAGTGGTTGGCAGCAACTATCTATGTGAGTATAACTCACTGAGGTGTTTTGGTGGAGGGTGATTTGAAAAGAAGGTTCAGCACCAGGGGCACCCCCGTCTCTTCTACTTTCTTTTTCTTGCATCCATACCAAATGAGTGGTTATTTGCCTTTCTTCCCCATGGCTGGTGTGCACAAAGTTGAAACTATTCCAAATGTATCCTGTGTTGTTTTTTTGTTTTTTTACATTTCTGCCACTTCAAATATACTAATATATTTGAAAACCATATAATTTCCTACTGTAGTAGGGACCTGCTAACAGACCAAGAAAGTAATATTTCATTTTCATGTTTTTTTCCCCTTATGGTTTGTTAGGAGCACTATCAAGTAGCTCTCTTTAATTATCAGGCCCGGACACCTTAACACAAAGCTCACTTGATCAGGAGTAATTAAGAATCCCAGAAGCAGATTCAGGTGTTCCACAAGTAGTTTATAATACATTTTGAGGTTGGTTGTCAGGTTGCTGTCTTTTTGACAATATATCAGGTTTTTGATTTTGATATGGTAACAATAGTAGCTTGTAGGAATCATCAAGGTCTTCAACCTGGATGAGAGTGGGCAAGCTAATTGAGGTGAGAAAAGAGGTAATGTCCTGTGAATAAGGTATGATAGAGACCATTTTATCATCTATGTTTCCATTAGAGCAAAATTGCTGTTGTACCTGCTGAAGGGTAAATCCAGCTATTTCGGACATTAGAGAATTTATTTTAGAACTGGTGTTGTGAAAAGAAAGTTCTTTTTTTAAAGCGGACAGTACCTTTTGTTACAGTTTGAGGGCTAGGTTTTGATTCTATATAATTTGCCAAGGCAAGTAGTTAACCACATAAAAATGTAGTGAGCTGCTTGTGTTGACCATAGAGTGAATATGTGTCTTGGGTGTTCTGATTCGTGGGGCTGGGTGTTTGCTTTTAGTACTCTCCACCAGTTCAGAGCGTAGTGCATGTGTATGTAAATGTCCATGATGGATTATTATGTGGTGGTGTAAATTAGCAGTATTATTGTGAGAATATAAGGGAATCAGTGTTAGCAGTGTGTGGCAAAAATGACCACTCAAGAGGAAATAGGAAAGATAAAGTTGGAACGCTCTTTTTCTAGCAACTGCTACTTTGTAGTATCTCTATGTCAGGGCTTCTGGTACCATGGGGCTTGTGGGGGCTCCTTGTCGGGGCTTTTGGTACCTTAGTATTTAGGTTTTACACTCAGCTATTTCTAAAGCCTTTATAGTCTCTCCTTCTTCCCACTATTCCTTGCCAGATCAAACTCTATATATTTACAGTTACCAGAATCCGTCCTTCTGAAATGAGCATCTGTATTTGGCCTATTCTCCAGTGATTTTATTTGACCTTCTCCTTGATTTCTCTACTATCTCCTGTGTCTTCTTATGTGATGTCCCATCGATCTTCTCCCCCTGTATGATTAGGCTTGCATTTATATGGACGTCTGCTGTCTACCACTATCAGCTGTTCAAGCTCTTAACAACAGCTCTGCTGCATACTGCTCTCTACAGTTTCTTTCAGTTAGAATGCTGACTGCTACTTCAATACCAGGTGTGTGGTCCCCTTTCTGTTTTTTGTTTGCTTGTTTTTTTCTATAGATAATATTTTTTTTCTCAATTTAAAGATAACAAAAGCCAGCATAAGAAAAATGTTACAGAGTTGAAATCATACATTGGAAAGTGTAGTCCATATTTTCTCTATCCGCCTGGTAATGGTGCATGGGTTGAATAACTAGCTGAAGTGATTACCTAATATTTCCCATGTGTTTGTACCCAAGAACTACTTTATAAATGCAGGTATAACTTGAAGGTCAGAAATAAAGAAAATAAATATACCAGTAAACATAAATAAAAACAAAAAACATGAAAGAAAACTAAGAAAATAAGCTATAGTCTGTAATTTTGTGTTCAGCATGACTGTTAGAAAATCAGTCTGAATTCTGTCAGTCTTGCATAAATGTAAATAGTCTACTTATTCTTTGGAGAATTTTGTCAGATCTCCATGTAACATCCCAGAAATATCTTTAAACGCTTTCCTATAGATGTTGGCCCTACTAAGTGGAACAATGTCAATAACAAGTCTTCCATATGGTCCAGAAAATATAGTCTCCGGCCTCTTTGTCTAAGATGTTTCTCCACTGTTGTTTTGAAGATGGATGATCTAGAATCCAGTTTTGCATGATTGCCTTCAATGTCACCATAACAAATGTATCAAAGAGGTTTTTATATTTATCTGAAAGTAAATGTAGAAGGTAAGATATTCCTAATTAGGCTTCTTGTGGTATTTTTTTCCACTAGCAATCAGAATCATATATGAAATGCATGTGAATACCATATTAGAGATTTGCTTTATTTTCTGGAAATGCCATAAGAACTGCACTGAGTGAGAACGTTTATCATATGTACATCTGGTGGAACTTCCTGTTTAGGATCTATATACGCATAGTGGGTAATCATGCATAGAGGCCAATGAAGACATGTTGATGGGTTTGATTTAATTAATCTATGGAAACTTTAAGATAGATTGTAACACAAATTCTGGAACATGCTTATCATTTTGCATATACCTGTGAGAGGTGTATGAGTACCCTCCTGCATCTCTTTGACACTTAAATTATAAATGTGAGGTGCATTTGAGTTTCAAAGTGGGGTTGATATATTTTATCAGAGCATCAGTGGTATGCCCTTTAGGAATCTTCTGCATAGATAAATTTACTTAGTGTTGACTTTGGAGAAATAATTAATTATAAAAGACTTCAATTCATGTTTTAGAGTTTGAAAATCAAAACATGCTTGTGTGATGGCATCTATCACGCCCAGTATCTTTTCCAAGTCTTTTTTTCCCCATTGTACAAACTTTGTTTATGGTTCTTCCTGATGGAAATATGGGTTGTTTAGGAATGGAAAATAGACTGATGAGGTGTTGCGTTATAAAGTGTATGATGAATGTACTGCTATTGCTTTGGGGTGTCATGTAATAAGATACTATCCTTGATATGGGAGGGGATCATATAAGGCAGAGTATGTAAAATATATCTTAGATTAAGTAGTACGATGACAGGTCTTGGTCCCTTGTGGGGTTTATAAAATGATTAGTCTACCACCCTCAGTAGCCTTACCAATTTATATATCTTTATATTAGGGAAATTAATGCCTGCTTGACTTGGAGGTTGTAACTTGGATAAACTTATTCTTGTTTTGTGTCCTTTTAGATACATTTCTGAAAATTTCTCTTAAGGGATGTTTGGTGTTGTCTAATCAACAAGAGTTGCAAGATCTATAATTTGCATAATTGGCATGGGAAACATCATTATGATGATGCTATATCTACCAACAGCCAACAGGAGAAGGTGGTTCCAGTTGTCTAGTTCCTGTGTTACATGATTGTAATTGATTTCATATAACAATCAGAGGTTTTTAGGTAGTGCCATTCCAAAAACAGTAATGTGAATTTTCAGCCCATTGAAATAGAAAGTAAGGCATCAGATCATCAAATTAAAAGATAGATTGGTGGCTAGTTTGATTTCATACCCACATGTTGTTTTCCTTGAAAATACTTAAGTATTTTGGGACATATTAACAATGATTCCTCCCCTGTGTTAAATCACATTGTTCCTTTGCCTTGTTTGAAAGTATCATTGTTTACTTTGTTGATTGAAATAAGTTTCCTGTTGGTATAAACTGAGCTAGCCTAATACAGATAGTAAACTAGCTACCAAATCCCTTATTTAAGAGTAGCCTTTGAATATGTGGCTACATGATGTAATCAGACTTTTTCAGCATCTACATTTACTATGATATGCTGTGTATTTGGGTCTGAATGTGACGAATCATTGCGGTCATTGCATTCCTTACAGCATGTGAGGAATAACAGTTATGTACAAAGCCTCTCTGCTCGTCAGAGACAATGTGGGTAAAATTTGTTTCGATATATTAACCAAAATTTTTGAGAAGATTTTAAAATCAATGTGGACAAGTGAGATGGGCCAATATGATCTAATATGGATATCTGGGGAAAAACAAATCTGACTTTGATTTCTTCTCCAACCACCATTAACCATTACAACATCTACCTCTACTGATCATCAATGAACTACTTCATTTAACCCTGCATTGACTCCTACCCTCACCAAGTACTTCACAGTTCTGCTACAGACTCTCCTCACCATCCCTGGCACCTATACCCTCTGCTCTATGGATTGACCCTTGATTGCCAAGTCATCTGTACTCTCCTGGATCACAGACTGTTGCACATCTCTACTGCCCCATTCATTAACCACACTATGAGCAAATTAGCTCCTTGCTTTGTCATCGCCATTCTCAACTGCATAAGACTCTCCTCCTGTGTCCACATTAAGTGCCACGCCATTCACATTGCACCCTCAATTCTTCCCTCACCACTTTTCTGCTCCCATGAACTTTTTTCATTCCTCCTCTCCCTATCACCACCATCTCCTTCTACCCCTGCAAAAAAGCCCCACTGCTTCAAATCTCACACTCACCTTATGTCCCTGTCCCTTCTCCTCCTGCTTGCCACAGGTGACATCTCACCTAACCCAGGCCCCCCTTCCATTCTCTCTTGTACCACAGAACCCACTCACATGCACAACATCCACAATCTAATAGCCGTACCCCGTCACCTAACCTCCTCCCCCCCTTTTTGCTTTGGTCTCTGGAACGCCCGCTCTGTGTTTAACAAACTAACAGCTGTTCACGATCTGTTAATTTCTCACTTCCTAAACCTCCAGGCCATCACAGAAACTTGGCTCACATCATCAGACACTGCCTCCACTGCTGCACTCTCTCATGGAGGCCTTCACTTCACACACACACCCAGGCCTGGCAACAGATGGGGGGGGAGTAGGCATCCTGCTGTCCCCAACCATAGATTTCAGGTAATCCCCACTGTACCCTCTCTCTCCTTCCCTACATTCGAAGCTCAGACACTTTGCCTCTTCTCTCCCTTCCCCTTGCGTGTTGCAGTCATACACAGGCCACCTGGTCTCACTGCACAATTCCTTGATCACTTCACCTCCTGGCTCCCTCACTTCATGTCCTCTGATGTCCCTACTCTCATCATGGGTGACTTCAACATCCCTATAGATAATCATAACACCCCCCTGCCCTCAATCTCCTCTCCTTAACAACCTTCCTAGACTTATCACAGTGGATCAACTCTCCCACACGCAGTGATGGTCACTCCCTTGATTTGATCTTCACTAACCTCTGCTCGGTCTCCAACCTCTTTAATGTCCCCTTTCCCCTCTCTGACCACCACCTCCTCACCGGTAACCTCATCATACTACGCAAACTCATTCCCCCGCCACAATCAAGTGCATGTGGAGAAATCTGCATACTCTTGATCTGCAACAATTTTCCACCTCCCTGCAGCCTCTTCTCAACCCTATCCTCAAACTTACTTGCCCAGACAAAACTACTGCTCTCTACAACAGCACTCTCACTTCAGCCCTTGACATAGCTGCACCTGCAACTCCACGCCACCCACGCACAACCTCACTACAACCCTGGCACACCAGACTAACTCTATATCTCCAAAGGTGCTCATGCACTGTCGAAAGGCACGGGAGAAAATCTCGCTCCACAGCTGACTTCACACACTACAAATTCATTCTCTGTTCATATAGCTCTGCCCTCTCCCTGACCAAACAGTCATACTTTTCCTCTCTAATTTCTAATCTTTCCTCCAACCCGAAATGCCTTTTTTCAACCTTCGAATCTCTTCTACACCCACCAACACAAACACCGTCCACTAACCTCTCTGCCCAAGATCTCGCCACCCACTTCAAGGACAAGATTGAATCTATCAGACATGACATTTCATCACTCCCACCCCCACCCAGCCAGCCCAGCCCTGTCGCCTCTCCCACATACATACTAAGCTCCTTCCCACCTGTCACCGGGGATGAAGTCTCCCTTCTCCTCACTCGTTCAAACCTAACCACATGCCCTCTCGACCCAATCCCATCTCAGCTCACTCAAGAACTCTCCCCTCTACTAACTCCCATCCTTACTCACTTATTCAACCTCTCTTTGTCAACTGGCACCTTCCCATCCTCTTTCAAACATGCACTAATCACTCCTATCCTAAAGAAACCCTCCCTGGACCCAAACCCACTGTCAAATTACCAGCCAATTTCTCTACTCCCATTCGCCTCGAAGCTCCTTGAGCGCCTTGCATATAACTGGCTCACTAAATTCCTCTGCTCCCATTCCCTGCTAGATTCCGCCCTCATCACTCCACTGGGACTGCCCTCACTAAAGTGGCCAATGACTTGCTCTCAGCCAAGTCAAAAGGACACTACTCCCTACTCATTCTCTTGGACCTGTCAGCCACCTTTGACACAGTTGATCACCCACTCCTCCTCCAAGCCCTCCACTCCCTAGGTCTCTGTGACACTGCACTCTCCTGGTTTTCATCTTATCTCTGCAACTGCTCCTTCAGTGTTTCCTACTCCAGCTTCACTTCCCCACCCCTCCCACTATCTGTTGGAGTGCCTCAAGGATCAGTACTGGGACCCTTGCTCTTCTCAATATACAATGCTTCTCTTGGAAAACTAATAAACTCCTTTGGGTTTCACCATCATCTCTATGCTGATGACACCCAAATATATCTTTCCGCCCCAGACCTCTCCCCTTCCCTCCTGTCCTGAGTATCTGACTGTATTCTGTGTCTTCCTGGATGTCCTCCCGTCATCTCAAACTTAACCTTGGCAAAACTGAACTAATTCTCTTCCCTCCATCTACAACCAGCCTTATCCCAAATATTACCCTCACCGTTAACAACACTTCCATCATACCAACCCCTACAGCACATTGCCTGGGGGTCACATTTGACTCTGCCCTATCCTTCATTCCTCACATCCAGTCAATATCCAACTCATGCCGCCTCCACCTCTGCAACGTCTCTAGAATCCGACCCTTTCTCACAGAAGACACTACCAAAATTCTAATCCAAACACTCATCATGTCCCGTCTTGACTACTGTAACTCTTTACTAATTGGCCTTCCTCTCACCCAACTAACCCAGCTACAGTCCATAATGAACTCTGCTGCAAGACTAATCTACCTCACTCATCGCTTCTCTAACACCACACCCCTCTGTCAGTCCCTACACTGGCTCCCATTAGCATACAGAGTCAAATTCAAAATTCTGGTGCTAACTTATAGAGCCCTCACTAACACCGCACCCACTATATTTCATCTCTCATTTCCAAATATACTCCCACTCGCCATCTTCGCTCTGCACACAACTTTCTTCTCTCCACAGCTCTTAATACAACCTCTCACTCACTCCTACAGACTTCTCCCGTGCTGCACCTGAGCTGTGGAATTCCCTCCCCCACCCCATCAGACTCTCCCCCCAGCCTTCAAATCTTCAGACACTCCCTGAAGACTCACCTCTTCATGGAAGCCTATCAACTGCCTCCATAAGCATGATCACCAAGATTCACCCCTTGCACGGACTACTGCACTCAACAGCACTTCTCACTCCCACCCACTGACTGGCAGTTCATATGGCAGGAGGCACTTAAACGCAATAGCACTTACTCACTCTGTGTCATACCTACCTTTCTCTAGACTGTAAGCTCTCACGAGCAGGGCCCTCTGATCCTTCTGTTCTCCACATCTGATTGCACTATTTAATACCGCTGTATGTCTATTCCCAATTGTACAGCGCTGCGGAATTAGTTGGCGCTATATAAATAAATAATAATAATAATAATCAGTAATTTTTTTTAGCTTGAGTAAATAAGGGTTGATGTTAGTTTCTACAATATGTTTATACAAGGATAGAAAGGATGGTGCAATAGTTTCTTCTAATAACAAAGTATTCAATAAGAAGACTGTCTGGCTCTAGAGATGTATTGTTTGGAATTTGCTTAATTACTGTCTTTATTTCCTCCACTGTCACCAGAGGCCCCAAGGTGTGTCTGTTGGCTAGATAATTTAGACAGTTCAACCTTCCTGCCGACTTCCTAAACTTTTTTCTCATCATCATCCAGCTCATCCTAATGAAGAGATTTAAAATACTCCCTGAATTCCTAATAAATGTCCTCAGCTGAAATGTGAATGATTCTTCATGGAGTTTTAATATTAGTGGTCCTGGTTTCTCATTGATAGCACTGATAAAAATATCTGCTCTGTGCATAATTACAAGTCATTTCTGCCTGCTTGTTCAAAGCTGCATGATACAATTACTTACTTCCTAGATAAAAATCTTTATTCATGTCTGTGTGTTATTGCTTGCAATAACACACATGCTGCTGCGTTGGAAATTCAATTCCTGTAATTTTTCAGGGCTTTTTTCCCTTTTGTTTGCCCTGTATGAAATACTCCTGCTTAGCACCTTCTTGTATGCTGTCAAGAACAGAAAATAATTATCTATGTGAATTTAATTGTCTGATGATTGAAGCCAAGCTGCCTTAGCTAGTTTTCTACATTCAAGAGTGTTAATTAGTTGGCTTTGCATTCTCCAGTGTTGAAAGTGTTTTACACAAGAGATGGTGGCTAGGGCAAAGGATATAGGGGCATGGTCTTATAGTATGATCTATCTATCATCCTACACTCTTTTTGTAGTAGTACTTTCTCTACATCTCCACCTCTAATGCCCATATAAATGGCTTCTAAGCCCCAGCTTTTTAGTACAAACACATCACCTCTATGATATTCACAGAAGTGTCTAGATACTGATGTCATATAGAAAGTACCTGTAACACTTTCATGTTCTTTCTGCGCATCCAAAGGTCCTTGTCTGATTTTATTTATGTGTTCCCTTTGTTTTAGGGATCTGGATGTCATTCTCACATATCTTTTCAGGCACAGACACGCCAAACAGTATACTAGTCTCATTGTATTGCAGTTAATAAAAGCACCTAGATGATGTATCTTATTGAATTGATCTGTAATTTCAGTCTGATGTACAATATGTGGACAAAGTCTAGAACTACCACAGGCATATGTGCCTTTAAATGTAACTGTTTTTTTGCCCTTCCAAAGATAGTGACTTGACACCAAACGATCTCTTAAATTTTTATTTCATCTGTATCCAACCTGTACTCTTGGGCCAAGTAGTTGTTTAAGATCTGTATATTCCTGTCACAGTTTCGAAGAACACTCAGACAAGACTTGTAGGGTTAAAATAACTTTATTGAAAATAAAATACAATCATCAAATACTTTCCCAATCCACACAGGCCCAGGTCAGGTAGGAACAGTATATCAAATAACGTACAGACTGATAGCAGGAGCCCTAGAGCGCTAGGGTGAGATGGAGGCAGCAACTTGCTGGTAGCATCACTGGAACCCTAGAATGCTAGGGTACGATGGAGGCCCAAGACTCACAGCTATTGGCAGCAAGGACCCTAGAACACTAGGGGTGAACGGAGGCCCAAGACCAACAGATACTGGCAACAGGGACCCTAGAACGCTAGGGTTGTAGGGAGACACATGGAACACGGATACTGGCAGCAAGGACCCTAGAACGCTATGGTAGTATGGAGGCCCAAGACTCACAGCTACTGGCAGCAAGGACCCTAGAATGCTAGGGGTGAAGCTGGCTCTTGAGCCCTAAGGCCACAGAGGTACAGTAGGCAGGGCTAGATATTGAACCGGACCTAGAACTCTAGGGTGGTTCAACAATGGTGTTTATTAGTGTTGAGCGAGCATGCTCGGCCGATGCTCGGATCGGCTCGAGCATCGCTCTGCTCGGCACATGGCGGTACTCGTCGAGTACCGCCATGTGCTCGCCCGCCATGTTCGGGTGGCAGGGATCTGTGCCGGAAGGAGGCACAGATCTTGCAGACGCTCCGCTGGACCACCAGGGACTGGAGGTAGGGGGCATTGTGGAGATGAAGGGGGACATTTTGGAGATGAAGGGGGACATTTTGGAGATGAAAGGGGACATTGTGGAAGGGGGACATTGTGGAAGGGGGACATTGTGGAAGGGGGGCATTGCGGAGATGAAGGGGGCATTGCGGAGATGAAGGGGGACATTGTGGAAGGGGGACATTGCGGAGATGAAGGGGGCATTGCGGAGATGAAGGGGGACATTGTGGAAGGGGGACATTGCGGAGATGAAGGGGGCATTGCGGAGATGAAGGGGGACATTGTGGAAGGGGGACATTGTGGAAGGGGGACATTGCGGAGATGAAGGGGGCATTGCGGAGATGAAGGGGGACATTGTGGAAGGGGGACATTGTGGAGATGAAGGGGGGCATTGACCAGGCACCCTCCCCTCATCAGAGCAGGGGGTGCCTGGTGTAATGCTCGTGTCGCCCCATTGAATTCAATGGGGCTCGGGTGCTCGGCCGAGCACTCGAGCCTCCGGCGGTGCTCGGTCAGAGCACCCGAGCACCCGAGCATCGGGGTGCTCGCTCAACACTAGTGTTTATAACGCCCAGAGGATTGCCTATAACTCCCAGCCGGGAGTGAGCACAGCTAGTGACAGTGGTAACAACGGACATATCAGTAAGGAAATGAGTAACTCAGCCCGACTGTTGACAGCACGGAAACCGGTACTCCGTATGTGCACACCGCCAGAGGCGGTTGATGCCAGTAAGCATGGCTACAGCAGCGGGTGCTCAGCCAAAGGTCGGCAATGTAAGTGGGTTCTCAGCCAATCCAGTCAGCAACGTAAGCAGGTTCTCAGCCAGACCGCTCAGCAGTGGGTGCGGGTTCTCAGCCAGTCCAGTCAGCAACGTAGCAGGTTCTCAGCCAGTCTGGTCAGCAACGGATACGGGTTCTCAGCCAATCCAGTCAGCAACGTAGCGGCAGAAGTTCAGGATACACAGTAACGTCGTCAGGCAGGCCAGGTCATACACGAACAGAGAAGCAGCAGTAACTAGCGCTAGGTTCAGGTACACCATGAAAGGGAGCCAGAATACTGATATGACAGGGTATAAAAGGGCTGGCCCTGGGTGGAGTCAGGTCCAGGGACCAATAAGAATCCAGCATAGTAAAGAAGGAAGTAGGAATGTCGCCACACAGCAGCCAGGATCACGGGCACCATGATACTTCCATTAAAATATGCCAATGAGTATTCATGATATCTAATATATGTTTAGATTCATTGTGGATTCATTTGTCTTGTGGAGTCAACAGATCATTTCTGGAAATGTTTTTAGCTGTAACGTTTTTTTAAAACACTCAGACTAGCTGGTTAGAAAAAAAACCCACAATTTTATTAAAAGAAAATTAAGAGAAAAGATCGCCCTCTACAGGCAACACAAAATAATAGCGAATATTGACAGATATGCCCACACAGGCCATATCACATACACTGTCTCAGGACAGGCACACAGTAGTGAAGCAACTCAAGGGTTAAATGCAATAATCAGTCAGTCTCTGTTGTGGTGTTTGGCACGCCCAAGGTGGTGATCAAGCAGCTATTGGTGTAGATGGTGCAACAACTAAAGTTCTTAAGGCTGGGAAGCTGCTAGGCAGTACTTGACTAGAGGTAGAATCAGCAGAAAAGTTGCAGAATAGCCCCCACGGGCGTAACAACCGATACAACTTAATCTGCAAGTGCGTGAGTCAGTAGCCCCCACGGGCGTAATAACGGTAATAGCTTACACTGCAAGAGCTTGCAAATGGCCCCCACGGGTGTAATAACGGAGACCAACTGCACAGGAGTAGTTTGAGCCAATAGCCCCCACGGGTGTATACCGGAGACAACCTGCAAGAGCTTGGGCCAGTAGCCCCCACGGGCGTAACAACGGAGACCACAATGAGCTGCAAGTGATGGAGCCAATAGCCCCCACAGGCGTATACCGGAGACCACCCTGTGCTGCAAGAGCTAGAGCCAATAGCCCCCACGGGCGTATACCGGAGACCACCCTGTGCTGCAAGAGCTAGAGCCAATAGCCCCCACGGGCGTATACCGGAGAGATCCCCGTTTGAGCAAGAGCCAATAGCGCCTCACCCGGGCGTGTTAACAAACTCGACTACTCTGCAGGTGACAAGAGGAGCCGCTGACCAGACCAGGCATATATGCGGCCGGATCAGCAGAAGTAGAGAAACAGCGTAGGCTCTGCACAGGTATGAGAAGGCTCAGCTGAGGAGACGGCAGCACGGCAAGGGTTAGATGCAGCTTTAAGGATCAAAGGCTCAGTACTAGAGGATATTGCTCTGCAAGTACGAAGGAGGGCTCAGTAACGGAAGCACAGCTCTACAAGTGAGAACAGAGACTCAGCACTGGAGACTAGGTACTACAAGTGTTAAGGAGGCAACACGATCAGCCCGGTAGGCGAGCACAGCGGAAGTCAGAATGTTGCTATGGCGTCAACAGGAGCAGGACGCAGGAACAAAGCAGGTCACTGGAACAAGCCGGTTCAGGTCACGGAGCAGGAAGTCAGCCAGGCCGGGTCGGGTCACGGAGATGGTTCGCAGAAAAGCCGGGTCAATCACGAGCAGGAACGTCAGCCAAGCTGGGTCAGATTACGGAGGTGGTTCTCAGACAAGCCGAGTCAATCAGGAGCGTAGTCAAAACAGGCCAAATCTGTACACAGGAATCAGGAATACAGCAACAGCAACACTGGCTCAGAAACACCACGAAAGGGCACCTGACACGTGTCACGGCCAGCCATAAAAAGGTCACCAGGGGCGGGCCAAACCGACTCAGCAAATCAGAGCACACCACAAGCGAGAGTGACAGAGGAGGATCACAGGCACTGTGATATTAGCCCTATGATAGGCTTTTCTTATGCTTCGTCCACTGTACCCTCTTTCCTTTAATCTTATTTTTAATTCATTGGCTCCTTTTTCGAAGTCACTGTCTTTGGAGAAATTCCTCCCTGTTCTCAAAAATTCACCATTAGGAAGTGCTGTAATGGTTGATGGAGGATGTGCGCTCTGTGCCTCTAGAATGCTATTTGTCGCCATTTCTTTTCAGAACAAATCTGTGGAAATAGTACCATCATCTTTACAGATCGTAATATTCAAAAAGGATAAGAAGATTTTACTGAAGTATTGAGTAAAATGAAGATTCAAGGAATTAGAATTCAATTTACAAATTAACTCTTGTAAAATCTGTAGAGGAATTCCATAAAAAGAAGATATTGTCAATATATCTAAGCCATATTGTGATATGCTTAGTATATTGCTGCATAGAGTCCACAAACACATGTTAAGACTCCCACCATCCTAAGATTAGATTTGGATAGGTAGAGGTACAAGCAGTACCCATGTCTGGGCCCTGGACCTGTAAATAAAAGGCATCTTTAAAAGTGAAATAATTAAATTGTAACACAAATTCTAATAATCTGATTATAAAATCATTGAATTTTGTGTATTCTTGCCCTTCTTTAATCAGGAAAAATTTAGCTGCATATAATCCTAGATTATGTTGAATATTTGTATACAATGATTCTATATCTATTGTGACTAGGACAGTGGTGTCTTGCATATGAATCTCTTGTAATTCCAATAGGACGTCCGTACGTCAACAAATTTCCCGAAACTGTGGTGGTCCACTCGGGGGGCTGACTGCTCCCCGTTGACAAGGTGTGAGTGTGGTGCTGTTCCATGAACAGCTGCCAACATCCGAATTCTTTCATGGACTGTTGCCCCCTCTCCCTAAGAGGCCAGGAGTGTGGTCCAGGGGTGGTGCATCCAGTAGCCACAGGGACTACCCCCTCAGCACAACCCAAAACAAGTCCATCAATATCCAGATGGTCACCCTCCACATGTCCTTCCACCACTGGGGCTGGATTAACCTCCTGTACCCCGGGTTGTCTGCCAGCTGCTGCAACTGCAGTTGAGGGGCCCTTCCCCTCCGGAAAAGCAAATCCTGCTTCATGAGCTTCCAAGTCCTGCTCTAGCTGTGCCTTGGACTGACCATACATTGGTAGCCCATAGCTGCTACACCGGTCTACAATATTGGTGTGGTCCCATGACCGGAACCGTCCTGACCGCTGGTCCATGTTCGTCTGCTGGCACTAAGCTAAGTGACAGAGAGAACCTGTGCTCTTTCTGCTTTGTGTAACGTCTGCAAGTCACCACTTGTTTTGAGAGCTTGCCATCGGCAATCTCTCTTTTATGCTAGAAGACCCCGCAGGATTTTAAAACATAAAAGCTCAATGATCCCATGCACTGCCATTAATTAAATAGGACTAGCCTGTCACGGGAGGCCACACCATATATACCCTTTGTTACCAGGGTAATTTCATTTAGCAAAACCAGTGATGAAATAAATTGTAGTTTATTCACTATAAATAGGCAAACACACAAAATACAGGAAAGACACAATTACTTTGGAGCTAGGGGAAAACTACCCTATCCTATGAGTCCCAGTTACTAAGTAGTCCAGGAAAATACATTTTAAGGCAAAGACAGAAATGGTGAAATAGCAAAAAAAAAAAAAAAAAAAAAAAAGGACTTAGGAGATGGTATATAAAACCAAAAAAGGATGGGGAAGTAGATGCTTCAATTCAATTTATTAAAACTCAGGAAAATACACACTATGTAATTTATCAGCAAAGATAATACGATAACATGATTACTGACAACAAGAGACATACAGTCAGATATATTAGTCTGATACTTTTCATACCACTTATCTAAATACAACCGTATATGGAGGAAAACCAAACAGTATAGACAGGTTGGTGTGATTATCTATATACAATTAACAGCCAGAGAAGATCACAGGAGGTCATCAACACCCAAAAACAATAACACTCAAAATACGATGCACAGACACAATGTGGATATGAACACATATGCATTTAAATATATAGCAAATGAAGTGACCAATGTATCTCTTATGTGAACAATAATTTATAAGTGCAATATACACTCTGACATCCAAAAAATCCACTAATAGTTTGTGAATGCCACAATCAGCTAAAATACCGCAACTCCTGCCAGTAACATTGATTAAGAAATTAAAGGGGAACTACCACCCAATAAGAACATTGCCCCACATATTTGCCCATCTGGGGACTAGCTGCTTAGTAGCGCTAGTCGCCAGATTACCAGAGTAAAGAGAATTCGCTATTTTTCACGGACTGACAGCAGGACAGAGAGCGGGCATCTTGCCATAGTGACGTCCACGCGCCTGCGCTGTCAGTCCCAGCTGGATCTTGGAGGCGTTGCTAGGAGCCGTTCGGCTTCAAAAGGGACTGACAGCACAGGCATCACATGGCAAGATGTCCTCTCTCAGTCCAGGAAGAATAGCAAATTCTCTTTAATCTGGTAATAATTCTGGCGACTAGCGTTACTGAGCAGCTAGTCGCCAGATGGGCAATTATGTGCGGCATTGTTCTTATTGGGTGGTAGTTCCGCTTTAAGAAATTAAATACTCTATGTGTCACCAAGAAGGTATATGGCTAATCACATGTAAAACACTCAAAAAATAATAAAAAAATAAAGAAAGAAAAGAAAGAAAAACAATCTGAATCAAACAGTGAATCAAATGTTTGCAAAATCTTATATGATCATAAATACATAAAGTTGAAAAATATTTTACGTAAAAAAACATTATAATCTTTCACCTGGTACCATGACAATAGTTGCACATAATTTCAGATTTCTATAGTTACATCCTATAATATGATGCACATGTCATGGGGCTGCTGGTCAGGAAAGGGTGCTGACCACAGCCACAAAAGTAAATTAGTAAAGTAGAACCCAGTGAGCAAAGAAACTAGCACACACACACACACACACAAACACACACACACAATTAAGGGGGAAGCCAATGTATTTAACACTTGCATACATGGACAATTAAACAGCACTGCAAGACAAAATATACAAAGAAACTAAAAAGGGCAGTGACTCAGGAATACTAGGTACAGGACCTATGGGCCAAGCTAGGGACAGGACCTATGGGCCAAGCTATGGACAGGGGCTACTGAGAACAGGGAGCAAGGGCCACTGGGAACAGGTACAAGTCAACTGTGATACTCAAGGAATGCAGCCAGCTCTGGAACTCTGGGGGTGCAGCTGGGCTCAAGGAACAAGGGGTACTGCCACTCTGGAACTAGGTGGTGCACGGCCTGCACTGGAACAAGGGGTACAACTGCTTTGGAACAAGGTGGTGCACGGCCTGCACTGGAACAAGGGGTACTGCCACTCTGGAACTAGGTGGTGCACGGCCTGCACTGGAACAAGGGGTACAACTGCTTTGGAACAAGGTGGTGCACGGCCTGCACTGGAACAAGGGGTACAGCTGCTCTGGAACAAGGTGGTGCACGGCCTGCACTGGAACAAGGGGTACAGCTGCTCTGGAACAAGGTGGTGCACGGCCTGCACTGGAACAAGGGGTACAGCTGCTCTGGAACAAGGTGGTGCACGGCCTGCACTGGAACAAGGGGTACAGCTGCTCTGGAACAAGGTGGTGCACGACCTGCACTGGAACAAGGGGTACAGCTGCTCTGGAACAAGGTGGTGCACGGCCTGCACTGGGACAAGGGGTACAGCTGCTCTGGAACAAGGTGGTGCACGGCCTGCACTGGGACAAGGGGTACAGCTGCTCTGGAACAAGGTGGTGCACGGCCTGCACTGGGACAAGGGGTACAGCTGCTCTGGAACAAGGTGGT
The DNA here is from genome assembly GCA_037306005.1 of Rhinophrynus dorsalis. Taxonomy (NCBI): domain Eukaryota; kingdom Metazoa; phylum Chordata; class Amphibia; order Anura; family Rhinophrynidae; genus Rhinophrynus; species Rhinophrynus dorsalis. The sequence goes on from CM074721.1 coordinate 253,544,093, forward strand.
GCACGGCCTGCACTGGGACAAGGGGTACAGCTGCTCTGGAACAAGGTGGTGCACGGCCTGCACTGGAACAAGGGGTACAGCTGCTCTGGAACAAGGTGGTGCACGGCCTGCACTGGAACAAGGGGTACAGCTGCTCTGGAACAAGGTGGTGCACGGCCTGCACTGGAACAAGGGGTACAGCTGGTCTATAACAAGGTGGTGCACGGCCTGCACTGGAACAAGGGGTACAGCTGCTCTGGAACAAGGTGATGCACGGCCTGCACAGGAACACGAAGGGTGCAAGGGGGTGCATGGCCTGCACCGGAACACTGACTCAGGAGAGCAACAGTGAATATAGGAACACAGGAGGGCTATTGGCAGTACAGGAATGAAGGATGGCCATAGGCAATTCAGGAACACAGGCGGGAGGTAAGATCTAGGTAGTGTGAATACAAGTATAATCTGGCCCAGAACAAGCAGAAAGACTACACTTAAATAGGGCAGAGGTGATTGCAGGTGATAGGGGCCAGCTGGGAAGAAAATCAGGTCTCTGTAATTAGATAGCTGCAGCCTGAAACAGCACCAAGGGAAAACAGTGGCACTGAAAGGTACTGCTCCAGATTGAGAAGAGGACAGGGACATGACAGCACATAACAGTCACTTATAAAAAACAAAGAAAATATAAAGAAATCTGGAGACTAAAACAGACGCAGGGTTATAAAGTTTTCATCTTTGGCACATTAACTCCATTATTTGCGATGTGAAGCATAGATAAGACTTGCAATAGTACACCTTCATATATGATGGTTCATTTAAATTTTAAACTTGTGCACGACAAAAATTTTCGGTAAAATTCTATTTCGGCGACTCAGATCAGACCTGTTCGACTCGGACGAAATTCGACAACAGTCTGAATTATTTGTCAAATTTAAAATACTTTAAAAAATGCAATAAAAAATTATAATTAAATAAATGGAACCATTTCCAGGGTCTAAATGAAGATGATGGAACAAGGTAAGGTGGAATTTTTGCCTTATGATACTGTGGATGAAGTAGATGAAGTATGGATGTAGCTAAATTCAAAGGAAGAAGGATGACTGAGGATGACTGGTGCAGGCAACCTCAGGATGACTGGAACACTGTAGATGTAGCCAGCAGCAGGGCCGGATTTACATCTCAGGACACTAGAGCAAGCATTACTCAGTAGAGATACCGCAGACTTTTTTACAAGAGACTACAAAACTGAGGATGACTGGTGTAGGGTGGACTCAGGATGACAGCAACACTGTAGATGTAGCCAGCAGCAGGGCCAGATTTACATCTCAGGAGTCTGTAGGCATAGAAATCTGAAGCCCCCCCCCCGCTCCGCCCCCCCCCATTGGCCATCTCCACTGGACATCTCCACAATGCTCCAGATCTCCACATTTCCCCCCACATCCATATTGCCTTCACATTGCCTCCCATCAGCTCCAACTTGCCCCCATCAGCTCCAACTTGCCCTCACATTACCCCATCATCTCCACATTGCCCCCATCAGCTCCAACTTGCCCTCACATTACCCCCATAAGCTCTAACTTGCCCCATCAGCTCCAACTTGCCCTCACATTACCCCCATCAGCTCCAACTTGCCCCCATCAGCTCCAACTTGCCCTCACATTACTCCCATAAGCTCCAACTTGCACCATCAGCTCCACATTGCCCCGTTTCCTACCTCCCTGGTGGTCCAGTGGCAGGAAAAGTCTGTGCCTGCTTCTGCACAGAACTGTAGCACCCATTGCTCCCGTGCAGTCTTCTCTTTAGGAATGCAGAGCGCTGGGAGATGATGTCATCTCCCAGCACTCTGCATTACTAAAGTGCCACCGAGGGACCAACAGCAGGATCTCACCAGCCAGCAGGCAGGCAGCGGGTAGGGTGAATAAAAAAAAAAAAAAAAAAAAAAAAAGTGATTCCAATGACAGGCGCCCCTCTGTGGGGTGCTCCTGTAGGCAGATGCCTACTCTGCCTTATGGCAAATCCGGCCCTGGCCAGCAGCAAACTGCAGAACACTGGAGCAGCCAGGACTCAGTAGAGATACAGCAACTGAGGATGACTGGTACAAGGCAGACTCAGGATAACGGCAGCACTGGCTATGTAGCAAGCAGCAAACTGCAGAACACTGCCCAGGATGCAGCAGATAGATACCGCAGACTTTTTTTTACAAGAGATGGAAAACAATAGAGCCAGAATGAACAACCTGTATAGTGGGACAACAATGTAGACTTTAAATTCCCCCCTGTGTCCCACCAAGTCAGGGGGTGACCTCTGCCTAACCTACCATGGTTTTAGAGCTGGGTAAGCTGGAGCACTCAGCATATTATGGTACTATGGTACTTTTTTTCTTCTAATCTGCATCCAACCGGAGAGCAGGGTAACCCAGCTTTGGCAGGTTGATTTTTAAAAAAGTAATTTCCTCCATGAGCTGGGGGGCCAATTGAGAGTGCTGGGGGCTAAATATATTTCCTGTTACGGAAAATACCCACTCACTCTGGACAGTGGTTGGGGGGCAAGAAAGCAAATCCTGGGCTATCAGGGACAAAGTAGGCCACACAACCCTCTTGTTATCCCAGAAAGTCAAGGGATCTGTACTTGGGGGCAAAGAAGGTTCCGCAAGGTAAGCCTTAACCTCAAACTCAGCACTTTGTCTGCTGATGGGGAGCTGTTTGTTTTGTCCTAAACATAATCTGTCCATTGCCTCAACATAAAAAGCAGCATCTGCTCCACCGGAACAAGATGAAGTGCTACTGGCTCTGCTACTGATAGGTCCCGGAAGACCACCACACTCCTCCAACTCATCTGCAGAATCTTCTCCTTTCTCCTGTGACTGCATCCTGTTTTTTTGTTTTTTTTTGGCCTCTCACGCACCCTCGCTATCAATTGTTCCCTCCAGGCAGTGAGTGAATTGGAACTAAGTGCCATCTTGCCTTTGATTTCAGGATTGCAAATTGTGGCAAGCATTAACTCGGGACAATTGTCCATGCTCTCTTCCATGCTCCAAGTCAGTTCCTTCTTCAGCCTTGTTAGAAGGGCAGCAACATCAGGAAGTATATTACCCTCAGCACCAGGCAAGCATTCCCTATGGACAAGAAAATTGTCCAGTTATAAGGAGAGGGGTCCAGTCAGCCCTGCCCAGTGTTCTGTTACTGCCAATGAACTGGTGACATGACATTGCATGAATTGCCTTTTTCTGCTCCAAGATACGCTCTAGCATATTTCAGGTGGTGTTCCACCTGGTCCCAACATCTTGTTTTAGGAGGTGCTCTGGGAGGTCTGCTTTTTTCTGTTCCTCCCTGAGCAGCTGGGTATCTCCAACAGGAGATGACTAGGCTACAGATAGGTCCTAGACACTAGGGCCCCTGACAGGCAATGGTGACTGCCCCTAGACGGCTAGGGATAACTGACAGACAGAGGTGACAGACCCTAGAACACTAGGGGATATAACTGGATACCCAGGATAGGCCACAGGTGGACATCATACTAGGCAACAAGCACACGTACTGCCAGGAAGCAGTAGCGTGGTAGCTGCAGGCTTAAACCAAAGGAGGAAGGCAGCCAGGCCTGGGTAGGCCATAGGTGGTAAGTCAACCTGAGTCGGGAGCACAGCGGAACAAGTGTCAACCAAAGAGAGAAGGTATGGTTGTAGGGAGCCAGAGGCCTTAGCCGGATCGGGTAGTCAGATGAAGCCAGTCATACACAGGAATCAATAAACGGAACACAGAAGCACAACGCACAGGTACTCCATGAAAGGGCAAAGGTGTATAGTAGGTCTGAGGCCTATAAGGCCTAGCATATGGGCGGAGACCACTAATCACCCTCCAGTGCCCTATAAGAATAGCGCATAGTATTTGGGCGACAGGTAAGTCAAGAACAATGTCGCTAGTATAACAACACGCCACTGGAGGAAATCACAGACACCATGATACAGTGGTACTGGTGACAGAGACACTAGCAGCTACTGTCTGGCTGGGAGACTCAAATGGAACTGGAGAGACAGGAGTTGAATTGTCAATACAAGACACAAGTGTAACTGGAGAAACAGGAGGAGTACTGTGGGATGCAGGGGAAAAATTAAAGCGGAACTACCACAGCATAACTAGTTTATCTTAAAGGGATAGTAATACTTCGTTTTAACTTTATTTTATTTTGTAGGCATTAAAAAAACATGAAGAATGATATAAGTCTTATCTCTCAAACCTTTATGGTTTATGAGATATTCACAAGCAAAGTTCCCCTCCCCGCCCCTTTTACCTAGTGTAAGCCATCTCTTCTCAGATGTGAGTCTGGTTGTATGACAGTACAGATAACAGAAGGGGACAATTTTCTTTGTATGAAAACAATGAAAGCCCTTCCCCCCTTGACAAGTTTTTCAGCTTTTTCCGTTATCTTAATTGAAGATTGTCCCTCTCTGCAGTCTACCTGGGCATCTCCCTTCTGATCTGGTTGAACAGGGGGGGGATACTTTGTTTGTGAATATCTCTTAAACCATAAAGGTTTCAGAGATAAGGCTTATATCATTCTTCGTGTTTTTTTAATGCCTACAAAATAAAATAAAGTTAAAATGAAGTATTACTATCCCTTTAAATAACTCCCCATCTGGCGACTAGCTGCTTAGTAGCACTAAGATGCTATTCCACTTCTTAAGGGTGATAGCTTTATTATTATTATTATTTTATGTCAGTAAAGCTTTTAACCCTTTGAGTGTCACAGAGGTATCGAACACATTGCAAGGGGTTAAAACAAAACAACCCAAAGTGTAACTGACAGTCTTTAACAAACAAGTTACTTTGAAAGAGCTTTCACTCTACCTATATGTATGTTAGCCATGTTTAATTTCAGACAATAATTAATGAGAAATTTTAAACTGATTTATGTGTCAGAGGTTATGCAAATGAGCCAGTTCTGGTGGGGAGTGAGTGGCAGCTGTCAGGTAGTGTGGGATGTTAGTATTAGCATTAACTGACAAATAACTAAACCTAAATATCTCATAAACTATTTGTTATATATATACAGTGGCTGACATAACTATCAGTGCTTTGTAAAACTATTTTCTTATCTATTTATTATTAAGTGGAAGTTCCACTTTAACAAATTTCAGCATAACACTAGCTCACAATTATAGGTAAACGTTGTCTTAAAATTAAGAACGTATTGTGAGTGTGTGTGTGGGTGCAGCAGTGAATTGGATATCTCTATAGCATCCAAGGGGTTAAGTTGCAATTTATTTCTTTAAAACAAACATATTCTACAGAGCTGTAAAAGGAAGGTTTGAGAACAGCAAAACACAAATTATATTCAGTTAATAAAGATTACTGTAAACTGATATGAAATGCAGTGAGAGCTCAGCCCATGAGAGATCGCTGTCTAGAAGAAATAAGGGGCACAGATGAATCCCAAGGTATGCTTGGCCTTCTGTCTGTGCCAGGAAAACTGCTGATCATAAAAAGCAAGTAAATGGCAGTGACTGAGTCAACAATACAGTTGATCCCACTTGGGGTTAGTGAGCAGATGTCAGGAATATCCAGGATATGCTTCTTTCTAAAGATGAACTTGGAGGATGTGTTTAATTAGGTAGCTGGGGAACAGTCTGATTGCTCTTTCAGTGAATTTCTGAGCTAAACTTAGAAAGGAAAAAGTTGTAAGACCAGTGTAGATCATTAAAGTGGAAAGCAGGATGTGGGAATGAGTGTTTGCAAATGGAAGCAAAATGTAAAGAATTGTAGAAGATCTTTATAGGATGTTATGATGGCAGTGGTTACAAGATTTCACTTTTTTCTGGAGGATATGCAAAGTTAATGCAATACACAGTGACACATCAGATGAGGAATAGCAAGTTGGTTACTGTATCTGAAACCAGTACTGTAATTGGATTTGAGTTAGGGCAATGTAGCTAACAATCAATAAAACTTTTCTAAGTTGGTGGCTTTAGAACATAGTAAACACTTTATGGTAATCATTGTTGGTATAAGAAAGTAAAGTGTGTTTTTAGGTTAAGGCAGCAGGACTAGACCAGGAGCTAAATGTGAGGGTTAATGTAACGGTTTTAAGGACACTCAGACAGGGAAGGTTATGGTAAAAACACAGTTTTATTAATAGAACAGAGATAAAGTGACCCACATGGGTCCAGTACATACAAATGACACAACCGACACAGGTCAGGCTACAATAACGTATAGTATCCCACACAGGTCGAGTAGGTACATATGTACAAGAGTGACACAGGTCAGGTCACCAGGATAAAGTAACCCACTCAGATCCAGTAGGCACCAAAGGTGCAATACTGACACAGGTCAGGTCACAGTTTGTGTGATCTGGAAGAACAAGCAGGTATACTACTAGGCCATGGAAGCTGGCAGACCCTAGTAGTGACTGGATAACGGATACTCCCTATGCAGGGAGTGAGCCCCAACCGTAAGCCACAGAGCAGAGACCAATACTATCCCACAGGATAGTAAGATAGAGACTAGGCAACAGAGCCAAATATTGGCAGGGAGAGGAGACCAATGGACATATGCCCTATCAGCCTATCGGAGGCCACTTGACTATAGGGTACTGTAGGCACAATGGCAGGACTGCCTGAATGGTAGGATACTCAATACTGCCAGGCACAATCTCAGAGAGGATTCCCAGAATGTCTGTGACCCTGAAACGCTATAGCACAAACCCGTGATGGGTAACCGAATGCTCAGACCTGGACAGAACTGCCAAGCAATGGAAACTGACCGACGCGCCCAAAAAGAACCAAACCTCGGAATAGCGAGTGGACAGGTCAAGCGTACCGGGTGCAAGAAACTGCACTGATACCGAAGCAGATATATGATAGTGTATTGAGGAGGCAGGGTCACAGAGCAGCACTGCCGAGGCAGTGTAGACCAGAGGCAACCAGTAACTGTCAGAGACAGTAATATGTACCGGAGGGAAGCCCTCCAACCTGAGCACATGGAGATCAAGGAGTGGTACTGGGGGTACACTGAGCAGGAAGCTTCCCAAAACAGGTGTACACAGAGCAGGAACGTCAGCCAATCCGAGTCGGTACACAGAGCAGTAAAGTCAGCCGGGCCGGGTCGGTACACAGAGCAGGAACGTCAGCCAATCTGAGTCTGTACACAGAGCAGGAACGATCAGGCAGAGTAGTCAGGCAGTCCGGGTCATACACAGAATACACTTGAATCTCAGGAACAACACTGGCAACTGGAACACCACAAAAGGGCAGCACTGAAGTGACAGGGCTCAATATATAAGGGCTAGAACTGGGCGGAGATAAACCTCAGTAGCCAATAAAAGAGTATCAGGAAGTAGCCCTGACATAACAATGTCGCCAGCGAAAGCACGGGCCCCGTGATAGTTAAATAGAGTTGAATCGAAGATAACTCTTTGGTGCTAGACTCAAGTGTAAAGTATGTTAAATGATAATGATGAGAAATTACTCAACCAGACCATATTAAATTGTACTTATTTTCTAATTAACAATATAGAAATAGAGTCTTTATCTTAGTAACAAGTATATCTAGAAGAAATCAATCTAGAGATAATGAACGGATTCAATAGAGTATAAATGCATTCAATGTAGAATAAACACAGAGAAATACACAGGCAAGAGAGAGAGAGTGAGCAAGAGAGCACACACACACACACACACACACACACCAGAGAGAGCATGTTCAAGAGAGAGTGAAAACACACACAAAACTGAAGGGGAGTGCACAAGAAAGAAAGCATGTATAAAAGAGACACATAGAGAAACTGAGCTGATGACTGCAAAACAGAAACAGAGAGAGGGAGTGAGAAATTGAGGGAGATTTAAGAGAGTAAGAGAGCAAAAAAAGTATGCCAAAAATATAGAAATTGTGACTGCAAGACAGGACTGACATTAAGTGGTGTATAATACTGCGTATGTTACACACCATGGGAAAAGCTGGGACATTTATGCTAGCACACTCAAGGGCTGATATAGATGTGGGGAGCATGGGAGGAGACACAGGGGAGATGTGTGAGAGATGAGGAAGGTGTGAGGGGGAAAAGTGGAGATGAATAGGGAGGGTGAGAGGGAACAATTAGGAGATGTATGGCAAATGGGTAGGGTGGAAGCGGACAAAAAGAACATGTGTGATGGATAAGAAGAGTGGGAGAGGACAAAAAAGAGATGAGGAAAAGTGTGATGGATGAGGAGGGTAGGAGGGGACAAAGGGGAGATGAGGAAAGGTGTGATGGATGAGGAGGGACGGAAAGGACAAAGGGGAGATGAGGAAAAGTGTGATGGATGAGGAGGGTAGGAAGGGACAAAGGGGAGATGTGTGATAACGGGGAGGGTGAGAGGGAACAAATGGGAGATTGTGGCAAATGGGTAGGGTGGGAGGGGACAAAAGGAACATGTGTGATGGATAAGTCGAGTGGGAGGGGACAAAGGAGAGATGAAGAAAAATGTGATGGATGAGGAGGGTAGGAGAGGTGTAACGGTTTTATGGACACTCAGACACGTCAGGTTTAGGTTAAAATGCAATTTTATTAAAGAATCACAGTACAGAATAACCCACACGGGTCCAGTAGATATGAAGACAGAACTCTACTGACACAGATCAGGTTACAGTTATAAGTACCCACACAGGTCCAGTATATACAATACAATACTGACACAGGTCAGGCACAGTTCGTGAGTATCTAAACTTAGAAAGATAATAGTGGTTACTATTAGGCCGGGAGGACAGATAAGCCCTAATGGTGCAATGGCCCTTAGTACACTCTCTGCGCAGAGAGTGACACAATTGCGACTAAGGCCACGAAAGCAATGGAGGCCCTGGACAAGCAGTAGACTACCGGAGCTGCCAACGGAGGAGTGCCACGGAGGCACGGAATAACGTCAATCAGGAACTGTAACAACTGTACCCAACATGCCAGGCACCGACCCTAAAGGGGTTAACGAACGCTCAGACCTGCCAGAGTTGACTGCCTGAATGGATAACGCCTGAGGCGCCCAAGATATCCCAACCTCAGCGAGGGCAGTATAGGTCAAGCATACCATGGTGCTACTGAATGGTGCTACGAGCACCGGATGAATAACGAGGCACAATACTGGTTGCGTAACAGTACAAGGCTGCCGAGCAGTAACAGAGGCAACAACGGATCTGTCCGTAGACAGAGAAATCGGAGACAGGCCCTTAACCGGATACCGGATGGAACAGTAAGCAGACCTGGGTTGGCACCCAGAACAGGAATGTCAGCCAAGCCAGGTCGGTACACAGAGCAGGAACGTCAGCCAATCCAAGTCGGTACACAGAGCAGGAACATCAGCAAATCCAGGTCGGTACACAGAGCAGGAACGTCAGCAAATCCGGGTCGATACACAGAGCAGGAACGTCGGCCAATCCGAGTCGGTACACAAGCAGGAACATCAGCCAATCTGGTTCGGTACACAGGGCAGGAACAATACAGGCAGAGTAGTCAGGCAGTCCGGGTCATACACAGGAAACACACGAATACTGGAGACAGCGCTTAGTAACGGGAACACCACAAGAGGGCAAAGCTGAAATGACAGGGCTCAGTATTTAAGAGTTATCACTGCGAGGAGCAACACCACGTTAGCCAATAAAACTGGATCAGGAAGAAGCACTGTCAAAATGTCACCAGTAATAACACGGGCACCGTAATAAGAGGACAAAGGGGAGATGAGGAAAGGTTTGATAGATGGGGAGGGTAGGAAGGGACAAAGGGGATATGAGGAAAAGTGTGATGGATTAGGAGGGTAGGAAGTGACAAAGGGGAGATGTGTGATAATGGGAAGGATGAGATGGAACAAATGGGTGATGTGTGGCAAATGGGTAGGGTGGTAGGGGACAACTGGAGATGTGTGGCTAACAGGGATGGTGAAGGGGGGATGAAAGATAGATGTGTGATGGATGGGGAGGGAGATGAAAAAAGGGAGATGTGTGGTGAACGGGGATGGTGGAAAGGGACAAGAGTTAGATGTGTGACAGGCAGGATATGTGGCAGATTTGTGGAGAACTGGATGGGGACAAAGGGGAGATGGTTGGCAAATGGGGAGAGGACAAAAGGGGATATGTGTGGCAAATGCGTTGGGTAGTAGAGGACAAAAGGGAGATGGCTGATGATCAGTGAGGTTGGCAGGGGACAAAGGGGAGATGGCTGACAAATGGGAAGGGGGAAAGAAAGGGCATGATGAAAGGGCAGGGAAAGAAGGAACATGGCGAACAGGCACGGAAAGTAGGAACATGAGAACAGGGTGGTGGGAGGAAGGAAAGGGGAGATTATGTTAAATGGGAGAGAAGTGAAAGTTTTTGCAGATATTTTATATATATATATATATATATATATATATATATATATATATATATATATACATACATATATATATATATATATATATACATATATACATAATACCATATGAGCAGTGGCACACACTTGATCAACAAGACCTAGATGCATAAACTTTGCTAATAGTAGGTGCACGTCCCTTAGAAAAATTGCATAAAAGGTGTTCAAATATACTCAACCTGGGTTGATCGTAGCTTCGTACGAGACAGCACTCTGGAAGCTATTGTAGCAAAAATAATGTTACTTTATTGCATTCTCATGCCTAATGTTTTCGTTCTCAGGGCAAACGACAACACATTCACATAATATGTCTATAAATAAATATTTCAGAAATCAATCATTAACAAAATTACTTACAGCTAGCTCTGACCCCTACCTCAAGCTAATCGGGCTCCAAATCCAAATCCAATCTAGAGCTCGAGACAATGACATCAGAGCGTATCCCAGTTGCCGTGCAACCAGAAGACGCTGTACGCATTGAAAACATTCTCACAAAATCACGAATTAAAATAAAGTACAACATACAATACACAATAATCCCCACGACTCTGTCGGCTGAAAGCAGAGTCAAAGACAGGTTAAAAAATATTTATTTATAGACGTATTATGTGAATGTGTTGTCATTTGCCCTGAGGAAGGTCCCTGTGCGGACCAAAAACATTAGGCATGAGAATGCAATAAAGTAACATTATTTTTGCTACAATAGCTTCCAGAGTGCTGTCTCGTACGAAGCTAGGATCAACCCAGGCTGAATATATTTGAGCACCTTTTAGATAGATAGATAGATAGATAGATAGATAGATAGATAGATAGATAGTAGATTGATCTCTCAATGTAAGTTTTTTGGCATTGGAACTCTGTTGTAGTGTTACAGGTGAACACTGGCCCTGAAACTGCACTGAAAATGCTTACAAAATTATGCAGAATGAGGCTAAGGCTTTAATTCCCTTATGAATTACCACTTTCAGTTTGATGGGCTTGAGAAGATGCAAAGTTAAGTTAACACAGCTTTAAAATAACCTCAACAAATACAAACAACTACAGATACAAGGCAAAAAATTATAGAAATATATAGAGTACTGTGGAAAAGTCTTAGGCAATGAGGTAAAGTAAGAATGCTTTCAAAAATACACGTTAATAATTTATTTTTATCAATTAACAAAATGATAGCGAGTGAACAGAAGAAAAATCTAAATCAAATCAATATTTGGAATGACCAACCTTTGCCTTCAAAACAACATTAATACTTCTAGGTACACTTGCACACAGTTTGTGGAACTCGGCAGGTAGGTTATTCCAAACATCTTGGAGAACTAACCACAGTTCTTCTATGGATTTAGGCAGCCATAGTTGCTTCTCTCTCTTCATGTAATCCGAGACAGACTTTTTGATTTTGAGATCAGGGCTCTGTGGGATCCAAACCATCACTTCCAGGACTCCTTGTTCTTCTTTAACCTGAAGATAGTTCTTAATGACTTTGGTTGTATATTTGGGGTTGTTGTCATGCTGCAGAATAAATTTGAGGCCAATCAGATGCCTCCCTGATGGTATTGCATGGTGGATAAGTATCTGCCTGTACTTCTCAGCATTGAGGAGATCATTAATTCTGAACAAATCCCCAACTCCATTTGCAGAAATGCAGCCCCAAACTTGGAAGGAACCTCCACCATGCTTCAATGTTGCCTGCAGACACTTATTCTTGTACTGTTCTCCATCCCTTCAATGAAAAAACTGCAATCTGCTACAGCCAAATATTTCAGATTTTTGACTCTTCAGTCCAGAGCACCTACTGACATTTTTCTGCACCACAGTTCCTGTGTTTTCATGCATAGTTGAGTCGATTGGCCTTGTTTTCATGTCGGAGGTGTGTCTTTTTGGCTGCAAGTCTTCCATGATGACCACTTCTGACAAGACAGACAGTAGCTGGGTATACAAGGATTCCACTGTTTTCTACCAATTCTGAGCTGATGGCACTGCTGGACATCTTCTGACTTCAAAGGGAAGTAAGCATTATGCGTCTTTCACCTGCTACACTAGGCTTCCTTGGCCGACCACTGTGCCTATGGTCCTCAACGATGCCTGTTTCTTTGTGCTTCTTCAAAAGAGTTTGGACAGCACATCCGGAAAACCCTGTCCACCTCGAAATTTATGCCTGGGAGATACCTTGCTGATGCAGTATAACTACCATGTGTCTTGTTGCTGTGCTCAGTCTTGCCTTGGTGTATGACTTTTGACATTAAACTGTCTTCAGCAACCTCACCTTGTTAGCTGAGTTTGGCTGTTCCTCACCCAGGTTTATTCTTCCTACACAGCTGTTTCTGTTTAAGTTAATGATGCTGTTTCAACCTACATATTAAATCGATAATCATTAGCACGTGTTTGGTATAATTGTTTAATCATACACCTGACTATATGCCCACAAAATCCCTGAATCTGTGCAAGTGTTCCTAGAAAATTTATGCGATTTTGAAGGCAAAGGGTGTTCACACCAAATAATGATTTGATTTAGCTTTTTTTTATTGGTCACTCACTATTCATTTTGCTAATTGATAAAAATAAACTATTAATATTTCTATTTTGAATGCATTCTTACTTTACAGCATTTTTTTCATGCCTACCTAAGACTTTTGCACAGGGCAGGGCACTCCTTTTGGAAAAAAATGGAACAAATGCCTTGGTGCTGCTTAAATAAATCATATGAAATGTAGGTTTATTAACCCAAAAGAAGAGCACTCTAAAGGACTTAGAAACAATAAAAAATGTTTTATTGTCAATGTTTCGGCCCTCACAGGGTCTTCCTCATATGCCTTGACAATAAAACATTTTGATTGTTTGCAAGTCCTTTACAGTGCTCTGCTTTTGGGTTATGAATATTCATAAACATACATATTATATATATATATATATATATATATATATATTATATATATATATATATATATAGATATCTATATATATATATATATAGATATATATATCTGTAGTTAATTGTTACTGAACTTCATTTAAATTCTGAATTAAAGTCACATCTCCTCACAACAATCAAAGCTGAATTTGCATAATAATATTGTAAGCATTTTCAGATATAAGTGCCAGTGTTCACCTATAAGATGATGACAAAAAACTAACATCTATCTGACTTCAGTATGAAGGACACATATGTTACCTAGTTAAGCACTTCTTTTAAGCCTCTTTTTCCTGTCACATGAGTTATGGATAAAGAGCAGATGTCTTTAGACTGAGCACCTGATATCTCACAACTTCTTACTAGAATTCATTCTTCCTGGCACCACGGTATTTCTGCTTGTCATAATCAATGCATCATCATGGCAACAAATTATCTCTCTAAAAAAATAAAAATAAAAAAAGTAAATAGAATGTTTCTGTAAAAGTTTGCCAACTTGCTTATAACTTAAAATAGTGCCGGTGGAAGTGGTATAACAGATTCCCCTGAAGTTTTTCTTACCAGATCATCCAGAGAACTGAGCATAGTTATGAAAATGATAAAGGTTATGATAAAACCCATATTTCTATAAATAGTAGGGAAAACAAACCTTTCCATAGTACATTAAAATTACTTATGGAGGGTGAAGGACGGGACAAATGAAATATAATGCTTATTAGATGCAAACAAACCCTGGCTTCTCAGATTACTGGATTGGGAATCAAGGCCTATTTTCCTTTGCCTCATAACAGTATAGAAGCAAATATAAAAACATTTTACAAATGTTAACCCTTTAAGTGTCAGAGGCGTACTCAATGCTTAATGGATCTAGCAGGTTGTGGTGTTGAGGAAATGAAACAGGCAGGATTAGGCTAGTTATTCCAAGAGCTTAAATGCAAAAGACATGAAAGAGACTGGTTGCTAGCAGGAGGATGTGGTGGTGTCAGGGTTATTGTCAGGAAATGTAGTGGAGGTAAATAAGTTAAAAATCTCTAATAGTACAGGGATTGGATGAGGTGAGCGGGAACAGCATTAAGTGTGCATGTATTATAGGGAGAGGAGAAAAGCAGGTTAGTCAGTTCTTCCTCCTTGAGTGATGAAAAAGAGTCCAGCATGCAGGAGCAGAATGGGGGATGACAGAAGGGTATTTTCAAGGGGGGATATTTTCCTGGATAGAACATATCTTGGCATTGAAGAAGTTAGCAAAGTCTTGTGGTTGTATATAATTTGGGAGGGATGTAGATGTAGGGTGAAGGAAAGAAGTAAAGATAGAGAAGAGGTGATGGGGGCTGGATTTATGCACGTTAATAAGTTGGGAAATGTAGTGCTTTTTAACTTGAGAGAGAACAGAGATAAAGAAGGAAAGGAGGAATTTGTAGTGTAGAACATCTGCCAGTGTGCCAAATTTCTCCAGAGTCCTTCCACTGAATGGGTACAGGAGCAGAGGAAGCTGGTGTTTTTATTAAGCCACAGTCATGGATTACATTTACAGGAGCAGTAGAGAGAGAGAGAGAGAGAGAGAGAGAGGCAAATGCAGGTTCAAAGAGAAAGTAAGGACTGAGTTGTAGGTTTTGACAAGGTTGTTAGTAAGTGTCAGCATTTGTGAGAAAAGATGAAAGTCTAGTAGCCAAAGAGGAGTGGGGATTGGAAGCTAGAATTGGAGAAGAATTATGAGCAGTATTGAATGTTACAAGATGGGGATCGTATAGTGGAAAAAGGGGCGATATTAAAATCAGAAAGAACACAGAATCTAGTGAACACCATATCTCAGAAGTGACCATCCTTGTGAGTATTAGCAGTCATCCACTGGTGTAGTTAAAATTCTGATGTTAAAAAGAGAAATTGGGTTTGCCAGGAGTTTAAGGTATTTGATGGTGCATGTACATGTGGAGGTAGGTGGGTGATATATAACTGCAGCCTGTAGAGAGACAGGAGCGAAAATACAGACTGCATGCAAGTCAAAGGAGAAGGAGAAAAGTAATGGGTTAGGGGCAGAGAGTGGTATGAAATGGAAAAGTTATATAGAAGCAATCCCACTCCACGAGTGTGATAGAAGGAGATTTCTGCCTCCAAAGCCAAGTCAAATTGAGGCAGACAAGTTTTCATTAGAACCAGTAGCTATGGAGAACAAGTGAAAAAGAGATCATGCACAGTGTTATATTTGTTAATAAGGGAACGAACATTCCAGAGAGCACAGGGAAAGGGAAGAAAGTGTGGTTGAACACAGGTAATGACCACATCTGAATTTTTCCATTATTGACAGGAGGTAGAGGGTTTGTTAAAGGAATGGGTTTCAGAGTTTGGGAGATATTGTCAGCTGAAAGTAACAGAAGAAAAGAGAGAGAGAAAACTAATTTGTGAGTTGTGCTAAGGTCTGGATGCAGGGAAAAAAGTAATCAATATGGCATTCCCAGAAAGTTAGCAAAAGTAGATAATTAATAAGCAGTTGAAACTAGGCCCTTGACCATATGAACTTTATGACCCTTTCAGAGCCAATGTTCCCTATAAACTCAAGTATGTGAATTGACTCCAGTTGTTGTCAGGCTCCAGTTACCATAATTCTCAGCCAGATAATGGGACTTGCACTCTAAGGTGTTAGGTGATTGTCAGTAATATGATTACCTATTCTGAAATCTATATAATAGATTTTACAATAGCAGAAAAATAGAACTAGCAGAAATAGAAATAGTAGAAAAAAGTGTAACTTTAAAGTAAGAAACGGGTGCTAGGAGCTGTGTCAGCAGGGGGTTGTGTGGTTTGCAGGGCCGTATTTACATCTCAGGAGCCTGTAGGCACAGAAATCTGAAGCGCCCCCCCCCCCCCAATTGGCCATCACCACAATTCTCCAAATCTCCACATTACCCCCCATATCCATATTGCCCTCACATTGCCCCCATCAGCTCCAACTTGCCCCCATCATCTCTAAGCTCCAACTTGCCCCCATCAGCTCCAACTATCTTGCCCCCATCATCTCCAACTTGCCCCCATCAGCTCCAACTTGCCCCCATCAGCTCCAACTGTCTTGTCCCCATCATCTCCAACTGTCTTGCCCCCATCAGCTCCAACTTGCCCCCATCAGCTCCAACTGTCTTGCCCCCATCAGCTCCAACTTGCCCCCATCAGCTCTAAGCTCCACATTGCCCCCATCAGCTCCAACTTGCCCTCACATTGTCATCAGCTCCTCATTGCCCCCCCGTATCCATTTCCTACCTCCCTGGTGGTCCAGTGGCAGGAGATGTCTGTGCCGCCTTCTGCAGAAGATACAGACCTTAGCATACGAGGGGTGGGCCGGGTGGTGGGTTACTGTGCGCAGAGCTGTGAATTTAAAAAAAAAAAAAAAAAAAATGTATTTCAATGACTGGCGCCCCTCTGTGGGGTGCACCTGTAGGCAGGTGCCTACTCTGCCTTATGGCAAATCCGGCCCTGGTGGTTTGCTTGGCCACCTCATCAAAAAGCAATATGTTGGCCTTGCTGCGGACACTATCCTCTACCTATAAATCCCTGCATGCATGCACAATATGAGAACACTTATGCCACAGTGGACACATGGACCGCAGGAGGCACTTGTAATGGGCTGCATGTCACACATTGACAGGCCAAAAAAGCAGGTAGTCCTTAAGGGAAGAGGATGAATAATTAACACTGTGACAGTAGTGACAGGAAGAACACTGGACCAAGCATTGACAATCTGCAATAGAGGAAATATGGTATATTTATATATGTGGAAGGATACAGAGTAGGAGCAGGAGACTGGACTTAAACAAAATGCATGCAGCCTAATACAGCTTGTGAGCATTGTCAACCCACATGGTCAAATAACAAGGATAAGTGAATCAGCACTAGAGCGAGCAATATCAACCAGTTATGTTACCTGAAGTGGTGCAACTATGGAGAGATAGGAAAAACAATCACCACTCTGGTGCCTGACCAGAACCTCTATTCTCTAGGTCCAAAACAATTCCAAAATATATTGTATGGTCTGGCGCATAAGTAGTGAATATAGTACCTTCTCTTTGAATATAAAAATGTTCCCACTCTACCAATCAGACAGGGGTACTGAGATGATTGACCCAAAGTTTGGTCTGGATATCCTGTGCTGTGTATGAGACCCTCTCATAAACAGTCACAAGTATGTACAAAATAAAAATATAAAAAATGTGTATGTGGTTCCTTAACAAGAAAGGACACATACACACACACCAAAATACAATATGCAAACTCTATCTCTGCAACCCCAAATCCCTCAAACTACCTAGAACGATCGATTGTTACAAAAAATAAGAAATAAAAAGTAAATATGGTAAAAACGATGGTCAAAATGCCTCCGTGTAGACGGAAGGTGCTTGTGTTATCTATTTTATAGACAAATCCTCCTAATTATTAGCAAATGTCCAAAACATATACTCTGTTTCACATTTTGTGTAAGTACTATCCTGGATCATTATATCAACCAATGTCCCCACAGTTGCAATGAATCAAGAAAGCATTCACTGTTTTGCTCAAAGTTCGCTTCCTTGCATCCACATTTCTGTTGTTTTCATGTGGATCCTACATAAGGATCCAGCCAGGTCTTCAATCTTGCTACAATATATAGATTTGTTCTTTATCCTCTGTATGTTTAATCTTGCAATCGTGTAATTTCAGTTGTTACAATATACACCATTACAATATATTCGCAATATTCCACAATTCTCTCAGATGTAAAATCAATATGTAATTTTAGAACATATACATTGACCCATGTCTTGTCAATTTATGTGAGCATTGACCAGTGTTCTGTGCTTATTATATAAGCCGCTAGTGACCCTTCATACAATTTTGATTGACTTATTCACAAGTCGTATAACTCGCTTAGTGCATCTAATTTCAATGCTCACATATATCAAAGACTCACAGTTGCCACAACCGGTTTCCAAGATTCCTCTTCAGCAATCAACAGGTGTTCCACGCTTGTTGTATAAGCCGCTTGTAACCCGTAATACACTTTTGATTGCGTTATTCACAAATCATGTAACCCACTCATTGAATCTATTTTAAATTCTCACATATGTCAAAGACTCACGGTTACCACAACCGATTTCCAAAGTTCCTCTTCAGATAAAAAAGCATTTTTGATCTCTTGTTGTCACCAGCTTTCTTATACATTGGCTTCAAATGGTGCTCTTACAATTGTACACTCTGTATCCTCATAATTTTAATTCCATCTGTCAAGGAAAACAAATACTCCAACACGTTTCGAAATCCTCCGATTTCTTCCTTAGGGAGACACAAATTTGTATCAACCAGTTGCAAGGAATGTAAGCTCGGGAGCTGTGAGTGCCTACTTGAAAGCAGCAAGGGATAGATGCTCATGAGCAGGGTCGACCTAAGGCAGGCCATGAGATGCTGGAAAGTGTAGAAGACTGTAAGTGGTTTAATTACAGGTACAGGTACAGGTGATAATATACCAAGCAGAGTATGTGGCAGGCAGAAGATGTTATTAGTGGTAATTTTATGGACTGAGATCATGACAGGCAGTCATACAAGGTAGCAGACAA
Source organism: Rhinophrynus dorsalis (assembly GCA_037306005.1). Taxonomy (NCBI): domain Eukaryota; kingdom Metazoa; phylum Chordata; class Amphibia; order Anura; family Rhinophrynidae; genus Rhinophrynus; species Rhinophrynus dorsalis. The sequence goes on from CM074721.1 coordinate 253,562,918, forward strand.
TAATAGATATCATTTAACAGGCTGAGGCCAATACAGGCTGCAGACAGTAGTCTGACGTCTTGTCAGATCATAGAGTAGGTAGGATCAGTTGTGGTTGATCAATGCATGGGTTTTACATCTATACAGGATACAAAGCTCAGGAGGAATGGTAATCAGTAAAATCAATCAGGTTGATGAGGTCATGTCGATGTGAATAGACAGGACTCACAGGAGTACAGTTAAGTAGAGATTGGATTCTCACACTCCAAATGACACACGAAAGTTGTCACAGCAATAGGTTTTAACAACTGGTGAGATATACTGCATTCATATCAAGGAATGATTCAGAACACATTTCACATAATGCAAATTCCAGTTGTGGTAAACCAGTGGTTTCAAAATGCATTCCTAAAGGGATATTTTTTTAAAAGATGTAACTACTTTTGCACAAGTGTTGCATTAAAAATTAATGCTCTATTTGGTGCAACTGTGCAAAATCAGGGATACCCTTAGTGTAGTCAGTTGTCAGACCTCCAGACCTTCTTCTCTTAATATAGTTCCCTTTAGAAGTGCAGTTTGAGACCACTTTGGATGACATTCTAGCTTGCTCACAGTAACCATGAGTGGTCTGGACCTTATGATATTTCAGCTGATACCAGTTATTTGTCATGCGTTAAATAAAAAATGTTTTATGCAGGATACAAAAAGGTCACACTCTCTTATCATTTTCTTATTTTAAACACATCTGCATCCAGTATCAGATGACTGAAACTATAGCTTGGAAGTTTTTCCACAACTCTTATCATTGCTTGATTTTTACACTTGTGTGTTGATTTTTTTTAACTGTTTTTTCTAGTTTATCAAATAATTGGCATATTTGTATTATTTATCAATCCTTATACTTTATACCAGACACATGCAGTAGTTAGGAGCTTTTACACTATTCTACTTTATTCACCACTCTGCTATCTGCTGAGGCCTGTCTTTTCTCTACACCTAATGTCAACACTGGCTTATCTACAAACCCTTTCCTTATGTAGTTCCTTATCTTTTGAACTCCCTTTTCCTCAATATATGTCAAGCACCATTTTATCCACACCTTCAAAACACTTTTAATAAAGCACTTGTTCAGAATAACATTCCACTAAGTCTAAATCATCCACCCTGTACTGTTGTCCATTTGGTTAGAAGAAAAATATGTAGTTAGGGTCATATGCACAAAACAAAGGAGCATCCATTCTGGGGAAAAGCTATAGAAATACATTATCCAATTGATAACAAGAAGATATAAACTTTAAGGACCAGAGAGGTGCACAGCATATTGTAAGCAATGCATTACACACCCCTCATGTAATTAAAGTGTTAATACTACTCAGGCCCTTTTCTTATTGTATGTGCACACTTCACATTGTACATGAGGTAAAGTATGTCACCAGTTAAGAAAGCATATCAGATTTTGTTCATAATTCTATTGTTTACACCAGACTTTCTCAACCAAAGTCCTCAAGTGCACCTTTCCCTGCCCAAGCACAGGTCATTTCATCTGATGGAAAGATCCACTAATTGCAGATGTGTGCTCAGGCAGGGAGATCCAGGTGCCATTGCAAAACTGCCGCAAGTTTCTCCTGATCCATGGCAATACCCTCCTTAGCAATTACAAACCCCAAAAAGGGCACACTGGGTCTATGAAACTCGCATTTTTCCAATTTGCAATACAATTTGTTCTTACGTAGGTGGAACAACACTTCTGACACATCCTTGATGTGTTGTGACAAGTCATCTGAGTGAATATATCGTCCAGGTAAACCACCACACAGGACTGCAGCATATCCCTGAGGATATCATTAATTAGTTCTTGGAACACTGCGGGTGCATTACAGAGACCAAATGGCATCACTAGATATTCATAGTGCCCGGATCTAGGGTTAAAAGCCGTCTTCCACTCATCACCAGCTCTGTTACGAATCATGTTATAAGCTGCACGTAGGTCCAATTTTGTGAAAATTGAGGAACCTTTTAATCTGTCAAATAGTTCGGTGATGAGTGGTATTGGATACGCATTCTTGGGCATCAACTTGTTTAAGCCACGGTAATCAATGCATGGTCTTAACTCGCCATTCTTTTTCTTCATAAAAAAGAACCCAGCCCCAGCTGGTGAGTTGGATTTCCTGATGATCCATCTTTTGAGGGCATCTGAAATATATTCTTCCATAGCTTGGTTCTCCTCACAAGACAAAGGATAAGTACATCCCCTAGGGGGTACTACCCCCGGGGACAGCTCAATAGCACAATCATAGGACCTGTGCTGAAGCAGGGTGCCAGCCTCTCCCTTACTGAAAACATCACTGAATTGTTGGTACTCGTCTGGCAATGAAGGGGAGGCGCACAGAACCTTAACCGGGTGAGACACACAATGCTCCATACAATACTGGGACCAGGCAGAAATCTCACACTTTTGCCAATCAAACTGAGGATTATGCAATTGCAACCAAGGGAAACCCAGAATGAGTGCATGGTGAGGAGAACTGATTATTTGAAACTGCTGTTCCTCTTTATGAAGTGCCCCAATAGTCATAGGAAGTGGCATCGTTTCAAACGTAACCTGGGCAGGTTGCAGTGGTCTGCCGTCAATAGCCTCAATAGCCAGGGGGGATTCTCTTTTAACCAGTGGAATCTTGTGCCGTTCAGCGAAGGCATTATCCATAAAATATCCGGCAGCGCCAGAATCAATCAGGGCCAGAACCTCCACAGAGCGATCTGCCCACGAGAGTACCACCTGGATGGTGGGTTTTTGTATGCTCAAACCTGGGGACGAATGAACACCACCTAGGGCCTGTCCCCCAAGGTACCCTAGGTGCGTTCGTTTCCCGGACGTATGGGACAGGTTCTTAGCAAATGCCCAGTTTTAGCACAGTATAAACATAACCCCTGCCTCCTGCGATGTGCTCGTTCCTCTTTGGTTAACCTGGTAAAGCATAATTGCATAGGTTCACCAGGTTCCCGTGCATGGTCATTGGAATTAGACAATGAGGGAGGGATGGGTGGGTAAAATGAACTGCTAAGCCCAGTGCTTTTTGACCGTACCCTACGGTCCTTAGCATTAAGCCTGTCACGGATCCGAGTGTCAATTAGAATTGCGTAATCAATATATTCGTCCAGATCATTAGGCAATTCTCTAGCTGCAGTTTCATCTTTGATATAATCGCCCAGACCTTGATCAAAGGCAGCCAGCAACGCCTCATTGTTCCAACCTACCTCTGCTGCTAGTGTACGGAATTCTATGGCATACTCACCCACAGTCTGCTTGCCCTGTTGAATCTCCATTAGACGTTTAGCAGCAGAGGTGGTTCTATCAGGGATCTTGAATACTCTCCGAAATGTTTGCACAAATTCCCTGAAATTCTTTGTGCAAGGTTTCGCATTTTCCCATAAGGGATTGGCCCATGCCAGTGCTCGCCCAGTCAACAAGGATATCATAAACCCAAATTTACTGCGATCATTGGGAAAGGCATGAGAGGTTAATTGTAGAAATATCTCAAGTTGATTGATAAACCCTCTACACAGACTGGGTTCGCCATCATATCTGAGCGGCAATGGTGTGGAAGCGGTTAGCCCTTTGACTGCAGCCACAGAGGTAATAGTATCATTCTCCGGTGTCGAAACTGGGGAGACCACCGGACTTGAAACGGACTTGTCAGTAAGTACAGTACGCTCAAGAATAATTTGGATGGCCAATGCCAACTGATCCAAACGCTGCTCATGTATATCCATCCTCCAATGGATGTTCTGTGTGTTATCTTCACTCTTACTGTCTGAGGTCATGGCCCTTTAGTACTGTCACAGTTTGTTTTGACTCTCAGACACAGAGTAAGATAAAAATCAAACTTTATTGAAACGTTTACTGGGAGCCCTCACGGGTCCTGAACATACATACATAACATGCACAAAATAGGTTCAAACAGTAGCTTATGAAAGTTACAGTATGGTAGGCTCTACCGGCCTTGCCAATGTACCGGGCAAGGCAGCCTATGGTATGGTACAATAATATGATTAAGGCTCTACCGGCCCTGCCAATATACTGAGCAAGGCAGCCTGAAAGATGACACAAGTGCAGGAATAAGGCTCTACCGGCCTTGCAATATACCAGGCAAGGCAGCCTGATGGATGACACAATAGAAGGAGTATTGCTTTACCGGCCTTGCCAATGTACCGGGCAAGGCAGCCTGGAGGATGGTTCGACAATCTGCCTGAGGCTCTACTGGCCTTGTCAATATACTGGGCAAGGCAGCCTAAATGACTGAAGGACAGCTCCACTAGTGCTGTATAGTTGGAAACATCAGCACAGGATGGTACAGTGGAGCAAACCAGTATAACATATAGGACAACCAGAGAAGCCCAACCGGTGCAATAACGGAGCAGCTAGCAACCGGTGAATCTGGAGTAAACCAGTACTGCATACTGGACAATACTAGGAACGCCCTACCAGTGCTGTAATGTAGATGCTAGCAACCGGTGTGATGGAGTAAACCAGTACCGTGTACTGGACAACGGTAACGCCCAACTGGTGCAATAATGGAGGCAACAGCAACCGGTATATTGGAGTAAAACAGTACCACGTACTGGACAACACTAGGAACGCCCTACCAGTGCTGTAATGTAGATGCTAGCAACCGGTGTGATGGAGTAAACCAGTACCTCGTACTGGACAATGGTAACGCCCAGCCGGTGCAATAATGGAGGCAGCAGCAACCGGTGTATTGGAGTAAACCAGTAAAGCGTACTGGACAACAGGAACGCCCAACCGGTGCAATAATGGAGGCAGCTAGCACCCGGTGAATATGGAGTAAACCAGTACCGCGTACTGGACAACACTACGCCCTACCGGTGCTTGTAAAGGAGGCAGCTGCAACCGGTGTAATGGAGTAAACCAGTACCCCGTACTGGACAACAGAAATGCCCTACCAGTGCAGTAACGGAGGCAGGAGTAACCGGTGTAATTGGAGTAAACCAGTACCGCGTACTGGACAACAGTATCGCCCAACCAGTGCAATAATGGAGGCAGCAGCAACCGGTGTATTAGAGTAAACCAGTACCGTGTACTGGACAACAGGAACACCCAACCGGTGCAATAACGGAGGAAGCTAGCACCCGGTGAATATGGAGTAAACCAGTACCGCGTACTGGACAACAGTATCGCCCAACCGGTGCAATAATGGAAGCAGCTGGCAACCAGTGAATAGGAGCAAACCAGCGATCCGAATGTCACCCAGGCGACCCAAGTCGAAGGAAGGCTGGCAGTCAGGATCCAGGCGCAGGAACGACAGACAGGCCAGGACAGCACACGGGAAAAGCAGGACAGCCAACCCAGGTCAGTAATGGAGCAGGAACAACGGCAACACCGGATTAGGAATGGAAGCAGGAATGTCAGCACAACTGGATCAGGAACGGAGGCAGGAACCACGCAGGAGTGACACTGGCATCTGGATGAATCGCTGACACTGGTAACGTAGCTGAACAGGCCCAGGGATACAGGTATGTAGGCAGGTGACTACTGACATAGAGACACCACGAAAGGGCAACCAAAGGCTGCCTTAGCCCAGTCTATATAAGAAATGCTGGGCGGGCAATAGACAGGCGGCCAATGGAGAGTTCACACACCTGACTGACAGCAAGAGCCAGCAATCACGGGCACCGTGATAACCACCTGCTTCATCAGATAGAGGGACAAACAAGCACCAAAACACTTGTCCTCAAAGTAGTTGCGAACATTGTTACAGTAAAAGGAAAAAGAAACTGTTTGAGACCTCTAAAAGCTTAGAGGAATATAAGGGTAGTGGGCAAGAATTGTCAGGTGTTGCTTATGCTGCTGCTGCTGAGACTGACCTAATGATGACTGATGATGATGCAGATCTAGAATATATACCTCCAGCATCCTTCTCTTGTTCAAATACAGAGGGAGTTGAGAGTAAGGATGATGGTATGGCTATAAATTAGCAGAAAGTCATAGGCTGAATCTTCCACCACTGAAAAGGAGCACTGTGCCTGTCTATAAACTGTTTGAGAAAACCATTGGAAAGTCTGACCCTGGATAAGCACAGATATCAAAAAGTACACAGTCACACCATGACTCATCATCAGCATCATCCCCTCTTCAAAATCCAAGTCCCACTCAGCCACATACACCTGTTGTGAGTACCCAACAGCATCAACAACAGTAACATTCAAAATGTTAGATATGACGAGTACCTCTGCTGCTGCTGTAAGTGCTGCACCTTTAACACCTAGTAGTAGTGGCAATAGAATTGCATCAACATCTAGCCCCAGTAGTAGTAGTAGCAGCAGGGCCTCGGGAACCCCTCAGTCCGTGAAGTCCACAGTATGGAAATACTTCACTCATGATTCTCAGGCTAAGCATGTTGCTATCTGTTGTCTGTGCAAAAAGCACGTGACCAGGGGGAAAGCAGGCTCACACCTAGGCACCTCCTCGATAAGATCTGACCTGAAGCACAGCTACAGGTCTGATTGGGAAACAAGCCATCGACAGGTCAATGGTGCTACGGCTTGCAGCAGCAAAGGTACGCCTAAACATTCCTGGGGCTCTGAGGTATATAATAGATGTGCTGTTCACGTGTCAGAGAGTGTGCCAAGAAGTTCTGCTCCTGCTGCAGAGGACTATGACTCTGAGGTTTTTTTTGCAGATGACAAGAGTCATAGAGTGCCCAAACATACTGCCACCTCTCCTCCAGAAGTTATGTTGTTAAAGCAATAAAGTTACACAGGTCTTCCACTACTAAGTTCTTACAAATAAGTCAAAACCTGCATAAAAATAATGCAAAAGTACAATGGAATAGTAAACTTGCCAAAGTGTTGTCAGTTGACATGCTGACAGACTTTTGACATGCTTTTCTTTTGTTGAAAAAAAGAGGAACTGATGTCATGTGTTGCACCATGCTGGAATATCCCAAGCAGCGGTTATTTTTTAAGAATGGCTGTACCAGTGTTACTTAAGCAGGAAGTTAGTGTTGTGGGCAAATGACAAAGCTACTCAGTCTGTTAATAGTTTTTTCAAGGGATATGTTGCTGTTGTACTATAGTCATAACTTTTACTTTCAGCTATTTATTTCTCCACTTTAGCCCTCAGAAGAAGTAATATTGCAGTGGGAAGTCTTGCAGTCATAGAAAAGTTATCACAGGAAATTTATTGGCAGTGGTGAAAAGGTGTCCATTCTATGTATTGTCTATGGTTGGGAGTTTTCTCAATAAAAGTGTGAAATAGTTTTTTCATGAAAATTCCTTTAGGAAATGTCTCTCTACACACTAACTTAGGACTAAAGTGGTAATCGTATGCCCATAAGTGCAGTAAAACTGTTTACAGATGGCACCCATGTAGATGTGAGCCACCACATTATGATTTTTCAAGATTTCTCAAACTCTGTAGAATGTGAAAAATTGAAAAAAATGTATAATAATATTTGCTACTTCTGTAAACAGTTTTGCTCAAAGATAAATCCGTAGGGTGATTTTGTGCTCTTGGATCTTAGAGAAATGTGTATAATTCACTATATTAGATCCAAATTCTACTCGTGCTCAACATTAACAGTCTTTTATTAAAGTACTAGTGTAAAAGCCCGTGTACATGGGCCAAGGTCCGTGTGATAAGAGGCCAGTCCTGCTCTGCATCCTGCCACTGATGCAGTCATGCGCTATAGCGACTGCCTGAATGCACAGAATGCTCCCAGAATTCTTTGCGTTTGGGCAGTCTCTACTGTGCATGATTGCATCGGACAAACATTCTAGCATTTTATTATATAGGATAATCCATTGAATTTTAATTTATGATGCTCTAAATTGTTATGTATTCCCTGTTTGATCTGAGTGATTTAAGGGTTACTTTGTTTTGCTATTTAGATATGATACAACTCTATTCAGACTGACAGCTAGTGTCAATTTCAATAAAATAGACTCATTATATTTATATTGATATAATCTACATAAGCACTAATTGAAGACCATATGTGCAATATTCTAAATGTACTAGTAGCAATTAGGAATACTAATTATATTTTTTATGCAGAGAGTGATCTGTAGTGTTCAACTCTTTCAACTGTTTTAAGAGTTTTAAAAATGTTACCACTATTTGGTTCTTTTATGGGGGTCTCTGCCCCCCCAGTACACATGAATATAAAGAATACAGTAGGTGCATGAACAATTTTGTAGCATGCACCCATGTAGCTGCCTCATAGCCCAATGAATGTTTTGAGATTCATCATTCTGTGACATTCAGAATATGGACAATCATGAAAAATATATAATAACATATGCTAAATCTGTATCACCAAAATGCATACAGAATAAAGTGTGACTATTGTCTGTTTTCGGATATGAGAATGCCTTATAAGGTAGAGTTTTTGAGTGTGTATGATTAGCTTTATATATTATGGTTCAATGCTTTGCAAGCCCATTGCAAGGTCATTGTGCAGCATAGGGGTTCAGAGAGGTCAGTTTAGTTTTTGGAGGGGATATTTGGAGTGGCGGATTTCTGGACCTGCAGAAATAAGGTAAAACACTATTAATCCCTATTTATCTTGGAATTCACGCTTCATTAGTTGCTGCACTTTAATAAGATAACACAGTTTTCCCAATCCCTGCTAAACCATTTTGTGCTCAGCAGCCATTTTCCTCTCAAAACAGTTTCCAGCTTAGAACCTATTAGTGATGAGCGAGCATGCTCGGCCGAAGCTCGGTTCGGCTCGAGCATCGCTCTGCTCGGCACATGGCGGTACTCGTACGAGTACCGCATGTGCTCGCCCGCCATGTTCGGGTCTCCTCCCCGCACGTTTCGCGGCTGCTGCGCAGCCAATAAACGTGCAGGGAGGCTCTGACATCAGTGTAATGCCAGCAGCCATGTTGGCTGCTGGCATTACACTGATTGGCTGGCCAGAACCCGTGATTGGGTGCTGTATAGCACCTGACCAGCGAGTTCGGCTCAGTCTTAGCCAGGGAGAGATGAGGATAGGAAGGGAAAGTCAGTGTAGGGAGAAGAAAAGCAATTGTGAAAAAAAAAAAAAGACCCAAAAGTCCTTTTTAGGACTACTGTGTGTGGGGGCAGCAGTTTATTTTGTGTGGGGGGGCAGAGATATAAAAAAAAAAACTTCACATATTCTGTTCACTGTGCCTAGCCGCAGATTAGCAGCACATTCTGTTTAGTGTGCAAAGTTGCAGATTAGAGCACATTCTGTTCAGTGTGCAAAGTTGCAGATTAGCAGCACATTCTTTTTAGTGTGCAAAGTTGCAGATTAGAGCACATTCTGTTCAGTGTGCAAAGTTGCAGATTAGTAGCACATTCTTTTTAGTGTGCAAAGTTTCAGATTAGGAGAACATTCTGTTAAGTGTTCAAACTGTAAAATATCAAAGTCACATATTCCATTCACTGTGCGTAGCCGCAGTTAAGAAGAACATTCTGTTTACTGTGCAAAGTTGCATATTAGGAGAACATTCTGTTAAGTGTTCAAACTGTAAAATATCAAAGTCACATATTCCATTCACTGTGCGTAGCCGCAGTTAAGAAGAACATTCTGTTTACTGTGCAAAGTTGCATATTAGGAGAACATTCTGTTAAGTGTTCAAACTGTAAAATATCAAAGTCACATATTCCATTCACTGTGCGTAGCCGCAGTTAAGAAGAACATTCTGTTTACTGTGCAAAGTTGCATATTAGGAGAACATTCTGTTAAGTGTTCAAACTGTAAAATATCAAAGTCACATATTCCATTCACTGTGCGTAGCCGCAGTTAAGAAGAACATTCTGTTTACTGTGCAAAGTTGCATATTAGGAGAACATTCTGTTAAGTGTTCAAACTGTAAAATATCAAAGTCACATATTCCATTCACTGTGCATAGCCGCAGTTAAGAAGAACATTCTGTTTACTGTGCAAAGTTGCATATTAGGAGAACATTCTGTTAAGTGTTCAAACTGTAAAATATCAAAGTCACATATTCCATTCACTGTGCGTAGCCGCAGTTAAGAAGAACATTCTGTTTACTGTGCAAAGTTGCATATTAGGAGAACATTCTGTTAACTGTGCAAACTGTAAAATATCAAAGTCACATATTCCATTCACTGTGCGTAGCCGCAGTTAAGAAGAACATTCTGTTTACTGTGCAAAGTTGCATATTAGGAGAACATTCTGTTAAGTGTTCAAACTGTAAAATATCAAAGTCACATATTCCATTCACTGTGCGTAGCCGCAGTTAAGAAGAACATTCTGTTTACTGTGCAAAGTTGCATATTAGGAGAACATTCTGTTAAGTGTTCAAACTGTAAAATATCAAAGTCACATATTCCATTCACTGTGCGTAGCCGCAGTTAAGAAGAACATTCTGTTTACTGTGCAAAGTTGCATATTAGGAGAACATTCTGTTAAGTGTTCAAACTGTAAAATATCAAAGTCACATATTCCATTCACTGTGCGTAGCCACAGTTAAGAAGAACATTCTGTTTACTGTGCAAAGTTGCATATTAGGAGAACATTCTGTTAACTGTGCAAACTGTAAAATATCAAAGTCACATATTCCATTCACTGTGCGTAGCCGCAGTTAAGAAGAACATTCTGTTTACTATGCAAAGTTGCATATTAGGAGAACATTCTGTTAACTGTGCAAACTGTAAAATATCAAAGTCACATATTCCATTCACTGTGCGTAGCCGCAGTTAAGAAGAACATTCTGTTTACTGTGCAAAGTTGCATATTAGGAGAACATTCTGTTAACTGTGCAAACTGTAAAATATCAAAGTCACATATTCCATTCACTGTGCCGAGCCGCAGTTAAGAAGAACATTCTGTTTACTGTGCAAAGTTGCAGATTTGCAGCACATATTCCGTGTAATATGAAGAAGGCGGGTAAAAAGGGACGGGGAAGTGGACGTGATCCTGATAGTTCAGGGCGCGGGTCAGGACACGTAGAAACTGTGCCTGGTGCCAGAGCACAAGACAGAAAGACATCCACCATACCTAGCTTCATGTCTCAGTTTAAAGGGCGTCGCAGGACATCACTCTCGAGGTTCGACCACTGCGAACAGGTGGTCGGTTGGATGTCAGCTGATACTGCTTCCAGTCGGTTAAGCACCACCCTGTCTTCCACCAAGTCCACTCTCAGTAGCCAAGAGTCTGGTCAACATAATCCTCACCCTGATCATCCTTCCTCCCACCATAGAGGATCTGGTCAAAGAAGTGATCCCACACTGGGATATAGTGAGGAGCTCGTCTCATCACCAATCCTTAATTTGAACCTCTCTCCAAGCACGCTTGCAGAGGAACATGACATCTTGTGCCCTGATTCACAACCTCTAGAGGGTACCCAATCACAAGAAGATGACAGAGGTGAACGGCATTTAAGGTCAAAGGAAGTGGATGATGATGATGATGAGACACAGTTGCCATTAAATCAACCACTATTACTGTCTCAAGACCTTGATGAGGAGGATGATATACAGTTGTCAATGACTGAGTATGTGGTGGGATCAAGACATGAGGAGGATGATCAGAGTGAGGAAGTGGAGGAGGACTTGGTGGACGATGAGGTGACTGACCCCACCTGGGAAGGTGTAGAGCCGAGCGATGACAGCAGTCCTGAGGGTGAGCCATCTGCAGCACCGCAACAGGCTGGAAGAGGCAGTGGTGTGGCTACAGAAAGAAGGCGGACCGCACCAAACCGGCCCGCAAATGTTCCACGGAGCACCCCCTTGCGTAAATCTCCCTTGCCAAGGGGTAGGTGTTCCGCGGTATGGCGTTTTTTTAAGGAAAGTGCGGACGACAAAAGAATTGTAGTTTGCAACCTGTGCAACACCAGAATGAGCCGAGGCATGAACACTAGAAACCTCACCACCACCAGCATGATCCGACACATGGCATCCAAGCACCGTAATAAGTGGGAGGAACGCCCGGATCGCCAATCTGTGTCTGCAGGCCACACCACTGCCTCCTCTTCCCCTGTTTTCGGTGCCGGCCAATCGCCTGTCGAAGGCGCAGGCCCGCATACCTCCCGCCCTGCACCTGTACCATCTGAAGCACCATCAGCGACCACATCCACTTCCCTGTCCCAGCACAGCGTCCAAATGTCGTTACCCCAGGCATTTGAGCGCAAGCGAAAATACCCAGCCACCCACCCACAGGCCATAGCACTAACCTCACACCTTTCCAAATTACTGGCCATCGAAATGCTGTCATTTAGGCTTGTGGAGACTGAGTCCTTCCGCAGCCTGATGGCAGCAGCTGTCCCTCGGTATGCAGTCCCCAGCCGCCACTACTTTTCCCGGTGTGCCGTCCCCGCCTTACACCACCATGTGTCCCGTAACATCACCCGTGCCCTGACCAACGCAGTTACTGGGAAGGTCCACTTAACGACTGACACATGGACAAGTGCTTGTGGCCAGGGACGCTACATTTCCCTGACGGCACACTGGGTGAATGTCGTGGAGGCTGGGAGCGACTCGGACCCTGGGATGGCACAGGTGCTACCCACGCCGAGGATTGCGGGCCCTACCTCCATCAGGGTTTCCGCCAGCACCTACGTTATTGGCTCCTCCTCCTCCGTTTCCACCTCCGAATTCTCTGCGCGCAGCGCCACTCACCCATCAGCCGGTAGCTGGAAGCAGTGTAGCACTGCAGTGGGGAAGCGTCAACAGGCCGTGCTGAAGCTGATCTGCCTTGGGGACAAACAGCACACGGCCTCAGAGCTGTTGCAGGGGATTAGTCACCAGACCGAGCAGTGGCTCTCGCCACTCAACCTGCAACCAGGCATGGTTGTGTGTGATAATGGGCGTAACTTGGTGGCGGCTTTGGAGCTCGGCAAGCTCACACATGTACCATGCCTAGCGCATGTATTTAATTTAGTGGTTCAGCGATTTCTAAAAACCTACCTCAATTTGCATGATCTCTTGACGAAGGTGCGCCGCGTGTGTGCACATTTCCGTAAGTCATCTACAGCTTCAGCCGGCCTGTTGAAGCTGCAGCAGCGCTTACAATTGCCAGCTCACCGGCTGCTGTGTGACGTGAGCACGCGCTGGAACTCCACCTTCCACATGTTGGCCCGGCTTTGTGAGCAGCAGAGGGCAGTAGTGGAGTACCAGCTGTTACACGGTCGTTGCCTCTCCATTCAACTTCCTGTAATCAGAAGTGAGGAGTGGGAATGGATGTCAGACCTCTGTGAGGTTTTACGCAATTTTGAGGAATTGACACAGATGGTGAGCGGCGATAACGCTATTATCAGTGTAACCATCCCACTTCTGTGTCTACTGAAACGCTCGCTGCTCACAATTAAAACTGACGCTTTGCACGTGGAAGAGGTGGAAATGCGGGAGGAAGAGCTTACACAAGGTGATAGCCAGAGCACCCTCACTTCGTCTTCTCAGCGACAATTGGAGGAGGCGGAGGAGGAGGAGGAAGACACGGTTGCCTCTGCTACAGAGGGTAGCCATGGAACTTTATTTCCATCTCTTCAGCATGGGTGGGCAGAAGAGGAGGAAGAGGATGAGGAGATTGAGAGTCATCCTCCTGGTGAGGACAGCGAAATCTTGCCTGTTGGTAATCTGGCACACATGGCTGACTTTATGTTAGGCTGCCTTTCCCGTGACCCACGCGTTATACGCATTTTAGACAACACGGATTACTGGGTGTTCACCCTTCTGGACCCCCGCTACAAAGAGAATTTCTCATCTCTCATTCCTCCGGTGGAGAGGACAAGCAAAATGGTGCAATACCAGAAGGTTCTTGTCGAAAAATTGCTCCAAAATTTTCCATCTGACAACGCTGGCGGCAGAGTACGTGCTACCTTGGCCAACCGAGAAGGGGAGAAAAGGGGAGCACACAGCAGTTCCGACAAAGGCAGGGCAACACTCTCCAAGGCGTGGGACACCTTCATGACACCCCGCCAGCACCCTCACCCTGATGCGCAGCCTAGTGTCACAAGGAGGGAAAAGTTTTGGAAGATGGTGAAGGAGTACGTAGCAGACCGTGTCAGCGTCCTCAATGATCCCTCTGTGCCTTACAACTACTGGGTGTCCAAGCTGGACACGTGGTATGAACTGGCACTCTACGCCTTGGAGGTGCTGGCCTGCCCTGCCGCCAGCGTTCTGTCTGAGCGGGTATTTAGTGCTGCTGGTGGCATCATAACAGATAAGCGTATCCGCCTTTCCACCGAAAATGCTGATAGGTTGACACTTATAAAAATGAACAAGGCCTGGATTTCCCCTGACTTCTCCACTCCACTGGAGGAAAGCCCCGGGGGAACATAAAGTCACTTTATATATGTTATTTACAATGATGGGAATACTCTGTATTCCCATTCACCCCTTCCACCCAAAAAACGGGTATATGGTTGACTCTCTTCCATATGCCCAGTGATATAATTTTTATATAGGGCCAGCTCACCAGCGGGCCCAGTGATATAATTTTTATATAGGGCCAGCTCACCAGCGGGCCCAGTGATATAATTTTTATATAGGGCCAGCTCACCAGCGGGCGCAGTTTGACAATTTTTGTATAGGTCAGCTCACCAGCGGGCCTTCTCATATAATGTTTTATTGGGTCAGCTCTCTAGCGGGCCCTCTCATATAATGTTTTATAGCGTCAGCTCACTAGCGGGCCTTCGCATATAATGTTTAGGATGGTCAGCTCCGCAGCAGACCCTCACCCATAATGTTTTAGATGGTCGGCTCAGCGCACGTTTCCCTCTTAATCATGGCCCCAGTTCAGAAAAATCGAGGAAATTTTTGGGAGAATTTGCCTTTGCGCACGTTTCCCTCTTAATCATGGCCTCAGTTCAGAAAAATCAAGGAAATTTTTGGGAGAATTTGCCTCTGCGCACGTTTCCCTCTTAATCATGGCCTCAGTTCAGAAAAATCAAGGAAATTTTTGGGAGAATTTTGGCTCTGCGCACGTTTCCCTCTTAATCATGGCCTCAGTTCAGAAAAATCGATGAAATTTTTTGCAGAATTTGCAGATGATATACAAGTAAATATACAGCAAATACTGTTTGGTAACAATTTTTCGCCTAAAGTCGTTTTTATCTTCCTTTTTGTGTGTTTTACGGTCAGTCTGTAAAAATGGCGTACTACGGGCGAAAGATCGTTCCCAGCAGCGATGTTGGAGTCCAAGATGCATCCAGACATCCTCCCTATGCTGTCCCTGAACCATTTCTGTGGTGTTTCCATCATTTTCTGCCCTTTTCCTATGGACCAGGCACCCTCCCCTCATCAGAGCAGGGGGTGCCTGGTGTAATGCTCGAGTCCTCCCATTGACTTCAATGGGGCTCGGGTGCTCGGCCGAGCACTCGAGCCTCCGGGGGCGCTCGGTCAGAGCACCCGAACACCCGAGCATTGGGGTGCTCGCTCATCACTAGAACCTATACATCATTATCTGTCATTGGTTATGGAGTATAAATATATGCTCCCTCTTTTAATTGTTTCATGTTTTTAAAGACATTTTTCTGTTAATGATTAATTTTATTTACTCTTGTTGTTTACCCTTTTTGTGAAAATGTACACATTTTTAGTGTAAAGCAATATTGAAAAAATATATTTAAGTAGTTTAAAAATGCATTTGTTAGACCATAAAGCACTCAGGACCAAGTAATAGAACATACTGGTTATGACATAAATGGGTGAAGAATTATGTTACATTATTTCTCACACATAACTTTGAGTATACAATTTGAATAAACTGTTATTTTCTAGTTTTAAAAAGTCCAGGTTCTAAGGAATTGCAGTTATGCATTTAAAAAGTTTAACTCTGAATGCAAGAAAACAGAAATTGTGAATTCAAAACATATATTTCAATAAGGTCATGTTCATGTCTTCTTTATTACGCAATTAATCATTGGGTGCTTTTATAGGATCCAGAGCAATTTGTTGCCAAGCACTTTTTGTGTATATGTCACATGCATTCTACTCAAAACCATCTTCATTCCATCTGTTTAGCTATTCACTAGATTTGTATTCTTTAGAGCATTAGACATATGGCAGGAACACACTGTCAAATATAATGAAGTCCCCTAGGATTTTTTAATTTTTCCCAAGACAATGTGAGCATGTTTCAAGATATGGAAGTAAATTTAAGCTTTAACCCTTTTGGTGTAAGCGTTGTATTGAGTTAATTGCATTGTGCACCCTCCTGGCATTCAGAGTAGTTTTGCTTGGGATTGGTTCCTTTGAAGCCTGAAAGGTCTTGCTTGGTCAGTCATTGTCCTAATACATCAGAACACACTGTTGTTGCTATACTAAGAGCAACTGGATCAAGTCTGCCCCAAACCAACTGAACCATTTGGGAGAAATACAAATGTTAACCCGTTGAATGCTAGAGAGGTCCAATATATTGGAATGGAGACTTCTCTACTATTCAGAAAGTTTAAATCCCCACTCAAATCAATATTTATTTGTCCCCTTTGGTGAAACTTGTTTGCCCCTGGATTTCTGTAATTATTAGTACACCTCCCACTTACTTGATAATAAGACGATATAGAGACTTCTCAATAATCAGCTTTCAGTGATTTGTTCCTACCTGTATGTAGAATGTGTAGCCTTACAATGATAAGCTTTCATAGCTGAATACATATGCAGCGAAATGGTATGACCCCCTCTCAATTTATTTCCCAAGGCTGCTGTATCAATAATTTTGCAGCTCTAGAAAATGTTTCATTTAAAATTCACTTGCATAAGCAGGAAGATTTCTTCAAGCTCAGTGTTTAATATATGGAATATCAGTTGTAGCATGGCACTATTTTATTGAGCCTTTTGTTGCATAGTTTGTCCGATATATGTTTAAGCTTGTTTACCAAGATACCCCATTTTAAGTGTAGCCTCTCTAATATGTTTTGCCATCATTATGGCTTACAAAAGTGCTGTGGATAATTTCTTTTAGACTACAAGTTCTGTGGTGCCATGAGGATCAACCACATAATGCTAAATTGCTTACAATCTGTTCAAAGAGAGTTTAATAACACCAGCAGAATAACCTGTATTTGGAAAAAAACACCTTACAATCCTGTTTATGGTTTTCTCTGATTCTGCTACTGACTGCCTCAAAACTGCCGCTTCTCACAGTATGTACCCACTGATGGTGCATGATGTTCCAATTTTGGCGCTGATAGCTCAGCTCCCCTTAATGTACCCAGCTCACAAGTTTGACTTTGAGTACACCACAGTGAATCAGTATCAGTCACATGATGCTAAAGACCTGTACTAAGAGACAGCAGAATAACACTAGCAGAATAACCTGTATTTGGAAAAAAAATTACTTTAAACTCCTGTTTATGGTTTCCTCTGATTCTGCTAGTGACTTCCCCTGATTCACTGCTGCTCACAGCATGTACCCACTGATGATGTAGCTGGTCCCAATTTTGGATCAGAAATCTCAGCTCCCCCTACCAGATCAAAAGATCTATTCTAATTAATGCCAAGTGACAAGTCACTGGGTAAGAACCTCCACATGCCTAAAAGAGGGTTGGGTTTTACTAAAACTGTATCAAAATTTTCTGACTCTAAAAGAGTCAGAAAAAAATATTTTTCAACCTCTTTCCAATTCTTCCCATTCCATTACTGTTTGTATGAATACTAAATTTTGCAATTCTGTAAACATATAAAAAGGACACCGATAAAAATCTTTGCAAATAACTATTCTGCTAGCAGAATGTCAAAACTGCCTTATTTACAGGAAAGGATTTCCCAGGCTCAGCAGCTCAGGGCCAAGTTGGCCTCAAAAGGCTGCAATCATCACTTCTCCAAGTCCCCATGTGCATCCAACCATCATCCCCACTATCACACAAGTCCCCCTCAACTCTTTTGATAGCAGGAAGCCTGCAAAACTTTTCTGTACAATTTGTTGTAAACTAACAATGGAGAAGTTAACTGCCCAAAAAATACACACACACTACCTCAGTACCCACAATGAAGTCCTCCATTCCCAGAAGATTTAGGAGACCCTGATGAAAGGATTGTGTCATCCTGAACCACATTGGTCTGTTCACCTTTTTTAAGTATATGTTAATAAATTCATACAATTATATATTTCAATTGTTTTGACTGAATTTTTTCATTTGGGCTGTTAATCCCCTGTGGCTTTAGACTGTTTGAATCTCTTACAACTGGTTCAGCTTTAAATATGAGTGCATTCTGGATCTTGTGATTGTACATTATGCATTGACCAATTGTTCTTTCTGTTTGCTGCTGATAACATTTGGTAACTGATCTCTGAAACTCATAAGTGGCTTCACAATATTTTAATGTGTATGGTTAGTTTTTGATATTTTAATTCTTACCTTAATTTCTTCAGGTATTATAAATTCCTCTGGTCTCTTCTTCCTTCTGCTCCTTTCTTCTTAAACTTCCTGCTGATCATCAAAGATAGGCTCATTTAATGGAATTTTAAGGAGAAGAATGAACTGAGAGGGCTGGGTGGGACTTGAGTAGCTAATGTCAATAAAGAAGGAGAAAATTACAGTTTGGGCTTTATGCATTGTCAGAGCAGCACAAGAAGCTTAGTAATGTTTTATTTCCTTCCTTTAATCCTTTACATGTCAAAGAAGTATGCAGTTCTGGCACTCAAAAAGTTGCTACTGCACTTATTTAAATTATTTCCCAGGAGTCACTGCCTCCTTTCAATGAATGTTGCTAAAACTTTAACTCTAAATGTCACAGGAAGGGGTGGGTCTTTTTCATGACATTTTCATGACATTTTAACTTATTTATTGAAAAACAATTAGTGCACCTGTCAGCTTCTACGTTCCTGGGAAGTTAGCAGTCAATTTGATCAGCAGTTTTTGCTGACAAGAAGTGTAGTTTTTTTTATGTCTTTCCTAAACAAAAAAATGCTGAACTTTTGCATCTCAGTAGCATTATTGTATTATTATAGAGTATGTATGTAGCATTATTATTATATATAATTATGCAATATTTTACTCTAATCAGTAGTAAATATTAAATGATTAACTGTGTTAATACTCAGACATCATCCAAATTAAAAGTTTAATGAGATTGCACTCTTGATTTTTTTCCTAAATTGATTTACAACAGGATATATATATATATATATATATATATATATATATTTATATTTTTTTATATAAAGCTATGACTTTAATTTAGAAATGCTTTATGCTGTGATCTAGTGTATAGTTTGGTTAAAAAATGAACATAATTATACAATTTAAATTTAAGCATAATGGTCTTAGCATGTTGCAAATTCTCTGACCTTTTAGCCTACTAAAGTATAAATGATTCCTCATGTCTCTACACAATAATGTCTTTGTTCAGTATTTTGATAGCATCTAAACAAGTTCAGTACTTAATTAGAAATTATCCTGTAAATATTTATATAGTTATAAGCAAGCTCCTTATAATCCTAGTTATGTGGCATAATTGGAAATTGGTAATACTGACTTCATTGATCATGAAGTGCATTTTTATTAAGCTAAAAGATGTTTTTTTTATTTTTCACATTATTTTAGTTGCAAAATGTTAACCCTTTGAGTGCCAGAGGTGTACATAACACATTGCAAATACCCCTCTGGCACTCAAAGGGTTAAAGCGCCATAGATTTTATTTATTTATTTGTTTTGCAGCACAGTTAAACTAGAAGATAATCTATGTCACATTCACATTGTGAAGCACCTTAATGCATTAAAATTAAAAAAAATATATTTTATATTTCCTCATTATCATTACCTACAGTAGATCTTTTAATTTCCTCTATAAAGGCAAGATTAAATATAATATAAATATATTGAAATCACAAGTGCTTATATTGAGATTTTTTCATATATTCAAGTGCACTGAAGTGTAATTGTTACACACTATTAATGTTCAATAAGCTTCCTTTAAGATTCTTAGTCATATTAAACATTTTAATTAACAATATATTATAAAGTCAAATATTTCCTGTCCCTCCCTACACTGACAGAAATATAATTAAATTGGCAAGTACACATTAAAACTTTTGAGGCTGTACATTAACATCCATTTATTCTTCTTCTTTTCATACACATATGTATTTCAATGAGAATGGTGTATTGTTTTGTGAAAATTGCTGTATGTGACACAAAGAATGGTCTTGACACATTCATAGCTATAGCAGAGGTATCTAAGAAATGTGCAAGACCCCCTCCTGCATCTCCCTGCCCAGCTGTGTCACAGTAGGTGGAAAAGTAAGCTTCATGTAATTCCTCCTTTCTCACTGTTTAATGTTTGAGTGAATAGAGAAAAATAAAAGGCATATTTTGCAGATATTTATTTAAATGTACATATAAATGCCTATAAATTACTCATTTTTATGTTTTTTTATTTCTGTGTTTCTTTTTTTAGAGCCATTTCTGTTACTCATCGATACCTGCATACTAACAACATTTATCACAAAAGTATAAAAAGAAAAACTGGAGCATTGATAAAGTAATATCATTTAAACTGCTTGTTCATGATTAAAGGATTGATTTATGAAGCCATGATCCACTATCTTAATAATTTAACATTACTAGGTGGCAAAAAACAAGATTTGCAAATAATACAGATATTTGTTTGGAAAATAAATGATAGAAAGTAAATCCAAAGTGAGATAAATATCTATAGAGATTTTTAGGTGTTGGACAGAGTATTAAAACAAAACTTTAATCTGTAATAATTAAAAAAATTACAAATTAAAAGTGACCTTATCCTCCCATTTTGGAATTGTATAATAGCTGAATTAAATAAAAGTTATGTTTGTAATACTGTATTTTGGAATCAAGTTCATAAACTTTTTTTAGTTGCTTGTTTTTTTATTGCATTTAAGTATCAATTTATTGATTATTTATTTTTCCTTTTGAATATCTTTAGTAGGAATATCAACATTTCATTTTGTGAATTGAGTTTGGAACAAGTTGAGTATGGACAGTTGGAGGGGGAGAGAGAGAGAGACAAGGGGAGCCTTTGAGAGAGAGGGGACAAGAGTACTGGAGAGAGTGGGAGAGAGATGGGATACAATCATGGGAATGAAAGGGGTGGGACTATAGGAACATAGGAGAAGATAAGCGATGGAGAGCGGGAGAAACATAAAACAAAAGAAGGGAAGAGACAAAAGAATGAATGAGAAAGATAGAGCAAGGGAAAAGGGCGGAAGACAAGTAGGTGAAAATGACAGAGAGGGAGGAGTGTTGTCCAACTGTCCTGCCTTCCTACTAATCCACTGAAGCAGCTTGTTCAGACATCTAACCCGATAAGTAACCTATTTGACTGATATCTGATGGTATTAGAAATTGTTCTTTATTTCTTGGATATCATGCTGTTTTAACCAAACAGATGGCAGGAAAAGTGAATGAAACAAAACACCTGCTTCACAAGATGTTCTTCTAATCTTGGGAAACAATGTTTCATATGTATTTTAAACTTCTAGAATGCTTTTTCTCAAAGTCACTAGTAAGTCTGATACTATTCTAGGTATTATCATTCAAGTGGCAACATATTGTACAAAACTGGAAAATGGAGGAGTAAAATAATTGAAATGGAATATGGAAGTCACATACTATTATAACAACTTGGATGCTAGAAATGTCTCAAGCATACTAAGAGTCAATGCTTTGGATACATTTCTAACATCATAGAGGTTGAACTTAACTATGCACTTTTATTTTAATATTTAAAATAAAATTCATTCAAAAACTTTTAGTAACACTGTATGATCACATTAGAGAAGGAGACAACACAGCATCAGTGTTGAAGTAGATATGAACAATTCATTTTATGTTCAAATTTTTTCTGAATCTCAACCTTTTATTTACAATGAAACAGTGTATGAATATGTACAAATTTGTATTGGGTTAATTTAATTGAAGTATATCTTTGTTGTATTTGCTGTAGTTGTATGTTTAAATTTATAGATTAAGTTTGGGTCACTAGAGCATAATATTCTGACTCATTTACCAGATTGAAATGACTAGTTTATATCAGCTCTTTGTCAGGTGGCTAGTTTAATAATGAATCGTCTATGTTCAGTACATATATACAGGGGATTTTGCCCCATACCTGGAAGGCCCAGAGTGACTTATACCCTTTCCACCTCTTGTGTCTTTTCCCATGCATCTTTCTCAGCAGTAGTTAACTCCATACCCTAGTTCAGGGCTGTCCAAGTTCAGACCTCAAGGCCACCAACAGGTAAGGATTTCCCTGATTAAGCACAGGTGAGTTAATCATTGGCTCATTCATTTTGACTCACTCACCTGTGCTTAAGCTGTGTGATGATCGGACAGACTAAGTGCCCAGTGTAAGCAGAGTCTGTGAATTGGATTCCCTACAAAGAGTTGATAGACTGCTATTTGATATACAGTATCTCACATAAGTGAGACCACCCCTCACATTTTTGTAAATATTTTTATTTTATCTTTCATGTGACAACACTGAAGAAATGACACTCTGCTACAATGTAAAGTAGTGAGTGTACAGCCTGTATAACAGTGTAAATTTGCTGTCCCCCTCAAAATAACTCAATACACAACCATTAATGTCTAAACCTTGGCAACAAAAGTGAGAACACCCCTAAGTGAAAATGTCCAAGTTGGGTCCAAAGTGTAAATATTTTGTGTGGCCACAATTATTTTCCAGCACTGCCTTAACCCTCTTGGGCATGGAGCTCACCAGAGCTTCACAGGTTGCCACTGGAGTCCTCTTCCATAACGACATCACGGAGCTGGTAGATGTTAGAGACCTTGCACTCCCCCACCTTCCGTTCGAGGATGCCCCACAGATGCTCAATAGGGTTTAGGTCTGGATAAATGCTTGGCCAGTCCATCACCTTTACTCTCAGCTTCTTTAGCAAGGCAGTGGTCATCTTGGAGGTGTCTTTGGGGTACTTATCATGTTGGAATACTCCTCTAAAGGGAGGGGATCCTGCTCTGCTTCAGTATGTCACAGTACATGTTGGCATTCTTGGTTCCTCAAAGAACTGTAGCTCCCCAGTGCCGGCAGCACTCATGCAGGCCCAGACCATGACACTCCCACCACCATGCTTGACTGTAGGCAAGACACACTTGTCTTTGTACTCCTCACCTGGTTGCCGACACACACGCTTGACACCATCTGAACCAAATAAGTTTACCTTGGCCTCATCGGACCACAGGACATGGTTCCAGTAATCCATGCCCTTAGTCTGCTTGTCTTCAGCAAACTGTTTGTGGGCTTTTTTTGTGCATCATCTTTAGAAGAGGCTTCCTTCTGGGACGACAGCCGTGCAGACCAATTTGTTGCAGTGTGCAGCATGTGGTCTGAGCACTGACAGGCTGACCCCCCCACCCCTTCAACCTCTGCAGCAATGCTGGCAGCACTCGTCCATCTATTTCCCAAAGACAACCTCTGGATATGATGCTGAGCACGTGCACTCAACTTCTTTGGTCGACCATAGCGAGGCCTGTTCTGAGTGGAACTTGTCCTGTGAAACCGCTGTATGGTCTTGCCCACCGTGCTGCAGTTCAGTTTCAGGGTCTTGGCAATCTTCTTATAGCCTAGGCCATCTTTATGTAGAGCAACAATTCTTTTTTTTCAGATCCTCAGAGAGCTCTTTGCCATGAGGTTCCATTGTTGAACTTCCAGTGACCAGTATGAGAGAGTGTGAGAGCAATAACACCAAATTTAACATACCTGCTCCCCATTCACATCTGAGACCTTGTAACACTAACGAGTCATATGACACCGGGGAAGGAAAATGGCTAACTGGGCCCAATTTGGACATTTCCACTTAGGGGTGTACTCACTTTTGTTGCCAAGGTTTAGACATTAATGGCTGTGTGTTGAGTTATTTTGAGGGGGACAGCAAATTTACACTGTTATACAGGCTGTACACTCACTACTTTACATTGTAGCAGAGTGTCATTTCTTCAGTGTTGTCACATGAAAGATAAAATAAAAATATTTACAAAAATGTGAGGGGTTTACTTACTTATGTGAGATACTGTAAATAATATGATAAAAGCACAACAACAAACAATACAGGAATACTGCAAGGTAGGCCCCAGTGGGCCAGATGCTTGGAAGCAAAGATTAGAGTTTGGACATATCACTTTGAATTCCAGTTTGAGTATTTGAAAACATTAAATTTGAATATGTAACGTTAGCCAAAAAAGAGCTCTTCATGCTTATGTTTCTTTATGATGAACTCTGAGTGCTGTATATGCTAATTTATGCAAATAATACTATAAATACAGCCTACATTAATTAGCACATGACACTGCACTGAGAGATACTTTCACTTTTTCAGAAATATAACATTTCTTCTGAATTTTGCATTTGATGGTCTTTTGGCTAATAGAACACATAGTTTGAAATTACATTTTCAGTTATGAAAGCTTAAATTCTAGGTGATAGTTCCACTTTCCCTTCATTTCTCTAACCTCAGTTCACAGTATTTCAACCACATGGTTGATTCTTGTTAGACACATATCCATGGTTATTTGGTTTTAATCCTTCCTGTTGGTTTCCTATATCAAATCCTGTCTTCTGTCACCTTGTAACAAGAGGCTACTAATATTGCTGTCTTCCAAACAGTACATTGCTGCATCTGTGTTACCTGTAAGCTACTCATTGCACTGAAACTACTGCACTGGCTGCCAGCACAGGACTCTCATTCTAGGTGCTCAAGATGGTGCATTGTATTTCTCATCTTCCTTTTGGGTCTGCTTCCCTTGCCTGGCCTTGTTTAGATTGAAAGATTGTCTTCAACCCCATCAATACACCTGAAGAATGTGGTCGAGAACTATGTGACTCAGAGGTATCTTCAAGTAGCTAAACCTTGTAAGGACAGCATAGACATCTTTGCACTCTCTGGAAGGAGCTCTTAAATAGGGATTGCATCCCTGGTCTTGTTCCCAGTCATTTTAAGGTGTTATATGTCAAGTCTTTCTTCTAAAGTATCTAGTTTATCATTTCAAATACAGTAGACATCCTGTACGTGATGATTTAGTTATCCTGTGGGAAAAAGCATTATCAGGTCACTTAAGTGACTTAAATAAAGCAGTTTAAGTAAGCAACGTGATTTATATCTTTTATTCTACCCAGTTTTCACAAGGTTTACAGTTAAAAATAAAATTTTAAATGTTAAACTAAGAGAATATATCTAGCACTGCTTGCTAAAACAGGCAGCATCTGCTCAAATTATAATCTGTTTTGAGTCAATATAGCACTAGCCAGCAATAGGAATCGACAAAGAAATACATTTATTATTATTAACCCTTTGTGTAAAAGGGATTCACATCGCATTGTATAGCCCTCTGGCATTCAAAGGCTTAAAATGCACAATGGGCCTTAGGCGAAAAGACAAACTGAAACAATTTGGGATTAATATAATTGAAAATCAATGCACTGGAAAACATTTTAGTATTCAAGGGGTTAAAAACACAATTTAACTGAACACCAGCGGACAGATACTAGTATGCACAAAAACAAGGTTGGCCATTTCCTATACCATTTGTTCACTAGAAGCTGTTCACTTTTTGACTATAATATCTCCTCTCTTCCACTATCCGACCACATCTTCGAACATTCAGCACTGCTTATACATCTTCCTCAATCTCTACTTCACATGTAACTTCAAATTGATTAATCTTACTGCTCTCTAGTCCTCCCTGCCTACTGAAATTTCCACTAATCCATTCCCACTAATCCTGACACTAACAGCCTTGTCAAAACCTACAACTCAATCCCATCCTCCTCTTTGAACATACACGCTCCTCTCTCTCAGAAACAAAGCCACGGCTGTGACTTAATAAAGATACCAGCTTCCTCTGCTCCTGTGCCCATTCAGCTGAATGACTCTGCAGAAAGTTGTAGACTTTCTCCATTACATCCTCTCTTGCTTTAACTCTGCTCTATCCCTGGCTAAAAAACAATATATTCCCAACTAATTAACAACTAATTAACACCCATAAATCTGACCCCTGTTGCCTTGTCTTGCCATGACTGGCTATGGGCAAACAGACACAACAACGAAATTTCCTCCATTATTTGCATGGCTTACTGCGGACAAGGTCCAAAAGAGACTGGACCTGACGGTATACACCCAAGGGTACTTAAGAAACTTATTTCAGTAATAGCAAGACAATTTTACTTAACATTTATTGATTCACTTTCATCAGGCATAGTCATGGGCGGATTGTCCTATCGGGGGATCGGGCATCCCCCGGTGGGCCGCTATATCGCGAGCCACTTTTTTATTGAGTGCAGACTCTCTCTCCCCCCCTCCGGTGCGCACTGAAAGAACTGCAATTAAAACAGAAGTGCTGTACAGCGCTGGCCATCTCTCTCCCCCTCCACTTCACTGTGTCTTGAGTGGATCGGAGGGGGAGAGAAACGGGCAGCGTTAGTTGTCTTGCAGTTCTTTCAGTGCGCACCGGAGTGTGTGTGTGTGTGTGGGGGGGCCCGGGCTGCTATTCCCCTACAATCCGCCCCTGGGCATAGTGCCCTGTGATTGGAGGAAAGCTGATTTTGTTTCATTGTTTAAAAAGGGAGCAAGATCCAAACCAAGAAATTATAGACATGTGAGCTTGACTTTCATAGTGGGTAAGATATTAGAAGGGTTACTTACATTTTATGAAAGAATAAGTAGTAATTTGGACAGGGGAATTGCTGTAGATGTAGTATACTTGGATTTGCAAAATACTTTGATACAGTGCCTCACAACAGGTTATTGCATAAATTAAAAGGCTTTGGTTTGGGCGGTGTTATCTATACATGGATTGAGAACTAGTTAAATGATAGATGGTAGAGAGTTGTTGTAAATGGAGCCTTTTCAGATTGGTCTAAAGATATAAGTGGGGTGCCACAGGGTTCAGTCCTGGGCCCATTGCTTTTTAATTTGTTTATTAATGATCGAGAAGTGGGAATTAAAAGTAGCATCTCAATCTTTGCTGATGACACTAAGCTATCTAAGGAAATATGTACAGAGATGGATGTTTTTTCTCTGCAGAAGGATTAAATAAACTGAGTGAATGGTCAGTAAAGTGGCAGATGAAATTTAATGTAGATAAATGTAAGTTTATTCATTTGGGCTGTAGAAACAAACTTGCTACATATACTCTAAATGTGAAACAACTTGGAGAATCCTCATTAGAGAAAGATTTAGGAGTGCTGATAGACGATAGACTTCATAGCAGTGTGCAGGGTCACTCAGCTGCTGCAAGAGCAAATAGGGTACGAGCCTGCATAAAAAGAGGTGTAGATGCAAGGGATGCTAATATTATCCTACCTCTGTATAAATCCTTGGTTAGGCCTCATCTAGAATATGGAGTACGATTTTGGATGCCAATTCTTAAAAAAGACATTGTTGAACTGGAAAAGGTGCAGAGATGTGCAACAAAACTGATATAGGGATTGGTGGATCTGAGTTATAAAGAGAGACTAGCCAAACTGGGTTTGTTTACATTAGAGAAGAGACGTCTAAGGGATGATATGATTACCATTTACAAATGCATTCAAGGTCAATACAAAGAACTAGCCAAATAATTATTTACGAAAACAGCTGCGCTAAGAACAAGAGGTCATCCATTAAGACTTGAGGAAAGGTGCTTTCGACTAAAACAAAGGCAGGGATTCTTTATAGTAAGGCCAGTTAAACTATGGAATTTTTTGCCTTGGCATGTTGTACTTGCAGATAATACAACTGCTTTCAAAAAAGTAATGGATGCCTATATAGCACAGAACAATACTGAAAATTATGGCAGATGGCTTCAAAGCAGATAGGATGTTGATGCAGGGAAATATCTGACTGCCATTTGGAGTCAGGAAGGATTTTTTTACCCACTTGGAGCTAAATTAGAAATTGCTCCAGAGGGTTTTTTTTTTTTGCCTTCCTCTGGCTGGACTTGATGGACACGTCTTTTTTCAGCCTCATCAACTATGTTACTATGATACCTTTGACTCCCTCCTCAATCTGTCCTTTGCCTCCCTGTCAAACTCTATACAGCCATGAGACTTTGCCAACTTCTTCAAAGTCAAAGTATAGTCCATTTGGGAAAATATCCCTTTTGTACGAGCTAAATTCACTTGCCTTGCTGGTCTACTGGTGAGTGGCAGCCATCTGTTCCTGCCTCCTGCCAGAGTATCCAGGACAAGAATCCAAGCAGGGGCACAGCTGATTGGGTGAGTCTATTTACTGTGACCTCCTGTAACGGTTTGTTTGACACACAGACACAGTGGTTTAGGATAAACCACAGTTTTTTTGAAATCACAGTAATAAAATAACCTTCACAGTTCCTGTAGTATATCAGCAGAATAGTACACACGACAGGTTATAGATACATATGCCTACACAGGTCCAGCATAAACATAAAGTCTACAACAGTCTATACTGACACAGGTCAGGCAGATATGAAGGATTCCCAGGAGCAACAACACTTGCACTCTGCAGACGTATAACCGGAGGCAACCGGTGGCTCACCTGCCGGAACAGTAACGAAGGCAAACACATGCACTAAGCAGAGGCAGTAACGGAGACTAGGCCCAAGGTAAACTGCCGTAGCAGTAACGGAGACAACACTTGCACTCTGCAGAAGTATAATCGGAGGCAACCGGTGGCTCACTGC
This sequence comes from Rhinophrynus dorsalis, assembly GCA_037306005.1. Lineage (NCBI taxonomy): Eukaryota > Metazoa > Chordata > Amphibia > Anura > Rhinophrynidae > Rhinophrynus > Rhinophrynus dorsalis. The sequence continues at coordinate 253,591,484 of CM074721.1, forward strand.
CGGAGCAGTAACGGAGGCGGACACTTGCACTTAGCAGAGGCAGTAACGGAGACTAGGCCCAAGGTAAACTGCCATGGCAGTAACGGAGACAACACTTGCACTCTGCAGAAGTATAAACGGAGGCAACCTGTAGCTCACTGCCGGAGCAGTAACGGAGGCAGACACTTGCACTTAGCAGAGGCAGTAACGGAGACTGGCCGCTGGTACTCTGCAGGAGGAAATGAACCCAATTGCCAGACAGTCAGAATGTCGCCTAGGCGACACAGCACTGGAACGCCAACCAAGCCGGGTAGAATCACGGAGCAGGAACGTCAGCCAAGCCGGGTCGGATCACTGAGCAGGAACGTCAGCCAAGCCGGGTCGGATCATGGAGCAGGAATGTCAGAAGAATAGTCAGGCAATCCAGGTCGGTACACAGGGGCAGTAGACAATATGCAGAGTAGTCAGGCAGGCCAAGTCGGTACACTGGGAATCACTGAGCAGAAATAAGCACTGGCACAGGAACACCACGAAAGGGCACCGGCAGGGTGCACATAGCCCAGTATATAAAGGTCATACTGGGCGGGACTAACACACGGTAGCCAATGGGAGCAAGGCACAGGCTAGACTGACAGAAAAAAACAAAAAGGGCACGGGCACCGTGATACCTCCACAACACTATTGGTCATGATTTCCTCCTCTAAATTCTTCACTCCTTAGGAATTCATAACTTAGCACTGGACTAGCTATCTTCATATCCAACTGACCAATCCTTCAGTGTCTCCACTGCCACCTCTTCATTCATCCCATCCACCTCTCTGTTGGTGTTCCTTAAGGTTCTGTTCAAGGACTGCTTCTGTTCTCTCTTTACACAATAACACTTGGTGAACTTATTAACTCATTCAGACTCAAATATCACTTCTGTGCTGATGACATCCAGCTTTATATATCTGCACCTCAACTTCTGATATTCAACCTAAAGTCCTAGATTGCCTCTTGGCTATCTCAGACTGGATGGCTCATAGGCACCTCAAGCTCAACAGGTCTAAAACGGAGCTAATCCTCATCCCACCTAGGCCAGACCCAGTAGTGCCCTTACAGGTAACTGTAAATGGCACTACTACAAATCCAGTGTCAGAAGCACGGTGCCTAGGGGTGATAATTTACATTGCTCTCTCATTCTCTCCTTATATTAATGCCATATCTAAATCCTGCAGCTAAATCCTTAGTAACATAGCAAAAATCTGCCCCTTCCTCTGTTCTACCACAGCTAAAATTTGTACACAGGCACTCATCCGTTCCCGCATGGACTACTGTAACCCTCTTCTCTCTGGTCTTCCTGCCTCACAACTCCTTCCACTTCAACCCCGAATGCTGCAGCACTAATTACCTTATTGTCACCTAGGTTTGTCCCTGCCCCCCTCCTTCTCAAATCTCTCCAATGGCTGCCAATCATACTCTAGATCTCCTACTAAATTTTACTTCTCTCATTCTAGACCCTTCTCTCCTCTACCCATTCCTACATTTCCACTCTGATCTCCTGCTATACCCCATGCCACCATGTACAATCAGCCAATGAGAGTGTTCTCTCAGCTCCTTTTGTGTCTACAACCATCTCAGATATCACACCTTTTTCTCTCATTGCTCCTTATCTATGGAATGCTCTACCTCCCACCACGCACCACTGTGCCTCTCTTACGGTCTACTAGTCAGTTTAAAATTGTACTTCCTCAACAAATCTTAAACAAATTAGATGGCACTGACTTTGTACAACTAAGACTTTTATAATTTACTAGCTTTATTTATGTGTCCCTTATCATGACCAGAACTCTAGCACTGTATTCAGCACTTGACCCTTATGTACTCTGTATTTCTCCCATTGCCACTTTGGATTGTAAGCTTTGGGCAGGGATCTCATTTCCATTATTTCACTTTGCAAAGCACTTGTAACCCTGTATTGTGTAAACCCTTAAATTGTGAACTTGTGGCACTACGTAAACAAACATATTCAGTAATTCTGCTAAAGAAATAGAGAACCTTATACAGCACCAAACCCACCTTCATACAGTGGGAATAAGGACACTTATTGTGATGGTACCAACGACTGGGTGGGATACACAGTTAAAAACAAGAAATAAAATGTAACTTTTATTCAAAATATAATAAAAATAGAAAACAGGCATATTAAAAACAAAATATAACACTGCTCGTTCTAGTGGATTTATTGGACCACCTCATATTGCTGGCACCATTATCCACGAGGCTCTGTTACACACTAAATATGAAAGCAATACCAAGAAAATTCCAGATTATAGTATGCTTCTTATCAGGAATAGTTCTCCTTTGGTACAATAATATAGCCTAATTCTTTGTATTTAGGAGGAGCATTAGTTAAAGACAGCACACTCCTAAAATTATTAGTGTGTTCACGCAACTGATACAATGTGTACTGCTTGTATGTTGCAAACAAGCAGATTCATATAATCACATTCTCATAGCTGACACCGCTTGGCACATAGGTTGTATATCTTAAACATAGTAGTTGTATAGTCTTAATGTGTCAGTATATAACACAGTGTATCCATTAAATGCAACACGAATACATTGACATAGAGAACAGACTAGTCTCTGCACAATTGTGCTTATATATTTATACCACACTTTGAAACCTACTTTCTTGCATATAAATGATTTGTGGCATGAATGCATGAATCTTGTAGTCAGTATATCAGATATGTTAGGTAAGCAGACACATTGATTATCTTAGTGTAATAGATTGTCAATAGGATACAGATCAAAGACTATCAAGAATGGAATAAGGACACAGATTACTGACTTCTGTATTCTCTTTCATTCCAAGAGCTGTATACACTGCACTAATGTATCCATAGCTGTTAGGGCTGCATGTAAGGAGGTGTCTATTACCTAATTATTTTTGAAGACTATACCCCCTTTACCTTCATTTTTATGTGACCGACTTTTGAAGCTATTTGTATGTCACAGGTTTCTTGATAGTCTTTGATCTGTATTCTGTTCTTTAAAACATACAAGTAGTACACATTGTATCAGTTGCGTGAACACACAAATATGTTTAGGAGTGGGCTATCTCTAACTAATGCTCCTCCTAAATACAAAGAATTAGACTATATGATTGTACCAAGGGAGACCTATTCCTGATAAGAAACATACTATAATCTGGAATTTCCTTTGTATTGCTTTCATAGTTAGTGTGTAACAGAGCCTCATGGATAATGATGCCAGCAATATGAGATGGTCCAATAAATCCACTAGAACGAGCAGTGCCATATTTTGTTTTTAGTTCACCTTATATATTGTTATTATATTTTGAATGAAAGTTACATTTTATTTCTTGTTTTTAACTGTGTATCCCACCCAGTCGTTGGTACCATCACACTAAGTGTCCTTATTCTCACTGTATGAAGGTGGGTTTGGTGCTATATAAGAGTCTCTATTTCTTAGCTTTACATTGCAACTTTCGAACCAAGCACATTCCCTCTAGCTCTTGAAGCACTTCCATTACTCATTTGGGTGGTGCACTATATCCTGTATTTTTGATATTCAGTAATTCATTCATTAAATCCATGGGTATTTGGGGAATTTTGATTTTTCCAGTATGCTTTATTCCATAATTACATCAACTGGATTTATGCTTGAAGTCAAATGTGTTTTTAAGGCACAGACTGAAAATGTACCACAGCAGCTGAAGCTTGGTAAATATTGGCAGCTGTTTAGAGAGCAGCACTGAATTACTAACACACAGGTGTCGATACATACCCCTGGCTAATAACAAGGGAGAATTCACACCTCAGTGTAGAATTAGTGAGTTAACTTTTAGTTTGAGACAAATTTGTAGTTAATTCATAGCTGCAGGTGATGATAACTATGTGAGAAATGCCAATAGTCACTTCATAAGTGCACTGCTGGTGGCCACAGGTGTAATCTTTTACAATTCTAGCACCATCAGTCAATTAATAAATGGGCCACAATGTTTCTTCATATTAACAAATAAAAAGCTCTTAAAACACTGCTTCTCATAATGATTTTTAAACTACCTCAGATGATCTATATTTTGATTTCTTCATGCTTCTATATCTTGGTAACATACGTTTTTTTAAATAATATGATATATTAGATATCAGTATAAATAGGGGTGTTGGGCTTTGCCTAACATCGCTTTACCCCTGAAGAGGTTGGTGTCCCATGAAAGCACTAGGGTAATCGGCAGACACTCGCTTTGGATCTGATCCCTCCCTTCCTCCCCTGTGAGGTTTCTGTCTAGCGTGTTCTAAGCCGGTGCTACCTCAGGCACTAGTATCTTACATCCCTGAAATGCTGGGAAGGCATCCCATGTGGCTCGGAGGCATAAAAGAGCTACTAGGAGGACACAGTTTGGGGGGTAGTGACCCCGAGATGCCTTCTTACTAAGTTAGTTTATTGTGAGTACTTTTTTTATCTTGTATTTTATTATTGTAATACATTTTGTTACATTTAGATATTTCCACTGTTTTGTCTCATTCCCTTTTGAGCACTGACTACAATAAATGAACTATTAAATGGAAATCACAGCAAAATATATTAGATGATAACAAATGGTCCCATAAGCTGACCCAGCTTGAAGTCAAAATGAATTATCCATTTGTATGCAAGGTATGGATCAATGTGTTGTTCAGCAATGTAGAACACAAAGGGTTAGCACATTGCTTACTCTACTGTCATTCATCGGGTTAAGCACCCATGTGATCTCATTTGCTGTCTCTTAACTTTCACAAGCTTTCACTGATCACAGATGTATTACAGCTTCCTGCCTGGCACAGCTACAAATGTGCAGATGCATCCTCACCAGCAGCAGGTCTCCTCATCCCCACATTATCCTAGACATTAGGGCATTATATTCATGCAACCACACTGAAGTTCATAGAACCACCATTCCATAGTGTAAATGTCATTTTACATATCATCCACTTTTTGCAGTTGATTTTGGTTTTGTTTTACAGCTCTTATGGATAGAGAAATATAATTGCTTTCGTTAACTGTTGAAATCTCTAAAAATAGCAGTGTGTGGGTTGTAATTGTAACCTTGTTCTAGAATCTATTAGCTATAAAAATAATTTATATTTTGAATTTGGCTTTTATGTAACATTTCTCAGCCATTCCCTGCTATTAGTCATAAATTAAAGTTTTTTTTTATCTTAAAATGTTTTTGCTAGCATTATAGCCATAGCTAACATCAACCAGAGAGTATAGTTTCAGACATTAAATACATATAAAAATCCAGTGACATGGAGACGTAGCGGGAGTAAATCATTACTGGTCAATATCAGTATATAATATCAATCAGAACTTCAGATCACTACTTCACAATTCCTGTAGCAGTTATCTGGTAGTTTATTATCCACTACATTCATATTATCTTTCTGACCAGTACCACCAATGATTTATTTTTTCCCTTTAGATAACATTGAGAGTGAGAATAGCTCTTGAAGTGTTACATATCTTTTGCTCACCACTATTAAATTCAAGGTGTGTAGAATGCTGATGGAAACGTTTCTGTGGGCTAGTATTGGAACACAGGCCATAGTGGCACTATGGGCATCTTTTTTCTGTTTTGAGTAGTAATTGATATAGTCTCTTTCCTAAAACATAACTTCTAACCTATTGTATTCCACACCAGGGACATTTTAATGCATGGATATACCAAGGGGCTTACTGTTTCAGGGGCCTCAGCCACCACACCTTGTATTCTTAACAGTCCCAGATTTACATAAAGTGCCCAATTTATTCCTGTAATTAGATGATCTGTGACAAGTGAATCTGTTCTCGGTGTTCAACATATACATATGGCTGACTTTCTCACAAATATGAAAGGAAGAAGAGCAAGGTTCCAGTTAAACTTAAAGAGGAACTACAACCCCGCAATAACTTTACATGTATTCAGTCTTCATCTGGCGACTAACTGCTTAGTAGCGCTAGTCGCCAGAAATATTACCTGGTTCCAAAGATTTTGCAGTTTTTCTGATGCTCACAGGAGCAGGAAGCACGGACATCTCATCACAGTGACATCTGTGCGCCTGTGCTGTCAGTCCCTTTTGGAGCCAATAACTCAAAAGTTATTACAGCTCAAAGTTTAATTTTTTAGGTGCAATATCACAGTGGCCTGAAATTGTACAGTGGCACTGTTGTTACACCATCCTATGGAGAGCTGTGGTCTGTAAACCATAAATCTTCATAGGATGGTGTAACAACAGCACCACTGTACAATTTCAGGCCACTGTGATATTGCACCTAAAAAATTAAACTTTGAGCTGTAATAACTTTTGAGTTATTGGCTCCAAAAGGGACTGACAGCGCAGGCGCACGGACGTCACTGTGACGAGATGTCTGTGCTTCCTGCTCCTGTGAACATCGGAAAAACTGCAAAATCTTTGGAACAAGGTAATATTTCTGGCGACTAGCGCTACTAAGCAGCTAGTCGCCAGATGAAGACTGAATACATGTAAAGTTATTGCGGGGTGATAGTTCCCCTTTAAGAGGATCCTAAATGTTAACATATATTTGGGTGCCTCTACTCACTATTCTTCCTGGGGGTCTCAGGGTTCTTAAAATTGCCTTGTTCATAACATCATAACTTCTTCTGTCTCTGTTCTACACAATAATGTCACTAATTATCTTGTGGAATAATACTATCAGAGTTAGTGCTGAATTTACAGCTCTGATAACCCTACAAATGATACCATAGAGTGACACCCCCTGTCTGTGTTTAACCTTTCTTCAAGTCCCTTGACTGTTGCCAGTCACATAAAATACCCTTAGATTATAACAAATAAGCCATGAAAAGCTCTTAAATAAACTGTATGACAAAAGGGTATGTAAACTAGTATACTGGCCAAATTACTATATAAACTGAACATTAAAATATTATATAAACTCGCTTGTAAACCAGCCAACCATAAACCTGGAGTTCTTGTCTGGTGCAGGGGAACTGTGTCACACCCACAGTTAAGCAGATTGCATGTGGCCAGAATTGTTGATGTCTGCTTCACAATCTGACACCTCAGGGGTTTGCTACTTTGCTCAAAGGGATAGTAATACTTAAAATGTAAAAAAAAATACGTTGTAGGGTTTATCCCCCTGAGTAAAACAAGAGTACTCCCACTGCTGAAATGTGTTTTATTCAAAAGTTATTACAGCTCAAAGTTGAATTTTTTAGGTGCACTATCACAGTGGCCTGAAATTGTACAGTGACACTGTTGTTACACCATCCTATGAAGATTTATGGTTTACAGACCATAGCTCGCCATAGGATGGTGTAACAACAGCGCCACTGTACAATTTCAGGCCACTGTGATATTGCACCTAAAAAATTCAACTTTGAACTGTAATCACATTTGAATAAAACACCTTTCAGCAGTGAGAGTACCCTTTTTTACTCAGGGAGATAAATACTACAATATATTTTTTTTTTAGATATTAAGTATTACTATCCCTTTAAGGGGAAATCCCACAGTAAATATAATTTAATTTACTGTCAAGCAGTGGAAGGTCTTCAAATATTCCCAGAAAAGTTTAACTCTTTGAAACAAATCTGCAATCAAGAGTCAAGGAAAACTTGCAGACATAACTGTATAAGACTGAAAGAGCAAAACGTTTCAGCTATCTTCAAACCATTCAGTGCGAGGTATGAACTTGTCAGAAAGCGACACATGTTTTTAGAGAAAAGACAGCCAAAATATGCTGAATGAAGTTAATTCTCATTATTTGGCTTCTAGTAGGAATGAGCATCATTTTTCACCTCAAAAACGAAAGATGAAAAACAGTATCTCCCTCCTTCTGTGAGAATTTCCAAGGAAAGTGCAATTTTTTTAATTGCATAGAAAATCAATGATAATAATATTAATCACCCCTTGTAGAGAGTTTCCTCTACATATCCCCACTGTGCTAAAGAATAAAAAGGCCATTTTGTCAGTCTCTGCATAGAAAAGGAAAGGCAGTAGTGTTGAGCGAGCATGCTCGGCCGATGCTCGGTTCGTCTCGAGCATCGCTCTGCTCGGCACATGGCGGTACTCGTACGAGTACCGCATGTGCTCGCCCGCCATGTTCGGGTCTCCTCCCCGCACGTTTCGCGCCTGCTGCGCAGCCAATAAACGTGCAGGGAGGCTCTGACATCAGTGTAATGCCAGCAGCCATGTTGGCTGCTGGCATTACACTGATTGGCTGGCCAGAACCCGTGATCGGGTGCTGTATGGCACCTGACCAGCGAGTTCGGCTCAGTCTTAGCCAGGGAGAGATGAGGATAGGAAGGGAAAGTCAGTGTAGGGAGAAGAAAAGCAAATTTGTTAAAAAAAAGACCCAAAAGTCCTTTTTAGGACTACTGTGTGTGGGGGCAGCAGTTTATTTTGTGTGTGGGGAAAAAAAACAAAAAAAAAAAAACTTCATATATTCTGTTTAGTGTGCAAAGTTGCAGATTAGAGGACATTCTGTTTAGTGTGCAAAGTTGCAGATTAGAGCACATTCTGTTCAGTGTGCAAAGTTGCAGATTAGCAGCACATTCTTTTTAGTGTGCAAAGTTGCAGATTAGAGCACATTCTGTTTAGTGTGCAAAGTTGCAGATTAGAGCACATTCTGTTTAGTGTGCAAAGTTGCAGATTAGAGCACATTCTGTTAAGTCTTCAAACTGTAAAATATCAAAGTCACATATTCCATTCAGTGTGCGTCGCCGCAGTTTAGCAGCACATTCTGTGTACTGTGCACAGTTTCAGAATAGGAAAAAATACTGTTAAGTCTTCAAACTGTAAAATATCAAAGTCACATATTCCATTCACTGTGCGTCGCCGCAGTTTAGCAGCACATTCTGTGTACTGTGCACAGTTTCAGAATAGGAAAAAATACTGTTAAGTCTTCAAACTGTAAAATATCAAAGTCACATATTCCATTCAGTGTGCGTCGCCGCAGTTTAGCAGCACATTCTGTGTACTGTGCACAGTTTCAGAATAGGAAAAAATACTGTTAAGTCTTCAAACTGTAAAATATCAAAGTCACATATTCCATTCACTGTGCGTCGCCGCAGTTTAGCAGCACATTCTGTGTACTGTGCACAGTTTCAGAATAGGAAAAAATACTGTTAAGTCTTCAAACTGTAAAATATCAAAGTCACATATTCCATTCACTGTGCGTCGCCGCAGTTTAGCAGCACATTCTGTGTACTGTGCACAGTTTCAGAATAGGAAAAAATACTGTTAAGTCTTCAAACTGTAAAATATCAAAGTCACATATTCCATTCAGTGTGCGTCGCCGCAGTTTAGCAGCACATTCTGTGTACTGTGCACAGTTTCAGAATAGGAAAAAATACTGTTAAGTCTTCAAACTGTAAAATATCAAAGTCACATATTCCATTCAGTGTGCGTCGCCGCAGTTTAGCAGCACATTCTGTGTACTGTGCACAGTTTCAGAATAGGAAAAAATACTGTTAAGTCTTCAAACTCTAAAATATCAAAGTCACATATTCCATTCAGTGTGCGTCGCCGCAGTTTAGCAGCACATTCTGTGTACTGTGCACAGTTTCAGAATAGGAAAAAATACTGTTAAGTCTTCAAACTGTAAAATATCAAAGTCACATATTCCATTCAGTGTGCGTCGCCGCAGTTTAGCAGCACATTCTGTGTACTGTGCACAGTTTCAGAATAGGAAAAAATACTGTTAAGTCTTCAAACTGTAAAATATCAAAGTCACATATTCCATTCAGTGTGCGTCGCCGCAGTTTAGCAGCACATTCTGTGTACTGTGCACAGTTTCAGAATAGGAAAAAATACTGTTAAGTCTTCAAACTGTAAAATATCAAAGTCACATATTCCATTCAGTGTGCGTCGCCGCAGTTTAGCAGCACATTCTGTGTACTGTGCACAGTTTCAGAATAGGAAAAAATACTGTTAAGTCTTCAAACTGTAAAATATCAAAGTCACATATTCCATTCAGTGTGCGTCACAGCAGTTTAGCAGCACATTCTGTGTACTGTGCACAGTTTCAGAATAGGAAAAAATACTGTTAAGTCTTCAAACTGTAAAATATCAAAGTCACATATTCCATTCAGTGTGCGTCGCCGCAGTTTAGCAGCACATTCTGTGTACTGTGCACAGTTTCAGAATAGGAAAAAATACTGTTAAGTCTTCAAACTGTAAAATATCAAAGTCACATATTCCATTCACTGTGCGTAGCCGCAGTTTAGCAGCACATTCTGTGTACTGTGCACAGTTGCAGATTTGCAGCACATATTCCGTGTAATATGAAGAAGGCGGGTAAAAAGGGACGGGGAAGTGGACGTGATCCTGATAGTTCAGGGCGCGGGTCAGGACGCGTAGAAACTGCGCCTGGTGCCAGAGCACAAGACAGAAAGACATCCACCATACCTAGCTTCATGTCTCATTTTACAGGGCGTCGCAGGACATCACTCTCGAGGTCCGACCACTGCGAACAGGTGGTCGGTTGGATGTCAGCTGATACTGCTTCCAGTCGGTTAAGCACCACCCTGTCTTCCACCAAGTCCACTCTCAGTAGCCAAGAGTCTGGTCAACATAATCCTCACTCTGATCATCCTTCCTCCCACCATAGAGGGTCTGGTCAAAGAAGTGATCCCACACTGGGATATAGTGAGGAGCTCGTCTCATCACCAATCCTTCATTTGACCCTCTCTCCAAGCACGCTTGCAGAGGAACATGACATCTTGTGCCCTGATTCACAACCTCTAGAGGGTACCCAATCACAAGAAGATGACAGATGTGAACGGCATTTAAGGTCAAAGGAAGTAGTGGATGATGATGATGATGAGACACAGTTGCCATTAAATCAACCACTATTACTGTCTCAAGACCTTGATGAGGAGGATGATATACAGTTGTCAATGACTGAGTATGTGGTGGGATCAAGACATGAGGAGGATGATCAGAGTGAGGAAGTGGAGGAGGACTTGGTGGACGATGAGGTGACTGACCCCACCTGGGAAGGTGTAGAGCCGAGCGATGACAGCAGTCCTGAGGGTGAGCCATCTGCAGCACCGCAACAGGCTGGAAGAGGCAGTGGTGTGGCTACAGAAAGAAGGAGGACCGCACCAAACCGGCCCGCAAATGTTCCACGGAGCACCCCCTTGCGTAAATCTCCCTTGCCAAGGGGTAGGTGTTCCGCGGTATGGCGTTTTTTTAAGGAAAGTGCGGACGACAAAAGAATTGTAGTTTGCAACCTGTGCCACACCAGAATGAGCCGAGGCATGAACACTAGAAACCTCACCACCACCAGCATGATCCGACACATGGCATCCAAGCACCGTAATAAGTGGGAGGAACGCCTGGATCGCCCATCTGTGTCTGCAGGCCACACCACTGCCTCCTCTTCCCCTGTTTTCGGTGCCGGCCAATCGCCTGTCGAAGGCGCAGGCCCGCATACCTCCCGCCCTGCACCTGTACCATCTGAAGCACCATCAGCGACCACATCCACTTCCCTGTCCCAGCACAGTGTCCAAATGTCGTTACCCCAGGCATTTGAGCGCAAGCGAAAATATCCAGCCACCCACCCACAGGCCATAGCACTAACCTCACACCTTTCCAAATTACTGGCCATCGAAATGCTGCCATTTAGGCTTGTGGAGACTGAGTCCTTCCGCAGCCTGATGGCAGCAGCTGTCCCTCGGTACGATGTCCCCAGCCGCCACTACTTTTCCCGGTGTGCCGTCCCCGCCTTACACCACCATGTGTCCCGTAACATCACCCGTGCCCTGACCAACGCAGTTACTGGGAAGGTCCACTTAACGACTGACACATGGACAAGTGCTTGTGGCCAGGGACCCTACATTTCCCTGACGGCACACTGGGTGAATGTTGTGGAGGCTGGGAGCGACTCGGACCCTGGGATGGCACAGGTGCTACCCACGCCGAGGATTGCGGGCCCTACCTCCATCAGGGTTTCCTCCAGCACCTACGTTATTGGCTCCTCCTCCTCCGTTTCCACCTCCGAATTCTCTGCGCGCAGCGCCACTCACCCATCAGCCGGTAGCTGGAAGCAGTGTAGCACTGCAGTGGGGAAGCGTCAACAGGCCGTGCTGAAGCTGATCTGCCTTGGGGACAAACAGCACACGGCCTCAGAGCTGTTGCAGGGGATTAGTCACCAGACCGAGCAGTGGCTCTCGCCACTCAACCTGCAACCAGGCATGGTTGTGTGTGATAATGGGCGTAACTTGGTGGCGGCTTTGGAGCTCGGCAAGCTCACACACGTACCATGCCTAGCGCATGTATTTAATTTAGTGGTTCAGCGATTTCTAAAAACCTACCCCAATTTGCATGATCTCTTGACCAAGGTGCGCCGCGTGTGTGCACATTTCCGTAAGTCATCTACAGCTTCAGCCGGCCTGTTGAAGCTGCAGCAGCGCTTACAATTGCCAGCTCACCGGCTGCTGTGTGACGTGAGCACGCGCTGGAACTCCACCTTCCACATGTTGGCCAGGCTTTGTGAGCAGCAGAGGGCAGTAGTGGAGTACCAGCTGTTACACGGTCGTCGCCTCTCCGTTCAACTTCCTGTAATCAGAAGTGAGGAGTGGGAATGGATGTCAGACCTCTGTGAGGTTTTACGCAATTTTGAGGAATCGACACAGATGGTGAGCGGCGATAACGCTATTATCAGTGTAACCATCCCACTTCTGTGTCTACTGAAACGCTCGCTGCTCACAATTAAAACCAACGCTTTGCATGTGGAAGAGGTGGAAATGCGGGAGGAAGAGCTTACACAAGGTGATAGCCAGAGCACCATCACTTCGTCTTCTCAGCGACAATTGGAGGAGGCGGAGGAGGAGGAGGAGGAAGACACGGTTGCCTCCGCTACAGAGGGTAGCCATGGAACTTTAGTTCCATCTCTTCAGCGTGGGTGGGCAGAAGAGGAGGAAGAGGATGAGGAGATTGAGAGTCATCGTCCTGGTGAGGACAGCGAAATCTTGCCTGTTGGTACTCTGGCACACATGGCTGACTTTATGTTAGGCTGCCTTTCCCGTGACCCACGCGTTATACGCATTTTAGACAACACGGATTACTGGGTGTTCACCCTTCTGGACCCCCGCTACAAAGAGAATTTCTCATCTCTCATTCCTCTGGTGGAGAGGACAAGCAAAATGGTGCAATACCAGAAGGTTCTTGTTGAAAAATTGCTCCAAAATTTTCCATCTGACAACGCTGGCGGCAGAGTACGTGCTACCTTGGCCAACCGAGAAGGGGAGAAAAGGGGAGCACACAGCAGTTCCGACAAAGGCAGGGCAACACTCTCCAAGGCGTGGGACACCTTCATGACACCCCGCCAGCACCCTCACCCTGATGCGCAGCCTAGTGTCACAAGGAGGGAAAAGTTTTGGAAGATGGTGAAGGAGTACATAGCAGACCGTGTTAGCGTCCTCAATGATCCCTCTGTGCCTTACAACTACTGGGTGTCCAAGCTGGACACGTGGTATGAACTGGCACTCTACGCCTTGGAGGTGCTGGCCTGCCCTGCCGCCAGCGTTCTGTCTGAGCGGGTATTTAGTGCTGCTGGTGGCATCATAACAGATAAGCGTATCCGCCTTTCCACCGACAATGCTGATAGGTTGACACTTATAAAAATGAACAAGGCCTGGATTTCCCCTGACTTCTCCACTCCACTGGAGGAAAGCCCCGGGGGAACATAAACTCACTTTATATATGTTATTTACAATGATGGGAATACTCTGTATTCCCATTCACCCCTTCCACCCAAAAAACGGGTATATGGTTGACTCTCTTCCATATACCCTGGGATATAATTTTTATATAGGGCCAGCTCACCAGCGGGCCCTGTGATATAATTTTTATATAGGGCCAGCTCACCAGCGGGCGAAGTTTGACAATTTTTCTATAGGTCAGCTCACCAGCGGGCCTTCTCATATAATGTTTTATTGGGTCAGCTCTCTAGCGGGCCCTCTCATATAATGTTTTATAGCGTCAGCTCACTAGCGGGCCTTCGCATATAATGTTTAGGATGGTCAGCTCCGCAGCAGACCCTCACCCATAATGTTTTAGATGGTCGGCTCAGCGCACGTTTCCCTCTTAATCATGGCCTCAGTTCAGAAAAATCAAGGAAATTTTTGGGAGAATTTGCCTCTGCGCACGTTTCCCTCTTAAACATGGCCTCAGTTCAGAAAAATCGAGGACATTTTTGGGAGAATTTGCAGATGAGATATAAGTAAATATACAGCAAATACTGTTTGGTAACAATTTTTCGCCTAAAGTCGTTTTTATTTGCCTTTTTGTGTGTTTTACGGTCAGTCTGTAAAAATGGCGTACTACGGGCGAAAGATCGTTCCCAGCAGCGATGTTGGAGTCCAAGATGCATCCAGACATCCTCCCTATGCTGTCCCTGAACCATTTCTGTGGTGTTTCCATCATTTTCTGCCCTTTTCCTATGGACCAGGCACCCTCCCCTCATCAGAGCAGGGGGTGCCTGGTGTAATGCTCGAGTCCTCCCATTGACTTCAATGGGGCTCGGGTGCTCGGCCGAGCACTCGAGCCTCCGGGGGTGCTCGGTCAGAGCACCCGAACACCCGAGCATTGGGGTGCTCGCTCATCACAAAAAGGCAGCTGAATTTTTGTTGCTACATGGTGTATTCAGACAGTGCAGATACTAGAGGCAGAGACATAAATAACACATAATTTTCGGACAGACAAAACATCACATCACATGCTAACAGCTCTCTTGGGTACTTTACAGTAACAATCAATACAGACTTCACTATGTCCACCAAATGTGCTGAGTGTGGGGTAAAAGGTAAGTAGGAGGAGTGCTATTGAAGCCATTTCCAATTAAGCCCAAAGTAGGTAAAAATAATTCCATCCTTACTCCAAATGGTTGTCGGATATTTTTGTGGATTATCATCCTATTTGTTTTTAAACTAACTGTCATCATTCTCAATATTTTTCTGAGATACAAAGGTATCCTTTACTTTTTTGCAGTATCTGCAAACACAGCATCCCAAGGCAAAGAATTAAATACTTTTACTGTCCTTACTGTAAAAAATATCCCTGCCTTTGTTTTAATCAAAAGTGCATTTTCTCTAGTCTTAATGAACGACCTCTTGTTTTTTGTTCAGTTCCTTGAATAAATTGTTCCTAAGACATTTCTTTCTTTTGGCCTCAAATATATCTGTAAATGGCAATAGTATCACCCCTTGCATGTCTTTTCTCTAATGTAAACAAACCCAGTTTTTTTTATAATTCAGATCAACCAATGCCTTTAATAGTTTTGTTGCATGTTTCTGCACTTTTTCCAGGTCAGTAATGTATTTTTATAGAAGAGGTGTGTAAAACTGTACTCCATATTCTAGATGAGGCCTTACCATGGTTATATATAGAAGAATAATTATATTCCCATCCAATGTACCTACCCCATTTTAATCAGTATAGCACCCAACTGGCTCTTGCATCAGCTAAGTGACATGGCATACTGCTGCTATGAAGTCTTCTGTCACATTATCACATTGTGTTTAACCTTTACCACTGGGAGTGTAAATACCTTTCACAATTCCTGACTGCAATTTACATCACACTCCTTTACCATTGACTCATCAAAGAACCTGGGTCTGGACTGAGCTATCTTATCTGACTGCTATTCTAAACAATGCATGGGTACTTGTATTTAAGAGCGATGTTTTCATATTTATCTGTATAACATGCCTGAGGAAGAGACCTAAGAGGCCTTGAAAGCTGGCATCCTAAATCTGCTTAGTTAGCCAATAAAGGTATCAACTTGACTACAATTGCCTCCTGTATTATCTATCATGACTTCTAAATCTTTCTCAAACAAGGATTCCACAAGTATTATCAGATTTAGTGTATGTGTGGCATGTTTGTTTCTGCAGACCAAATCCATAACCTTACATTTATCTATATTAAAACTGCATCTGTTACTTTTTCGCCCACTCAGTTTATCCAAATCTTTCTGCAGAGAAATAACATATTGCTCTGTATGTATTTCCTTATAAATCTAACATCAGTAAAGATTAAGACACTACTTTCAATACCCACTTCTAGATCACTAATAAACAAAATAAAAACATTGGGCCCAGGACTGACCCCTGTGGAGTATCGTTTTAAAACATTGGGTTTGAAAAATCTTGAGGATGCAAGCCACATTACCCATGTCGCCGTGTTGAAAAGTGTGACGAGAATCTCGCCCTACATAAAAGAGCAAGATCCTCATGTCATCTCCTTAAACGGTGCAGCACTGGCCACATATTAGACGTAAAAGAGCCTGGCTGGTAAAACACCTCCAATATTGCAGATTGCAGTGAATTACAAAGAAACTTGTTACTATTGCCATTTCATATGAAACAATCATTACAATGCTCTGCCAATGAGTGCTAGCTCTCAGAATTTAGCATGGTTAAACCTTTCAGTGCCAGAGAGGTCCACAATCATTGGGAACCTCTCTGGTACTCAAAGGTTCAACCATGCTACATGTTACATGGAATATGTCCCTCCATGCTCCACCCCTTCTAGTACAGATAAAGTAGAGACTGGGAGCAATGGTGATACAGCCAAAATGTTGCTGTATCTAAAAGAAAAACCTCAATATTCCATCCCTGAAAAGGAAAAAAAGTCACACGTGGACTACAGACTGAGAATCATGGCCATGCTATTCCTTATCATGGTCACAGTCTGCTAAGTGAGGCCATGCTATTAGTGATCAGGTGGCCTTTACAAATCTTTGTTCCAGCCAGTGTGCATTTTGGTGAGTTCTGTCTACATCCATAGGTCCTCTGTTAGTGTGGTTTTGAATGGGTGTGAATCCATCTACAGCACAAGTCTGGCTTCCATGTATGTGACAAAATGTGCTTGTTTATAAAATATTTAAGAGATAACCTTGAAAGTCTGTACAAGCAAACGTGCCTAAAACCACAAAACCATCAGTATTACAGCTTCCAAGTCCAACACCGGCTCAGTCACAGTCACTATTATCTACTTAGCAGAAACGCAGAACAACATCAACCACCCTAGCTAAGAGTGCCCCAGTGGCTTTTTGAGGCGCATCCCCACTGCCACCTACAACTAGTTCCATAATTGCATCTAGCCCCTGTAGAAGTAATATAAGTAGTGATCCATCAGGAATCCTTTGGTTTATGAGATCTACAGTATATGAACCCAAAAATACTTTACAGTCCTTGCAGCATCTTAACCACCTCTCCCATCACCAGCTTAAAATGGATGTCCATACCAACCTGCTAACATATACTTCATATGTCATATACCTTATTCTTCTAACAATTTTTTAAAACGTATGTTGCCATAGGACTCAGATAACTTCTGCTTTCAACTGCATTCTTTTCACTTCAGCACTCAGCAGCAGTGTTACAGCAGTAACGCATAGTCAGAAAATAGCAGAGGTCTCACTGGAATTTCATTGGTGGTAGCAAAAGTACATAAATTGTAAAGATTTTCTTTAATACTGGAAATTTTTATGAAAAAAAGAAAAAAAACGTTTTTTTTCCAAGGAAATTCCAGCAAAAGGGGAGTTTTTGACCATCCCAAGTTGCTAGTGTGACTATGAAGTCTAGACAGTTTTCAGCCATCCCAAGTTGCTAGTTATCACCTTAGCATAACTGTAAAAAGATTCCAGTTTAAAGGAATAATCAGGGTCTTGGTGCTGTATTCAGTAAAAGAAAATGCAATTTCTGGAGCAGATCAACTGCACCTTTTGGGATAAATGAAAGGTCCCTTTGACTTAAATGAAGCATTTTACCTATTGAATATTAGAGAGGTCTTCAACGCATTAAAAAGCCCTATTTAAATCCAAAGAATATGGGTAATTTTCAAATGTTCCCTATGGTGCAGTTTGTTTGTCACAAAAATGTACCTCTTTTCCTGCTGAATATGGCCCTTAGTGTCTGAATCTTATCTTATAAGAGATGCTGAAGGAGAGATTTCTTTCACCTTTGGGCAACTCTTGAAAGAGTTGTGGAGCCCTATTAAAATGTGCCTTCTTAAATGTTTGTTTCAAAATATTGTATAGTCACCCAGTATGAGACCTACTATGCAGTCTGTGACAGTGACTCAATTTTTATTGTTGTGGCCCTGTACTCCATCACATTGGATATGAACTGAAACAGTTATTAAGCTCATAAACAGCAGCATTTCAGCTTTAAATTGAACCATATAGGAATTACAGGCTTTTTACATAGTCCTTCCATTTTAGGGGGCCAAAAGTAATTGGACAATTGGCTGTTCAGCTGTTTCTTGTTTCATGTGTAGATGCATTGTGAGATCATTTGCAAGAGAGCTAACAAAATGTCTACAGGTGATTCTTGATGTAACATTTGCATTTGGAGTCTGTTGCTGTTGAAAGTAGAGCAGTCCATCATGAGAGTGAAAATATCACAATAAATTGATCAGTGTCGATGTCAAAACACTTGGCTACACCTTGTTTAACATGATGTATGAAAAGAAAATTATATGATTTAACTTCATTTGCTTGTGCATGGAATAAGGCAGGCCTATGGTGCTTGCTACAATTAGAGTTCTAATCATGGTGGACATTTTCTGCTCGTATGCACTACTACTATGTTATAGTGCACTCCCTGAAGTGTAGTCACTAACAGTAGGGGCTAATGCAAGTGGAGCTGCACTGGTGAAATTGTACATGTGTTATTCAGAGCAGATGCTCAGAGAGAGAGCCTGGCCACAGCTGGATTTCTCTGCAATGGAAGACTGACATACTATCAGTGCAGAAAAGCTGATAATGTAAAATTCTTCCCCTGCAGAAAGTCAGAAGAGATCATTCCCTCTGAAGCTGCACAGCTGTAAACTTGCTGAGGCTGATGTACAAAGTAGAACTGAAGTCATTCTAGTGCAAACCAGCTGCAACATAGGGACCATATAAAATGTCCTTAAATTTCTATTGATTTAAATTATTCTTTTAAACTCTTGTATCTATTGATACAGATGTCTTCAAAACATTTCTGGAGACGCCTCTAGCTTTCAACACATCAAAAGCCTAATTTAAATCAATGGGCGTTTTTATTTATCTCCAATGGTGCAGCTGATTTACACCATAAAACTCAGTTTTTTCTTAACAGTTCAACTTTGCTGGATGCTCAGATGCACAAAGAAAATATAGCAGACAAGACGGCTTCATCAAATCAACCAGATTGTCCAGTATGGCACATGGGCCATATGTTGAGCATTTCTGGCCTAGCCCCATGTCTGGTAATACCTGCTATAAATACACTAGGATAGAAATATAAAATGTATGGGATTCTATAAAATTACCAATGATCTTATGAAACAATCACAAGCAAAGTAAGTATACAATGTCAAAAAAGTTTTTAGGTAGAAGTGTTTATAATGTTTACAAATGTTTAAAGCAGATTTATCATTTTAGCCTATTACTTTTCTAAGAATTTTCTTCAGTATGAGCATGATTTTTTCTTCCTTATCGATGTGGTCTACCCCTAAGGCCTAATACCTCTTTCATATGGGCAATAGAACTGTTGCAGTCCTCTGCAACAGGTCTGACAGGCATGTATGTTCACTCACCTCTCTCCAACACTCCACCATGAATCAGAAAGCAGGAGGGGCTTTTATACTATCTTCCCCAAGGCAGCACCAGAAAATATTACTGGATGGACCCAGGCAGCACATTGTCAGGGGCAGCAATTTGCCACCCCAAGGTATGTTTATTTTGTGCACCACTGTCAGGTCTGTCAGTTTTTCAGTCTGTCCCATCAGTGTCACTGTCAGCGGCCAGGCGGCCCTATGCTCACTCAGGGGAGATGCCTGGAGCTGACTGCTTCATTGACATGTGAACAGAGGTGTAGCAGAGGCCCCCACAGCCCCCGACGGATTTGGGAGCCCCCAGAACTGTGGGCCATTATATTATAGTGGGGGTCCCTAGAAATTACAGTGCTCTGCTCTCCTCTGGCTCCGGCCCGCCCACTGAGTCTCTGTGCTCGTGGCCACAAGCTCAGGCTCAGCTGACGTAAATTGGGTGTGTACTGCTTGCTTTTTGTGAGAGCAAAGTCTGGGGACAGGCAAGAGGCAGGGTGATGTCACTCAGCTGTGTGTGATGCTTCTACATGATGTGAACCACGTGATGTGGTTTGCACGGGCTGCTACAATTCTGCAAATCAGGCATATTGATAGTCTACAGCTTATACCTGTATCCCCAACAACCTATGCCAGGACATTTATGGTTTCTTCTGAAGGTATGTATACAGCTTTAAATACTAACAAATAGAATGAAAAACGGTTAAGGGAAGATAGACCTTTATAAGTTTAGGAGCTATAATCCCTGAATCCAACGAATGACCCATTCAGGCTAAAGTTAAATCAATTAACAACATTGCAGAGATGCCGTAGTTAAAACATAACACAAAAAAAACTAATGATTAGGCTAATCCCATATATTAGTAAGGGTACTTCTAAAAACAGTATGCAATTCATTTTTAGAACTGTCCTTACTAATATATGGGATTAATCTAACCATTAGGGTGTTATATAATAAAGGTTATGTATTAATGACTGCAGCTCTCCAAAGTTGTTAATTGATTTAACATTGAATGGGTCACTTCATTGGATTCAGGGTGATAGCACCTAAACTTATAAAGGTCTATGATAGACACCAAGTGCAACCAAGTGTAAGAGCATAACTGATATTTAGTCTAAATATCAGTTATGCTCTTACACTTGGTTTGTGTCTACAGACATATTGTAAATCAGAGTGCATATTTTTACTGGCTGAAATAATTTGTGTCCATAGACAGCTTAAACCACCAGGAGCTGTGAATATGCACTCTGATTTGCAATATGTCTGTAGACACCAACCCAGTGTAAGAGCATTACTGATATTTAGACTAAATATGGATGTGGGCGTGGTTTTGGAGGGGCATCATTTCATCCTTGGACCCAGGCAGCACAATGTCTTGGGCCAGCACTGATGGAGGCCATGTGGGTTGGCCATTTGATGGAGGTTGAAATGAGCATTCCAACCTCCATCAACATTCATGTGTATGGCCTGCTGTTGAACATGCAGATATTCCTTATTACAGCTTTGCTAAGACCCTGAGGAAACTCAACAAAGTTGCAGCATGCTGGACTTTGGTGCAAGGTGATAGGCACCCATGAGAAAGCCATCAGCATCCAAGCATAGTACTTTCTACCATGGGATATAGATCGCAATGTTGGTGTTGCCCATGAGAAAGGAAATTACAAAGATGGAAAGAGATGACTTTGTTGACATTTAACTTATTAATGATGCATGCTTTATATGATCAAGTCAGAGAACTAAGGCATAGGTCGTTACAATAGATATATTTAATACAAATACTTTGACAGGTCCACTTAACCCATTGGATGTTAGAGAGGTCTTCACAATGCATTGGAGAAAGATCTTTAGGTAAGAAACAATGAAACACCCTGTGGAGAAATATTTCAGATGAGTTTTTAATTAAATGAATAATATGAAATACGATCTCTGACTGAATGCACTCATGTGAGATATAAAACAAGTCTTCTACCAATATGTTCTGTGGAGCTGGCAGTTAACTTTAAAGGGATAGTAATACTTAAAATGTAAAAAAAATATGTTGTAGGGTTTATCCCCCTGATTAAGACAAGGGTACTCCCATTGCTGAGAAATATTTTATTTAAAAATTATAACAGCTCAAACTTGAATTTTTTTAGGTGCAATATCACAGTGGCCTGAAAATTTACAGTGGCACTGTTGTTATACCATCCAATGGCGATTTATGGTCTACGGACAAGAGCAGTCCATAGGATGGTGTAGCAACAGCGCCACTGTATATTTTCAGGCCACTGTGATATTACACCTAGGGAATTCAAGTTTGAGCTGTTATAATCTTTTAATAAAATATCTCTCAGCAGTGGGAGTACCCTTGTTTTA
Organism: Rhinophrynus dorsalis; assembly: GCA_037306005.1. Lineage (NCBI taxonomy): Eukaryota > Metazoa > Chordata > Amphibia > Anura > Rhinophrynidae > Rhinophrynus > Rhinophrynus dorsalis. The sequence continues at coordinate 253,613,414 of CM074721.1, forward strand.
CTCAGGGGGATAAACCCTACAACATATATTTTTTTACATTTTAAATATTACTATCCCTTTAATAAACTGTAATAAAGGCCCTATTAGGGTCTACTGTTTAATTATTACGAAGTTGCAATTAGCACACATTTATCAAAATGTTCAGCCTGTAAAGCTTACTGATGAAACTAAGGAATTGCATGTTTCCATATTCATAAACTATCTCCCCTTTAGCTGTGTCTAGCCATGTTTCAGAGTTGGCTTGAATCCAAATTCATTTTTCCTCTTCACCCACGCCATGACTCCAGATGTGCAGTCAGAAGTCCAGATGTCTGAGAATGTGTGTTACATGAATATGATTAAAAGGCAAATGCCGCACATTTTCTTTACATATGTGGATAGTGCAAGCTGAAAATCCTTTTCCAGTTCCCCTTCCAAGTGGCTGCAACTTTTTGTAAACCAGAGTTAAGCAGCCTTTGGCTCGACAGCTGTTGATGGACTACAACTCCCATCCACCCCAACCAGACAGTGGATGGTTGGGGATGATGGGAGGTCGAGTTCTCAAAAAATTGTTGTTAATAATGATGCTTTTAACCCTTTCAGTGCCTCAAGGGCATACAATGTACATCCCTGTGGCAATGAAAGGGTTAAAGGAGGGCAGCTCTTTAACAAACACATCAAACTGTCATCTGGCTCTAAAGAGAGCTACAGGAAGGTCCCAGTATCATCAACTTCAGGTAGACAGTGCTGAGAATGTGAACTCTGACAGTAGAGGCAGCTATCAGAGCTTAGTGATGTGGCAACATATGAACACACCCACAGGAATACGACAATGGCTCATTAGCCTGCATTTCCATATGGAAATGAGCCATTGTTGATATGTGCAGCTGGTGTGGAAGAGTGCGTGAGAGTTTTTGTCAGAAAGCTCTACGTAATGACCAGGGCCGGTGCAAGGATTTTTGTCTACATAGGCAAAGGTGCATTTTGATGCCCCCCACCCCTGCCACCAGTCCCCTTCCTTTTGGATTCACACACGGTCAGGTTTTCCAATGGACGCACTGAAGGCCATATCACAAGGAGAGCAGACTCCTGCCCTGGAGCCTTCAGCAGCCTAACAGTAGCAGCCTGGGTACCCTGGGAATGCATACAGTTTTTTTGGGAAAATGTATGCAGTAGGGGGCAATCCAGGACCCTCTCGTGATCTGGGTTCCAGACTTTGTACTGCATTGCATCTTTAATCTGTGTGAGCACACCTCTCACAGAAAATGATCTCCAGGCCTGCCAGTTTGCCTCTCTGACACTAAATGTCCCTTTCCTCGCATTGTTAATGATGGAGGCATGATAATACCCCCTTGTTCATGGTGCCCATTGTGCCCTACCCTAAAAATGGCCCTGTCACAAAATTTTACACAACTGACCAACTTAAACATAATTGGTGATTACCCCTTATGTAATGTAGTATGAAAACATATCACTCTTATTCTAATATTACATGTAATCAAATTATATGTTGCCAGATATTACAATTAATACCATGACAATCACTGAAAGATTGTGTCTCGCAAAGCTAAGCACTGTCATAATCTGCCCTCTATGCACACAAATAGAATAGCTATGTGCTGACTTGCCTGCTGGTGATATTGTGCTCCTCTTCTTCCTGGCACAGCTCCTCCATGAGCACTGAGCACTAGGGGCTCGATTTAAAGGCAGCCGTTAGCAAAAAAAATCACTAACGGGTGCGTTAAGTGTCATGTTGCAATTCAAAGATCCGTCTAAACAACAGCTAACGGCAGTTGCAGAATCCTTACGGCCGATACACTAACGTGCATTCAGACACATGGAACAACATAGCCCAGAGCTATTCAAAGGCTTGCGGTACTGCTAACGGCTGAAAAAAAGACACACCTAACGGCTAAAAGTTAAGACCCACTTTTTTTAGCCGTTAGACACTTAACGGCCAAAACAAAACACCCGTTACAGAGGAAAACACACCAAATGCTTACCGCACAACCATGTAAATGGGAAAATTAACCCGTGCAATGCCAAAACAACACAAAAACATGCACACACAACACAAATCACTACACAAACAACAACAACCAACACCACAGGGACAACAACACACAAAAACAACAACACAACATGGCACGGAACAATGGGGGTCATCACACAAAGCGGACACCTGCAAATACAAGCTCACCTGGGCAACATCAACACGCCACCTGCACCCCACAACTGCACGTCCGCAAATGGCACACACAGAACAAGCACAACACACCACATCTTATAACACACACACACCTGCTAACACTTACCTGGACAAAAACAACTCACCATTGGTCAGCACTCACCTCATCAACACACCTACACAACGCCCTAGCAAGTACTTAAAGGGACAACTCAACACACTCACTTGTGGCTTGTTTTCCACTCAGGGAGGGAGAGAGAGATAGAGAGAGATAGAGAGAGAGAGACAGATAGAGAGAGAGAGACAGATAGAGAGAGCAAACAGTATGTTGGGTTACATATTGTTGCGAAGGCTGCGGAGAAGGCGTGCAAGGGAGAGAGCTGGGGAACATCAGCAACCTCCAAGCACGCCTCATCAACAGCCTCCACCTGTTGCAAGTGAGGAGGCTCTGGCTCAGCAGCCACACAGGAGCCCATCCCCACCCGGAGGACACCTGCCTGCAGATGCACAGCTGCAGCAACAGGATGCTCCCCAGCTGCCACAGGGACCCCTGCAGCAGCCCAGGATGCATAGACGACCACCAAGGCCCAGGGTATACCGTCCAAGGGTCACTCTCTTTGGAATGACCGATGACGAGGTTATTGATCGCTACAGGTTGAGGCCACACAGCATCATAGCCCTGTATGAGGTCATCAAGGAGCAGGTGGATCCCATATGCACCCATAACCATGCTCTAACTGGCCTTCAAAAACTCCTGTGTGCCATACACTTCATGGCAAGTGGCGCCTTTCAGTCGACAGAGGGTTACGCATCTGGCATGTCCCAGGCCACATTCTCCAGGGTGCTGGCCCAGGTCTTGCCAGCCCTCAAAGCCAAGGCCAGTACCTACATACGTTTCCCCATCACCGATATGGAGTGGACACATCTGAAGCAGGGCTTCTATGCAAGGGGAGGCATGCCCAGGGTCATGGGTGCAATAGATTGCACCCATGTCCGTATCAAAGCACCAGCACGTCAGGGACATATGTTCCTGAACCGCAAAAACTTCCACTCCATGAATGTGCAGATGGTGTGTGACAGCAACCTGGCCATAATGAATGTCTGTGCGAAATTTCCCGGGAGCTGTCACGATTCACATATACTCAGAAATTCATCTGTGCAGAGGGATTTCGAAAATGGGACCTATACAGGCGGATGGCTTCTGGGTGAGATAACAGCACCAAATGACACCACATACACATGTGCTAGTACGTTCACCACAGAAAACAACATTTACACAATATGTGCTCCTTGTCACACCATGTCACTCACTTTCCACAGGTGATGCTGGCTATGGATGCAAGCCATGGCTCCTCACCCCGGTCGCCAATCCCCAAAACGATGCCCAGGAACGATATAACCAGGCTCATGCCAGAACACGGAATGCCATTGAGCGGACCTTCGGCCTCCTCAAGTCCCGATTCCGATGTCTGGACCACTCGGGGGGAGCATTGCAGTATGCACCAGGCAAGGTCTGCGACATCATCGTGGCATGTGCCATCCTACATAATATCGCGGTGGACACCAGACTTATCGACGATGTCCATCCCCCACCCAGACCTGAAGACCCTGTGGATATCGTTGAGTGTGAGGAAACCCCAACAGGGATGCAGACAAGGGACAGATTGATCAGGGATCACTTCTGCTGTGAGTATAATACATGTATGCACACAATCCATGCATACACACCCACCACAACACACATGTTCTGTTTCACCCCACAGGATCAGTGACACAGCCCTGTCACTGGCTGCAGTATGGACCACCAGCATCAACTATTCCGTGGACCAGTCAGATTGGGCCTAGAGATTCCGAATACACCTGACAACCTGTCGTCCATGTTGATACTGCTACCTCAAGGATATCATGCATGCCCCCCCTGGAAACCAAGGTACAACACTTTAACCTTGTTCAGCATATCCCACAGCTCCCTAGGCACCAACTAAAGTGTTCTGCTAGGATCAGACCCATAGCAACCATGGTACCCCTGTAGCAAGGGAGTCTCATCCAAGCCAATGCATCGGATAGAACTCTGTCACATAAGGGGTTCAGGGGGCATTCGTGGGGACATGGGACCAGTAGCTTGCTACAGTTGAATAAAGCAGCAGAGGGGTGGATCGACAGTAATAGTGTGTTACACAACATGGAGCTCATGAAATGTGGATCACATCTCCATGGACACCATGCTGCCCTGTGTGTGTGTATGTGTGTGCAGTGATATGTGCCCCAGAAAGAAATACACACATTAACAAATATGTCCTACTAGCTCCATGAACCAAACATATTTGGCCTGTCTCTGACAGTGGCAGCCCAAATATATTATTTTCAGGAAGCTATTAGGACATATTTGTTGATGTGTGTAACCATGTCAGGGGCAAATATCCCTAAGGATGGTTAACATCCCCTTAGTTCCCCCCATGATGGTTCATAGACCAGTACACAACACATTACAAAGCAGTGGTTTGTGTAGACTTATGTAACGGGAAAGATTAAGAGGATCATGATGTTGTAGCTGTTGCATGACGATCACTTCGAGGGTGATGTTCCAAATCCTGTCCTCTTGTCCCACAGGCATCCATAGCACGATCCATCCTTGAACAGAGGAGTTTCCATATGACTGGACTGAAGTCTGGACAACACTTCCATGAAGCTGACCCCTTGGCGTTCCAAGTGATTGTGTTGGTGATGCAATGTTTGACCTGATGTTCACAGCAACCTCTACTGGAACATTCACATATGGACACAAATCTATGTGTGTACTAACATCCAGGTATCAGACCTGTACAGTAAGACTGCTCATACACAGATGCCAAACGATGTAGACAACACATGAGCAGTTCACTAGCATTTCTAATGTAATCCTATTTAGTTCAGATGTACCTTTTTGTGCTCATACAAGTGTTTAATGCATATTGGCTACATACACAAGAAACATCACTACTCAATCCGTGTCTGTATGAATGAATGTTGGATCAAACACCTGTCAATGTGGAACCGTACCCAAGGCTAGAGTATCCCTCATACAAAGGAAGGCATGATTTACATCACAGGAGTCCACTAGTTGCCTGACCATGAGTGGACTTTGTGATGTATACATGCAATGACATGATGGCAGTGATACACTGATGTGTGTTGTGAGTGATTAGCTGGTGATACAGGGGACACACTTCCACTGTGATGTGATGTCCATGGTTTGTGTGTTGCTCAATATAATCAATGTCCTGAGATTGCTGTAGGTTGTCATATCTCAGTACATGGGCTACATCAACAAAAACAACCATGTGGACAAGTGTTATTACTGGTGAAGTGTGTTATAACCTTAGTTAAACAACAACACAACTTAAAGGGATAGTAAACCCTGAAAATAAGTTTATTTCACATTGTAGCCCTTTAAAAACCATGAAAAATGATATCAGTCTTATCTACCAAACATATATGATTTGGGATATAAGACTTATATCATTTTACATGTTTTTTTAAGGGCTACAATATAGAATGAACTTATTTTCAAGGTTTACTATCCCTTTAATACATAAGCCAATGCTCAGCCTAAGGTTCCAATGTGCGTGCTACACAATGAAATCTTAGGAAGATTTTTGGGTTATGCAGTAAGTTAGGCTGTGATTCAAACTCCTGTTGTGCAACTGACTTGCTGGAGAACACAATGCTCACCCTAGGATCACAATGTGTAACACACACATTGAGATCCTAGGGTGTACATTGTGTTCCCCAGTATGTCAGCTGCACAATAGAATTTTGATTTAAAGACCATATTGATGCATGTTCAATCTGTCCTGCTTGTTATTTCCCTGCTAAGTCGCATAGCTGTTAGTTTGGTTTTCCCCTCAAACACAACAATTGATGCAGACGAATGTTCAGTGTTGCACCAGTTGTTGTGCTAAGGGGTATGTTCTGATCAAATCTGACACACATCATGGCCATGTAACACTGTTGTGTTATATGGCTACAGGGATGGGTTGCCAGGTGAATTTGGACAACGGTGTGGGTGTGTGTGAACCCATGTTGTAACATCACACAAACATTTCCCCCAGGCAGGAGTTGAGTTCACTGCATTGTTTGGCAATGCATTGGAGACAACCCTGCCACCCAATCTATAAGTGATTACACAGCAGATCAGACAGGATTCAAAAGCACAATTTTCATTTATTGAGGGGGCAGATGACAGGTTGGGCCTTTCATTTCTTTTTTTTTTGGGGGGGGGCCTTAGACTTGGTGCCAGAGGTGGATGCCCTGGCTGATTGCCTTGTCACCCTCTGTCCCCTAGGTGTGGCTTCTGGGGTAACACTGGAAGGGGTGGTGGGTGCAGTGGACCCCTCTGTGGAACGCAGGTTCTCCCTCTCCATCCTCAGGTTCTCCCTGCGGTTAATCTCTCGCAACTCCACAAGCACCTGTGCAAACATGTCCATCATCCCCGTATGTATCTGGTGGAGTTGTGTGTTCCCCCTGGCAACCTCTGACTCCAGAGCTTGGATTCTGGTCTCCAACCTGTTCGTGTTCCTCCGGGATTCCCTCCGGTTCCTCGTGAGGTTGTCGTTGGTGGCGTGGGTTGCCCGGAGCTGTCCTCTTTGAAGGGCCATGCACTCAGCCTCCAGATCTGGGGTGCGTTGACTGCTGGAGATGGGAGTGGCCGGTGACACATGTGCTGTTTCCCCAGCTTCAGCTGTCTCCTCAGCCTCTGTTTCCCCAGCTTCAGCTGTCTCCTCAGCCTCTGTTTCCCCAGCTTCAGCTGTCTCCTCAGCCTCTGCTTCAACAGGTTCAGCTGTCTCCTCAGCCTCTATCTCCCCAGCCTCTGCTGTCTCCTCTGCTGGTACTGGGTGTGCTGTGGCTGCTACTGCTGTTTGTGTCGGTGGAGTGGCTTGCACAGACGGTGTGTGGGTGCCCACCACATCAAGGGACCCACTGCTGCCCACTGATGTCTGTGCTGGTTGAGGTGGTGGGGTGAACAAGTCCCTTGGCTGAGGGCGCTGGGGCTCCCCAATCAGGCCCAGGTGTTGGTAGTCAAGTGGCCAAGGGTCATACCTTGGCCAGTGGTAGGTGCTTGGCCCCCACCTGGGATCATACCTGGGGCCATGCTGGGGAACCATCCAGGAGGGTAGATCCATCTCGGTGGAATATGGCCCATATTGGCTGGTGGCCACATTCCCGGGCAGCCATTGCCTCCCTGGTGGTGGTGGTGCTGCTGCTGGAGGGTAATAGCTCCCGGTGCTAGTGGGATGCATCCATCTCTCCCCCTGAATCCAGCCGCTGTACATTTGTCGAGCATCCTGTGGTGGGGCAGCCAGTTGAGAGGCAGCCAGTTGAGAGGCAGGCAGTTGAGAGGCAGGCAGTTGAGAGGCAGCCAGTTGAGAGGCAGGCAGTTGAGAGGCAGGCAGTTGAGAGGCAGCCAGTTGAGAGGCAGGCAGTTGAGAGGCAGGCAGTTGAGAGGCAGGCAGTTGAGAGGCAGCCAGTTGAGAGGCAGGCAGTTGAGAGGCAGCCAGTTGAGAGGCAGGCAGTGGTGATGCAGCCAGTTGGGGAGGAGGTGTGGTGGTTGTAGACGCTTCCCAGTGGCTAGTCCCCTCCTCTGTATCCTCCTCACTGGGTGGTGTGGTCGGCTCCTCCACGGGCTCCTGCTGCGATGGAGGCCCATAAGCTGTGTGGAGAATTGAGATTGTGTGATTAGTAAACGTAGCCATGATGGGATTAATGGGATACTAATACATGAAATGCAGAAAGGGAAATATATGTTTTGTGGTTTATCACCCTGAGTGAAACAAGGGTACTCCCACTGCTGGAGGAGGTTTTTGTTCAAAAAGTCTCCCAGCTCAGAGTAAAATTGCTTTGGTGCTATATCCCAGTGGCCTGAAGTTGTACATTGGCACTGTTGCTACATTATCCTATGAGAATTTATTGCGTCTGGACGTAAGCTGTCCATAGGATGGTCTAGCAACATCGCCATTTTAGAGTTCCAGGCCACTGTGATATTGCCGCTGGAGTAGTCAACTATGAGCTGTGCTACATTTTGAATGAAACACCTTTGAGCAGTGGGAATACCCTTGTTTTGCTCGGGGGATGAACCCTGCAATATATTTTTCTTTTCACATGTTAGGTATTACTATCCCTTTAACGGAATAGCAATGGTTAATTTCACCATGATGTAATATTGTAGGCATTGTAAGAGATAGATGTGGATCGATGTTAGTCCTATCCCTCCAACCCACATGGTTAGACAGATATTGCTCTATTTGACAGTCATTTTGACATGTTTGACAGTCATTTCACCACACAGAGGCTCTTCAGCAGAGCCTAAATTGCCCCATTCAGAGATGTAAACCTCATTGGAATGGTGAACAGAGTGTGCTTGCAAACCTGGCACACTTTGTTGACCATCTCAAAGATGTCTCCATCTCTGAATGGGGCAATTTAGGCTCTGCTGAAGAGCCTCCGTGTGTTCTAATGACTGGAATCTCCAGCTGTCAAATAGAGTGATATCTGTCTAACCATGAGGGTTGGCGGGATAGGACTAACATGGATCCACATGTTGGTGAAATTAACAATTGCTATGCTATTACAGTTACATACAAGGAGAAATGGTCATATATGCATGTGGATGTGTACCTTTCATATGGATATGAATATATCCTTTCCAGATATGAAGCCAGAGATCATTTCAGTAGGTGTGATTGCCTTACTGGCTATATATGTGCACCCATCAAAATATACATTGGATTGATATGATGGATATGAGCATACCTCGTATATCCCATCTACGTAGAGTGGGATATACTAGGTATGTGTATTTGGATGGTATCAATGTAAGTTAGTTTCTGATGGATGCACATATCTGGCCAGTAGGGCAATCACAGGCAGTGAGATGATCTCTGGGTTCACATCGTGTTGGGACATATTTTGAGCCATTTGAAAGGTACATATCTGACCATTTTCTTTGTGTGCATATCTTTGTTTGAACAGATGTGCAGTGGGAATCAAGTGTTATTCAACCTTATCTTCTTAGCTGATCCCGTCCAATTCACAATTTTTCATTACTTGACAGGTGACTCTCTGGTTGTCAGGATCATATCCTATGCATTTCATTGTAGGGCATGGGATACCACCCTGGCAATCAGAGATTGATGAACTGGACAGGATCCTGTCCATGTCGTGTGTTCCAGTTGAATCCTGAAGGGCAACAATCACGCCAGTAGTGAGGGATATCTCTGATTGAGGCCTGTTTTTCTTTGAGTATGAGCCCATCCATCCTTCTGAGTGAGGCAACCATACTCAATCCGAGATATCTAACATTCATGGCCTGTTGGTGACCAAGGTACAATGGATGATATTTGGTTCCCATGTGTATCCTGCAAACAGTGTCTGGTGTACCATCCATCCATGGCATCAGCACCCCTGAGGATCCATGTGGGAATCAGATGTGAGATATGTCATTTGAAGTTAGGGTAAATGATTGCAGACACAACACCAAGGCCTACTTTTTCCCCCTTTAATTCTGGGGTATTGTTTGAGGCCTGTGTGTTGCACATACAAGCAGTTATTCTCAGTGCCACTGTGATGTGTGACCTGCTCCATCCTTTTTGTGATTCAGTAAGCGGTGTTGTTGACATGATGGAGTGTACATAATGCTGACTTCTCCAGTGATCTCATTTCCCCATTTCCAGTGTTTTCTATGGAGTGTATACGATGGGACCTTAGCAACTTGATTCATGTTATTGCATATTCTCCATAGGCTAACACTGGTATTGGTGAAATGAGGATGTGTGAGGGTGAATTTCTCTCCACCATGTGTTTGTCACCGCTTAGTGAATGTCCCCTGTGTAGCATGTGATCGTTGGCCTATTGACTTGATTGTTGTCTGGTTAACCCTTTGAGTCCCAGAGGGGTTGCCAAAGCATTGTTGATCGATGCATTGATGATCCCTCTAGCACTCAAGGGGTTAAGTGCTGACATCCCAGCGGGGACATGGGTGACATTGTGTGTGAACAGTGATGACAGTCGACATTTGGAACTGCATGGTTTGTGTACTGTGTGTGATGAGCACAGCGACAGGAGGGTTGAAGTAGGACTTGGACAGGTTTGTTCCAAGTTGGACCTTGATATTTGTCCTTGTGTTGTGTCCTGTTTTTAACCCTCAGGGTGCTGTGTTGGTGCAGTTGTGTGCATGAATGATGGACATGTGTTGAGGTGTGAGTGTGTGTGCAGCTGGTGTTGGTTACTGTAGTGTGTTGTTCTGTAGTGTTGCACTTACCGGTAGTGTGGAGGGTCCTCTCATCCCCAGTGTCAGCTCCTCCAACAACCCCCTCGATCAGGGTTGGGGACATATTCTGGCGCACCATCTCCTCCCAGCCGCAGAAGGTGATAGGGACAGGTGGGCCACCTCCAGTGCCTCGGGCGTGCTTGGCGAGTTCGGAGAGCTTGGTCTTGACCACCCTCCGGCAGTCGCCCCATCGCTTCTTGATGGACTCCACGTCCCGTCTGCATGGAGCCACCGCGTTGACCCGGCTGCAGATCTGGTTCCAGGCTGCTTTCCTCCTCGCTGACAGGCCAGGGACCTTCGCTGTCGGGTGGAGAACACTCTGCCTCTCCAGGACAGCTTCCACAAGAGCCGTGTTCTCCTCCTCTGTATACTTTGGGTCTCTGATCCTGGCCTCATCAGCTCCGGCATGGGATGACTCAGAGCCGGAGTGCCCTGCCTGGTCTGACCCTGACTGTGTGGGGTGCTCCCCAGCAACTACCCCTCGTCCCACTGCAGGTTCTGTCCCTGTCCTGCGTGTTCCTGCTCTTGTGGGCCGGGTCCCCCTCCGCCCTGCGGATCTCCCTCTCCCACCCCTGCTCTGCTGAGGGATCCCCTCCTGATCTTCCTCCTCCTCCACTACTCTCCCCATCCCTCTCTCCTGTCCTCCTCTCCTCGCCATCATTCACCCAGTCACACCCAGGCACTCCCACAGGCCCTCACAGACACACTCGATCCAGTCACTCTCTGTCACACACTTTCACTCCCAGATTCACACTGTCAAAAATAAAAGTAAAATGTGTGAGGTGTTATAAAATAAAAGGACTATGTGTATGTATGTATGTGTATGTGTTTGTATGTGTGTATGTAATATGTGCAAAGGTGTGCTATGTGTCGTATTCTGTGCAATGCTCTCCTCTCTCCAAACTCCAAAACTCCTCTACCTCCAATGAACGCTCCTGTCTCCCTCTCTCTGATCACTATCCTCCGCTCCTGGGTCCTGATATCTGGCTCTGAAGAACTCGATAACAGACAGTGTGTGGCGGTTATTTTTGGGTATATATAGGTGTATTTGAAGTTATTTGATACATTGGGGCTTTGGGATTGGATGTGTGTTTGAATTTGTTTTGGCATCAATCATGGTTGCTTGACAACGGCAGCCGTTATGTTACATGTTGTTTGGAGCTCAGTTATCGTGTGATTTGTCCGCCCGTTGTGCATTAACATGAGCGACAACGGGTTTTGTGTTACGTGTTTTTTGTGTGCCTACGCTCGATAGCTATTCTCGTAGAGTAGCTATTGAATCTGCCGTAACTCCTGTATTATTTGCGAGCGATGTGCCTTTTTCACTTAGCGGCTGGTTTAACGGTTGCCTTTAAATCTAGGCCTAGGTGCTTAACGGCTGCTGAAAATTCAAACAAGTCCAACGTGGTGACACAGGGATGTAACAGCACAATTGGTGTGTGGGGATTTTCTCTTGAACGCCTCTCGCTGCCTCTTCTCTCCCGCACAGGCCTCCACATTGCCACCTGCTCTCTCCCTCATTACCTTCCACATTGACACAAGAGGAGGAGAAAAGAGAAAGGCAAGAAGAGGAGAAAGAGAGAGGAAAGAAGGGGAGAGAGGCAAGAAGGGGAGAAATAGAGAGGGAAGAAGGGCAGAGAGGCAAGAAGGGGAGAAAGAGAGGGGATGCAAGAGGAAGGATAAAGGAGCAAGAAGAGGATAGAGAGGATGCAAGATGAGGGATAAAGAGACAAGAGGGGGATAAAGAGAATACAAGAGAAGGGATAAAGAGAAAGGCAAGAGGGGGAGAAAGAAGGGGGATAAAGACACAAGGGGGGAAGAGGCAAGAAGGGGGGAATAGGCAAGAAGGGGGGATAAAGAGAAAGGGGCAAGTTGAGGGATAAAGAGGCAAGAGAAGGATGCAAGAGGAGAGACAAAAGCAATAGGGGGATAAAGAGGGAGGAAAAATAAGGGATAACAAGTGGAATAAAGAGGCAAGGGGGTAAAAAGATAAAGGGGAAAGAGGGAAGAAGAGTTAAGAATGGAATAAAGAGAAAGAGGCAAGGGGGGAGAAAGAGGCAAGGGGTGGGATAAAGAGGTAAGAGGGAGAGAAATAATATATTTCTCTGCATCTTGCCTCCCTTGTACTTCTTTCACCCCTTTGTGCCTCTTTCTCCCCTTGCACCTCTCTCTCACCCCATGTACTTCTTTCACCCCCTTTTGCATTCTCCCCCTTGCACCTCTTTCTCCCCCCTTGTACTTCTTTCACTCCCCTTGCAACTCGTTCCCATCCCATGTACTTCTTTCACCCCCTTGTGCCTTCTCCCCCTTGCATTTCTCTTTCTCCCCCCTTGTAATTCTTTCACTCTCTGCACCTCTTTCTCCCACTTGTACCTCTCCCCCCCCTTGTACCTATTCCTCCCCCTTGCACCTCTCTTTCTCCCCCATGTACTTCTTTCACTCCACCTTGTGCCTCTTTCTCCCCCATGTACTTCTTTCACCCCACCTTGTGCCTCTTTCACCCCCCTGTGCCTCTTTCTCCCCCATATACTTCTTTCACCCCACCTTGTGCCTCTTTCACCCCACCTTGTGCCTTTTCCCCCATGTACTTCTTTCACCCCTTTGTGCCTCTTTCTCCCCATGTACTTCTTTCACCCCTTTGTGCCTCTTTCTCCCCTTGCACCTCTCTTTCTCCCCATGTACTTTTTTCACCCCACCTGGTACTTTTTCACCCCTTTTTCACCCCTTTGTGCCTCTTTCTCCCCCATGTACTTCTTTCATCCCACCTTGTGCCTCTTTCACCCCCCTGTGCCTCTTTCTCCCCCATGTACTTCTTTCACCCCACCTTGTGCCTCTTTCTCCCCATGTACTTCTTTCACCCCACTTGTACTTGTTTCACCCATTTGTGCCTCTTTCTTGCCCCATGTACTTCTTTCACCCCCTTGCACCTCTCTTTCTCCCCCCTGTACTTTCACCCTCTGCGCCTCTTTCTCCCTCTTGTACCTCTTTCTACCCTCTGTACCTCTCCCCCACCACTTGTACCTCTTCCTCCCCCTTGCACCTCTCTTTCTTCCCCCATGTACTTCTTTCTCCCCCCCCATTGTGCCTCTTTCTCTCCTCTGTACCGCTCCCCACCTTGTACCTCTCTGTCTTCCCCCCCCATGTACCTCCTTATGCCTTTCTCTTCTTCTCCACACTGCCTGCACTGATGACAGCCGGGACCGCATCACACGCGGAGACGCTGCGTGGTGCATGCTGGGGTTTTCTTCCTCAGTCTGGCCTCCAGTTATAAAGCTGCACTGGCCTCCGGACAGAGGAAGGAAGACACCAGCATGCTCCACGCGGCCCCGAGGCTGCCGGCTCTCATCATTGCAGGCAGTGGGGAGACACAACGTAACTAAATAGATGAAAAAAAAATATTCCCGTTTCGGCACCCCTTCGCTGCGGCGCCCGAAGGCGGCTGCCTAAGCCGTCTTATGCTAGCGCCGGCCCTGGTAGTGACAGAAAGAGATGCAGCTGTGAATCTGTGAATGGGCATCATCACAACCACCATCAGTGACATTCTGGCCTTTGCTGCTGCTGCAATTCCTGCTGCTGAGGTGCCAGAGTCCATCTGTCACAGGGACTAGATTAAGCAAGTAGTGATATGGGGTTAGGACAGATAACTGTGTTTCCACTTTCCATCACTACTCTTCCGGGCCTAACTCTAGTACTAATGCTAAGTCATGTAAGAAGAAGGCGGCTTTGTTCTAAATCTTTCCCTATATTAAAATCATTAGTGTGGGACTATGTTTCCTTTGGGATAGGCACAGTGCAATCATAAGCAACTACACTGTGCACTAAGTGTGATAAGGTAGTGGCAAGGGAAAAGGAGGGGACACATCTGCCTTCAATAAGTGTAAGCAGCATAAACATCATAATGTTTATAATACCACCAAAAAAGAGAAAAGCGCACACAATCTGGGTGAAGATTGTTACAAACAAGCTTTTTCTTTTGCTGTTATACCCTTCCACCGAGTGAACTTCTCCTTTACAGAATATCACCTCTTCCACCGTGATGGCCACCTTATTAAAGGGCTGGTATCTGACTCACCTTTTATGGAGGCAAGCCAGCTTCTTGGTGTGTTCACTTTCACTGGATAACCTCCAGTGCAGGTGCCTTTAGGTCCTCTCCTTCCTCTTTCTTCTACCAGGTCCTTGATGTATCCAAAGACTTTTCCACTGCAGACTTGATGGTAACTCTGCCGCCCTCTATCTAGGACTAGTGAAAAATCTATGGGACCCTACTAGAGTATCAGGATACAGGACTCTAGACACCAATATTTGGGCAATTCAATATTTAGTGTAAATTAAAAATAAAATTTAAAATAAAACAATATCTATATAGCTAAATATAGCTTGATATAGCTAAATGTAGGCCCCTGACGAAGCAGCACGAGCTGGGAACAGCGTTGGGCAGTAGATATATCTAGCCTATAGTGGTTTTAGAATTTGTATCTGTGCAGATATTGTTCCCAGGGTGGGGACAGCTGGGAACAGATTCAGATCTCTTTAGTTTGAGTGCAGCAGCCTACAACAGCAACAAGGAAAGGTAGTGGCACTGTGAGATATTGCACCAGACTGAGCAGAGAATGGAATCATGACAATACCCATGCAAATCGACACTAGCAGAGGGCCTGAGGATGAAGACAAAGGCCCCAGCAGTGAGTGTCAACAAATGAACAAGTCCAGATGTCCAGGTACCAGGACACATACAAGAAAGCTGGAGAAAGGCAAAAACTGAAACAGGTAATTGTAATGGTTTGCTTGACACACAGACACAGTAGGTTTGGATAAAACACAGTTTTATTAAGCGATTAGGAATACATTAACCCTCACAGGTCCTGTAGTATATTCTCAATATAATACAGACACAAGACAGGTTACATATATATATGCCCACACAGGTACCGAATAAATATAGAGTCCATAACACATTATACTGACACAGGTCAGGCAGATCTTGAAAGAGTCCCAGTGTATCAGTACTGCATGGGTTAATAGCAGTCAGCAAGTGTAAACAGTGCCATGTGTGATAAGGCCTGTTAAGAAGCTCACCTAGGATATTGAGCTTAAATATGAGTAATGCCCAATAATAAGTTAGCAGGTAATGGTGAACTGCCTGAGCAGTAACGGAGGTTGAGCAACATCGAGCACTGCCGGAGCAGTAATGGAGACTAGGCCACATGAACACTGCCATAGCAGTAACGGAGATTGAGTAACGTGGACACTGCCGTAGCAGTAACGGAGACCAGGCAACTTGCACTCTGTCGTAGCAGTAAACGGAGACTAGGCCACTTACATTCTGCCGTAGCAGTAAACCGAGACTAGGCCACTTGCACTCTGCCGTAGCAGTAACGGAGACTAGGCTACTTGCACTCTGCAGTAGCAGTAAATGGAGACTAGGCCACTTGCACTCTGCCGCAGCAGTAACGGAGACTAAGCGACTGGAGACTGCCGTGGCAGTAATGGAGACTGAGCAACTGAGCACTGCTGTGACAGTAATGGAATTGAGCAACTGAGCAACTCGCCCTGAGATGGCAAACAATTGGGAGCGGATAGAATGACAAGCCAAAAGGAATGTCGCCGGGGGCGACACAGAGGCAACCAAGACCAAAACTGCACATCTGTCACAGACAGCGAGAAAGGATCACCGCCCTCAACCGGAGGCTGGGCTGGTGCACCCGGAGCAGGAACATCAGCCAATCCAAGTCGGTACACGGTGCAGGAACATCAGCCAAGCCGGGTCGGTACATGGAGCAAGAACGTCAGCCAAGCCGGGTCAGTACACGGAGCAGGAACGTCAGCCAAGCCAGGTCGGTACACAGAGCAGGAACGTCAGCCAAGCCGGGTCGGTACACAGAGCAGGAACGTCAGCCAAGCCAGGTCGGTACACAGGAGAGGAGAAGCAGAATGGTCAGGCAGTCTGGGTCGGTTCACAAGCAGGAGACGAGATGCAGAGTAGTTAGGCAGGCCGGGTCTATACACTGAGAACAACTGAAATCAGGAACGAGCGCTGGTACTGGACCACAATGAAAGGGCACCGCAGAGGTGCCAGAACCCAGTATTTAAAGGCCATACTGGGCGGGACAAGCACAGTATAGCCAACAGGAGTATAGCAGGAGAGTAGACTGACAGAATGTCGCTGAAAGAGCACGGGCACCGTGATAGTAATTCAGAACCATGACTGTCACTGGAAACCAAGTGCTGGAAGTCTGGAGTTTTAGATATACATGGAAGTGGTGACCTCTTGCCTCCAAAGGTTGAGCCCCAAGGTTTGAATAGCTGCTGATAGGATACAGAGAAGTCAAAGTACCACAACAGCAAGCAAGGAGAATTCAGGCAGTCAGAGTCAAAGGCTGGCAAATATATGTAAGAATCAACTGCTCACCCCAGAAGTTGAGCCCTAGTATCTGCGGCCATGAACGGTGTTCTGGAAGTTCAGGCAAGTTACCAAAACAGCAGACAGACTCAAATAATCTGGAGTCGGAGCAGGCAGAAAACGTTTATAGCCTTAAAGATGGTACAGTGGACAAGGATAAAAACTGAAATCCAGGACATGAGAATTCCAATACAGTCAGGGACAAGCCAAGGTCAAATCCAGAGTTGCTCTCATTGAAAAGAAGCAGGCAGGCTGACTCACAAGACAAGCCAAATGACTGACCACTCAGTGAGACAGGTTAAATACCTAATGACCAAGAATTAATGGACATGAGTAGACTATTTGGTAATATAGAAAGTTCAAGAAGGTCATATGGATACATCTGAAACAGAAACCAGCCTGCTGTAGAATTCCAATGAGCCAAGTGGCTCACACAGAAAAGTATATGTTTTACAGCCAAAAGGACCCTAGTTCACATCTCAGCATAGGCCAATGTGACTGTAATCTGTATCAGACATCAGTGGGACAGGCATAACATAAATAACCCAAAATGCTCTTACCATAGAAACAGTAACTGTGGTTAGATGAACAGCTGGTTTAGTATGATTTGGGAATTAAATGTAGGAATGTTGAAATTATATTGTAAACTAAGTTCCCCAGCAAATTTTCAAAACACCATATCAACAAAACATTTGGGCCATGGTTTGTGTAGATCCAAATTACTGTAGCCCAATCAGTTCTACTGTGTGAAGGTTAAAATAATGTTAGTGGTTGTATTTGTCAGAATTTTCACTACTATCCATTTTGTAAAAGCATTAGAAATTCTCCGTCATATGGAACTGTTCCTGACAACAATGACCGATTAAAATGTTCAACTAATCATGATGCATGTACAGCTCTAAGTTCTTTTACACAATATACTCTACCACCATCTGCAAGTATTAAATCTAGTATTGTCACCTTGGAAGTTGGCTCATTAACCATTTGTCTAAGTGATGCCCCTTGTAAAACAAACAACTACATCTCCAGGTTTAATGGCTAATACAATGGTCTCAAACCAGACCTCTGTATCTTGTATTAAGATTTATTGTATGTTGTCTTAAAACAATGATCAACTCTTCCACCTTTCTTTCTTATTTATCTTTCCTGAACATATTATAATTGTGTAGGACTATATCCCATCATGAGCTTCATTGTATCAAGCTTCTGTTATAGCAACCAAATTCACATCTTCCTTAATTATGACTGGAATTAGTACAGACAGACTATTTCCTAAACTAAATTCCTAAATAAGCATTGACTATATTGGATTTTAATTTTTTAGCTATATACCAAAACATCAAAAAAATAAACTGATGATGCCATCTTTTCCAGAGCAATCCCTATCTGACAAAACTATTCATGCACTGTCCTAACATCATATTGTATAAAGCCAGATCATTAGTCCTATATCTGCATCATCCTGCCTCAACAATTGATTCCATATAATATACCTTATATTCCTCTGAGCAGTAGATCCATGAAGGCACCTAACCCATACTGACACCTCTATGAATGTGGCATATTGTGGTTTTCAAATCATAGACTGCCTTACATAACTTCAGGTAGAGCTGACCAGCTAGTTGGATGAAACTCTGTTATATAGCTCATGATTGTTCCCTCACTGGAGAACTGTGGAGTATGTGGGTGTATCATTCAGTCATTCTAGCTCAGCTATACTAAATAGGTAGCCAGTAGAGCTGCTTACAGTTCAAATGCCACTCAAGGCAGAATGTATAACACTCTACACTTGTGTACACACATGCTTATAGCAAGCTACTTGCATCATGTATCTAATGTGATGTACAACACAGTGTACTGGAAAGATGTTTAGAAGGTAAGCATTAAGATAGTCTCCAGTAATGAGTATCTGTTAGTGTGGCATCTAATGTTGTTTCCCACCACCCTCAAAGAAAGAAAGAAAGATATACAGTAAATGTTTTTAGGAGCCATAACAAATATATTTGGGAAAATGGTTGCTTAGTTTGTCCTTTATGAACTGGCAGTGCCTTAGTTTGGACAGTGTTTGAATGAAGCAGCTCAAAGCAATTAGAGTACCCTTATTTTACTCAGCAGGAAAGGTCTACAATATATGTTTTCATAGTTAAAGTCACTGCTCCTTTAAACAATGATGACAGAAAATGTTAACAGATAGATTAATGCTAGTAGCTAACAAAAGAATAATTCTGACTTTTCAATTTTTACCAATAATGTGAAGGAATTTTAAATTATTATAATATCTTCACTGACTTTATGTTTTGAGTTTCCCATTTCCTCATGGTGTTTATTTCTTAATGAAATTATATAAAACTATTCTGAAATATATAAAGTCACTTAGAGACTCTCCAGAGCAGGCAATGCTGCCAGTAACAGAATATTACACCAAGCAGTCCAGGAAAGTGCTACCAACAGTCTCATGTTTTGTTTCTTTTTACTTTCTCTCCCTCCCCAACCAGCATCTCCATCCAGGCTCTCTTTTTTCTTTACAAATAATATACTTCTCTTCCCCTAGTTGCCTTCTATCCTGATTCCTCCCATGCTCTATCATTCTTTCCCAACATCTCTCTTTATACCCTTCCCCCACATTTAGCATATATGACAGCTATAGTAAATGGGGTATCCAGGATTTTGTGATAGATCATTTATACAAAGAAACTACCAATGCAATATGTCCATATCAGCACTTTTGATTAAAATAGCCCCTGATTTAATCAATGTCTTTATATTCCTGTTTCTCTATTTCTGTGTTCTGATTTCTTCCTGTTTTAATGTTATCAAAAAGGAATACTAAGAAATGTTTTACACGTGCCCATCTGCCTTTCTCCACATTTTACATGACTGTGATGCTTTATTTATTTATTTTACATAATACAGACTCGTGCAGATTGCTGGCCTTTTCCAAATTGTAAATTCCATAATTAAACATAATGTGTTTGAAATATTGTAAAAAGTATTGAATTATGTATTGTTATCTATTAAGCTGCAATAGTTAATAGGCTGAAGAGAGTTTTTAGAATGTAATTATCTTTGTTAGAGTGTGCTGTTCATAGAAAGCAAATTGAGATCATTTAGTGTTGGCTAATTTTGTATGCACTAATGAATAGTAACGCTAGGAAAATGTATAAAGAAATGAAGGGGAAATTGAGCTTTAAGTATACTTAAATAAGTCATTTACATTAAAATGATGTAGATGCTTTTTGTTTTCTTGTTCAATTAGGAATTTGATGATACATTTTTTTTTGGCATAGACGTTGCAGGAAAAGTGTAGGCAGACTGCCAAAATTCTTATCAAACTTACATTACATCTGCCTCCAGTCTACAAATTCTGTAGGAGAACCTGCATGGTGTTCTTACAGGCAGCAAAACATTGATTGCTGGTAGGTGGCCTTAACACCTGCTTTTCTAAAGATCTAGCAGCTGTTACCCAAGGCACATCTAATTTCTGGAGATAGACGTTTGTTGATGACAGATTTCAATGGATCCATTTATGAGGCAGTGTTTGTGACTTCATACCATCTGGATAATGTTTCTCTTTGATATATGGAATTTAAATAGCAAAGTAGAATTGAATAAAGAAAATATACGCAGAAGGGTCTATTTAAATATTGCTGCATAATTGAGATCAAATGCATCTTTGGCCTGCAATGTGGCTAAAGTCATTAACAGAAGCTATAATGATATTATAATGAATATATATATTTAATTGAGACCAGTTATTTTTCCCACTTATGGAAAGCTAACATTAAATGAACGTGCTTTAAAAATTATATTTAGTTTCCTAGAAATCCCGAGTAAGTAAAGATTTATTATTGAAACAATGTTTGTGCAGCTGAAGCAAAGCAAATAAAATGTTTTCATAGTGTGCTATTTATGATGGCATGTCCACCTGAATAAAAATATGTAAGATAATATTATATTTCTTCATGACACACAGAAGCTAAAGAAAACTTCACACGTTTACATATTTTTAAAACCCTTCTTGATTTTAATTCATTAATTAAAAAATGCAAGGCACTATACTCCATAATCCATTTATTAAATCAGTGCAACATACTATATATATATATCTATATATATATATATATATATATATATATATATTATTTTTTTTATAAGAAAATGTCATGGACTTGACAATCCCATCTATATGAAATAGAAAGTCTTATAAAAATAGTTTCGATCTTGTTTCAGTTCCCGCAACTTTTGTGTGATAAACATGACACATTAAAATTATCAGGGGCTGGATTCTATTACAGGTGCTAATTTTATCACATTTATCACCTGTAATAGAATCTAGCCCCTGATACTTTAACTTACAATTAGTAGCTTGTGTTACAGTGCAAACTTCAGTTCTGGCCCATGTAAATGTGTGAATGGGTGAACCATAGGCTTATTAATAACCCTGTGTAATAATTTCCAGCATGGCACTAAAACATGCCTACACCTCATGAATATGTACGTTAAGCATACCAATTTACTGAAACCACCAGGACTATTATATGAGAGTTATAACTAAAAGAATTAACTGTACCTAAATGTAAATAATAAATACTGTATTCAAATTAGACAATACCTTCTATTAATATGTGAATAACTAAGAACTGATTTGGGATACAAAACAGCTGTTACCATATACCAAGATACACTTGATGATTTGTTGTAGTAACATGAAAACAACTATTCTGAGTTACTGAAAACAATGTTTCTTCTCTTATAAGACATTGGACCTGGTCATTGACCTTATATGAGAGATATTATTACATCTGGTTCAACTAAGTATGTTGCCACTTTGTATATACTATATCAGATGATCTTCTTCATTTGTATTATGGATTAACCCACACACATCAAGAAACCAAAATTGCATACTTACACTAACCACCAATGTTTAAGAATGTTCTCTTTAACCTCTGAGTGCCAATTCTCAAATAGGACCTTTTTTCTGTGTGTTTGTTTGTATACCCCCTCCCTTTGTACAGCTCCAAGTAATATGTTTGTGCTTAATAAATGCTATATAATAACAATTTTTTGCAATACAGTGGAGACTTCCCTAGCATTCAAAGACTGATAGCAGAAGGCTTTCCAAATATAATATAGTGGATTGAGTGTAAACTCTTTGCATAAATCCAACAATTAAACCCTTTTTAATAGCACCCTTGGATGCTAGAGACAACCTCAATGCATTGTTTCTAGCATTCAAGTGGTTAATGTGTTTAATGTCCATTTGCAGTCATCATATGCTGTGTTATCCTATTGTACCCTGCTATTAAATAGATTGGAAGTTTATAAATTAATTCTGATAAATCAATCAGTTATTGATAGAACAGAGTCAATGAGAACTAGTTCAATTCTAGAGCAAACCAGCTGCACCAAAGGGACAATATGAATTCTCATCATATCACTTGATATATGTGGGACTTTTAAACCCTTGAATGCTAAGGAAGAATCCAACTAATTTCTGTCTTTCATGGAGATACATGTCTCATTTAAATCAATGGGAATGTTTATATGTCCATTATGGTACAGTTGTTGTGCCCCAGAATAGAGTCAGTTCTTCTTAGGGCATAAGCCTCAATACGAATGTTAGAGCCACGTTAACAAACATATAAACAACTTGACCCTTTACTTGTCCGATGTGGACTGATAAAAGGATTACAACTGAAGCCTGTTGTTATGTATATTTATTCCATATAACTATTTACATTCTATGTGTCAGGTTTTCTCAGCTAGTCTTGCCAGATTAAAGGAATATTAGTGTGCCCTTCCCTCGCATATAGTCTTCCTTAACCTAAGATCATTAACCTTCAATTTCACATTTAAATTTGGGCCTAACTCAAGCTCAAACAGATTTTAACATCTATAAAAGCACCATTAGCATCTAATTAAACAGACCATGATTGCTACATGACCAACTAAGTTTTTAAATGATGGGACATGCTATTTCCTAAAAGGCTGAATATTTATTCTGTCTATCCTTTTACTTTATCCCTCTCTTTTTACGGTCCTTCATCTCTCTTTTCCTACCTTTAGCTTCTGTCTCTAGCTATGACTACCTGTATAAAAGTCTGTCTTCATGTTTATCTCCTTTTCTCTTTTGCTTCGCTCCCTGCCTTTATGTCTTTCTCATCCCTCCGTGTCATGTTTTTTTTCCACTGTCTGTTTCCTCCTTCTGTCCATTATGTCTATTATCCTCTTACTTTCACTGTTTTCCCTAACCTTCCCTGGCTACACTTCCCCCCTACCCATCTACCACTCCTTTTTCTTAAACTTCCTATCTCCCTGCTATGGACATCCTCACATCTCTTTGTTTTGTTTCTGCTTCTCACTCATTGATGTTGACCATCAGGATGGCTGAACCACCATAAAATCAGTGTGTCGTCTGTTACCTAAGCACATGGATGGTTTAGATTTTATAATATACTGTTGATCTGAAGGAAAGCAGACCCAGTCAGGCTCTAGATCAGTAATTTGCAGTCAGACTTTAACACAGTATTTATGACTGGGAGTTGAGATACCCAAACAGTTTTGTTGTATACCGAAGAGAAATCATAGTTCAGAGGATCCTCATATTCATTTTTCAATGCTTAATCCAAGTAAATGGAGTGCTTACTCAAATAAGTGATACACACAGAAGTCAATTTACTAATCAGAGAAATGTAAATATGACAGATAATAACTATACTTTATTCCATATATATAAATGGACAAGATATCAAATGAGTTCCATATTTGTACTTGCTAATTTTTTCAAACAGTGATTAAAAGCCCTTCATCTGGAAACGTGTTGCTTCGTGTTAATCTATTGCCACAAACATACATAAACTGTCTATGCATATGTGTTTTATTTTCATTATCCTATAGTAGGGCTTTTCACATGAAATGTTTGACTTATACTCATATCTCTTGCATTTATTTGAGTAGTGTGATCCAGCGTATGATACACCAGGAAACATCAGAAATAAGTACCCACATGTTTTTACCACCTACCTGGACCCATAAATGCAGTAGAAAGCAATGTATTTGTTATGATTCTTAATCCACTGCTAGGTAAACTGACCACACAGGATTTTGGACTTGGATTACCAATACCACTTAATCCTAGACTTAATTGTCTTTTTTTTTATTTTTCTCTTTTACAGTTTTTAAGAATCACTGAATTATCTATTAAATTATCTATTGAATTATCTATTAAAGCAATACCTCTTTTACAACATTTTAATACTTTTCATGTGTCCTTTTCTTTCTGTTTCCTTTTTCCTCTGCTTTTTCCCTGATTTTGATTGAGTATCAGAGGGCTGTGGCTGAGGGTGGGCAACTCAAAGTTGCAACTAAGTGGGATGATGTGTAACTAGCTCTCCTTTCTTTCTTTCTGTAAGTGAAGTTTTATGTGTGACGGGGGTACTGGAGTGACTGCTTGGTAGACTGAGGGTTAAAGGGATAGTAATACTTAAAATGTAAAAAAATATGTTGTAGGGTTTATCCCCCTGAGTAAAACAATGGTACTCCCACTTCTGAAAGGTGTTTCTTTCAAAAGTTATTAATTTTCATAGTTGAATTTTTTAGGTGCAATATCACAGTGGCCTGAAATTGTACAGTGGTGCTGTTGCTACACCATCCTATGGAGATTTATGGTCCCAAGACCAGAGCAGTCCATAGGATTGTGTAGCAACAGCGCCACTGTGATGTTGCACCTAAAAAATTAAACATTAATAACTTTTGAATAAAACACCTTTCAACAGTGGGAGTACCCTTGTTTTACTCAGGGGGATAAACCCTACAACATATATTTTTTTTTACATTTTAAGTATTACTATCCCTTTAAGCTATTTATCCAGCCAGACAAAACAATAATAAATTGCGTTTATTAGAGAGGTCACGGCACACAAACATAGGACAACAATTACAGGCAAACAAACAGGGGTAAAACATAAAAACTACAAACTTCTGCTGTTCTCTTCTTGATGTGCCAGCAAAGTTGCACAGATTGCCAGGGGTTAATTATAATACTCACAGTCCATTTTAGCTTTAAGCTTGAGCTTACACATAATCCCACTAGAGGCAAGAGTGGGCATCCTGCCCACTACACATGCTGCTAGAGTACATGAAGGTTCCTTGTATCTTTTATTCCTGACAGAGGAGTTGGGAACGGCATCCTAAGAGATTATCCCTGCCACTTTTTTTAGTTTTGGGCCATAGTCACTGAAGTTTAGCTTCCTGGCCACAATCCTTGTGGCGGGAACCTCAGGGTACTTTCTGTGGCTGTAGCCGCCTTGATTTACAGCCCACAACTGAAAAGGGCACCTGGCCACTGCAGTGCCCACTCACTCTAACTCTTCTGGTGAGGGCACTGACTAAGGCACTCACCAGTCCCAGTTTCCCCAGTACTCCTTTAGAATGCCCATGGACCCTAGGCCTCCCACCATTATAATATAATAATAATAATTTGTGATTTTTATAGCGCTTTTCTCCCTGTGAGACTCAAAGCGCTTTACAGATCTATAAACAGACATAAAATTTAAGAGTTCCTTATGGTCACATGAGTTGACTGAATGCCTGATAAAAGAAATGGGTCTTTAGTTTTTTTTAAAAGTCTGTAATGATGGTGTCTCTCTGATTGAGGATGGTAAAGTGTTCCAGAATGTCGGGGCGGCGTGGCTGAATGCCCGGGAACCTGAGGTTGTCTTTATTCTGAGCACTGACAGGAGGGATCTGTTGGCTGACCGCAGTGAGCGTGATTGAATATAGGGTGTCAGAAGCTCTTTCAGGTACTGTGGGCCTTGATTATTTAAGGCTTTAAAGGTCAGCAGGCCAATTTTAAAATATGTTCGCCATTTAATTGGAAGTCAGTGCAGGGAATGGAGAATGGGTGTTATGTGACATGAGCGGGTTTTATTGGTCAGTAGTCTGGCTGCTGCATTTTGTACTGTCTGTAGGAGATGGAGTTCTTTTTCTGGGAGGCCCAAGTAAAGTGCATTACAGTGATCTAGACGAGAAGACACAAATGCATGGACTAATGCTGGCATATCATCCGGTGGAATTAAGTGTTGTATCCTGGCGATGTTTCTCAGATGAAAGAAGGCAGATTTTATCACAGAAGAGATCTGATGTTTAAATGACAGTCCAGAGTCAATCATCACTCCGAGACTTCATACCTCTGTTGAACTAATGAGTTCAGAGCCTCCAAGTTCCAGGCCAGTTGGGTGATCCTGAGATATTCTTGTTGCCCGGGGTCCCCTCACCAAAAGTAACTCTGTTTTGTCAGGGTTCACTTTAAGACAACTAGCATTCATCCACTCTATGAGGTCTGCTAAGCAACTGTTGATGAGGCTTGTTGGGTATTTAGTATCTGGAGCAAAGGAGAAGTAGAGTTGTGTGTCATATGCGTAACAATGATATCTTAGGCCGTGTTTTCTGATGATGTCTCCCAGTGGTAGTAAATAAATTGCGAATAGCATAGGAGACAAGATGGAACCTTGTGGAACTCCGCAAGCTAATTCTGTTGGTGCCGATGAGCAAGATCCTGATGTTACTCTCTGTGATCTACCAGTGAGGAAAGATTTAAACCAGTTAAGAACTGTGCCTCCTAGACCACAGATGTGCTGCAAGCGCGCTATTAAAATCCTATGGTCGATGGTGTCAAATGCAGCTGAGAGGTCTAGGAGGATTAGGATGGAGTAATCACCTTTGTCTCTCGCCAAAAGGAGATCATTTAGCACTCAGACTAGCGCTGTTTCCGTGCTGTGATGGCATCTGAAACCTGACTGGAAAGGATCAAAGATGTTATAGCTTGAAAGATGGGCCTCCAGTTGAGTTGCCACTACTTTTTCAATGAGTTTCCCCAGAAATGGAAGGTTGGATACTGGTCTGTAATTTGCTATACAGTCTGGGTCTAGTGAGGGTTTCTTTTAGAGGATCTGGGAAGATTCCAGTTTTTAGTGAACACTCCACTATTTTTGTGAGGGATGGGGCAAGTGTTTCAGTACATGCAGATATAAGATGAGTTGGGGCAGGATCTAAGTCTCGTGTAGTGGGGCGCAACTTTTGCATGGTTCTTTTAACTTCCTCTATATCCACATTTGTAAAAGTAGACCATAAACTGGGGGAATCTGGTCTTCCACTGTAGTGGTATTGTTGGGTAACTGGTTGGCCTGCTGTTATGGAGGCTCGGATGGAGGAAATCTTGTCTGTGAAGAAGATCGCAAATTCTTCACACTTATCTTGAGAAAAGTTGGTGGGTATATGCATGCATGCTGGTTTGCAGAGCCTTTCTACTGTGCAAAACAGTTGCCTGGGTCTGTTGCGGGAAAGTGTGATTTTGCATAACAAAAATGAGGATTTTTTCTTACTTATCTTAAATTGATATTCATTGAGGTGATTGGTAAGAGCAACTTTGTCCTCTGGGAGAGGCCTTCTCTCCTGTTCCTGCATTTTTCAACTCTCTTCTCTCTCTCTCATCTTAGGCTTTTTCTACCCACCCCCTACAGGATCTGATGTCACAGGTAACATTTTCAAGTTCTCTTTTTGCTTAGCCTAATTTAAGGGGGAAGGTACACACATTCCACACACAGATTTGCCCTACCCCCCCTCTACCTGACCAACACTGGCTATCTCATAACACAATCTCTGTGGTCAGCTAGACTGGATGGCACCATTCCTCTGTACATCATACACACTAACCAACCCATTCAATGCTGGTAAATGGCCAATACTCTCTAATGCATGCACACACAAGGGACATTAATGTTTTCAAGAATAGGAACACATATGCAACAATGGAGATCACTGAAAACAGACAGGGTTCATTCTCAGGGTGACAACCATTCTGTCACATTATGCAAGGGCACCATTTTAGTTTATAAGCAATGCTTCCCCTAGAAATCAGTGGGGAAGAGTTTCCAAAGATTAACGCTACAGTAGTAAATTTGTTATAACCCTTTTAGTGCCTGATACACTGCCATTCAAAGGGAATATAATAAACTTAGTTATTTTCTCAGGACCATAAACTCCATCCCTGAATCCTTCAGTAGAAAGAGTTTAGGATCTTTGAGTCTGCCTCCATGGAATGATATCCAGGCCTATTTAATTTTTGGGAACCAATGGTCACAGAATCAAGTCATGGTGGCCATTAAAATTTTCTGCACGCAAATATTTAAGAGAGAACAACAAAGTCTTGTGGTTTATTAACATAGTAACATAGTAAATTAGGTTGAAAAAAGACACAAGTCCATAAGGTTCAACCTTTGCCTCATAACCCAGTGACATGAAAATTATATAGCTTTCCTGCTACCAAATAATTTAGTCTTTATGAGACTTTCCTGTTTTGCCTACTAATACACAGTATAATCCTGCATGTCTCCTTTTGAAATAAATGTACTAATCTTCTCTTAAGTGGTTCTGGAGCAAACCATTTGTGCTATAAGCAAGAACTAAAACTTCCAAAAATTCCCATTGATTTAAATGGGGATTTTAATTTCTTGAATGTTAGAGAGGTCTCCAAGCATTGCGAATGAATGGTTGGAGACTTCTATAGCATTCAGGGGTTAAAATCCCCGTTTAAATTAATGGGAGTGTTTAGTTCTCCCCTGTAGTGAAAATGGCTTGCTCCATAACTTCTCCACATTTCATTTGAAGATACGACTCACTACATAAAAACTATATTGGAACACTCTTTACTTTAGTATCAAGGCCAATAATGTTTTCTAAATCTAACCAAGTAAAGGAAATATGGTGAAAAGGAGACAGAATTGTAAAGTTCTTTTTATACTTTCTAGCTCAGTTGCCATAGCAGCAATGATTCCTGCTCTATTTCCTAGGTGACAAGGAATCATCATTGCAATATGAATACAAGAGGGTAAAGTTGGATAAAAACATTTTTTAACAACAAATTAATGACATTTTATTTGAACGTAAGAATGGAGAGAAAGAAAAATAGGAATTACATGTATAGAATGGCAGATATCACCAATGGTCTTGACGAAATGGCTCTTTTCTCAAAAGATGCCCTCTACAAACAGAACAAACCAAATTATGATACATTTTTACACAATACAAGAACAAGGGGGCACAATCTGAGGCTAGTTGGAGGAAAAATCAAGAAAAACATTAGAAAATATTATTTCACTGAAAGAGTAGTAGAAACTTGGAACAAACTTCCAGCAGAGGTGGTTGATAAATCCACAGTAACACAGTTTAAACATGCCTGGGATAAACATGTATCTATCCTAAGATAACAATAAAGGAATACTAAAGGGCAGACTAGATGGACCAGGTGGTCTTTTTCTGCCATCAATCTTCTATGTTTCTATGTTTCTAAGTTTATAGGGATGTAGGAAAAGTTAGCATTTTCCTCTCCAATAAATGTGTAGGTAATGCAATTTTTTGTTTTGATTTTTTTAGTCTTCAGCCAGTTTTCTTGGCTCTCTCCTTAAAGGGATAGTAACATTTCATAATAAAAGCAGCTCTAATTAATCTTCATAGTGTTTGGACTTTGGAGAGTGTTATTTCAGTTCTGTCAGAGTTATAGTTCAAGAGTAATTCAATGACAAAGTGTCCCCCTCCCGCCCCTTTTACTGATGTAACATTGTTCAGCCAGATCAGAAGGGAGGTGCCCATGTAGACTGCAGAGAGGGACAATCTTCAATTAAGATAAGGGAAAAACCTGAAAAGCTTGTCAAGGGGGGCAGGGCTTTCATTGTTCTCATATAAAGAAGAGTGTCCCCTTCTGTTATCTGTCTGGTCTATGGACTGCATTCCACATCTGAGAAGAGATAGCTTACACTAGGTAAAAGGGGCGGGAGGGGGAAACTTTGCTTGTGAATATCTCTTAAACCATAAAGGTTCTTCATGTTTTTTTAATGCGTACAAAATAAAATAAAGTTAAAACAAAGTATTACTATCCCTTTAACTTGTACTATTTTTACCCATGGAAAGCAACAACAGAAAGGGGAGCAAACCACATTCAAATATAAAAGAAAAAAAAATGATAAAAAAAATACACACTGCCCTATATGAAATAGAACTGGTATATAAGTATGCAGAGATTAACTGTCTGTCCTGCTCAGAGATACACCTCCCATTGAAGATAGGAAAATTGGAATCTCTTGTTATAAATCTCAATATTAAAGTTAATATAAATTGTAACAATAATACAAAAGTAGACCAAATGCTCAAAGCATTTCTAATCGCATTGCTTCTTCGCCAAAAGTTTCTTTGGACCACAAGAGAACACACACTTACTTGTCTGCACAGAAATCCTCCATTAAATGCCGTCCGAATGCCAAAGTACTGCAAATGGAAGATACGTACACATAGACATGCATGCACATGAACACCTTAGCAAATACTAATGACATAGCGGTCTCAAAATTAAAAGCAAAAATTAAATTAATGTAAATAAGGACTGAATAAAAATAAAATTGAGTGGTATATGAAAAAAGATATCATGTGTGAAGTAAAATAAGTGAAAATGTGTAATATGGATGACAAATAATTAGTAAATATCTTTCATACTTTCATTAAGCAGATAAGTGGAATAGCATATCAGCATAAGTGGTAGAAGTTAATACAGTGACAGAATTTAAGCATGCATGGGATAGGCATAAGGTTGTCCTTAACATAAGAAAAGACCAAGGACCAAAAAAAAGTTTGAGGTTTTTACAGTAGGAAAATGGGCAGAGTAGATGGGCCAAATGGTTCTTATCTGCCGTCAAATTCTATGTTTACATGTTTAAGACCACATGGAGTAATGGTTATGCGTATTGGATCCACAGGTCCCTTCCTTTACCCAGATATGTCATACCACTTTCCTTGCACAATACAACCAGACAAGTGTCAATTCCCTTCCACCAGAGCAGTCATTCCATAAAGGGATAGTAATACTTCGTTTTATCTTTATTTTATTTTGTAGGCATTAAAAAAACATGAAGAATGGTATGTCTTATTTCTCAAAGCTTTATGGTTTGAGAGATATTCACAAGCAAATTTTACCCCTCCCGCCCCTTTTACCTAGTGTAAGCCATCTCTTCTCAGATGGGGAATCTGGTTGTAAGATCAGACAGATAACAGAAGGGGACAATCTTCTTTCTAGAAAACAATGAAAACCCTGCCCCCTTGACAAGTTTTTCAGGTTTTTCCCTTATCTTAATTGAAGATTGCCCCTCTCTGCAGTCTACCTGGGCACCTCCCTTCTGCTCTGGCTGAACAGTGTTACATCAGTAAAAGGGACTGGATACTTTGTCATTGAATTACTCTTGAGCTACAACTCTGACAGAATTGAAATAACACTGTCCAAAGTCCAAATACTATGATGATTAAATAGAGCTGCTTTTATTATGAAACATTACTATCCCTTTAACATGTTATAGTCTCAGCTTAGAGATCTCAGACAAAGTGGTGCCAATGGCATTCACCACTGAGGAAACTGTATGGTAGGATGGAGCAGGGATCTTGTTATGATGTGGAACCAACACTAGCCTCCAAATCTATCTATACCTTGGAACTTTCACAATGAGGTGACCATGAGATTTTTCAGAGAGCTCTACTAGAGTGGAGCACAGTGCCTCCCAGAAATGCTACAGTGCTATTTGTTTTGTGTTTCTGCTTTGTTATATAGTCTTACATGTGCTCAGAGGGAGCAGTCATCCCTGCCCTTTCCAGGTCTCCCAGTATCACATCAAACTGGTGTGACTGACCATGCATAGCTACTGGAACAGTACAGTACACACACAGTTCCAGGAAAAGTAATAAACAACTGAGTTTAAGAGCAACATTTTTCATCTATTCATCCATACATAATCTTTAACTGCACCCCAAGCAAAACTGAAATTCAAATCACATAGAAAGAAATTGAAAGATGCTGAAAAGCCACTCAGAACAGCTTCATACACACACACACATACGGACATGCACACACACAAACATACACAGACACACACAAAGCTAGAGCCTTACTGACACATACACACAAAAACATACACATTCACAGCCATCCAAAAGCACAAACAGTTAAATATAATTACATTTTTTTAAGTCACCAGGATTTGGATTTAGTGACACTGATGGTGGCTCAGTAACCCTTGATATATCCCATAACAGTACATTGGACCATATATATAAAGGCATATATATAATGATCCATATAATTGTGGATGGGAGATGTCTGGTACTTGTAGCACAAAGTGTCTGTAAACCAAGCTATTTGGTAAATATATAGACTACTATGTAACACATAAAATGTCAGAGTTGGTACAGATGTACCCTTACATTCATAAAGTCTTGATCTCAGCAATTCTGAAAAGGGCCTGGATCTCTGTAGCCTGTCTGTCTGCTATGTGGATGCTGTAATCTGTACCCTTTTGTGCACTGTGCAATGTGACGGAGTCCTGAAGTCTACCATGCAGTGGAGTCCTAAAATCTCTGCAATACAGTTTAGTTCTGAAGACTCTGTAATGTGGTGAGGTCTTGAAGCATCTAGCATAGACCTGATTTATCTTTTTTCAAATTAAACCTTTTTTGTACACATTATATATGTACATATGTGGTTGTAACTATTACAGTTAGATACTGATTTTTTTCTATATTTTTTGTTTTTTTATCGCTTCATATTTTTATGCTGCCTCCCACTCCCAACAAAGTGCTTGTTCTGGCTTACCCACAGATCTGAGCAACTTAGGAAACAGCTGCATTTATTTGAAAATACTTTTCCATTCAAACAATACATTCTAGCAGGGTGCCTCTACGGGGCCTGCATTTTGTCTTCGGGGGTTACATCTTTCTCATTCCACTTGACTGTTTTTTCTCAATTAGGGTTAGAGCGCTGGTACCCTTGTTCCTGTTTTTTCTAGTGTACAATATACACTTTATTGTCTTACTGTATAGAGTCATTACCCAGTAGCTCAACTTCTTGGGATCACAAGTGCAATATTATGTCAAAATTGAATGCAGTAACATGTCTTAATAGGGAAGGTAACTAACATTTCTAGAAAGTAAAAAGAGCACTCACACTAACCAGTCCAATTAAATTGATATCAAAAAGCATTTTTTTTCTCTAGAAAAATTATTAAAAAGGAAATGAGCTATTGATGGGAGAGTTTGACACTGCAGAAATACAGTGATAATAATCAAATCCCTAGAGGTTTGTGTATTGTCAAGGAACTTGCTTTTGGGCAAGAAAACTCAGAATTTTACAATCAATGGTTGTTTATACTTGATCAATGTTCCTCTGAACTTATGCACCACATCATTATCCAATAATCTCACACAAACCAAACTAGAGATTGACCAAATATAACTCATTCTAGAGAAGTGTAAGGAAAACCAGATTTCAATATCTCAGACCAGTAAATTAATACCAACACAGAAACATTTGATATATCATCAGTAGAAAGAAGAGGTAATTGGAGAGAGATGATGGTTATTAAAAAGCTAACTAAGTAAGAAACTGGACCAACAAAAAGGCTTGCAGAGAACCACGCCTATCAATACAGAGAGAATTTCAACAACATACAAGTCTGTACAACTCACTACCTATTCCACATTCACTATAAATATTGACACCAGCCCACCAAAGATCATCTGACAAGTTGACAAACAAGTGACCAAGTGTTATGTATCCACTATGGAAAAGAAATTAGATACATGAATAGATAACGCCAGTGTCCATCAAGATGGGGGGATACCATTGACCAGTAGATGTGAAATAATAAAGGAAGTTCCTTCAGAAGAAAATACCTCATTCAAACCAGATCATATACAGGTAGTGTGACAAATAGGACTGTCACAGGTCACATGCTGCAAGTGGCGGATTCTCTCCGCCCCGCTGGCTGGGATCACTTGGACACTAATACTGAATGGTATAAAGAGACTACCTTCCCCCACTCAGAGGCTCAGAGCTGCAGATTACAGCCAGCTTGAGTGTTTTATGGTTCTGGGAATATATACAAGGGGGCTGCTAAGCTGAAATTGTCCACTACCCCTCCCCCTTTGTCTGAGATTCCTACAGGATGTTTTATGGTTACATCTATGCACTGGGAATGTATGCAGGGTGGCTGCTATCCTGAAAGTGTTCACTTCCCATCCCCCTTTTGTAACCTTTGTTTAATGTCAATGTAGTGACCACCTCTTTTTTCTCTCAACTGTTTAAAATGTTGTGTTGGTTAAAAAATAAAGCAGTTCATGATTTAACAAGAAGGAGCATGCTTGTCTCTCTGTCGTCCACTATAGAGCAGTTACTCATAGAGAAGTGCCAGGGGACTAGATAGATAGAATATCCTATATGAACCGGAGCTATAACTGAAGTATATTCTGCATTGCCGGTGGATACACGACTCCAAGTACTGGGTCTTAATGTTTAGTATAGTGGTTAGCTGTGCAGGTTAGCGGAAGAAACCCTCAGACATAAAGTGCCTGAACTGCTATACCTTCTGTGGCAGAGATGCCAGGGCCATATCGTCACAAACTGGTGGCAGAGGTGGGATAACCTGCATTACAGTGGCCCCCCAGATCCTAAGACGAACCCGTGATGCAAACCAGAGCACAGAGCACTACCGAGGAATGAATCATGGCTGAGCCACAACCGGAGGCCATTGCACCCCTATCCCGAGCGGCCAGGTTGGCCCTCAATGTCCAAGAGTACAGAGAGGCAATGGGCGGACGAGCAAGTGAGCTGGACCTGATTGAGAAAGCAGATGCTGCCGTTGCCAGAGAGGATTGAGAACAACAAATAGAATCCTTCCCTGCAGTGGCCTCCCCATCCGTCCAACCAGCAAATACCTGCCTCAAAGTCTCCGTCTATAGCTTCTCCTAGTTCGACGACGAGAAAGGAGACATTGATGGATTCCTGCAGGACTTTGAGTGGCAGTGTGCTTTGAATCGCCTACGACCTGAGGACTGGGTACCTCTCTTGGATGGGAGGCTGACGGGACGTGCACTTGAGGCTTGCCGCGTGATTCCCCATGAGGTCATGAAGCGATCTGTGCTGGCCAGGTACTCTGTTACCCCTGAGTCCTATCGGTTAAACTTCCGAGAGCTACGACCCACCCCAGACGGCACCATCCCAGAGTACGTCTGGAACACTGGACATGCACTGGAGGGGTGGTGGACAGGGAGTGGGGGGTACCCCAGCTACTTTGCCTCAAGACCGACGTACCCCAGCAATGTTCCTGGTTGGCAACCGATGCCAGAACCAGTGTCCCAGAAAGGGATCAACGAGACCACTGGGCCCACACAGAGTCCCAGGGCAAGGCACCAGCTTGTCTGCCATGGATGCCAGCTCCCTGGCCATTTTGTGAAGAAGTGTCCCTCCCAGGGCCTCGGCCCTATTGCCCCTGCCAGGCCTGTCCAGCTTGTTGGGGAGTGGTATGGGGTGGAAAATGCACAGAATGGAGTCATGGATTATATTCATATGAGACAGGGAGTGATTTATGTACTTAAATGTAACTACTTCCTGTGGCAGAGAAAGCAAAGGAATTTAGGAGATGGGTTACCTCTCATTACCAAAATACTACAGTAGCAGCCATGGTGAATAAAAATACAAATGTTATCTTACATTTGTAACATTGTAATGTTATCTTACATTTCTACAGTGTATACAAATGATCTGTGACAGCACTGCAGGTGTGTGGAAATATGACAGTAAAGCTATTTGAGATATGAGTTGGAAATGTCACTAACATTGAAAGGGTTAACAATCCATATTTAAATGCATTGGAATTTTGATTCATCCCCTATGGTTTAGATGGTTTGCCACAGAATTTCTGCAGTTCATCTCAGTGCATAAGCCTAATTGTGTGGGAGTGGAGAGGGTTACAGTCAAACAGGAACGGAGTAAAGGATTGCTTTTATTTTTGTGATGTTTTTAAATAAAACGTACATTATTACTTATATAAAAGTAATTTTACAGATTCCATACATTCTTACTTGGTAGTATAACTATTTCTAGTGTTAATAAGAATCTGATTGCAAATATTGGTGTCTGCTTCTGCACTGTGTGAGTATGTCTCATATCTGTGGCTTTACCTGGTTTCCAGTTCATATTCTGGTATACAAGCTTAGTTTTGTGTTACTGAATTGAGCATTCATGCAACAGGAAATAGTGTAGTATCAGAGTAGAGGAGACTTCATGAAGTGGGCCATTTGTGTTTACACATACTTGGGTGAGAAAAGCAATCCATAAATGTGAATATGTGTATATTTTTCTTATAGAAAACATTTACCTTAACTACATAGGTACACATTTCTAGTGACAGGTCAGCTGACAAAATTCATCATTATGATGTGAGTTTAATTTACGATTTGTCTGGTTTAAGTGTATGCAGTTTATTAGCTCTGCAGTATAATAGCACATTACACCTAACTTTGCATGTGACAGCACTATGAATGAAAACATTGTGTGAATTGTAAGCAATTGCTTTTGGTTTATAAAACTATTGCCCCTCCTCTGTTTCTTCTGTAAGGGTTTACTATGCTTAAACAAACCACATTGACTTAACTGCACTTAATTTAATGGATCATTATAATAGTCCATGCTCAATGGACAGAGTTTATTAGTTCACTTACTTCTTTTGAATGTGGTTTCTTTTTCTTCTTTATAAAAAGTATGTTTTTCTGTGCACTAGACCACAATAGTTCATTCAAGTAAAATATATACAGAATTTGTGTAGCCAAAAACATCTCCATGTATAATCAATCCTAATAATGATAAACACTTCTGGATAGTAAGTGGTATTTTTATTTCTAGGTATAAAATATGATCTATTAAGCCCACTAAAAGTGAAAAAGAAAACAACATTTAAATTCCCTTGTAACATAAGAATGTAAACTTAATCTGCTTAAAAAAACGTATATTTCCTAAGAATAATTTTTTCAATAAACAGGTGTGTGATTTTTTTGCATTGGTGATATGTTACTAGTTTGTAATGACTTAATCTCTGATGTTTAAAATCTGTGTTTTATGCTATGTATTAAATGTATAAATAAAGAAATGGAGGGGGCAGCACCAGTGGGACATTTTAGAAAATACTTTTATTGTGAAAAATAAGCAAATAAACGGTCAATGTTTCGGTCCTAGATAGGACCTCTATCACTCCCTATGCATTTTGTTAATTGATAAATATAAACTATTAACATGTCTATTTATGAAAGCATTCTTACTTTACAACATTTGTTTACACCTGCCTAAAACTTTTACACATAACTGTGTATGTGTATATATATATATATATATATATATATTTATATATTTTTTTCATTTGTTTTGTGTGTGTGTGTATTTAGGTATATATATATATATATGTATATTTTGTGCTAACACTGTTGGGATAATGGTGCTCTGAATGTCTGAGCTCACTTTAGGCTACTGACTATGTGCTCTTTTCAATTCTGTCAGTGAACAGAAAAAAAAAAAAAAAATAGCCAAACAATGAAGAAAGCGCAGGTCTGTCACTACTATAAAAATATAAATTCACTTTATTACACAGAGAACAAATGAATATTAAGGAGATCTCCTTTCTCTACAAGTATCTGTATATAAATATGTAAATATTACACTATATAAAAGAACAATAAATAAAAAACCATATATATCAAAGCAATGGCTATTTATACTATGCGCCCATCAAATAGTCCAGCAATAAACAGCTATTGTTGCAATCATGAATTCCAATGTCCCAATAGAGATTGAACACACATTTATCCCAAGGGGGTGGATAATAATAATGTGATGTTCAAAGGTAGTATACAATGTGCGTGGATGGACTACTAAAATGTAATCAGTCCTCGACGCATATGTGAACTCTCCCGTCTTTACTTATCTGAATCTGGCTTATTGAATATATGTTGGTGCCAAAAATTTTTTCCGCGGGCAGAGTACAGTCTGTGGTGCTAGTAAGTAGACACAATAACCCCTTGTTTATTGTTGATGGCTAAGACCTCTGACACCTCCCGCAGGCAGAGAACCAGTCTTGTATTCGCCGGATTATCCCCCGTCTTTATGTTCAGCCACATATTCCTGGTCTGTAGCCTTTGTTGGCCTCGGTACACCCTCCCTGGGTGGAGGTTGATAGGGCAAATGACTGTCGACTGATACTGTAGCGCTGGATAATGTAGAGAGGATGTCACATCTTGATTTTGGAATTCAAGCTGAACTGACAACTAAGTTGCAACAAAGTAAAGCTGGGCACAAAGTGTCTTGTGTTAAAATCTGTGGTCCTAGGACGACCACCCGAATCTTACTCGTTTCGTATTTGTATGACACTTTTTCAGGGATGCAAAATCTAGTAATGCACCCTCTAATATGCAGTATCTAGTTATATAGAGAACTACTCATACCGGTGTAATCAGTAAAGTTGAAACACCTGTAATAGGGATGGCTTGCAGGATTGTACTTTTAACCCCTTGATATTAAATGTGAATAGAGACCAATATAGGTATAAAAGTGAAAAAAGAAAAACATTATAATAGAAAAGTCATAAACCAAGAAAAATAAGAAAAATATGTGAAAAAAGAAAAAACATGTTTTGTAAAAATTAGAAGAAAATAAAAGATCTATTTAGATGTGATGTTCTCTCCACATTATCCAGCACTACAGTATCAGTCAACCGTCATTTACCCTATCAACCTCCACCCAGTGAGGGTGTACCGAGGCCAACAAAGGCTACAGACCAGGAATATGTGCCTGAACATCAAGACGGGGGATAATCCGGCGAATACCTGGGGGAGGTGTCGGAGGTCTTAGCCATCAACAATAAACAAGGGGTTATTGTGTCGACTGACTAGCGCCACAGACTGTACTCTGCCCGCGGGAAAACATCTTGGCACCAACGTATATTCAATAAGCCAGATTCAGATAAGTAAAGACGGGAGAGTTCACATATGCATTGAGGACTGTTTCCATTTTAGTAGTCCATCCACACACATTGTATACTACCTTTGAATATCACATTATTCTTATCCACCCCATTGGGATAAATGTGTGTTCATTCTCTATTGGGATATTGGGATTTATGATTGCAACAATAGCTGTTTATTGCTGGACTATATGATGGGTGCATAGTATAAATAGCCATTGCTTTGATATACAAGGTTTTTTATTTATTATTCTTTTATATAGTGTAATATTTACATATTTATATATGGATCCTTGTAGAGAAAGGAAAAACTCACGGTTTAGGTGTCAGTATAAATTGTATTAAAATTACATCTATTGGTGATCCATAACCAATATTAGAACAAGCAGTATCAATGCTTCGATCCGCTCCACTGGATCTTTTCCTATACTTGCGATGCCTTGGTGATATCTATTGATTTTCAGATGCTAGGCAAGAGGAATGCTTTGCGATGTAACGGTCATGTGTGGATACACAGATGCAAATCAATAGAAGCCGATTTCTAGATTATTGACAAATATATGATAATTCTTTAAATGTGCAGTCATTCAGTTACCAGTATGTCAGGTGATGGATTTGTTTATCGTTATTAGATTAGATGACATTCAGAAGTGCAAAGGCTTATAATGATGGAAACATCGCAATTTTCATAATTTTAATCAGTTTACATTATGTTGGTAAGGTATATATGGTGGCGTTTCACATTTTTCCCTTTTTTTGCATTTTTCATTTTCATCTTTATTTTTATTTTTTGCAACTTTACAACTTGTTTTCACTCCCTTCCCCCATGGTATGACATCATTTTGCCACCAGTGACTGCACTGAGTTTGGTATAAATGTGGGTGGTCCTCAGTTTGTTCTGTAAGCATCTTGACAAAGGCATAAAATAGGGCTGAAACGTTGATGGAATAAACTACACATATGTTCTTCACTGTAAAAAGTCCTGTATGTTTTCTTTATTGGCTATATTTGGATACAAGATTACTTTGGAGATTGGCACCCAGGCAAGGTATCCTTGATAAGAGAGTGCACAACAAAGACTTATATTTGTGTATTTTGTCTTCTTATTGGGAGTTTAGTATCTAGTAGAATTCATTCCAAAAATTATTTGATCCATCTACCAATAGGTCTTCTTGATGACCTGCTCATTTCCATTTTAGGTGCTTTACTCTTTCAATGACATCTTAGACCTTTGTTTGCTGACAGATATATGCACGTTTCATACTGTGTAACCTTAAGTTTCTGTATGGCTTTGGCATTCAGTGTACATGTTTCACAGCCATACATATGAACTGAGATGATACATTGGTCAAAAACCTTTTGCTTGAGGCAGTGGTAAATATTACTACTTAGTTT
Organism: Rhinophrynus dorsalis; assembly: GCA_037306005.1. NCBI lineage: Eukaryota > Metazoa > Chordata > Amphibia > Anura > Rhinophrynidae > Rhinophrynus > Rhinophrynus dorsalis. The sequence continues at coordinate 253,653,562 of CM074721.1, forward strand.
TCTAAATGTTTGTCAGCACAATTGTATTAATCACTCAATTTTCATCATGTTTTTTCCATCTGTTAACATTTCCTGTCCAAGGTAGACATATTTGTAAACTTCTTCTAGTTCTTGTCCATCTTCTGTGATTTTCCTGGGTATGGTAAATTGTTAAACATGGCTTGTGTTTTGTTGATATTTATCTTCAGACGAAAATTTTGCTTTTCTGTGGTAGCTCTTCAATGCCTTCTTGCAGTTCTTCCGGACTACTGGCAACGAGGAGGATATCATCTGCAAAACGTAAGTGATATAGGTAGTATCCATTGTTCTTAAAGGGATAGTAATAATTAATAATTACTATTCTCTATATTAAAGTCATATTAAAAAGAAATGTATTGCCCCCAGTGTCATCTCTCAAACCTTTATGGTTTGAGAGATAATCGCTCCTAAAATTGCCCTCTCCCTCCCCCTTCCCCGACGTCAGCGTTGTAGCTGACTGAAGGGAAATCCAGTTTTACGATCATCAGGCGGCTCTGCAGCAGAGCCGAGATCGCGTTAATAAAAAAAATCTCTCACTAGAATGGTCTTCTACGTGTGCTTGCAAACCGAGCACACTTAGAAGACCATTTCAGTGAAAGATTTATTTTTTTATTAATCTTGGCTGTGCTGCAGAGCTGCCTGACGGTCGTACAACATGCTTCCCTGCAGTCAGCTAGAAAGCTGACTTCGGGGGAGGGAGAGGGCAAGTTTAGGAGCGATTATCTCTCAAACCGTAAAGGTTTGAGAGATGACACTGGGGGCAATACATTTCTTTTTAATATGACTTTAAGATAGGGGTTAGTAATTATTAAAGGGATAGTAATACTTAAGATGTAAAAAATGTATGTTGTAGGGTTTATGTCCCCGAATAAAACAAGGGTACTCCCACTGCTGAGAGATATTTTATTAAATAATTATAACTGCTCAAACTTGAATTTTTTAGGTGCAATATCACAATGGCCTGAAAAATTTACAGTGGCGCTGTTGCTACATCATTCTATGGAGATTTATGGTCTAAAGACCAGAGCAGTCCATAAGATGGTATAGCAACAGCACCACTGTAAATTTTCAGGCCACTGTGATAGTGCACCTAAAAAATTCAAGTTTGAGCTGTTATATTTTTTTAATAAAATATCTCTCAGCAGTGGGAGTACCCTTGTTCTACTCAGGGGGATAAACCCTACAACATATATTTTTATACATTTTAAGTATTACTATCCCTTTAAATATTACTATCCCTTTAAGTTCTTTTTTGTCCCAATTTAGTTTGTGGAAAATTTCTTCTGTAGAAGCAGAAAATAGTTTTGGGGAGATTGTGCTCCCTTTGGTGTAAGTCTTTTCTATGTTGATCTGGAATTTATCACCTAAGCTCTGGAATTCCCTCCCCCATCCCATCAGTCTCTCCCCCAGCCTTCAGCTCTTGAGAAGTTACCTGAAGACTCACCTCTTCAGGAAAGAGTATCAATTACCTCCATAACTATTATGAGCAAGGTCAGATCAACAGTCTGTCCAACTTCTGTTCACTCTCATTCCCTTCTAATATCACTCTCCCACCTACATCTCCATCACGACCTCATTGTTCACAGACTTTTCTCCCAAACTGAACCACCGCTTCCCTGGACCACTGCACTCAATAGCATTTCTTTCTCACACCCACTGACAGGCAGTTCATTTGGCAGGAGGCACTTACACTCCATAGCACTTACTTCTTCTGTGTCCAACCTACCTTCCTCTAGACTGCAAGCTTTCATGAGCTTTCCTCTGATCCTTTTGTTTTCCATGTCCCATTTGTACTATTTAATATCTCTGTCTATTCCCTATTATACAGCGCTGCAGAATAATTTGGCACTACATAAATAAAGAAGAGCAATAATAATATCATTGTTGACCTGTCTTCATGCAGTTTGCATTTTTATATTTTGATTGGAGGATATTACTGTAAGCTCCCTCCCCCTTCCCTGAAGTCATCATCTAGCTGGTGGCAGAGCCGCCTGACAGGCTTCCCCTGCAGTCAGCTACAACGCTGACTTCAGGGAAAGTGGAAGGAGGGGGGAAATTTGCAAGCTATTATCTCTCAAACCATAAGGGTTTGAGAGATGACACTGGGGGCAATACATTTCTTTTTAGCATGCCTTCAATATGGGGATTAGTAATTTGTAAGTATTACTATCCCTTTAAGTATTGTGTCCATTCTTCTTGATAGCAAATTTGCGAAAACCTTGCCGACTACTGGCAATAGGCTTATCGGTAGGTAGTGTTTTAGATCTGCATTTTCACCTTTTTTATGCAGAGGAATGACTTCTGCATTTTCCATGTTTCAGGCACTTTGCAAAGTAGTAGAGTTTTGAATATAGTTTAGGTAGGGATATGAATTAACTGACCTCAACATTTCAATAGTGACTTTATCAAGTCCAGCTGCTTTGCCATTTATCATTGATTTTATTGCAGCTTCTACTTCTTCTACCAAATCTTCTGCCACAGCTTCAGGCTCTGGCACTGTATTCAATTGTTGTCCTTCATCCTTATAAAGATTTGAATGCTTCCATTTTAGTATTTGTTGTTGAGTTGTTGCTGTTGTACCATCCTCAAGCTTTAATGCAAAGATTTGGCTCCTATGTGTGGTCATCATCCATTTTATTTTCTTTAGCCCTTGATTTTTTCTAGTGTACTTTTGATGAACTGAACATTAAACTTGCATGTTTCTTTTTTATGTGCTTCCTTATGGCCTTGAACATTTCTACATATTTTACCCTGTTTCTGCAACTGTTTCTTTCAATATTCGTGTTTGCTTTTATGGTTTCAGAGTAGGTGCAAGAGCATTGGCAGTGTCTCCAATAGTCTCAATAACTTTTTCATTGTGGGTTGAAATGTCTATGTCTGGAATGTCTTGCAGCACACTGAAGCTAGACAGTGCTAACTCAAAATTCTTATGATCTTTCAATAGTTGCCTAATGTCGATTTTCACATTTGTTGTCCTGATCATTTTTTTCTTTCTTTCTTGCAGTCCATTTTGATTTTTGCTCTCACTAGATGATGGTTACTTCCAAAGTTAAAATGATTTAAGACTGATCAGACATTATTGAATTGGATAAAGTGCAGAGATGTGCAACAAAACTGATAAAGGGATTGGAGGATCTGAGCTATAAAGAGAGACTAGCCAAACTGGGTTTGTTCACATTAGAGAAGAGACGTCTACGGGGTGATATGATTACCATTTACAAATATATTCAAGGTCAATACAAAGAACTCACCAATTAACTATTTACTCAAAGATCTAATCTAAAAATGTGAAGTTATCCATTAAGACTAGAGGGAATGATTGTTCAACTAAAATAAAGGCAGGGATTTTTTTTACTGTAAAGACAGTAAAGTTATGGAATTATTTTTCTTGGGATGCTGTGCTTGTTGATACTGTAACTGTTTTCAAAAAAGTACTGGATACCAATGTAACACAGAACAATATTGAAAATTATGACAGTTGGCTTCAAAGCAGACAGGATGTTGATCCAGGGATCTATCTGGCTGCCATTTGGAGTCAGGAAGGAATTTCCCTACCCACTTGGGGCTCAACTGGAAATTGTTTTTCCTTCCTCTGGATCAACAGATAATAATCCAAATCCTCCATATCATCCATCATTGGTTCCTTTATAATATAGCCAGTGCCATCTTCTAATTTGACAAACTCTTCATCTTTTTATGAGCCTCAAATCAGCAGACAATTCCTCTAAGTGTGAAACTATACTCATAAATTGAATGTTAAGCATTCTAATGTATAAAGACCAAAGGCATCCTGATAGAACCAGTTAATTTTTAGCATTCTCTGCCACTGAGTTGTCATCTGACAAGGAGACACAATCTGCCCCAAACTATTTTCTGTTGTTTAGAAGTAAGATTCCACAAAATAAATTGGGACAAAAAGGACGTAAGAACAATGGAGACTACCTACATCACTTATATTTTGCAGATTATATCATATTCTTTGCCAGTAGTCCTAAAGAACTGCAAGAATGCATTGAAGATCTAAAACAGGAAAACAAAAATTTTGGTCTGAGGATGAAGTCATGTGTAGCAAATTTACGAAGGAAAATAACAGTAAATGAACAAGAACTAGAAGAAGTTGACAAATATGTTTACCTTGGACAGGTAATGTTAACAGATGGAAAAAACATGATGGAAACTGAGCATTGAATAAAATTGTCTTTAAAACAAACTTACCACTCTGCCTCAAGGAAAGGTTCTTTGACCAATGTCCTTACTGGCTGTGAAACATGAACACTGAATACCAAAGCCATACAAAAACATAAGGATACACAGAGAAGTATGGAGCAGAGAATTCTATATATAACAAAAAGAGGCCTAAAATTGTATGCATGGATTCAGCAGCATACAAAGGTCTATGGAATCACTGAAAGAGAAAATTGTCTGAAATGGAAATGGGCAGGCCACACAGCAAGAAGTCGTCAGGTAGATGGAACAAACACATTTTGGAATGTATTCCACTCCATATTAAATGCCCAAGAAGAAGACCAAAGACAAGATGGGTAGATGAAATTACAAAGTTTGCCAAATCACCCCTGTTGATCCAGAGGAAGGAAAAAAAAAACATTAAATCCATTTCCAAGTGAGCCCCAAGTGGGTAAGAACATTCCTTCCTGACTTCAAATTGCAGTCAGATATTTCCCTGGATCAACATCCTATCTGCTTTGAAGCCAACTGATATAATTCTCAATATTTTTCTGTGTTAGATAGGTATTAGTGATGATCGAGCACCCCGATGCTCGGGTGTTCGGGTGCTCTGGCCGAGCGCCCCCGGAGGCTCGAGTGCTCGGCCGAGCACCCGAGCCCCATTGAAGTCAATGGGAGGACTCGAGCATTACACCAGGCACCCCCTGCTCTGATGAGGGGAGGGTGCCTGGTTCATAGGAAAAGGTCAGAAAATGATGGAAACACCACAGAAATGGTTCAGGGACAGCATAGGGAGGATGTCTGGATGCATCTTGGACTCCAACGTCGCTGCTGGGAATGATGTTTCGCCCGTAGTACGCCATTTTTACAGACTGACCGTAAAACACACAAAAAGGAAGATAAAAACGATTTTAGGCGAAAAATTGTTACCAAACAGTATTTGCTGTATATTTACTTGAACTATCAGGATCACGTCCACTTCCCCGTCCCTTTTTACCTGCCTCCTTCATATTAAACGGAATATATGCCAGTAATCTGCGGCTAGGCACACGAAACAGAATGTGACGCTAATCTGCGGCTAGGCACAGTGAACGGAATATGTGACGTTAATTTGTGAATTTGCACACTAAACAGAATGTGACAATAATCTATGGCTAGGCACACGTTTAAAATGGCCCTTTTTGTCGCTGCGTTGTAAAATCATTGGCCCTGTGCACCTAACAGAATATATCAGCTTGTCACTGCACTGTGAAATATTTGTCCCTGTGCACCTAGTACAATGTCACCTTAGAACATGTCCCCCCCCACAAAAAAATGAAATTCTGCCACCCCCAAAAAAAATTAAATGCTGCCCCCACACACAACAGTCCTAAAAAGGACTTTTGGGTCTTGAAAGAGTTTCAACAATTTTATTCTCCCTACACTGACTTCCTGTGCATCTAGTATTATATGTCACCTTAAAAATATCCCCCCCACAAAAAAAAGGAAATTGTGCCCCCCCAAACAAAATATAAATGCTGCCCCCACACACAACAGTCCTAAAAAGGACTTTTGGGTCTTGAAAGAGTTTGAACAATTTTATTCTCCCTACACTGACTTCCTGTGCATCTAGTATTATATGTCACCTTAAAAATATCCCCCCCACAAAAAAAAGGAAATTGTGCCCCCCCAAACAAAATATAAATGCTGCCCCCACACACAACAGTCCTAAAAAGGACTTTTGGGTCTTGAAAGAGTTTCAACAATTTTATTCTCCCTACACTGACTTTCCCTGCCTAAGCGCATCTCTCCCTGGCTAAGAATGAGCCGAACTCGCGCGTCGGGTGCTATACAGCACCCGATCACGGGTTCTGGCCAGCCAATCAGTGTAATGCCAGCAGCCAACATGGCTGCTGGCATTACACTGATGTCAGAGCCTCCCCGCACGTTTATTGGCTGCGCAGCAGCCGCGAAACGTGCGGGGAGGAGACCCGAACATGGCGGGCGAGCACATGCGGTACTCGTACGAGTACTGCCATGTGCCGAGCAGAGCGATGCTCGAGCCGAACCGAGCTTCGGCCGAGCATGCTCGCTCATCACTAATAGGTATCCATTACTTTTTTGAAAACAGTTACAGTATCTACAAGCACAGCATCCCAAGACAAAAAAAATCCATAACTTTACTGCCCCTACTGTAAAAAATCCTGCCTTTATTTTAGTTGAATGATCCTTTCCTCTAGTCTTATTCCAGTTGAGACCTTACTAAGGATTTATATGGAGGTAGAATTATATTTGCATCCTGTGCATCTACACCTATTTTATGCAGGTTAGCACCCAATATGCTCTTGCTGTAGCTGAATGATTCTGCACACTGCTGTGAAGTCTATCGTCTATCCTACTCCTAAATCTTTCTCTAATGAGAATTCCCCAAGTAGTTTCTTATTTAGTGTATATGTAGTATGTTTGTTTCTGTAGCCCAAATGCATAACTGTACATTTATCTATTAAATGTCATCTGACACTTTTCTTCCCATTCACTAAGTTTATATAAATAGTTCTGCAGAGTAATAACATCCGGCCCTGCATGTATTTCCTTACATACATTAGTGTCCTCAGGAAAGACTGAGACATTACTTTCAATCCCTACTTCTAGATCATTAAGAAATGAATGAAAAAAAAAAAGGCTACATGTCTGTCCCTTTTATGTGGATCTTTCTCCGTGTCTGTGCATTTATCTTTGTACGTGCAAATGTATTTATAAGGGTGGGTGATGGTGGACTAAGAGAGAGAGTGTGTAAGGGACAGAAGAGGTTAAGTTGGGGAAGATGTAGAGAGGACTGAGAAGGAGAGAGTAAGAGAAGAATGATGGGAGAGGAGGTGGTAGGGGAAATTGAATGAAGGGAAGTTTAAGGAACCAAATTGTGAGAAGAACAGAATGAAAGGTAAGTAAAAGAAATCGGGGTGGGAGATAAATTAATTAAGGGGGAAGAAAGGGGCAGAAGAAAACTAGTGGAAAGGACACTTTGCTCTCACACCCATACCTTCTACCAAGAATGAATCACTGGGGACACATACTAAAAAGCATATTTATTTTGCTTTCTCACCAAGAATGCATTTGGGCAAAGGCTAGATTGTGTAGGAACCTGGATGGTCACTCTTTTTCACTGTTTTGCACAATTCACTGACCCTGCTTTCAGCACTAGGTGATTACATGTTGTTGCCCATCCCATCCTACATTCTACCACCTTGGTGCCTCCTCTCTCATATAAAGATTAATAACTAATGTTTAATCTGGCTCTGTGCCTGCTAGATCCTTAGGCTTTGTCCTGCTGCCCACTGGCCAGATGGGCAGCCTGATTAAAGTCTAAGCTTGTGCCCAATTTCTCTCCAGCAACAGCATGCAGTAGAATAGACAGGTAGAAGAAAGGAAGATGAAAGAGACAGAAACAAAGTTAAAAAGTGATTTTGGTGTTCTTGCTGGTGCAATGTAAACAGTCGGAGAAGCTGGAGGGTATACTCCTGCTGCTGCTGATGAATCAGAGATGGAGGAATCCAGCAGCAGCCACAGAAATAGGGAAGGGAGTCATTTTCTTCTGTCCAAGTGAGTCAGTTGCTGATGATAATGGTACATTTAATTTCTGCTCACAGGGGAAATGTATGTATGTATCTTTATATAGCGCCATACATGTACACAGCGCTTAACAGAAGTTGAAATAATACAATACAAAAATTACAGAACTGGGTTAAGAGCATTAAGGTTAAGTACAATCATTACATTATTTGTGAGGGAAAGTGCAGCAAGGGAATCATACACTAGGAAAGGGACCCTGCCCCAAGGAGCTTACAATTTAGGCTAAATTCATATTGACAAACAGAGACAGTAGGAGGAGTATTATAAGTGCAGGTACATGGTGTGGTGAAAGAAGTGCAGAAGGATTCTGATGTGACACTCAGTGTGCAGAAGGAGGACATTGCTATTAAGATGCCTCCCTGAGCAGGTGGGTTTTGAGGAGTCGCTTGAAAGTGATGATTGTGGATGATTGGCGAATGGTGATGGGGAGGGCATTCCAGAGTCAAGGAGCAGCCAGTGAGAAAGCTTGTAGTCGAGAGATGGCTCGAGTTGTGTAGGGAGAGGACAGGAAGAACCCTTGAGAAGATCGTAGGGGACAGGAAGGGGTGTAGCGGGTGATAAGGGCAGAAATGTAAGAGGGTGCTGAAGAACAGAGTGACTTACAAGACAGGAGGAGAATCTTGTAAGAAATATGATACTTTATAGGTAGCCAATTGAGGGATTTCAGGAGGAGATGAGATGGAAGGTATCTGGGAGCAAATGTGGTGATTCTTGCGGCTGAATTGATAACAGATTGAAGTGGAGAGAGATGAGAAGCAGGAAGACCAGAGAGTAGAATGTTGCAGTAGTCAAGTCTAGAGAGAACAAGTGCCTGAGATAGTGTTTTAGCTGTTGATAAATAATAACATTCCAACACACTCATGATTTTATATGAGCTGTATGAGGGGAATTCTTTTCCCCAGATGGACCTGAAGTGGTAGGGACTTGTGATGATGCTGCTGCCTCAGTAGCATTAGGGCTAGTAGGAAGTGGAACCATGATCACACCACCACTTGCTTCATGTCACTAATGATGATCCCAGTACCATACAGCAGCCTAATCCTGATGCTAAAATGTCTCAACAGGAATTGTCTCACTAGAAAATGCCATAATGTCACTATTAGGTTCACTGGGTGGCATAATGTTTCTGGTGGTAGTTGGCCACCATATTTTAACACTGCTAACACTAGGCCTGTAGTGCATACTGTACTTGTGCATAGGAAAAAATGTGTTTTATACAAATGATTTGATACATTCTTTTTACCCTGTTTAGATTAAACAATTGTCGTTGACCTCCCCCCCCCAGTTTGGTTAGTCAGAATTTCGGTGAAAATTTTCATGAATATATTAAATGTATCTATCGGAATTCTACTTAAGCAACCTCCCCCCCAGTAATACAGTTACCTTGATGTTGAAGGTCCAGCTTTATCCTCTCCATCCTGGTCTTCCAGAATCTGTACCTAAAAGAAGGTGAAATAATAAAAAACCCTATGTCACGGTTTGTTAAGACTCTCAGACGCAAAGTTAGGTAAAAACACAACTTTATTGAAAAGTTTAAGACAACCCCATAGGGTAACTTACACGTTCTTACATATATATATAGCAATGTCAGGGAAAGCAATAATAATAGCGATACAGGCTCTACCGGCCCTGCCAATATACCGGGCAAGGCAGCCAGAAGTAGATACAAAGAATAGATAGGCTCTACCGGCCTTGCCAATATACCGGGCAAGGCAGCCTGGAGACTGGTACTCGAAGGATAGTTGGCTCTACCGGCCCTGCCAGTATACCGGGCAAGGCAGCCAGGACTGGTACTCGAAGGATAGTTGGCTCTACTGGCCCTGCCAATATACCGGGCAAGGCAGCCAGGACTGGTACTCGAAGGATAGTTGGCTCTACCGGCCCTGCCAATATACCGGGCAAGGCAGCCAGGACTGGTACTCGAATAGTTGGGTCTACCGGCCCTGCCAATATACCGGGCAAGGCAGCCAGGACTGGTACTCGAAGGATAGTTGGCTCTACCGGCCCTGCCAATATACCGGGCAAGGCAGCCTATAGGCAGATAGCAAGTATAAAGGCTCTACCAGCCTTGCCAATACCGGGTAAGGCAACCCAGGATGGTACATAGAGGAATAGGTTCTACCGGCCTTACCAATATACCGGGCAAGGCAGCCTAATATGGAGTGGGTGGCAACCACTAAAGCCTCAGTGATAGTGTTGAGCGAGCACCCCGATGCTCGGGTGTTCGGGTGCTCTGACCGAGCACCCCCTGAGGCTCGAGTGCTCGGCCGAGCACCCGAACCCCATTGCATTAAATGGGAGGACTCGAGCATTACACCAGGCACCCCCTGCTCTGATGAGGGGAGGGTGCCTGGTCAATGCCCCCCTTCATCTCCACAATGCCCCTCTTCCACAATGTCCCCCTTCCACAATGTCCCCCTTCCACAATGTCCCCCTTCATCTCCGCAATGTCCCCCTTCATCTCTGCAATGCCCCCTTCATCTCCGCAATGCCCCCTTTATCTCCGCAATGCCCCCCTTCCACAATGTCCCCCTTCCACAATGTCCCCCTTCATCTCCGCAATGTCCCCCTTCATCTCCGCAATGCCCCCTTCATCTCCGCAATGCCCCCTTCATCTCCGCAATGCCCCCTTCCACAATGTCCCCCTTCATCTCCGCAATGCCCCCTTCATCTCCGCAATGCCCCCCTTCCACAATGTCCCCCTTCCACAATGTCCCCCTTCATCTCTGCAATGTCCCCCTTCATCTCCGCAATGCCCCCTTCATCTCCGCAATGCCCCCCTTCCACAATGTCCCCCTTCATCTCCGCAATGCCCCCTTCATCTCCGCAATGCCCCCTACCTCCAGTCCCTGGTGGTCCAGCGGAGCGTCTGCAAGATCTGTGCCTCCTCCGGCACAGATCCCTGCCACCCGAACATGGCGGGCGAGCACATGGCGGTACTCGTACGAGTACCGCCATGTGCCGAGCAGAGCGATGCTCGAGCCGATCCGAGCATCGGCCGAGCATGCTCGCTCAACACTACTCAGTGACTGTTTAGGTGGCAACTGCAGTCACAAGGATGACATGCAGAGGCTAAATAAGTGCAAGTGGCAAGCCAAGGAATAGCAGCAGAACACCAGTACCCGCGTACTGGAGGACCAGCGGAGCTGCCTTGGACTTGACAGCTATAACCAGCATAGAGAGAACCAATACCCACGTACTGGAGACACAGTAACTCTAAATCGGCACAATAGACTCAGATGTGGTGTAGCGAACCAGTACCTCGTACTGGGGAGACCAATCTCTCTTCCGGTGCAACAGCAGCCGGTGAATGGAAGCGAACTAGTAACCACGTACTGTAATCATAGACTGTACCGGTGCAACAGCAGTCAGTAGCTGGTGGAGCAAACCAGTACACGTGTACTGGGGAAACCGTCACTCTTCCGGTCCACAGCAACCGGTAACAATTGTAAGCAGACCAGTACCCGTGTATGGGAAGCACAAGTCTCAAAGGGCATAACAGCAGCCGGGTGGCTAAGGAGCAAACCAGTACCCGCGTACTGGGGACACAGAACACATAACTTGCAATAGCAGCCGGGTGGCTGTGGAATGAACCAGTACCCGTGTACTGGAAACACAAATCATTATCGTGCAATAGCAACCGGGTAGCTGTGGAGCGAACCAGTACCCACGTACTGGAAACACAAAGTGTTATCGTGTAATAGCAGCTGGGTGGCTGTGGAGCAAACCAGTACCCACGTACTGGAAACACAAATGGTTATCGTGTAATAGCAGCCGGGTGGCTGTGGAGCGAACCAGTACCCGCATACTGGATTAACCAGCAAGGAGTAGCAATGTCGCCAAGGCAACCAGGGAGCAATAGCTAACTACAGGCGAACTGGAAGGAGCATAGCAGGTGAAAACAGGAACCAGCATTCCAGACAGTCAACCGGATTAGGAATGGCAGTGGGACTGGCAGCAGGAAGCAGCGACACAACGGCAACTCCAACCGGATCAGGAACGGAAACAGGAACCACTGAACTGGTAACTCAGGAACTTGACGATCTCAGGTTAGCAGGAACATAGCAAGGGGCCCAGGAAGCTCAGGAACATAATGGAGATGCGAGCAGCATAGAGACAACACGAAAGGGCAACCAAAGGGTGCCCAGGCTCAGTCTAAATAGGCAATGCAGGGCGGGCTGAAGGCATACAGCCAATGGAGAGCCCCCTACAGGTAACTGACACAAAAAGGCAGCAATCACGGGCACCGTGATACCCTACGAGCCTGCCGCCTTGTTTCCCTCCACTACCGTAAAAACACTAAAGTACCCCCCCATCCAGCTTGGGCCATTGCCATTACCAGAATGAAGGAAAAATTAACAGAGCTATCCCTGTTCAGATATGTTCCACACTCCCATTGGAAGACACTGTGGGACTATGCATGTGCCCTGTAGTTACCTCACTTCCCAATCAGCATCTAGCTGGAGGCATCGGAGATGCATGTAACGTCACCCCTCCACCTTGGCAATTATTTTTTATTATTATTATTTAACCTTCTTTTAGGTACAGATGTTGGAGGATCAGTGCAGCCCAACATCAATGTAAGTGTTAAACTTTTTGTTAATGTGTGTAAGCATGCTAGTATACATGTGAATGAATGTTGATGAAAGTGCTGAGTGTGTCATTAGTGTTTCTGATATTGTGTATTCAGTGTATATCTGTTCTTGATTAAATCAAAATGTCACAAAACACGGATTATTTGTTGCATTTTGAAATACTCTGAAATTACTTCACAAGATTAGTGCATACAGGTTTTTTAGTCCTTGTTACTTGTAAGCCTGAAGCCTACAAACTACCTTTCCAGTCCTTGTTCTTTCTGAAGCCTACAAACAAATTTTGTTCAGGCCTTGTTTTTTTCTGAGCTTTCATTGTTGGAAGACCATAATTTTTTTCTGAGCTAGCCTTGCTGTAATATATTGAAAGTTTGACTACTATTGTTTTCAAAGAGATAATGTAAAAAAATCTTAATGCTGAAGAAGTTAATGATGGTGGTAAAATAATTAATTAGTGGCCATAGCAGTGGTCCTAGTGATGGTAGATGGTAACAACCTTTGAAATCTCTCCGTTTCCTTCTCAGTGCTGCTCTTATTAGTACCTATGGTGGAAGCTTATCTGTCTTGTGTGTTTTTGTGCACTTCTGTTACCCAATACTCAGAGGAAATTAGATGCTACTTCATTTTCAGAAATGTAAGTCTTGATAGCCATGTCCTAAGGTCCTGCTCAATAACCATGTCCTAAGGTCCTAAGCAGGTGCACTAAAAACCAGATCTCACTGTGCATTTGCCCTTGGACAACTACAAATTTTCACAGCACTAAGTGTCAGTGTTGGCCACACACAGAGTTTTATTTGCTGCAGCGTAGGTGTAGACAGAAGGGGAAGTAGACAAATGGGTGGGGGAACATGGAATGGATGTTCCAGCCCTGGAGAAAATTAGACCACATAACTGGATTGATTTAGCTTTAGCTGGCTGACCTAGTGGTACTGGGGAATCAGAATCTGATGTGGCAGACAGGAGAGAAAGAAGGTGGGAGATGGAAGATCTTCCTTGCAGGATGATCCTTGTGGAGAAATTTAGAAGTCCTAAAAGTGACTGGAGCTGGACCCATGAGAGTGAGGCCTGGACTGAGTACTGGGCAATGAGTGAATTAATGTGGACTAGTTTGTACTTAGGGAATCTAGCTCTGAGCTTGTCTGAGTCTAGTATGATTCTTAGGAATTCGACAGCTGTCACTGTGCATATGGTTTTGGCTTTGTGCAGCTGGGATTCTTCATTCCTGGAAAAGATTTAATAGCTTATTAAGGCCGGATGGAGGTGAAGTAGGAGGTTCAATAAGGAGGAAGTCATCCACAGTAGCAATGATTGGACAGTAGCCAACACAGAATATCTTCGAACATATTAAAATTTTGGGGCTTCTTTTGGCCCTGAAAGCATGTAATGTGGAAAAACAATATTGGTCTTCTCATTTGAAACATTGTAGATGCCATAATGATGGATGGACTGGCATAGGAGATATCAGACTTGGAAAGCAAACAACCCTGGCCAGATAGTTTTATAAGGGCAATGTCATCATCTATGTGGGGGTAGTACAGAGAATATACAAACTAGGAAATTGGGAGGAGTGAGGGGTCAAAAGGTCTATGATCCATCTTTTTTTTAGATAAAATTTCCTGGTGGCCAGGCCCAGAGTATGTATGCATCAGATGGGGAACAGGGGGAGGGGAAGGGGCCATGCAGGAAACTTTTCTCGTATTATTTGGCCACTACTAGGTTCTTCCAAAGCTGACATAAGATTAGGGCATTCTAAAGAAGCTGATGGACAGGCAATGATACCTATGTGGATTCCCTTGGAGAAACCAGATATAAGGAATTGCTTCATATGAGAGTCCAGGTAAGATGAAAACAATACTGGAGGATACTCAAGTTGACCAAACCTAGTCATTTATTGGGGGTAACAGAAAAACAGGGACAAGTAGTACAGGAATGCATTTTCCTGCAAATGGAGCAGATATACAAGCACTGAAAAAGCAGCCTTTGGAGTTAAAGTTATTACATATTGGGAAGCTGCCCAAGTATCTATGGGTGAGATTGTGGATAAGCTGGGGTGAGGACCGGAAAAAATAGGTGGTGGGGGAATGTTATGTTGATGTTGACTAATAGTCTGTGTGTGAGGCAAGTAAGTAGGGATGGGGAAAATTTTTGCCTTAAATTGCAATCGACAAATAATGGCACTTTCCTCTTGGCGAATAATTTTCAGCGAAAAGTGATTTTTTTCTGCTTTTTCCCCACCTTTTTCGCATAGCTCATTGTGCATTGAAATCAATGGGAAGAAATATTTTTATCCACCACACCAAACTTTTCTACAGCCATATAAAAGGGTGTCTGGCTCTCACAGCATGCCATTCTGTGTTTATGAGAGGAGAGAACGGCACCTTGTTTGAGCTAGAGAAGATGGGGGAATTGAAGTTTAGTTTAGGGAATCTTTTAGGTAGGACATTTGTTCCCTGCATTAGGAGAGTCAGTGGGGTACTCTGGGGAGAAGAAGTAAGGAAGACGGTTGATCCCAAATAATACCCCAAAATTCAGATTGACTGACTGGCAAGGCACAGGCAGCTGGGGACCTATTTGCTTGCTGATCTTGCTGTTATTTTCTCGGTGCTGGGTGGGGAAGTCTGGGGACTTGATTTTGTTTTTCAGCTATAATTTTTTTTAGACAGACTGTGATAAGACAACTTAAAAAAAAATTAATAAATAAATAAAAGTAAATAAAGTACTAAATATATTAGGTGACAGTGACAGACAGCTGACTGGGCTTAGGCAAGGCATCATACAGCTCCATCAGTTGTGTTCTGTACAGTAAAGTAAAAAAACACAGTGTAGTTGAGTAATGTCCAGCACATGCACAAGGGGAAGGGGGAGGGGGAGGAGTGGGGCAGTGCAAGGACGTGAGAGTAAAGTAGATCAAAAACTGACTGCAGTAATGGTTTCTGCAGCGTGTGCAATAAATGATGATGACCCCTCTACTCCAAGGGGGGATGCAGTTTGTCAAGGTCCCAGCAATACTAATTCCAGCACCACCAGCAGAAGAACAAGTGTTGATGATGTTGGCAATAGCAAATAGAGGAAGGTGTAGCAGCTGAACTGCCTGCTGCATCAGACAGTGAGACAAACAAGCACCAAAACACCCATCCTCAAAATAGTAGGGAACTTTGTTACAGTAAAAGTAAAAATAAATTGTTTGAGATCTCTAAAAGCTTAGAGGAATATAAGGGTAGTAGGCAAGAATTGCCAGGTGATGTTGATGCTGCTGAGGATGATCTAACGATGACTGATGATGATGAAGATCTAGCATATAATATCTCCAGCATCCTTCTCTTGTTCAGATACAGATGAAGTTGACAGTGAGGATGATGACATTGCTATAAGGTTAGCAGAAAGTCAAAGGCTGAATCTTCCACCACTTTTAAGGAGCACTGCACTTGTCTATAAATTGTTTGAGAAAGCCATTGGAAAGTCTGACCCTGGACAAGCACAGATGTCAAAAAGCACACAGTCACCCTATCAGTCATCATCAGCATCATCGCCTCATCAAAGTCCAAGTCCCACTCAGCCACACATGCCTGTTTTGAGTACCCGGCAGCAGCAACAGCAACGCAGGTTATTAACATCCAGTGTTAGAAATGACGAGTGCTTCTGCTGTTGCTGCTGTAAGTGCTGCATCTTTGACACCTAGTAGTAGTGGTAGTAGAATTGCATCATCATCTAGCCCCAGTAGTAGTAGTAGCAGCACTACCTCAGGAACCCCTCATTCCATGAAGTCCACAGTATGGAGATACTTCACTCAGGATCCTCAAGCTAAGCATGTTGCTATCTGTTGTCTGTGCAAAAAGCACATGACCAGGGGGAAAGTATACCCAGGCATCTCCTCTATGAGATTCCACTTGAAGCACAACCACAGGTCTGACTGGGAGACATACTACCAACAGGCCAAGGGAGCCTTAACTAGCAGCAGCAGAAGCACTTTAAAACGTTCCCAGGACTCTAGGGCAGAAAAAGAAGTAGTGAAGTGATTTATGTGTCAGAGAGTGTGATACTGTCAGTGCCAGCAGTTAGTTCAGTCCAAATAACACCTATGGCTCCTGCTGGAGAGGACTATGACAGACAAAGCCAGGACAAATATATTAACAGCAGCACAGATGAGGAGGTGGAGGAGGGATGTGAAGAAGGGCTGCCACCATCTACCACACTTGGGACCACTGCTATGAGTAACAAGCAATGTGTGACAATAATCTGAGATGGAGGATAGAGATTTGATGCAAAGATGACAATAGTAAAAACTATATACATACACAAATCACACCATACCAGCCAGTCCCCCATGACCACCACTAGAATACACATCTGCCACATTGTAGGTTGGACTTTATTTTTTTATTACTTGACATCATCATGATGAATATTTGCCAGTGTCACTTAAGCAGGAAGTTAGTGTTGTGGGCAAAGGACAAATGCATTCTGCATGCTCACACATTTTTCAAGGTATATTTTGCTGTAGGACTCACAACTTTGACTATCAGACACTTATTTCTAAACTACAGCCCTCAGAAGAAGTAATATTACAGTGGGAAATGTAGTACCTATAGGAAATATAGATGAAACATTTGTTAAAGGGATAGTAATGTCTATATATTAAAAAAAGGTCACATTGCAGCTATTAAAAAATTAAACTAAACAATCCCAGTCCCATCTCTCAAAACGTTATGGTTTAAGAAATATAGAAGTCTAAAGTTTGCCATTTCCTCCAATTTCCCGGAATATTTGAGTCAGCCGACTCGAGGCAGCTCTCCAGCAGAGCCAAAATAGTGCAATGTAAAAAGAAATACTTCATTGGAACGGTCTACAAAGTGTGCCTGGTTTGCAGGCACACTTTGTAGACTGTCCCAATGAAGTATTTCTTTTTACATTGCACTTTTTCGACTCTGCTGAAGAGCCGCTTGCTTGTCCCAGGACCAGGATATCCTGCTGTCAGCTTACACCTGAGGGAGGGGGGAACTTTAGCCTTCTATATCTCTCAAACCGTAACGGTTTGAGAGATGGGACTGGGGTCATTTAGTTTAATTTTCTAATAGCTGCAATATGACCTTTTTTAATAAATGGTCATTACTCACCCTTTAAAATAGACGAATAGGAGAAAACTTTCACAAAAAAAGCGAAAAATCTGCAAATTTTTCACACTTTTCGCCCACGCCTACAAGAAAGGACACTAATTAGGGGAGTGATATGCTGATTGGCACAGATAATATTGAAATACTGAAGATTTGAGATACGCAAAGTGTCTACAAAATAGGTAGTTGTTGAGCACACTACAGTCTGTAGAGAAGTAAAATTGTCTTTGGGCTGTGGCTGCTTTAGTGGAAAAGGATCGATGATGATCATAAAGTGTGATACCTCCATATTTATACTTGAGGTCCACGATAGTGTAAAGGTAATGATCCAATTCCTGCCATCTATGGGGGGGAAGGAGGAGCATTGTATATCCCTAAATATTACTAATACTAAGGAGTGGTATGGGTCCTTCGGCCTCCGCGAAGAGTTAAGGAGTGGTAGATTCTTTCAGCCTCTGCGAAGAGGTAAGGAGTAGTAGGGGGTCCTTCAACCTCTGCAAAATGGTAAGAAGTGTTAAGGGTCCTTTGGCCTTTGCAAAGAGGTAAGAAGTGTAGGGATCCTTCTGTCTCTGTGAAGACCTATAGAGTGGTAGGGGTCCTTCGGCCTCTCCAAGGAGGTAAGGATTTTTAAGGGTCCTTTGGCCTCTCTGAAGAGGTAAGGTATGACTGGGGTCCTTCAGCCTCTGCAAAGAGGTAACGATTGGTATGGAACCTTTGGCCTCTGAGAGGAGGTAATGAGTGGTGTGTATTTTTTTTAGGAGCCTAGGGTGGAAGGGGTCCATGGCCTAGTGCAGAAGTAATAGGTGATATAGGTCCTACAGCCTCTGCAAAGGGGTAAGGAGTGCAAGAGTCCTTCAGCCCCTATAAAGAGGTAAGAAGTGGTAGGGGTCCTTCAGCCTCTGCAAAGAGTTAAAGATTGTAAGGGGTCCTTCAGCCTCGGTGAAGAGGTAAGGTGTGATAGGGGTCCTTCCACCTCTCCGAGGTGATAAGGATTTTTAAGGATCCTTTGCCTCTGTGAAGAGATAAGTTGTGATTGGGGTCCTTCGGCCTCTGCAAAGACGTAAAGATTAGTATGGAACCTTTGGCCTCTGCAAGGAGGTAATGAGTGGTGTATATATATATATATATATATATATATATTTGTATTTATTTTTGTACAAGCACAGCCATCCTTGAAAAATAACTATGGCTTAGTATATGGCAGTGGGACTTCAGTTCATTAAAACCTCTGATTCCTAAAAAAGAATAAAGCAGCATGTCAACCAAAAACATATTGATCAGAAAGCATATATTTAACCCTTTTAGTGCCAGAAGGGTACTCAACGAATCGCTCTGTTGAGTACCCCTCTGGCACACAAAAGGTTAACCACTTGCGTGCAAAAATACGGTCAATACACTGCTTAGCAATGTCTTCGATACATCTTTAGCATCCAAATGTACTTTTTGTTGTGTTGTTTGTAATGAGAGATAAGAGTTAAAGTCAATTTACTTATTGTTAAAAGTGCCCACTCCTCTTGTTTTCAGAATGGTTGCTATCTTATCTCAGTCAATTTATGGACAATCATCTCAGGATTGCTATGTTACTTGTAACCCTGGAAAAGGCAAGAATGTCTGCTACCTCAGAGCACACAAATACGTCTATTTTAGGCCTCAGAAAAACAAACATAGACTTATTATAGAGGCTACATGAAGTACAGGAGATGTAAGTGTATATAAACCCAAGTTCATTTTTAAAAGTGTTAGTGCCCTGTAAATGTTCCTCAGTACGTAGATAAGTGGTGGGTAACATTAGGTCCTCCCACTACTGCCAAACTACAGCTCCCATCATTCATTGGGGATCTGATGGAAGATCTCATGTTGCCCATCCCTGATGTAGATACATAAGTAGGCAGTATATTTCTACTTGCTCTAACACAGATGTGCCCCAACTCATCTGTCCTCAAGGAACCTTTAAATGTGCATGTGCACCATAAAATGAAAATGATATAATTTTACAGATAGCATATGTAGAAATTATTCCAATGTTACTTCACTAAAATATAACCATAAACTTGTTTTTTATTGCATATGTACATTGTCCTGTTCAGAGAACAGTTATTTAATGTTGTTTTGCTATTGGCATTGAGAGATAAAAACTAAAGTCAGTTAAATGATTGTGATTAGTGCCTGGCCACTGCTCTTGTATTCAGAAAGGCTTGTTATATCCTTTCAGTCCATTCACAGATAATCTTGAACAATGAATGCAATTCCTGGAAAAGACAGGAATGTATGCGCTCTCTCAGAGCACATGTAAGATGAGATTTTAGTCTAGATGCTGCATGCAGTACAGGAGATTAAACCCTTTGAATACCAAAGGGATGTGCGAAGCGTTGCACACCCTCTGGCACTGAAAGGGTTAAGTGTACATAACCTCAGTTGACTTCTAGATATTATAGTTCATTTAACAAGCTTCAACATACTGTATATAACTGTCTTTTCACATATGTATTCCCCAAAGAAGCCTGTTTTCCATGTACTGGCACTTTAAGATGCCTAACCTAGGCCCTCTCAGAAAATTGGGCATTTGGGTCACCAAGAGGGAACACTGCAAAGAAACATCCAAGGCTGAGTTGTTTTAAGCAGCTTTTCGTTTCTAGTGTAATGAGCAATACATTACTCCACAATGTGCTGTTTATCTCTCTGGCATTCAAAGGATTATTAGATGTGCCAAAGCACAGAAAGAGAAAAAAATTGCCAAGTCAATAAAAAAGGGGGATAAAACATGTTTTAGATATAAAAGTGAAAGGAGGACAATGAAACAAGGAATAGTTAGACTGAAAACAAAAAATGGAAACTATGTAAATGAGAATAAAGGGCTAGCTGACTGCTTCAATGAATATTTCTGTTCAGTTTTTTCTGTTAGAAAAATGAAATGGCAAGACATGGGAAACATGCATGTTTACAGAGGAAGAAGTTCTATTTCAACTTTCTAAGGTAAAAACAGATAAATCAACGGGACCAGATGGGATACACCCAAAGTTATTAAAATAAATGAATTGTGTTCTGTAAAACCTTTAACAGAATTATTCAATCAGTCACTAGCAACAGGAATAGTTCCAGAAGATTGAAAGTTAGCAAATGTAGTACCTCTTCACAAAAAAGGTAGCAGGGAAGAGTCTGGTAAGTACAGGCCAGTAAGTCTTACATCAGTAGTGGGAAAATCAATGGAGACTATGTTAAAGGAAAGAATTGTTGAATATGTGAATTTAAACAGCTTGCAAGATACCAAACAGCATGGGTTTACAGTAGGGAGATCTTGTCAAACTAACCTCATAGATTTTTTTGACTGAGTAAAATAATAGACCAAGGGGAGCAGTAGATATAGCTTATCTAGATTTCAGTAAAGCATTTGACACTGTGCCTCATAGAAGACTCATTAATAAATTGCAGTGTTTGGGTCTGGATGTAAAAATAGTGGTTGTCAATGGAGAATATTCGGATGAAGGGAGTAGTGGAGTACCTCAGGAATCTGTACTGGGGCCCATTCTTTTTAATATTTTTATTAGTGATATTGCAAAAGGTCTTCAAGGAAAGGTATGCCTTTTTGCAGATGATAACAAGATCTGCAATAGGGTAGACATTCCAGGGGGAATAAGCCAAATGACAAATGATTTAGATAAATTAGAATAATGGACAAGAGTGTGGCAGATGCAGTTTAACGTTGATAAATTTAAAATAATACACTTGGGACATAAAAATCAAAAGGAAAAATATACTATTAAGGGTACTTTGCTGTCAGAGACAACAGAGGAAAGGGATTTGTGAGAATTTTTTCAAATGACTTAAAGGTAGGCAGGCAATGTGGTGAATGCAAACAGGGTACTGGGTTGTATAGCTAGGGGCATTAGTAGCAGAAAAAGGTAAGAGGTCATGCCACTGTACAGATCTCTACTTAGACCTCACCTAGACTATTCTGTACAGCACTGGAGACCCCATCTCCAGAAGGATATAGATACTCTTGAGAAAATTCAAAGAAGGGCTACTAAAATGGTGACTGGTTTACAGGAAAAGAAATATCAGGATAGACTAAAGGATCTGAACATATATAGCTTGGAGGAGAGAAGAGAGAGAGGTGATATGATAGAAACATTCAAATTCATGAAGGAATTCAACAAGGGGCAGGATGGAAGTATATTTCAAAGGAGAAAAAATGTTAGGACAAGAGGCCATAGTCTAAAACTAGAGGGACACAGGTTTAGGTGTAATGTAAGAAAGTTTTACTTCACTGAGAGGGTAGTAGATAAGTGGAATAGCCTACCAGCAGAAGTGGCAGAAGTTAATACAGTGACAGAATTTAAGCATGCATGGGATAGGCATAAAGCTGTCCTTAACATAAGAAAAGACCAAGGACCAAAAAAAGGTTTGAGGTTTTTACAGTAGGAAAATGGGCAGACGAGATGGGCCGAATGGTTCTTATCGGCCGTCAGATTCTCTTTTTCTATGTTTCATAGAAAACACTTTACATTACTGCATATAGCTTAGCAATTTGGTAACATTGTTGCATGATATCTTCATTTATGTTCTATGTACATTATCCCTCTATCATTACATATGTAGCAAAGAGACACTGAGTGTTCAGTTACTCTGGTCAGTCTTGAACACCACAATTTTATTCACTATTTTATTGTTCTACATTGTATTATATGTGTTTATTTCTATATATACTTTTCCTCTTCATCACTAAACACCAAATGTGCTACACTTAGAAGCATACGTGCGCTTTCCTTCCCCTTCCCTACTCTTTTACATATCCACACCATGACTGCACATTGGAACATTTTTATGTACTGACTGAGGACAAGCTGCCAGGAGGACCTAAGGACCAACATCCTATATAATAATTATCTAGGATGTTTGTCATGATGCAGTCATGTGCAGTAGAGACTGCCCGCGTTCGGGCAGTCTCTACTGCGCATGATTGCATCACGTGAGTGAGACAACGCAAGACTGCATTGCATGGAGCAGTGAGGTAGCAGCCGCTTAACCCTTTGAATGCCAAAGCAAAGTGTTGCGTATCCCTCTGGCACTCAAAGGGTTAATATTACCCGGACCTTGACCCATGTCCACAGGCCTTTACACTAGTTCTTTATGAACAGATAGTCTCTCTTTGTTTATGTTGGGACAATTGAATACCAACAATAGCATATACTGAACATTTGTGACTGTATTAATTGGGTCCTCTCCATCCCAATTACAGTGGCTTTCTGAGTGTTTTAGCTCTGACTTTATTAGCTCTGACTTATTTTATTCTTATTTAGATTCTATATAATGCTGATCCATTTATTAAGAAAATGAAATTACATGTTCTGTGCCTGGGGATAAGGATGGCCATCCTGATGTTGATATCAATAAAAATGAATAATTACACTGTGACTCCTGTGACCAAGAATGTTCACTACACATGACTGAACATTGAAGGGGGGCCTTTGCTGGACAGATAAGGTAAACCCTTTGGGTGCTAGATATGTCTCCAACAATCTACAAACAAAATAAGTCAATTAAAACAACCCAGCAGATGAAGGCTATGTAGAATTTGCAAAAGCATTTGATACTAGAGCACACAGGAGCAGATATAAACAAACTGTGCAGTGAACATTTCTACTTCATTAAAAAAAGTGTTTGTGTACATTTTTTCAAATGTCATTAAAGTTAGATTTAGAGTATCTCAAGGTTCAGTCTTCTACTTTTTAATCAATGATAAAGAAAAGAAAAATGTAAATGCTTGACAATGACACTAAATTGTATAAGGTACAGTAATATATTCAGAGTAGGATGTTTTTTTCTACGTAGGTAGGGAAACAGCACATGCGTTTCAGTGCAGAAATTCTTAAAATGACGCCTCTGGGAAGTAAAAATAAGCATGCTACTTCTGTACTTAATGCGCTCGTTCTTTGAGAATCATTGATGAAAAGTGAGTACTTGTGAACTGCAAACTTGGCAATAGTGCTCAGTGTCAAAAAGCAAACAAACCACTATCATATCAAAGAGGACAAGGAGTCATTGATTAAATAGTAGGCAGCATCATTTTGCCACTGCATAAATCACTGGACCTCAACTGGAATATGCGGAGTTTAAGGTACCAGTTCATAAAACAGACATTATGGAAACTAAAGATGTACAGAGAAGAGCAGCAGATTATTATTAATGGGAATGTTTGAACTGAAATTTTTTAAATTAATAGTTGATTTAAATTTTAAGGATGGTTAATCACACTTGGATCATTTGTAACTGGAAAATGGTACGTAAGAGAAAATCTGATTACAATGTAAAATACAGTATAATCGAAGCCAATATAAATTTAATACAAAACAAATACTTTTTTTATCCCAAGGTCAGAGTAAATAACTAGGGGGCATCACTTAACATAGTGAAAAGTATATTACATAGCAGAGGAAGGGGAAGTTAGACCAAGTTATACTAAAGT
Source organism: Rhinophrynus dorsalis (assembly GCA_037306005.1). Lineage (NCBI taxonomy): Eukaryota > Metazoa > Chordata > Amphibia > Anura > Rhinophrynidae > Rhinophrynus > Rhinophrynus dorsalis. The sequence goes on from CM074721.1 coordinate 253,677,540, forward strand.
GGACCTACCACTTTAAAAAGTTTTGCCATTAATTAAAAATTAAACATTTTCTCCACAATATGTTTTTATTTTCTGCAATGCACAATTTTCTTAGCTGTTTCAATAAAAGTAATTTCATAAAAAGTGTATTTTTTACTTATTCATTTATTAAACCTTTGAGTACCAGAGAGGCTACCTATCTGGCACATAAGGGTTAACGGTTTAAGTGCCAGAGGGTGCCATTGGTCACATGATTGGCACTCAAAGTGTTAATAACAAATAGGATAGAAAGGATCCCCTCTCTCTTCCAGTGACCAGTTACCACTTTGAGTGCCAGATGGGTGAACGACACGTTGCAAAAAACATGTTTTGCTTAACATTCTGATCTGCTATTAATCAAAAGAAGGGAATAAAGTACAGCCAGTAAAAATGGGGTAGATAGTGTAGATATGAACTGGATACAAGTAAAGGATTATGGGGTACAGAAGGGAATAGGATAAATGTAGCTAACAGAAATGAACTCCTATTAAATTCAGATGTAGAAAAAAAGCAGGTAGTATGTAAAACACAATGATGACAAAATTAGTTGTATTTTGGCGAATGCAAGAAGCATTGTAAGCAAAATGGGTGAACTGAAATGACTGGAAATTAATGATTTTTGAGGTGTCAAACAATTTCTCCCTTCTCACTCTCCCAGTCTACCCTAGCACAAAGATAATAACAGCCAGATAAGTAAAGAGCTTGGATCACGGCATCTTGTTTCTTGCCAGTCACTCACACCAAATATTTTGGGGTATTTTGTGGTCAACCTCCTTTCTCTCATCTTCATCCCCCAGAGTACCACCAGACTCCCCTAATACAGAGAACAAATGGCCTACCTAAAAGACTCCCTATATTAAGCTTCAACTTATTTGTCCATCCTCTTTAGCTCAAAAATGTGCTGCTGTCTCCTCTCACAACCACAGAATGGAATGCTGTGAGAGCCTGACACCCTTATATTTGTACAGGAAAAGGAGAGAAAACAGCCATATGGTGAGGAGAAATTCAGTTTTCCCATTGATTTCAATGCAGTGAGCTAGGCAAAAAAAGCAGCACTTTCATGGGAAATTTCCCTCTAGACGAAAAGTGACATTTTTCACCTATTTCTGAGTTGAGGTGAAAACTTTCGCCCATCCATACTGCTGATGCCTTTTTACGAGGCAAACTTTCTGGTTAGACAAGAATGAATCAGAGAGATATTTGTACTTATATATTTACTACAGAAAAAAACTTAAGAGACTGACCTATGATTCTCACAATAATGACAACACAATCATGAACTAGTGAATGTTTTGAGAAGAATCCTCGCATAGTTGCCATTAAAAGCAATGAGGAATACATACTTGTTATTGTGAGACCTCTGCTTTAAACATAAAATTTCTGATTTTGTGCCAAGGTGTGAGCAGCACTCTGAGGAATCAGAAAAACTGACAATTTTTCTTTTTTTTTGTGAAAGTTTTCTCCTTTTCTCCTATGAAAAATGTTTTTTCTTTTTGCCAAATCCAACAAATTTTTTGCCTATTCCAACAAACTCTTTACCTATCTTTCCTATGGTGCAACAATATTAGTTCTTCTGAGGGCTACAGTGGAGAAATAAGTGTCTGAAAGTCAAAGTTTGGAGTCCTACAACAACATATGACTTCAAAACACACTGGTATTGGCACATGCGCAGATCCCTCTGCTCGTGTAGGGCAAGCGCACACTCAGTACTTGTGACAGTGTCCTCCAATCACACAAAGTCCTGTAAACGCATCACAGGGGCACTGAGAGCCTATATAAGTGGCTTACACCATGCTCTCAGTGCTCTTTCGTTGAGTCCCCTTAGTGTCTCTTTCTCTGCACAATTATTGTTATTGTCTCTTCAGCTTTTTTGATCCTTGGCTCTGTTTTCCGGTTTTTGCTCGTTTTCTTCCTGCCCCTGACCTTCAGCTTGCCAATTAATGTTGCTTGCCCTGACCTTCAGTCTGTCCACCTTTTCTGCTGTTTTGCTGCCGGCCCCTGACCACGGTCCGTCCCTGTCTCCGCATTTGGCCTTCTCCTTCAGTTCCTGGCATTTTGGTTACAGGCTTCTTCATCATCTATTAGCCTGTCCTTCTATTCATATCATATTAACTGCTTGCTACCTTTGTGTGTTCTCATTACTCAGTCAGCTTACAGGCACATATTCATGATGATGTCAAAAGATAAAAAAAGTACAACATACAATGTGGCAGATGTGTATGGTAAAGGTAATGTTTGGTAATGGTAGAGGGGGACTGGCATGGTGTGATTGATGTGTATATGTACAGTACTATGCAAAAGTCTTAGGAAGGTTTGAAAAAATTCTGTAAAGTAAGAATGCTTTCAAAAAAGGACATGATAATAGTTTATTTTTATCAATCAAAAATGATAGTGAGTGAACAGAAAAAAAATCTAAATCAAATCTAAATCAAATCAATATTTGTTATGACCACCCTTTGCCTTCAAAACAGCATCAATTCTTCTAGGTACACTTGCACAAAGTCAGGGATTTTGTAGGCATATAGTCAGGTGTATGACCAAACAGCTATTGAACAGCAATTTAATATGTGGGTTAAAACACAATCTTTAACTGAGAAAGAAACAGCTATGTACGTGGAATAAACCCGGGTGAGGAACAGTCAAACTCAGCTAACAAGGTGAAGTTGCTTAAGACAGTTTAATGCCAAAAGTCATACACCATGGCAAGACTGAGCACAGCAACATAACACAAGGTAGTTATACTGCATCAGCAAGATCTCTCCCAGGCAGAAATTGCAAGGAAGACTGGAGTTTCCAGATATGCTGTACAAGCTCTTTTGAAGAAGCACAAAGAAACAGGCAACGTTGAGGACAGTAGACTCAGTGGTTGGACAAGGAAACAGTGCAGCAGATTAAAGACACATCATGCTTACTTCCCTTCACAATTTGAAGATGTTCAGCAGTGCAATTGGTCACAATTAGCAGAAAATAGTGGGATCCTGGTGTAGCATTTAATTTAATATATATATATATATCCAGTGGGCAAGAAAAACCTTTTTGAGGTGAAAATTCACCACCTCGGAGCAATTCCCTCAGCGACATGAGCTTCCCTGAAAACTTCCTATGTTGGATATTTATTCTAAGATCCATCATCAATTGCACTTCTGTACAAAATGTACACATATTTTCAAGAATCTATGTTCAGTTATTTGCTAAAAAGTCTCTACAGGACTGTGACCATGGTCAGTTCATGTTTGTATGGATGATTGTAATTGAGTCATCTGTCTCCCATCACTCTGTTCAGCATCAGAAGATTTCCTGAAGTTGAAGCTAATGACATCCATTGATATCAAAATTCCAGTCTTGTTGCAACTACTCCAGAAATGGTTCCTTGTATTCCCAGTTCCCTTTGTTTTGAACTGCCCTTGATGTTGTTCCAGACATCTTAAAGGAAGTGAACAAAAATTAAAATACCACCATACTGGAATACTTGAAAAACATGTCAATACAACTCTCTGGGAATGTGATTCAGCTATACTTTTTATGGATCTATCATCAGATCCTTAACATGATTTCTGTTAAAACACACCTTCCTCCACAAACTCAGATTTGAGGATGGGTACACCCATCCACTATCCAGAGAAATCTGTTAGAAGTGGACTTCATGGAAGACTTGTGGCCAAAAAGCCATACTTCCGATGTGGAAACAAGGCCAAGCGACTCAACTATGCACGAAAACACAGGAACTGGGGTGCAGTAAAATGGCAACAGGTGCTCTGGACTGATGAGTCAACATTTCAAATATTTGGCTGCAGCAGAAGGCAGTTTGTTCACTGAAGGGCTGGAGAGTGATACAAAAATGAATGTCTGCAGGTAGAGGTTCTTTGCGAGTTTGGTGCTGCATTTCTGCAAATGGAGTTGAGGATTTAGTCAAAATTAATGGTCTCCTCAGTACTGAGAAGTACAGGCAGATAGTTATCCATCATGCAATACCATCAGGGAGGCATCTGATTGGCCCCAAATTTATTCTGCAGAATGACATGGACCACAAACATTCAGTCAAAGTAATTAAGAACTATCTTCAGAATAAGATGAACAATGAGTCCTGATAATGATGGTATGTCCCCACAGAGCCCTGATCTCAACAACATTGCTTTTGTTCATTCTCAGTGCCTCTCACATATCTTGGCTTTCTGTTTAAAACACTCTTAGGGTGTCTCCCTAAGAGTAAAGGGTAATCCAGATGTGGACCCCTTGCTCTCAGTGCCTAGGGAAACCAGCTGCACCTCAGTAACGAGGCCCAAACAAGCCCAAAACGTACTTTTGGGGTTAGCTGGTATTTCCCATGCAGTGGGGACTTGACCATTATCTTGGAACTAGACTGCCTTTTTGGGTGGGATTAGGCTAATATGTACATGGAAATGTCTCATCTGTAATGGCACTAGAGAGCTAAAATGTGACGCTCTGTGCGGAGACTAGCTGCAGAACAGGCAGCATTGCATTTGTTCATTCTCAAAGCCTCTCACATCTCTTGGCTTTCTGTTTAAACACTCTTAGGGTGTTTCCCTAAGAGTAAAGGGTAAAACAGACGTTGACCCCTTGCTCTCAATGCCTAGGGAAACCAGCTGCAGCTCACTGGCAAGGCCCAAGATGTTTGGAACAATCTACCTACTGAGTTCCTTAACAAACTATGTGAAGGTGTACCTAGAAGAACTGATGCTGTTTTGAAGGCAAAGGGTGGTCGCACCAAATATTAATTTGATTTAGATTTTTCTTCAGTTTACTTACTAAATCTATTTTTAAAGCATTCTTACTTTACAGCATTATTTACATCTGTCTATGAATTTGCACAGTACTATCTATCTATCTATCTATCTATCTATCTATCTATCTATTCCCGCAACTGTTTTTTACCATTCTCATGTTTGTGTCGAATGTAAACTATCCCTCTTATTTGTTATAGCATTGATCTCAAGTCTGCTAGATGGTTGCAACCCTTCTTCACATCCCTCCTCCTCATCTGTGCTGTTGTTAATACATTAGGCCTGGCTGTCTCTGTCGTAGCTTTTGGATTCTGAGTGAACTATTTCCCTGCTGTGGACTTAATGGACTGTGGGCTGTTACTACTACTGGGGCTATATGTTGATGCAATTCTACTGATACTACTACTAGGTATCAAAGGTGCAGAACTTCCAGCAGCAACAGAGGCACTCATCATAGCTAAGGTTGTGGATGTTGATAATCTGTGTTGCTTCCATTGTTGCTGCTGCTGGCTACTCAACATAAGTGTGTGCAGCTGTATGGGATTTCAAATTGGAAGTGGAGGTGATCCTAATGATGACTGACAGTATGACTGTGTCCTTTTTGCCATCTTTGCTAGTCCAGGGTCAGAGTTTCCAAACAGTTTATAAACAGGCACAGTGCTCATTTTGAAGATTGGGCCTTTGCCTTTTTGCTAACTTTCTGGCCATATCATCATCTCTCACCCTCAACATCATCTGTATCTAAAGAAGAGGATGCTGGAGAGATATATTCTAGATCTGCTTCATCATCATAAGTCATCATTAGGTCAATCTCAGCACCAGCTTCTTGCCCACTAACCTTATATTCCTCTAAGCTTTTAGAGGTGTCAAGCAATGTCTTTTAACTTTTACTTTCAAAAAGTTTGCAACTACAAAGTTCACTACGACAGGGTTTTGGTTCTTGTTTCTCTCACTATCAGAAGTAGCAGTTGGTTCAGCTGCTACACTTACTTCATTATGCCATTGCCATCATCAACACTAGAATACGACTTGTTGTCATCTTCAGTGTTCTTATATGCTTTTTTTTGTACTTGAGGTGGTGGTGGTGGAACAAACATCATCTTCCCTGGGAGGAGAGGGATCATCATCATTTATTGCACATGCTGCAGCAACCATGACTTCAGTTAGTTTTTGAACTACCTCTGTACTCCTACATCAATGCACTGTTCCACCTTTCCCCCTCCCCCTGCCCGCTGTGCATTTGCTGGTATTTACTCAAGTGCTATGAGTGTTTTTACTCTCTACAGTACACAACTGATGGAGTGTGATATCTTGCCTTAGCTCACAGTAAAATTCTCAGTGTCAGCTCCCAGTCAGCTGTCGGTCACCTAATAATTTATTTGTTTATTTATTATTATTTTATTTTTTTAAGTTGTTCACTCCATTTTATCATAGTCTGTCTAAACAAAAAATATTGTAACTGAAAGACAAAATCAACAACATATTTCCCCAAACTTCTCCAGTACAGAGACAATAACCGCAAGATGAGTAAACAAATTGTACCTCAGCTGCCTGTGTCTTGCCAATCAGTCACACAGAAGTTTGGGATATTTGAGGTCAATCTCCTTCTTTCATTATTCTCCTCCAAATTGCCTCCAGAGTCCCCTAATACAATGCACAAATGTCCTACCTAAAATACTCTCTAAACAAAGCTTCAATTACCCTTCTCTAGCTCAAAAACGTGCTGCTTTCTCCTCTCACATTCACAGAATGGCATGCTGTGAGAGCGTGAAACCCTTTTATATGCCTCCAGGAAAAATAGAGAAAACTTTCATGTGGTGGGGAAAATGTTTTCTTTCAGCTGATTTCAATGCAAGGATCTAGGTGAAAAAAAGCAGGGAAATGGCAGTTTCTGTGGAAATTATTAGTCAAGTGTGAATTGCCATTATTCACCAATTTTGGCTTGAGGCAAATATTTTCTCCACTCCTTTTATACCATAGACTGAGATGATGACCCACTTGAGTACTGGCAAACAAATCAATGGGTACAGCCAGTACTGGCGTGCGTGCAGCCGCAGTGGGAGCCTGGAATTCCATGATGGTCATAGTACGTCATGGGTCATTAACTCAAATTGACCCATGACGTACTATGACTGTCAAGGGTCGTTAAGGGGTTAAAAATATTGATTGCAGTCTTGAGGAAAGGCAAACCTTCAAAGAATATTTCCAGGCCTATGGTCAGATCAGCCACAACTAGGAACAATTTTTGCTACCCAGCAGCAGCTTCTAAAACCACTTAGTTATCCGCTTTTTGCGGGAGAATCTGCTTTAAAAAAATTAATAATATCTTTGTTGTTTTCACCCATTGCAAAAAATGTTTTGCTATTTTTTCAATGGGTAAAAACTTTTCACGTCTTTAATTTCATGTTTTTGGTCTTTTTGCGTCATAAATGTGATATTTTCCAGGAAGTGAAACACAATACAAGCAGAGAGGGTGATAGGCTGTTAGGCTCTGAGTTGTTTATCAAAATTGAGGCAGGAGAGGCTCATAGTGACTATCACTATGAGCAACTGGAATACTAATAAAAGGAGGAGCTGGAAGGACTGTTATGCATCCAGTGAGTCTGAGGAGGAGTAATTGACCACTACCAATATTAAAGGGTCTGGATGGCCTAATTCCCCAGACCCAATGATGGCCAGCTCCCCTACATCACCCCTAGGGATCTTGGGTAAATTTGTATCATGAGCAGAGGAAGAAGAGGGTAGTAGTGTAAGCAGAACTGGTCAGCTACCTGTTAGTGTTGAGCGAGCACCCCGATGCTCGGGTGCTCGGGTGCTCTGACCGAGCACCCCTGAGGCTCGAGTGCTCGGCCGAGCACCCGAGCCCCATTGCATATAATGGGGCGACACGAGCATTACACCAGGCACCCCCTGCTCTGATGAGGGGAGGGTGCCTGGTCAATGCCCCCCTTCATCTCCGCTATGCCCCCTTCATCTCCGAATGCCCCCTTCATCTCCGCAATGTCCCCCTTCATCTCCGCTATGCCCCCTTCATCTCCGCTATGCCCCTCTTCCACAATGTCCCCCTTCATCTCCGCTATGCCCCTCTTCCACAATGTGCCCCTTCATCTCCGCTATGCCCCTCTTCCACAATGTCCCCCTTCATCTCCTCTATGGCATAGAGGAGATGAAGGGGGACATTGTGGAAGAGGGGCATAGCGGAGATGAAGGGGCACATTGTGGAAGAGGGGCATAGCGGAGATGAAGGGGGACATTGTGGAAGACGGCATAGCGGAGATGAAGGGGGACATTGTGGAAGAGGGGCATAGAGTCTATGCCCCTCTTCCACAATGTCCCCCTTCATCTCCGCAATGCCCCCTTCATCTCCGCAATGCCCCCGTACCTCCAGTCCCTGGTGGTCCAGCGGAGCGTCTTCAGATCTGTGCCTCTTCCGGCATGGCGGGCAAGCACATGGCGGTACTCGACGAGTACCGCCATGTGCCGAGCAGAGCGATGCTCGAGCCGATCCGAGCATCGGCCGAGCACGCTCGCTCAACACTACTACCTGTGCCTGCTGTCAGTGATGCTCCTACCAGAGTGTCTTGTGATTAAAAGGAGGGGGGTAAGGAGGAGATGATGCCAAATGTGACAGCAGGGAACCCTAAATCTCTTGCCATTCCCAAGCAACCCCACCACTACTACTACTAAGAAGATCTAGCAGCTAAAGACTCAGAGTGTTATGAGTGAGAAAAGAGGTGCTGATACTACTAGTGAGGAGGAAGACTCGGGGACTGAAATTGATGTGGTTGGTGTTAGTAGTAATAGATATGGCGAAGTAGCTTGTGGGTCTAGAGTTACAACAGTAGATCACAATAGACCTACTGATGCTGAGATGGTAGAAAAGTAATGCAGTGGACAGACTAGCGGTCAAAGTAGCCCACATCATTCCCCTGACCCTGGGAGTTCCCTTACTCCCCATGCATTGTCCAGATGAAACAAGATCCTGAATAAGGCAGAACTGTTGCCTGGCAGCAATAATACCACCACCACCATGAGCACAGATCAGCTGCATGTGCCTGCTGCTATTGCTGCCAGTCTGTCTTCTTCAGCTCAACAAGAGATGGCAAGTATGACATTAGGGGACCCTCTGTCACATTTCTCATCATCTCCATCAAGTGAGAAGTCTGTAATAGAACAGCAGCAACAAGAAGGGACTGGTGGTGGTAATGATGATGTTGGAGAAGCTGGGGTGGAAGAGACATTAATGGTCTTTTTAGCCCAAATTGAGAAGGAATGGGAGACAGATATGAGGATGGGGATGGACATCACCACCACTACCACCATCAGCAGTAAGATTTTGGTATTTGCAGAGTTTGCTGCTGCTGTAATTCCTGCTGTTGCTGAGTTGCAAGAGCAGTTGAGGAGCAGGCTTGTGTGCCACAGACCACCGTGGGAATGGGATCCAGTGATGAGGGACTAGGACAGGTTCAACTTGCCAGCAGCAATACTCATGGACCTAGCTGAAGTGCTGATTATGAGGCAGTTGCATCAACAGAAGCAACATCATCCTCTGCCCCAGCCATTGAAGGGGAATGTGGAAGAGAAGAATAGGCCATTCTTCTTCACCTTTGTCCTCCCCCCTAAAGTCCTGGGTGTGGGACTATTTTTCTCTTGGGCAAGCACAGTGCTGTCAACAGCCCTGGAGATGTGGTTGAAAGACAACCTGCTAGGGAGGTTGAAAATGTGGTGGTGATGTTAGTAATTGCAGCACTATCTGCTGGTGGGTACTGACAGTGAGCTGTGGAGTCTGAGACACAGGGTATATGGTGGAGGATGGTAGCAGCACTATCTGGTGGGCTCTTCTGCTGACCACTGTTACTAATAGGACTGATGCTGCTACTAGATTCCTCCATATCATCAACAGCATTCTCTCCTACTACTCTTTTGACTCATTTTTTAACACACAAGTCACCTGTCTCAGTCTTAAGCTTTTTTGCTAATATACTTGCAGCATTGTTTAGGATTTGTCTTGTTCTCATTTGCAATATTTCTCTCATTTTCAATTTTAGCTAGCTTCTACGGCTATTTCTGTCTCAACTACACCTTGCACAAAGCAGGAAGTTCAAGATTCTTATAGCACTGAGATAGGAATTATTGCAGCAATAGAAAGCATAGATGGGAAAAGGAAACATTCTTGGAAAAAATTACATTTTGGTAGCAGTAAGGCAAACATTTTAAGAATTTTCAATGTGCAGGTATTTTAAAAGAAAAAGAAGCAAACTGTGGATTTTCCTGAGACAATTCTTTTGAAAAAAAAATCAACCAATAAATTAACACGATCAAAAAAGTGGTCTCCAAGACCAATATAGACTATATGACCATAAAATCTGTCTTTATTCAATATCATCCATGCCAGCAACTGAAAGTCCTCTTCAACAAAATGAATGTTATATTGTTAACCCTTCATAATTTTTATGTGCCTTCATAATTTTTATGTGGCTGACAAACTGAGATTGCTAGGTCAACCGCATGAAATTACTTGGCTGCATATAGAAGCTTCTCCTTGCACTCATGGTGAGAAGGTTGGTTTTCAGACTCACCAAACTACTGAGGGGCACTTTTAGGCTTGTCAAAATTTTCCACCGTTAAAACTGTTACTTCATTAAAGAACAAGGTCAAGACTACACTGTAACATGTTCTGATCATTATAAGACATTAGGGGCTATTAACTATTAACCCGTTATTTTCAAAACAGGCAGTAGTGGTTTTGACAGCACATTTTACAATTCTATAAATTGGTGCACAATTTTCACCCACTGAACATTAACTAAAAATAGTCGCCTTTGCTATCCTATTACATCCAGTGGTTTCACCTCATGTTTATGATGCACTTTTCATGGTGCAGATCCTTCACCATGAGATGGCAGGTGCAGAGCCCAAAATAGGAGGTCAAAACCACCGGTATGTGTTGGAAAACTGGTTTCCAAAACAATTAAACCTATGAGTGCTAGTTGGATATGCAATGCATTATACAGAATTGCATAACCCGCTTACACTCATAGAGTTAATCCACAAAGCATCACATGTCCCAACAATTAAAAACTTACCAGTAATCCTGATGTCCAGTGGGGTCACGGATGGCTTCTTTGTTTCTTTAGTCTTCTTTTCTTCCTCTGATCCGCTTTCTTCTTTTCTTCTTCTCTTGCTTTAAAATAAAAAAAATATCCATTGTCTTTCTTTAAAGAAAGAACTCCCCCAAAGATGCTACCCCTCCGGCGCTCAAAGGGTTGCTATTGGTGGCATCTTACTGTTCATATTAAATATAAATTTTATTTGTCCTGTTTCTGTGTCCATATATGTGTAAATTGTAAATCCATTCATCTCCTTGCCTCCGCCACCATCTCCACTGGTGGTAGAAGGCATTTTGACTGGCACAGAGGGAGCCTTGTGACCTCTCGGGCCATTGCCTGAGGCAGACTACCAGAATTTTGAACCGAGACTGGCTTACGCACCTTCCAGCCAATCAGCTTCTAGCGAGGTTTGTCATCACCCACGGTAGAAGCTGATTTTTTTAACAAGACAAAATACTAATGGATATTTTTTTATTTTAAAACAAGAGAAGAAGAAAAGTAGAAAGAAGATCAGAGGAAGATAAGAAGACTGAAGAAACAAAGACAGAAGAGAATAAAGAAGGAAAGATTAATGAAGGAGCCGGACAGCAGATGACAGATAAGTGTTACATTTTCTGACTAGCTTTAGTGCACTCAAACAACAGTTTGCTTTTTTTTCATTTGATGTTTCCACAATTCACTCTATTTGTAAACCATAATGAGCATTTGCCAAAATGTGAGTTTTGGCCAACAACGCCATGTACCTCTCCAGCAAAAGAATAGCTACTGTACATGGCTGATTTTTTTGGGTGCTACTGTTTTTGCTATAACCAACAGTTTTACCAGTGGTAATAGTATCAAGCCCTAGAAGAATCTCCTTTTCTAGTGCTTCTTGAGCAGAAATGATGTTGTTTTTTTCATTTATTTTTTTAAATCTGTTTTTTGGAAAAGCAGTCAGGACCAGGATGCTTATGAGGCACAGAAGACCTCTTAACAATATTTTATTTTAATTTATCCTTCCTGCTCAGGGAATAGAGGGAAGGGTTGAAAGGTACTTTCCCTTGACAAATGAATTAATACTGTATGGTGGCTTTGGACTCTATTAATTATTGCTTGAGACCTACTATTAATTGTTTAATAAATTTCCTCCCTCATGTGAGAAAGTAGAGAAAAAGATTATCAGACTGTTTCATTGGGCAAATTTACCATTAATATGGGGATGTCTGATGCCAATATTGCTTACTTATTCTTAAGCTCCCAGTGAGGAAGAACGAGAATACTTTCTTTGGCCAATTTTCAAATAAGTATGCTCCATATATTGTTAAATAGATTTCCTCTCAAACAGATTAATTTATGTTATTTATTGCGGTGGTAATAAACTAAAATAGATTCATTTATTTTATTTGTTGTATTAGTAATAATTGAAAGGGATAGGAATGTTTCATGAAAACGGCAGCTCCAATTAATCTTCGTAGTATTTGAGCCATATAGAGTGTTATTCCAATACTGTCAGAGTTGTGGTTCAAGAGTAATTGAATGATAAAGTATCCTCCCTCCCGTCCCTTTTACCTAATGTAAGCCACCTCCCCTCAAATGTGGAATCTGGTCTTGAGACCAGACAGCTCACAGCAAGGGACAATCTTCTTACTGTGAGCATAAGGAACACCCTGCCCCCCTTGACAGGTTTTTCCTTATGCTCACTGAAGATTGTCCCTCTCTGCTATCCATCTGGAAAGTCTTGCTGCTCTGTTACATCTGTTAAAGGGGTGGGAGGGGGATACTTTATTATTCAATTACTCCTGAACTACAAATCTGACAATACTGAAATAACACTCCCCATGGCCCAAATAATATGAAGATTAACTAGAGCTGCAGTTTTTGTGAAACATTACTATCCCTTTAATATGGAGTATACATAATCCATATTAATCTCCTTTGACTTTGACAACTCTTAAAATAATATATGTGACTGGACCCCATTTTTCGTCCTTCAGTGCCTTACTAAAAAAAAAAGAAATATTACTATTATTATTATTTTGTATTTATATAACACCAACTTATTCCGCAGCACTGGAATAATAATTATAATTACAATAATATAGGGCTTAGGACTACATATTTTTTAACACTGTCAACAGGATTGAAAGATGGGGGATAAAATTGCCTCCTCAATTTATTTCAATTAATTTTGGCCTTAAGGGAAAAAACAAATAATTATTTTTGGAACAATTAATCCATTGCTAGTGCAGATAATACATTGATTGGATTGCTTTGAAAAGAATCCAGCAATGGAGGGATACATTGTAGTTCATATCAGAGAAGCATTGGGTGGCATTATATTTTAATTATGTATTTAATTAACCACTTAATTGTCAGCAAGTTTGCAGTGTGTTGCATAGCAAAGCATTGGAAACTCATAGTCCAATGGGGACGGGTAAGGCAGACTACAGCAAGTCTGAGAAAGCTGTTTGTGGACACTTAGTGGGGAATACTTTGAAATGTGGTATGTATAATCAGAAACTGTTATCTGATTATAATGTTATCTAGGGCTTTATTTGAACAAACCATATTACATAGAAGCAAATAATGTAATACAGAATTTTTCCATCATTATTTCACCATTTTCTTCTTTTAAACAATGCCTATCGTGTATTTAAAGCCTTCATAGGGAAGAAACACAATTCTGAATTTGATATAAGTTTAATTACTGCAGAATGATCTTACATAACTATTAGCTTTTTGGCAATCATTTGCATATTAATAAAGACAATGTCACACCTGCATACTTTGTTTTCATTAATGTGGCATAGAAGATGAAAGAAGAATATGATTCTAATTGTTATTATCTTGATAATTAAACATTGTTTCAGACATTGACATCTGCTTTATTTTTACTTGATGTGGAAGTGGTTCTGCTTTTAATGCTGCATCTTTATGACAGTAATGGATTTATTCCATTAGATAAAAACTACACCTGAAAGACCTCAGGGATTTGTTAAATAGATTTTAATGGTGCACAGCTTTGGACCAATAAAATATTTTCTCCACATGTTTTTAATGTGTTGAAAAGCTAAAACTTTACTATTATAGTCATGTCTTAAACAAAATAATTTTATTTCCCACAAGAATTAAGTTGTGAGTTTGTACAGTGAAAAATATTTAGGTCATCAATTCTACTAAAGAAAATATCTATCGAGAATTGCAAAATAGTAAATGAAAATGTAGAAAGTTTATTTGATGTGAAATAACATCTGGTGTTTATTAGCTAGCGGGTAAATTGTAAATGTTGCAGAAAATTGCTGTATTTTATGCTATATTCACAGTTTACTGGTTTATCAGTGAGCAGCTATTTCCCTTTACCTGCCCATTCATTAGGTTAGGAATTAAATTTTAAAAATTTACAGCAGTAACCACTTGCCTGCTCCTAGCTAGAGTATGCCAGGTTAGTCTATGGGACAAGACAAATGTTTAAGCAATGTGCATGTGTATGCATAATTAATTACGTTTTTTCTTTTTCTTTTATAGTAGTGGCATAAGGAGGCCTTTAGGAGCAGAAAGGCTTGTCTACAATAATTTCTTTCTTGTTTCCTTGTGTAGTGTATGCAAGTGCATGTTATACCAGGTACTGATGCATACTCAATGGTTATTTATCAATGAGCAAGCTTAAACATTGATTATAAATAAATCCTATAGAGGGAAGCATGTACCAAAGCAAATTTCAGGCACAACTGCTTTCCGCCAGCTTGGCACCTTTGTGCAAAACAACTTTGCATCATAATTAAATCTCTGCACCTTTTTTGCACTTTTCATTGCTGATCAAAGAAATTAGGGGTGTGCTACAAGGGAATGGCATCATTAGCATGTGACTGCATTAGCTTTAAATGCTGCTAGTAAATAGGAACAGGGAAATTAGGGTATTTCTACACATTTCCTTATGCTTGGTTCAAGAAAATACAAAGGAATGGCATGACACCTCTCTTTATTCTAACTTAGCCTCCAAATATCCAAGTTCATGATGGACTTGTATTAGCTGCACAGGCAATGGAGGGGTTATTGGATTTAAATAAATTGCCAGGGATAACATCCCCCCATCTCTGCATACTGATGGAATCTGGATGGAGTATGTTAAAAAATAATATTGGATTCTTAAAATCCATATAGCAATTTTTGGGCCAAGGCAGCAAACATCCATTCAGGGGAAAAAATACAGGGTCCATCCACCCCATTTATAAAAAATGTAAACTAACTAAATTAATATGGGAACTATGTAAACCACATACATGTTTTCTCCACCAATTAAATTAATAAATGAATATGGGTCCATAGAGCTCAAATTAATCAAATAACTAGCCGAGGAAGGGTTCCAAGAAATTCATTAAGTCGCCTTAAGATAAAGTTTGTTTTACAGAAAATTAAACTCTTCTAATATTTTGTGCAAGCCATTTTTTTCGAAGATAAATAATTTTTGAGAAGTAAACCTTATGTTTTTGGCACAGTGTGGCATGTTATGATTATTCCCTGCATAGTATGCTAATTAATTATGTGCTGGCCAGGTTTACCCCTTTTGGGCTGTTGGAAATGCATCCAGCATGCACTGTCTGGAATACATTCATAGCAGTGTCTGGTTATACATGCCCAGCATATCAACTAATTAGGATCAAATGTAACACTGTGCCACCAACAAAGATTTTTTTCCCAAAAACTATTTATATTACAAACCAACTGATAGGGTAGCATACAGACAGTTTTACATCTCTTTTAATTAACTTATCTTAAGGTGACAGGTCCCCATTTGATATGGAGTCTGGAGTCACCATATTAATAAAGTAAACATGTCACTATAAGTTGCCACTTATCCATTAATAGCCACATATAAACACATAAACATTAAGAGACCATATATATGTCTACATATAACCATCAATGGCTTATTTGTCTTCCTACCTATGATAACTCCTGTTCATCTTATCCAGACAGTAACTCAATGCATTTATCATATGTACGGTAAAATAAGTACTACCTGGCTTATTCCAATTAACACTTATTTCCCTGTTTCTCTTATTTTAACTATAAATATTTACACACACACACACATATATATATGTGTGTGTGTGTATTTGTAAATATTTATAGTTAAAATAAGAGAAATATATATATTACCTAATAGAAGTTACAAATTAACAGAATAATAATCAGAGCTGCATTTATATTGAAACATTACTAGCCTTTAACACAACATAACATATGATATGAAAAACAAACAATACATGTCATCTTTAAGGAAACAGGCTGTGTAGTTTAAAACTCTATGAGGTTTATTTAATAAAAAATGTAGCAATACTAGGCCAAACCAATTATATCACAGACCTGTATTACATTAGAGATGAGTTTGTATCTTCCCACAGCTTTTTCTCATTTGGGACATTTTCCCAAATGCAACTTCAAGCTATTATATTGCCACACACAAAAAATTTACACTCCAGAATACACTTTATTTGAACTCTGAAAATCTGCCATTAGAATGATAAGCAATAAGAGAGAGTAGAAAAACATACCCAGATTACTCATACACTAAATCCCTCAGTGGCTCGAACCTGAAAACTTGGTAGTTGTTATGAAAACTCAGTGACAGAGGTGAATCAGTAATGTGCTTTAAAATGTAACCCTTGTCACACTACTGTGTGGATAAAAAAACAAAAAAGTCAAGTTAACGGAAATACATAATGAAGATAATTGTTAATTGGCGGCTACTAGTGTTGAGCGAGCACCCAGATGCTCGGGTGCTCGGGTGCTCTGACCGAGCACCGCCGGAGGCTCGAGTGCTCGGCCGAGCACCCGAGCCCCATTGAATTGAATGGGGCGACACGAGCATTACACCAGGCACCCCCTGCTCTGATGAGGGGAGGGTGCCTGGTCAATGCCCCCCTTCATCTCCACAATGTCCCCCTTCATCTCCGCTATGCCCCCTTCATCTCTGCAATGTCCCCTTCATCTCTGCAATGTCCCCCTTCATCTCCGCTATGCCCCCTTCATCCCTGCAATGCCCCCTTCATCTCTGCAATGTCCCCCTTCATCTCCGCTATGCCCCCTTCATCTCTGCAATGTCCCCCTTCATCTCTGCAATGTCCCCCTTC
This sequence comes from Rhinophrynus dorsalis, assembly GCA_037306005.1. NCBI lineage: Eukaryota > Metazoa > Chordata > Amphibia > Anura > Rhinophrynidae > Rhinophrynus > Rhinophrynus dorsalis. The sequence continues at coordinate 253,694,523 of CM074721.1, forward strand.
ATCTCCGCTATGCCCCCTTCATCTCTGCAATGCCCCCTTCATCTCTGCAATGTCCCCCTTCATCTCCGCTATGCCCCCTTCATCTCTGCAATGTCCCCCTTCATCTCCGCTATGCCCCCTTCATCCCTGCAATGCCCCCTTCATCTCTGCAATGTCCCCCTTCATCTCCGCTATGCCCCCTTCATCTCTGCAATGTCCCCCTTCATCTCTGCAATGTCCCCCTTCATCTCCGCTATGCCCCCTTCATCTCTGCAATGCCCCCTTCATCTCTGCAATGTCCCCCTTCATCTCCGCTATGCCCCCTTCATCCCTGCAATGCCCCCTTCATCTCTGCAATGTCCCCCTTCATCTCCGCTATGCCCCCTTCATCTCTGCAATGTCCCCCTTCATCTCTGCAATGTCCCCCTTCATCTCCGCTATGCCCCCTTCATCTCTGCAATGCCCCCTTCATCTCTGCAATGTCCCCCTTCATCTCTGCTATGCCCCCTTCATCTCTGCAATGTCCCCCTTCATCTCTGCAATGTCCCCCTTCATCTCCGCTATGCCCCCTTCATCTCCGCTATGCCCCCTTCATCTCCGCAATGCCCCCTACCTCCAGTCCCTGGTGGTCCAGCGGAGCGTCTTCAGATCTGTGCCTCCTTCGGCACAGATCCCCGCCACCCGAACATGCCGGGCGAGCACATGGCGGTACTCGTACGAGTACCGCCATGTGCAGAGCAGAGCGATGCTCGAGCCGATCCGAGCATCGGCCGAGCATGCTCGCTCAACACTAGCGGCTACACTACAGATGAGCATTTAACACTTTGAGTGTCAGAGGGATACATGATGCATTGCAAAGCTATGCTTTGTGTACCCCTCCGGCACTCAAAGGGTTAAGGTGCCTGTGATGCACTTTTTTTAATTAAACATTCTACCAAGACCCATGGTCAGTACATAGTAATATTACAGTATTATATTAAATATTACATGGAAGGGCTCACAAAATATTAAATTCAGGTAATTGTTTTAGATATTACATTTCTATACTGTACTGTTTATTAGAAACATGAGGAACAGAAACAGCAGCAACTATTTTGCCTCTCCATTTGTGAAATTTTGCTGCTTCAACATCTTCTTGTTAAAACAGAAAGTGTTCGGTTTGGGCTGAAGTTACATCGGAAATACTGATTCACTACAAGGAAATTGATTGAATGGGTGTTTCCAGTTGTGTTCTATGGGTGTTTTCATCTGCTCCCGGATGCTCCCTAAAGTGAGCTCCAAAACAAGTTAAACTGCAATAATGTGCTGGTTTGAGACAGAAAAAGTTTCCAAGGAGCCTTTTTCAGGAAATGTAATTTTGATTTAGCTGCAAGTAATTGAGACCTAGGTCAGCCTCTATGCTTTTTATATGAAGAATTATTTAAGGAAATATAAATTATGAATTATTGACTCTTAATTTCTTTATCCAAAGTACTTATGTAGTTATCATTAAAATGGCAGCCTGTTATTTCTATTTACTGTTTTTCTTTGCATTGGATCTCTGCTTTTTGTCTGTGTGGGGACATTGCACATGGTGAAAATGGATGGGGCAGTGTTTTGGGACTTCATAGTCTTTAGCCAATAGGAAATAAGGGAGTGTGGCTAGAAAATAGGTAAAGTTTGGAGCACAGCTGCTCTAGTTTAGTTCACAGCGAAGACCCTGTGAAACAAACTCAACTGTGAGAAGTCAACACAGACCAAAAAGTATCCAAACCTGCGACTTCAAACCCAACCCGAGAAGATGGAGTAATGAGGCTTAAGCCTCAGTATCCAAAAATCACTGCTGATGGATAAAATCTATCAGCAAGAAGACGACGACGGAGTCTAGTTTAGTTATCTTCTTATCCTGTGGATTCCAGGCTGTGTCTCTCCTCCTGTGCCTTCTTCCCCTCCCCCATTTCCTGCCTTCCCATCCCCCTCTGTTTGGTGGACAGTTTGGAATATCAGGTAACACTGGTTTGACTGTGGGTAACTTTATGAAATAAGGGGGTAAAGAAGGGAAATGGTTTGCCTAGTATAGCTTTGAAGGAATTGCACTCTTGAATGTAAATATCTGTATTTTTACTTCTATATTAAATACTGCTCATATGTAGACAGACCATTCTATTTATGATTTATTATTAATATATATCTACATACATTAATTATTAACCACATTTTGGCGACCGTGATTGGACTTCTACTTGGCGCTATTTTAGAAGGCACAGTATTTTAATTTGTAGAGGGCAGTGTGCTATTATTCTGGGTTCACTGGGTTCGTTTTAGGTGAATCTGTAAAATCAGTTTTTGCTTTTCTTGTTTCTGTCTTTTTTTTCTGCTTGAAAGGATAAATAGCTGTGTTTAGTTGAAAACTAGTGGGGGAGGTCATACAGCCCTGTTCTTTGTCTCAGTTTATATGCATATATAAAGCAGTTTGCAGGCCTGAAGAAAGGTGGAAGCCCCACACCCATGAAAGCAAAATTGAGGTACTCCTTTATAACTGATTATAAGTGTTTTTTTTTGTTTTGTTTTGCTTTTAACTGTGTCTTCTGAGGGAGCAAAAGCTATTTTGTTAAAATGCAATTTTGATTTGATAGATCACACTGAGGCATAAGCCAGTGTCCCTGGGGAAAAAAAGAGCAGTGGCCATGTTGGATGGTCTGTGGCTACAAAAGTTCTTTTTACTAAAACTATGTCTAAAAAATTAACACATTTTGTTGTCTGATAATTATACTTTGGGTATGGGAATAAATGTATAGTTTTTGGGTGACTTGCATATGTATATTATTTTTTTCCAGGGTGTACTGGGTATATTTTTAGTTGAGTCTGGATTTGGCTTCCACTTCACCGCAGCCATTTTGTTGCTAAAATAAGATAGGCCCATTACCATACCTGGGAACTCTCAGGGTTTGACCCTGAGACTCAGGGTTTTGAACCAAATCTCAGGCTCTCAGGGTGAAGGGCCAAAATCTCAGGGTGAGAGGGTCCAGTGTTTCCTACTATAAGATTTACACCAAATGACTGCTTATTTAATATTCAAATTAGTGACATTTGTATCAGAATGGCAGAAGGAGAAGTCCTAAAGGTCTTTTGAGTGTGTAAGAAGTGATATCTCAGAACTGTAACCTGTTAAATGTCACTTGAGGACTGACCGGACCATCTCTAAGTTAGAGAAAATATTGAGCTAACACAGAGAATCTACTTTGTTAGGAGTATTAAGGGTTAATATTTAAAATGTCTCAGGGTGAGCTAATTTCAAAAGTTCCCAGGTATGCCCATTACTGGTGGATCTGACCTGAAAGCATGCATCATTTGTTCTATTTACTAGAAGGGTCCACCTTAAAGAAAGGAAAACTTTATTCATTTATTACTTTTGTGGGGTATATTATGTGTCTGCTTTGGTAATTCTGTGGTGTGAAACACATGTGCTCAGTAGCCATTGTGTTGTCATAAGGTGGGTGATTCAAGTTGGAAATCAGCCGCCATTCTGAGTTTGTCTTGTGGCTTTTCAAATGTGTTGGTAAATAGTTTGCTTGGTTAAAAGTATATTATTTTATTTAAAAAATTGTAGGAAATATCACAGGGTTTAAGATGTCTTTTCCAGGAGCAAACTATTTCTCTACTGAAGTACGTGATTATTTCAGGGATGATATCTTTAGACATAATGTCCCATATGTACTCCTTGATCCCACAGAACCAAAATGTGGCAAATATGAGGGCTTTATAAATGTTCTGAGTCATGTAGTAACTAGTAAGGAATATAATGCAAATAAATGGAAAGCGATGGTGGTACAGACAGTTGTTGTAGCAACTGGTGTTTTAGCAGATATTGTCCAAGAGTTGAGGGATATTAAAGCACGTTTAATAGAGAGAAGTTATCCGAAGCCCATGAATATAATGATTTTCTGAAGTCAGTACCCTGGGAACAACCACTATTGTTGGCAACTGAGTTGAAAGAGATGGAAGAACAGAGGGATATGTATGTTGCCAAGGTTGCAGATCTCCAGGACATACTTATGGGCTATAAAGAAAAAGAGAAATTAGAGGAAGAGGATGAGCAAGTGAAGGATATTCCAAATTTATTTCCAGCACTAGACTCATTATGGAGGGAAGAGAAGGCACAATTGCCAACAGTGGACCAGGGAAAGACTTTACCGTGTCTTACTGCACCCTACCAAAGCCAGGTACCCCAGGCACCAGTAATAGTGTCTGAAATATTTAACGCAAGACAGATATCCACAGGGTTTACTATGCAGACATGTCCCATGTCCATGGGGGACAAGGAAAAGTTCCAAAAATATTGGGATGCTATGCCAACTTCTAACTTTAATAATTTTACTCATTGGTTCCAGAGGGGGAGTTGAAAGAGCCAAAAATGGAGGGCTCAACTTTGAGGAGTGGACTGAGCTATTAGAACAGGCTCTAGGTCCTATGGCTAGCAGATTGCTAGGCTCCAATGCAAGTGTGACTGATCAGGCAGGAAGAATAACAGAGACTCAGTTTTATATAAATAATATAGAAAAAGAAGTTAGTCAGATTACCATGATACCAACAGAGGGACCTCTTGGGGTGGCACAAAGGCTTTTGTTCTGGTGCACCCTGCGTCAGCCACAGTGGCTAATGACACAGGGCTCACCAGCACACATAGCAAGGGTTCTGGAACTCTTCCTAGGTAATATCAGGAATTTGTGAGGTTGTTTGATCCAATCCCACAGATTTAGAACTCTTGTTACTGAGAGAAGATAAGTGGTGGCTTGACCACCCATATATTGAATTGGTATGAACAGTCTCATCAGTAAGGCCCCTTAATCGGAGATGGGACACACCACAGCGAAACAGAGATAGTGAAAACTGGAGGATAAGAGATGAGAGAATTTTTGGGGGAGGCACAGCAAAGGAACATTGGGCAGGAAAACAAGGAGCAAACATTGAGGGAAATACAGAGGTGTGAAAGACAATTTTGGGACATGGAGACCATTTTCTTCTTTGAAAAGAGAACATGAAAATATAGAAAGAGATTACACTAAAATAAAAATTGAACATGATTTCTTAAGAGAGCAAGTCACCAGGCTTGAGGCAGAATTATGCCACCTTAAGCAGAGTGACTTGACAGTGGTTTCACACAACTTGAATTATAATTATTTTTCCCTTTCAGTCTCTATTGTTGCACAATCTCATAATGTTATAGTGAGGGGAGGGTGAAGTAATATTGCAGTTGGTTGTTTTGTCTGTATCATAACATTGTGTTGTTTTTAGGAATTGGGGGCACATAAAAGTTGTTTGTGTGTTTATGTGTGTACAGGGATGGATGGTGAACACTGGTGTGGGTATAAACTTTGCAGTTTAACTAACAATAAGACCACATATCCCAGGGAGGTAATGTGTGGGTTCCGGGGGGGGGGGGGATACTAACTTTTTATTTTTTCTCATTTCTCCAGGAGACAAGCAGAATTGAAAATAGTTGAAAAGCAGACAGAGACAGTATTTCCATTCAGGATTTAATTTTCTTTTGTTTGTTTCTCTCTCTCTCTCTCTCTCTCTCTTTGCTTTTGTTTCTCCCTTTCTCTAGAAGTTTTTTTCATCTGTCTCTCTCTCTCGCTCTCTCTCTCTCTCTCTCTAACAGCATTCATTAGATATTATAAAGATGGAACGCATTGAAGGACAATGGTGGAACTTCTTCCCAGGACTAAGTATACATTGTATCACAATGGGAAAAGAGGGAAATGTGTTACATACAATGCATGTTAAGTAGCAAAGAGAGAAAGAGGGGGAGTGACTATGTTCAGCATACCATCCCCCATTTCCTGCCTTCCCATCCCCCTCTGTTTGGTGGACAGTTTAGAATATCAGGTAACATTGGATTGGCTGTTGGTAACTTGATGGAATAAGGGGGTAAACAAGGGAAATAGTTTGCCTAGTATAGCTTTGAAGGAATTGCATTCTTGAATGTAAATATCTTTATTTTTACTTCTATATTAAATACTGCTTATAAGTAGACGGATCATTTATGATTTATTATTAATATATATGTATCTGCATACATTAATTATTAACCGCAGTCTGCTACTAAATGTTTGAGTTTCAGGCTGCTTCAATGTGCTATCACGTAGGGTTCATTAGTCCTCTTCCCATGAGTGACAGAACTATTTCAGCCTTCTGCAATAGTTCTCTCACCCTTATTATCTCCACTCTCCACTTCTTTCCTGTAATCCACTGCCAATTTTAAAGCAAGGGGAGAATTCTGATGGCCAGCGCATGTGAGTGCCTGCCAGTAACATAATATTGCTGGTTGGCATCCTCTGGGCTGGCCATTCATTGGAGGTTGCTACGATGATCTTAACCTCCTAGTGAGAAAAGCCTGCCAGTGGCCACCAAGTATACCTTCCTTACTGCATAACTTATGGAACACAGAAAAATGTCAGCATTCTAGAATAATTTGTATTCATATGGGCAATAGTGACCTGTGTGGGGGGCATCATAATTCAGCACGTTACCGTTCACCATGGACAACAGATCCAATCCAGCATCTCTGCATTAATGTCACAAGTGTGAAAGGAGACTTAAGAGTTATTAATATCTATTTCAGTCTATTGTTTGCTGTGAGGTTTTACCAATAGTCAGAATTACTATATGCATGTGTCACGGTTCCCAGAGACGTTCAAGAGTCAGTATGGTATAGTTAAATGCAATTTATTGACAACCGAAAGGTAAGCAAAATATATACAACATATACAGCAGGAAAAAGCAGATGGTTACAGTCCAGTGAGCTCTGCTATCAGGAATAGTAGGCTGCCGAGTCTGACCAATCTGCTGGAGACTAGGCCTAATCCACTGGTAGTCTCTGCTGGAGCCAGGAGCAAGAACAGGTACACAGGATCTTGATCCGACATAGCGGGCGTACCGACTCAAGCCTGCAGTCAGTAGGGAGCGATATCTGACTCACACCTGCAGTCAGAATGGAGCAAATTCTGACTCACGCCTGCAGTCAAAATGGGAAATAGCTGAGTGGCCTGCAGTCAGAATCAGAGATGGTCTACCAGAGCCCCAGGTCTGCACTAGTCAGACACAGCCACAAGTCAGCACCAGAGGGGGTAGTCAGACAAGCCAGGTCATACACAGTTCAGGTACTCAGCCAGAGCCACAGGTCTACACCAGGTTGGGTGTCCACTATAGGGATAAGCAAAAGAATAGTCAGACAGAGCCACAGGTCAGCACTAGGTTTGATGGAAGACTAGCCAGGTCATACACAGAGCCCAAGGTAATAGAACTGCTATGAACAACAACGCAAGGGCAACTGAGTCAGGACTCAGTCTGCCTTTTAAAACCCTCCACAGGAAGTAGGAAGGAGGAGCAGCTCAGAGGGAGGAAGTAGGTAGGAGGAATTAGGTAGGAGGAGACTACAGGAAGCAAACACATAAAACAGAGACCTGCTGCATGCTTGAAGCCTTGCATCTGTAGATGACGCTGAAGCCAAGGTAAGCTGTAACACTTTCTGATTAATTATGGGTTCCAACCTTCTCTCCTTCCTGAATCCTTCGAGGCGCAAAATATTCCTGCTCTGGAGGAGCACTTAAGGGCTCTTGAGGGCTCTCCACTCCACATGGGTATGGGTTCAGAGATCCCTGCAGAGTTCTACGATGCTCTGTAAGAGACAACCAGACCGTATGGTTGTCCTCACACAATCTCCATCTCCAGGTGCCTTGTATAAAGCTGGCTCCCCTATTTGTGGGCCCCTTTCGGGTTCTCCACAAGATTAACCCTGTAACGTATGTCCTCCACCTCCCCGCTAACGTGTATTTCTAAAGCATTCCATGTATCGCTACTGAAACCATTGGTCTGTAACAGATATACTACTGCTCCTGTCCAGACATGTCCAAGTGGGGGACCATGAGGAGGATGAGGTACAAAGTCGTTTGGACTCTCGTAGGGTCAAAGGACAAGTCCAATATCTAGTTCACTGAAAAGGGTATGGACCTGAGAAGAGTTCCTGGGTCGCTAAGAAAGATCTACATGCTCCAGCCCTTCTCCGTGAGTTCCACTCCCACACCGCCTCTAGTGAAGGTCCTGTCGGTAAGGGGGGGTACTATCACAGTCTACCTTAGAGGTCTAGTTATCCTGTGCTTCCTTCCTCTGTGGTGTGTCGGCCGGCATAGTTGCGGCCACCTCCGCATTGCTGACATCATGAAACAGGCACTGGCTAGGACACCTGTTTATGGGTCTATTCTGTGTGGCCTAATTGGGTCCCACCTTCTCCTGCTCCTTTATAAACCTCCCTGGGCCTGGGGGTCATTGACCTTATGTGGTGTTTCTGATATTGTCTCTTGTGCTCTGTTTTGATCTGTGGTCTCCTGAGAATTCACTCTGTGTATGACCTCAGCTTGTATGACTACCCACATCGGTTCTGACCTGTGGCTCTGGCTGACTAACTCACTCCATGTATAACCCCGGCTTGTCTGACTACCCACATTGGTTTTGACTTGTGGCTCTGGCTGACTTACTTGCTCCGTGTAGTCCCCGGTTTGTCTGACCTCTGGCTCTTGCTGCTTTCGCTCCATCTAGTCTCTGGCTTGTCTGACCTGTGGCTCTGGCTGACTACTGGCTCTATACTCTCTGAACTAGCCTGACCATCAGTCTCAGTGTTTCATGGTTCAGGTCTGTTCTCGCTCCCTGTTGTCTCTGGTCGTGTGACCCAGGGTGGAGACTTGTGCCTCAGTTACAGTTACCTAGTCTCAGGTTTCTCACAGTAGTGCAGTGCGCAGCTCCTAGTAGAAGCCTTGGTCCTATCATCCTGTGTTCTGGGGTTGTGTGAGCTATACTATTATTACTGTACTTATTAAATAAAGGTGGATTTATATTTTATATTCGTGTCTGTCCTTCTTTGCCTGAAAACCGTGATACAGTAATACTCTTGTCCAAGCTACATACATTTTTTTTGCCATGATCTATTTTTAAAAAATCATACATATTCCTACTAATAATGTTGTTGGCCATCACATAGTCCTGATTAGGGATGGGCGAAAATTGTCACCGTGTTCCTGCGGGAAATTTTGCGAAACACACGTTGTCATCCGCTTTTTCGCAGGAAAATCCGCTTTAAAACTAGTGCTTAAAATTTTCGCATCTTTCACCCAGTGGCCAAAATCTTTCACCATTTTCTCAATGGCTATAAAGTTTCCTACCATTTATTTACATTGTTTTCACACTTCCGCTATAAAAACATGACATTTTCACTGAAGGCAGACACAATAGAAGCAGCTACAGAGCGAGATAGACATGCTGATATTTTGGCAAAATTGAGGCAGGAGAGACTCATAGTGGCTGCTATCACTATGAGCAGGACCCTTATTATGTGTCCATTCAGTCTGAGGAGGAGGAGGAAGTGACTAGCAGTACAGATCCAATGCTGTCCAGTCCCCCTAAATCACCCCAAGGGATCTTGGGGAATATAATGGGAAGGGAGGGAGAAAAGGGATTTGGAAGGGAGGGAGAAAAGGGTAGTACTAGTGAGAGCAGGACAGGACAGCTGCCTGTGCCTGCTGCAAGACGTGCTGCCCCTGCTGCCAATGCCACCATTTCTGTACCTGCAGCCACTAGTGTTGTACCTGCTGCCAGATGTGCTGCCACTAGTGTTGTACCTGCTGCCAGTGATGAACCTGCTGCCACCAATACTTTGCCTGCCGCTAGTGTTTCTTGTAGTACTCGGGGGGGGGGGAGAAAATGATGCCAAGTGTGACAGCAGGGGACCCTCTGTCACATTGCTCGTCACCTCCTCCAAGTATCAGTGAGATGCCTGTAATAGAGCAGCAGCATGTAGGGACTAGTGGTGGTGGTGGTGTTGGAGAAGCTGGGGTGGAAGAGATGTTGATGGCCTTTTTAGTCCAAACTGAGAAGAAATGTTGGACAGGGATGGGGATGGGCATCAACACCACCACCAACATTGAGCTTTTGGAATTTGCGGAGTTTGCAACTGTGCTAATTCCTGCTGCTGCTGAGTTGAAAGGGAAGCAGGATGCTGATGACAAGGCTAGTGTGCCACAGACCATCATGGACACAGTTGGAATGGGGTCAACAAGTGATGAGGGATTAGGACAAGTTCCACTTGCCAGTGCCAGCCATACTCCTGGTCCTAGTTGCAGTGCTAAAAATCTGAGGCGGTAGCAGCAACATTATCTGCTGCCGCAAAAAGTGAAGAGGAATGTGGAGGACAAGAAGAAAAAGGCCAATCTTCTCCATTTGTTCCCTATCCCTCCCTCCAGAAGTCATGGGTGTGGGACTTTTTTTCTCTTCCGGCAGACACAGTGAAGTCATCATCAACAACTGTACAGTGAAAAATTTGAGACAAGTTAGTAAAAAGGGGAAAGCAGGGAACACACCTTGGCACAACCTCCCTGATAACACACATGAAACACAGACACCATGACATTTATGTCAATCATATTAAAGCCAAACACCCATTACAGAAATCTAGCATCACTGGTACTGTACCCCCTGACTCTCCAGAAAGGTACCAAGAGGCGAGGTGGGGATCAAAAAGGAGGAAGAATAAAGAAACCCAGACAGACACTGGAAGTTCCATGATGAGAGAAACAACTAGTTCGGAATCAACATCACCTGACAATCCACTTCTTTTATCGATAGCCACTCTGTTAAGGTTAGGATATGGCAGTTCATCTCTACCCATTGCACACTGTGTGGTGCACTGACTACACATGCCAGTGTGGTGGAGTAGAATCAATACCAGGTCATCAAGTGGCATCTGAGGAGATTCCATCCTGCAGAATATGCTAGGATTCTGGCAGGGAGGATTCATCATTACTATTAAACTGTCAGCAAGTTGTCATGTGTCCTTACCGTGGTCTGGATATGGGGTATAGTGACAGCGGCAGTACTTGGGTTCTGTTGTCATGGTGTTTGGATACAATTGTGCCTCAGGTGTTATTTACCACACACACTGTGCACATTGCAGTTGCTGAAGAGAGCCACAGTTCCTGCTCACATGGGAACATTTCTATTCTAATAAGAACACACCCATGATTTTGGAGAAGGGGCAAATGGAAAAGAATTATTGGCCAACTTCTTCTTTTCTGCACAAATACTACTTATTGTGCTGCTACTGTCTCAGGTGCATCACTGTAGATAGTCGAGGCAAGTGTAACCTTCATCATCCATCTTCCATGTTACTGCTATTGTTGATCCCATTCCCTTTCAGCTGCCTAATCATCCTGCTGCTTAAACAACTCAGCAGCAGCAGTACTGTCACGGTTTGTTATGACTCTCAGACACAAGTTTTAGGTAAAAACTCAATTTTATTGAAATAATTAAAATGATCACTTAGAATGGCAATCACATACATATATATATCATGAGTAAATAGCAAAGACAGTATGCAGACTCTACCGGTCCTGTCAATATACCGGACAGGACAGTCTGAGATAATGGAATAATAGGCTCTACCGGCCTTGCCAATACCGGGTAAGGCCACCTGCAGATGGAATAGCGTCAAGGCTCTACAGGCCATACCTAAATACCGGGCAAGGCAGCCCCAATAAGTACACAGTGTAGGCTCTACCGGCCCTGCCAATACCGGGTAAGGCAACCTCAGATGGAATGTGGCAAAAGGTTCTACCGGCCTTACCAATACCGGGCAAGGCAGCCCAACAACCCTCGATATAGGCTCTACCGGCCTTGCCAATACCGGGTAAGGCAACCTCAAGAGCAACCCGAAGCAAGGTTCTACCGGCCTTACCAATACCGGGCAAGGCAGCCCAGAGGTATCAATAGCTGTCGGATGATAATGACAGAGTGACAGGATCGTAAGCAACCCAGTGTCCGCACACTGAGACCAACAGAGGAATCGTATAGCCGCAAGGCTTAGGAGCAAACCAGTGTCCTCACACTGGACTAACAATTGAATCAGATAGCCGCAAGGCTTTGGAGCAAACCAGCGTCCGCACGCTGGGACCAGCTACTGAATCGTATAGTCAATAGGCTTTGGAGCAAACCAGTGTCCGCACACTGGAGTAACAAGTGAATCATATAGCCGCAAGGCTTTGGAGCAAACCAGCGTCCGCACGCTGGGACCAACCATTGAGTAGTGTAGCCGATAGGCTTTGGAGCAAACCAGTGTCCGCACACTGGACCAACAGGGAATCGTACAGCCGCAAGGCTTTGGAGCAAACCAGTGTCCGCACACTGGACCAACAGGGAATCGTATAGCCGCAAGGCTTTGGAGCAAACCAGCGTCCGCACGCTGGGACCAACCACTGAATAGTGTAGCCGATAGGCTTAGGAGCAAACCAGTGTCCGCACACTGGACTAACAACTGAATCGTGTAGCCGCAAGGCTTTGGAGCAAACCAGCGTCCGCACGCTGGGACCAACCACTGAATAGTGTAGCCGATAGGCTTAGGAGCAAGCCAGTGTCCGCACGCTGGGACTAACAAGCAATGTTGCCGACGCGACCAAGCAGAAGGTCGCCAGGATCACAGGAGGCAGGCGAGGAGATGACAGGAACCAGCAGCGATCAGTCAGGTCAGGAAACAGCAGAGAAGAAGGTCAGCAGGAACTGCAACCCCAGAGTACTAGGCCGGGACCAGGACTGGAACAATCTCAGCATGCAGAAGACACTGGAACAGTTGTAATCAGGAACTCAGGAACACAGGAACAGAGGCCCAACCATCACTGGACATAGTGATAGCAAAAAGGTCAGAAACAACATGAAAGGGCACTCAAATGGTGCCCAATCCAGGTTTAAATAGGCAATATGAGGCGGGCTAAATGCAGACAGCCAATAGAAGCCCCCTACTGGTGAAAGACAAGGAAATGCAGCAATCACGGGCACCGTGATAAGTACAAACAGCAGTTGCAATTCAGAATTCAGGAGGACATTTCACAGTGGCCACTGGCCAACATGACCTGCTGGCATTAGGTCAGCAGGGCATTTTTATTTTTTCTCAGGGCTTTTGTTTGGAAAAACAAAAAACTAGTCCTACAAAAAAAAAAAAAATTGGGGGGGTTTGTTTCTAACAAGCCTAAGTCCTACAAACCAATGTTTTCTTAGGGCTTGTGCCAAACAAGCTTAAGTTCTAAAAATCAATGTTTCTTAAGGGCTTGGGCCTCTAATTTAAGTCTAAGTCCTACAAAGGCTTCTAACAACAAATCAAACAAATTATCCTCTACAAAATATTCTATCAAGTCAAGTATCAGTCCACCCCAGTGGCAGCTTATGTCAGGGGGTTCCTGTCTCTATCACTTTACATACAAATGTCTTATTTTATGTTATTGATTTATTTTTTATTAACTGTCCCCCCAATAGCAGTCAAACCCCCAAAACAAATTCCCTGTTCAAATAATTAATTAATTCATCAACACAGGCACCATCCTCAGACCCCTCTATACCATGTCTTATGGTTTCTGTTTTAGTAAGGATTAATTTTTTTTAACTGCCCCCAATCCCAGTAAACAACCCCCCAGAAATCATCCCCTTTTCAACTGATTCTTTCCCCACACCCCACCAACACAGACACCCTCATGCACCTTTTATACTATGCCTTTGGGAAATAAAATAATATTTGCTATGTGTTGTGTGTAACTTCTACGTTCCCATTGATTTCAATATAATGAGCTAGGTGAAAAAAGCAGAAAATCAGTACTTTTTGCTGGAAATTTTTCGCCAAACAGAAAGTGCCATTTTTGGCTGATTTCAGTTAGAGGCGGAAAATTTTTCCCATCCCTAGTCCTGATTACTATCAATTAGTAATCATTCTAAATTTTTTTACCTTATACTAGATGTTAAAGATTGCTTTACATACAGGCATATGACCCACATCTTTCAGTAACCCTATCACTTCTAAAATGATAATTTCCATCTAGATTAACTGCCCAGTCATATGTATCATACATCCAGTTTTCAGTAATACCAAGAAGATCATGCTGCTCTTTCATTGCAATCAGTGTCAGTTATCCAACCTTATCAGGCAGACAAAGAGCATTTGCAAGCATATATTTTATGTTACTGCTATTCTGGAGATGTGCATTCTTTGAAGGCAACTCTCTATTAGATAAACTAGCTCATCCCCTTTCTCCACTCAGTGTCCCTTATTTATCCCATTTCTTCTTCTTATTATTTCTTATCATTGCTTACCCCATCCTGTGTTGTCTCACTCTCCTACTCCTTCCATAGTTTAAAATTTCCTACAACCTTTTCACCACCCTAATCCCTAGCACAGTAGCCTCCTACTCTCTAAGATGCAATCCATCTCTACAGGGCCGGACTGGAAACACAAAGCAGCCCTGGAAAAAAAATGTTTTGGCCCCTACCATGCATCTGGTGTCTCCAGAGTGCAGTGGTTATGCTGAGTCCAGAGCAGTCTTCCGTTTCAGCCCCAGATGCTGCCTCCCGGTATCCCGGTGAGCCAGTCCGGCCCCGCATCTCTACTATAAAGGTTGCAACCATGGTAAAAAAAAAATCCAGTGCTCTAGAAATCCAACCCTCTCCTCCTTATGCCAAGTTTTAGCCACACATTTAATTCCATAATCTTCCTTTGTCTTTCTTTTGTAGCAGTGGGACCAGAAGTATTTCAGAAAATAACACCTTAGAGGTACTTTGTTTAACCCTTGAGTTCCAGAGAGGTGTTTGACCTAAATCACTGAAATCCTGCTTAATGGTCTGCCATGGCCTGCTGTCGTTTTCATTGGTAAATTTACCTACATGTTAACATGGGGGATTCTGTACTGAGGTAGGATAAACATGAGATTAATCTCTTACATTCCTGTGTTATTCTATAGAGAATATGCACTGATATCTCTCCAACTTGCTGGGGATCCATAGTTTAACATAATAAATTGAGCATTTATCTCAATTTTATCACACCTTAGTGGAACTCTCTCTTTCTATTTTGATATTTAAAAATGATGACAAAGTGTAAAACCATGGTAAAAAGACTGCTAAAATTTAAAGGATGGAATTCATTACCTTTGTAATTGATATCACTAGATTATATCTGAAGAATTTCCTTAATAGGCTATTGGGAGATTTCAAAATAAAACCATTGATACTTGTCTACAAGTAATGGAATCCATCACCATGAGTCTAGAATTAGCATGAATTATGATGATTTCTTCATTCCTAGAGTATCCTCCAGCTGTGACAGGGTCATTATCTGTGACCTGCAATTACCTATATATTAAATTCCACTTGGACAGGTAAATATATATGTCCAGTTGGTTGTCTTAAAAATATAGGGAACGCTGCTCCTTGTTTTACATTGTACATAGGCTTCAAAGAAAGATAGTTTGAATTTGCTTAAAGTTACAAGAAAATCTACAGCCTACTCAATTTCCAGCTTTTGGGATGTCAGTAAAGTGGAAATGGTCTTGATTTTATTGGTTGAAAACAGATGGAGCTCATTTTGCTTTGTTCTGCCTGGTGGGGTCTAAAGGAATTCTGACACAAATGATAAACAGTCAAAACCAAAAATATAATACATGAAAGTACACAAATTCAGATCAAAGGCAGGATAAATGAGAGACCCCGAGGTTATGGCCTAGAAGCATTACATCACAGTCATTTCTGTCATAACTATTTCTTCCTTGCTGCAAGCTACTTATCAACATATGAAAATGTCCTCAATCAAGTATACAGAAAAGAAAAGGTTTTAGTTAGAAATAATTTGTTATTTTCCATCTGAGTAAAAAATATACTATTGAAAAAGCTGCAGATGAGTTGTTGCTTCAAAAACTGAAAATTGACAGAATTATTTGCATATCTATCTATCTCTCAACAGTTTCAGTGTGTGTTTGTATGTGTATTTTTAAAGGAGCTAGTGTTCTTGGCCAAGTACAGTATATTATACTCATCATAATGCTAAATGTAACATAATACTGCAAGTCATATCTTTCTCATAAAATTATTTAAAATTGATACTGCACATCAAAAGCAATGATGGTAGGAGAGAATAGACATATTGGCAAACAAACATTTTATCTTGATTTCTGAATACTTCCTATATGCTTTTTAATATTTTTATTAATTATTATTCTATTGTCCCATATCCTGTTTTTGTTTAACTGTGAGCTAAGCTGCAATCTAATGACTTACTGTGTATACAATAAATCTAAATTCCTTGGATTCTAGCATGATCAAGTGAATTGCTTACCATTTTTATCTGTTTGTATATATATCGCACATTGGGCTTGCAGATGATAATTGTTATCACTGGTTTTATCTCACAGATTTCTATTGAAATCTATGGGGACATTTGGAAATAATACCATGATGAAGTTATTACATTAGGAGGAGGTAAACATGTTGATTAAATCACCCTTCTCTTGTTTAGTATATTTTACAGTTTTCAGTTGTGCAGTGTATTAAATACTTTGGTTCACTATGTCATGCTTTGGCATTTTTCTATTTTTTACTTTTTTTAAGTAGGTGGTCCTTTTTCAATCATTATTAGAAACATAGCCTTTTTTGTAAATGTAGAAGTTTGGGCCTGGATTTACTATCAGCTGACACAAAACAACGCGCTTTTAGCCACAACCTAGTTCTTACATGACTTCAAGCTAGTCCTATCCCCTGTTGCCTGGGATATAAAAAGAAGCCTTTATCCTGTAACATATAATCAAAAAACAATTGTTAAACCTATGAGTGCTGGTAAGGTCTTCAAACCATTTCAAAGCAATGTGTTGGAGACACCTATAGCACAGAGATAAGTGAACTAAGCTGGTTAGTAGAGAAGTATATAAACTGGTATATGGTGCTGGGTCATTGGGATTGCACTGACAGCATCCATTACTCAACATTGTGGGTGTGCCTTTAGAGCAGGTGACATGGTATGTACACCCTGCTTCTTCCATGTCCTAAATTTTCTTGTGACTAGATTCCTTGCAGAATATGAAACCCTCACCGAGATGATAAATATTGCCAGCAAAATCACATCTTAGCCACTCCTACAGTGCTCACAGTGCTTTATATTCCTCACAACAACCTGCCCCATCAATAGATCAAAATGGAGGTCCCTACCAGACAGAATTCCACATTGTACATGTTGGAGCATTTAAACAAGCAACATAAGGCCATTAGCAAATATAGAATACATAACTAAAAAGTCTTTTTACGGGGGTATCTTTCTCAATTGGTTAATGACAAATAACATGTGAAACCATATGAAGAGGCCACCTTGCTGGCTAGTCATGTTGGGACAGGATTTACTGACCTACGTTCACTCCTATACTTACTGCAAAAAGCTGAGGATTATGGCTGTTAATCTTACAATAAGTACAACACAGACACAACCATCTAGTGAATTATATGTTATCATGTTTTGAGCAGGATCCTTGTATAGTGTACATTAAAGCAATGAGGAATACTTTCTTCCTACACTGCTGGATACCCCTCTATAAACATAAAATGTCTGAATTTGTGTCAAGGCATGAGCAGACTCTCTCTCTCCTATAGATAAAGTGAACGGTTGCATTGTGGAGGATGAGAGGGAGAAATTAAAGGGCAAAAAAATACCATCAGCAGCATTATTACCAACAACATCCCAAGATTATTCAGATCACATTTTTAGCATCATAGAAAACAATTCATGTTTCTCAGGGGAGGCAATCTAACACTTGTGGTGGCAGTGGTGGATGGTGGGACTTGCTCCCAGAATGTGGGTTTGGTTGGTAACTAATACACATGAACCCACCGCATATCAGATGATTACAGCATACTCACAGGATAGCTATTTTCTAGACTGAAATTATGTAAATCCTGTTTCTGAGTTGTCTGAGCATTAGGATTAGGCTGCTGCATGGGACTGTGATTGTCAGCAGTGACATGACAGAGGTGGTGGTGGTAGTGTGATGATGGCTCCACTTCCTACTAGCCTTAGTGCTTCTGAGGAAACAGCAGCACCACAACAAGCTCCCACCAATTCAGATGTATTTGGCGAAAAGGAGTTGGCAACCAAACTTCTTCTGCTACGCCTCTTCTTATTTTGTAGGCCTGTTAGAATATTATTATTTCCCTGAAAGAAGGATGGAATTGTGCAGGTATCAGCGACTGCAATGTGTAGAGTGTGAGGAAATATAGTGATAGAGGAGAAGGACTGAGAATAATCACACTTGGCACATCTGCACTCATATTGTAAAAAATGCAACTATAATCACCACCTTGAGGTTCATGTTAGCAATGTTAAATCATCTCCCAAGAAATCAGTTGCTGCTGTCACTGGCCTTTGTCTGATCCACTAAATACAAGGGACTGAGTGGTGGTGGGGAGTGCCAAATTTTAATGAAAATAATTTACCCTACCTGTCATTATCTTGGCATAGTCTATGGGATGGAGTGATTCCCTGCATTTGCCCCATGTAGTCAAGTGGTTGGAGACAAATTGCCAGATCCTCACATGTTTAGATTTGCTATCAGTTAGTGTTTAGGGGTGGGCGAAAAGTGTGAAAAATTTCCAGCATGACTTTTTGTAAAAAAACGGTTGATTTTTCATGAAAGTTTTCTCTTTTTCTCCATTGCAAAAGGTTCCTCCTTTTCGCCTGTTCCAACACATTTTTTCCTATGTTTAATATGGTGCAACATATCCCAGCACAATATTACTTCTTCTGAGGGCTGTAGTGGAAAACAAAATAGCTGGAAGTCAAAGTTGTGAGTCCTACAGCAACATTTAACTTGAAAAATGTGTTAGCATGCAGAGTGTCTTTGTCCTTTGCCCATAACACTTACTTCTTGCTTATGTGACACTGGCACATATTCATGATGATGTCAAGTGATTAAAAAAAAAATAGTACAACTTAAAATGTGGCAGATGTGTATAGTAGTGGTGGTGGGGGACTAGCATGGTGTGATTGGTGGGACCTTGACAAATTGCATCAACCTCAGGAGGAGAGGGATCATCATAATTTATTGCACATGCTGTAGCAACGATTGCTGCAGTTTTTGCACTAACACTTTACCCCCATGTCCCTGCACTGCTCCACCTTTCCCCCTTCTACTTGTGAATTTGCTAGACATTACTCAACTACTTTGTGTGTTTTTAATCTCTACAGTACACAACAGATGGAGTGTGTTGTCTTGCCTTGGTCCTCAACAAAATTCTCAATGTGATCTGCTGTCTGTCAAGTCTGCCTCAGTCACAGAGCTCTCAGTCAGCTGTCTAATATATTTATATGTTTAATTTTTTTTTTATTTTTTTTTTTAGTTGTCCACCATATCTCATCACAGTTAGTCCTAAAGAAACTATTTATAATTAAAAACCAAAATCAATAGCTTCTTTCCCCAGACTTCCCCAGCACAGAGACAATAAAAGTAAAATCAGCAAGCAATTTGGACCCCAGCTGCCTGTGTCTTGCCAGTCATTCACACCAAATTTTGGGGTATTTTGGGTCAACCTTCTTTCTCCCTTCTGCTCCCCATTGTGCCCCCAGACTCCACTACTACAGGGAAAAAATGTCCTACCTAAATGACTCCCTAAAACTAAACTTCAATTCCCCTTTATTTGCCTATCTTCTCTAACTCAAGAACATGCTATCTCCTCTCACAAACACAGAATGGCATGCTGTGAAAGCCTGACAGCCTTTTATATGGCTGTAGAAAACATTCGTGTGGTAGAGAAAAATGTTTCTACCTATTGATTTCAATGCAATGAGCTAGGCGAAAAAAGTGGGAAAAAGCAGGAAAAACTACACTTTTTGAGGGAAATGTTTTGCCAAGCAGAAAGTGCCATTTTTTGCCGATTTCAGTTTGAGGAGAAAATTTTCGCCCATTCCTAGCAGTGTTGGTATTGGTGGCAATGATGGTACTGCTGACAAGGAGGAGGACCCTGCGGTTGACAGGGGGACAGTGATGATATTTTCAAGCACCTGGACCTTACGCTAAAAAGACAACAATGGTGGATGTGCTATTGTCATTTTCCAACTTCTTTTGGTGGTGTGTGTTTCATTTCACTTTCTAAAGGCTTTTCTGCCACAGCAGCACTAGTGCTAGGATGAGGAATAGTGGGAAATAGAATTACATTTGCCTTTCCTTGTCACATAACACTGCTGCTACTACACAAATCCATGGTGGCCATGGTGGAGAGTTGCACACTAGCCTGCTCGTACTGCTGTTGTGAGGGATTTATGTCTGTATCTGATGACTCAGCAGCAGAAAAACTGTCTCAGCAAATGTCTTAATGTCATTGCTGGTTGTGGTGGTGATGCCCTTTCCCAACTGCATCTTTCTCTGCCATTCAAATTCATTCTCATAGAACACACAGGAGAACAATGTAACCATTTTTATGGGAAACTACATGGGGTTAGATAAACTGTTGAAAATATATAAGTGCCACAATGAGTGTGAATTTCCACAGAAAGAGCAGCAAATAATTTATTTTTCACAGAAATACCAGTTGAAACAAAATGGGGCTTTTTGCCCATTCCTAGTCATTAATAATCAACAAGTAATCAGCTTTATGAAATTGACACCCATTGGACTTTTGCATATTTTAGCTACTCCGGTGTGTTGAAGATTACAGCACACAGCACATTATGGAATCATTTTAGTAGGGTTGAAGTTTCAATAGGATGAAACCATTCGCAGATTCAATATCAGAGCTGTTTGTACTTTCTCAATGCTTTTTCAAGCATGAACATTTCAGCAAAGAAATTATCATTATTCATGAGCAAAACGTCCACTGCATGAACCAATATAATGTATTTAAGTTTTATTTATCAAAGTTTCCTAAATTGAAAACCTTATCAGGAGACAAATTTAATTCAAATGGAATCTAGGCTAAAATGTTTCAAGTCCTATAAAGCTCGATGTTTTTCTGAATGCAACTATCTGGATGTAATTAAACTTTTAACTAGAACCAAAGAGACTTTGTAAGTTAATTAATGAAAAAGCAGTGAAAATAAATGCTGAAATAAATTAAAGATATTCAGAGCAGTTACCTATTTGTCACAATACAATAAATGTAGATAGCAATATTACCCATTATATAGTTACAGTAATCCTTTAAAGGGACTATCATTTTTAAAATGCCACGAGAAGTTTCTTGAAAATGGGACTTCCGTTTCAAGAGGAAAACAATGCACCATATGTATCAGAGAAAATCTATCAGTTAAATTGATGGAACGCTCACATTGATACATCGGGTAAAATCGCTTTGCTCCTTATTATACATCAGGTACAATCACTTTGCTCCTTATTTACTAAACATTTTTCTTAATACTTATGCCCCACAGTTCTTTAGAAATATAAAAGCATATACATTTTATTGTCTTAGAAAATAAAGCATGAACCGTATTTATGAACTGTACAGAACTGTGTCTGAATGATAATGATTAAACTCTTGGGTGTTTGTGATGTTTCCATTGCATTTCTCCATAATATGCTAGCAACATCTCTGTAATCCATGGTGTAACTTAGCAAATGTAATGTTTTCATATTCCAGAAAAGTGGAAAGGAATTAAACTGTATGTGCTACCAAAAGGAACAAATCCAAGTTGACAGATTAAACATCCTTTTATTCATTACTAGTGTAAAAGCCCGTGTACACGGGCCAAGGTCCGTGTGATGTTAACTCTTAACCCATTGCATACCCCTCTGGCACTTAAACGGTTAAGAGGCTGGTCTTGCAATGCTTACTGCTGCGTACTGGCAGCACTCGTGATGCAGTCATGCGCTTTAGAGACTGCCCAAACGCACAGAATGCTCCCAGTATTCTGTGCGTTCAGGCAGTCTCTACTACACGTCACTGCATCAGACAAACATTGTAACATTTTATTATATAGGATAATCCACATTAAGGACTGTATTCATCAAGCTAAATAGGTGCAGTTTCAGTGCTAACTGACTACACCATAGGAGGGACTGAAAATTACCATTGATTTAAATGGAAATTGTAACCCCTTTGAATTCTACAGAGGTCCCCGACTGTCCAACAAACTGCAGAGCAAAGCTTTGGAGAACACTCTAGCATTCAAGGGGTTAAAAGACCCATCTACATTAATGGGAATTTGTAGAATATTCTTCCAACCCTATTGTGCCATTAATTTCATGCAGAATTACACTTTATCTTGATGAATACAGCCCAAAGGGCCATGTTTTGTATTTGATCTAAGCATCTGCCTTTAGGCAATGGTTTATAAAATACAGGCTTATGTTTTCTGTATCCATTGCTTAAACGTGGTCAATCCCACACATCTGTGTCTTAGTTTTTGTTTGTATTTGTTTACCATTTTCAACTCCTTATGTTATTATATTTACATTATGTTAGCTATTCAGTAATGTCCTTTAAACAAAATAAGGGACATGTATAAATAAAGGATTTCCAGCAAAAATGAGTATATTTGTTTTGACATGTGCATTAGGTAATATACATGTAAACCTTTCCAAGAGATTTATACACTATAAAACATTAAATCATTTGCTCTCCCCTATCTACTGAGCAGGTACTAAGATGTCCCCTTTCTGGTTTTCTTGTATGTGATAAAAGTGTGCGCATTTGATGCAGAATATATGTTTGCAGGTAAAATAAAGATACACAGGTGTGTGTTCTTACAAATAGATGGGGCCCATGCACCAAAGAAGTTGCAATATATTTACAGAAGTTTGAGCTTGCACAGAAGATGGATCCAAATGTGTCTGTGTATGACCCTGGACTTGATCACCGTATTATGTTACACTACCGTAAAATCTCGGGTATAATACGCACAATTTTACCCCACTTCAGCTTATGTGAAGTGGGGGGTGCATATTATACATGGGAATTTTTTTTATTGAAAAAAAAAATATATTGTAGACAGGTATATCCCCCCCCCTCCTCCCTCGACGCAATCCGATCTCTAAATCCCACTTACTGTGTTCAAAAAGACCCCACTGAAGTCTGCACTGAAGATAAGGCAAACTACCAAGTCAAACTCCCGGTATGTGAAGCTTCCCTGCGGGCGGCATGCTTCCATTCGCCGCCCGCTTCACTCCCTGTGCTGTCAGGACCTTCCTCCTCCAGCCAATGGTAATGCCCTGGAAGGTCCTGACAGCACAGGGAGTGAAGCGGGCGGCGAATGGAAGCATGCCGCCCGCAGGGAAGCTTCACATACCGGGAGTTTGACTTGGTAGTTTGCCTTATCTTCAGTGCAGACTTCAGTGCGGTCTTTTTGAACACAGTAAGTGGGATTTAGAGATCGGATTGCGCCAGAGAGCAAAAGGTTAGTAAAGGGGAAAACAAGGGTGCGTATTAGACATAGGCACTCTTGTTTTCCCCTAAATCTTGGGTATAATATACACCTGCGTATTATACACAGGTGCGTATTATACCTGAGATTTTACGGTATTTGTTTGATTGTAGCTCTGTTTCCCAGACATTCTATTATATACCAAAAAGTAATATTCAATTCAATTGATAAAAATGTTATTTAGTGGACTGATACATTCTCAGCCTGTGGATTGAAACCAACAAATCACAAGCATCTAAGCTGTGACAGGCTGAACACTTAAAGGGATAGTAATGTTTCATAATAAAAGCAGCTCTAATTAATCATCATAGTATTTGGACTTTGGAGAGTGTTATTTCAATTCTGACAGAGTTATAGTTCAAGAGTAATTCAATGACAAAGTGTCCCCCTCCCGCCCCTTTTACTGTAACTCTGTTCAGCCAGAGCAGAAGGGAGGTGCCCAGGTAGACTGCAGAGAGGGACAATCTTCAATTAAGATAAGGGAAAAACCTGATAAGCTTATCAAGGGGGGCAGGGATTTCATTGTTTTCATAGGAATAAGAGTGTCCCCTGCTGTTATCTGTCTGGTCTATGGACTGCATTCCACATCTGAGAAGAGATGGTTTACACTAGGTAACAGGGGCGGGAAGGGGAAACTTTGCTTGGGAATATCTCATAAACCATAAAGGTTTGAGAGATAAGACTTATATCATTCTTCATGTTTTTTTTAATGCCTCCAAAATATAACAAAGTTAAAATGAAGTATTACTATCCCTTTAAAGCCGAGCCAATTACAGAACGCTGATGTAATAAGAATTTGCATTTGTAGTTATAAAAATCCTGCAGGCCCAGATCTGACTCAGTTTATATTGATAGTGGCTTAGTGTAGATATTGTCCATTACATTATTTTCTTTTTATTATGCAGCGCATAATGGACTTTTATTTTTAAATAATCAACTTTCTTAGGGGTGAGGAGACCTAAAGCAATTTCAGCAGAATTTACCTTCTGCTCGGTTCACATTGATATTCCACTGAATCATAAAGTTTGTTCTGGAAATTAGAATCCTGACAGTCACAGGCCCCAAATGTACACAAAGACACACAATCTTTCCTGAGTCCAGGTCTGTCGCTGCCTCTGCCCCCCTCTACCATCCCCCTGCTCTGTAATATAGTTCTACTACACATGGCCAGATTACTCTCTCTCTGCAACAGATACATCCACCCCCCTGTATTTCTCACTCCCCTCATCCTGCTGGCATATTAGGCTCTTTGAGTGGCATGGGGTACACAATGCATTGCTTTGCAACTCATTGCTTACCCTTCCAGCACTCAAATCGTTAACTGAGTGAAGCAGTACATTCTGTGGCAGCTAGAAGCAATCAATGGTGCCAGACAGCTCTTAGTCTCCTCTCAGGTCCACCTTTCAGTCTTCTCTTTGGTCTTGTTTTGTCTTGCGCTTTTTAGCTCAGTATGGGGGCAATAAAAATACATTGGGTTCAGTATATGGAAAAACCTGCCCTCCTTCATCAATGGGGCAAGGTTTTCCCATATACTGAATAGAGGCAGAATGTGCCATGAAGCTATCTGTCCAGTCAAGCAACCGGACTTCAGATATAAGTTCATGTGGCCTGGCATGCTGCAAAAGGGGGTGTGAGGGGGATAATTTATAGTATTATTGCATAGTATATAGCATAATTTCAGCTTTACTAACTTAACTCATCAGTATTATGCACTACAAAGATGCATTGCAGTGTTAGTTATATGAAAACATTACTATACCTTTAAGATCTTCTAGGAAACCTAAATATCAGTTGTGCTGTTTTATAAGCACCAAATCACACTTGACTGTTTAAGAAACAAAAGAAAATGACATCATAACGTAAATACTTATAACTTAAATCATCGTGGTATAGTGGTTCATTTCTGGGGCAAATCAGCTGCACCATAGGGGAGAAAATAACAATTCCCTTTAATTTAAATGGGTCTTTTAATCCCCTGAATGCTAGAGAAGATGCAAACAAGGGGGTTTCTTCAGAATTATACCACTTTAGCTTGATGAATAAGACCCTTAGCTTTTCTAAGAATTCCAGGATGTGTGTGTTTGTCTATGAAAAGGATTCCATTTGAGGTTAGTGTTGCCTTTTTTAAGGTAGAACATCAATCTATAGTTAATTGAAGGGGAATTACACCCCATGAATTTATGTCTCTAATTTTATTTAATCAGAGGAGGACTTACAAAGTTATTGTTCATAATCTGTCAAGCATAAGGCTGTTTGATCAAAGCTGTTGTCAAAGAACCGTTCGTTATAGATATGATTGATCCTAGGACAATTGTTCACGCTCCATTATAATTTCTATATGCAAATTATGCTCTGTGCCCCCTACACTAAACAAACGTAAGCCTCTCCAAATGGCAGCAGTTTCTTTTAACCGAACTAGTGGTAGTATGTGGCCATGTGAAATCTTGCAGATCTCGATTTTGGAATATTTCCAGAATTATCTCTTTCCTTTAACAATGCACAACCAAATCTTAAATCTAGCCACTCATCATGTCCCATCTTGACTACTCTTTGCCTCTCTCCACTCTAATCCAATATGACTGCTTCTGCAAGACACATCCATCTGTCTTGCCAATCTTCTTCTGCTGTACTGCTCTGCAAGTCCCTGCATTGGCTCACCATATCATACAGAATGACTCTGAATTACAAAGCTAATAAAAACCTTATACATAGTTGAAGGATGGCATTATGGCTTGCAGTCCCCATTAAAATGTAGTCTTTCAGCTGTGTAGAAATTTATGAAGGCCTTCAAGGATAACTACACAAAGCAAAAAAATGTTTCTTCAAGGGTGACTGGTAAAGAGCAACGTATGATCAAAAAATACAGACAACTTTGTGACAGAGCTGTTTTAAACTACAGTCAAGCTAACATACTTATCTATCCGTGAAGTACTGCTTCTTTCTGGCACATACCTGTATATGTAAACAGCATGCCTAACTTGCATAGCCTGTGATTTGTTTGCCATAACTTGTGATTTTCTTTATACTTCTAATTTAGCCAAAGCAAATTAGGCCACATTCACAACAGCTTTTCATAACTTTATGGCCTAAAAGTGTTATTTATTTTATTACATATTCACGCTGAATTACATTCCCTTATTATATACACATGTTGAATTATATCACTTTATTGAAAATGTTTTAAACCTACATTTTATGATTTTGAATATCTATTGTTTATAGTGTAAAGTTTATTAAAGTTGTATCACCTACTCACATTGATTTACATCTCTTTATTGCATTTTCACATTAAATTATACCTCTTTTATAAAAATATTACAAACTGTATTTTATGCGCAATACCTACAAAACCTATACTATATAAAATGTTGTCCTATAATCAATCATATCTATGATAAGTGGGATAAAGAGGTTATAAAAATGTGATGAAGTGGAGATGATTTTTACAGTGTTATGAACTATCCAAATCCTATTTTATTCTATGGTGCCAATGCACTAAGATCTCTAAGACCTCTATCCAATTAACTCCAATGCCAAATAAAAACCCAGCCGACAGCATTTCTTCAAGCACGGTAAGCAATCCAATTACCTGTGCTATGAAATATGCCATTCAATTCCAGCATTAGTCTTAATAAACGTTAAGGGACCCAGTTTAATGGGTGAAAATCTGTACCTAGTTTTTATGGGCACAGACTCCCTTAAAGCATCTCAAAAATGCAGATGCAGAAATTGAACCTGAAAAAAATAAAATAAAAAAAACTGGCACCAGAGGATGTATTGCTATTGGGCCCTAAGCCCCATACTAATACATCCAAATCAATCCAAAAATATGTGTAATATTAGTAGAATTAACCCTATGACTGCCAGTGGGGTATATTTACCCCACTGCCACTCACAGGGCTAATCCAACTAAGTTAAAAACAGCCCAACAATAAACCCTTACCATTAATCTTAATGTCCAGCCAGGTCTTCTTCAGCACCCTGGTCAGCTACTATATGTCTTCTTCTTCAATATTCTATCTTCCTTCTTCATCAATCTCTCCATTTTCTGTCCTTTTCTCTTCTGTCTTCTTCTCTTCCTTGTTTCAAAAATTGTTTTGTAAAAAACATGAAACATTAGATGTTTGCCAAAACATAACTTGGGCATATGTGCATTGTTTAACCCTCTGAGTGCCAGAAGAGTACGCAACACATTGCAGAGAAATGTGTTGCTTACCTCTCTGGCACTCAAAGGGTTAAAGTAATGCACATATCACAAGTTGAAATACAAGATTCCCCCCAACGAAAAAAGCAATTCTTTATTCTAAATTGAACCTTCATCTGTGAAGCAAAAATATTGTGCCTTTGTAAAAAGATCCCTAGTTGTAAGCTCCACCACTGTAGCTGGCGATTTCATCAGGAAGTTAGCAAACAAACATTACCTCTCTTTGGTACCTTTCAGGCTGATGCCCAATCCAGTGTGTGCGAAATTTGCACAGGGACCAGCTTCTATATGGCCAGTCTCTGTTCAAAATGTCTCCCAGATGTCAGCTTATAGCAGATTCCGTCATCCCCTCCGCTAGAAGCTGATTGGCTAGGAAATGTGTGAGCACACATCCTAGCCAATAGACGTCAGGGAGACATTTTGAACAGAGACTGTCCAATATAAAAGCCAGTGTCTGTTCAATTTTCCCACACACGGGGTTGGGCAACTTGGGATATGTGCATTACTTTAATGCCTTGAGTGCCAGAGAGCAATAATTGCTTACCCCTCTGGCATTCATATTTCCAAGTTATGTTTCTGGCAAAAAATTATGCTCTTTTATTTACAGGAAAATGTTTGAGACAAGGAAAAGAAGAAGACAGAAGATGGAAAGATTGATGAAGAAGGATGTTAGAAGATTGAAAATGGATAGTATCTGACCAGGGTGCTGAAGAAGACCCGACTGGACAGAAGAGAAGAAGAAAGAAAATGGACAGAAAGAGGAAGAAATAAGCAGGAAGATGACAGAAGAAGATGGACAGTGGATGACAGGTAGGTGTTACACAGATCCAGGTGATAGGATTGTGCTAGGGGCAGTCTTGTTGCACTTCACTGTTAGGGTTAGTGTAGAGTTAGTGTTTGGGGGGGGACTGTTGTAGAGCTTACTCTTGTTGCTGGACAGTGTGTCAGGCACTGAACATTAGCTCTGTTCCTTTGATGTTCCCATTACTCTCGCTATTTAGTGTGGATTTTGGGAACTTAAAACACGACGGACGTTTGGCCACAAGTCAGTTTCTGTGGCCCAAAGTCCGTTGTGGTTTCAGTTGGCAGGGGAATTGAATACCGACTTAGACATTTTTGTTGTCGGCCGGTAGCCAATTTTGCCCTAACACAACTTTTAGAGGGATTCATTGAGGCCTAAAGCTGGAGAAACCATAGTGCATTGTCTCCATAGAATAACATAGGATTTGGAGGGTTTAGAATACTGGAGAAGTCATTTTCACTTTCTTACCTCTTTATCACACCTTAGTGCATCCCCCAGGTGTTATAAGGTAAAACTATCCCAAAACAGTTAATAGCCATATAAAGCCATACATTTCCTGAAAGTACATAAATTGTCAAGCCTTGGATTTTCATTATTTCACTAAATTTCAGAAATTTACATTGAAGACTCGATTAAACGTACAGAATTTCACGTAACATTACAGTAGCAAACAAAAAAGTGACAAATACAGATAACACATATCTCCTCAAAGTAACCCCAAGAAGCACACATGGGCTCGTTTGTATTTCTACCCTGAGAATGTTGAGCACAAATGCTTCCAGAATGTGGTGATGTAGGACAAAACAGAAATTTCTATATATTTCCCCAGAAAGAGGTGAGATAAAACCAAAAAGGGCAGAGAAAGGGAAGGGGCAGTGTATATTTGTACATACTTGTTCATCTCTACTACTGGCAGTCACAGAACTACATATACACTAACACCACAGCCTTGCTCCACTGTCTCACTGTTAGACACAGAACCACATACACACTGTTTGACACACCAGCCTTGTTCCATTGCCCAGTTGAAGAGACAGAATGACATATACACTGCTTGACATCCTAGCCTTGCTCTACTGTCCACTAATAGTCATACAACTATACATATACTGTATGGTACCCCAGCCTTCTTCCACTGGTAGCTGTGTTTCTGTTTCATTACACATACACCATCATTACAGTGTGTAGCATCATATTCCTGAATGAATGTGAGAAGATTTAAAAAGCAATGCACATAAAAGGAACCACAGGTCTTACATACCGAACCTTAGCTTCTGAGATGATTTGTATTCTCTGCAAACTGCTACTTTGGTTGTTTATAAATTGCATTAAGTCTAGTATAATTACCAACCATAGACAAATATGTCCAATTAGGTGCGAACTTATCTTACAAAACCAAATACATTATTTTGTAGACAAATTCCTGTGACTTAAACTTTAAACTCAGATGGTACTCTTTACAAATTAATTTATTTTCTGTGTTCTCCTGGTATGATATATGTCAGGTTCTGGCTTCCAAAACCTGCTGCATTCTCTGATCTCTGTTGTACTCCGGTCTTGAGATACCTGCTGCCTAATAAAGTAATGATATCTCCATTACCAGTAAGCGAGAGTATTGGTAATCAGTCAAAGCACTTTCACACTTGCCAATATTTGGTAATTGAGAAATAACATAATCCCTAAGCAATAATTTAGACAAAGTAGCCCTAATCTCTACTACCCATAAATTAAATTGTTATTAACTGATTGGGGAACTTTCCATCTTGCCAATATTTAGTAGTTAAGAGATAACATGATCACAATAGACTTACTTAGGCAACTG
The DNA here is from genome assembly GCA_037306005.1 of Rhinophrynus dorsalis. Taxonomy (NCBI): domain Eukaryota; kingdom Metazoa; phylum Chordata; class Amphibia; order Anura; family Rhinophrynidae; genus Rhinophrynus; species Rhinophrynus dorsalis. Next base: position 253,724,566 of record CM074721.1, read on the forward strand.
AACAGTTATTATTACACAATAGATTATTACTAGCCCTTGAAATGAGTATTTAGAACATGATTAAATAATTATAACCAAAAGATGTATCATTAGGATGATTTTCTAGATATAAAAATGTGTGTAAAACCTAGCAGTGACTCAGCATGCAATATTTAAATGCTTTGCCTAAGATATAGCATATATCAAGGGCTGAGGTCACTGGAATGCGGGGGAATAATTAAAACAACTTAAATATCTCTCAATATATACATTACTGAGAAGAATAAACATCAAAATTATATGCAAAAAATGCAATGCTCTTTCTAGTGATATAAAGTGTTTTTCTTCATGGCAGGTTTTAAATGACACCTGCGAAGGTTAGTTAGTCTGATAAACAAATTAAGAGCTGCTTATTGTTATGGTATTGTTATGGTAGTCTCTCTGTAACATTAGAGATGAAATTGGCCATCAATTGAAGAAGAACTTTCCAGTGCCTGAATTTTTGGCTTTCATCTGAATGTCAAAATGTGTAGATAGTCCTTTGTTCTCTGCATGAGTCATTTATACCCAAGGACTTATAGGTCACCTTGGAATGTCCTATGCCCTATGATATAGGGCACTAAACAAATATCAAATGTTTATATGTGCCAATGACTTATATGCCGTGGAAGGATGTAGGCAGACTACAACAAAACATGAAGCAGTGAAGACCAGTATTAAGCACAAATGGAGGTGCCTGACCCCTGGCTAGAAAGAATCAGTAAGGAGGAGACTGTAGACAGGAAATTTGATGGGAGGGATGGTGGTCAGTTGACAGACAGTAGAACCAAAATTGCAGCCCATATAAATTTTATTTACACTAGACATACTCTTGTTTTGGAGTGTGATAGATAGTTTGGGTGTCCGCTTTGTCATTCTCCGGATTGGGGAGTAGGTCTTCATATCGAAAAACTGAGGAGATATAGTGCCAAATGTCTGAGTGAAGCAGTGGAGTAATTATTCCCCTCTAGCTTGTTCTACAACAACATTAACAACAATAATTATCACTTTAAAGCACAGAAGAAACTTTTGAGACTTTAAAAGCTCATGCGACTGAAACACTTGACAGAGTAGTCCTCTAATGGTATCTCAACTTACAGGGGAAAAAAACATATTTAAACCACAGCAAAAGACAAAACAAGTATATATTTCACAATATGTGTAAGTGCAATTCAACAGTTGGATTGTAAGAAACCTCTGACCACATACACATAGCCCCTCTATTATTATGTTCCACCTCAAACTTATGTCAAGATTGTGTGTTCATGGTTTCAATTAGACTTTTGCAAATTAATTCTGAGACATTCGGATTTCGTCGAAAATGGGGTCATTCGGAGACATTCGGCCAATCCGAAACTCAAGGGTCATTTGGAAAACATGATCCGACTCCGAACAGCCCAGGGCCGAAATTCGTCAAAACTTTCTGAAGTTTCGGCAATCGACACATTTCCAAAAGTTTTGACTACTTTTGACCAGGACTTTTTTGTACTTCCTGTGCGCGCTCAATTACTTTCCCTCCATAATTTTCCCTCCATGTCTCTAGTCCAATTCCATTCTCCGTTTCATGCACTACTTCCCTCTTTTGTCTGTATTCGAATAGCCTTCTTCGTTTCATGATGGGGGTTGGACTAATGACACAGTCACACAGACAGGCAGCCTGCATTTCCTCATTTCGTTGTTGGAGCTCAGAGAGAGAAGAAGAGATTAGAGAGTGTCCAGTTGTTGTGTAGACAGGCAGGTAGCATTAGGCTAGGCATAGGTAGGCAGCCAGCATTAGTTCCAGTTATTGCCACTGCAAGAGCGAGTAATATTTGTTCCTGTGCAAAATATAAAAAAATATTAGGTATTTGTTCGAATACAGGGCCGGCCCTTACATGGGTCCCAGTGGGTCCATGGTCCCAGGCGGCACTTTGACAGGGGAGGCAATTTGCCGTCCCTTAGCATGTTTATTTTGTGCGCTTCCGCCAGTTCTGTGTTGCAGGGTGTCCCATCAGTGTGACTGTCAGCAGCCAGGCAGCCCTATGCTCACTCAGTGGCGATGCCTGTTGGCTGCCTCAGTGACGTGAATTATGTGATAGTCAAAATTATGCCTATTTTGTATTGTTTATCGCCCACCTAAAGTCAAGACTTGAGTAAATAGGTCTACCGTCCCAGATTTGCTAGAGAGGTTTTACAAATACAGGAGGGTGCCCCGGTACGAAATGAGTCTAAACATTTGGGATCCCTAGTATGAGTGCACGACAGTGCATGATGTGTCCTGAACAGGATTGCTGTGAGGTGTCTCCACCGGGAAGGTGCTGGCCGGGCTGAGCTTCAACATTGTGACAAGTGGCCAACTAAGAGAACCGTGCCAGACTTAATCTGCAGCCATAGCATCACCCCCTCCTACTCTCTGGGTCCCGCTGACTGGCAATAACAGGTGAGTCACTAAGAGATCTGAAGCCTTTCCGGAAGTCCTTTCACTTGGAAAGGGGCTAGGTATTACTTGGGGGAGTTGCCTCGTGTGTAAATAATTTCTAGGTGGGAGATGAATGTGCATCACTTATGTGTTTCCTAACAGTAGTTAGAATACAACTCCCATCATCCCCTGATTATGACATTGGGAAATGCCCAGCAATTACCGTAGAGCCCTGTAGTGCACACTCACGGAAAACGGTGATATTGCTATACTAAGACAATGCTGTATAGATGTCAAGCATTTTTTTTTTATTTCTCTCCTGTGTTGCAGTTCGTTCACAACAGAATGTCTCAATTTTTCTTTTTAACACATTACATCTATCACATTACAATCACTGATGTTTATTCTTGATGTAGTATGAAACACTACAATGTATATACACATAGACTTATCTGATATGAGGGGAAATCAGGATAGGAAAACGAGAGAGAGGAATTTGGGTACTAAAGAGGGACAGTAGGGTAGGAGGCTGGTACCAGAAAATGAAACCTTAATCTTTACCCATGTACTAACACAGAATGTGACATGTAGTTTGTCCATGTTCCTCGACCACTTATGTTGAGTAGGATGTGACAGGCATGGGTTTTCGATGTTCGAGCATATGCTAAATTGAATGACAGGCATGAGTTTTCGATGTTCGAGCATATGCTATATTGAAGGACAGGCATGGGGTTTCGATGTTCGAACATGCTAAATTGAATGACAGGCATGGGTTCTCAATGTTCAACGTATGCATTGTGACTGGCATCCCATGCTGGAGTAGAGGTGACATGCACAGACTGGCAATGTACGACAATGTCCGTTTTTGGGATGGATCTTTTTCTAAATGCGCACCCTCTCTGCAAAGAACGATAGCAGCGTGCTCGGAGGAGCACTGCTATAATTTAACCAATATTAAATTTGGCCGAATAATTCGGAATGGATCAGCATTTCGTTCAAATCGAATAGGCCCGGTCCAAAATTAGGATCATCCGAATTAGAAAAAAAAAATTTGTCCGAATTCTAATTTTACCGAAAATTTTGCCCGTGCACAAGTCTAGTTTCAATACTATTTTTTTTAAATGACATTTTGCCTTTTTAAAGATTTTGGAATCATTGTCATGCACTAACACATAATTCCTTCAATAAAGTAACAACCATCCTTCATAATTATCTTGAAATGTCCATTTTTGAAATATAAACAGTTTTAAGCAAATTAGAACATAGGTCCCCAAAGCAAAGTTCATAAATACCAGAGAGCAATTAGTGCCTACATCAAACACAAGAAGAAATACTAAAGAACAGTTCAGTTGTTTTGCTATCCTGGCCAAAATAATTAATGTATTTTATGAAAAAAAAACAGATATTCTAAATCTCTCAGTAGTGGTAAATTAAACCTTTTATTGCCAGGACAATTAAACTTTATGCAAAAGTCTCAACTGTGCTTACTTAAATCTTTATTGACAGGACAGAAATATATAGTGATGTAATGATGCTTTACTGTAATTTAATTGAGTATTTTTATTGCATAAGCTTTTATTAAAAATGACATGTTGTTCATTAATTTGGGAAATATGCACTGACAAAAATGTAAGCATTATATCTGATATTTTGCTACAGTTTTTAACTTTTAGATGCTATTGTAATTCCCTAAATGAAATATCTACTTCTTGCTCTGATTATGGTGCTAATTTGTGATCTTGTGCATACTTTGCCCTTCCATCTTCTCTTAAGGTCTTCAAGCATCTGTTTTCTTGGCTTGGCAATGTCTTTCTTATTGACCATAAGTATCCCATATTTTATTTGAAACATGCAATTAAGAGCATAATTAAAAAAAAAAAAACATAACAGTACAGTCATTTCTTATGCATTTTAATACTATGTCCAGGTTATCCTCATTACGTCCTAACAGGCAGAAGGTGAAAGCAATGATTCAGTCAGAAGCTACAGGTGTGTCCCCAAATGCAAGCAAACAGTAGCAGAATCACTGGCAGGGAATGATATTGAAAGCCTACAACAAATCCCTCTAGTGTCAGGACAGCAGAGAACAGAACTAGTTGCCAGCCAGGACCAGGGCATGCACATCTGTGGTGTGCATAAGTACATCCATGGATTAAACCATGACATCAACACTGCAATGTGTCAGGGGCTCTGTTTAGAGAAATAAATCATATAAACAGGACTGCTAAACTTTATCCATGCACCAAATTATACACAGAGCATAATATTGAAAGCCTACAATAAACCCTCTGGTGGCTGGACAGCAGAGAACGGAACTAGTTTCCAGCCAGGACCAGGTAATGCACATCTGTGGTGGTTATAAGTATGACCATGGGTTAAACCATGACATCAACATTGCAGTGTTGAATGGGGAATACACATTTGGGCATAAGTATAAATTAATATTAAAAGATACGCATTGTGTCAGGGGTACTGCTTTAGAAAAACAAATCCTATAAACAGAACTGCAGAACTTTATCAATGCACCAAATTATACACAGGTGTTAACCCCCAATATTTGAAAGGCCAAAATGACTTTCACAGGAACTCTTGATTTCTGGAGGTGTAGATAAATATTATAGAGGTCATATAATCAGGTAGCAGACATTGAAAGTAGACAGGCTGTGCAGGAGCGAAAACAGATATGAAGAGCAGCAATAATGAAATGGAACAGGAGAGCTATCATACTCAGGATCAAGCTGGGTTCAGTACACAGAAGATAATAATCAGCACAGGGGATGTTAGATAGATGGAGTAACCCAAACAAACCTGGAAGTACACATGACTGTCTTATTAAAGCAGTGAAGAGGTGGAGTCAGCAATTTTCTGAAAACACAGTCTAGACTGCAGCATCATGCAGGACTGATCAGTATAACAATACACTGATACCAGGAACTTCCCATCATGCAAGACCTCACAGTAAGCAGAGCTGGTGTCTCCTAGGTCAGCAAATCCTGGTTAAAATCCTAATGCATTTATAGCTTACTAATCACTGGGAAAACAACATCACCAAGTAAAAATCACGGCCAATGTAAAAAAAAAAACCATGAGACACAACATCAATAAAAGGACAATAAGAAGTAAAATCTGAAATGTGTTCCATAGAAAACTCGTATAGGGCTGTTTGCTGTTGAAACCAATTGTCATACCATTCTGCAGTGTGTAGATCAAGAATTCCTTTCTTTGTAGGTGGTGTCCAGCTTGTTTGGACTATATTTAATGCACTTGCAGAATACACAAGAAAAAGTCACATTGCTTATACTTGTTATTTGTTCCCATTTACCTATTTTTTATACTTTTATGTGTCTGACAGTGAGCTCACTGAATCTCTGTTTTCAAAGAGTTCTCCAGTCAATGACTGTGAAAGAAGAGATTTTCCTTCTGTGTACTCCTCAGCACTGTATCAACCAATGGCTTTATCCTCCACCTCCAGCTGGTAGGACTGAACAATTTGGAAAGTCCTCCCATTCCGCTTCAGTTATCTTCGGTCCTACTAGCTGGAGGACGTGAGGCAAGTAGCCTCTGTGCCTTAAAAAAAAAAAAAAAAAAAAAAAAAGAAGAGAAGATAAGTTAAATTGCGTGGTCCGGATCATCTGCTTCCAGTCAGCATATGTATTTACTCCTTCCCCCATAGCATATGTGGATAGGAGTCTTAAAATTACCCATATGGTGCCTTCCCTCCATTGCCCCGTTGGTTACCTGGCTTCCAGTTTCAGGATAGCAGTCCCAGCATCTTCCCCAGTGTGTCAGGCACATCAGGATGACGTCAGCAGACGAAGGCGTTATCAGTGTGGGGACGCCTGTAGAATGGAAGGCGGAAGCTGTTGCCGGCATACATTTTATTCCCATCACTGGAAAAGGCGCCCAAACGGCATGTGTTCCAGCACTGGAACGCAGAAGCTATTTAACGATGACCAGCATGGAGACGGTAGGAATCGTTAAATATTTTTAAACTTGTTAAAGTATTGCATTTTAGCTGTTTAGTCCAGTTAGTCAGGATGTCTACCCCAGCAAAGAATAGTGCTGCTAAAGATAAATCTGACTCAGATGCCCCTAAGGACAGTGGTGGTTCAGATGTTAAGATTTCTAAGGTTAAGGTCTGTATGGGCTGTGATAAGAAGAATTCGCCTGTTGAAGGGTCAAAATTATGTATGGAATGTTTGAAGAAAGCTGGAGGGCAGGAAGTTCCACAACAATTTCAAAACTTCTTGGCCTGGATGCAAAATTCAATGAAGGAAACTTTTGTTGCAATGCAAGAAGCTGTAAACCCCAAGAAGAGGGCAAGAACAGAGGATCCAGCCATCTGACTATACATCAGAGGAAGAAGGTGAGATCATTGAAGGCTTAGGTTCTTTTGCCTTAGATAAGATTGACGGTTTTGACAGGTATATAGGAAAATCACTAGGTATGGAAGAGGAGCAAAAATAACTCATTATTATGGATACAGCCTTTTCGGGAAACCGAAAGGCCACCCCAACATTTCCTGTCCTTCACTCCATCACAAGTTTAGTTCAGGAGGAATGGAAGAAGTCTGACAAGAGATCTAGTACAACCAAAAGATTTTCAAGAATGTATCCATTTCAGGAAGAGGATGCTAAACTATGGTCTACCCCTCCAAAGATTGACGCAGCAGTGTCATGTTTGGCCAAAAATGCAACCATTCCTCTGGAAGATGGATCAGCCCTTAAAGATCCAATGGAAAGGAGAATGTAGGCCATTTTAAAAAAACAATATGCCTTAATAGGAAACAATACTAAGGTAGCTACAGCTGCTGCATTCATTTCCAGAACTATGAGAATTTGGTTAAGTGCTCAGTCAGGGCAAACAACATATTTCCAATCACAACCGACACTCTCTGAAAATATTAATGAGCCCAACACCACTGTACTTTGAAAAGTCATTACAAACGACAAAAGCTATTTCGCTACTTCTTTGGACATATGGCCCTTAGTTTCCTTGGCCAACCACTGCATCTACGGTCCTCAACGTTGCCCGTTTCTTTGTACTTCTTCAAAAGAACTTGGACAGGACATCTAGAAACCCCTGTCTGCCTTGAAATTTCTGCCTGGGAAAGACCTTGCTGATGCAGTATAACTACCTTGTGTCTTGTTGCTGTGCTCAGTCTTGCCATGGTGTATGACATTTGACATTAAACTGGTTTCAGCAACCTCACTTTGTTAACTGAGTTTGGCTGTTCCTCACCCAGTTTTATTCCTCCTACTCAGCTGTTTCTGTTTCAGTTAATGATTGTGTTTCAACCTACATAGTATATTGATTGACTATTAGCACCTGTTTGTTATGATTGTTTAATCATACACCTGACTATATACCAACAAAATCCCTGACATTGTGCAAGCGTACCTAGAAGAATTGATGCCGTTTTGAAGGCAAAGGGTGGTCACACCAAATATTGATTTGATTTAGATTTTTCTTCTGTTCACTCACTATGCATTGTGTTAATTGATATATATATATATAAACTATTAAAGTGGATGTGTCACCTATGGACAACATCACACAAATTGTTAGGCAACATATCAAATACTTTGAAAACGGTATTCATTTTTTATTAAAAGTTTTGATTTTGTGTAAATTTAATGTACAAAGTCTGGGCTGTAGCTACTTCCATATAGGCTGTGGTTGCCTGCTCTATAACCGCAGTCTGATGCTCTGACTCTGCTCTCCTCCCTCCTCTGTTGATGGAGGCTTCTGTCTGTAAGCTGGCGCGGTCTCATTGGCAGAGATTGATATCTAGCCAATGAGACTGCTCCAGCTTTCAGAAAGAATCCTCCGTCATCGAAGGAGGGAGGAGAGCAGAGGCAGAGCGTTGGGCTGCAGTCTATGAGGAAGTAGCTACAACCCAGACTTTGTAAGTTAAATTTACACAAAATCAAAACTTTAAAGAAAAACGAATACTGTTTTAGTAGTATTTGATATGTAGCCTAACTATTTATGCAATGTTGTCCATAGGTGACACATCCACTTTAAAATGTCTATTTTTGAAAGCATTCCTACTTTACAGCATTTTTCACACCTGCCTAAAACTTTTCCATATTACTGTATATATATATATATATATATATATATATATATATATCAGGGCTTAAAATTTGAAGACCTTTGCTACTAGCCAGACCCGAAAAGTTACTCGCCACTGTAAGCCATAACATATCCACCAGGGCTGAATTTCTACTCACCAGGGCTAAATTTTCACTCGCCATTGGCTAGTGGCGAGTGGAAATTTTGAGCCCTGTATATATATGTAAATCTAAAATAATCTGGTTTGCTCTCGGGGGCAGAGCTTCTAAACACTATCAGTGTTTAAATTAAAATAAAAAGTTACTAACTGGCTTAGGAGGAGGCAGGCATCCTCCGCCAGCTGCATAAATACAAAATTCAGACCTTGTGATCGGGCATCAGGACCCCACCTGATGCCCATTCTGAGCCCCCCTGATTCCATTGTACCCAGAGTTCCCAGGTAGGAGTGGGACGAGATCGAGAAACACTCTCATGTCAATTACGGAAAGCCTACCTCATTGAAGTCAAAAGGTTTCTCAATCCCGTTCACTCCTAACCAGTACATAGGGTAGAATGGAAGCAGGGGAGCTCTCTTGCTCCCAGCCGGCACCACTATTGATCTCCAAGAGGAATCGGCTGGGAGACCAATAGCTGGGGGGCATCTTGATGCTCTCTCCATGAGCTTTGACATTTAATACAATTAAAAAAAAGTTTTGCAGTACAGGCAAAGTCATGCCACACACCTGATAGTATGAAATAATAAGGCTTAAGTCCCTTTCCTCTGATGTTCTTGTCAGCAAAGTACAATTAGGTCCCTGGAATTCCCTCCCTCATCCCATCAGACTTCCCCACAGATTATGGTGTTCAGAAACACCCTGAAAATTCACCTCTTCAGAGAAGCCTATCAACTAACCCAAGAACAGCTAGGACAAAGCCAGATGAACAGCTTATTTCTAAACTCACTCTTTTTGCCTTTCTACACCAGTCTACCTCACAACCCCATCAAGACCTCATTACTCACACAGCTTTTACTCTCAAACAGATCCACTACTTGTCTAGCGCACTGCACTGAAAAACACTTCTTTCTCCCTCCCACTGATCAGCAGGTCATGCGGCAGGAAGTACTTACACCCCATAACACTTACTCCTTCTGTGACTGACCTACCTTCCTCTAGACTGTAAGGTCTCATGAGTAGGGCCCTCGGATCCACTTCCTTGCTATGTTCCACTTGTACTTTTTTACGTCTCTGTATTACTATCCCCATTAAGCATTGTTGCAGAATAATTTGTACCTATATAAATAAAGGATACTAATAGCAATAACATTCCACCTGTAGGATTATGTGTCCTTAGTATGCCTAAACCACCATACAAATGTTGGACAGAAGCCCTCAGTCACGGGTCTTGTAGCCCCACCTCTCTCCAGGGTTAATAAAATCAAGACACATTACATTGCAGTGATTGTGAACTCCAAAAGATATGCTGTATAGTTTATTTATTGTTTTCTATGAATTATGGAATACATTTATAAAGTGATTCCAATGTGAACAGAATAGTAGATTTTTTTCTAACAAAGCTTTCATACATATTGAGGCTGTTGTAGTAAGAGGAAGTGAAGCAATTCTGGGGCAAACCAGCTGCACCATAGGGGCCAAACAAAGATCACCATTGATTTAAATGGGAATTGTAATGCCTTCTATGCTAGCTAGACTTTAAATGTATTGCTAAGCAATGTGCCAGCCACCATTGTAGCATTCAAGAGGTTAAAAGCCTCATTTTAAACAATGGGAATGTTAAGAATTTTAATTTCTACCTTATAGTTCGATTGGCTTCCTGCAGAGGTGCTGAAACTTTTCTAAGTACATCGGCCACAACGAATATAAAATAACTCTAAATTTCAGTGTTTTGGAAGAGCATAAAAGATACACAACATTGTTCTGTCAGATAATGTACATAGCATTAGGCCAGATGAATTGAGCATATTAGAGTAGCTATCCCTTTAAGGACCAGAGGGGTTCACACTGTTTTGATTAGCAAAGTGATGCTCACTCATCTGGCCTATAAGAGGTTAAGTCACATTTTACTAGCACTTAACAATGAGGAAGATTTTTATATCACATAATATTTCTTTTTCCGTAATGTTTACAAAAGTAATTTGATTAATATACAAAAAAAATAAAATCATATCTGTTCACATACTGCAAGGGCCTTCTGGATTTTCAGTTTGCATGTCCTGCTGCTCCTCTAAATTCTGGGAAAAGCAAATATATCCCAGGAATTGAATCTTGGATCCTTCCTGCTAGGGCTGCACTTTGCATGGCTTTTAGTTACTGTGTTTGATTTCCACCTAAATTTGATGGAAAATGTCAGCGTATATGTGTGTTATTACTAAAAACAGCAGTGTTAGGAAAAATAGCATTTCATCCTCCTAGGGCCTTTACACAGAGAGCCCTATGTATAAAGGCAAAATGGGGTAATTCTGGGGGAAATCAACTCAGTTATAGGGGACAAATACAAATTCTACACATTTCTTTCAATTTAACCATTTGAATGCCAGAGGGGTGTGTAATCACCTGGGGAAGTTCCACTCATAATGAATCAAGCTGAGGGAGTCTTGTCAGCAAGAGGCTTCTGCCTACGCTGGATAGAACATGTTCTAAAAATTAGAGTGGCCCAAGGAACCAGAAGGAGGCTTGACCACCTAGCAATAGTAGTGGGGTTAACAAAGAAGACAGGATTCCCATCAAACAACTTGATAACTAGGTATTTACTGGCCTAACAGAAAGCTCTTGAGTAAGAGGCCTGGCTAACAACTTTAACCAATTTTGGGACAAACAAACTTTTACCCATGAATGGCAAGGAGAAAAGTGTATTTTTTGAAGACTGAGCAGCTGATCAAATCTGTAGCCACAGAGAGTGATGCATAGCCACTGATACCACAAGCCATAGCAACAATCTTAATTGCATCAGACACCTCTGCACAGATATAGGCATTAGACTGAAGCAAGCAGTCATACCAAGTATATATAGCTCTGCCAAACCACGACATAGCCAAAGTGGGATGCAGCATTTCCCCTGCTGTCAAAAATGTAATTTGTAAGAAGGAATCCAAATGTATAACCAGCTGATCTTAAAATGCTACCACACTGGCTACTTGCAGGGCAGCATGATTGGATAAGCAAGAGATTGGAGGGTCAACCTACAGAGATGTGGCCAGCAGGACTAAGGCTTCAGCACAAAAAATAAATCCAAGAGAAGGATAGTGGATGGCAGACCTGAAGCAGGATTTTCACAGGGTTCCTGGAATATTCCTCCAGGGGGTTCCTAGGGGTGAGCGATGTATGTTCGTCATCCTCTTCCACTGTCTTCTCCATTATCTAATGAATGATCATCCCCAGGAACTAAATGCTGCAGGAGACTGAGCCTTCTTCTGAAGAAAGTGCAGGATTCCAGATCTATTCTCTCCAGCATCTGACCCAGGGAGGGAGCTACAACTACCTAGGCCTTAGAGAACTGCCAAGAAAGAGCCTAAGGCTCTTAACCATACTTATTCAAACCATTCAAGAAGAGGAGTCTGCTCGAGTAACATCTCACATGAGGGGCATAGCAGACCTGGCTGATCATATGTAGACAGGCGTGTGATAGGATAACACATAGGGGCATAGTTGGCCTTGCTGACCCCTAGGTAGACTGGATTTGCAAAGGAAGCAAGTGACAAAGGGGTGCCACAGCTGCAGCAGTCCCGGTAGTCTTATATTTCACTGTGTCGCTCATTAGGTTATGTCATGGGTCACCAGAGTGGCAGAACACAATTAGAAAGAGTGGCAAGAGGCAGACAATGGCCCACAGAGAAGATTTGCCTTCCAAAATGATGGAGCCTGCAGCAAGGAACTTCTGGGAGATCACTGTGAGGAAGTGAAATAGTCCATCTAGGTCTAAGGAAAATAAATTTAACAGATATACTTCTAAAAGAAGAAAATCAGTAGCAATTTTAACTGAATTCTGTGGCACCAATTGGTATGAATGAAGCGCTCATACTGATACTATATAATTAAAAGTAAATTACTATAGTATATAATATAGACATATTTTGCCAATCAAATACTATGAAGTATAAAATTAAAAATACTATGAACTGTTTATTATTTTGTGTCAAGTGAAAACATTTGAGTTATAGATCAATTAACTTCGCATATAGTTGTCAACTATGTAGTAATTTTCATACTTATGAATGCTGTTTAGCTCAAACTGACAAGTGAACTTTAGGGGATCACAGCAATACCACTGTAACATTGCTAAAACATTACAAAAAACAAAATGGTTGTTAAGACTATATCAATATGATATGTGTAAATTTTTAATGTGTACCTTCACTCTGCCACGGTTTCCATGTGAAGCAATTCATAATGACATAAAACGGTTTATGTACAACCAATTAGTCTTTCATTTTGATATTTCAACTATATGCTTTGTTCAGTTGGAAATTGAGGCTTGTTTGGAATTAGCCAATGACAGATCAGAGGAGTGAGACAACAAGTATTCAAACTCAATGCTGAAGAGCTGCGGGGTCTTCACCCTTAAGAAAGCCCAATGGTTAAACAGGTTAGGTGCCCCTGAGGCTATTCGACCTTAGCATTGTTTGTCTTATAAACTACAAAACCAAACAATAAATAATTGTGCTATATACAAGAAAGAAACCGCCTCAGGAGTATGATCACAACAGATATTAGATCACTGCTTCTGATGCCCAAAGTAAGACCAGTTCAAAGTCCTTACAGTGAATTTAGCCCGGATTCTTGAGCTTTACTATTTAGCTTTTATTATAGCAAAAAATAAAACACCAAATAGTTACAATGTACCCTTTATTAATTGGGACATAGAATAAAACATATATCTAGACACCAACTTAGCCCAAAGAGGCAAATAATACTAAATGGTAATTACACACTCACCTAGAGACCTGTAAGGTCTGATCCCTGATGAAGTATCCTTAATGATATTAAACACACTGGAAACTATACACTGGAGAGCCACATTATTTGAAGCTCCGTATCTTCTTCTACTGTACTTTGTATATTCTCCACTATTCCTATGCCATCGGATGGGAGACTCTCACCAGGAATGGCCTTTTCCCTCAGCCTGCTACTGCCATTGGGGTGAACCCAGGACTGCTAACACTGAGCTAGGTCAGTCTCTTATTACACGTGTAGCTGCCCACTGCACCATCTATCCAAGGTGTTTACTATACATAGCCTGCAATTATTTACTGACTGGAGAGGAGAAGAATCGTACCCTTTGGTGTGCCGGGCTGCTGTATAGTGGAGATTCCTAGAGGATCTGCCTACATGGAATATTTATATTATATCAATTTCATCAGGCTCAGATACTTGAGCTCTCTATATGACTTTTATTCTATACTAGTTGAACAGCCCGTTACACGGGCCACGGTGCCACTGCCATCCGGTCGCGGGGCAGTCATGCGCAGTGGAGACTGCCCGCGCCACGGCTGATACAGAGCTGGACGCTCCTTTGGAGCGCCCAGCTCTGTATCAGCCGCGGAGCGGGCAGTCTCTACTGTGCATGGCTGCAGCACGCGCAGCAGTGTGTACTGTGCATGTCGCGGCGTTACACACGATTTAGCAAATTATTATATAGGATTATTGCTTGGTCAATTTTTCATTTTAGTGATATCACATTATATTTTCATTATAAAATTCATGTAGAAATTTGTATTGTTGTCTGTGCCATTTTATATCAGTACATTTATACTGAGAATATTGACCCTCTCCTTGTATTATTTTTTGTCTGTATCCCTTTTCAACCTTCTCTGTAGATCTAGGTGAAATTGGTGCCAGCCGTATCCAATTTTCTTTGGGTTTCTGATAATAAGAGATTATATTCAGGGTTACACATCAGAAAATGATATTATTAGCAGGAATCAACCTGGTTTAATGAGGAATAGATCATGGCAAACTAATCATTTGAGCTTCTATGAAGACGTAAGTAAGTAGCAACCTAGATAATGGAAAAACAGCAGATGTAATATATCTAGATTTTGCAAAGGTATTTGCTACAGTGCCACATAGGGGGTTTGGGTATAAAAAAAGGAAATTGGGGCTAGGGGATGACCTTTGCAATTGAATAGAAAACTGGCTGAAGGATAGGGAACAGTGTGTTCTTGTAAATTTAAAATTCTCCAATACAGTTAAAGATGAGAGTGGAGTATCTCAGGGTCCAGTACTTGGGCTTCTGCTTTTTAACATGTTTATAAATGACCTGGAATATATATATAAAGCAATATATCAATATTTGCAGATTATACTAAACTAGTGTAAAAGTTCATGTACACTGGAGTATCCTATAATATATAAGGCTAGAGCAGCAGAGACTGGCCGAACACAGCACTACACCTCCCAGTATTCTGTGCATTTCGGGCAGTCTCTACGGTGCATGACCGCATCGGACATACATACGTCTGGCCTTTTATATTATAGGATTATGCAGGGAAATAAATTCAGAACAGGATATGTGTTCTCTACAGAGTGATTTTCATAAAATGGCAGATTGGGCAGACAATATGAAATATGAAGTTTAATGTGGGAAAGTGTAAAGTCATACATTCGGGGAGAAAATTCTCAATTCTACTTATGAAATTCATGGAATCATTTTAGGGAACACATTGGAGACATTGCTATTGAAAGACCTAGGAATCCTTGTAAACTACAAACTTGGAAGCAGTGACCAGTGTCAAACACCAGTAGCAAAAGCAAACAAAGTCCTGTCTTGCATAAAAAGGGGTATTGAAGCAAGCGCGGATAACATCATTTTGTCACTGTATAAATCACTGGTAAGACCTGTTACGTTATGGGCAATTGCTTATGAATTATCTTTATTTGTATTTATATAGCTAGACTATGCCCACATGATATAATGGACCATACTGGTATACAGTGTGAGTGAGTTGGTGTATGTAGAGGGTTAATGAAATAGACACAGTCAGTGAGATCTCCTGGGGCCATGGGGCATGGGAGTTGCAGCCCAAAACAAGTTATCACAGCACCTGGACATCCAAATCCTGTTTGGTTAAATGGAGGCTGGCGGTATTCTGTTGTCCAGGTGGGAGATAAAGATCACCCTCTATTTTGATATAATAAATAACACTCACACACCCTGTATTCCTGGAGTATGAAGTCTGATGTATTGTTTCAACTGTCCACGAATATTGCCAAGGGGAGATTGACTGGTTTATTGTACTGTTGCTCCAAGTGAGATCAAGGCACAAATCCCATCAGCCTGGAGTGATATTACCACAGCCAATCAGGAGCCTCAGCATGGTAGGAGATGGACAGTGGGGACAGTATATATCAAGGGGACCCACTACTAAGTATTAGTAGAAGGGAAAGGAGGAGTAGAGAAGGAGTACAGGAGACAACAAGAGAGAGGGCCAGGAAGGAGTCTCTGCCAAGCTTGGGTAAGCCCCTCATTCATTAGGTACCTGCAATGTCATGCATGTTTAGAGAAATTGCGCAAATGTTATGTTTTGTGTTGTATTGAATGTTTTGTATTGTTATGTATATTTAATATAGAACTAGTTCTTGTAAATGTGATGTACTGATCTAATATTAAATTGCATTAATTTTAATCTCAGCAATCTGTTGAAGAATCTTGCATTATTTTTCACATATAAATGTGTGTATAAAGGTTTATGCAATAGATTAATTGTAGAATGCAATAAGCCTGGGGCTCCTTATATTTTCAATATATCTGTTTCTTCACGCTATATTTTCCATCTTTGCCCCAGGATAAGTTTATATTTATATTGGCCACCAGTCCTATGAACAATCAATAATTGTCCTAATGAGCCACGGACATATGTGAATGAGCTGTGGACGTAGCCAAATTGTCATTCTAAATATTCATGGAGTGTGTGTGTGACTTTATGGCACACATTCCATGAATATTAAATAAGCATAAAACCTTTACCAGTTACAGTGGCGACCACGAAGGGACATGAAACAGTTGGTATTTTGTTAAGTCAGCGCCTAACTATTTGATTTATCACTTAGAAGGGGTTGGGAGTTCAGATGCTGAGTACAGCATACTAGCAGTATACAGGATATCTGTTTACTGGTCCCAACTAATCCTGCTGATTTGATAGAAGCTATCTCTTTCATGATAGAAAACCTCCATATTTCTCTTCCTATATATGTATATAACGAGGGTGTTGCTTTGCTTAGAAATACAAATAAGCCAGCAGTAATTATATATAATCATGTATACACTGTCTTAAGGTATATGTTTATATATAGTTATTTTTGGATAAGTCATAAAGAAGCACATAGTACACATATCTAATCTATTCTATATGACTCACCCTCTATTATATTAAGAAGTAGGTTCTGAAAAGCGGACTATTGTGAGGTTCTAAAGACAATTGCTGTGGTTAATTAATGTAAAGCCTTCATCTAAATGTTGATATTTGGATAAGATAAGGGTATTGGGCTGGGAAACTGAAAGACAGTTGACCTACAGTACACAGAAATATTATAAAGTGCACAGTTAATAAGCTTATTGGCCTATATTGCTATATAAGGCATTGTTTTTAGCTAGCTGATTGTTTTGTTTAGAAAACAAAATACCCCAAATATTGTATACATCACAACCATATTTACCGGCACAAAATTGTTGGTTGTGAAATGGGACATTAAGCCTTTTGTGTATCTTCTGCAAAATGGCATCAATTTCAAGCCTAGAGAGCTTTGTGGCAGCTTGTATTGCAAAATGCAAAGCAAATGATTTTGCCTGCGATGCAAAATTGCAAGGGAATCCCTGGACATATGTTCAGAATCTCTTTGAAAAAGAGAAAAGTATTTCTAAAAAAAATAGCAAAAAACTCAAGGGCAAGGCCATGACAGGTATGTTTGCGGCCTGCTTAGCAATGAACGTTAAAGTATTTAAATTGGAAGATGCCCTTAAAAATTCTGAGAGTAAACTTGACAATAACAAAAAGGAAAATGAGAAACTATGAAGTCAAGTTAAAACTTTGACCTCCCTTAATGATATAATTACTGCCTCAAAAGAGGAATATGCAAACAGCTGTAAAGTTGCACAAAAGGAGGTAAAAGTTTGCAAAGACGAATTAAGAAAAGTGCAAACTGAAAGAGATCACATTTGTAGCGCATATAATGTGATCCAAAACCAAATTATAGATTTAAAAAAGGGGAATACTGTTGACCATACCCCCTGTAAACACAAAGAATTAAAGCTGCTACAAACCATCTCTACTCTTAAAGGAAAAGTAGCAATTGCTCAGAGAATGAGTGATAAAGCATTTTCCCCCACTGATGCATACTCAATAGATGAATGCACTAAAATGAGTAATTTTGAGGGGGATAGCTGGGAAGATTACTCTGGGTCTAATTCTGATTCAGATGTTTATCTACCTGTTGCCTTGGGGGAAATTGCAGATAGCCCAGGAGACTGTTCAATTACTGTTGAAACAGATAACTCTTCCAATAACAGCAATAGAAACACAGATAAAACCCCCACCTGTGTTAGAACTTGCCTATTCCCTTCTACTGAAGGGAAGATCACTCTGCTTGGATTTGACAGTGCAGAGAAACCAGTATACTCAGGTCAGACAATTTTCACCCTTTCCAACCCTTGAAAACACTAGTAATCAGTAATTCTGGAACACAATTTGCATGTTCTCAATTGACTGTTGATAGTGCAGGACAAGGAGATTTGCAGGACAAGGAGATTTGCTGGATTCACAGTATGAACTTGTTTTTCCTGGGGAAAAACAAGTTTCCACTAGTGAACTTAATCTTTCCAACAAGGATGTTTTACAGGTTCTCTCTACCCCACTATCAAGCAATGTGGAGAAACAATATGAAGATATGTTTTTTGACAATGTCAAAACCACAGGGAGTAAGGAAAGGACTTGGGTGAGACCATTCATTTTCCTCTTACTAGGTTGCTTAATCAAGGGGCACAATAAGGTTTATTGGTGTCAAATGATCGCAAAAATATATGTTCTCCTGTTGTATGAGAAACTGATCACCAAACAAGGTGACCCAGATAAGTCACAACAAATTTTCTTGGGCACCTTCATCTGTGGCATTGTGCTCAGATGAATTAATACTGTAGAAACATAGAATCTGAGGGCAGATAAGAACTACCTGACCCATCTATTCTGTCCATGTTTCTGCTTTGTAAAACCTGAAACCTTATTTGGTCCTTGTTCTTTTCTTAGGGTCAGGATAACCCTATGCTTGTCACATGCATGCTCAAATAACCTCACTGTATTAACCTCTACCACTTCTACTGGTAGACTAATCCACTTTTCTTTTTCATTACTATATTTGCCACTTCTGTGGAGTACCACAGTAGTTCCTTTTGTATTTTACCATTACTAACAAATCTAATGCAAAGCTCTTTTGCCTTAAATAAAACTCTTGGACACCATGATCTCCATGCTGTTAAATAATGACCTGGATATGTTCACAATTATTTTAGTGTGGTGCTACTCAGCCTCTGGCCTGACATTAAACCACTCTGGTGGATGATCTTTGGAGTCCAAACACTCTAATTCAGTATCTAATATCAAATCTCCATTTGTAAATAACAAATGTAATCTGACTGCTGTAACAACAAAGTCAAGTAGGAATTTGGGAAACACTGCCCAAAATGTAAATAATGTTTGTGTTGAGTAGGACATTTATTTTGTTTGTGTTTCATTTTACCTAGATATAAAACCCAGTGATTGACATCAGGAAGTTGACCAGCATTCTGAATTCCAGTGTTAAAAGTTCAGCTGAGAGCCAGTCAAGTCCCATCCATTAGAACTCATTGTTAATAACATTATTTTATGGAACAAACCACTGTTATGATTATCTAGTACAATCAAAAACTACTTTTAATAAGCTATAAAACAATAATAATGGTTTGGTGGGAACATGGCCATTACCATCATTGGAATTATGGCTTTTGTTTAATTACAAACCAAGGCCCATCATCTGCTTCAGTTAACTTTCAATCACAACAATTTAATATGTAATTTGATAACTGATACATGTGTCTACTCTATATTTTACTAGGCAGATCACGCAGTACTACTTTCTAAACTAAACAGAGACTCAATACCTGTATATAGAATGGTTCATCCCATATCATCTTAGATCAAATGTAGCTAAATTACTTCTATGTAGACTGACTTAGTCTGGCATAACCGAAGTAATTATGTTATACCAATCGGCCTTCTTATAATTTGGTTATAATGTTAATGTTTTATTTAACGCTAGAAGGGATATCAGTTTTAACCCCATCTCTGCAAGGTATTGAGACTCTGAAAAAGGTTTCTGTCTCTACAGCTTGGACGGTTGTCAGTTTAATTGTACTACTGTGTTAACAGATAGTAAACAACATCAGATAGATGAGTTAGACATAGGGATATCTATATGTGTTTGTATGTCTATGCGCCTGTCTATGTGTATGTGTGTGTCCGTGTATATGTATGTGTGTCTATATATATATATATATATATATATAGATGGATGGGTGTAGATATATCGATGTATTTGCATGTGTGCGTGTTTGTACATATGGATATGCATCTATGTATTTAGATATGTATATTGTAAATTGATATTTTGAATGAGAAGGGTAACTGGTATAATCTAGTAACTGGGATGGGCCATATGATATTGTGCTCAATCCTACATTAGGAGTGGGAAGAATGTAAAAGAGAATGCCATTCTCAGGAGATGTGTGGGTATTTACCCACCTCCACAATTGGAAACATAGACTTTAGGTACCACAACCAAACAGATGTTATGTCACCAAAACATGACGCCTTGCTACAAGAAGATGTGTTGTTTTATCCGTGTATACGTCACTGCCTGTGTTTTGATTCAAGAATCTCTTTCCTGGGAGAAGACAGCAGCGGCTCGTCTACCAGTGGCAGAACGAAGACAGTGAAGAAGTCAAAGTCCTACCATTGTTCACGATAGACAAGTTTCAAGCCAGACACATCTCGTGAGGGTCAGGAACAGAAGCAGGAACAACACCAGCACCGGATCAGAAGCAGGATCAGGAACAACAGTCAACCAGATCTGGAACGAGGACAGGAACCTAGCAGCAGCAGCTCTAATGGGGGAGAAACGCTGACACTGGTAGCAGATTAACAGGCCCAAGGATACATAAGACAGGTGAGTTCAGATGCAGAGACACCACGAAAGGGCAACCAAAGGGTGCCTCAGGCCAGTTTAAATAGGCAGTGCTAGGCGGGTGTTAAACAGGCGGCCAATGGAGAATACACACACCTGACTGACAGCAAGGGCTAGCAATCACGGGCACCGTGATAGCAGTGCAGTTTTGGGCACCCATTCTAAAGACCTTATTAAGGACAAACACAAAAAAATAAGATACACTTACTCAATGTTCCAACAAATTAATAGATATTCTCTTAGAACATGAAAATTTGGTTATAGACAGCACAAATAAAAAATTAAGTAACATAATTACCAACCAATGAAGATTTATCCATGAAAATTGCTGAAATAAATCAATATTTAGAGAAATTAGAAAAATACATAATAAAAACCACACATTTTCAATGAGATGAAAAGGACTTTGATGAAGGAAAAGTGTATAAATGGCCTCAACTTAGAAATAATAAATCAGTGACTTAATCAACAGAATCAGCATCAGAGAGCGAAATGTCGGTCCTTGATGACTCTGATATTACATCAGCAAAGGAAATAAGATAACAATATTTTTAAGGAAATCAAACATACAAAAGAAAACGAACAATTAAAATGTATAAAAAAAAACAATATCTTTTTGGTGTAATTCCCTTTAAATAGAATTTCATTTTCTATAATATTCCATTGTGTTTGGAGTGATGACTGATTTACTTGTTCACTACATGATTTTATTGTGTTACATTACTAGCTAACACTTGATATAATTATATGCAATTAATTTTACTTAATTGTACATAATTTAAACATTACATTCACTGCAAGAAAAAGACTATCCACAGTTTGGAAATCCAACAAAAAAGAACCATAGAGATTTAGAGAATTATAATTGAAAACTGCTAAGTTTTAATTGTAAGTGGAGCCAAAATGTCAATTAATAACACTACTCCCAAAAACTTAGCCATGGGTATAAAGGTTTATCTAAACAGATATTTTCTTAAAGGCAACACAAGAAGTAAGGGTCATATTCAATCAGCTAAGGAGGTACAATTCAGAAGCAACTATAAGGGAAAAATGAAAATGCCATTGATTTAAATGGGACTTTAACCCCTTGCATGGAAAGAAGCCCCATTTAAATAAAAAGGAATGAATTGTGCATATGTGTTTGGGTGTAAAGGAATGACCAGGGAACCCTACTCTCTGGTGGTATTTTACGAGTTAAACAAGAAACACTTGACCTCAGTTTAAATGTAGAATAAACCTATTATTAGCTATGGTCTTCACTAAACAGGTAGAAATCAGTAAGGCTTTTATACTAAGGAACTAGTTATTCTGAAGCAAGCCAACTGCATCATAGGGAACAAATTAAAACTCCCCAAATTCCTACTGATTTCCGTAGGTGTATATACAAAGTGATATATACTTTTTACACAATAATAGACCTTTTCATTGGACACAATAGTCTGCAGATAATATAATATTTATTTATTTTCTGTTGATTTTATTCATTGTAAATAAAAAGTGTATCTTATATCACTTTCACCAACTTCATCACTGATGTACTACAAACAATTTTCGGACAGAGTAAGACAACTCCACTCTAGGAAACAAATACAATGTCCTATTGATTAAAATGAAGCTTCTGACCACTTGAATGCAAAGCACTGGAGTGCACGCAATATGATAAAAGCCCCATTTAGATGAATGGGAATTTTTACTTGCTTGGTATGCTGCAGTTTGTCCCAATGTATCAGCCTCACTATGGCCTGCGTTACATTCCAGGTTATAAATGTTATGATTGCTTTTAAGTGACAGATTTACTTTTATGTTTATGGATAAATTGGTAGATAAAACCAGAGATCAGTTATCATCTGCAGTGCAGTGCAGGCTATTGAATAATGCATGTAATGGTGTCTGAGTTTTCTTCTTATATGGAGAAAGTGTAATGTATATAGTGCCTTTAGATTGAAAATGTACACAGTTTGAATATTTCAATCTCTAGCGTACATCTACTGCTACTCACAGAACCACACATGCACTAACTCCCCAGCTTCTACTTTTCACCGTTCCAGAAATTTGATCCATGGATCCTTTAGGGAACACAGACATAGGTTACTTTGCAGTTAATAAGTGTTATCTATGCTTTCAGCTACCAGGGTTGATAAGGACAAACACCACTCATTGGTGCGCTCACCAAGCTACTTACAGGTATGTAACATTTTTGTTTGGTCTATATCAGGAGTGATAGTCTTGAGATGTTGCAGCTTCCACAGTTAGCACTTTACTCACTATCATGACATGAATAGAGAAATACAAAAAAAGAAAGTGCAAAACATCTCTAAATGTAGTATCCTAGAACAAGTGGAAATATCCCCTTTCAATGATTACACTTAGAGGACACTGAGGCTTTGTCCTGCCTCTGGGACTATAATCTCCAGTCTACTATCGGGAGCTGCACACTGTGCTGAGCATTGGACTACTGTGCTTCACCGATGGAAAGAGCAAAAGTGCAAAGGCCAACACCTGAGAACCAGTTATACAGAGTTAGAGTCCCAAACAGATATCACAACCGGAGGCAACAGGGAGCAAGCCAGACAGACTAGTATAACTCAGGTGTGAACGGTCAGACTGTTGGGTAATACACGGAGTGAGTAGTCAGTCAGAGCCACAGGTCAGGACTGATGTGGGTTGTCGGCAAGCTGGTATAATACACAGAATGGATTCATAGGTCAGGCACGGGTCACAGGGATACACAAGAACAACTAATGGAAACACCACATAAGGGCAATGACTCTTAGGCCCAAGGAGGTTATAAAGTAGCTGAACAAGGCAGGAACCAATTAGGCAAATCAGAATAGGGCCATAAACACTCGAAGGTACCAATGCACATTCTAGTGATGTCAGAAATGTGGAAGTAGCTGGCAAGCCTGCCAGCCGACATCACAACAGAGGAAAGAAGCACAGGATACCTTAGGCCTCCTAAGGGAGACTGTGATAGTACCCCCCCCTTAACGACCTCTCCCCCGTGGAAGAGGACCAGCACCAGAGGAAGTGTGGGAGTGGAATGCACGGAGAAGAGCTGGTACATGTAGATCTTTCTTAGCGACCCAGGAATGCTCCTCAGGCCCATACCCTTTCCAATATACCAGATATTGTACCTTGCCTCTGACCCTGCGAGAGTCCAAAATACTTTGCACCTCATATTCCTCATGCCCCCTTTTTGGACAGGTCTGGGATGGACAGGAGCATTAGTATATTGATTACAGACCAATGGTTTCAGTAGCGACACATGGAACACATTTGAAATGTGCTTGTTAGCAGGGAGAGAGCATAGGTTACAGGGTTAATCTTGCAGACAACCCAAAAGGAACCCACAAATTGAGAAGCTAGCTTTTTACAAGGCACCTGGAGATGGAGATTGTGTGAGGACAGCCATACTCTCTCTCCCACCTGGAACACTGGAGCCTGTAGACGTCTATGGACTGCTTGTCTCTTATAACACAATGTGGAACTCTGCCGAGATCTCTGAACCCGTACCCATGTGGAGCGGAGAGCCCACAAGTGCTCCTCCAGAGCAGGAATATTTTGAGACTCTAAAGACTCTGGCAAAAGCGAAGATTGGAACCCATAGTTCATCAGAAAGGGGGAGTTCTGAGAGGAGGAATTGACAGCACTATTTCTGGCAAGCTCTGCCCATGGTAACAGGTTTGTCTAATTATCATGATGGTCCAAAATAAAACAATGTAGAAAAACTGTTCCAGTGCCTGATTAGACCTCTCTGCAGCACCGTTAGACTGTGGATGGTAAGCTGAGGAGAACTAGAGCTGGATACCCATCTGTCTGCAAAAGGCTCTCCAAAAACACAACTCAAACTGGCTCCCACGATCTGAGACTACCACTTTGGGTATACGATGGAGACGAACCACCTCTTTGTCAAAGATCTCAGCCAACTCCTTGGAGGAGGGGAGTCCTTTAAGTGGCACAAAATTGGCCATCTTGGAAAATCTATCCACAATCATAAGGATGACCATGTGGCCCTCTGAGACAGGCAATTCTACCATAAAGTAGATAGATAAGTGTGACCATGGACGCTCCCCATTAAGAATGGGATGAAGGAGACCAACCGGAAGGTGTCTAGGAGTCTTGGTCCGTGCACAAGTGGAACATGCAACAACAAATGCGGAACAATCTGCCCTCAGACTGGGCCACCAAAAAAGTCTAGTCATAGACCATATTAGTTGATTTCTCCCAACGTGCCCTGCTGCCTTTGAGGAATAGTAAGTTTCCAGCAGTCTGGTACGGAGGGATTCAGGCACAAAACATTTCCCATTCGGCTTATCCACCGGGGCGGAAGCTTGAGCAGCCAAAATCTCCTCATCCAAGGGAGATGTAATACTAACGTATCGTAGCCAAGATGCGGTTATGAGGAATGATAAGTACCGGAGGAGAGTCCTCCTGGCACTCAGCCCCAAATGGTCAAGAAAGAGCATCTGCGCTAATATTTTTTGTACCAGGGAGGTAGGAAACCCAAAATTAAACCTCGAGAGGCCCATCTGGCCTGACGTGGAGACAACCTCTTAGCCTCTGACAAATATGTGAGGTTCCTTACTGACTGCAGACATGAGTCAGTAGTCTCCCTTGTTGCTACATTACGGGAGACAGTAGACTCTGTGTGCGTTCTACCTACTTCACTGAGACTATCAGTTGACTTCGGCCTAGTCTCCAGCAGGCGTGGTTGACCCGTTGGCAGGCTCCTATTTCTGATAGAGTCGTTAGCCTCTCCAGTCACCCTCTGCTTATACTATATTCACTTACTGCCTATTGTTTATTATCCTAATAAAGGTGATTTTAACTATACCGTCTGACTCTTTGTCTTGCTTACTAACCTAACAGTATGTAAGGGTCATGACAACTGACAGTGATAGTGGTTCACCTTTTCAGGAATTATTGGACAGGATGCAGGTCCAAAAGCAACGTATTGATCATTTGTCATTGGCTTTGCAGACCTTGCTGAGCCGTACCGCTCACTTAGAATGCTCTAACCAAGAACCGGTGGCCATCCCAACTCCTTCCTTGGCACCGGCAGTTTCTACCGTCTCTGATGCTGGATTTGTCAGAGGGTTGTCTGGATCCGCTCCATTCCCACAGAGTTAGAGTGGGGAGTCTGAGCTTTGTTGCGGATTTCTTAAACAACTGGGCATTTACCTTGAAATGATTCCGTATGCCTTCCCTAGTGAGCGCAGTAGGGTTGTCCTAATGATTTCCCTCCTTTCTGGCAAGGCTTTGGCTTAGGCGAATCCTTTATGGGAGATGGACAAACCCATAATATATAACTTTAATGAATTTGTGGCCTCCTTCAAACGTGTCTTTGATGTGCCAGGTCGCGAGACCTCAGCTTCCAAAAATTTAATGACCATCCACCAGGGCAGTCGTACTGTGGCAGAGTATGCTATTGAGTTCCGCACCCTGGCAGCCGAGATGGGTTGGAACAATGATGCTCTTGTAACCGCCTTTTACCAAGGGATGTGTGACTATATGAGAGGCATGAGATTGCTGCCTGTGAATTACCTAAGGGTCTGGATGAGGTGATATAGTTTATCATCCAAATTGACACTCGGGTTCGGGAGAGACCCTCATTTAAGGAGCGCCTGCGGAAGCATCCTACAAGAATGTCCTCTTGCTTAACTTGCCCACCAAGTCCTCCTTCACCTCCCATGCCTCCTGGTTCCGACTCTGGGGGGTGGTGAACCGATGCAGGTTGGGGCCATCCGGCTCTCTGTGGAGGAGAGGGCCTTTTGGAGGAGGGAGGGACTATGTCTCTACTGTGGGAGACCTGGACATTTACTGAAGTCTTGCCCAGTACGTCCAGGAAACATTTTCACCTAAGATCTTGTCGGGGACAGATCTTAGGTGGTATCTCTCAGTCCCCTGAGGCCACGCAGGATAAACCCATGCTTTAGGTGGTTCTTACTTGGGCCAATGAGTCTATCTCAGTTTTGGCATTAATAGACTTTGGTGCGGCTGGTTATTTTATGGACGCCGCTTTTGCTGAGCAAAATGGTATTCCCTTACAGTCACGTGCCTCTCCCTTGGCTGTTGAGGCCATTGATGGCAGACCCTTGCTGCCATCACACATTACTTATGAGACATCTCCATTAACCCTGAAAGTGGGAGCCCTCCATAAAGAAACCCTCAAGTTTCAGGTTATCAACTCTCCTCATTATGCCATCATCCTAGGGTTTCCTTGGTTGCAGGCACATAACCCTAGGATTGATTGGAGTACTTGTGAGATACTGTCTTGGGGCCCACACTGTGATGAGTCCTGTCTATCACTCCCCATTAGACTGGCATGTGACGAGTCTGCTGGCCTTCTGGAGGCCTATTCTCAGTTCATTGATGTGTTTAATAAAGTCTAGGCCAGAGCATTACCTCCTCATAGGCTTTATGATTGTTTGATAGACTTACTACCTGGTACTACCCCTACCAGGGGCCGTATATACCCTCTGTCTGTGGAGGAAAGCAAGGCTATGGAGGACTATGTTGCCAATGCTCTGGAGAGGGGCATCATTAGCAAATCCACATCCCCTGCTGGTGCTGGATTTTTTTTTGTCAAAAAGAAAGACGGAGAGTTGCGTCCATGTATTGATTACCATTGCTTAAACAAATTAATGATTAAGAATGCTTATCCTATACCACTGATTACGGAACTATTTGACAGTCTCAAAATTTACATGAAACTTGACTTAAGGGCGGACTACAATCTGGTCAGAATAAAGGAGGGCCACAAATGGAAGACGGCATTTAACACTGGGAGCGGGCATTATGAATATCTTGTCATGCCCTTTGGTCTTTGAAATGCTCCTGCTGTCTTCCAGGAATTTATCAATCAAGTACTGAGAGACCTATTGCAAAGTTGTGTTGTGGTCTGTCTGGATGACATCCTCATTCACTCTCCTGCATTGGAGACTCATCATTCTGATGTATGCAGAGTCCTAAGTTTGTTAAAAGAAAACAACTTGCTTTGCAAGTTGGAGATATGTACATTTCACAAGCCCCAGGTTACCTTTCTGGGCTACATCATTTCCTCTTCTGGGTTGGCCATGGACCCCCAGACACTGCCCGCTGTGCTGAAATGGCCTCGTCCTGAGGGACTCAAATCTATTCAAAGATTCCTGGTCTTCGCTAATTATTACCGAAGGTTTATTAAGAATTTCTTGTCTATTGTCAAACCTATCACCGATATGACCCATGAGGGTACCAAGGTTTCAGAATGGTCCCCCAGTGAATTATATGCCTTCAAAGACGTCAAGGCAGCATTTGTAGCAGCTCCTATTTTGGTGCATCCCAATACCGTCCTGCCCTTCACACTGGAGGTTGACGCATCTGAGATTGGAGTAGGCACCCTCCTCGGCTGCAGGGGAGGCCTTACGCCCTTGCGGGTATTTTTCAAAGAAACTGTCTAAGGCAGAGACGGTATACCAGATTGGGGACAGAGAATTACTGGCTATTATATCGGCACTGAAAGAATGGCGACACCTCCTGGAGGTCTTACTGATCATAATTATCTCACTTACTTGTCTGAGGCTAAACTCTTGTCGCCCCACCAAGCTAGATGGGCATTGTTCCTATCAAGTTTCAATTTTGTGGTTTAATACCCTCTGGGCTCTAAGAATGTGAAGGCGGTGTCACAGATTTGAAGACTCTCAGACTTAAGGTTTGGTAAAATAACTTAACTTTATTAAAAGTTAAAGGCAGTCCCCGTAGGGTAAACATACATAACAATACAATAGTAATATAACATATAATAGGTTCTACCGGCCTTGCCTAAATACCGGGCAAGGCAACCCAAGTGACAGTTTTAATGACAGGCTCTACCGGCCTTGCCTATACCGGGTAAGGCAACCGTGAGATGACATATACCGGTTCTACTGGCCTTACCAATACCGGGCAAGGCAGCCCCCAGGGAATGCTGAATGTAGGCTCTACCGGCCCTGCCAATACCGGGTAAGGCAACCTTAAAGATGGTGAATTACAAGGTTCTACTGGCCTTACCAATACCGGGCAGGGCAGCCCAAAGGAGTACTGGAGTAGGCTGTACCGGCCCTGCCAATACCGGGTGAGGCAACCTACAGGATGGTATCGTCAAGGTTCTACTGGCCTCACCAATACCGGGCAGGGCAGCCTGAGCGAGTAGACCAGCTGTCAGGTGACTAAGACAGCATAGAGCATAAGTATAGAGGTCTTACTCAGCAGGAGTCTATTGCCAGGGATACTCAGACAACTGCAAGGAAGTGGACAGCGACTGACCACAGTACTGGATGTTCAGGAGCAAACCAACGTCCGCACGTTGGGACTAATGGTAATAGCGCCACCAGGTTTAATGGAGTAAACCAGCGACCGCACGCTGGAACCAACAATGTATATCGCAACCAGGTTTAGTGGAGTAAACCAGCGTCCGCACGCTGGGACCAACAACGTTTATCTCAACCAGGTTTAGTGGAGCAAACCAGCGTCCGCACGCTGGAGCCAATAATGTATCTCGCAACCAGTTTAGTGGAGTAAACCAGCGTCCGCACGCTGGGACCAACAATGTATATAGCAACCAGGTTTAGTGAAGTAAACCAGCGTCCGCACGCTGGGACCAACAATGTATATCGCAACCAGGCTTAGTGGAGTAAACCAGCGTCCGCACGCTGGGACCAACAATGTATATTGTCACGAGGTTTAGTGGAGTAACCCAGCGTCCGCACGCTGAGACCAACAATGTATATTGCAACCAGGTTTAGTGGAGTAAACCAGCGTTCGCACGCTGAGACCAACAATGTATATTGCAACCAGGTTTAGTGGAGTAAACCAGCGTCCGCACGCTGGGACCAACAATGTATATCGCAACCAGGTTTAGTGGAGTAAACCAGCGTTCGCACGCTGAGACCAACAATGTATATCGCAACCAGGTTTAGTGGAGTAAACCAGCGTCCGCACACTGGGACCAACAATGTATATTGCAACCAGGTTTAGTGGAGTAAACCAGCG
This sequence comes from Rhinophrynus dorsalis, assembly GCA_037306005.1. Taxonomy (NCBI): domain Eukaryota; kingdom Metazoa; phylum Chordata; class Amphibia; order Anura; family Rhinophrynidae; genus Rhinophrynus; species Rhinophrynus dorsalis. The sequence goes on from CM074721.1 coordinate 253,754,275, forward strand.
TCCGCACGCTGGGACCAACAATGTATATCGCAACCAGGTTTAGTGGAGTAAACCAACAAAGTATGATCAGCAGCGAGAAGAACAATGTCGCCAGAGCGACGGCTGGAGCAGGAGATTCAGGAACTCAGTTAGATTAACCTGCGAGGTGCTGGAACACAGGAACACTGGAACTCAGTAAGATTAACCCGCGAGGTGCTGGAACACAGGAACACTGGAACTCTGGAACACCGGAACACTAGCATACAGGAACACTGGAACACTGGAACACTGGAACACAGGATCAGCAAGTACAGCAGGAACAGGCCCAGAAGCCTGACAAGCAGGTCAGGCAGAGTGGAGTCAGAAACACCACGAAAGGGCAACCTGGAAGTGCTCAGCCTGGGTTTAAAAAGGCTGTGTGAGGAGGGCTAATCACAGACAGCCAATCATGATACTCAGCAAGTGACTGACACTGAACAGCACCAATCACGGGCACCGTGATAGTACCCCCCTTTCAAAGACCCCCTCTCCCAGAGTAGGGTCTAGGCTTCTGAGGGTATTTGGCATGAAATATTCGTAGTAACTTGGGTGCATGAAGGTACTTACTGTCTACCCAGGAACGATCTTCAGGACCATAACCTTTCCAATGCACCAGATACTGTACCCCTCCTCTACCTCTGCGGGAATCAAAAATGTTTTGTACTTCATACTCCTCCTGCCCCTCGACTTCAACAGGACCTGGCCTCACAGGTGTGGTAGTATAACGGTTACAAACCAGAGGTTTAAGGAGAGACACATGGAATACATTATGAATGCGCATAGAAGCAGATAATTCCAAGGCATAGGAAACAGGGTTAATTTTGCAAATGATCTTGTACGGACCAATGAACCGAGGTGCCAGCTTATTAGATGGGACCTTGAGCTTTAGATTCTTGGAGGACAGCCATATTCTATCCCCGACTCGGAAGGAAACCGCTGGAAGCCTTCTGCGATTGGCATGACGCTGATGTCGCTGAAAAGACTGGCCCAATGCCCTCTGTACTTGTGCCCATGTGGGACGGAGTTGCTCTATATGCTTAGCCAGAGCTGGAATCTGCTGTGATTGAAAGGAATCCGGGAGCAGACAGGGTTGGATCCCATAACTGATCAAAAATGGAGAGCTCCCGGAGGAAGAATTAACTGCGCAGTTCCTGGCGAACTCTGCCCAAGGCAACAAGTCGGCCCAATTATCATGATGGTCAGTCACAAAACATCGCAGAAATTGTTCCAATCCTTGATTGGCCCTCTCAGCGGCCCCGTTAGTCTGGGGATGATATGCTGAGGAAAATGATAGCTGTATGCCCACCTGTTCGAAGAAATGCCCTCCAGAATCTGGACACAAACTGGCTCCCCCTGTCAGACACCAGCACCCTGGGTACTCCATGTAACCGAAATACTTCTCGAGCGAATACCATTGCCAGTTCCTTGGCCGAAGGAAGGCCACGGAGGGGTACGAAGTGTGCCATTTTAGAGAACCTGTCTACCACCATCAATATGAAGGAGTACCCTCTAGACCTGGGCAATTCTCCCATAAAGTCGATAAAGACGTGAGACCAAGGGTGTTCACCATTAGGCACCGGCTGAAGCAAGCCCACAGGGAGATGTCTAGGGGTTTTGGTACGGGCACAGGTGGCACAGGCATTCGTAAAATTGGCACAATCTGCTCTCATAGAAGGCCACCAAAATAGCTGAGAGAGAGACCAGAACAATTGATCCCTACCAATATGTCCCGCAGCCTTAGAGGAGTGGTAGGTCTCAAGTAATCGAGTACGGAATGGCTCAGCGACAAAACATTTGCCCACTGGAGTCTCATGAGGAGCAGAGGCTTGGGATGCCAAAATCTCCTCCCCTAGTGGTGAAGTAATACTAGTACGTATGGTAGCCAATATTCGATCGGGTTGAATGATAGGGGCTGGTACCTCTTCTCTGTCAACCTCTGCTTCAAATTGTCTAGACAGAGCATCAGCCCTAACATTCTTTGATCCCGGCAGGTATGATACAACGAAATTGAATCGGGATAGAAACAGTGCCCATCTGGCCTGGCGAGAAGACAATCTCTTGGCCTCAGAAAGATACGTCAGATTCTTGTGATCAGTTAGAATCAAAACTGGGTTTTTTGTGCCTTCAAGTAAATGACGCCATTCTTTGAGAGCGAGCATAATGGCCAGTAATTCTCGATCACCAATCTCGTTATGACTTTGAGCACTAGTCAGTTTTTTTGAGAAGAATCCACAGGGTCTGAGTGTACCGCCTTTAACCTGTCGCTGAGAGAGCACCGCCCCGACCCCAATGTCTGAGGCATCAACATCCAAAGTAAAGGGGAGTATTGGATTAGGGTGGGACAACACAGGCGCTTCAGCAAAGGCTACCTTCAACTTCTCAAAGGCCTCTTCAGCAGCCACCGGCCAGAGGGATGGGTTAGCGCCCTTGTGCGTGAGGTCAGAGAGGTTTCACGATAGAGGAGAAGTTTTTAATAAACTTCCTGTAATAATTGGCGAATATCACGGTGCCCGTGATTCATGCTGTTCAGTGTCTGTCACTTGCTGAGTAATCATGATTGGCTGTCTATCACGGTGCCCGTGATTGGTGCTGTGCAGTGTCTGTCACTTGCTGAGTAATCATGATTGGCTGTCTGTGATTAGCCCTCCTCACACAGCATTTTTAAACCCAGGCTGTGCACTTCCAGGTTGCCCTTTCGTGGTGTTTCTGACTTCACTCTGCCTGACCTGCTGGTCAGGCTTCTGGGTCTGTTCCTGCTGTACTTGCTGATCCTGTGTTCCAGTGTTCCAGTGCTCCTGTATGCTAGTGTTCCGGTGTTCCAGTGTTCCAGTGTTCCTGGGTGCCTGTATGCTAGTGTTCCTGTGTTCCAGCACCTCGTGGGTTAATCTTACTGAGTTCCTGAATCTCCTGCTCCAGCCGTCGCTCCGGCTACATTGTTCTTCTGGCTGCTGATCATACATTGTTGGCTCCAGCCGGCGGACGCTGGTTTACTCCACTAAACCTGGTTGCGATTACATTGTTGGTTTCAGCGTGCGGACGCTGGTTTACTCCACTTAAACCTGGTTGCGATATACATTGTTGGTTCTAGCGTGCGGACGCTGGTTTACTCCACTAAACCTGGTTGCAATATACATTGTTGGTTCCAGCGTGCGGACGCTGGTTTTCTCCACTAAACCTGGTTGAGATATACATTGTTGGTTCCAGCGTGCGGACGCTGGTCTACTCCACTAAACCTGGTTGCGATTACATTGTTGGTTCCAGCGTGCGGACGCTGGTTTTCTCCCCTAAACTTGGTTGTGATATACATTGTTGGTTCCAGCGTACGGACGCTGGTTTGCTCCATTAAACCTGGTTGCGTGATGCACTGTTGGTTCCAGCATGCGGACGCTGGTTTACTCCATTAAACTTGGTGGCGACATTTACTGTTGGTCCCAGCGTGCAGACGCTGGTTTACTCCATTAACCTGGTAGCGACATCTATTATTGGTCCCAGCGTGCGGACGCTGGTTTACTCCATTAACCTGGTGGCGTTATTTACTGTTGGTCCCAACGTGCGGACGTTGGTTTGCTCCTGAATGATCCAGTACTTTGGCCAGGTCGCTGTCCACTCCTATGCAGTCCTCTGATTATCCCTGGCAATAGACTTCTGCTGAGTAAGACCATAATTCCTATTTCTCTCTGCTGTCTTAGTCATCTGACAGCTGGTCTACTCGCTCAGGCTGCTCTGCCCGGTATTGGTAAGGCCGGTAGAACCTTGTACGTTACCATCCTTAAGGTTGCCTTACCCGGTATTGGCAGGGCCGGTAGAGCCTACTACAGTACTACTTTGGGCTGCCTTGCCCGGTATTGGTAAGGCCGGTAGAACCTCGTACATCACCATCTTGAAGGTTGCCTTACCCGGTATTGGCAGAGCCGGTAGAGCCTCCATTCCGCATTCCTTGGGCCACCTTGCCCGGTATTGGTAAGGCCGGTAGAACCAGTATATGTCATCTCACAGTTGCCTTACCCGGTATAGGCAAGGTCGGTGGAGCCTGTCATTATTACTGTCACTTGGGTTGCCTTGCCCGGTATTTAGGAAAGGCCGGTAGAACCTATTATATCTGCTATTACTGTTGTATTGTTATGTATGTTTACCCTATGGGGACTGCCTTTAACTTTTAATAAAGTTAAGTTTTTACCAAACCTTAAGTCTGAGAGTCTTCAAAACCGTGACAGCGAAGCCCAGAAATCGTTGGATGGCTTTGAGGCTCTTGGGTTTAGGCCATTGTAAGACTGCCGTCAATTTCTCTTTATCCATGGCAATGCCGTCTTTGCCAATTATAAACCCCAGAAACGGTACACTGGTTTTGTGGAACTCGCATTTCTCTAGTTTACAGAATAATTTATTTTTTCGTAAGCGCAGCAAGACTTCAGACACATACTTGATGTGTTGTGACAGGTCTTTGGAGTGGATAAGTATGTCACATAGCTCTAAGAACGTCATTGATCAGTTCTTGAAATACTGCAGGAGCATTACATAGACCAAATGGCATGACTAGGTATTCATAATGCCCAGATCTCGTATTGAAGGCAGTTTTCCACTCATCACCGGCTCTGATACGTATCAAATTGTAGGCTGCCCTTAGGTCCAATTTGGTGAAAATCAAGGACCCCTTAAGTCTATCAAAGAGCTCGGTGATGAGTGGTATTGGGTAGGCATTTTTTGCCATCAGCTTATTCAGCCCACGATAGTCTATGCAAGGTCGCAGTTCGCCACTTTTTTTCTTAACAAAAAAGAACCCGGCACCGGCCGGAGAAGTAGATTTCCTTATGATCCCTCTACTGAGGGCATCTGCTATGTATTCCTCCATAGCTTGGTTCTCCTCACAAGAGAATGGATACGTGCGTCCCCTCGGTGGTACTGCTCCGGGACTCAGTTCTATGCGACAATCGTATGGTCTGTGCTGAGGTAGGGTGCCAGCCTCTCCCTTACTGAAAACGTCGCTAAACTGCTTGTAGGCATCAGGTAGTGAAGGGGAGGTGCACAAGACCTTAACAGGATGGGTAACGCACTTATCCATACAGAACTGAGACCAAGCAGCAATCTCACATTTCTGCCAATCAAATTGTGGGTTGTGCAACTGTAACCAAGGAAAGCCCAAAATCACGGCATGGTGAGGAGAATTAATCAATTGGAAGTGCTGCTCTTCCTTGTGAAGAGCCCCAATAGTCATGGACAAGGGCATTGTTTCAAAAGTAACTTGGGCGGGTTCCAAAGGTCTGCCATCAATTGCTTCAATAGCAAGAGTGGTTTCTCTCTGAATCCGTGATACCCCATGCAATTCAGCAAAGGTATTGTCCATAAAATACCCAGCTGCACCAGAATCAACCAAGGCCAAAACCTCAACCGAGCGTTGTGCCCATGACAATACCACCTGTATGGTGGGTTTAAGTATGTCCAACAATGTGGACGATTGGACACCACCTAGGGCCTGTCCCCCAAGGTACCCTAGGTGTGTTCGTTTCCCGGACGTACCGGACAAGATCTTAACAGGTGACCATCTTTACCGCAGTACAGACATAATCCTTGTGTCTTGCGATACCTTCTCTACTCCTTAGTTAACCTAGTGAAACCCACCTGCATAGGTTCATTTGGTTCCGAAATAGGTTCACTAGGTTTGGATGCAGAGGGAGGGTTGGATGGGCAAAATATGCTACTGGACCCATTATTCTTTAACCGTACTCGTCGCTCTCTGGCGGTTAATCTTTCACGTATTCTGGAGTCAATTAGAATCACGTATTCGATATAATCGTCTAGGTCAGTAGGTAACTCTTTTGCTGCTCAATCCTTGAGCAAAGGCTGCCAACAGGGCCTCATTATTCCACCCTACCTCTGCTGCCAAGGTGCGGAATTCAATGGCATAATCACCAACCGTGCGCCTGCCCTGTTGTATCTCCATGAGACGTTTAGCAGCAGAGGTAGTTCTACCAGGAGGCTCAAATACTCTCCAAAAGGATTGCACAAAATCACAGAAATTCTTTGTGCAAGGTTTAGCGTTTTCCCAAAGTGGGTTGGCCCAGGCCAATGCTCTGCCAGTCAGCAGGGATATCATGAACCCAACCTTGCTGCGATCACTAGGAAATGCGTGTGCCGTCAATTCCATAAATATTTCAAGTTGATTAATAAACCCTCTGCATAACTGAGGGTCCCCGTCATATCTCAGCGGCAAGGGTGCAGAAGCCGTTAACTCTTTGACTGCGGCCCCTGAGGGCTTAGACTCATTCTCCGGTGTTGGAATTGGAGGGACCACCGGGTTAGCACCGGACTTATCCGCAAGTACCGTGCGTTCAAGAATAGTTTGGATAGCAACCGCTAGCTGATCCAAACGTTGCTCGTGCATATCCATCCTCCAATGTATATTCTGTGCGTTACCGTCACTATTAGTGTCTGAGGTCATGGCCCTTTCGTACTGTCACAGATTTGAAGACTCTCAGACTTAAGGTTTGGTAAAATAACTTAACTTTATTAAAAGTTAAAGGCAGTCCCCGTAGGGTAAACATACATAACAATACAATAGTAATATAACATATAATAGGTTCTACCGGCCTTGCCTAAATACCGGGCAAGGCAACCCAAGTGACAGTTTTAATGACAGGCTCTACCGGCCTTGCCTATACCGGGTAAGGCAACCGTGAGATGACATATACCGGTTCTACCGGCCTTACCAATACCGGGCAAGGCAGCCCCCAGGGAATGCTGAATGTAGGCTGTACCGGCCCTGCCAATACCGGGTAAGGCAACCTTAAAGATGGTGAATTACAAGGTTCTACTGGCCTTACCAGTACCGGGCAGGGCAGCCCAAAGGAGTACTGGAGTAGGCTGTACCGGCCCTGCCAATACCGGGTGAGGCAACCTACAGGATGGTATCGTCAAGGTTCTACTGGCCTCACCAATACCGGGCAGGGCAGCCTGAGCGAGTAGACCAGCTGTCAGGTGACTAAGACAGCATAGAGCATAAGTATAGAGGTCTTACTCAGCAGGAGTCTATTGCCAGGGATACTCAGACAACTGCAAGGAAGTGGACAGCGACTGACCACAGTACTGGATGTTCAGGAGTAAACCAACGTCCACACGTTGGGACTAATGGTAATAGCGCCACCAGGTTTAATGGAGCAAACCAGCGACCGCACACTGGAACCAACAATGCATATCGCAACCAGGTTTAGTGGAGTAAACCAGCGTCCGCACGCTGGGACCAACAACGTATATCGCAACCAGGTTTAGTGGAGCAAGCCAGCGTCCGCACGCTGGAGCCAATAATGTATCTCGCAACCAGTTTAGTGCAGTAAACCAGCGTCCGCACGCTGGGACCAACAATGTATATAGCAACCAGGTTTAGTGGAGTAAACCAGCGTCCGCACGCTGGGACCAACAGTGTATATCGCAACCAGGCTTAGTGGAGTAAACCAGCGTCCGCACGCTGGGACCAACAATGTATATTGCCACCAGGTTTAGTGGAGTAACCCAGCGTCCGCACGCTGAGACCAACATTGTATATTGCAACCAGGTTTAGTGGAGTAAACCAGCGTCCGCACGCTGGGACCAACAATGTATATTGCAACCAGGTTTAGTGGAGTAAACCAGCGTCCGCACGCTGGGACCAACAATGTATATTGCAACCAGGTTTAGTGGAGTAAACCAGCGTCCGCACGCTGGGACCAACAATGTATATCGCAACCAGGTTTAGTGGCGTAAACCAACAAAGTATGATCAGCAGTGAGAAGAACAATGTCGCCAGAGCGACGGCTGGAGCAGGAGATTCAGGAACTCAGTAAGATTAACCCGCGAGGTGCTGGAACACAGGAACACTGGAACTCAGTAAGATTAACCCGCGAGGTGCTGGAACACAGGAACACTGGAACTCTGGAACACCGGAACACTAGCATACAGGAACACTGGAACACTGGAACACTGGAACACAGGATCAGCAAGTACAGCAGGAACAGGCCCAGAAGCCTGACAAGCAGGTCAGGCAGAGTGGAGTCAGAAACACCACGAAAGGGTAACCTGGAAGTCCTCAGCCTGGGTTTAAAAAGGCTGTGTGAGGAGGGCTAATCACAGACAGCCAATCATGATACTCAGCAAGTGACTGACACTGAACAGCACCAATCACGGGCACCGTGATAGGCGGATGCCCTATCATGACAATTTTGTAAGCTATTCAAGGAGGAGGTCCCTCCCACACCGATTATTCCGGCTTATCTAATCCTGGCCACTATACGTACATTGAGAGAACAAATATTGGCCGCTCAGACATCCGCTCTGGCAGTGAGACCTAATGGGAAATGCTTTGTCCCCGCTTATTTGCGCATAAAACTGCATGAGACGTACCATTCCTCAAACATTGCTGGCCACATTGGGCGAGACCAATTGATTTGGTCCTTCTCTAGACTGTTCTGGTGGCTGAGCCTTCAATCCGATTGCGCTCTTTTTACCGCAGAATGCACCACGTGTACTCAAAATAAATCATCTCGACATTTACCTGTCAGTCTTCTTCACCCAATGGCCAATGGAGAACGACCATGGTACCATCTGTCCATAGATTTTATGGTTGATCTCCCAGCATCCTCTGGTTTCATGGTCATCCTAATGATCATAGACAAATTTTCAAAGATCTCTCATTTTGTACCACGCAAAGGCCTACCATCCACGCAGGTACTGGTGGTGGTTTTCGCTAAAGAGGTCTTTCGACTCCATGGCATACCTAGGGTTATTGTCAGTTCGTGTCTCGGTTCTGGAGATACTTTTGTGCTCAAATGGGATTTCAGTTAGCATTCTCCTCCGCCTACCACCCACAGTCGAATGGTGCGGCTGAACGGTCCAACCAAGCCCTAGAACAGTTTCTCTGTTGTTATATCTCTGACCACCACAATAATTAGGCTACACTGTTATCTTGGGCGGAATTTGCCCGGAATTGTGCCATGAACTCTTCCTCACAGAGTTCCACGTTCATGATTAATTATGGGTATCAGCCCTCTGTTCTCTCCAAGGCCTTTCAGGCACAGGAGATTCCAGCTCTTGATGAGCATTTGAGAGCACTCTGTTCCTATTGGATTTGGGTACAGCATACCCTATGTGGTTCCATGCTGCGGCAGAAAAGTCAGGGTGACCATAGACATTTGCCAGCACCTACCTTCCAGGTTGGAGAGAGGGTGTGGCTGTCATCCCGAAATCTGAACCTCCAGGTGCCATGTAATTAGCTGGTTCCTCGGTTTGTTGGTCACTTCTGTGTGTTGCACAAAATTAACCCTGTGGTGTATGCTCTGGAACTTCTCGCTTGTGTGCATCCACAATGTGTTCCACATTTCCTTGCTCAAACCTCTGGTTTGTAACCGATATACCACCAGTACGGTTCTGCCAGCTCCAGTGAAGGTTGGCAATCATGAAGAATTTGTGGTACAGAGCATTCTGGACTCCAGATGGGTCAGAGGGCATCTTCAGTATCTAATTCGCTGGAAAGGATATGGTCCTGAGGAGCGCTCCTGGACACCTGCCAGTGATGTGAACAATCCTTTGTTGGTGCGCAAGTTTCATGCCCACTTTCCTGACAAACCCCGGGTAGACCCTCTGAGGAGGCATCTTTAAAGGGGGGGTACTGTCACAGTGCCTTACCTCGGCCTGCTCAGTTCGGCCGGGAGCAGAGTTCTGGACTAACGCTCTGGTGTCACTAGCTGCGTCCCTCTTTGCCTGCGGCCTGGTCGTGTATGGTTCCTTGTTACTGGCATCATGAATCAGGCACTTGCCTGGATGCCTGTTATAGGCCCAGCCTGGGGGACCTAATTGATCCCACCTTCTTCTACTCCTTTATAACCTCTCTGGGCCTGTGTATCATTACCTTTATGTTGGTGTTCAATGCAGTTCTAGTTCCTATTGCTCCTGTATCCTGTGATTGACCCAGCTTGTCTGACTATGCATTCTGGTGCTGACCTGTGGCTCTGTCTGACCATTCTATCTGTGCACTCCTTAGGCTTGAGACATCCAGTCTGGTGCAGACCTGTGGCTCTGTCTGACTACCCGCTCTGTGTATGATCCTGGCCTGTCTGACTATCCAACCTAGTGCTGACTTGAGGTTCTGTTCAACTATCCTTCCAGTGTTGCTATCATGGTACCCATGCTATTTGGTAACATTCTGTCAATTTCCACTCTTGCTTACGCTATTGGCTGCACTGTGTTTGCCCCGCCCAGCATTTGTCTTTAAATGCTGGGTTTTGGCACTTCTCCAGTGCCCTTTCGTGGTGTTTCAGTACCAGAGCTTGTTCCTGTATTTGTGAGATCTCAGTGTATCGACCCGGCCTGCGTGACGACTTGCATCTTGTTCCTGCCTGTGCACTGACCATTCTGCTTTTCGTCTCTGCCTGTGTACCAACCTGGATTGGCTGATGTTCCTGCTCTGTGTACCGACCCGGCCTGGCTGATGTTCCTGCTCTGTGTACCGACTTGGATTGGCTGAAGTTCCTGCTCTGTGTACCGACTCAGCTTGGCTGACGTTCCTGCGTGGTGTACCGACTCGGATTGGCCTACGTTCCGGCTCTGTGTGTGTGGATCCTGCCCGGCTGGGCTGCTGTGCTGACATGCCTCCTCTGCACGCCTTGGCCGGACTCCGGTTAGGGTAGTGTCTAGTCCTTCGCTGTCTCCGGACAGCTCGCTGCAGATTGGTCTCAGTTACCTCAGTGTCACCCATGCGACATTCCTATTTGTCTGCACTCCTGTGCAATCCCCGGTTGGGTGCCTCTCAGGGTAAGTTGCTCAGTCTCCGTTACTGCTACTGCAGAGCTCAAGCTGATCAGTCTCCGTTACTGCTACGGCAGTGCTTAAGGGCTCAGTATCCGTTAAAGCTACGGCAGTGTTCAAGTTGCTCAGGTTCCGTTACTGCTACGGCAATGCCCAGTTGCTCAGTCTCCGTTACTGCTACAGCAGTGCTCAAGTTGCTCAGTCTCCATTACTGCTACGGCAGTGCTCAAGTTGCTCAGTTTCCGTTACTGCTACGGCAGTGCTCAAGTTGCTCAGTCTCTGTTACTTCTACGGCAGTACTCAAGTCGCTCAGTTTCCATTACTGCTACGGCAGTGCTCAAGTTGCTCAGTCTCTGTTACTTCTACGGCAGTACTCAAGTTGCTCAGTTTCCGTTACTGCTACGGCAGTGCTCAAGTTGCTCAGTCTCTGTTACTGCTACGGCAGTGCTCAAGTTGCTCAGTTTCCGTTACTGCTACGGCAGTCGCCAAGTTGTCTGGTCTCCTTTATCATTGGGCGTTACTCGATTTGGAGCTCTCCCCTTTTTTTGAGCCTTTTAAAGGGCCTTGCACTATTAGGGCCTGTCAGCACTATCTGCCTAATAGTAACTCATTCAGTACTGTTAAACTGAGACTCACACAAGAACTGCCTGGCCTGTGTCAGTATATTGATCTCTGGACTATCTGCATATACTGGACCTGTGTGGCCCTACCTCTGTATAACCTGTCTTGTGTCTGTACAATATTATGTATATATTACAGGACCCGTGAGGGTTATTGTCATTATCATTGTTCAATAAAATTGTGTTTTATCCAAACCTACTGTGTCTGTGTGTCAAACAAACCGTTACAGTTGCCTACTATTATTGGACATCCTATTTGGTGCAGATCTGTGGCTCTGGCTCCGTGTATGATCCTGCCTTGTCTGACTATCCTAGCTGGTGCAGACCTGTGGCTCTGGCTAACTAACCACTCCGTGTATGATCCTGGCGTGTCTGACTATCCTAGCTGGTGCAGACCTGTGGCTCTGTCTTTTCATTCCGCTGTGTGGCTCTGTTCCCCACAGACATCCATCCTGGTGCAGACCTGGGGCTCTGGCAGACTTTGACCTTAATGACTGCAGGCGTGAGTCAGTAGTCTCCATTGTTGCAATCCGTAGTGGAGATGAGCTCTTCCTTACTGACTGCAGGCATGAGTCAGTAGTCTCCCTTGTTGCTAAATTACAGGAGACTGTAGGCTCTGTGTGCGTTCCACCTACTACCCTGAGACTACCAGTTGGCTTCGGCCTAGTCTCCAGCAGATGTGGTTGACCCGTCAGCATGCTCCTATTTCTGATAGAGTCACTAGCCTCTCCAGTCACCCTCTGCTTATAGTATATTCACTGTTTGCCTATTGTTTATTATCCTAATAAAGGTGATTTTAACTTTACCGTCTGACTCCTTGTCTTGCTTACTAACCGTAACATAACTCCTTTCTGAGTCATGTCCGTGAGAGTTTTGACTACTGTGGAGAAATTTCGTATGAACTTCCTGTAGTAATCAGTGAAGCCCAGGAACCTCTGTATGTATCTTAACCGCACTGGAAGCGGCCACTGGAAGACGGCAGACAGTTTTTGCAGGTCCATTGCTAGGCCAGAGGATGAATTAACGTATCATAGGAATGTCACCTGGGATTTATGGAATTCACATTTTTCTACCTTGCAGAACAACTTGTTCCCCCTTAGCAGTTGTAGGACCCGGGCTACATCTGCTCTATGTGCCTCCAACGTAGGAGAATAGATGAGTATATCGTCCAAATATACCACAACACAACGCTGTAGTAGGTCTCTTAAAACATCATTAATGAATTCCTGGAAGACAGCGGGAGTGTTGCACAATCTGAAAGACATCACTAAATATTCATAGTGCCCGCTCCGGGTGTTAAACGCTGTCTTCCACTCATGGCCTTCTTTTATTTGTACCAGATTGTATGCGGCCCTCAAGTCAAGTTTCATGAAAATAATAGAGCCTTTGATATGATCAAATAGATTTGTGATCAATGAAATCGTATAGCCATTCTTTACCATCTGTTTATTCAGACCCCTGAGCTCCCCTTCTTTTTTTCTTAACAAAAAAGAAGCCTGCTCCCTCAGGTGAGTAAGACTTCTGGAGAATGCCCCTGGATAAAGCGTCAGTCACATAATCCGCCATGGTCTTGTTCTCCTCCATAGACAAGGGGTATACTCGGCCCCTAGGAGGTCTGGACCCTGGTACCAGATCAACAATACCACAGATCAGAACCGAGGTGGGTAGTCAGCCAAGCCAGGGACTACAAGGAGCAAGTTAGTCAGCCAGAGCCACAGGTCAGAACCGATGTGGGTAGTCAGACAAGCCAGGAACTACAAGGAGCAAGTTAGTCAGCCAGAGCCACAGGTCAGAACCAATGTGGGTAGTAGACTAGCCGGGTTCATACACAGAGCGAGTTAGTCAGTACGGGTCACAACGATACACAAGAGCAACTAATGGAAACACCATGAAGGGCAATGACTCTTAGGCCCAAGGAGGTTATAAAGGAGCTGAACAAGGCAGGAACCAATCAGAATAGGCCCATAAACACACGCACATACCAGCGCCCGTTCTAGTGATGTCAGAAATGCAGAAGTAGCCGGCAATCATGCAGGCCGACATCACAGCAGCGGAAGGAAGGAAGCACAGGATCGCTTAGGCCTCCTAAGGGAGACTGTGATAATAACCTCATATACTGATTTATGCTACCAGAAAAGCAGTGCAGGCTTTCCACATCGGCCAGTTCCGTATAGAATCCTGTAGTCAGCGCCAATGCCCCAACGCATATTAAATACGTTTCAAAGTTTATTAATTTAAAAACATACAAATGTTTAATATAAGACCCATTTATACCTAAACGCTCTTACTCGTGCTTCTAAAGACTTCCAGTGCTTACCAGTGACCTCAAACAGCCCTCGAGCAGTCTCTATTCATGCCTCGATCTCATTGTAACATTATACCAATTAGGATGGATGCTGGATACTGTGTTGCACCAAGCCCCCACCTCACATCGAGATGTGAACTGATAGCCACATCCTACTCTATTATGACTAGACATCATAAAACCCAGGGGGATATAGAATATACTTAATATGCTAATACAATAAGAGCTATAAAACATGATATTGTGATGAACATGAAGGAATATGAAAATATATCCAAAAATATTCTAAATATGAAGATTATATAATAATATCAATAAATATCTAAACAACTAAAAAGCTATTGCTCTTGATTTCACTGGACATCATAATACAAATATGGGCACTTTCATTGACACATCTTATTCTTACCTTAAATCAATACCAGTGCCTCAGCAGATCGGGTTTCTTCACAATATATGCAGAATAGGTTTATATCTTTTAAAGATCTTATCTCTGCAAATGAAGCTAAATAAAGTATGAAACTATTATACAAATATCTATAGTGCAATCTAAACAATATGTAAAGTGCTAAATATCTGTAAGGAGCCAGGAACCAGACAGGACACAAAAAGGTAAAATGCAATACACCTTTATTAGTGTAACAAAAACAAAAGCATGAGCCAAGAGCATAAACCAAAAGACAAGCCAGGGTCAAGAATCAAGACAGGTATTCAGCCGAGCTGGAGTCAGGAAACCAGAAGTCTACGATGTCAGGAACAAGCCGAGGGTCAGAAGAACAGGAGAGAGTGAAGTCTGGAACAAGCCAAGTGGTCTAGAACACAGCAAACAGGAATGCAGGAAAATCCACAGCAACCAGCAGCAACAGGTCAGAAAACAAACACAAGGACAATGGGGAAGTGAGCCAAGCTGCTATAAATACCCCGAGAGAGTTGGCTGATAACAGTCAGGTGAGTAATCAGAGAGGTCAGCTGATTCAGCCTGAGCCAGAAACTCAGAAGACAGCAGCAGTTGATAGCAGAGCACTAGATTAGCTCAGACAGCAGAATCAATAGGCAGAATGGGAGCAGCTCAGCAAAACCTTGACAGTATCCTAAGGCCTTGGGTTATTGGAGGAGGATATCAAAAGTAAATAAATAAGACCTCATCCCGTAACCATAAGTAAACATTTAAAATAAAGCTATCACAGCCATAAACCTTATACTAATAAATCCAGCACACATAATTATTTAGCAGAAGCATGTGAAATCAGCACAAATAGTTAGTTCATGGAGATATGTACTAGACCAGACAATGAACTTCTACAATAACATTCAAGCCATGGGGGCTCAGGGTGCCCAGCTTAAAAATCCAGAAGGACTCTAGCATACGTAGTTGACTCATTCAATTGGACACATTTGGGTCAATTTTTTCAATATCCCTTGTTTTAAAACCTTCCAGTCCCCCTTTAGGGCATTGGGTGAAATGTCTCGGCATGCCATGATCTTGTGGATTTTTAAGATATAAAGGGGAAGCGATTGGTGATGAAAATGAATGATACTAGAAATGTTACGAGCAACCAGATACCTAGTTAAGCATCTAAAGAGGGTCAAATTCCCACATACGGTAAGAAACAGAATAAAATGGGGTGTTTCCGAGTTCTGAGAAGGGGACCTCTATTCTTCTCCTAAACACTTAGCAAATTCTAAGATTATTTTCAATCTTCTATTACTTTGGGAATGCATCCTTACCCTGACCTGCCAGAAAATTTAGGTTACTCAAAACTGATGTCAAAGGGCTAGAGGAGGTGGAAAGGGGTAAAGAGAGCAATAACAAATTGCAAGCCTCTATGACAGCCAAAATGGTTGAATGGGATCTCAGAGCCTGTGATCTGAACTTTATCCTCAGCCAAGGGAGACAGTATTAGGAAATGAAGCCTGTTTGGTTTTGGTCAATTTGGATGTATGATTTCTCAGATATCTTAAAGCAGGTCGGACAAGAAGATAGACTGCTAATATTTATATATATCTGGAAGGCCCATTCATCCATGTCTCCTATGGAGTGTGGTATGACCATGGGTGAAGTTAATGGCAAGAAGAGTGTCTTGCCTCTGAGCACCTGAAACATGTTCTGTGTCCAGTGAGATAGTACAGGATTTAGAAACCAGAACATTTTTTTTTTACCAGTTGATTAATTTAGCCCCAAAGATCAAACATTGTTTTCTTTTCCATTAAACACATTTCAGAGTGGCTGTACTTTTAAGTGAAAATATTTCTGAGAGAATTACATTTATACAATGTGCCTGAGAAGTTTTTTCATATTTTCTTTGGCACCTGAATCCCTTACTCTTATGAGTCTGTCTATATTATTCATAAGCAGAATAAACACATTACTATAGAAACAACTGTTATAAACAGAATGAGGAACATGTGATACAGAATGATTCAGAGGTTCAACACACTGTTCAGTTTAAAATGTCATCAAGAGGTTCACATTTTATAGATGTTGTTTGAGGTAAAGCCAGTGAACAGATGGAACTCAATTTAACTCTTTGAGTGCCAGAAGGGTGGGTAACATATTTCTCCTAATTTACAAAGGGAAAATACACTTTCAGGAAATAAATAAAATAGATACATATAGCTCCAATATTAAGTACCTTATGAAAGAAAATACTGTTTTCACCAGATCTTGCCTATTTGGAATTTCCTACCTCTGTGATTATTGCTTTCTTCCAGTATAGCATTTTGCTCCCACATAATAGTTCTGCTAGACCCCCTGAAGGAGAACAAATAGCGAGGACCTTGCAACTATCTGTGTGATATCTCTGAGTGTCTGCCAGCTTAAGCTCTGGAAGGCAATCCTACCTAGGGATAGGTGAGAATTTTCACCTCAAACTAAAATCATCGAATAAAGTCTGTTCCCGCTTGGCAAATAATTCCCCATGAAAACTGCAGTTTTTCTGCCTTTTTCCCCTAGCTCATTCCATTGAAATCAATTGGAACATTTAATTTACACACAATACATAGCAAATGTTATTTTATTTCCCAAATACATATTATAGCAGGGGTATGAGTAGGGATGGGCGTAAGCCGTGTTCCCGTGAGAAATTTTGGTGAAAACCAAGTTATTGTCCACTTTTTCGCGAGAAATTCCGCTTTTCAAACAGCGAGTAAAATGTCTGCGTTTTTTGCCCATTGGCCAAAATTTCACACCATTTTTTTAGCGGCTAGAAAGTTTCTGGCCATTGATTTAAGTTGTTTTCGCTATTAAAACATGACGAATTTGTGGAAGTCAGACACAATAGAAGCAGCTACAGAGCGAGGTAGACGTGATGTGCTGTTCTGCTGTGAATTATTGTGAAAATTGAGGCAGAAGAGGCTCATAGTGACTGCTATCACTATGAGCAGCAAAAGGAGGAACTGGAAGGACCCTTTATCATGTGTCCACTGAGTCTGAGAAGGAGAAGGAGGAAGTGACTAGAGGTACTAAACCAATGCTGTCCAGTCGCCTTAAATCAACCCAATGGATCTTGGGGAATTTAATGGGAAGGAAGGGAGAAAAGTGAATGGGAAGGGGGGAGAAAAGGTTAGTATTAGTGAGAGCAGGACAGGTCAGCTGCCTGTGCCTGCTGCAAGATGTGCTGTCTAGTGTTGAGCGAGCGTGCTCGGCCGATGCTCGGATCGGCTCGAGCATCGCTCTGCTCGGCACATGGCGGTACTCGTCGAGTACCGCCATGTGCTCGCCCGCCATGTTCGGGTGGCGGGGATCTGTGCCGGAAGAGGCACAGATCTGAAGACGCTCCGCTGGACCACCAGGGACTGGAGGTACGGGGGCATTGCAGAGATGAAGGGGGCATTGCGGAGATGAAGGGGGACATTGTGGAAGAGGGGCATAGACTCTATGCCCCTCTTCCACAATGTCCCCCTTCATCTCCGCTATGCCCCTCTTCCACAATGTCCCCCTTCATCTCCTCTATGCCCCTCTTCCACAATGTGCCCCTTCATCTCCGCTATGCCCCTCTTCCACAATGTCCCCCTTCATCTCCTCTATGCCATAGAGGAGATGAAGGGGGACATTGTGGAAGAGGGGCATAGCGGAGATGAAGGGGGACATTGTGGAAGAGGGGCATAGCGGAGATGAAGGGGGACATTGTGGAAGAGGGGCATAGCGGAGATGAAGGGGGCATAGCGGAGATGAAGGGGGACATTGCGGAGATGAAGGGGGCATTCGGAGATGAAGGGGTCATAGCGGAGATGAAGGGGGGCATTGACCAGGCACCCTCCCCTCATCAGAGCAGGGGGTGCCTGGTGTAATGCTCGTGTCGCCCCATTATATTCAATGGGGCTCGGGTGCTCGGCCGAGCACTCGAGCCTCAGGGGGTGCTCGGTCAGAGCACCCGAGCATCGGGGTGCTCGCTCAACACTAGTGCTGTCCCTGCTGCCAGTGCCACCATTGCTGTTCCTACTGCCAGATGTGCTGACCCTGCTGCCACTAGTGCTGTACCTGCAACCACCGTTGCTGTACCTGCTGCCAGGCGTGCTGCCCCTGCTGCCCCCAGTACTGTGCCTGCTGGCAGATGTGCTGCCCCTGCTGCCACCAGTGCTGAACCTGCTGCTAGCAGGGCCAGATTTACATCTCAGGAGCCTGCAGGCACAGAAATCTGAAGTGCCCCCCCATGTCCATTTCCACAATGCTCCAAATCTCCACATTACCCCCCATCAGCTCCACACACCATCAACTCCACATTGCCCCCCATCAGCTCCACATCCACATTGCCCCATCAGCTCCACCTTACCCCATCAGCTCCACATTGCCCCATCAGCTGCTCCTGTCAGCTCCACATTGCCCCCATCAGCTCCACATTGCCCTCATATTGCCCCATCATCTTAACATTGCCCCATCAGCTCCACATTGCCCCATCATCTCAACATTGCCCCCATCAACTCCATATTGCCCCATCAACTCTACATTGCCCCCATCAGCTCTACATTGCCCTCATATTGCTCCATCATCTCAACATTGCCCCCATCAGCTCCACATTGCCCCATCATCTCAACATTGCCCCCATCAACTCTACATTGCCCCATCAGCTCTACATTGCCCCCACATTGCCCCATCAGCTCCACATTGCCCCCATCTGCTCCACATTGCTTGCCCCCCATCATCCAGATATTGCCCTCACATTGCCCCCATCATCTCCACATTAAGCCTCACATTTCCTACTTCCCTGGTGGTCCAGCGGCATGAGAGATCTGTGCTTCTGCACAGACCTGTAGCTACTGGAGCTCCCATGCGGTCTTCTTTTTAGTGATGCAGAACGCTGGGAGATGAGGCCATCTCCCAGCGTTCTGTATTACTAAAGAGCCGGGGGAGCTCAGCAGCTACAGGTCTGTGCTGAAGAAGGCACAGACCTTACATGCGGCGGGCGGCACGCCACTTAAAAAAAAAAATTTGATTTCTATGGCAGGCGCCCTTCTGTAGGGTGCACTTGTAAGCAGATGCCTACTCTGCCTTATGGAAAATCCTGCCCTGTCTGCTAGCATGTCTTGTAATACTCAGGAGGGGTGGAAGCAGAAAATGATACTAAATGTGACATAAGGTGACCAGATTGTTTTAAATGTAATCAGGGGACATTTGTTTCTACACATCCTGACCACACTCATATCCTGTCCACACACTGCACACACTCTGTCCACCCTCACACCCTGTCCACACACTGCCCACACTCCACCCTCACACACGGTCCACCCTGCTCACCTCCACACTGTCTGCCCTCAACTGCCCACCGCCGCACTGTCCACCTCCATACTGCCCACAATGCCCACCCCATTCTCCTCCACAAACTGCCCACCCTGTCCTCCTCCACAACTGCCCACCTCCACCCTGTCCACCTCAACACTGCCCCCCACACACTGTCCACCCTCACATTGCCCACACTGTCCAGATACACATTGTCCACCTTCACACTGCCCACATTGTCCACCTCCACACACTGCGCATCCCGTCCTCCTCCACAAACTGTCCTCCCTGTCCTCCTCCACACATTGCCCGCCCTGTCCTCCTCCAGGCACTGTCCATAGAGGCCATATTTATTAAGCTAAAGAGTTACAATTCTGGAGCAAGCCATCTGCACCATACAAAACAAATGAAAATTTGAAGTTAAATGCATATGTCCAAACATTTAAAATGGTCAAAGACAGACACTTTTGTTTTAGGTGGTGTCAATGGGGGAGTGACTTATGGGCAGGTCATTACTAAGAATTCATGACACAAAAACAGCTCTTTATATAGCTGAATAAATAATTGAGATCATGACCAAAATATTATATTTACACGTTAACTTATAAACACATACAGAAGTGTAAACAAACAATAACCTAGTAAGAACCAGACGAGTGTGGAACACATTGAGAAGCAACATCACACACCCCATCTGGTTCTTAAAGGTTTAATATGTTTTATTACATTGGAGCAATTTGGTACACATATATGAAGTTATGGAGGATATTATTCATGTTAAGGATATGTTAACCCTTTCAGTACTATTGTGCAGGAGAGGAATCCAAAGAATTGTGGAGTTAAGCAGGATAGTTTCATGTTATGAATAGTTTAACCCTTTGTGTGCTAATGTGCTAAAGAGGCATCCAAAGAATTATGGAATTATGGATGATATTTTTCACTCTGTGGATATATCCATCAAATGAATAATATCCTCCATAACTACATAATGCTTTGGATACCTGTCTAGCACATTAGCAATCAAAGGGTTAACCTGTTCATAGCATGAAAATATCCCCCATAACTCCATAATGCTTTGGATTCCTCTACTGCACAGTAGAACTCAAAGGGTTAACCTATCCATAACATGAAAATATCCTCCATAATGCCACGCTTTCAATACCTCTCTAGCACAGTAGCACTCAAAGGGTTAACCCCCAGGCCACCATCTTTGCGCCATTCAATGGGAGAAGAATAAATTTAATTCCAAACATATAGACAGTAACATGCTGCCTTCAACTGAGCTTACTAGTACTACTGGAGTGTCCGACTCAGTGACACTCAACAAACATGAGTGACACATGTGACAGCGGAGCAGCGCCTCCCTCTCAGTACAGGCTACAGCAGCCAGCACTGCTGCGTGCCTGCACCACCTAGGCCGGTGCCTACCTCGCCTAAAGGTGGTGCTGGTCCTGTGAATGAGCAACCAATTTGCCGTGACTGAGCTGAAGGCTCATTCTGGGGACATATCCGGGAACACATTGTCACGGTTTACTGAACACTCAGACAATTTGGTAGGATAAAATAGAAAAGCTTTATTAGACAAGATAAAGCGTAACAAGACTCTACACGGGTCCAAATACCACACAGAATACAGTAAGGTAGTTTGACACAGGTCAGGGCAATACAGATGGCAATAATGATAAGGCTCTACCGGCCTTACTGAATACCAGGTAAGGCAGCCTGGAAACTGATGCAACAAGGAATAGAGGAGGCTCTATCGGCCTTACCGAATACCGGGTAAGGCAGCCTGGTAACTGATGACACAAGGAATAGAGGAGGCTCTACCGGCCTTACCGAATACCGGGTAAGGCAGCCTAGTAACTGCTGCAACAAGGAATAGAAGAGGCTCTTCTGGCCTTACCGAATACCGGGTAAGGCAGCCTGGTAACTGATGCAACAAGGAATATGGATGGCTCTACCGGCCTTACCTAATACCGGGTAAGGCAGCCTGGTAACTGATGCAACATGGAATATGGATGGCTCTACCGGCCTTACCGAATACCAGGTAAGATAGCCTGGAATAGCACTACCGGAGGCAACAGTAGTGAATGGACTGACAAACAGTAACACCGCTAGTGACCGAAGAGCACAGGCTGGATAGCATGTAACGGAGGCCACACTGAATTACAGGCTGAGAGTAGCGCAACCGGAGGCAACAGTAGTGAATGGACTGACAAGTTGTAACACCGCTAGTGACCGGAGAGCACAGGCTGGGTAGCACGTAATGGAGGCCACACTGAATCACAGGCTGAGAGTAGCAGAACCGGAGGCAACACTAACGAATGGACTGACAACAATATCGAGGGCAGCACAGAGAGAGAGTGGAGTGTGGGGAAACTATCAGTTGATTTCAACTGATAGTTTCCCCACACTCCACCAACACAGGCACCCTCATGCCTAGGGATGGGTGAAAATTTCCACCACAAACTGAAATGGGCGAAAAATGGCACTTTCCACTTGGCGAAAAATTTCCCTTGAAAAGTACCGATTTTCCACTTTTTCCCGCTTTTTTCGCCTAGCTTATTACATTGAAATCAATGGGAACATTGAAGTTACACACAACACATAACAAATTTTATTTAATTTCCCAAAGGCATAGTATAAAAGGGGCATGAGGGTGCCTGTGTTGGTGGGATGTGGGGAAAGAATCAATTGAACAGGGATTTTGTTTTTTGGGGGGATAGGTTGTTTACTGTGAAGGGGAGGGACAGTTAATACAACAATAAAAAATAAATACAACTTGCCAAAACATAATATCTGGTATAAAAGGGGTCTGAGTAGGGTGCCTGTGTTGGTGAGTGGAGTGTAGGGAAAAAATCAGTTGAAAAGGGAATTTTTTTTTTGTGTGAGGGGGTTGTTGACTGGTATTGGGGTGACAGTTAATAAAAATAAAATGAAAAATAAAATAAGAAATTGGTACATAATGTGACAGAGACAAGGACCACCTGATGTAAGTTGCGACTGGGGCAGGCTAATACTTAACGGGATAGAGTATTTGGTACAGGAGGATTTGTAGGACTTGTTGTTAAAGGCCCAAGCCTCAATGAAACATTGACTTGTAGAACTTAGACTTATTAGAGGCACAAGACCTGAGGAAACATTGATTAGTTGTAGGAAATTAGACAAGTGGTAGGCCCAACCCCTGACGAAACTGTGATTTGTAGGAATTAGACTTATTAGAGGCAAAAGCCCTGAAGAAACATTGATTAGGTGTAGATAATTAGATTTGTGTTAGGCCCAAGCCCTGAAGAAACATTGATTTGTAGGACTTGGACTTGTTTGACACAAGCCCTAAGGAAACATTGATTTGTAGTACTTAGGCTTATTAGAAACAAGACCCCAAAATATTTTTTTGTAGACCTCTAGTTTATGTTTTGTAAACAACAAGCCCTGAGAATAAAATGCTCTACTGGCCTAGTGCCATTCGTTCATGTTGCAGTGGCCAGTGGCCACTGGCCATTGTCAAATGCCCTGGTGTAATTGTGGAATTTGCGACTGCTGTTCTTGATGCTGCTGCTGCTGAGCTGTTTAAACATCAGGATGATTAGGCAGCTCAAAGGGAATGGGATCAACAACAGCAGTAACATGGGTGATGGATGGTGAAGGTTCCACTTGCCACTACTAGCCCCAGTGATGCATCGAAGGCAGCAGCAGCAGCATCATAACTAGCCCCACCACTTCAGATATAAATGGAGAAAAGAACAAGTTGGCCAGTACTGCTTCTCCACCCGCCCTTCCTCCAAAATCATGGGTGTGTTGTTTCCATTGAGAGCAAGAACTGTGCCTCTCATCAGCAACTACAATGTGCACGGTGTGTGTGTGGTAAATAAGGAAAGTACTTAGAACAATAGGAACTTTTGGACTCACATCAAACAATTGGCATAACTATAACCAAACACCATGATGCTTAAGGTCCCCAATGTGAAATCATCACACCAGAAACCAAATACTGCTGCTGTCACTATGCCTTTGTCCACTCCCCGCTAAGGACACATGACAACTTGCAGACAGTTTAATAATAATGATGAACCCTCCCTGCCACCAGCTTAGCATATTCTGCTGGATGGAATCTCCTCAGATACCGCTTTATGCCCTGCTTATGATAATCCTCCACCACAATGGCATGTGTGGTCAGTACACCACATAGTGTGCAATGGATGGACATGAACTGCTACATCTTGATCTCTACTGAATGGCTACCAATCAGTGGAGGACTTAAAGATGAATGGGTTGGATCACCAGAAGATGTAGTTACCCTATAGCAAGAAGGTGTTGCGAGCCAGGTGTTTCACTTACCATTAAACTTTTAGGCTCATGCTAGGTGTCTCTATTCCTCCTCCTCTTTGACTTCCACCTCGCCTTTTGTTGCCTTTGGGGAGAGTTAGGGGGTACACTGACAGTGGTGACTGATTTTTTTGGTGGGGGTTTGGTCATAACATGTTTCACATAAATGTCATGGTGTAGTGTTTCATGTGTGTTATCAGGGTGGTTGTGCCAAGGTGAGTCCCCTCCTTTCCCCTTTTCACTTGTCACAAATTGTGTACAGTGCTGTCACTGATGACTGCCCTGTGCCTGCCCCAAGAGAAAAATAGTCCCACACCCAGGACCTCAGGGGGAGTGGGGCAAGGTGGAGAAGTATGGCCTCTTTCTTCTTCTTCTCCGCCTTCCCCTTCACTGCCTGGGGCAGAGGATGATGTTGTTTCTGTTGCTGCTACTGCCTCAGAATCAGCACTGCAACTAGGACCAGGAGTATTGCTGCTTCTGGCAAGTGGAACCTGTCCTAGTCCTGCATCACTAGACCCCATTCCCACTTGTCCACCGTAGTCTGTGGCACACTAGCCTACTCCACAATATCATGCTGCCCTTGCAACTCAGCACAGCAGGAATTAGAAGAGTAGCAAACTCTTCAAATTCCAAAAGCTCACTGGCGGTGGTGGTGGTGATACTCATCCCTATCCAATTCCTTCTCGGTTTCCCAGATTCTCCACCATCATCATCACCACCACCAGTCCCTCCTAGCTGCTGCTGCTCTTTTACAGATGTCTCACTGGTTGGAGGAGGTGATGAGAAATGTTACAGTGGGTCCTCTAATGTCATATTTGCTATGTCTTGGACCTGAAGAAGGCAGACTGGCAGCACAGGCAGCAGGCACATGCAGTTGATCTGTGCTCCTGATGGTGGTGGTATTATCGGTGCTATTCAACAATTCTGCCTTCTTTAGGATCATGTTCTACCTGGACAATTCTGTTGGGGGGAAGGGGACTTCCAGGTTCAGGGGAATGTTGTGGGCTCCCTTGACCACTAATCTGGCAGCTCTGCATTATTTCCCCTACCACTCCCCTAATGCTAGTCCCACCAGCTGCTTCACCATCACTATTACTGCAAACACCAACCACATCAAGTGGTGAGTCTTCCTCCTCACTAGTTGCATGATCACCTCCTCCCTCACTCCTAACACTCTGAGTCTATACAAGCTGCTGGACCTTCTCATTAATAGTACTAGTGGCATGACTGCTTGGGGATGCAATTGTGATGTAGGGTACCCTTCTGTCACACTTGGCATCATCTCCTCCCCCCTCTTGAGTATCAAAAGACACACTGGCAGCAGGCACAGCACTGGCAGCAGGCACAGGTAGCTGACCTGTCCTGCTCACACTACTGCACTCTTCTTCCTCCCATGACACAAATTTCTCCAAGATTCCTAGGGGTGATGTAGGGGGATTGGCCATCAGTGGATCTGGGGAACTAGGGAATCCAGACCCTTTCATTTTGGTAGTGGTCACTTCCTCCTCCTCAGACTGTCCTGCCTCTATTTTGCTATTAACACACAGCACAACAACTTAGCACCCCTCTCTCTCTCTCTCTCTCTCTGTAGCTGCTTGTATTGTGTTTCACTTCCTGGAAAATGGCACATTTTTATAGAGAAAATGCGAAAAACGTTGGGTAAAAACTTTCTAGCCATTGTAAAAATAGAGAAAATGTTTTGGCAATGGGCAAAAATGGCGAAGATTTTAATTTCTTCATTTAAAGCGGATTTTCCTGAGAAAAAGAGGACAACCACATGGTTTTCGTGGATTTTTTGCGAGAACACAATGTGACCTTTTGCCCACCCCTCATCCTAGCCTCTGATAATCATGGTTACAGGGCTATATGATACAAAAGCTTACAGATTTCCAGAACATTCTCCTTGCTATCAATGCCTAGAAAAAACAGCTGTACCACACTGACACGGCCCAAACAAGGTTGAATGTACATCCGGGATTAACTGCATTCCCGTGCTTTAGTCAATTTCTTTTATTATTATTTTCATCATAATTTATTTATAAAGGACCAACAGATTCCTCAGCACTATACAACAGTTAAGCAAGACACTAGAACAATGTGCAATGGGATACAATATATAAGAATATTTGCAATCAAAATTAAAAGGCATTAGAAACAAAAGGATAAGAAGGCCCTGCTGGCTGCAGGAGGTATGGGACTGAAATAAGAGATCTAAGTACTGGCAGCTGCTGAGTGGTTCAACCACAGATTGTAACAAAAGGAAGAGGATATTTACAAGGGTTCTAGCTTGCATTGATATGTACATGGAAATTTATCCTCTGTTATGGCACTAGTGAGCATAAATGTTATGCTTCTGAGTGGTGACTTTCCACATGATGAATAATATCTGCTTCTGCTCATTCTCATTGAGCCTCACATGTATTTTGGTTTGGGTTTGAAAATACTATATGCATGCATGTGGCCCTCTCTCCCATTCAATATGGCAACCACAAGTATTATTTGTTTAGATGAAATCTGTCACGGGCTCCAGCTTATCCTAGTCACTGCACTATCATTGGTCTCTGTCACCTGCTCATTAACCCCTTGAGGACAAGTGTGTTGAGCAATGTGCAGATCATTGGACATCCCTCTGGTACCCAAGGGGTTAATAAGTACCATGAGCATTGTCAGCAAAGTGGACATTCCCTTTGTTGTGTACCGATTAATGGCACTGGTGTTCCTAAATCAAACTTGCTACATTTGTCTGTTGTATTCAGGGCGAGTCTGACATAGGATCACTGACATGACCAGCATGCATTGCACCAAAGGGAACGGCCACATGCCACATAAAGCGCATGCCTGGGATTTCAGAACTGAACCACCTTTTGAATGAGATTAGTGTGCCATATACATGGAAAGAGATTTTCTGAAATGTCACTAGACAAAGAACAAGCAGTATCTGCTTGTGGTTATTCTTAGTGACACTCTTATGTAAGAAGACTTTTGACACAGATTGAGGCTACAGAAATGTAAAAAGAGAGTTTGGCCTGGAAGTAGTTGGAGAAACCACTTGCTAGAAAGGTATTGCTCAAGAGAATGCATTGACTGGAACCAGAGCCAGCAGAAATAGTAAGATTGAGTATGTATCCCACAACTGATGATTAAAGCAGATAAGGTTGACTGTTTGTAAGATAGATTCCAAGGCTCCCTTAGGAAATAGGCCCTTATATATCAAGATTCTGTAGGGTAACACTAAACAGGTTTAATTGCCTAAAAGGTAAGGACAATGTTTATTTACTGATACCTTGTGGGAAATGGATAAGAATCCATCTTATATCTGAACAGGTACATGTCTATATGGTTTCAGACAGAGTAAGATAGGTGAGACTGTAATTCTGTCCTGGAGAGCAGTTAATTCCCTTCCTTTGAATAATTTACAAGAAAGCAACTCATCTCATATTTGGGCAACAGAATAAATGAGTTGAGCTGCTCTTTTCCCATGCTACTCTCTGGAGAAGAAATGCCACATTGTATCAAAATGAAGGTAGTGATAATACTGGTTAATGGACATAGATGCACCAGGAAGGGTGACAAAGAATTGTTTATGAGAGGAATGGCAACATTCAAACTTGATACAAGCTTTAGAATCCTAAAGAGAGTACTAGGCAAGGACGTAGTTGGAGTAATCACTTGCTAGTCATATTTGTAACAAGGTTTCCTGATCAGTTTTGGTGGAGATGTCAGTGTTACTATAAATAATTTTTCCAGTAGATATGTGTGTCTATTATTTTCCTTATTGACATTATATAGTGCATTATTCTCAATAGGTTTGGTGTGTAAAGATTATATGTTCCCCATGTATAATTCCTGTGTTACTAGTATATACATATAAGATTCAAGTTCTACACAATTATAAAGGAACAGCTCTCCTATGATCTGGTTCATCAAACCATCCAGAAAGTCATGGATTCATTTAAGGGTGACATTTCCCAGGTTCCTAGATACACTACCTACCCAGTAAGCATCCCTGTCCTGCCTGCCTACCAACACAGGAATCAGGAATCACAGGACATAAAAAAGGGAAAAAATGAGCACCTATACTAGCACTAACTCCCCCCCCCCCCCATCAATCTATAGATGGTTTTACCTAGTGGAGGACACTGTATAGGGTGGTTTAGGGAAATAATAAAACTTAACCTTTATTAAGTTCCCCATTATTTAAATGGCTTAAACATTAGTTTATTAGAAAATAATTAAAACCTTGGTGATTGTAGAAGCCATTTTACGTGTCAATGAAACATCACTTAAGGCTCAGATAATAGTATTGGTTCATGATAATATTGTATGAATCATGGAAAACCATTCATGATTCCCACTGTGGTAAATAAAGTGATTCATTATCTGCCACTATTTGTGGCTAGTATTGATTCACATCAGTCTATAATATATAGTTTGCAAAAATCAATGTTTTGTAACGTCTGCTTGTAGTTCCAGCAGGTACAAACATGCACAGAAAATGCAGCCAAAGCTCGGTCGCTTATTATATATCGCTGGACCATTTGGGCTGATTCGATCACGGCACTAGCATGTTTGCTGGTTAGCTATAATGTACACAGATACTACACACAACAGCTCTATTCGTTGTTTCTTACATTATATGATCACTTTTCCTGCAATCCCACTGGTGTGAAAAGTTTTGTAGCCCATAGTCAACTGAGCTATTAACTCTTTGAGTGCCAGATAGGTTGCCAATAAAAACATGTTTACTTTGATACAGTAGCTTTATTTTAATGCATGGGGCATAGATATAAATACAAAGTGGAGAAACTTGGTGGCAAATAAATTGCTAGAAAGGTCTCCAGTTCCAGGCTTCACAATATGTTAGAAACCTCTATAACATCCAAGTGGTTGTAAGTCCTATTTGCATGTTTATTTTGTTGGTTGGTTTGCTCTTTAAATATGTGAAGTATGATCTCTTCTGTTAGAGATATTTTTTTCTATAGAGCTGAAGAAAAAGCAATTCATTATATCAATAACCATAGCATGACACTGAATATAATTAAATCTATAAATGGCTGAAATTTTCTGCCAGGTTTCATTGGTTTTATATTGGATAAAATCTGCATTGCTCTCGCCGCACAGAAAATGTATAACATTAGTCTGAGTAATGTGTTTTACACCGAACTACTGAGCCATTAGCTCTGGGTTTTATCATTAATGGGATGATGCTTAGTGAAAGGAATGTGAAAAGATTTTAGGACAAAGGTCTATTTAATTTGCACAGGTCTGCTACAGTAGCTCCCTCCAATCTTGTCAGCCATTCTGCTCCAATCAAGTCACTCTTTATACTTAGATTCAAAACAATAATGACTTTCCTATGTTTGCCTGCTTTATTATCGCTAGAACAAATGATACCATTTATTCTTACCTCCTAGGCAGATATCTGACTGCCATATTCATCCCCCTCTCTATGCCCATCTGTTTATCTGCTTACTCCTCTTCCTGCAAGTACGCAATTGTAACACCACATACAGTGTATTTTTGTTCTTAATTTCATTCATATCTATGCTTTCAGTCACTTTCATTTTTACATAGTTGATATACAGTGGAATTCCAACTTTCCTTATTTCCTTTCTCAAAACCTGGTATGCCACCTTATACCTTTAATACCAGTCGTTTATTACCTATACATATATACATATGCAGGTCTAAATAAAACATACAAATTTTCCAGAGCAGAACCTGAACACATTCACTTCTCTGGCTGTTGTTTAACTACAATTCCCATCATCCTCATATGGCCATTAGCCAGCTGAGGACGATAAAATTTGTAAACCAACAGCCCTGGTGTTCAAGGGCTACAATTATTCTTGTGCAGCTCATTTGAATATTTAATAAGTGTAGAGTAGGATAGGTATGAGATAGCAAACTACTGATAACTTACTTATAGATGAATTGAAAGAGCTGGCTAACATATCAGTTCTTGCTGCTCTACTGACTACACACATATGTAAATATTGGAACATTATTAATAAATGCTATTTTGAGCTCACCAGAAACATGTATATTTTGTGTTTTTGTATGTAATTTGGCAGGTTTGGGCTCCTACTTTCTTGGTTGTTTGCTTGCTAAATCCAGTTATAGCTGGACAGGCAAGGTATAAATACCCCTCTTATTTTTCTCACAAGGGTTTTTTTCACAGTAGGGGTAAGGTGATATCACTGTTTTAATTGCATGATACTAAACACATGTTCACTATTTGAAGCAGATAGGGACTTGTAAAAATCTGGGGTGTCTTGACGAGGTAGGCAAGATTGTTATGCTTTTTGACAAAAGTATATAACTAAACCCCACAGTTTATTATTTATAATAAGTCAAAGGTTATTTATGTGTCACGGTCAAGATCTGATGGACTGACTTTTATTTACTTGCATTAAACTCCATTAATATATTCAGAAACTGCCGTTTTGATCTAATCTGTAGTTCTTGTGTTCAGATATTGGCCAGTGGGTGCATATGTACAGACAGGTGATAACTAGCATTTCAATACATAGGCAGAAGCTGTCTAAACTGGGATCATTAAGGGCTGATTTGAACTGGAAAATGCAAACATTGTAAACATATGCACTATCGGGCAAAAACATTTAAAAATAAATTAGGAGAAAAAAAGCATGCAATAAGGCAGTTTATAAATAAGTATGTGATCTGTATGCTCACCTGTGGGTATGGAGCCCACTGAATTGGTCTCACTATTTGAATATTGCAGGACAGAGTTATTATTATGTTGTGGAACATCGTAGAAATATCATAAATGCTGACAATGATCATGGGGTTCCTAGAAATTTCATCACGTGCCCCAAGGGAAGAATAAGAAACCTAAACGTTGTTGGTCTTGAGAGTATCCAAGCTACAGACCATCAAAGATATAACAGCCTGTGTAGAAGAGAAACCTTCTAGATATTGGGACTAACAAAGAAATTAAAATATGGTCCTTTATATGAGCACCTATAGGAAAAACTATTTATGCATACATATTAATATATATATATATATATATATATATATATTATGAAAGAAGTATTACCTTGGGAGTGTATATTGAGGATTTTAATGTGTGAGTTCCTGTGAGTTTAACTGGGGAACTGACATTGTACAAAAAAAGCTTTTTTATGTTTGTCTTATGGACTCTACTTCAGAGACACACATGGATATTGGACGTTCTTTCTCTCTTTGTACTACTTTCATTAACCCAATACTTAGTATAGTCAATTTTTAGCGTATCCAATCTATGGGTACAAGATATATATTAATGCCTTCTGTATATAATGAAGAGAATGAAAAATAAATACATTATTACAGAAGATTAGAGTGTAAGGTGAGGAGATCAATAGTAAGGAGCAACTATAAATATTTATTGATTTTAATTCAAGTCTTCTGCCATTTATTATATACCTTCGCTTCTCATCGAGTTATTCCTCCTAGTAAATATATCCTGGTTGGTGAGAAAATCAGAACAGAAGGGATCTCAAATGTGGCTGGGAGGTAAGCAAATAAGATGAGAAAGGGCGAGAGGTGGAGACATGGAAGACCTGGCCTGGTGGTCAGACCCAGTCAATGTGCAAGCCCTAAGATGTGGGAGAAACCTCTGAGATATGTGAGTACTCACTAGGAAGGTTTGGGATAAAAATATATTGTCCAATGTGCTCAATGTATTACACCGAAAAAGGCCACACTGTTCTAGTTGTGTTTCTTATGTCAAACTCATATATAACATTGCTCTCTAAAGAGGGCCGCTGGTGTCTACATGACAGAATGCCAATTATGTATTTATATATTTTTTACTAAATATGTGGCAAAGGATGAAAACGAACGGACAGTAAAATGTAAAGAATGAGGGAAGACAGGTGAAGAATGGAAAGAGCAGGGGCAACAAAATAAGAGAATTGGGCACCTGGGACAGAATGAGGGCTATGGCATCTGACTGAATCTTGCAGGAGGAGCATACTGTCAATTTTGGTTAACAGGAGGGACACACACACACATACTGTAATGGTTTGTTTGACTCACAGACACAGGGTTAAGATAAAAACACAGTTTTATTAAATACAATAATACATAAAGAACCCTCACAGGTCCTGTAATATAAATCTTATAGTACAGACACACGACAGGTTAATTATGCCCACACAGGTCCAGCATATGTATAGGAGACAAACAGTTTATGCTGACACGGGTCAGGCGAATGATAAGGTATCCAGGTTACAGCAATGCAGGAGTTAACGTTCATCAAGAGTCCACAGTATACTAGTCCACTGAAGTAATCAGGAGTGCTACCGGTGCTGACACGGAGGCAACAATAGTAACCGGTTATGACAGAGTGGAGCTGAACCAATGGCAATGTACCAGTGCTATAACGGAGGCAACACTTGCAACCGATTTTGACAGAGTGGAGCGTAACAAATGTCAATGTACCGGTGCTATAACGGAGGCAACACTTGCAACTGGTTTTGACAGAGTGGAGCGTAACCAATAGCAATGTACCAGTGCTATAACGGAGGCTACACTTGCAACCGGTTTTGACAGAGTGGAGCAAACCAATGGCAGTATACCAGTGCAATCACGGAGGCAACACTTGCAACTGGTTTTGACAGAGTGGAGTGAACCAGTGCAGTATACCGGAGCAATCACTGAGTCAACACCTGCAGCTGGTTAAGACAGAGCGTAGCCAATGGCAATGTACCGGTGCTATAACGGAGGCAACACTTGCAACCGGTTTTGACAGAGTGGAGCAAACCAATGGCAGTATACCAGTGCAATCACGGAGGCAACACTTGCAACTGGTTTTGACAGAGTGGAGTGAACCAGTGCAGTATACCGGAGCAATCACTGAGTCAACACCTGCAGCCGGTTAAGACAGAGCGTAGCCAATGGCAATGTACCGGTGCTATAACAGAGGCAACACTTGCAACCGGTTTTGACAGAGTGGAGCAAACCAATGGCAGTATACTGGTGCAATCACGGAGGCAACACTAGCAACCGGTTATGGTAGAGTGGAACAACCAATGGCAGTATACCGGTGCAATCACGGAGGCAACACTAGCAACCGGTAATGGCAAGGAGGACTAGGCCAGAGGCCCTCTGAGCAAAATGGAAAACAGGCAAGCCTGCGGGGCAGAGGTGCCAAACCCAGTAAGGCACCGGAAGTCAAAATGTTGCCGAGGCGACTAGGACCACAATGGGAGACTGCCGAGTTGGAATCCAGAAGCAGGAACGTCAACCAGGCCGGGTCAGGATACAGGAGCAGGAACGTCAGCCAATCTGGGTCGGTACACGGGAGCAGGAACGTCAGCCAGGCCGGGTCGGTACACAGGAACAATCGCTGGAGAGTAGTCAGTCAGTCCGGGTCGGTACACAGGCGCAGGAACAGGAGAGTAGTCAGGCAAGCCAAGTCGGTACACTGGAAACCTCAATACAAATGTAGAACTGGCACAGGAACACCACGAAAGGGCAGTGATAAGGAGCAGGAGCCCAGTATATAAAGGCAATACTGGGCGGGATAAACACAGAGCAACCAATGAGGACCTCATATAGGATAACTGACAGAAAAATAAAAACAAGGAATCACGGGCACCGTGATACATACATACTTAATTCATGCTCCTGCTCTCTTCAGCTCTCTGACTGCCAGTGGTTACCAATTCATTGGTCAGCCTGTTGGCACTCATAGTCAACACAAAGGACATCTTCCCAGCTACCTGGAACAGGTAGAGACAACTGGGTAAAAAAGGCAAAGGGGTAAGGAAGATAGGGTAAAAGAGATGCAATGAGACATAGAAGACAGACTCTCTCACATTCCCACACACACAATCTCGCTCACACTCATAAGCTAAATATAAGTAGGTTTAACCCATCCTGCAATCCCATTAGTAAGTTAAACTTGTTTGGGAAAGTGTGATATGTAAAGGTTAGATATAGCTCTATATGTAAAATTTTAAAAGCAAATACTTGATTGTAAGTGCCGGAGAGGTATCCAACCCATTGTGAAGCAATGGGTTGGATATCCCTTTGGCACTCAAAGGGTTAAAATCACTGACAAGGAGACAATGTAATCATAATGTTTTCACTTAGCCATTGTCTCTCTCCTGCTGTAAGAACACCATTCTCAAGTCTCTCCTCCTCCCACTGTGTGCCTCATCTGTGAACTGGCCTTGGAATAAAGCAGCAACTGGTAATACTGATTCACCCTTCATGAACCAGAACAAATGTTAGAAATATTTTATATTTTGATAAATATTGTTGTCACA
Source organism: Rhinophrynus dorsalis (assembly GCA_037306005.1). Lineage (NCBI taxonomy): Eukaryota > Metazoa > Chordata > Amphibia > Anura > Rhinophrynidae > Rhinophrynus > Rhinophrynus dorsalis. The sequence continues at coordinate 253,788,313 of CM074721.1, forward strand.
ACCATATACACATGTATGTGTGTTAAAATAAGTAAAATCAACATTTATTCATATTACTCTTTTTTTTATTTATGGTGAATTTTTATTTGTTTATTTGCCTATTGGAAACATCACATAAAGCTGATCATGGGACTTGTGAATGGATGCTAGAAGAACACTACAAATACTTGAATTCCTTAGTGGTGTGACTTACAAAAACACCCACTATAGAAAATTCCTATTTATGGCCTTAGTTAGGCTTACAGACAGGGGAGTGATGCAAATTGAAGTGATCAAGCAGGATAATCAGCAACATACTCCTGTAAGCTCCTTGGGGCAGGGTCCCTTTCCTAGTCTATGATTCCCTTGCTGCACTTTCCCCCACAAACAATGCAATGATGGCACTTAAGCTCAATGCTCTTAACCCAGTTCTGTAGTTTTGTATTATATTATTTCAAATTTTGTTAAGCGCTGTGTACATGTATGGCGCTATATAAATAAAATACATACATACATACATACTCAATGTCTTCATAAAGATTCCTAAAAAGCTCCACAAGATGCATCTTTGATCATATGTTTTTGTGGAAAAAAATATTAAAAATAAAGAAAATGTGATTGGATGAACATATTTATATGTACTTACAAGAAATTTGCAACGAATATACAATGATCTCAATCAGAATAGTACATTATGTTTATAATTTATTTTTAAACTCCAATATATTTTTATGTAATATGGACAGAAATTAAATGACACAAACAAGAAAATTAAAACAACCGAAATAAGTTTTATGAACTCACAGTCTATATCAGTGGAAAGAAACCTGAGGCCCTCCTAGGTTTTTATACAACAATTCCTATCATGTCCAGCTAGCAATCAGCTTGTTGACATAGCTGTAGTTCAAAAACAACTTGAGGACCTTAAGTTGTCCATGTCTAATCTAGATGTAGAACTGATCTCACAACCAATCAATGCAGTTACTAGAAAAGCAACCTGGAGTTTTATAAAGATCTGGGTTGAGGACCTTCAAGACCCACACATGTCATCAATGACACTAGTGGGCCTTGAAGATCCTCCTACTCATTATAGTTAACTGAACTCTGGGTTGAGCATGAGAAGGTGATTGAAGGCAGTGATTTCCTTCTTGTTTGCCACAATCGGGTAGGCGATCAATGCCAAAGGGCATGAGGAGGGGCTCTGATGCCCTTCCATGAGGTCTGAGCTGCAAAAAATGTCTGACACCCCCCAACCTGGTCCCACTGTAACTGGTAGTAAATAGTCCCCACATACATTGTCCACGCCAAGCATGGTTCCATAATCCCTACATACTCTGCGACTCTCAGTCTTGCTTCACTAGCAGACACAAATCCCCACAAACACTCTCTGGCCCCAAGCATGGATCCACTATTCACCTATGTTCCCAGAACCCCACATATACTGTCTGTTTCCCCCTGGTTCTACTGCCCCATGGTAATCTCAGATCACAACATATCTTATCCCACCGACTTAGCTCAACCAAAATTCCCCGTACATGTATGACCCCAAGCCTGGTTCCGCTGTCCCCTTATAGTTGCATATTCCCACATACACTATCTGCCCCCCATACTGGTTATACTGGTAGCCAGAAATCCCCACATACAATGTCTGGCCTCCCAGCCTGTTTCTGCTGCCCCCTGGTAGCCACAGACTCTCACCTACACTGTCTGACACATCAGCCTCATTTCATTGCCCCCACATACAATGTCTGGACTCCCAGCCTGGTTCCATTGGTAGTCAAAGAATCACACATAGACTGGGTTGACATTTTTCTCAGGCTGACTCTAAGAAATTCACTGTTGCTGAAATATTTTTAGTATCTTTGAAGTATAGAAAAGAATGTATTGTTTCCTATAGCACCACATTCTGGAAATATTTCTGTGCACTAGCCTAGAGGCAGAAAAGCAAGTGACCCCTGATGGTGCTATGGTATATTTTTTCTGCTGTTTTCAACTTCTGTAGTTGTTATAACTGCTTTAGTACAGGCAAGTCATAATTGGAAATTTGAATGAAAAATGCTAGATTGTTGGAGTAGATTTGTGCTCCTGGCATCTCTTATAGTATGTCAGTTCCTTCCAGTGAGGTTCCATATTTCATAATAATTACAGTAGGAAATTCCATGGTTTTTCAAAGCTATCTTTGAAGAGGTATAAATGTAAAATAATTATTGCTAATAAAAGTAGGGATGGGATATTTGTATGCTAATTACATGTATGACGCACATTGCCTGCCTGATATATGGAAGGTATTATAATTAACCATTATAAAAAGTGTCAGTTTTGATATACAGCATTTTTGTATCATTTTTGAAAATGTGCAACAAGTATGCGCCAGAAATTATTTATTTACAAATATTTACTTTGATACATCACATAAAGTTAACGTCCATGCATCATCAATGCTGAACATTTGCTTTCAATTAGCAAACTTTGATTACATATTCACCCACAATTTGCAGTTTACATGTAAACCAAAGCCTTAGAGAAATAAATTCCATAAAGTCAGCAAGACTTTTCATATGAAACTACAAGATGGTCTACCATAAATTAGAGATACCGGACATGAAGGATTTGTACTTTTTGGTTTTGCAGCTCTCTGGCCATAATTTTGTATTCCTGTGCAAAAATAAACAGCCCAAAAACAGCTCTACCCTTAGCACTACATGTGCTACATGTGTGTTTATCAATTAACATAAATGAACACACGCCTAACAATAAACCCCCGTATCTTAAAATGTGTTGCATACCCCTCTGACATGCAAAGGGTTAATTAGTACAGGATATCATATCCGCAGAGGCACACAGGGTTCTTTGTTGGAGGACTTCAGGTTCCAAAACACCTCCTGCGCAAGGCTTCTTAGGAAGAAAGGAGACCTTCAGTGGTAGGCGCTTGTCTATCAACAAAGAATCATGGATCTTATATATAAAAGCAAAGTGGAGTAATTCTAGAGCAAAGCAACTGCACTGTAGGACAAATAAATATTACCCACATTTCTAATTATTTAAATGAAACATTCTAACCTTTGAATGCTAGCAAGGTCTCCAACAAATTGCATAGCAATGCGTTGGAGACCTCTCTAAAATTCAAGGAATTAAAAGCCCCATTTAAATCAATGAAAATACTTATTTTCCCTATGTTGCAGTACATTTGTGACAGACACTGGGTACTGGATTGAAGTGATCAACTCAGAGATGCTTGAGTTTGTTGTTTGAAAGTGATGTCAGCAAGCATAGACAAGCTGTGGTATGATTGGAGCTAATAAAGTTGCTGACAACAAGGTAAGATATCTACCCCAGATGAGCTAGGTATAGATCAGGATGGGCTTAGCTAGGACTATTGGAAGATGGTCACTCTAGATGAATGCAGGGGAAGTAATCAAGTAGGATTCTAATTCAGACTGCCAAACAGGTTGAATCAAATAGGGAAACTGTTAGTTGTACAAAAACAGATTGACAAGAAAGGTTGTCCCAGAAATGTGGAAAGCTGAAATGAAGATGTGCCTTGAAGAAAACCAGCAGTAGACTCAAAAGGAAATGGCTTACTGCAGAGTAAGAGAAAGACACACAAAATGGAGAGGTGACACCTTTGAGACTGAGAGCACTCTGACACACCAAAATACATCAGGGAGAGCCAGGTGAGAGGAGAAGAAGCAAAGGTGCTAGAAAGATAACCAGAACCGAAGTCAGGACAGTTGAGGTCAAAACAGGAAAAGTTACAAGCCAGAGCAAGGTACCAAAGGAACAAGAGAAGAATAAGAGCCAGCAAGCAGGAAAATCAAGAAGCCAGTACACAGGATCTAAAGGGTACAAGCAAAGACCAAAAACCAGGAATCAAGCTGAGGACAGATGTACAGGTAAATATACATGAGAAGCTCAAACTTTCAGGTAGCTCAAACAAAGGGTGAACACCTGAGCACCAGATGAGGATAAAAAGGCCAGATAGCCAATAAGTGGTGAGGGTGGAGTGGTGACAGGTAATTGGAGATGTGAAAGCTTTTCTAGAATTGATCCACTTTACTTTTATAGTTAAGGCTCTATGTTTGCCTCCATCCACATGATATCCAGTACTAATTAAAAGTTCGTTTTGGAGAACCTGGTGCAGGGGCAATCAGATAGTTTTGGCCCTTAATAATGGATGTGGCCAGCAGAGCTGAGTTTCCTAAAATTTAGCATTGTAGAGGTCTTATATCCAAAAGAAAAGTGTAGAAATTCTGGGGGAAACCACATGCATCATGGAGAGGAATAAAAATGTTCATTGATTTCCATTTAATTAAGAGGGGCTTTTATACTCCGGGAGTGCTAGAGACATCACCAACACATTGCTGCACAATGCGTTTGCGTTCTTTCTATCATTTAAGGGGTTAAAAGGTTTTATACTTTCTCAGTGGTGCAGTTAGTTTGCCCCAGAATCACTTTGCTTTAATTTTGAAGGCTGACTAATTTGCCTAATGGGAAATCTAGCTATGATTACAAGTAGTCTGACCAGCACCTCCTCCTCACAGTGGATGCTTTTTTTCAACTCATTTATTACAATACTAGTTGAAGAGCCTGTGTACACGGGCCACAGGGCCAGCCGGTCGCGGAGCAGTCATGCACAGTAGACACTGCCCGCACCGCTGCTGATACGGAGCGGGGCACTCCGAATTCAGACCGGGGGTCTCTCTGCACACATGAAGGTGCACAGAGAGGACTCCGGTCTGACTTTGGAGTGCCCCGTTCCGTATCAGCCGCATCACGGGCAGCCTGTACTGCGCATGACTGCGTCTTTACAAACTTTTTAGCGAATTATTATATAGGATATGAGGAGCATAGGCCCATATTTATAAAAGCAAACTCGAGTTATTCTGGATTAAACCAACTGCACCATAGGGTAAACAAAAAAAAATCCTAAATTACCATGACTTGAATAGTGCTTTTTAACCCTTTGAATGCTAGAGAGGTTTCAAATGCATTGTGAAGCAGTGCACTGGAGACATTTATAGCATTCAAGGGGTTAAAAGCCAAATTTAATTTAACAGGAATTTTTATTTGTCCCCTATGGTGCAATTGGTTTACTCCAGAACAACTCCGCTTTGCTTTTATAAATATGAGCCATAGAGAAAGAGATGGAAAAAAGAAAATGGAGAGGAGATAGGGAAAAGACATGTATAGTTCACAATATCTCTTTTTTTAATGCAGTACTGGGTCAAATATATGGGCTATTGCTGCTCCATCATTAAAAAAATAATTAGAAAATCCTTTAAAGGGCTAGTAATACTTTGTTATAAAAATCTCTAAAATTGTAGATATTAATAATAGAAGTAGAATAAGCTACTTCCCATGTCTAAAAACTTCATAATTTTTGTGTTTGTAGCATTAGACTTCCCCCCTCCCTTCCCTTTCTCATACGTCAATGCTCTAGCTGACAGCTGCAGAATCCAGTCATTTGACCAGATGAGGCTCTTCAGCAGAGCTGAAAACACGACGTTTATGAAGAAATACTTCATTGGAACAGTCTACAAAGTGTGCCTAGTTTGCAAGAACACTTTGTAGACCGTTCCAATGAAGTATTTCTTCATAAATGTCATGATTTCTGCTCTACTGAAGAGCCTCCGTCTGGTCAAATGACCGTATTCTGCAGCTGTCAGCTAGAGCACTGATGTATGAAAAAGGAGAGGGAGGGGCGAAGTTTAAATGCTACAAACACAAAAACTATGACGTTTTGAGCGGGAAGTAGCTTATTCTAATTCTATTATTAATATCTACGGTTTGAGATTTTTATAACAAAGTATTACTATCCCTTTAAAAACTCACAAGCAATTATAATTGTCAAGTAGTGTTTTGTGTCTTTCACAGTGTTTACAGTCACATTCTTTCCTACTGGATTTAATAAGCAAGCAAACATTTGTTATCAGTGTTTACACTTGTGCATAGAGTGAACACTGGATGGATATTTACTTATTAAATTTTTTTAAAATTATGTTTATAATAATAAAATACTTTGAGGGCATCAATTTTTGATCACGTAAATGACCTACAGCACACCAATCCTGTTTACAATGAGTAAAACTATAACTTGCTGTGGGTTTGGTTAGGTTACTAATCATGTAACTTCCACAGTAGCCTAGCAAGATAGACCACGCAAATAAGAGGGAATAAAATTTAAATTTGCACCAGCTTTGCTCTTTTAGCCAAGTAGTTTGTGTGAGTGAATGTGTTGTATGTAAGACTGATAGTAGGGTTGCCACCCAAACGGTATTTTATCGGCAGGCCAGTAAAAAATTGGCTTCTGTCCAATGTTAAGTCTATGGAAGGAATGCTATGGCCAGTATTTTTTTGAAGAAAAGTGGCAACTCTAACTGATAGAGGCAAATGTAAATAGGGCTAAAATACAAAAATAATAAAAGGGTTTGAGATACATGATATAGTATTGCTCTGGTATTCAGGCTTAGATAGTACAATAAAAGAAAATCCAGTGAATGATGAATTACAGTTGCAAAGTATAGGTAAATATTCATTCAGTGCTCACGTTATACAAAAACAAGTGTGAATACAGATAAAAGGAAATCTTTGAATGTTTTTATTGAATCCAACAGGAAATGAAGTGAATATAAGAACAAAGAAACACTAAAAACACACTACTAGAGAATTTTGTTTATGGTGATTATTTTTCCAAAAGATATAAAGAATTTTCTTTAGCAATAGTCCATATAGTTGGGCCCAGTAGTGTCCAATATGTAAATATAATCCTATATAATAAAGCTCTAGAATGTTTGTCTGATGCAGTCATGCGCAATAGACACTGCCTGAACGCACAGAATGCTGGGAACATTCTGTGCATTCGGACAGTCGCTACAGTACATGACTGCATCACGTGAGGAGGCGGCAGTATGCAGAGCAGGACCGGCCTCTCAACCCTCTGAGTGCCAGAAGGGTACGCAACGCATTGCAAAGCAATGCATTGCATACCCCTCTGGCAATCAAAGGGTTATCATCACCCAGACCTTGGCCCATGTACACGGGCTTTTCCACTTTGTTGTGATAAAAAACAAACTGCCTATTTTCAACAGATCAGTAGAAAAATAGGCACTGTGAGGAAGAGATCTATGTGCTGCTCAGACTTCCTGTAATCATAGCTGAATTTCCCATTGGACAATTCGGAAGTCTCCAAGTAACTTATGTTCAAAAGAAAAGTGAAGTAATTCTGGGGCAAGTTAACTGCATCATAAGGAGTGATTAACCTTTTGAGTGCCAGAGGGGTGTGCAACGCATTGCAAAGCAATATGTTGCAGACCCCTCTGGCATTCAAAGGGTTAAAAAAATAACCATTTGATTGCTAGAGAGGTCTAAAACTCACTGTGAATAAATGTGTTTGAGAGCTCTCTAACATTCAGTTGGTTAAAAACTCTCTCCTATGGTGAATTTTTCTTGCCCAGGAATTTTGTACACTTTTCTTATGAAAATAAGGTCCCTAGAATACTAAAAGAAACCACATAAAACAAACTAACTAATAATTTTATATTTTGTGTGTTTTATATTTCATCTCATAAAAGGATTTTTAATAAAATAAAGTAGTAAAAGCCCATATAGATGGACCCAGAAATGTGCAGTCTATTCATATAATTCAGTTGTGTTAAGTCCATAAATAATGATGATTTGCTAGCAATGGTTAACATTAAACTAGAAAAATAATGATTGTGTTAGTATTTGTATTTTATATTCTTTTCTTTCTTAAAAACCTTAAATAGTGAGGAAGACATACAATTGTTTTTGATTCCCAACTACCTCAAATGTTTCACTGTCACTTTAAAACAAATATGTGATTTTGGAAAAAGCTTTCACAATCACCAATATTTATGCTAGGCATTTTTAATTTTAAAATAATTTGAAATGTTTATCTTTATTTATGTTTCATTTTATGCAAACTAGATAGTGCTGATTGGTATGCCTTCCAGATACTAACATTCCAAACTGCTCTCGGTGCTCTTTGCAGGATGGTAGTAGATCATTTGCATAATCAGACCAACTGACAATCATGTAAATCCTGTCAAGATGGATGCTGCAACTAAGGTGAGAATGTGAACAGGCAAAAGTTCTACTTTAACTTAGTAATTGTACTTGTATTTCAAGCTGTCATTTTGCTGTTGTGACTGCTCCATTTGGGTTGATCTTACAGCAAAAATAAAATCCTGTATATTTATTATTTCCAAAACAGGTATACAAAATGCTTTCCTATATGACAAAACACATTTGTAGACTGACTTCTGGTTTACAACACATGGGATTTATACAAATATTTGTCACAAAGAGAGAATGTTGAAACACAGGAATGTTATGCAAATATAAGGTTAAAGAAAGCATCTGATGTATCAGGGAAAATAGTCTATTCACTCTATAGTTTTTTTAAGAAGTGCATGACTTTTGCGTACCCCACATAAACCTTTATAACATATTTCTGCTTGTAAACCTAACATATTTCTGAACTCAAACAAATAACCATTTTGTGAGAAAAAAATGTTGTCTGTGGTTTGTATACCTGTCTTCATGGATATCAAACAGGCCAGGCTGTAAGGTTTTTCCTTTTTTAGCATAGATAAGATTATCAAAACACTTTGAGATTCAGATAAATTTACTTTGCTCTAGCAACATAACATAACTAGTGTTAAAAAAATTGTATATATATATATATATATATATATACAGATGCACAAAGTATATATTATATATATATATATTTTTTTTTTTTTTTGTATCTGTGCAATCCTACTCATCTGTATAGCTGAAAGGACTAGGTCTGACACTGGAAGTTTCAGCTTTTGCAGGAGGTCAAACAAGAAGCTAAGGTAGACCTGTACACAGAGGCTGTAAAGGATGTATACTAGTAAGAATAGTGGCACATAACTAGAAAACGACTGAACTGAACATTTTTGATGAAAAAATCTATATTGTAGGGTGTTTCCTGTTCAGTAAAATAAGAGTACTCACGCTTCTAATAGATGCATATTTCCATAGTTATTACCATTTAAACCTGTGTTTTTTTACATTAGCAGTGCCCTGTAGTGGTCAAATTCCAAATAATTATTCCGTTGGATTAGAGAAGAAAGTCAGTAACTTATAGTTCTCCAAAGAATGTGATAGAAACTGCGGAGATACTTCCTGTCAGAACAATCAGGAAGTAAACACAGTAAATTCACTTCCTGGCTATTTGAACTGTTATAAAGTTTGAATAAAACAACTGACAGTGGTGGGAGTGACCTTGTTTTACTCACTGGGAAAAGCTTTATAACATATAGGTTTTCATAAAAAAGTGTACTGCTCCTTTAATGTTAGATGTTCTTTAAAGTCCAGGCCTGTTAGTGCTACATGAGGATGTTTTGGAGTCACCAGTGTAGTTCATCAAAAATATTCATCATACCAAGGGCTAATTAAAGAAATTATTTTTGATCCAAAAGAATTGCATCAGATTAATGTTTTCTTTCCAGCTTTGAGGTTAAGAGGCATGAATAAATAAAACCCTAAGAGTTTTCATTTCCACTAGTATGCATATTTTATTGTATTTATGAAAAGGCATATTTTTAATTTATATAGATTAAATACTTTAATTCAGTTAAAACTTCTTATAGTACAACAAATTTATTAAATTACAAATCATACAAATGGTCAAAGGTAAAGTACATTTAAGCAACACTTCAGCTCAGCCACTGAAAATGTTTATCTAAGCTACTGAAAGATAGAAAAAACTTAAGTGGCTTGATCCTTCATACTTATAGAATAAACAAAATGAGTTTCAGGCTTATCTAATGTAAGGGATTTCTTGACCTTAGAACTCTGCTTATATAACTGCTCTGTGATTACCTACAGGAATCTTCTCCTTGAGTTATGAGTCTTAATATTTTGTAAGACATGCATCAAATTACCACTTCCACCACAAGATTCAGCACTGTTCTCAAATAACTTTGTATCAAATAGGTTAGTGATGAGGACATTTCAAGGACGTGTGAAAGATAACTACAGCACCTTAGTGTCCTCATCCTCAAGAAATCCTGTCAAACTGGAAATGTTTTATATCAAGTTTGGAAACACATATGTTGGTATAAAAATCAGTTCAAAGAACTCTAATGTCAAAATTCAGCATGCTATAATCTCATGCATCTCATGTACCACATTATAATATCCACAAAGATAAAAAAGTCCATATAGTTAAACATTTAAGAAATGTAATATTTACTGTATAGTTTTAACAGGTTGGTAAAAAGCAAATTTGCTTTTACTGATTAATCTCTTTTATGTCTTAATGCCATCCAACCTACTAACCAGGAAGCAGATACTACAAAGGAAATTGTTTCATCCAGCCTCCTGGATAACAGCACATGCAATACCATGCATCTTAACACCTTGAAGACCAGAGAAATGAGCAACATATTTTGGAGTAATGATTTACACACCTCTCTGATCCTCAAAGGGTTAAAAAAACCTGCCCCTTAAAAATGAAACTGGAAATCTATACATGTAAGTGCACTGTAATCCAAGCTAATGTATGTCAAAATTATTTGTTTGTTAAGTGAGGCCTACAATCTACTCTCAAATGTACCAGTGCAACCCATTTTCTACACTTAAGCATTAGCTTAACATTTCTGCATCTACCTGGCCAGAGCACACAACTCCAATGTAAGCCTCTAACAAGAACAAGACAGTATGCCAACTCATAGCATATCTGATTTATGTAAAACAGGCACAATGTCCTGCCTTTAGCACAAGCAAATAAAAGTGGCCTTTTGGTGTAAATCGATTAGTACATAGGAGTATGGAAGGTGCACCTCTATTAGAGGGGAAGCAGATTTGTACATTTGCTTCTTTGAGTGTCAAAGTGCTGCCTAACTCCTTGCAAAGTAATTTTTGGACACATTTCTGGCACTCAAAGGGTTATTATAATCCATGGAAGTATATATGCATGCTTTATGCAGGTCTATTTACCCCGAATCATAGTCAAGCTTGATAGGTATCTTAGGAGTGCAATATTTTCTGCAAACTATCAGAGACAAGTGATTTTTTATAATAGAAGAGGTGTGACTCCCAGTCTCAGTAAATAAACTACCTTGACAATTGTCATTCATTACAAGCAGCAAAAAACAAAGGTGCTTATTCTTTAGAGTAGCATTTCTCAACTACTGTCCTCCATTACTTCAAAGTGGGCCTGTCAGCCTAAGATAATTACAAATTTGTCATTATGAGTAATATAACTAGTTTTTGATAAATATTTGTTAGTGGCACAGTGTGGCACTTCATGCTAATAAGCTTCTCTGATGAGATGAATCAACATACTGGAGACATTTTTAATAGCATGGCAAGAGATGAATTTGGCCTGGAAAGGAATACTTAGCACACTGCCTTACTTTGCCACCAAAATATAAAATTATATACTCAAACAGGTCAAATATAACATGAATTTAATCAGTTTGATTCCAGGTGCTTCTCAATTTACAGTTGAAAACTGTAGTGATTGGGAGACAGTAAATGTAAGACTCCTCAGGCGCAACACATCTGCTGCATTTATTCATAAGCTATAAAATCCTGCCCCTCATCTATGCTAGTCTACAAATGTTTTTATTGCATACGTCTCCTCCACGTCTCCTTCAGTACAAGCCTCGAACATGAAGAAGCCCAACACCAACATTACAGTATTCACTAGAAAAGAGCCCTAGTTTCTCTGCACCTAGTAAGCACGTGGCATAAAACAAAAAGTGGAATGGAACACTCTAATGGCTATGTTTTTCTAATAACATCCCATAAAATAAGTATTTAAGTAATATATTGTGTGCCATATGGAGAAAAAAAAGTTTGGGCAATTCTGGAGGAAATCAGCTGCACCATAAAGAGTACATACAAATTCCCATTGGTTTAACCCTAGGTGTGCCAGAGGGGTACACAACACATTGCGTACCTCCCTGGCATTCAAAGGGTTAATTTGTACTTTTTACACTTTGAATGCTAGAGAGAGGTTGCTAAAGTGAGAGAGAAAGCTCACAGTGCCAACTCACCATAACATATCCATATAATAAATACAATTTTAATGTGGATGTACATATATAGACAGCAGCAAGAAATGAGAGGGTTCTCCAGTCCCCCAAACATCAGGCCTAAATCCAAAGTGCAAACAGACCAACAGAAAAACAAACGTGCGCTCCTCTAAATGAAATTAAATGTTTGCTCTGTAATGTGCATATGTAATATTTCTTAGTAAATAAGTGATATTTTCGTTTTCACAAATTGTCCAAGTCATGTGCAAGTTTGCCACCGCGCCAAGTTATCTCACTTGAGGCAAGTCCTACTCTAATACATCTAAGAAACCTATCTAAATTTAAAATTCCCTGATGAGATGTTATAAGAAACGTGTTGGAGGGGGACCCTTTCAATACAATCTTTGCAATGCTTGTGAGTCCCAGTGGGACCCACAAGCACACAACCAGATGTGGAATCTGGTCCCGAGACCAGACAGCACACAGCAAGGGACAATCTTCTTACTGTGAGCATAAGGAAAAACCAGCCCCCCTTGAAGGTATTTCAGGTTTTTCCTTATGCTCACTGAAGATTGTCCCTATCTCAGATCCATCTGGACAGTCTTGCTGCACTGAGGTGAACAGTGTTACATCAGTAAAAGTGATGGGAAGGGGATACTTTATCATTCAACTACTCTTGAACTACAACTTGGACAGTATTGAAATAACACTCTCCAAGGCGCAAATACTATGAAGATTAATTGGAGCTGCTTTTCTTGTGAAACATTACTATCCCTTTAAGTTTATAAAATAGACATACTATAGTGTAAAATATCCTGACGTATAAATAGAAAGCTTCATGTGCAAAGGTGATAAAGAAATACAGCGGCACTTAAATAATTGCAATGATTGGCTGTGAACTGTGTATTATGCACAACTGTGCAGACTATATAGAAGTAGATTTCCTGCATTATCCTTTTGAGCGCCAGAGGGGTCCCCATTGCACTGGCATTCAAAGGGTTAAAGGAAAAAAAATATTTGCATAACAAACAGTATTTTCGAGAACTAGTGGAGCCAAATCTTCCCTAGATTGATTTCAGATCTGCTTGGCAGCTAAGTAAATGTGCCAGAAGATTGCCTGAGATTTCCAGGTTCATTTCTCTCTGTTCAGTATCAGTTTTTACTGTCTTACAGATTTAGTTTCAAAAGAATGCACTGAATAAGAAAACAGTTCATGGTGCATAATGTAAGCTTTCAGCACCTCTAACATTCAGCACATAAGCCAAATCCGTGTTTACACTAAGAACCTCAACGATGAAAACTTGAGAGAAATCCACACAAAACTAAGTAAGTGAAGTTAATAGCACTTGACATTCACCTATAGTAAGTATAATAATGGCCTAAAGATTAATTACTGTAAAACAGGATATGTCCCTTAGTAGTTTTTTGAATTATCTATTTTGCCTTGTATTAAAAACACATTTTCGGGATATGTAAAAAGACAAAAGTAGAACAATTTTGAGGTAAAACAACAGCACTGTTTGATTCAAATGTGGGCTTTTAACCCCTTCGATGCTACAGAAGTCATCAATTTATGCGAGATCTCTCTAGCATCCAATAGACATACTTGGGAACTTCTGGTTATAGACTCTCCAAAGAGGGGAGTCCTGTGGTGCCAGTGAGGGAGATGAAAGACGCAAATCGCATAAAAAGGACGGGGCTTAATCATGAGTGGGGGCGGGACAAACAAAAAAGAAAGTAGTAATAGGCTGGGGAAGAAGGCGAAGCGGCTGGGGAGTGGGAGGAACACATCAGAAATGCACAGATCTCCCACCATCCAGAGGATAAGCATCTGCCCCGGAGACCTGGTAATTAGTTGCACAAAAAGGAGTCTCCAGGGCAAATCCGGAGAGTTCCCACCTATGCCAATAGATTCATCTTATAGAAAGTTTAGAAATAAAGTCAGTGTACTTATACAATTCCATATTAAAATAGGAACTGGGACCATTGTTAATGCTAACCCTACTTAATGCCAATTTACTAAGCCACTTAAGCTGAAAAATGTCCTCTGCATGACACCTGCCCCAAAGGGAGAACAGTGGGGAAGTGTATGAGTGTTTCAGGGTTTGCCTTGTTTAACACTATGTACTAATAAGGATCAGAGGAAACTGATGCATTAGTGCTCATTAAGAAACATTCCCATTTATTAATATGTGGCTTTTAACCCAGTGATTCGCAATGCCTTGGAGACCATTCTAGCATTCTCATAATCTATGATCAATTGTATTTTTCATTCCCCTCTCTGGTGCAGAATTGCTCATCTTTAGCATGATAATAAGGCCAGATGTACTAACAAACAGGGGTGCGATTGTGGAACAAAACACGTGCACCATAGGTAACAAATAAAAATGGCTATTAATGTGGGCATTTAACCCCTTGAAATATAGACAGGAATTGTTTTGCAATGCATTAGAGACCTCTCTACTAGCATTCATGGGGGATAGAAGCTAACATTAAATAATATGATTTTTTTATTATTTATTTTCTATGTTGCACTTGGTTTGTACAAGAATTGTACCACTTATATTTACTACATCAGCACTAGTGACATTACAGAACTTATCAACATGTAGAGTTCTTCAACATCCACATTCCTACAGAGAATAAAGTGACCAGAATGTAGAACCCATAGGCATGTAAAATGATCTACTATGACCTGCACCCACATGCAATTCTGTACCTTCCATTTGTGCTCTTTACAGCCTACAGTTCTCTGTCTTACACTGACATTCCCCTCCCCTCGCTACACACTGTAGTTAAAAGGATAGTAATGTTTCACAATAAAAGCAGCTCCAATTAATCTTCATAGTATCATGGAGAGTGATATTTCAATACTGTCAGAGTTGTAGTTCAAGAGTAATTGAATGATAAAGTATCCCACTCCTGCCCCTTTTACCGATGTAACATTGCTCACCTCAGAGCAGCAAGACTGTCCAGATGGATCGCAAAGAGGGACAATCTTTAGTGAGCATAAGGAAAAACCTGTCAAGGGGGCAGGGTTTTCCTTATGCTCACAGTAAGAAGATTGTCCCTTGTTGTGAGCTGTCTGGTCAAGGGACCAGATTCCACATCTGAGGGAAGGTGGCCTACAATAGGTAAGGGCCGGAAGGGGGAAACATTATCATGCAATTACTCTTGAACTACAATGCTGACAGTACTGAAATAACACTCTCCATGGCCCAAATACTATGAAGATTAATTGGAGCTCCTATTACTATCCATTTAAATGACTACCTTAATGATCTGCCTGTGGATCATTCCAGCAGCCTATAAATTATTCTGAGTTTCAGGACCTGTGAATCCCAGGAAAGAAGCCAGAAGAATGGACACGTGACAGCCCTAGACCAAGGTAAGGAATGTGGGGAAAGAGGGTAGGCACCAGGGCATTTAAAAAAGTGTCACTATATGGAGTGCAGGGGGCGCATGTTTCCCATGGGCTGCATGTTTGACATGCCCGCTGTAGTACACACCAGGTAGTGAAGGAGCAAGAGTAGTAAGACAACATTCCAGCACAGAAACTTAGTTATGTCATTGTATTTCTACATTTCCCCCATTGTGCAGGTTTTTCCCCTGAACTGCTCTTCTTTTCTTTATTAGTTATTGATTTTTCATTTATTAAATAATGCAAAATATGTATACAATACTAGATTTGATAAATATAATACCAAGAGTTATATAATCCAAGACAAAAGTGGAACGTTTGTTCCAAACTAATGTACACCATCTGCAAAATAATTTTCTCCATGTAATGAAGTTGTAGTATTAAACCCAATGATGATTCTACCTTCTCTTTATGCACATGTTCATGAGATTCAAAAATGACAGCTTGATTGAAGCAATGCACTTTCTGAATATGTTTTTTTTTTCTTTGATCAATTGTGTTTTGATGAAGAATTAAATTAACCTCCCATATGGTAGATTTTACATATCAAAGCAAAATAATGTACAAATGATGCAATATGGTACTTATTACTTATGTGCATTAAGCAGGAAACAATCATTGTGTGTGTTTCAGCTGCAACATTAGGATCTCAGGGGTCTGGAAAAAGAAACTATGTTTAAAGGAAATGTATACAAAGACAAGTAGGGCTCCAGTCAGAAGGGTGAATATGTGATGTCTTGACGTCCCATAAATGAAGCATTCTGAAACTTTCTGGTGACTAGTGATGGGGCTACTATACAGATGATTCAGACAACTAATTTAATATTTGTGATACTCATTGCAGTAATCCAGTTCCTGGTTAGTCCATGTGGTCATCAGACATGCATATATGTCTGTTCACATGGGCTGGCCCACTTACCCTTCAGAGCACACTTTCCCCAGCGATCAGCTCTGAGGAGGACAGCAAAGGACTAGCAGGTAGATGACACAGTTGATTTGAGCTTTATAGTGGCTCCAATGGGGACATGGTCTAAGGGTGAGTTTTTAAAAGTGTTTATTTTGCAATTAAGATATTAGCATACAAAAATCAATTACGAAAGGAAAAAAACAGAGGAAAAAAGGGGGAGGGAGAGGGTATGACATTTAAACTTAGAGGACGAGTGGGGCACATGTTGCTGGATTTAGCCAAAATTCTATAAAACTTTTATGGCCATCCACTGTGAATTTAGGGTGATTTATAGAATATAAAAGTAATTAATTAGTTGCAACCAATGGTTAAATGTGGAAATCTGAGGAAGCTTAGGACAATGGCTATAAGTGCATAGAAGAGAACTGTCCAAATCTCCTGGCTGAAACAGAAATTACCTTCTATACCAGACACATAATAGTGATCTTGGGATGCCGAATAACAGGGAATTGGAAGTGTTATTCAAGGAATTGAATGACATCAGTCTAGAAAGACAATTACTTAGAACACGCCCATATCATGTGAATAAGAGAACCGTCCTGAAACCTGCAATGAGTGCACAGAGGACATTTTGTGGATGTGGGAGGGGTGTGAGGTAAACTCAGAACAGAATACATATGTAAGATTATCAATTTATCATGGGATAAAACTAAAGTTCTAGGGACTAAATGAATCTAGTACGCCAAGCTTCCTCAGTAAGATCAGGAACATCCAATTGCCAGAAGACCTCATTCTCTACAGGTATGAAGTAATAGGCAGAAAGTGGAGATAGGACTGGAAACCTTGGAGTAGCACACCAAACGTACCGCAGTCCACAGAAAAGACAGAGGCAGAGCAAGTGAGAGAGCCAAACTGGGCTATGAAGGCCCCTTTAATTTGTAGATAAAGCAATCACAAGAAATGTTATGTGAGCTGAGCCCTGGCGCTCATAAGAATGGTGATGTAAGGGTGGAGGTCCTTCGTAATACCAGATTAGAAAGAACTTCTAAGGAACCAACAATAGCAGACTCCAGAACTGTGGAAGAATTATCTGTTTGGGGAAGAATCTACCAAATATTAAAAGTAAAAGTTAGGAAGTGCCAAACCTCCCAAATGTATAGGACGCTTTTATGAGGACAATGAAAACCATTAATATTGGATCCCCCAAATAACAGATGAAGTAACATAATACAGCTATTTGATAATCAGCCTGAGGATGCAGACTGAGGAACAATAAAAATAAATTAGGGGGGAAATTACATTTTAAAAGGATTAACCCATTGTTGAGAGTGGGAGGGAAGCCTAGGGCCTAACCCTAGCAGAGACAAAAGTAATTAGTGGAGATACATTATTAGCAATGTAGCCAGACACCACAGAGAAACATGGACACCCACATACTTAAATAACATGTTCCACATCAATTGTGTTTCACAACCAGAGGCAGAAGGATCAGTTCTATAAATGGGAAAGAAGACAGAGTTAGATTTATCAATCATCATCCAAGAGTAAATTCAAACTAATATTATCCTACCTCTGTATAAATCCTTGGTTAGGCCTCAACTATGGAGTACAATTTTGGGCATCAGTTCTTAAAAAAGACATTGTTTAACTGTAAAAGGTGCAGAGACATGCAACAAAACTGATAAAGGGATTGAAAGATCTGAGTTATAAAGAGAGGTTAGCCAAATTGGGTTTGTTTACATTAGAGAAGAGACATTGAAGGGGTGATATGATTACCATTTACAAATACATTCAAGGTCAATACAAAGAACTATCCAATGATTTATTTAAGCAAAGAGCTGACCTAAGAACAAGAGGTCATCCATTAAGACTAGAAGAAAGGTGCATTCGACTAAAAAAAAGGCAGGGATTATTTACAGTAAGGTCGGTAAAGCTATGGAATTATTTGCCTTGGGATGTTGTGCTTGCTGATAATGCAGTTGCTTTCAAAAAAGCAATGGATGCCTATCTATCACAGAACAATATTGAAAAGTATGACAGATGGCTTCAAAACAGATAGGATGTTGATCCGGGGAACTATCTGACTGCCATTTGGAATCCGGAAGGAATGTTTGTTTTTATTCCACTTGGGGCTAGATTGGAAATGGCTCCAGCGGGATTCTTTTTTCCGTCCTCTGGATCAATAGGGGTACTTTTGGCATGGGCTGGACTCGATGGACGCATGTCTTTTTTCAGCCTCATCAACTATGTTACTAGGTTTATAAAGTCCAAGTCTTCGACAGAAAGACACCTGGATTAGATACATAAAGTAACATATCATTAGCATATAAGGAGACATGCTCCTCCAGGCTATCAATTTTCAAAGCCTCAGTTTGATCATATTCTCTAAGTATACTTGCCAGAGGCTCAAATGCCAAGTCAAAGAGAAAGGGGAGTGTGGACATCTCTGCCTAGTACCCCTCAATAATGGAAAAGAATAGAAATGTCAGTGCTTGATTTAACACTTGACCTAGGTGTGTGATAAAACAAATACAGCCAATGAAAATGGAACCAAAGTCAAACTTCTCCATAACTTAATGGCATTAAAGACCTTGGCTGCATCCAGTGAGACTACCACCTCCATCCCAATATTATAATGTTGAAATATTGGCAAAAAGTCAACTGTTGTCTTACCAAGCATGAAGCCACTCAGGTAAGGGTGGACAATAATACAAATAGCTTTCCCCAGAAGCAGAACAAGGATTTTGGAAAGGAGTTTCTGGTTGACATTCAAAAGAGATATAGGATAGTAGGACTCACAATCATCAGGGTCTTTATCTGGTTTGGGAAAGAGGACTATAAAGGCATAATATATGGAACCAGGCAGGAGTGGCACCAAGATATACTTGAAGTAGGTTATAGGAAAGGTTCTCTATATTATGTGTATATTACTTAGCTGGTAATTCATCTGAGTTTTACCATATAGGAATACTTGTTATTGCTAATTTGACCTCCTTCAGGTTAAAGTCAGCCTCCAAAGCCTCACTGTCTGTTTCGGGTATTGGATAAGATATTGGCTAAGACTGACATGAGTCATTTACTTTAGATTGATAGACATCTAAAAAAAAATCTGCCACAATTAATACCAATTAGGATAGTAGAAGCTGGAGGGGCGGATGATCTAGTGATCGGCACTGTGCACACACACTGTGTTCCAGACTTATGCTACTCCTGTCATTAATCCTGAGTGTGTGTGTGTGTGTGTGTGTGTGTGTGTGTGTGTGTTAATTTTGTTTTTAAAAAAGTCCAGTTGTAGTTACTGTTCAAGTTTCAATGCGCACAAATAGGAAGTGTGAACACACATTGTTTCATCCAGACTCAACAGCTATTTGCATCAACTACCCTTGTTATTCCTGACCCTGAGTGTGTTCAATAAAAAAAACTGAAAAAAAGAAAAAAGAAAAATTAAATAAAACAAAACTTAAAACTGTTAAATATTTTGTTAACAAATTTTCTAGTATTTGAAATGTCTGGGAGTGCTTCCACTTGTCGTGGCGTTGCCAGAGGCAACAAGAGCCCATCAACAAGCAGACAGAAAAAAACACTACTATTACATCATCAGATCCCTCTAAACTGAATATTTCTTCCTTTGCAATACTATCAGCCATGTGCAACATCAGTGAACACCCACCAAAATAAGGTGCAATTTATCCAAGGCCATAAGAAGGGGACACATATTGGTGCTTTGGTTGAATCAAAGAAGAAGCAAAACATTGCTTGTATATGTAGACTATTCCATAGTCATGCTCAGCCACAGAAAACCAGAACACTACCACAGTCAATGCCACCACCACCACTGCCAGTGCCACCAGAGCCACTACTACCACCCCCAGTGTTATCACTGCCACCGGCATTGACACAACCAAGAGGGATAGGCAAAATCTTTCATCTAAAAGCAAAAAAGGTGGAAAACATCATGTGTGCCTTCAGTAGGAATACCCAGTGGAAAGCCTAAAATTCCTATTTCCCACCAGTTTTCCTCCTAGAGTTGAAATTTCAGGAAAACATTCATAAAACCATGTAAATAGATGAATTTTCCACCTTTTTTTTTTTTTTTAATATTCCCTCACAATTTTTCTCTCCTCACATTTAGTATAAAAGGGTGTCACAGGAAAGCTGTGTTGTCAGTGTCTGCTAGGAAGAGGAGAGATGCAGATTTGTGGCAGCCCAACCTTTTCATAGCTATAGGGAGAGTGCAGGGGTTGTTTAAGTATTGCTTTGGTTGTGCTTAGATGGCACTTAGGTGCTGCCTAGGTGCTGCTTAGGTGATTCCTAGGTGCTGCTCACTGGTGCTGCTTATTGGTTCTGCATACTAGGCTATGTTAAGTCACTCACATGACATTGATTTTTAAATCACACAAGACAAACAAAAAACATTTTTTGCTATAGTTTTTTTGAAACTGTAAGCCAGTAACGGCCAAAAGCACCGTGGCTCTATAAAGGCTCAGGGTAAATGAAAGACAAAGCGGGGAACCACTACCCAGATAACAAGGAAAAACAAGTGAAAAGCCAGACAAGTAATCACAAAAAAGCAAAGAAAAAGGGGCAGAACATGACAGTGTATGGATGAGAAGAAGCCAGAATCTTTGGTATCGAATGATACCAACAGCATTGAAAATGATGATGGTTTAGAATATGTTCCTCTGCACAGGCGGTCCTCCACAACTGCTTGTTCACAAAATAAGGAACTGCAAACTATCGATGACAATAATGTACAGCCACAATTATCTGGTATTTCTGAAAGCTACAAGGTACATGATAATGTGTGTGGACAGATAACGTTCCAACACAGACCAAAGTCCCACAAACCTACAATTACTGAGGGCTTTCAAAGGACTCAAAAATTCCACAAAAGTCATCTAAAAGTATGTCAGTGGAATAGCTAACTTGCCTGTGAAAAAAGAAAAGAAGTCATATTAAATGATGTGGCACAAACATAACCCTGACATCTGTGCATAGTCTAACCCCTTAAGTGCCAGAGGGGTATGCAACACAGAGCAATATGTTGCGTACCTCTCTGGCACCCAAAAGGGTAGACAATGCACAGATGTCAGGATTACATAGAAAATGGATGCAATGCACTGGACTTTCCAGTGGCACTCACGGGGGTTCTTTTTTTTTTTTAATATATATATATATATAGATATATATATATATATATATATGTTCAGACCTCGTGGGGAGGACAGCAGGACCCCTCTTGATGCCCAACCCAGTTATTGATCTCACAGCCGGAAGATCAATATGGCAACGCAGGAGAGCAAGCAGCTCTCCTGTACTTCTCTCCTAGGCCCAGGTAGGAGTGAATAGGACTGGGTAAAGTTTTCCAACATCACCAGTAACCATGTCACCAATGTCGTTAGGAGGCTTCCCCCGAACCCGCCCCACTCCTACCCCTAAGTACGGGTAAGAGAGAAGGGAAAGGAGAAGCTGTGCTACTCCTTCTTACTCATCTCCCAGCATGATCTGCTGGGAGATCAATAACTGGATGGGCATCAAGAGAGATCCTGATGCCCCCAAATCAGTGGCAGGCTTTTTTTTTTTTTTTTAATGCGCCCACTGCATGCCGGCTTATGCAGTGATTGTATTTAGCTCATGCTTTGTACAAGCTTGGCACAGCAGGAACTGCTGTCCAAAATCGTACAATGTATCCACTTGGCACTCTAGGGGTTAAGTGCTTTGGTTGTATTGATATGGGGCTTAAACTTTTTTTTTCTTTCAATTGATGCGTCGGCTGTTTTGAGATCCAGTAAGGGACTCTACTCCCAAAACACCTGGGCGCAGATTTTCCCACAATAAACTTGGTCCCTTAATGGATCTTAGGGCCTAATGCAGGCAATTGAATTGCATCTTGCGACTTTTTGTTTCTATTTGAACGGATGAAAACACTGCTAATTTTATCACCCAACTATTTTTTTCATCAGCATTTTGGTATAGAACAAGTAATTGAATAGATTACTGTGCTTTGAAGAAATGTCATTGGCTGTTTTTTGTCAAGTCGGATCAAACTGAATCAAGGCCATGGAGTGCACTGACAGCACACTGGTGGCAACCCAAACTGTTGAAGGATGGTGCTACTGCTGCATGCACATCATGTGACAGGAGGGGTGAAAATTGATGATGAGTTCAGCTGAGGTATCATTCTTTTCTTTTCCATGCTGAGGTTATGGATGAGGAGCACACATTACCTCACACTTTGGCAGCTCTTAGGAAGATGGAAACAGAGTGGGTTGGGCGGCAGGAGGGCACGTTGTTGGAGATGGAATTACTGGTGACCGATGGAGCAGCAAACATGGTGAAAGCAGTCAAAGATGGGAACTATATAGGTTTGTGCACAATGCTTCCAAATGAAGTACATTGCAAGCTGTCAATCAATGTCATAAGATTGCCAGGCACTTCCAGAGCAGGGTTAAGTAATGCCAGCAGCTAAGGAAGGTGTCCCCTGAGCAGATTATTTGAATGCCCTGCCTATTGGACAGAGGGGAATGAACATTAAGGGGGCAGGTAGTGGCTGTCCACAAGCCATTCAGGAACTAAGCCAAGCCACTGCAAGTCTGTGCCAGGTTATGCCCTTGTTCACACACCTGCTGCAGAAAACAAAAAGTTTCCTGGAAAAACACTATCCTTTACCCAGCAACACATTATTTTATCCAGAGGTTGCTACACTGATCAGGAGGCTGATAGAAGAGCTGAAAGATTTCTCATAAACATAACAATCTTGGAACCTGGATGGACAAGTCCACCGGGTGTATGAGATGCAGACCAACAGCAGTGGTAGTAACACATTGATCAGTCTTACACTCCAGCCCTCACACCTGTGCACTGTAGCAGCATCAGTGGATTGACCAGAGCAGCAGCTTTTTGGGGTGAGGCACTTGATTCTTTATGTGGGTATTTCCAAAGCTCCCTGAGCCGAGAGCAGTGCCTCTGACATGGTTAACGTCTGCCTCAACAAACTTCCACTGCTTTCTACTGCTGACCCCCTAAGATATTGGGAATTTAAAAGTGTTATCTAGCTAGCCCTCTCCTTGTTCACCCAGGAGCTTTTTTTATACCCACCCATCAGCATTCAAAGAAAAGGGTTTTTGCAGTGATGGGCACCATCCTTAACCCTCAGCACTGAGAGGTCTCCCTGCACGTGGTGGAGCAGATGGCCTACTTAAGTGTCAGTCTAAGCTTGGATTTCCAGGTCTAAAGTTTCAGGCTGAGTGAGGTGATCCTCCCGTTTACTGAGTCATCATTCATTAATGTATTAGTGTGACAGACTTTTCTAGCCCATATACCATGCTGCTGTTGAATGTGTCTGTCCATATTGGTTAAGTTATGCCTCAGATTCTACCTATTCAATGCTTGTAACACCATCAGAGATTCTGCTGCTGCTTCCCTACACTACAGGATCAGGTCATGTTTTGGAGGGGGAGAGTCTGTTGTTAGACAACCACCATGAGTACTTCATTGGTAATAGTTTTCTGTAAGCTAATGCTGCTATATGTGTCTATGGGGCTGCTGCTGATGGCACCGCAGTACAAACACATGGCTCCTCTATTACTGCTTGAAGACCATACTGTGTTTATAACACTGTCACAGATGCTGCTGTTTCTACATGCTCACCTAGATAAGTGCTTGTTTGGCAGGGAGAGTGTCACGGTTCCCAGGAATAAACCAGGAGTCAGCACGGTAAAGTAAAACAATCTTTATTAGAAAAATCACAGTAATGCACGTAAACAGATAACACACAGAGGGTGATCAAAGAGGCAAGCACTGTATCAGAAATAGCAGTCCGCCAATAGATCCACCACACTGTCCGAGACTAGGCCTCAGCCCATTGGAGCCTCGAGTTAATTTAGAACACCCAAAGGACTAGCACTGACTCAGCCTGCAGTCAGTAAGCTAGGAGTCTGAAAGAGCCCCAGGTCCGCACTAGGATGGGTGTCTGTGGAGCGGGACCAACACAGAGAGGAAACAGACAAAGCCCCCTAGTCAGCACCAGAAAGGATATTCAGACAGGCCGGGTCATACATGGAGCAGGTAGTCAGCCAGAGCCACAGGTTTGCACCAGATAGAGTATCCACTGAACCGTTGGTGTGCTGGATGCGCAGTGGGCAGAGCCCCAGGTCAACACCAGAGAGGGTAGTCAGACAAGCCAGGTCATACACGGAGCGGGTAGTCAGCCAGAGCCACAGGTTTGCACCAGAAAGGATGTCTAAGCCAAATCGGAATGTGCAAGGAGAATGGTCAGACAGAGCCACAGGTCAACACCAGTATGGATGGACAGGCAGGCTGGGTCATACACAGTTCAGGTAGTCAGCCAGAGCCACAGGTCCGCACCAGATTGGGTGTCCACTACACAATGGGACCAGGCAAAAAGAGTAGTCAGACAGAGCCACAGGTCAGCACCAGAATGGATGTCAGACTAGCCAGGTCATACACAGACCCCAAGGGAAACAGAACTGTATTGTACAACAACACAAGGGCAACTGAGTCAGGACTCAGCCTGCCCTTTAAACCCCTCCTCAGGAAGTAGGTAGGAGGAGCAGGCTCAGAGGAAGGAAGTAGGTAGGAGGAGACTACAGGAAGCATGGAATAAAACAGAGGCCTGCTACACTCTGAAGCCTCGCGCCTGCAGATGACGCATCCTGCTCTGATGCGTCCAACCGCTGCTATTTTCCTGTGTCATCAGTGGGGCATGAACGGCCACTGAAACCAAGGTAAGCTGTGACAGGGAGCTTTCTGTTGTTACACAGCTATCACAATACTTCTTCTGTAATAAACTTCTATAAATCATGCTGCTATATGTGTCTATTTTGATTGATCTAATGCTCGTATGGCTGCTGGAAAGGCTGTACTGCAAACAATGGCCTCCTCATATACTGTGCTTTTAACACAGTCAGGGGTGCTGTGCTAAATGTGTTGTTGCTATGCCCTGCCCAGGTTCACCTACTTCATCATCTCCTGAATCCCATACCATACGTGTTGCTATTACTTTCATACTCTCTGCTAGATCAGTGCTTGTTTACTGGGGGCTTTTGTTGTTAGACAGCCACCACCAGTACTTCTTTAGTAATATACTGCTGTAGGCCATACTGCTGTTTATGACTATATCCAGATTGGTCTAATGCTGGTGCTGCTTCTGGGGGTACTGCATTGCCAACAATGGAACTCTGTCAACGTCTGAAGCCCATACTGTGCTTTTAACAAAGTCAGAGGTGCTGTGCCCAGGTTAGCCTCCTCCATTGCTTCCTGAAGCCCATAAGATGCTTGTTGCTGCTGCTTCCATACTCCCTCATAGATAAGTGCTTGTTTTTTGGGGTGCCTTTTTGTTTTTAGATAGCAGCCACAAGAGCGTAATTGGTAATAGACTTCTGTAGACCATGCTGCTTTATGTGTGTCTCTGGACTGGTTTACTGCTGTTGCTAATGGAAATGCATTTCTAACAGTGATCTCCTCTATCAACACCTGAAGCTCATACTGTGCTTGTAACACGGTCACAGGTGCTGTGTTCATTGAGGTATTGCTTTTGTCCTGCCGAAGCTCACCTCCTCCATCAGCTCCTGAAGCCCATACAGTGTTTGTAGCACTTTCATAGGTGTTGCCGCTGGAGGTACTGCATTGCCAATTTTCACCTCCTCCATCATCCCCTAAAAGCAATACCGTACTTGTTACACAGTCGCAGGTGCGACAAAGTCAAACATTCTACTGCTTCCTTCCTTACTTTCAGAGATCACAGTGTATGTTATTGGGGGGGTGCTTTCTGTTAGATTCAGTTGTATTTCCTCATTCTAACCATATAGAATGCTGCTGCTGTATGTGACTGCTGAGAATTGTATAATGCTGGTCTGGTTGTAGTGGTGGTACTTCAATGCCTACTCTTGTCTTCACAATCACCTTCTGACTCCCATATCATACTTCTAACTAAGTCAAAGGTGCTACTGCTTCCTTCCTTACTCTCAGAGATTTCAGTGCATGTTTTTTTTTGTGAGGAAAGGTCTTTCTGTTAGGCACAACCACCTATACTTTCTCTTTCAATAGACGTTTTTATTCCATATACCTTGCTGCTGATGCTGTATGTGTCTGTCAAGACTGGTCTAATGCTGGTGCTGGTGGAGGTACTGCAATGTCAACTCTGTTCTTCTCTGTTACCTTCTAACTTCCAAATCATACTTCTAAAAAAAGTCAAAGATGTCGCTGGTTCATTTCTTACTCTCAGGAATCAGGGCATGTTATTTTAGAGGGCTTTCTGTTAGGCTCAGTCACTTGTACAGGCTCTTTCTTTATTTGTTTCTATCACATGTTGCTGATGTATATGTCTGTTCAAATTGGTCTAATGTGGTGGTGGTACTGCAATGCCCACTCTCATCACCTTTATCACCGTCTAACTCCAGTATCATACTTAGAACAGAGTAAAATATGCTGCCACTTCCTTCATTCATTACTCTCAGAGATCACAGTGTTTGTTATTTTTTATTTTAATTTTTTTTGGGGGGGGCTTTCTGTTAGACACAACCACCTGTACTTCCTCATGCTAAAGACATTTCTAACCCATATAACATGCTGCTGCTGCTGTATGTGCAGATTGGGCTAATGCTGGTGGTGGTAGTACTGCAATATCAACTCACGTTTCCTCTATCCCCTCCTAACTCCCATATCATACTTCAAGTTCAACGAAGACAAAGATTCCTTGCTCTTACAGATCAGTGGAGGGGATTTCCTCATGGGTAACATAGTAACATAGTTGATGAGGCTGAAAATAAGACATGCGTCCATCAAGCCCAGCCCATGCCAAAAAACATCCCTGTTGACCCAGAGAAAGGCAAAGAAACCCTTTGAAGCCATTTCCAATTTAGCCCCAAGTGGGTAAAAAAAATTCCTTCCTCACTCAAAATGGCAGTCAGATAGATCCCTGGATCAACATCCTATCTGCATTGAAGCCATCGGTCATAATTTTCAATATTGTTCTGTGCTAGATAGGCATCCATTGCTTTTTTGAAAGCAGTTACATTATCTGCAAGTACAACATCCAGAGGCAAAGAATTCCATAGCTTTACCACCCTTATTGTAAAGAATCCCTGTTTTTGTTTTATTTGAAAGCACCTTTCCTCTAGTCTTAATGGATGACCTCTTGTTCTTAGTTCAGCTCTGTGCGTAAATAATTAATTGGATAGTTCTTTGTGTTGACCTTGAATGTATTTGCAAATGGTAATCATATCACCCCTTAGACGTCTCTTCTCTAATGTAAACAAACCCAGTTTGGCTAGCCTCTCTTTATAACTCAGATCTTCCAATCACTTTATCAGTTTTGTTGCACGTCTCTTTTGCAGTTTAACAATGTCTTTTTTAAGAACTGGTGCCCAAAATTGTACTCCATATTCTAGATGAGGCCTAATCAAGGATTTATACAGAGGTAGGACAATATTAGCATCCCTTGCATCTACACCTCTTTTTATGCAGGCTAGTACCCTATTTGCTCTTGCAGCAGCTGAGTGACTTTGCACACTGCTGTGAAGTCTATCGCCTATTGGTACTCCTAAATCTTTCTCTAATCAGGATTCCCCAAGTTGTTTCCCATTTAGAGTATATGTAGCAAGTTTGTTTCCACAGCCCAAATGCATAATCTTACATTTATCTATATTAATTGTCATCTGCCACTTTTCTGCCCATTCACTCAGTTTATCTAAATCCTTCTGCAGAGAAAAAACATCCATATCTGTATGTATTTCCTTACATAGCTTAGTGTCATCAGCAAAGATTGACACGCTACTTTCAATTCCCACTTCTAGATCATTAATAAACAAATTAAAAATCATTGGGCTCAGGACTGAACCATGTGGCACCCCACTTACAACTTTAGACCAATTTGAAAAGGTTCAATGTACAACAACTCTCTGCCATCTATCATTTAACCAGTTCTTAATCCATGTACAGATAACACCGCTCAACTGAAGCCTTTTAATTTATTCAGTAACCTGTTGTGAGGCACTGTATCAAAGTGTTTGCAAAATCCAAGTATACTACATCAACAGCAATTCCCTTATCCAAATTACTACTTACTCTTTCATAAAATGCATGTAAATTAGTCTGACATGATCTATTCTTCATGAAACCATGCTGATTCCTACTAATAATATTGTTTGCCTTCACATAATTATGAATACTGTCAGTTAGTAATCCTTCTAACATCTTACCCACTATGGAAGTCAAGCTCAGAGGTCTATAATTTCCTGGTTTGGATCTTGCTCCCTTTTTAAATAATGCAACTACATCAGCTTTCCTCCAATCACAGGGCACTATGCCTGATGAAAGTGAATCAACAAATAGTAAGTATAATGGTCTTGCTATTACTGAACTAAGTTCCTTAAGTACCCTTGGGTGTATACCATCAGGTACAGGCGCTTTATTCACCATAACCCTCACTAGTCTCTTTTGGACCTTGTCATGTAAATGATGGAGGAAATTATGTGGTTTTGTCTATGTGCCCATAGCTTGTCATTTCTGCTTCCTTTGTATATACTGAAGCAAAGAATGTATTTAGGGTGTCAGCCATAGCCTTATCCTCACTAATCAATTCACCTGTCTCAGTCCTAAAAGGACCAATATCAACCTTAACCTTTTTGTTATTAGTATACTTGTAGGATTGTTTAGGGTTTTTCTTGCTCTAATTTGCAATATTTCTCTCATTTCCAATTTGAGCTAGCTTAATTGCTTCTTTGCAAATTTTATTACATTGTTTGACTTAAACACTTTAAAAGCCTGTTTCTTATTTCTCTTTTCCCTGCAAACCTCATTATTAAGCCACATTGGCTTCACTTTACTCCTCTTGTGCTTATTCCCCAATGGTATATATTAACGTGTATATTTGTCTAAGAGCATTTTAAACACATGCCATGATTCTTGTGCATTTTTATCTTTGAAAATTACATCACACCAAATGTCCTTTAATACTTCTTTTAGCTTTGTAAAATTAGCCTTTTTAAAATTGAATGTTTTGGTTAAACCCTTGCTATTAACAAAGGATACCATATTGTGGTCACTGTTGCCTAAATGTTCCCTTACTTGTACATTGTGTATCATGTCAGAATTGTTTGAGAGCACTAGGACAAGCAAGGCCTCTTTTCTAGTTGGCTCCTTTGGGACATAACATTATTATTTATCATACTTAAAAAAAAGATTTCCCTTTGTTGTGCCGGAATTCATATTGCTCCAGTCAATTTCAGGATAGTTGAAATCTCCCATTATAATTACCTTTGCTGTTCTAGAAGCCTTTTCCATTTGCAGTAAAGCTGGGCTTCCTCCCACTCCCCAATATTAGGTGGCTTGTAACAAATCCCCACTAACATCTTTTTATTATGTGTGCCCCCAGTGTGTATTTCAACCCACAAAGCCTCTACCTTTTCATTGGACCCTTCTTTTATATCTTCCTTTTGCCCCTTAGGCACATTACTTGTGAACAAATATAAAACAAATCAAATAAAATTCAGGCCTTTATAATTTATATTTATCTTTATTATTTGTTCATGTACCTTGATGAAAACACTGATGGAATGGATGGCCAACTTTTATGTCATTTATTTGTATGAATCTTCTTCAAATGTCAGTCCAGAGAAGGCAGCAGGAGTCTTTCTTACAGAAAATAGTACTGAATGAATTTCGTCCCACAAAAAAAAGTTCAACAAAATTCTGACTAACAAAACATCATGGTAAAAGAAGTTGATTTTCCCTGAACGTAACATTTTTGTACGAATAATTCAGACAAAACAAATTTTTAATCATGCAGAAGTCTCGTTATAAATCACTCCTTTTGTTTCCATGTAATTGCTTGTAAAGAACTGTGTAATCAGTGAAATACTGTACTTTCTCTCTCTTTGAAGTTATTTTGCCTGATGATGTCTGTATAATCCTGCACAGAGCAAACTAACATTTATCTGACAAGGTAACAATTCTTGCAATATATCTGTTTTATCATGTTTTTCTGGGTTTACTCATACAAATAGGAACATTGCAACAGTGCACATTAAAAAGAAAGGGGGGGAGTAGGAGATAGAAAATTTACTTAGCGGTTTTGGTTCCTATCCTAACACATGGGGGAGTATGCACTAAGGTGTGATAAAGAGGTGATAAATGGAGATAACTTCTCCAGTAATATCATTCTCCAGTTCTCGTGTTATTCTATAGAACCAATGCACTAAGACGTTTTCTCCAGCTTTGGAGATCTTAGCGCATAGGCTCCACAGAATCACATGGGAACTTGAGAAGAGAAAACACTGGAGAAGTTATCTCCACTTTATCAAGTCTTAGTGCATAACCCCCATTGAGAACTATCTAGATTATAAGGGGATATGGTTTATTAAGCCTAACTTATTTTTTAGCATATTTTCCATTTGAAATTAAAACAGTTGAATAAATTAATATATATAGTAACTTACAAATAATTTGTTGCCAAATCATTGGAGACCTCTCTAGCATTCAAGGTATCAAATAATGACAAAAAGTGGTTGGTAAAGTGGACAAATTAGTACAAAGAGAATAAACCAGCTGCCATAAACCAGAAATGGATCTCTATTGGAGGGGATTGTGTTTTCTCTGGCCACACCCATAACACAAAATATGGGTGTGGCCAGACCAATGGGAGCACCCCTAAAATGTTGGTGTTCTAGGTAGTAGTCTGAGCAAAGCTGAATGCATTCTCTCTGCCTCTCTTCCCCCCCTCCAACCCCCCTTTACCTTGCTCTACCTTTCGCCTCCTCCTTCTCTCTCGCTCTCTTTCTCTTGCTATCTCTTTCTCTATCTCTCTTTCGGAAAGTTTGTCCGGAACTGAAATTTTCCCATGATCCACTAAATGAATCTGCAAATTTCGCTCTTCTCTACTATGTATTGCATATTTCTCAGTGGAACATGCAAATTACCAAATAGAGTATGAAACACTGGGCCAACATTGGACCAATTGTGGTGTGAGAGCATGACCCTTAAAGTAAAGAGAAAACATATACCAGTATTTAAAGAATGTGTAGAATATAAATAAGAATAGGAAAAGGAACTAAATAAATTGAAATAAAAAAGTTTGTTTTATTTCATACCATATCAATCCAGATAATTTTAAAAGAAGAGCCAAATAAAAAGTATATAATATATATATTCAAATATATAAAAAATATAAAATTCTATATAAAAAATCAGAGGTAAATTTCTGGTCTAGCCACCCAAAACGTCAACCAGAAAAGTGAGTGTCAGGTTGAGAAATGTCAAAAATTAATCCAGACGATCTATCTGATAAATAGAATATATTGGCCTATAATATTGCTTGGGCTTAATAGAATATAATTAGATATAAATTAATCAATTATAGACATATAATCAAAGCATACAGTCACAGAGACAAAAAGTAGAGGAAAAGTTCCCACATATAATTGATATCACAATATTGAGAAGAAAAGGCTAAAACAATTTATATAACGCAAACATATTGCAACAAATAAGTGCTTTATATGCTATGAAATAAAACAAACGTTATTCTTAATATTTATTTGCTTCTATTGATATTGATATATATTTTCTCTTTTATGTTAAGGGCTGTGTTTAAATCCAAGAAGTGTCAGCAGCAACTCCTTTATTTTATACGGTCAATTCTGGTTGTTATGGGGTTGTCAGATCCCTTGGGTAGTGATGGCTGCAGGACACATAGGAGCTAAGATCTGTTTGTGTATGAATTAAGAAGATTTAGTCCCCGTTTCTGGTGATAAAACCTTTTTCCATTGAGTGCCTCTAGGCTGGTGAGATAGCTCAGTGGTCAATTCCCTTACGATGGAGTCTGTTCAAACCTCAAGGTTGCAAGGTCAACTTAGCCTTTCATCCTTCCGAGGTCGATAAATTGAGTACCATTGATTGGGTAATAATAACATCTATTATTTCAGCTGCCGATTTGGTTAGTTCCGAGAGCGTGCTCTGAAAGAGCTTTGAGTCCAAGTGGGAGAAAGGCACTATATAAATACTAGTTATTATTATTATTATAATTTTCTGAAGTGTAGGAGACCTATAATATTCCTATTTATTTAAATTGTGCTCAAAAAGTCCCTGTTGGGGACCTCTCTAACATCCAGGAGGTTAAAAGTACAATTTATATCAATGGGTATTTGGGAAATACTTTTAGTGTCCCCTATAAAGAAGCTAGTTAACACCAAAATGTCTACAGTGGACAGTCTTTCCAATCTTATTCCATTCATTTTCCAGTTTCATTAAAAAGATATCATTAGTTAAAGAAAAAAGATATCCACAATATCAAAAAATGTGCCACACATTTCAGAGCTTGGAAAGGAGACTATTAAATGTTGTGTAATTTGACTCACAAACCCTCTTGTCCCTGGTGAGCTTCACTATGATCCGGGTAGAATTAACCTATTTCTTTCTGCAATGGGTAGAACTGTACATATCCTCCAACTTATTTTTATTCATAGAAAGCCTATTGCAGAATATACATAAAGGAACAGTTATGTTTCATTATGAAAAAGATATAAAGCATGTATTTCATACAGAATAAAATAAAGCCACTCCTACTGCTTGGAGATGCTGCATTCAAAAGCTATGACAGCTCAAACTGTTTTTGTTTGTATTTTAGTTTGGTTTTAATTAAGCTGCAGTTTTCTATTGTGATAATCATGTGGCATTTTTGCACATGCTTTCTATGGAGAGCTTTCATCTAACAGCCAATCTCTCTTAAAGAGAAAAATAGAGAACAGTTCCCCAGGACACCAGCTGATTAATGGAGCATTATTTTTTTATTATGTACAGATGTCTGTTATATGTTTTTTTTCCTGCTAAATAAAGAATTGCAGAAAGATTTTTTTTGAAAATTTATTTTAAATCATGTTTTTAATAGAAGTGGCTACTAGTGTTCAAAAGACAATGTTTTGGGGTTTTTTTTACGATGCACTGTAAGGGAGAGCTTAAGCCACTAAGCCTATGCAAGCCCACTAAGCCTATGCAAGCCCACTTAAGCCTATGCAAACCAGAGGGGTGTACAATGCTTCTCCGCAAATGCGTTGTATACCCCTTTGGCACTCAAATGTTTAAACTGTAATAATGTTTAACTGAACATCTCCCAGCAGTGGAAGGATGTTTATTCAGTTCTGGAGCTAATGTCCTATAATGTGCATTTTTCATAAAATAAATCTTACTGATCCTTTAATATTAAACACGTTTGGTGAGCAGTTTAGTCAAAAATTGCTAAGCCCACAGCACAATAAAAAAAATTTTGCATAATATTTCTTGAACAAATATCAAACATCTTAAAATCTCTCAACAGGGAATATGCACTAATGTGTGATAAAGTAGTGGTAACGAGGATAAAGTAGTGATAAACTCTCCAAGTCATATGTTATTTTGTGGGGCCTATGCACTAAGTTCTCTCACATTTTTCCCAAAGTATTCTGAAACATGTTGGATGGTACATGAAAGAAGAGATTTGGCACTTTGATATAGCATGTCGTAAGAGCTATCATATCCACACATTATGCTGCAAGACGGGAAGAACCAGATGAAAACAGAAAATGCTGAAATGGTGGGAAATGTTTGAAAGGATGTCAATCCTGTATTGCCATTGATCTTCTTAAGGTACAAAAGTCTTCTGTATACTACTACTGCTGTGGGTTACACTTTAAGTGAAAAGGAAAGGAAGCTGACTTTGTATCATCTAATGATGTAATATGTCTCCTGCAGGTACAGATGGTCATGGGTAACATGGTACATTAACCTGATATATAGATATGTATACAGTGTAACGTATGGACATTGGCTCTATTTGTAGGGTAATATTATGCTCTACGGAATATATGGTGGTGTAGCTATGGTACAGGTTCATTGACTAGTTTTTCTTACCACTCTTCACACTAAAAGAACACTAATGTCCAATAATAATTTTATGTTGTATTGTAGATTTAAAAAAAAAATAAATCATGTGGAGGAAATCCCATCTCTTAAACCTTTATGGTTTGAGAGATATTCACATCTAAAGTCCCCCCCGTCCCCTTTTCCTGATGTCAGAGCTCTACTGACGGCAGGAGATCCGGTCCTGGGACCACCCAGCAGCTCTTCAGCAGAGCTGAAATAGCGACATTTTGAAAGGAATTACTTCATTGGAACTGTCTACAAAGTGTGCCTGGTTTGCAAGCACACTTTGTAGACCGTTCCAATTAAGTAGTTATTTTTAAATATCGCTATTTCAGCTCTGCTGAAGAGCCAATTCATATTAGCCAACACGGATCTCCTTCTGTCAGCTTTACAACTGACATCAGGAGAAGGGGAGGGAGGGGGGAACTTTAGATGTGAATATCTCTCAAACCATAAAGGTTTGAGAGATGGGATTTGCTCCACATAATTTTTTTTAATCTACAATACAACATAAAATTATTATTGGACATTAGAGTTCTTTTAACAAGTTCATATATAACTGAGAACTATTTGGAACATGATACAGTGGTGAGCAATGATACCAACCAATTTATCAGATTGCGTAATGCTTTTTATGTGTATGTTTTGGAAGGTGAACACAATGGTATCCTATTGAAATGTCGCCCTATAGTTTGTGACCATCAAAAGGGCGAGATCAGAATGACTCCCACATCAACAGGACGAAATTCTGATTTTGCATGCTTAATGGTCACCAACTAGAGGACAACATTTCAATATGCAATGTGCAGATTGATGTTCCCCTGAGTGTCTCATCCACATCACTATACTACACTTCCAAATCTAGCATGATAACCTAATTATTCTATTATTCTTTTTGTGGCAAGTAGACATAACTCTTTGAGTGGCACAGGGGTACGCAATACATTGCTTTGCAAAATGTTGCTTACCCCTCCGGCACTCAAAGGTTTAAGTCAACGAAGCAGTACCTTCTGTGGTATGTAGAGGCAGTAGAGTCAGTGGTGTCCGGACAGCTCTCAGTCTCCTCTCAGTCTTCTTTCTGGTCTGGTCTGAAAGGTGACTGAGAGCTGTCCAGACACCACTCACTGCCTCTACCTGACACAGAAGGTACTGCTTCAGCCACTTAACTCTTTGAGTGCTGGAAGAATAATAGAATCATTAGGTTATTAGGCTAGATTTGGAAGTGTAGTGTAGTGATCTGGAGGATACACTCAGGGAGCATTGATCTGCACATTGCATATTGAAATGCTGCCCTCTAGTTGGCGACCATTAAGCATGCATCATCAGAATGTCGCCTTGTTGATGTGGGCCACATTATGATGTTACCCTTTTGATACTGGCGACATTATGATCTAGTCCTTTTGATGGTTGCCAACTAGAGGGAAACATTTCAATAGTGAACCCGATTTTATAACTATTTTTATAATAATTATTCAATAATACACTTCACAGTTGTCAGTATACCAAACAACTGGTACTAAAATGTAAATAAGGGTAGGCTGCCCATAAGAAATTCCCCCCTACCGGGCACAGGCACAAAACTGGATAAAATTATTATGATCTCTAAAGTGTCACAACTCTTAGCAAATATACACTGGGTAAATAAAAACTGCTGAATGAGAAGATGCCTGAAAGAGAGTAAAATGTATTAAAAAGAATCAGTGGATAAACACCAATGAACAAGAATAATATGCAATAAAATATGCACAGTAGATAATAGAA
Organism: Rhinophrynus dorsalis; assembly: GCA_037306005.1. Classification (NCBI taxonomy): domain Eukaryota; kingdom Metazoa; phylum Chordata; class Amphibia; order Anura; family Rhinophrynidae; genus Rhinophrynus; species Rhinophrynus dorsalis. Next base: position 253,824,332 of record CM074721.1, read on the forward strand.
GAGTGCATAAATAAATATATGTCCCATATAAGGTCGCAACTTAAAGGTGCCTTACCCAGACCATATATATATGGAACAATGTAACCCACACATCTAGTGGTTCCCTATAACTGGTTTTAGTTGAGACCTGCATATATATAAACCCAATTTTAGACACAAGTGCTGTCTAAAACATACGCGTTGGGTGTGGGTGTACAGGCGGAATGTAACACTGTGACTTCTTTCCCTCATGTTGCTACTTACTTTATTCAGATGAGTATTCATTATGTGATACATTTGTTACCTTTATTTGGATTAAACTGATATGACTTGCTCATGTGGTTTTTCCTGTTGCAGCATTAATAATTGAGAGATATGATCACAGTACTTTTACTATACCATCTTTATATTATTTCGCCTGTTTAGGGATTTTTAAATTGGTTTTAGATTGTGTGCTTTCTATATTGTATTATTTAATAAAGCATTTTTCTATTTTTTGAACATCTGTGTGCCTTGATTAAAAAGCCTTCTTTTTTGACTTCTGGATGGTTTCTTTAGCCATCTGGTTCTCAATCTTTTGTGTTCATGTTTATGAAAGGGCTTTGAGTGCACCAGGATCATTTATATCTTTTCTAGTTATTGAATGATACTTGGCTAGTGCAGCCTTACTTTCTTATAACCCTTTGCAAAACATGACTTAGTACTTGACGGCAAAACCCTTGTTGGCAATCACAGAGGTCAGACGTTTCTTGTAGTTGGCCACCAGATTTGCACACATCTCAGGAGAGATTTTGTCCCACTCCTCTTTTCAGATCCTCTCCAAGTCATTAAGGTTTTCGAGGCTGACGTTTGGCAACTCGAACCTTCAGCTCCCTCCACAGATTTTCTATGGAATTAAGGTCTGGAGACTGGCTATACCACTCCAGGACATTAATGTGCTTCTTCTTGAGCCACTCCTTTGTTGCTTTTTGGGTCATTGTCATGTTGGAATACCCATTCATGACCCATTTTCAATGCCCTGGCTGAGGGAAGGAGGTTCTCATCCAAGATTTGACGGTACATGGCCCCGTCCATCATCCCTTTGATTCGGTGAAGTTGTCCTGTCCCCTTAGCAGAAAAACACCCCCAAAGAATAATGTTTCCACCTCCATGTTTGACAGTGGGGATGGTGTTCTTGGGGTCATAGGCAGCATTCCTCCAAACACGGCGAGTTGAGATGATGCCAAAGAGCTCGATTTTGGTCTCGTGTAACCACAACACTTTCACCCAGTTCTCCTCTGAATCATTCAGATGTTCATTGGCAAACTTCAGACGGGCCTGTACATGTGCTTTCTTGAGCAGGGGGACCTTGCGGGAGCTGCAGGATTTCAGTCCTTCACGGCTTAGTGTGTTACCAATTGTTTTCTTGGTGACAATGGTCCCAATTGCCTTGAGATCATTGACAAGATCCTCCCGTGTAGTTCTGGGATGATTCCTCACTGTTCTCATGATCATTGAAACTCTACTAGGTGAGACCTTGCATGGAGCCCCAGACCGAGGGAGATTGACAGTTATTTTGTGTTTCTTCCATTTGCAAATAATCGCACCAGCTGTTGTCACCTTCTCACCAAGCTGCTTGGCGATAGTCTTGTAGCCCATTCCAGCCTTGTGTAGGTCTACAATCTTGTCCCTGACATCCTTGGACAGCTCTTTGGTCTTGGCCATGATGGAGAGTTTGGAATCTGATTGATTGATTGTGTCTGTGGACAGGTGCCTTTTATACAGGTAACCAGCTGAGATTAGAAGCACTCCCTTTAAGAGAGTGTTCCTAATCTCAGCTTGTTACCTGTATAAAAGACACATGGGAGCCAGAAATCTTGCTGATTGATAGGGGGTCAAATACTTATTTCACTCAGTAAAATGCAAATCAATTTATAACTTTTTTAAATGCTTTTTTTAGAAATTTTTTGTTGTTATTCTGTCTCTCGCTGTTCAAATAAACCTACCATTAAAATCATCGACTGATCATTTCTTTGTCAGTGGGCAAAGGTACAAAATCAGCAGGGGATCAAATACTTTTTTCCCTCACTGTATTAGTTTTTCATTGGTGTTTATAGATATCTATTGATACAATTTAAAACATTTTTATTAATATTTTACCCTCTTTTGGTATCTGTTCATTAAGCAGTTTTTACTTACCTACTGTATATTTACTAAGGGCTGTGGCACCTTATAGGTCCTAATATAGTTATATTTTAATATTCATTTTTGATATATTGTGCAGTATTGTTTTATTTATTAACTAGTGTAAAAGCCCGTGTACATGGGCCAAGGTCCGGGTAATGTTAACCCTTTGAGTGCCAGACAGGTATGCAACGCATATCAGTTAATCAGCCACTACCTCACTGCTCCACGAGATGCAGTCTTGAGTCGGCTCACTCACGAGATGCAGTCATGCACAGCAGAGACTGCCCGCACACGCCTCTACTGTGCATGACTGCATCGTGACAAACATCCTAGCAAATTATTATATGAAATGTACTGTTTTATTGATACAAGCTCTTGATTTTCTTCTTGACATATAGTGTATTGATTGAGGCGCCTGTGGTAGAGTTTCCTTTATTGAGCTGCTGAATAGAAATTATTTGCCTTGGCTTCTCCAATACAGTGCATTCTATTAGCAGTCTGAATTTTTGCAAAACTGTTCTTTGTTTTTGGATATTTTTATTTTCTTTATAGTTAAACATCTTTATAGTTAAACATCTAGTGGTCATGTGTATATAGTATGTTAGTATATAGTATGTTAGTTGCTGTTTGTGCGGTTCAGAATTACATTTGTTAGTATTTTCTGTCATGGTAACTAAAATGGAAGTGCATTGTGTAGTGCATTGGGTATATTTGTGGTTTTTCTTGATGTTTTTTTTCTATGAAAAACTCAAAAAACAAATACAAAATGCAATGTCTGACTTCTGTAGCCAGCATGGATTATTTTCTGTTGTTTATTGTCTTGCCTCAAGGCTGCATAGCTATCAAGGAGCCTGACGTTTCCTGCAAGGGGGCTTTTTATTGTGATAGATCTTGACTTTTGGCCAACACTGCTAATTTGTGACTTGTCCTACTTGCCCCTTCTTAGTCAGACGCTTTCGCTTGTGCCTAAGGCACTTAACAGAGACGATTCTAACTGTTTACTTGACATGACCTCCACCTTTCTCCCCCATTCTTTCTCTGCTGTATTGCTGCCCAGCTCCTGCATTCAACATTTGTCTGAAAAGGAAAATAAATGTTATGGGTTTTGGTTCAATGTCATCTGATACTTCTAATTGAGTACTTGGAACTAATTTCAGATCCTAACCATAAATAAACTTGTCTAATTTAGCTCCTTAATTGTCAAAGCAATACACAAAACATTATAAAATGTATCCCATGTTTCCTAACATTTCAATAATTACTATTTAATCCTATTAATTCTAATATCAATCTAATTTTATTTTTTATAAAGACCATTACTGAGAGAGTCGCAAGAAATGCAAAAACTATTATAAAATCTGTATTTATATATGAGTTCCATGTAGAGAATTGCCTGCATATAAACTTAAAATTCTAGTCATTGGGAGGTATTAGATCACCTTCATGAATGTGATAAATCTCAGACTGACTGTTTAAGATGTACACTTATATAAGACTAAACAACTTTGTTATACAGTCCCATCTCACAAGTTGGATGCCTAAGATGTATGCATTGTATTACAATGTAATTATTCATTCCTTCTGAATGATGCGTCTGTGCATGCAGTAGGATCTCATTTTTCCACTGACTAACAGATGCATGGTTGAGTTTAAGTGGAAAATATAATCTGCTATGAACTTCTTGTACATTTGAAGGAACTGTATCCTAGTGTGACAACCCAGTTTTAATCGTGTACACTACCAGAAATAATAAAAGTTATGCCACACATGCCCACTCCTTTCTACTTGTGTGGAAGAGGTAAGTTGGCAGGGGATTTCCAATGTGAATTCCCATGGGAGGCAGAAGGCTCTGTTTTACACCAATTTCTTCCCCTGTCAGGAAATTCCACTCATGCCTAGTACTAATGATGTGCAGAGGAATCTTGTGTAACTTTACTTCATTTTCCTCTGTATGCTGTAGGGGAGCTGTTACTTTAAGTCATAACACTGGTAGACCCATAGGAATGCAAACAAATGGGTAGTAATCATAGAAACATACTCGTGTGAAATCAGATTCATACAATTCCCCCATCCCCCATCTTACTTAGAATTCTGTAAGTGCCAGAATAAGTTGATCTTTCTAATAGAGATAAATTGATGGCAAAGGACAATGAGACGTTACTGGGAGAGCTTTGCATTAAAAATGGCCAGACTACAGTTTTTTGATCAGCAGAAAGTTGATATGTGTGAAATGGTTACCTATCATAAAAATTAGAGGTGTGGATTTCATCAGTTGAGAAAAAGATGGGAATTTAGAAGAAATGGCACATAGCAGCCATAATTAGGATAGTTTATCGAGAGACAGAAAAGCCAGAGAGTAGGAGATTCCATAGCCACTCTGGAAACCTTGTCTACACAGCACAAAAGACAAAGGGTCATCTGCACAAAGAAACAATGGGGCAATTCTGAAGCAAAACAATTGTACCACTTTGCAAAAATGTATTTAAATGGAGGGTTTTAACCCCATGAATGCTAGAGAGGTCTCCAATGCATTGCAAACCAGAGGCTTAAAAGCCCCTTGTAAATAACTGAGTATTTTTTTGGGGGGTGGAGGTTTTCTCCTTTTGGTGAAACTGGTTTGACACAGAACTGCTTCACTTTTCCTCTATGTAAAATATACCTTATTAGGAAAAAGTAGCATATATACTGCAGGGAGTGGCACATTTATGATCACTTTAATTCTGGTGACAAACGAGCAAACAGACTGACAGAAGCACACACCATATATAATGACAAAAGAAAACACGACATATAATGACAAAAGAAAATATGCAGTGGTTAGCATGGCTGTCAAACAAAGGATGGAGTTGTGGGAACCTGTACACTGATTAATCACCTAAACAATCACAACATAAATATGTTTCATGTAAAAGAAGAAATAAGTCAACATTTAAATGTTAAGTACTAATGCAGCAGTTCAAACTCAATTCATGGCAAGTTTGTTTTACATTTGATTGATGATGCTCTAGAGACCATTCATTTCTTGAGTCAGTGTCAATACTAATGCCAATTGTGTCAATTGTAGTAATGGTCTTACGAAAAAAAGTACCACTGAAATGTACATACAGTAAAGTTTAAGAATAATTAGTGAGGCTGATATTATGTAGTAAGTATAACTGGAGCAACTGCAGGACAAACCAACTACACCATTGAGGATAAATAGTAATTCAGAAAATTTGCCTTAATTTGAAAGGGGCTTTTAATTTTTGAATACTAGAGGTCGCCAACGCATTATGATATCTTTATAGCATTCAAGGGGTTAAAAGACAAAGCCTTTTGCCTTAAAAGTGAAAATTGTAAAAAAAAGAAATCCTACACTTTTTGCTATTGACTCCCTCTGCACTGGTAGCAGTAGAGTCACACATAGTGAACCCCAGTATTGTCCCACGGTAGTCATAGAACCACATATACTGACCACCCATCCTTGTCCCACTACGCTAGAAGTCACAGAACTACACTTATTGCAGAGTCTGAATCTCAGCAGAATACCTTTGGTATAAGTAGAGACTGGTAAAGTTCAAAGGGAATTTTTTTGGTTAGTGAAATGATGGAAATGTTATGACATTTTTATGTGCAGGATAAAGCAGCAAATGGCAGGATTCAGCAATAATTTCTGTGGGAAAAAAATGACTTTTTGTCCATCCCTATTCAAAAACCAAAACAGCTAAAAATACCTGTTGATGACAGAAATGTATTTTTAATTAAAGGCAAATGCATGCATAATAAATAAAATAATAAATAAAAACCTTATGTATGTGTATTTTTATTTATACAGTGCCACCTGTTGTACTTAGCACTTTATACTATAGACATTATAAAGTTATACAAGATTTACTATTGACCTTATCATCAATTTTTTGTCCTGTCAATTGTTCTAACTGAGTATATCAAATAATCTCCATATTCATTGTTCTCCTGTGTCTTGCATTTAACAAGAAAGATAAACAATTTAAATGTAATCCAAACTTCCTAGAGGTGTGCATACCTGTAGCGTGTCTTCAGATCTGAAAATCATTGCAGCGCTGCTACTTAAAGTAATAGTAATCCCTGGACTTAAACTCTCTTAATTAAAAAGCCATGTTCTCACACTGAATGCTATTCTGGTAGCTATGGGGTTAAATTTTACTGTCTCATACACACTTTCAAGCACACATGACTAGTATGTCACTTCAAGGGGTTATTTAAGTTCGACCCTTCAGACCACACCTCTCGTTCTGAAAATTAAGGATTAACCCCAAACACTCATGCACAATCACATACACTGCCACCACAAAGGTTTATTTCTAGGCCAAACTATCTAAATTCCCCTTCAGTTCACCCCAAGCCCAACTGATTAAATAACGCTCCAATCAGTATCTTAATACCCTGCTGAAATATGAGTTTACTTACGTCATCAATGCACTCTTCAGTAGCTAAATTTAATCAGAACACAAAGACAGATCACATTATATTTTAAAATATACATATTAAAATGAGTAAGAAAAAGATGGCCACACACACTGCTCTTTATTGCTGTCATGGAGCGGGGTAAGCTTTGGTCAGAGATAGGGTGCAATAATGAACCAATTTTAATAAAGTCACACACTGGCATATCCCCTCTCTACAAGGCCAAGAGAGCTGGCAGTTTATTATAAACAGGGCTATAGATATTGCAAAATACCTCTATCTCAATATCAATAACATCTATTACTCTTGTTATACGTTGTATTTGGATTAACTATACCAGTTAATATTACTTACACTTAAGATTACTGGTGTTAGAGGATGGTATCCTGGAGGAGGGGGAGGTGATTATTTGGCCTTTGGCCAATTAGACCTCCATACATATTGTTCTGATGCATCTTTACTGTTTTCCTGTTTGTGTGCAGTCAAAGATGCAGCCTCCTGAAGTTTGATATGTTGGTGTGATGTGATAGTTGGCCATGTGAAAGGCACCATAGCCCAAAAACTTACCTTTCTACATGAGTATCTTAACCAAGTCACTGTAACTGTAGTGGTGTTTCCAGGGTGAAAGGGGCCGTAGATATTCTAACACAAGAACTCAGTTTGTTATCTCAAATATCTTCAGTATCTTAAGATATCCTAGAAGCTCTTGCTCTGGGAAGAAGAACACTAAAGTGTGTTTATTTTAGAAGGGGAGCATTTATTAATTAAATCCTTCACTGTTGTATTGTGAAACCCCTTCAGTGCTGCATATATTTTCACACTATTGTAGCTGTTTATAGTCAAGCATCAATTTCAGTGACATTCTTTGTATGTAAACCACATATATCATACATAATTTTTTCAGCAGAGCCTGCACTTTTAGAAGATGCCAATGGTTTGTTAGTGCTGCCTGCTGTGTCAAAGAAAATCTTCCCAGAATTCCAAAACAAGTTATTTTTATTGAATTTGAATAAAATTATTGAAAAACAACCGTGTAAAAGTGGATTTTTCTACACTCTTCAAGCAAATCCTTATGGCTGTACATTTGGCACTTTCTATCAGGTCTTCTGTAAAAATGACTAATTGAAAAATACAAGGCAACATTTCATTTTATTACATTTTGCACAATTACATTATTCAAAATGCAGGAGACTAGTAAAGTGAAAAGTATACCTTTATTGGCTGAATGACATGGGATGCAAGCTTTCAAGACAACTAGGTCTCTTCTAGGTCTCTTCTTCAGGCATAGTATTATACCTGAAGAAGAGACCTAGTTGTCTTGAAAGCTTGTATCCAAAGCCACTCAGGTAGCCAGTAAAGGTATCATTTTTACGTTACTAGTCTTCTGCATTTCCTACGGTACCATGCTTTACATATTATTCAAAGTAATAGTAAAAACAAAAAAAAATGAAGAAAAAAGACACAAGCCATACCATTTTGGAAAGAATACATCTGGGCACATCTAAGAAGGTGTCACTTGTCCTTTTTTTATCCCTTTTTATTCCTTTTAACAAATGTTTCCCCCACTTTAAAGACACAAAACTTTGAAACTAAACAAATACCCTGATATATTCAGTAGCTACTGTCCTTCACAGAAAAATGGTATACCCCATTAAAATCAGATGATCTGCATAGGTGTCAGGAGCACTAAACTTCACCTACACACATATATTTCCATAGTTATTTTGAAACATGCATGCATAAACATGTTTGTAAGAACTGCAAACAAGGAGAAAAGGTGGACATGACATGCCATTTAGGGAAATTAGAAAACAGGCACATTTCCAATTGGTGGTGCTACAAAACACACACACACATATATATATATATATATATATATATATATATATATATATTTATTTTGTCTTACCACTTCAAAGATACTAGAACATATACAGTATATCCTATCTTTCTATGGTACCCCATTTAATGTGGGTTTATATAGCTCAGAGAATCCCAAAAGAACCAAGCTGCACCTTCCACAACGTATTAATTTTCTTTTTTTTATGACATACCTAAAAATCTACTAAATCAACTAAAATCTTTGGAGAGAATGAAATTTCTTACTGTATTCTAGACTTGTGCACAGCAAAAATTTTCGATAAAATTCTATTTCGGAGGATTTTTTTTTTTCCCATTCGGAGGATCCGAATTTCGGACCGGACCTGTTCAACTCAGACGAAATTAGGCAATAGTTCGAATTATTCGACCGAATTTTAAACATTTCTTTAAATATTCAATAAAAAATTAAAAGTAAACATAAAAATAATTAACTAAATTAATAATAATATTAAATCTCTAATAAGACAGGAAGGGGTATTTTATAAACCCCTACACACTTATATATGTATATGTCACATCAAATTAAAGCCCTTTCTGCCCTTTAAAATGGTATATAATATGTGTTTGTGCAATAAATGAGAAAGATAGGAATTATGGTGGAACACACATATAGCAAAAATGCCAGAATTGCTCGTGTCCTTATGTGGATAATATCTGCACTTTTCATGAACTGAAAAGTGCCTGTTTTACCAGATGTATTTTTAGCAGCATGTAGCAACATTGTAATAGTTTCAGGCGGGAAAGCGCCATGCAGTCTATTTTTAGTAGCATGTAGCAACATTGTAATGGTTTCAGGCGGGAAAGCTCCATCCGAAATTTACAACAAAATTTCGGACTAGGTCCAAATGAAGCCGAACACGCCTTTTTCGTCCGAATTCTGAAATTAGCCGAACTGAATTGCACAAGTCTACTGTATTCTTTACATGAAAAAAACACCCCATTGGTATGTTTTGATATACTTTAGGTGGTCTCAAGGACACCAAACTGAACTTTTGGTTCTCTTTTTTAAATGATATGCCTGACCTAAAATGATCATAATTAATATAGGTTTAAAAAAAGGGGAAGAAGCTATACTACTTTGGAAACTACACCACTGGCTTCTTCAACATTTTATTTTTACCCTTACATAAGTTTGTATAAATATTTCCAGAAGGTGACGGTATATAAAAAATATACATATTTTGCTTATTTCCACCACTTCAAAATCTTTGAACAGAATGGAATTTTCTACTGTACACAGTGAATGCTATATTTATTTGATCAATGGCACCTTAATGGCATGGTTTGACATCCCTTGGGGACTCAAATGTACCAAACTGCACTTAAAGGATCATCAAGGCATACCACAACCAGCTACGTCTCTTGCACTTATACGTCTAGACTGGCATGCATAAATGTTTCCAGAAGGTGGCGATATATATATTTATATATATATAGATAGATAGATAGATAGATAGATAGATAGATAGATAGATAGATAGATTTAGAAAATGTTTTACCAGGAAGAATACATTGAGATTTCTCTCGTTTTCAAGTATGTCCTGCATAGTTTTCAGTAAAGGGTTGCATATTTACACAAATTGAGAAACATTATACATATTATTATATATACATACACATATGAATATACATACATATGGAGTATTAAAATTATATACAGTTACACTGGGAGCAGAGATAGATAGATAGATAGATAGATAGATAGATAGATAGATAGATAGACAGATAGATAAAATATACACTTTAAAATTCCCACCACTACAAAGATACTAAAACCCTTTCAACTCAGGAGCTACTGCACTTTAGGGATGGGTGAAAAGTGAGAAACATGTCTCGTATGACTTTTCGTTAAAAACTGATGATTTTTCTCTTTTTACGCAAAAGTTTTTTCATTTTCTCCAATGCAAAATTTTTCTCCCTTTCACCTATTCCAGCAAATTTTTCACCTATTCCAACACATCCTGTTTCAACACATTTTTTGCCTGTGTTTCCTATGGTGCAACATTTACTAGCACAATATTACTTCTTCTGAGGGCTATAGTGGAGAAATAAGTAGCTGGGAGTCAAAGTTGTGTGTCTTACAGCAACATATACCTTAAAAAATGTGTTAGCATGCATTTGAACTACCACTGTCATGCCCCTCTAGCTCCTACCTCCATGTGCCAGCCATCCGCTGCTGCTGGGGGCTTCCCAGATGCTCCACGATCGCTCAGTAGGCCGAAGCCGCAGCCTCGAGTAGCGGCGTCTGCCCGCGGTTGCGGTCGCGGTTGCGATAGTGCAGTAGGCCTAAGCCATGGCCTAAAGTTGAAGGAGTCTCCAGGGAAGGTACCCACAGGGTGCCCAGATCAAACCATGGTGTTGTACACCTGCAGGGGGGAGGTGAAGTCTGCCTCTCTCATCAACTGTCCACCAATAGTGTGCCTCCAGGTAAACAGTGAGGCAGGTGCTGTGGTTGCACACCCCTCTGTTGGCCAATCCAGTGAGAGGTTTGTTCAGCAGAGCAGAGGGGTGAAAACCCATGACACTATAAAAACCCCTCAGGCTGTGTCCACTTTGCTTCAGTGTTCCAGAACTTTGGTTCCTGTGTGCTCTAAGCTTCCAGTGCTCAGTGCCTCTTTCCTTGCTGTGCTACAGACCCTCTGCTGGATTTCCCATTGCCTGACCTTCTGCTTGCCTCCTGGACTTCCCTGCTTGCCTGTTTCCTGACCTTGGCTAGTTTTACTGATTCTGCCTGATTGCCCTCTGCCCTGATCTTCTGGACTGTTTTTGGCTACTCTTTGCTTAACCCTTGCACTCCCGTGCTGTCACTCCTACCTAGGTGTTCTACCTGTATACCTCTGTGGATCACCTGGTAGGGGTGTCTGGCAAGAGATAGCATTCCCTGCTCCTACGCTCCAACCTTAACAAGCCTGACAACCACTTTACTCCAACACCCCTGCACTATTCCACCTTTCCTCTCACGCTTGTGAATTTGCTGGACATTACTCAACTACTGTGTATGTTTTTACTCTCTAAGTATACAACTGTTAGTATGTGATGTCTTGCCTTGCTAGCCACACTTTCTCAATGTAGTCTTCTGTCTATCAAGTCTGCCTCAGTCACAGAGCTCACATCAGGCTCCCAGTCAGCTGTCTGTCACATAATATATTTATTTGTTTAAAGGGATAGTAACACTTCGTTTTAACTTTATTTTATTTTGTAGGCATTAAAAAAACATGAAGAATGATATAAGTCTTATCTCTCAAACCTTTATGGTTTATGAGATATTCACAAGCAAAGTTCCCCTCCCCGCCCCTTTTACCTAGTGTAAGCCATCTCTTCTCAGATGTGAGTCTGGTTGTATGACAGTACAGATAACAGAAGGGGACAATTTTCTTTGTATGAAAACAATGAAAGCCCTTCCCCCCTTGACAAGTTTATCAGCTTTTTCCATTATCTTAATTGAAGATTGTCCCTCTCTGCAGTCTACCTGGGCATCTCCCTTCTGATATGGTTGAACAGGGGGGGGATACTTTGTTTGTGAATATCTCTTAAACCATAAAGGTTTCAGAGATAAGACTTATATCATTCTTCATGTTTTTTTAATGCCTACAAAATAAAATAAAGTTAAAATGAAGTATTACTATCCCTTTAACTATTTATGTATTAATTTTTTTCATTTTTTTATTTTAATTTGTTTTTTTAAGTTGTCCACCCTATCTTAGCACAATCAGTCCAAAAAACAAAGTCAGTAACATCAAATTTTGGGGTCAGCCTCCTTCCTCTCTTCTTCTCCCCCAGAGTGCCCCCAGACTCCCCTAATACAGAGAACAGATGTCCTACCTAAAAGACTCCCTAAACTAAGCTTCAATTCCCCTTTATTTGCCTATCTTCTCTAGCTCAAAAACATGCTGTTCTCTTCTCTCACAAACACAGAATGGCATGCTGTGAGAGGCTGACAGCCTTTTATATGCCTGTAGGAAAAGTAGAGAAAATTGTCATGTGGGAGAAAATTTTTTCTTCGCATTGATTTCAATGCAATGAGCTAGGCAAAAAGAATGGAAAAATAAGGGTACTCTTGTACCCATGTGTGGAGGGGGGGTTCTTTGACATGACAGCATATATATATATATATATATATATATATATATATACACAGTTCATGAAGATAGACGGCACTCACAGGATTTCTTGTGGAAAGTAAAACGATGTTACATATTTATTTGAATCGATGTTTCGGCTACCATCTTGATAAAGGCTGCTATGGTAGCCGAAACTTCGATTACAATAAATATTTAACATTGTTTTACTTTCCACAAGAAATCCTGTGAGTGCCGTCTATCTTCATGAACTGTATGTATCATCCTTTTTTCTTTGATGAGCACCCAGGTAGTTATATACAATCTACAGTGTGTGCATTCCAACCACAAATACTATTGTGTATATATATATCTTCAACTGTTGAGCATTACAGCTGATACCATTGTAATCACCTGTTGGTTGGTTAGCTGTGGTGGGGGCTGTTAGTTTCCAAAAGCTGGAGGTCCAACAGTTGACCATCACTGGTTTAATAACTTGTATTAAACATGATAAAACAGTACATATTAATTTTGTAGCAATAAGAGCCTTAGGCAGAAACCAATAGAGGAGCAAATCTGCACCATAATGGGGGAAATGGGTGAAAATAAAAAATTGCCTTTTATGTAATTTTTTTTTTTGCAAAGCACAACAAGGGGTTAAAGCCAAATCTAAATCAATGGGAATTTTAGATTTTTTTTTAAATTTGTCCCCTATGTTAAATTTGGTTTGCTTCAGAATTGCTACTTGTTTACTTTATTCATAACGCCCATAGAATTAAGCTGTAGCCAATAGTAACAGAATAATGAATTAACCAACTCCAAGCTGCGCCACACAGCTCTGCTGGAAGTCCACTCCACTGAAATTCTCCTCCCACCTCAGCTTTTCCTAGGTGCTCCCGCGCTCCCATCATTACAGTGATTTGAGGGCCTAGGGAATGTTAGTACTTGCTGTCCCACTCCTTCTTTGGTTCCCACCAGGATCTTGCAACATCTTCCCTGAACACCCAGTGGAGCTGGTTAACCGCCCAGAGCCCTGCCTAATAATTTATACCGATGACCCAAAATAAAACTATATGCAAATAAAACTTGGTCGCTTCTTGGAGAGCAGGCTCGAGTGAGTGCTACCATACAATAAATGCAGAGATTCTTTTTCACCTGTCAATCCAGTTGGGTGGCCACCATGGTTGTACTTGTATATAATCACTGTGGCACTACTTTCCTAAGAACCCTGTGTATCTCTGAGTTGCAGTACTGGCTTAGTGGGTTTTCCTGTCCTGAATATACATGGTATATTGGCTGATTTATACCTGTCAGTAAAATAAATCCGTCAACTCAGAGGAAAAACAAAAAAGACAGCCAAACACAGCAAAGCAGAGCTTTCCAGCTATTAGATTATAACTACCATCACCATCAAAAATGTGGCATAGAACTGCAAATGACAGCTTGATGGTAATCAGTTGCCCCCATACATAGTACTTATTATACTCCTTGATAAAGTGCTGGTAGCACGAAACACGTCGGAGTGACCATATAGTCTGGTGCACCCCAGAGGTGTGTTGTACCACGATACAGAGTCTATTGTGCATTATTCCGGAGGAAGAAGTTAACCTGCTGACCACATCTTGCCATTGCAAAAGTCCCGCTATATCCCTGCCTGTATGGACTGAGTTGTATTTGATGACTCTCTGTAACTTGATGGGAGTGAAGGTGTTTTGGACTACGGAAGTCTCCCTTTAAGTGAGTAAGAACCGAAACTGATACATTTAAAGACTCAGAATTTGACAAGTACAGGTGGAAAGAGATATACCACCCCTGAGTCCGAAAAAGGTTAATAGGTTCCCCACCCATAGTTGCACGGCAATATTCCGGAGGGAAAAGTGGAGGACTATGGAAGAACAGACATTGTTAATTGAATGCGAGTGGAGGCGGTTAGCGAGGATAGAAAAGTAACAACATCTCAGAAGCTACATTGATTGATTCATTCGTTTAGTTACAACATAACATTACTCTGTGTGGAACATTGACTGGGGGAGGTACTTTTAGGGACTGTGTTATACCACTGACTTTTAGTATTATATGCAGTAGCTAGGTTAGATATAATTTGTATATATACCATTTAGGAGTTGTTTTTATTAATAATAAATTTTACAGTGTATGTATATTTTTTGTTTGTATTGTTTGGGTTGCCATGTGATTACATATATATTTTTATTTTTATCTTTATTTTTATTTATATTCATGTGTGTGTATTTCAGTTGCGATACGGGAGTCAGACAATATACCCACGGGTAGACATATATAGTTGCCTGTTTGGGGTGTAGGTGTTCGGGTTGTTCTCTGGTTTCCGTCCTTCGACGGCAGTGCATATTTGATATTAGAATTGATCTTATTTAATATATTATTTTATTTTGCGCTCTCCCTTTTCTTTGTTTCGTACATATAATTTATTTTGGGTTGTCGGTATACAATGCAAGACAGGGCTAGGGGCAGGTGACCAGCTCCACTGGGCGTTCAGGGTAGATGTGAGCACTTCCCATATGGTAGTGGTAGAAGGGAAGGAAAATCTGAGACATGTACGGCCCCAAGACAAGAAAAATTGGGGTGTCATCAAGATGTCGCTAATTCAGAAAAAACATGCAAAATTCAGTATTATTTTGGTGCTAATCATTTTCCATCAAAAGAACACTGTAAATAGTGATTGTGCACATTTCTTGCATTCCGCCCTAAGTTCCTCCCACAATAACCTCATAGAATCAGATGTACTAAGAATTAATTGAGCAATTCTGGAACAATGTAAATATAGGTGGATTGTATGCTAAACATGCCAGGGAACCACTAAGCCAAATATTCGGGGAGTAAAGAAATGTGGGACTCACCAGCATCACCTGAAATAGCTGAAGACTCCTTTTTGCCTGTAAGCAGCTGCAACCTTCTATATAATTCTGGAACAAACCAACTGCTTCATATGGAACAAATAAACATTCACCAATGTTTCGTTGATTTAAATTAGCCTTCCTAACCTCTTCAATACAAAAGTAGTCTTAAACACAATGGGGGAGATTCACTAAGTGGTGATAAAAAGGTGAAAAATAGGCGATAGACTGGAGAAGTCATCTCCACTTTATCACTTCTCCAATTCTTATGTTATTCTATGGAGCCTATGCACTAAGATTTCTTCAACTTTGGAGATCTTAGTGCATATGCTCTACAGAATAACACAGGAACTGGGGAAGTGATAAACTGGAGAAGTCATATTCACTTTATCACCTCTTTATCACCGCTTAGTGAATCTCCAATATTGCTTCACAATACTGTGGCAACCTTTTTAGCATTCCATGGGTTAAAAAAAATCCATTAAAATCAATGGTAATTTGTGTTTGGTCCCTGTGGTGCAGTTAGTATGCCCCAGAATTTCTGCAATTCTTCAAAGTACATCAGCCTGATAAACCATCATTATCTGTAAATGTGCACTGAACCTGACATCACTGATGTCGCATTAGAAACCCTTTATATAGATAATCCAGATATGCAGTCATAACAAATGACAGTCGCAGAACTCAATAGTAATGTTTTAAGTAGAAACATTCTTTTTGTGCCATATGGGGTATATGGTTTGTCCTAAAATTGCTCCAGTTCTTCTTAACCCTTTGAGTGCAATTAAATGCATTGGATATCCTTCTGGCACTCAAAGGGTTAATGCATTAGTCTCACTGAATTCATGGCTGCTACAGTCAAATTAAAGCCATGTAAGCAGGGATTTTCATTCCTGGATAATGGTTTCCTTCTATATATTTTACATAAAGCCACGGTTAAAAAACATAAAAAAAACAACAAAAAAAAACCCTAATAAAATGTAAAGAAGAATGCTCCCACCACATTCTTGAAGACCAATCTACCTTTGACCTTTTCAAAGTGAGCAAAAGTGCCCCAGGGAAATCTCTGTTCCCTAGCGTAGAACAGCAGAGTTGAAGCTTTCATTTCAATTGAATGATATCACTGCCCTTAGTTTATAGGCGAAACCAATGCAAAATTAGGGAGCTATAGGGTTTCTGGAAAGAACAACATCCAAGAGTTTTCTTGAAGTTATTAAAATTCATAAAATCAATATTGTGTGTCTGTAGATTTTTGATTTTTTATTTACTTAATTTATAATAGTAAAAGTTGTCATCTAATATAACACAAAACAGAAGTTGTCTTTAGTTACTGTAAATTGAATTAAATATATGTATTTGAGACAAATTCTTGTTAAATGACATAATCCATATGTCTGTTTCCCAATGATCTGCAACATAGACCTGTGGAGATATCCAGCTGTTATAAATAATTTAATGATAATGCGTTTTAAGTGATTTTGTAACCAAACGTTTGTGATTTTGAAAGCTAATCTGTAGACAGAAAATTGTACAAAATATCATACTTCTTATTCAGAACATTGTTTTAATTTTCTGATTTAAACTGATCCGTGTTGTAGTGAAAGGTAACATGCGGGACTATGATTCTCTTCACACCAGGTGACTATCACCTATGTAACCATACCATAGTCCAGCATGAACACACTTTACTGTGTTTGTTCACCAACGCAGTGAAATTGTAGTAAGGAACATCTGCATGGCATGGTGGTCTATGAGAGCCTCAAGATACATTTCACACGAGTGGTGTTTCAGGTTTCAATCAACATTTCAGACTCCAATTAACGCTTTGAGTGCCAGAGTGGTACGGAATGCATTGCAAAGCAATGCATTCCGTACCACTCTGGCACTCAAAGGGTTAATGGTTGAACCACTTGTGTGCCAGCTGGTAATATTGGCTGGCACTCATGTGAGCCTATGCCTGTCCTGTGGTTTGATTCAGGGTGATATTAGTGAACCACATGGGCAACAGAATTGTGACATGAGGTTGTAACCATTCTGACATGCCTGTGAAAGAGGCCTTATACTACATCACAGGCAAAGCACACATCACATGTATAAAATAAATATCCTCAGGGTGTGGTTCTACCACAAGTTCCCACCCTGGGATATATCAGAGAGCGCCAGATACTATTCTATAGTAATGTAACAGCGTAAACACACAATCAAATATTCTCACACTTTGTCCACAAGAAATTACAGGAAATATTCCAAATAAGTCCTCAGAGTCCTATGCAGCTGTATATGGGCTGGGGTTCCCAACGATAAAACTAAAAAAGAAGAAAATAAAAACACCTATAGTAAGGTTACATAGGTAGACTGTGGCGCAGATTACAGGAGGAGGAAGAAATGGAGGCTTCGGTGTAAGGCGAGTGGGACTGAGTGGAAGCTGGCGCTTTGGACTCAGAGGTGGTATATTTTAAGAAGGAGTACTCCAGGAAAACTACTAAGGAGCAGAGAGTTGAATACCTACCTGGGGTTTATACCAGGACTACTGGATTAACTGAGAGGCAGTTTCTAACCTCTCAAAAAGGTGAGTGTTTACTCCAAGCACGAGGTGAAGGTGGAGGAAGAAGAATTTGGTGAATACTACACTTAGAGGATCCTGTTTGCGCTGTTTTTATTTTCTTCTTTTTTACACATCACATGTATGTTTGTATTCTTCTTTATTTACATAGCATCATGCATGTACACAGCACTTTACAAAAATAGTGAAAGTAAATACAAAAATACAGGACAAGTTAAGAGCATCAGGCTAAAGTGTGATCATTGCATAATGGAGGGGAGTGCAGCAAATGGAATCATACATTTGGAAGGGGACCCTGTTCTAAGGAACTTACAATCTAATTAGTAATCATGACAACATACGTAAACAGCAGAAGGCGAACCATGAGTGCAAGTACAAGGCTTCAGTACGGGAAGTGCATAATGATTCTAATGCAACTTTCAGTGTGCACAAGAATATTTTGATGGAGATGCCTCCTTGAGCAGACAGGGTTTTAGGAGATGCTTGAAAGGAATGAGTGTGGATGACTGGTGAATGGTGATAGGGAGCGCATTCCAAATTCAAGGGGCAGCCAGTGAAAATGATTGCATCCAAGAGATGGCTTAATGGAGAGGAGGAGAATTTTGTAAGAAATACAAGACCTTATAGGTAGCCAAGAGAGGGATTTCAGGAACAGATGAGAGGGAAGGCATCTGGGAGCAGGGTTGTCTGACTTCTAGTTGAATTGAGAACAGACTTAAGCTGTGAAAGATGAGAGGCCTGGTTTACATTCCCATTTATTGGCTGGTTTATTTTTCAGCTGATAATTTTGTCAAGGATTTTAGCTACAAATGTCTTCGTAGACTTCAGTGGGGTTAGACAAAACTCATGAGAACACTTATCAACTGCAATTTAATCTAGTCCTATGTCAGAAACACTTAATACAGCAGACTCATCACACATCCATTTTAATTTGAAATAGGTTCATTTGGTTAGTTAAAGGTATAGTAATGTTTCACAACAAAAGCAGCTCCAATTAATCTTCATAGTATTTGGGCCATGGAGTGTGTTATCTCAGTACTGTCAGAGTTGTAGTTTAAGAGTAATTGAAGGATAAAGTATCCCCCTTCAGCCCCTTTTACTGATGTAACACTACTCAGCTCGGAACAGAAAGGTGGTGTCCAGATGGCTTGCAGAGAGGCACAATGTTCACTTAGCATAAGGGAAAAACCTGTAAAACCTGTCAAGGAGGCAGGGTTTTCATTGTTCTCACAGTAATAAGATTGTCCCTTGCTGAGAGCTGTCTGGTCTGTGGACCAGATTCCACATCTGAGGGGAGGTGGCTTACACTAGGTAAAAGGAGTGGGAGGGGGGATACTTTATCATTCAATTACTCTTAAACTACAACTCTGACAGTATTGAAATAACCCTCTCCATGGCCCAAATACTATGAGGATTAATTGGAGCTGCTGTTTTTGTGAAACATTACTTTAAGACAGTTGGAGTGGACTAGGATGGAGGAAATGGAAGGAAAACTTCTCTCTCATTTTTAATAGCAGCCAAATCAAGTGTTAACATAATACAAACACTATAACAGTTTGTACTGAACTGGTTCTTTGAATCACAAACCTACAGTGTCCTGAGCACTGGGGGGAGGTGCACTAAGGTGTGATAAAGAGGTGATAAACAGGTGATAAAGTGGAGATGACTTCTCCAGTGTTCAAAACTCTCCAAGTCCTATGTTAGTATATGGAACCAATGCACTAAGATTTCTTCAACTTGAGAGATCTTAGTGCACAGACTCCATAGACTAACATAGGAACTTGAGAAGTTATATCACAGGAGAAATAATCTCTACTTCATTACCACTTTAACACACCTTTTGTGTATAACCCCCCTGATATCTGAACTGAATGATATTCAGCCATCTCTATTCCTATCCCAAAACATGAACTCTAAGAAGAACTGGTAAAAGAGTTATTCCTAATAAAATACTACCTATAAATGAACATGTACTCAGTGGCTTAACTATTAATTGTATGCCCCTGTTGCAAATAGTATTTTGGGACTCCTAAGTCCTAACACAAACATGTTCTCCTGGTGGAGTAACTAAAATCTCTTGGGCCAAGAGACTGATGGACCCTTTTCGATGCTGAGCCCCTTCACAACTACACCCTTTGAATACCCTGTACTTACACCCCTGCATATACTTAAATATGTATATATAAAACGGAATATTGGTAATAGACAATCACAGTGCTTATTTGCATAAAAATAATAAATTATACAAATTTCCTAGTTATTTGTGTGAAAAATTGTCATTGTTTTTGTATATTTGACACAATTTATCTATTGCTGTTAGCAAAAGAACTGGTCCTTGTGAAAAAGTGAAGATATAGTATTTTCCCAATCATACATTTTTTCATTCCTTCCTTAACCCTTTAAGTGCCAGAGGGATACGAAACTCTTTGCAAAACTGTTTTTGCCCTTAATACTTCATAGCAAATAACCACCACCACCCAAATGTACATGGCTCATGCCTCTCTTATAACCAGACTTGAATAGTGGCTGAATCCTGCTCCTACAGCCAAGCATTGCATTGTTTCACCCAGTCCTGAGTGCTACTGCTAATCTAATAAATAAACCCCTTTCAGTTCCAGAGAGGAGCAAAACATTGAAACTGATTTAATAAGAAGGACTGGATCAATCCTAAGAAAACCAACTGTACAACAGGAGACAAATAGAATTCCAGATACCCCCCACTTCACACACACACACACACACACACACACACACACACACACACACACACACACACACACACACACACACACATACACACAAACACATTTAAATGTGTGTTTTAACGTCTTGACTTCTAGGCAGGTCAATATATTGGAGATCCCTCTGAATCATGTGTGCCCAGACTTTAGTAACAAGAGATCTACTTTTTGTGTAATCATCTGCACACAATCAACTACCACACACATTAACATTTCCTCATCATCATATTCAACCATGCTGCACAACATATAGTATATATGCTTATATTGTCTGTAAAGAATAAAATTGGACCAAATCAACATGCACAATATTGGAAACAATTTGTTAAACAACACTAATTTTCAGGCAACCCAGTAGTATTATAGGAAACAAAACTTTAGAAATGCCCCATTGATGTAAATCTGCAATTTAACCCGTGAATGCCAGTGGTAACCTGTGCAAACACTACTCAGCATGAATCATCTCGCGGTGTACAGAAACCACTTATTGATCTACAATTGCAATCACAATCTATTTAATTGGCTTTAAAGGGATAGTAATGTTTCATAATAAAAACAGCTCTAATTAATCCTCATAGTATTTGGACTTTGGAGAGTGTTATTTCAGTTCTGTCAGAGTTGTAGTTCAGGAGTTATTCAATGACAAATTATCCCCCTCCCGCCCCTTTTACTGATGTCACACTGTTCAGCCAGAGCAGAATGGAGGTGCCCAGGTAGATTGCACAGAGGGACAATCTTCAATTAAGATAAGGGAAAAACTTGAAAAGCTTGTCAAGGGGGGCAGGGCTTTCTTTGTTCTCATATAAAGAAGATTGTCCCCTGCTGTTATCTTTCTGGTCTATGGACTGCATTCCACAATCTGAGAAGAGATGGCTTACACTAGGTAAAAGGGGCGAGAGGGGAAACTTTGCTTGTGAATATCTCTTAAACCATAAAGGTTTGAGAGATAAGACTTATATCGTTCTTCATGTTTTTTTAATGCCTACAAAATAAAATAAAGTTAAAACGAAGTATTACTATCCCTTTAAGTCAACGTTTGTCTGTCTGTCTGTCTGTGTGGGGGGGTGGCTTTATTTTTTTCCCTTTCACTATGGAGCAGTTGGCTTCCTAAATAATTGTTCCAGTTCTTCTTAGGTAATTGAAGGTGAATCTGCAGTTCATTACTTCAGTCTTAACGATGAAGCACAGCTTAAAGGGGCAGTATACAGTGAGAACAAGTTCATTTTAAGTGAAAGGATAGATGACAAGAGCAATGACTTAGCCTTTGCTGAATCTTCAAGGGCTTCACTCTTCCAAAGTCACTGTTTGTCTTCAAGAAGGGTGATATCAGACTGTTCTGTTGCTAGTGGGATTTCCACATACAGCCCATTGTAATTCTGTGACACTGAGCACTGAACAAGCAGAATAGCAACAGAGCCTCCTAGCTGCAACCAAAGTAACCAAGCTGCACAACATTTTGAACTTGAGCTATCAGAGAAATGACAAGTTATCATTTATAATAACATTTGAAAAAGACATCTCCAAGCATTGGAGCATCCTCTTTATACACTACTAGTTGAAGAGCCCGTGTACATGGGCCACAGTGGCAGCCGGTCACGGTGCAGTCATGCACAGTAGAGACTGCCCGCGTCACGGCTGATATAGAGCGGGGCACTCTGAATTCAGACCAGGGTCCTCTCTGCGCACCTTCAGGTCTGACTTCTGAGTGCCCTGCTCCATATCAGACTGCGTTTTTACAAACTTTTTAGAGAATTATAATATAGGATAGTCAATGTATTTTTTCATAATTAGGGTATACTGCACCTTTAAAAGGACAACTAACATTTTTGTTATATTAAAACAATGGTACTCCCACTTCAGGAAAATGCATAATTCCAAAGTTATAACAGTTTAAAATGCTTTTTTTTTAAATTAACAGTGCCCTCTGATTTCCAGAAACTTAATCTACAGTTAACAAGTTATTCTTTTCATTTTGCGGGAGACGGGAGTTGCTAACTGCAGGTCTCCATAGAATGTGAGAGTATCTGTTGGGTCATTCCTGACAGTTTGAACTTTCAGGAAGTAATGAAACTTTTACTCACTTCCTGACAGTTTGAACAGTTATAGCATTCAAATAAATCAACTGATATCAGTGGGAATACCCTTGTTTTTTTGAAACAGAGAAAGCTGTAAATGTTAGGTTTTCATCACAAAAGCTCCTTTAAAGAAACTCTAACATCTCCAAATATTAAGCCCTTACTTACTTTAATTTAGTTACAGCATCCTTCTGGCTCATATGAATCAATTATATATGAACTGGCTCTCCTTTATATATATCTTTAATTCTTAATGAATATGATATCCAAGAAGGGAGATATGATTCTATTTGCAGGTCTCCAAAACTGTATTTTTAGATTCAAAGACTGCACTGTAAGAGTATGGTATTGGAGTCCTGTAACAAATAATCATCCCTATACGGAAAAAAGGAGAAAAGCAAGGGGCACCCCTTATGTTGAATAAAATGATGCCACTTCAGCTGCTAACCCACTAATGTAGACACAGCAAATGAGGCTTCTGGGATTTACAAACTGCTTGAGACACCATAACAATCAAAGTGAGAGTAATCACCAATCGAAATGAACTGCTCCTGTAGGACTCGCTCTCCCAAGAAGCAAATCATAGGAAGAAACAAAAGACCAGAACATGACCAATCATGCTATTCAATCAAACACTATTATAGCAAGTGTGTTGATCAGCACTACTTTAAGAGCTGACAGGCAAGCAGTCTGAGAGATTGTAGCATCTCTGCTCGGGAATCGTCTAAAGACAAGTCCTGGAGGTAAACAGAATTCAGTGCCACTTAACACTTGTCAACTGGTTGATTTAAATAGGTGGCTGCCAACTGAAGGTACATCACAGCATTACTGGTTGCTGTGGTCTGTGCTGAGAGCCCAATGATTTCACTAGGGAAAGGGGCAGATAATCTTCTGCTTCCCTATGACTTGGCTCCAGTCTTTTCAGTGTCTCGGATTCACTCCTTTCAATGGGGCTGGTCCTAGATATGATGTTCTAGTGCTATGCAAGCCTAACACAAAATCACTAAGATGCTTTGAATCCCCCCTTAATGCCACTTGAGCCAAGGGGATAGCAGTGGTGCAGGGTGTGGGCATTTTGTATTGTTCCTTTCCTTTACACCCTGTTTAACATCATGCATTAAACCAGACACAGAGTCCATTTCCCTGCACATGCTATGGGACAGACATAAGGGGCTTGATAGCATTAAAAATATATCACCAAAAAAAATTAAAAGGGCTCATATCAGTGAAAATAGTAGGTCCTCTTCATCAGCTTTTTATTATTATTATGTTATACAAAAGGTCAAAATAAGGGTGGAAAGAGGCTGAAATGTGCTACGTTATCAAGCTTGTTACAAATATGATAAAACTAATAAACAGAGGTAATTGTTTTCAGATTAGAACCCATCAAGTTCAGATAATTGAGATTGTAGCATCTCTGCTTGGGAATCTTCCAAAGACAGGTCCTGGAGGTAAACAGAATTCAGTGCTGCTTAACACTTGTCAACTGGTTGATTTAAATAGGTGGCTGCTAACTGAAGGTACATCACAGCCTTACTGGTTGCTGTGGTCTGTGCTGAGAGCCCAATGATTTCACTAGGGAAAGGGGCAGATATTCTTCCGCTTCCCTATGACTCGGCTCCAGGGAATGCCCAGTTTAGGAGCCAATCTTTTCAGTGTCTCGGATTCACTCCATCCGATGGGGGGGGGGTTTTGAATAAGCTGGTCCTGGATATGATGTTCTAGTGCTATGCAAGCCTAACACAAAATTACTAAGCTGCTTAGAATCCCCCCTTAATGCCACTTGAGCCAAGGGGATAGCAATGGTGCAGGATGTGGGCATTTTGGATTGTTCCTTTCCTTTACACCCTGTTTAACGCCATATATTAAACCAGACACAGAGTCCATTTCCCTGCACATGCTATGGGGCAGATACAAGGGGCTTGCTAGCATTAAAAATATAGCACCAAAAAAAAATTAAAAAGGCTCATATCCATGAAAATAGTATGTACTCTTCATCAGCTTTTTTTTCTTATTATTATTTTATGCAAAAGGTCAAAATAAAGGTGGTAAGAGGCTGAAATATGCTACTTTATCAAGCTTGTTACAAATATGATAAAACTATAAACAGAGATAATTGTTTTCAGATTAGAACCCATCAAGTTCAGATAATTGATATTCTTATCTCTTACCAGTTTGTTTACCTCAGTCATGCTACGACTTGCCCTTATCACTTATTAGGAGCTTATATAACCAAGAGAGTTCAAATGGCCATAAACAGCTACCTATACATGGATATGTTTCGCATATTTCTAACTTTTTGGGGGCTTATGCACAAAAGAAATATTTTTACAAATGCTGGCCAGGAATATATAATATTTGTTTGCATGAACAGGGAGTTGTTGCATTATAATTTATGGCCCACTTACTGACAATTAACCATTATAGCTCCAGATGAATGCCCAGTGCATTGCTTTCCAATGTGTTGGATACCTCTCTAGTCCTCAACAAAAGGTAAGAGGCTCACTGAAGCTATTCTTATCTTACTGGCTGACAGTGGCTGTGAGTGATGATGTCTGTGGAAACGACTCTAATTGTAAGGAGTCACAGACTTACAGGATAGTGCAGAGCCAATGGACCCCCTTGGATGCCTGGGACCTGCCACAAGTGTACCCTCTGCAATCCCTGTAGTTACAGCCCTGTAGAAGATGAACTCTGAGGAAAACTATTCCTAAGTGGGAGTCCTTCATACAGCCGTCTGGTTTATCTATTTTTTTTACATATAGTTTCTGATACTCACTGAAGTCTTCATTTAGTTCACACATGCTTACAGCAACAGGCTTTATTCCCAGAATGACAAACACCATTGAGTAAATTCCATCCGTGGTTCAGCAGAGCAATGTAAGAGGAACATTTTGCATTTTGCAAACTGAACTGTACTATCTATAGATTGTAATACATTTCCAATGTAAAAAATGAAGATAAATCAGACTGCTGGCTATGTAATTTTAATACTGAAGAACCTCTTATTCCTAAAGGTGTGGTTTCCCTGTAAGAGAACCTATATTCCCCAATGACTGCTTTTCTATCAAACTGATCACCAAAATGGATGCTGCTGCTTGATGTTTAGGAGTTCATTTATGAGGTTATACAGTGCGGCTCATTGTAGCCTCTCCGTCATGATGCTGGTATACCAGCTATAGAAGGGTCTCCAATGCAGCAGATAGGCATTATTTTAACACAGTGCACTGTTGTAGTTTACACTTCACTCTTCCTTTTCACCATTATATAAAATAACAGATCATTTCCACTCTTGCATACTGTATTTGTAACTAACACATTTCAGATATAAACGTAAGTAAAAGAAATCCACACATATTTCACTCCATGGTTACAGAACAATTTATAAAATGTGGATATTTTGGGCTTTTATAGGAGCCATTCCAAAGCATTTGCTCGAGACCTATCCTCACATCCCTAATTAAGCCTTTGAATACCAGAGTGGTGCACACCCATCTGACACTCAAAGGGTTAATTGTTTACAAAATGTTTCAGCTGTTTCAGAATATTTTGGGGCCTGATGCAAAACATGAGCAAAAGTGGAGCAAACCAATTGCACCATTCAGGAAAATAAGAATTTCCATTGACTTAAGTGGTGCTTTAACCCCTTAAATGCAATGTAAATCATTGCTTTGGCAATGTCTCTAACATTGAAGAGGGTTCCAGGGTGCATAAAAGCCCCATTTAGATTCAGTGGAAATTGGGTAATATTTATTTGTCCCATATGTTGTAGTTGCTTGGCTCTAGAATGTGCTTTCCCTTAGATACAATGCCCTTCACTATACCTACTAAGAAGGAGCATCCTACACTTTATTTTAGTGTCTCTTTGGCATTTTGCCCTGAGGTAGCATTGTTTGTTTATAAACTTTATTTGTTTATTGCAGAATGAGTGTGACAAAAAGATCCTCTAATTTAAGCTAATAATGCTTTCTTCTATTGTTATTTTACCTTTCAAATGTGCAAAGCATTGCTGCCTGGGGGAAGATTACAAGAATGCAATGTCTTGTTAAAACCTGAAAGAGTAATGAACAAAAAGGAGTCTACTACTGCTGAGAAATGTTAGTCCGATAATGAGTAATGTTCCTCTCCCTGCTGTGAACACTGGTGACCTGGCATGTAGACCACAGCAACGTAGTGAATAATTCACAGACAGAGTCACTGGCCTCCTCCTAGATCTCAGCAATTCTTTGTGCTGGAAATATCTTCTCCCACAGAACTGAACTTGACAGAAAGTTTCAAGTCTACCAATGTTTAAACAAAGATGTGTCTGCTAGAAAATGAGCTCAGCACACATTCAACTTATGGAATGCATTTAAAAATAAAATTTCACTCTACTATTTACCCATTATCAGCTAGTTAACACCATTTGTCATCATAAATCTGTAGGCACTAAACTAAAGGGCAATAAAAAGGGACACAGTTCAGATAAGGTGTTATTTCACAAAACACTAATGTTTTGACTGATCCAGTCTAGTACGGTCTCTATAGCTCCAATTTATCTTCTCTTCCACAGGTTTCAAAGTGCTCATTTTATTACTGTGACAAAGGGACATGTGTAGATATAAGGAAGACATATTTTGGTTATGACCTCAGTACCTTCAAAGGGCCTTATGTTCAAAGAAAACTGGAGTAAGTTTGGAACAAACCAGTGGCTCCATAAATTCCTGCAATTTCCATTAATTTAAGTGGTGCTTTTAACAAGGTCTCCAGTGCACTGTTTTGCAATATGTTGAAGACCTCCCTAGAATTCAAGGCGTTAAAAGCCCCACTGAAACCAATGGGAATTTTAATTTTTCCCTCTACAGTGAAGTTAGGTTGCGCCAGACGTGCTCATTTTTTGATTTCTGCAGAAGAATTTTCTGGGGTCTATTTAACAAAAGATGGCTGGATTCATTAGAGCCAGTATTAAACCCATAAGGACCAATGCAATGTGTTGTACACCACTCTGATTTTTTTTAATAATAATAATAATAATAATTCTTTATTTTTATATAGCGCACACAGATTACGCAGCGCTTTACACTCACATCGGTATCGGTTCCTGTCTCCATTGGGGCTCACAATCTAAATTCACCTATCAGTATGTTTTGGAGTGTGGGAGGAAACCGGAGTACCCGGAGGAAACCCACGCAAACACAGTGAGAACATACAAATTCATTGCAGATGTTGTCCTTGGTGGGATTTGAACCCAGGACCCCAGCGCTGCAAGGCAACAGTGCTACCCACTTTTTTAAAAGGTTACGAAACCTATAGTTATACTTTGCAAATACTATAAAGATGCATGTAGTTTTTTTTTCTCCCTGCACTGTCTAAACATGTAGACCTCTACAGTGGCTTCTTCCTGCCCTTCAGGAAGCCATCTTATTGTTTCTCTCCTCCCCAGAGTTAAACAATGTCATGCTTGGCTGAAGTGGAAGGGAAGGGAGAAGTCACTGGCTCTAATAATATAAGAGCAATGGATAGAAAGTGTTGCTCTTTTGTAGCATTATTTTAACCCTTTAAGGACCAAGAGGTTGCACAATGCATTGTTCCACTATGCACTGTGCACCCCTCTGGTCTTAAATGGTTAATAGTCACATTTGTTTTCATAAAGTGTTTTGGAAATGATAAGTAATGCATTGGAGATTTCTCTAGCATTGTAAGAGTGACAATCTCCATGTAAACCAATAGGAATTTTTGGACAGATATTGGTCTCCTAGGGTGCAATTGGTTTGCTCAAGAATTGTTCTTTTTGTATGTGTAAGGCCCTTGGTTTTTTAGGGACATATTTATCCTGTTTTGGGGACCCTGTTGAACAACTCTCTAACATGTAAGGGGATAAAACTGCGATTTTTAAAAAACCTCAGGCAAAGTAAACTGATTTTTGCCGATAAGTAAAAAGAAAAATACGTCACCCTTTGAGTGACAGAGAGGTATCCAACGCATTGCAGCGCAATGCATTGGATACCGCTCTGGCACTCGAAGGGTTAATAACTACTGACCACCAGGGAAAGACGTCCTAAACATCTAATTGCTGATGTTGGAATGATTTCAAGTCCAGCAACTAAAACAAAATCCCCTTTTCTTAAGAACAGATGATGATCTCTGATGTGAACTTTAGTACAATTTAACTCACATAATTAATATCAGATGATGTGAGGAAAAAAATGAAATGTTGCTGCTTTAAATTATAACTGTAAAATATCATCTTAGGAAGAATGAAAAAAGAACTGGAGAAAAGTCAAACTAGTTTTATTTTCATTAGTACCATCTTCAGCAGGGGTAGGCAACCTGCAGCACTTCAGCTGGTGGGAACTTCAACTTCCATGATCCTTAAACAGCCCTTATAGTCCATAACACCTGAATTGCTGAGGGTTGCTTACCCTGATCTACAGAGTAGAAATAAAAATGTCTTAAAGAGATAGTAATACTTAAAGGGATAGTAATACTTCATTTTAACTTTATTTTATTTTGTAGGCATTAAAAAAAACATGAAGAATGATATAAGTCTTATCTCTCAAACCTTAATGGTTTAAGAGATATTCACAAACAAAGTATCCCCCCCCTGTTCAACCAGATCAGAAGGGAGGTGCCCAGGTAGACTGCAGAGAGGGACAATCTTCAATTAAGATAAGGGAAAAAGCTGAAAAGCTTGTCAAGGAGGGAAGGGATTTCATTGTTTTCATACAAAGAAGATTGTCCCCTTCTGTTATCTGGCTGGTCATACAACCAGATTCACATCTGAGAAGAGATGGCTTACACTAGGAAAAAGGGGCGGGGAGGGGAAACTTTGCTTGTGAATATCTCATAAACCATAAAGGTTTGAGAGATAAGACTTATATCATTCTTCATGTTTTTTTAATGCCTACAAAATAAAATAAAATTAAAACGAAGTAATACTATCCCTTTAAAATGTAAAAAAAATATGTTGTAGGGTTTATTCCCCTGAGTAAAACAAGAGTACTCCCAATGCTGAAAGGTGTTTCATTCAAAAGTTATTAATTTTCAAAGTTGAATTTTTTAGGTGCAATATCACAGTGGCCTGAAATTGTACGGTGGCGTTGTTGCTACACCATCCTATGGAGATTTATGGTCCCGGGACCAGAGCTGTCCATAGGATCGTTGAATTTTTTAGGTACAATATCACAGTGGCCTGAAATTGTACGGTGGCATTGTTGCTACACCATCCTATGGAGATTTATGGTCCCGGGACCAGAGCTGTCCATAGGATCGTGTAGCAACAGTGCCACTGTACAATTTCAGGCCATTGTGATATTGCACCTAAAAAATTCAACTTTGAAAATGAATAACTTTTGAATTAAACACCTTTCAGCAGTGGGAGTACTCTTGTTTTACTCAGGGGAATAAACCTTACAACATATTTTTTACATTTTAAGTATTACTATCCCTTTAATTGAATATACATTTTTATCTTCCATATCACAGTACTGAGTTGAACATTGCAATCACAGTGTCAAACTCTTATTTTAATTAACCTGAAAGAGTTGTGAGTGACTACACAATCCCAGACTCAAAAACTGCAGAGTGATATAGAAAAGAAACACAGTACGTTAAACAGAAGGAGCAGAGAGTGGACCGAACAAGGTTAGTGGGGGGGATTTAAACTGTAGTACCTTGATAAAATAATAAACTATTTGTTACCATTTTTACACATAAACATAGATAGTACTTATCAATCAAATTACAGGTTAGATTACAGTCTATTATAATATATTTACTACTGTTTTAGATTTAAGGCCCTGTTTTATTTCTAGGTCTCTGGCTTGGCACCAGTACATTTAGAGTCTGGCTTTTGGAACATCTTTCATTTACTATTAAGAGCTTCCATTATTTCCATCCTTATTTGCCCTTTCCCTCATGTAGGAGTAGATATTCTGCTTGAGAGAAATGTTCTATGTAGTGTTGTTTTATACAGTTATGTACAGTTAATGGTCTCAATACCAATGAGACCAACAGGTCAGAATCTGCTACAAATTATCAAGGCCATATTTACTTTTCAGGCGTCTCTAGTAAAGACATACTAGGATCCTCTAGACACCAATAAAAACCTCTGCACTCTTTACACCCCCATCCCCCCCATTCAATGTTTCCTGGCACAGAAATGAGCATTATTCTATAAAATACAAACATGAAAATATCTTAAACTGTTAAAAACATGGGAATAAAATGGGAAAATTAGTATGTGAGTCTGGAATTACAGCAGTAAGTACACTATTAACAGAAACTGGCAACCATAAATATGTAGAGGTTATCTTGATGCAGAGTCACTGGGATTGGGCTGACCACTCATCATGTCAGTATTGGCCAGCATGACTGAGGAATCCCCCCCTCCAAGAAAAGTGTCACTCTTTCTGTTGTCTACCCTGCCTTTTGAGAATTCGGTCCTTTCATTTATTACCCTTTTAAGTATTAGCTAAAGTAAAGCTTCACATATGCCAACAATCATTTTCCATTATAGTAACATTTATGGCACTTTTCAGTAGTCCTCTTGGGTGCCAGCAGTGTATGCAACCTGGGAATGGGTTCTAACACAGGCAGCAAACCCAATACATACCCCATCATCAGGTACTCATGCATTATGTTATCCATACAGGCCTTATACTGGGATCAGACCTACAGCAGCTGTTTCTGACATGAAACTAAACAACATTTACATACAACCGTTACATACAGGAGGATTGTATCAAGTGAACAGAGGATAACATTCCCTTTCTCAGAAACCTTAACCCTTTGAGTGCCAGATGGGTACGCAACGCATTGCAAAGCAATGCGTTGCATACCTATCTGGCACTCAAAGGGTTAAGTATGGGTGTTGGGATCCTAATTTCAGGTAAACTGTGTGGTGGGAAAAGGTTAATACAAACAGTGTCTGCATTTGCTTAAATTAAAGTGTAATTTACTCAAAAAAACATAGTTAAAATTGGAACAAATTAATGAAATAAAAATATTGCTTTCCAGATTTTACTGAGATATTTTTTATAAATGATAGAAATTTCAGGTAAAATTTTTTAACCCATTGGATGCTAGGCATGGTCTTCAGTGCATTGAAGAGTCGTATCTATCTAGCATTCAAGGAGGTAATGCTATTGCTTAACCTAATAACAGGTTTCATAGTTACATAGTTACATAGTTACATAGTAATTTAGGTTGAAAAAAGACTTGCGTCCATCCAGTTCAACCTTTTTCCTATTCCTGTTTACCATCGCTGACCCAAAAGAAGGCATCTGACTCCAAATGGCAATCAGATTTCTCCCTGGATCAACAAGCCCTAACTAAATATTAAACCCAATACTAACGTGCATAGCCCTCTATATTATGCTCTTTTAAATAAGTATCCAGGCCCCTTTTAAAGGCATCTAATGTATTTGATAGCACCACCTCCTCCGGAAGTACATTCCATACCTTTATTGTCCTTACTGTAAAGAAACCCTTCCGCTGTTGTAGACTAAATCTCCTTTCCTCAAGTCTAAGCGGGTGGCCCCTTGTCCTGTGTACTGTTCTGTTAATGAACAGGTCTTTTGAAAGCCCTTTATATGGGCCTTGAACATATTTATATAGTGTTATCATATCCCCTCTAAGACGCCGTTTCTCTAGTGTGTACAAGTTTAACTTTTTTAGCCTTTCTTCATAACTAAAACATTCCATTCCCCTTACTAGTTTTGTAGCCCTCCTCTGCACTCTCTCTAGTTCCATAATGTCCTTCTTCAGAAAGGGCGCCCAGAATTGAACAGCATATTCTAGGTGGGGTCTTACCATGGACCTGTAAAGAGGCATAATTATATCCTCCTCCCTTGAGTCAATACCCCTTTTAATACATGCCAATATCTTATTGGCCTTTGCAGCTGCCAGCTGGCACTGCATGCTACTGCAAAGTCTATTGTCTACCATTACTCCTAAATCCTTTTCATTAGTAGATTTCCCCAGAGAAACACCATTTAAACTATATGTTGCATTTTTATTATTATACCCAAAATGCATAACTTTACACTTGTCTATATTGAATCTCATTTGCCATTTGCCTGCCCAGTTACTCAATTTGTCCAAGTCCTCTTGTAATGAAGACACATCCAGTTCAGACTTTATTATCTTACTTAATTTTGTGTCATCGGCAAACACTGATACATGGCTTCCTATGCCCTCTGGGAGGTCATTAATAAACAAATTAAAAAGAAGAGGACCCAGGACAGATCCCTGAGGCACTCCACTTATCACGTTTATCCAACTGGAGAACTTGCCATTTACTACCACTCTTTGCATTCTATCTTTCAGCCAATTTCCAATCCACTCACAAACATTTTCCCCTAGTCCTATTTCATTCAATTTGTACAGTAACCTCTTGTGTGGAACTGTATCAAATGCCTTGGCAAAGTCTAAATAGATCACGTCAACCGCCGCTCCCTCATCTATATTATTACTTACTTTTTCATAAAATGCGATCAAGTTCGTTTGACAAGACCTATCTTTCACAAAGCCATGTTGGCTATTGCTAATGATATTCCTGTTCCAGCAGAATTCTTGAATATATTCCCTTAGCAACCTTTCAAACAGCTTCCCTACCACAGATGTCAAGCTTACGGGTCTGTAATTTCCTGGCTGGGACTTTGATCCCTTTTTAAATATGGGCACCACATCTGCTTTACGCCAATCCATGGGCACCATACCAGAAATAAAAGAATCCCTGAAAATCAGATATATCGGTCTGGCCAGGGTCTGGCTTAGCTCT
The DNA here is from genome assembly GCA_037306005.1 of Rhinophrynus dorsalis. Taxonomy (NCBI): domain Eukaryota; kingdom Metazoa; phylum Chordata; class Amphibia; order Anura; family Rhinophrynidae; genus Rhinophrynus; species Rhinophrynus dorsalis. The sequence goes on from CM074721.1 coordinate 253,857,855, forward strand.
TTAAGTACCCGTGGGTGTATACCATCTGGCCCCGGAGCTTTGTCTACCTTGACACCATTCAATTGTTTTAACACTTTTTCTTGTGTTAGCCAGTCCCATGCTTGCTGTGACTGTTCTGTAAAAGTAGTTTGCAGATTCTTGTCCAATGGGTCTTCCTTGGTAAAAACAGAAGAAAAGAAATTATTTAAAATATCTGCCTTCTCTCTGTCACCTTTGACCATCTCACCCGTTTCAGCTAACAAGGACCCAACATTATCAGACTTTAATTTTTTGCCATTAATGTATTTAAAGAATTTTTTTGGGTTGCTTTTGCTATCCTTAGCAATATTTTTTTCATTCTCCAGTCTAGCTAATTTAATAGCCTTTTTACAGGTTTTGTTGACATTTTTGTATTCTGCAAATGCCTCTGCTGATCCCTCAGCTTTGTAATGTTTAAATGCCGCTTTCTTGTTATTTATTTCATGAATTACTTTACTGGTTAGCCACATTGGTTTCAATTTGCTTCTTTTGTATTTGTTTCCAACAGGGATAAATTTATATGTGTATTTTTGCAATGTTATTTTGAAGGCATTCCACTTACCTTCTGTGCTTTTTCCTGAAAATATTTTATCCCAGTCAACGAGACCAAGGGATGAATTAAACCTGCTAAAGTTGGCCTTTTTAAAATTCAGTGTTTTGGTGGAACTCATATCAACTTGTTTTTTTGAATTAATCTCAAATGATACCTTGTTATGGTCACTATTCCCCAAGTGCTCCCTTACTTGGATGTTAGAGATAAGTTCTTCATGGTCAGTTATTACCAAATCCAGACATGCATTCCCTCTGGTTGAGGTCTGCACTAGTTGTGACAAAAAATTGTCATTCAACAAGTTCAGAAACTTGCTGCTTTTAGCAGAGTTAGCTGTTCCATTTTTCCAGTCTATTTCTGGATAATTAAAATCCCCCATAATTATAGTTCTCCCTATTTGGGAAGCCTTTTCTATTTGCATTAATAGCTGTGTTTCTTCAAGGTCAAAGGTCTTCAAAGATCCAATATATTATGCTTTTATGTAAACATGTTAATTTTCATATATAATGCAGGTATTGAACTCTATAATATGTAGGTAGTTTTGTCATGTTGTGCTCACCATAACCTTGATGAAGGTTTTAAAGAATAGACTTTTGAAAACATAAGATAAAGGTATTTGCAGTCATACTTGTTTTGATTTAGAAAAGAAAAAAAGAAGCGGAGCCTCATAGGGTAATAACATCAAACAAAAAGAATATATAATGCAGGATATTAGTTCTACCCACATTCTATGATGGCTACTCTGCTGGTAACACAGTAGCAGTACGGCTTGTCGAGGATATTTCACTGCCCCCGCACAGATATAGATTGCCACACAGCCAGGGCCAGATTTGCCATTAGGCAAAGTAGGCACCTGCCTACAGGTGCACGCCAACGAGGAGCGCCTGCCATTTGTATTTTTTTTTTAAATATTCTTTAAAAAAAAAAAAAAACTAGCTGCCTCGCTGGCTGCGCCGGCGGCACCCACTCACATTGCCCGCCCCCCCAGTCTTGTACCTGATGGAGCTCCCTCTTCGCCTCTTTAGGAATGCAGAGCGTTGGGAGACCGCGCGGGAGCTCCATCAGGTGCAAGACTGTGCCAAAGGAGGCACAGACAGATCTCCTACCAGGGAGGTAGGAAACGGACAACGGAGGGAGGCAATGTGGAGTTAATGGGGGGCAATGTGGAGCTAATGGAGGGCATTGTGGAGCTGATGGGGGGCATTGTGAGGGCAATGTGGAGCTGATGGGGGCAATATGGAGCTGATGGGGGGCATTGTGAGGGCAATGTGGAGCTGATGGGGCAATATGGGCTGATGGGGGGCAATGTGAGGGCAATGTGGAGATGATGGGGGCAATGTGAGGGCAATATATGAGATGATGGTGGCAAGCTGGAGCTAATGGGGGGGCAATGTGGCGATGATGGGAGCAATGTGAGGGCAATATGGATATGATGGGGGGCAACGTGGAGATTAGGAGCATTGTGGAGGTATCCAGTGCAGATGGCCCACGGGGGGTGGGGGGCGCTTCAAATTTCTGTGCCTACAGGCTCCTGAGATGTAAATCCAGCCCTGCACACAGCTGCTCCCCACTGTAATGAACAGTATCCACATCAAAAAAGAAGGAAGGGACAAAGCTAGAAACACAAAAAGAAACCTAATAAATAATAGAGCTCTGAAATGCACTGGCCTTTCAGACAATATTTTATAGTATTGTAAAAGCCCATGTACACGGGCCAAGGTCCGGGTAATGTTAACCCTTTAACCCTCAGAGGGTTAAGCGGCCGCTACCTCACTGCTCCATGCGATGCAGTCTTGTGTCGCCTCACTCACGCGATGCAATCATGCACAGTAGAGACTGCCAGAGCGCCGATATTTTTAATTTGAATTAAACTTTTTGATTATGCAGCTTGTCCACTTTATATTTTTTTAAATCTTGTGATTTCCTGAACAGGGGTAGGATCTGGATTCCCTTGCTGCTCTTAACTGGTTTGTGGGGAGTACAAGCCGGCTTATACAAACTGTCAGTACACTCTATTATTCATCTTTTGACATGATGTGAATACATGATCTTTAAGAATACTGGGTAGGAGTGGGCAAAAAATGTCACCTCAAACTGAAATCAGCTAATACTGGCACTCCCCACTTTGCAAATAATTTCCAGTGAAAAGTGCAGATTTTCTGCTTTTTTCACCTATCTCTTTCTATTGAAATCAATGAAAATATTGAATTTACACACAACACAAAACAAATATTATTTTATTTCCCAAAGGCATAGTAGAAAAGGGTCATGAGGGTGCCTGTGTTGGTGGAGTGTGGGGAAAGAATCGGTTGAACAGGGTATTATTTTTTTGGGGGGGTTGTTTAATGGAATTCGGGGCAGTTAATAAAAAAAAATATTAAAATCTTAAGTACATTTTAAAAAAGACATGGTATAAAAGGGGCCTGTATTGGTGGGTAGAGTCTGTGGAATATAAAGATATATATACAAACTGGGAGCCAAGATGAAAAATAAAAAAAACTCCCCAACCACTGCGCCTCTTCCCACAGTATGCACTCAAGGCAAAATATGCAATCAATTAATAAGAAAACAGCTAGAAAGGGAAAAAGAGAACAACAAAAAGGAAAAATTATAAAAGAACAAACACAAATATTTAGATTTCTTAGTTTTCTTTCTTTTGCTATATTGTGCTCTTTTTAGTCCAATGCTGCTCGCTCACCAGGAGATTGGGTTCCCACTCCAAACTGGATAAACTAATAAAAGAAAAGAAAAAAAAAGAGCGGCGCAAAGGAGTCTCTCTAAGCGTTGTATATTGATCACAGAAGATTGGTCCTTCACCAAAACACCGTGGAACAAATCATCAGAATATTACTCACATTTTTCAGAGGCACACAACCTGCCTCCTGGTCTCTCCACTTGCACTAGCTTACACCCCAGTATAGTGATCTTCTCCACTCGGGGTCACACGTAGACACAGTTCCTTACAGGATTCTTCGATAGGAGTGATAAATTATATATGTGGAATATGTTACTTGAGCAGAGGATATTTAAAAAATCCAATGCTACAGTAGGCCAGAGAAGATCACAGGGAACAAGTGGAGAAGAATGGCTGCTTTCTTCTTGTCCTTCACATTCCCCTTCACTGTCTGTGGCAGCGATGTTGCTGCTGTTGTTGCTACTGCCTCAGAATCAGCACTGCAACTAGGACCATGACTCAGAGTATTGCTGGAGCTGACAAGTGGAACCTGTTCTAGTCCCTCATCACTTGTTGACCCCATTCCCACTGTGCCCAAGGTGGTCTGTGGCGCACTAGCTTGCTTCTCAGCATCCTGCTGCCCATGCAACTCAGCAGCAGTAGGAATTAGGGCAGTTGCAAGTTCCACAAATTCCAAAAGCTCATTGCTAGTGATGGTGGTGGTCATGCCCATCCTAATCCCTGTCTCCCATTCCTTCTCAGTTTCTGCTAAAAAGGACATCAATGTCTCTTCCACCCCAGCTTCTCCAACATCATCACCACCACCACCACTTCTAGTCCTTATGTGCTGCTGCTGCTGTTCTATTACAGACATCTCACTGCTTCTTGGAGGAGGTGACGAGCAATGTGGCAGAGGGTCCCCTAATGTTACTTTTGCCATTTCTTTTTGACCTGAAGAAGGCAGACTGGCAGAGTAGCAGCAGGCAGCTGATCTGTGCTCTTTTTGGTGGTGGTGGTATTAATTCTGCGCCTGCTCTCCCCCAACACCAGTTCTGGCCTCTTCAGAATCATGTTCCACTTGGACACTGTAGTGAAGGGAAGGGACGGTCTCCCAGAGCCAGAGGAATGGTGTGGGGTCCCTTGACCGTTAGTCTGGATGCCCTCAAATGCTTCCCCTACCACTCCCCTAACACTAGTCCCACCAGCTGCTTCACCATTACTGTTACAACTACTACTACTAACGCCAACCACATCAATTTCAGCCCCTGAGTCTTATGCCTCACAGTCACTACTAAAATGATGATTACCCCCTCCTTCACTCCTAACACTATCAAGCTGCTGGACCTTCTTAGTAGTAGTAGTACTAGCACTGGTGGCAGTGTTGGGGATGGCAAGTGTGACTTAGGGTCCCCTGCTGTCACCCTTGACATAATATTCTCCTTACCCCCCCTCCTGAGTATTACAAGACACACTAGCAGCAGATTCAGTACCACTGGCAGCAGGCAGAGCACTGGTTGCAGCAGAGGCAGCATGTCTGACAGCAGGCACAGTATTGGTGGCAGCAGGTTCAGAACTGGCAGCACGCAAAGCAATGGTGGCAGCAGGGGCAGCACATCTGGCAGCAGGTGCAGGCAGCTGACCTGTCCTGCTCACTCTAGTACTACCCTGTTCTCCCTCCCTTCCCATTAAATTCACTAAGACCCCTAGGGGTGATTTAGGGGGACTGGACAGCATTGGTTCAGTTATGCTCACCTCTTCCTCTTCCTCCATAGACTCAATGGACTCATAAGGGTCCTTCCATTTCCTCCTTTGATTATTTTTAAACCTGCTTATAGTGATAGGAGTCACTATGAGCCTCTTCTGCCTCAGTTTTGCCTCAAGATCACAGCAGAACAGCATAGCACATCTATATCACTCTGTAGCTGCTTCTATTGTGTTTGACTTCCGCAAATACGTCACTTTTTATAGCGAGAAGTCGAAAACCATGTAAATCAATGGGCGGAAACTTTCTAGCCATTGAAAAAATGGTGAACAATTTGGTCAATGGCTGAAAAATGCAAAGATTTTAGTAGCTGGTTTTAAAGAGAAAAAGCGGACAACAATGTGGTTTTTGCTAATTTTTTTGTGGGAACACGGCGAGAGCTTTCACCCACCCCTAGTCCACAGGGGGATATGAAATGCATTGGGAATTGTACAGCCAGTCCATTGGCACAGTAACTAATTCAGGCTCTGCCCAAGTATTTTTTTACACAAGTTGAACAATGGGCTATATACACATACCTTTGCTTGCAGGAAAGGGAGAGGACAACGATCAGACACTTTAATGACCAAGTATACATCATCCTCTGCCCACTTTTACATTCCACAAGATCAGCATAATTTGTTTACTTCACACACAGATGGGAGAGGACTCCATAAGAGAGACGTATTCAACAATGAGCATCTATCCCTATATCTTTTGTGCTGCTGTTGTGTCACCCAATCAGACCTGTTGTGTTTCAGTTGGAATCTCAATAAGGATGTGTCTAGATATGATCCTGCTTTCCATCTACTACCATGCTTTTTTTTTCAGAGACAAAGAGTAGCAAGAACTTAAACTATTGGATCATTAATAAAGTATCTCCACACTGGAGATTTCTTAGATGGAGAGGTTCCCATAGACATATTAAGGCTTAATAGGGAGCTAGGCAAGGTACTAATTTGGGGCTCCACATCTCTTGATCCAGTGCTTCTGACTCAGATAACTCCTAGCAGGCACTGACATTGTGGCTCTAATGGAAGTATGAGCAGACTGATAATATGCAAAAAACTCACACCCTTTTTATACTTTAACATGGTCGGAATACACAGTAAACTCTCTATGTGGAAGGAAAAACATTATTATAATTGTTTCAATGCAGTGAAAAGGTGGAAAAACATTGAAAAAACAGAAGAGGAACTGCTGTTTTTCACGTTTCGATTTTGAAGTTAAACATTTCTCTTGTACCTAACAGTTACATTTTTAGAAAACAAAAAAAATGGGAGAGCACAGGGAAGTGCCCCAGTGCAATCAAAATGTAAATCCACGTACAACCACCTCAAAAGACCCCACACGTGGGTACTCACAAAGGTATCGGCTGTAAATCAGATATATGAAGGACACCTGAATGGCAGAGTGGGTAAATATTCCTTACCTAGACAAAGGAAACAATTCAAATTGTCTGTACTAGGCAGCTCCTCCTCCACTCGTTATCTCCAAATAGCAAGGAATATCTCAAAAAGACAAGGAAAACAAAAGGGGAACACCCAACAGTTTATTAATATCCAAATGGCTAACAAATTAGAGTAAAGAATCAGCCAATGTACTCACATTTCAGATGGGTCAGCAAAAAGGATAACCAAAGCTGACAATCAGGCCTGAGGAGAACTCACAACTTCTCCACTCAGTGACACGAAATCAGCTGCTGCACTCTGTCCAACCATATAGGTATCCACAAACGTCTTGTACTTAAAAAATATGTATATTTATTTTTAAAAAATGGTCAAAAGTTTTAGAACACCCCCATTTTCCAGTTTTTATTGAAATGTACACAGTTTAATGTCTCAATGTACTCTGAAAATAAAACATAGAACAAATAAACTACAGTCTTGTTCTTTTCTTCTAAGGCAGTTCTTACACAGCCTGGAGGTATGTTTTGGGTCATTATCTTGCTGTAGGATAAACCCCTGACCAACTAGGTGTGTACCATAGGGTATTGCATGCTTCTGCAAAATGCTGTGGTAGGAGTATTGGTTCAGGGTGCCACTCACTCTGTGCAAGTCGCTGACTCTGGATCCAGCAAAAAAGAGCCCCACACCATCACGCTTTCTCCTCCGTGTTTGACAGTTGGTGTCACACACAGGTCCGGATTTGTCAGTAGGCCAACTAGGCACTGGCCTAGAGCGCCGGAGTTTCTGGGGTGCCCGGCAGTGGCCCAGCCACTCCCACCAGCCCTCCCACTTTATATTCTCAATTGACCCTTATTTTATTGAAAATATAAATGGTATGTTTGTGTATACTGGCAGCCAGCGTGCGCCTAAGAGGGGGCACCACCACTTGGTTAACTGCTGTGCCTGCTCTGCACCTGTGCCTCCTTGTTTGGGCTGCCCTGTGTGACTCAATTATACCTCAAAGTTTCCCACTCCCTGCTGACCCGCTGGATCCAATCAATATCGATATTTAAAATGAGACAGAGTGTAGGAAAGGGATAGGAGTCATAAGATAAAAAGGGTAAACTGCATCAAACTGCCGCCACCTAAACTCTTATCATCCCTGTCTAAGGCTACAGACAAGGGGTGATGAACTGGCTGTGCTATGTGCAGGCCAAGCTGCCCAGATGTATTGGCGGTAGGGTGAGGGAGGGCCACTGATGCAAATTGTTTCTTCCACTAACTGCTGACCCATGTGGGTGTCACTGTCAGGTAATAATAACAACATATATCTGAGTGATCCCTGAGGGATTGTAAGATATGTTATTATTGCCTAACAGAGACACCCACGTGAGTTGGCAGTCAGTGGAAGTAGCAATTTGCATCAAAACCTCCAATGCTACTTGTGTAGATGGCAGCATTCTACCTCTGAAATATTGCCAAAATACCTTGAAGAATAATAAATCTTAAAATGGGTTGGCCACAAGAAATGGTTAATAGAGTTGAGTGGCTATGTTTGGTTAGGGGTGGGACAAAGGCGGAGCTAGGGGTACAGGAGGATGTTTTGCCTAGGGGTGCCTGAGATATAAATCCAGCTCTGGTCACACACACTGAGAAAACATCCTTTTGCCTACTCAACGGTATACAAAAACCCTGCTTGATGAACCGAAGATCTTAAATTTTGATTCATCGGTCAATAAGACCTTCTTCCAGTCTTCAGTAGTCCATTGGCGGTGCTTCATGGCCCAGGCAAGCCTCTTTTTCTTATTATGCCACCTTAGCAATGGCTTTCTTACTGCCACTCGACCATTCAAACCTGCAGCTCGAAGTCTTCTCTTCACAGTTGAAACCGACACTTGCTTACTTCGATCGGTGTTAAGCTGTGCTTGATGCTGTTGTGCCATTTGGCATTCCAACTCTATTTCTAGCATTCGGATACAATCCAGAGAATTCAAGCTCACTAGTTTCCAGGGTGGGGCAAAGCCATAATATGACCTCCAGCCCACCCAGCCCCTATGTTTATATGGAAGTGGCAAGTGTAGGGGAGGACAAGTGCCCCCCTTGTCTCACCCTCCAGATGCCCATGCTGGAGGAGGAAGGTGTCCTGGGGACCCCTTCTATGTTTGTTTGCTCTCTCTCTCTCTCTCTATCTCTCTCTCTCTCTCTATATATATATATATATATATATATATATACAGGGCTCAAAATTTCCACTCACCACTAGCCAATGGCGAGTGAAAATTTAGCCCTGGAGAGTAGAAATTCAGCCCTGGTGGGTATGTTATGGCTTGCAGTGGAGAGTAACATTTCAGGTCTGGCTAGTAGCAGAGAACTTCTAATTTTGAGCCCTGATATATATATATACACACATATATATATATATATATATATATATATATATATATATATATATCCGTAATAATGAGTTAAAGCAGGACTCACAGGACTTCTTCATTAAAAAGTTACTTTATTTGTCAACGTGTCGACCACTTGGCGTCGCCTTTCTCAAGTCTTGAGAAAGGCCACGCCAAGTGGCCGAAACGTTGACAAATAAAGTAACTTTTTAATGAAGAAGTCCTGTGAGTGTTGCTTTAACTCATTATTACGAATTTTTCTGGCATTATTGACTGCACCCAGGCATTTCATCCTGAACTGTGAGTGCTTCCTTAAACATCTTCGTTATATATATATATATATATATATATATATATATATATATATATATATATGTGTGTGTGTGTGTGTGTGTGTGTGTGTATGTGTGTGCGTGTGTGTGTGTGTGTGTGTGTGTAAAAAACCCGCGCCTCTCAAACACACCCAAGGGTGGCAGTAAGTAGGAAATATTCAAATTCTTACACATACACAGGGGCATGATTTTCCTGTGAAATTCTCTGCAAGGAATTGCCCTGCCTTCAACTTCCATCTTAACCAAAAAAAAACATGGCAGGCTAAATACACTGCATGTCAATACACACATTTCCAACACTTAACTCCTCAACTACATGCCTCATCCCACTATGAATGCCTCATTCTCCACTCACAAAAAATGGCCTGCATTCCCCCATTCCTGCAATAAAAAACAATGCCCACCTGTCATACTTAACCCTTTTAGTGCCAGAGGGGTGTGCAACACATTTCTTGCATACCCATCTGAAACTAAAAGGGTTAAACTGCCGCCCGCTTCCTTTCATAACATTCTGGCTCTTACACTCTTCAATCTAATCCTCCCTTGTAATAACCCCCCGTGGTTGCAACATAAAAAAATGACCTGCAGTCCTTCATTCCTGCAATACAAAATCTGCAGTGGCTGCCATACTTAACCCATCATTGCGTACCCCTCTGGCAGTTAAACTGTTAAACTGTTGGCTGCTTTACCTTTATGAAGCTGTACCTGCATTGTCCCTCCTTCACATAAGCGAATGCAATTAGCTTATTGTCATTTCTTTACAAATAAATAAATAACAATAGCTCCAACTGCTGGATGCACTGCTGTCACATCTGCAGGAGACTGACACCAATGAAACACCAGCTATCATGTGCTGTGCTTCATTGGATCACTTTCTCCACTCCCTCACACTATAGGATTTATTCCTGCATACGAATACTGGCACAGGACAAAGAGCAACAATTTCAATATGATCACATTGCATTGTCACCAGCTGTGGAGGGTGTAGTTTGTGCAATGTGCACCTCCTACACTCCAACCACTGTTGCCTGCTAAGTTAACTACTTGTGTTGTTCTCAATTGATGGTCATATGGATCTACATGATACAGACAACCATTCTTCGAGTGCACAAACTGTAACACAAATCACTGTCATTAACCCCTTCAGGAGCTACACTGTATAGAACACTGCACCTCAAGTGCAGGCATTTTCATGTTTAAACACTGATCTGATGTGCATGGGAGAAGCGTGATAAAATTTTTTATATTATTTGTAAACCATAGAAGTGTGTTCAGAACTGTCTGGGAAAAAGCATATTAACCATTTAAGGATGACTGGTGTGAAAGGTTTACAATGTGATGCAGACACTATGTTTCTTAAAGGATTAATACTCTATCCAAGATTTACCTTCATATGGTATAGCCAAGAGCTTCATACCCTCCTACCCATATACACAGTGCATGGAGAGTTTGGTAGGGATCCCATCCACAAAGTTCACATACCTAAAAACTACGATTAAAAAAAAAAAGGATGGGCAACGACATCCCAAACTGCTAGTATATATATATATATAATATATATATATATATATATATATATATATATATATATATATATATATATTCAGTCCCCACTTAAAGGGATAGTAATGTTTCATAATAAAATCAGATCTAATTAATCATCATAGTATTTGGACTTTGGAGAGTGTTATTTCAATTCTGTCAGAGTTGTAGTTCCAGAGTAATTCAATGACAAAGTGTCCCCCTCCCTCCCCTTTTACTGATGTAACACTGTTCAGCCTGATCAGAAGGGAGGTGCTCAGGTAGATTGCAGAGAAGGACAATCTTCAATTAAGATAAGGGAAAAACCTGAAAAACTTGTCAAGGGGGGCAGGGATTTCATTGTTTTCATAGGAATAAGATTGTCCCCTGCTGTTATCTGTCTGGTCTATGGACTGCATTCCACATCTGAGAAGAGATGGCTTACACTAGGTAAAAGGGGCGGGAGGGGGAAACTTTGCTTGTGAATATCTCATAAACAAAGGTTTGAGAGATAAGACTTATATCATTCTTCATGGTTTTTTAATGCCTACAAAATAAAATAAAGTTAAAACGAAGTATTACTATCCCTTTAAGGAAAAGATTCATCTGGCAATAAGATACTGATTTTACAGTGCTATTTTACCTATTTTTTAAAATCCTCACATTTTAGTGTGTATTATTATCATCACCAGCTAGAGTTTTTTTCCAAAGGACATCTTTGTAATGAAAATAATTTTTAGATGTTAAGGTCAAGATTTCACTAATACCTTTTTATCAATTGTAATCAATATTGGTAATTTGTTCTTGATTTTATATTTTTTAACTTTGCTTGGTTCTTCTTATGAACCATATGGAAGTTATCATTCTACTTGCAGTGATGAGTTCTCTGATTCTTTACGGGGGGTCCTCTGGACTTGTGGCAAAAAGCACAATGTCATCTGCAAGTATTCGTTTTTGCATGTCATTCATTTTCCTTGAAAACTGAATGTCTTCACCAAATTGTCATACTTTTCAATTACAAAACCTAGTGACTTACAGTAACCTGGTACAGACATTTGCCTGTCCTCATTTTGCTTATCTATTCATATAATATATTTACAGAGATCTTGCATTCTTACAAATATCATGACAAGGAGTTGGTCAAGTTTTAAATCAATGGACATTTTTATTTTTCCCTAGGTTGCAGTTGGTTTAAAGAAAAAATCGAAAGTTTATTGCGCTCTATAAAACTTGGGAAATTCCAACTGAAAAGTTTTTTGCAAGGTTCACTTACCAAGCTGTTTGTATGCTGCCGTCTATGGTGGATCTCACAAGTCATGATCCACGTTGTTGTACCAACATAGAAAATAGAAAAAAGAAAGAAGACAGCGCAATACAATAAGTGTAGTAGTCAGCTTATATGGGCATGATTCCCCTTTCCCTCTTGGTGCTATACTCACATGTGTAAGAGGCTTCCCCTGCCTCTCAGTTTGAATGGCCAGCGCTGGATTTTGAGCTTCACTCCAGGCTAGTGCTCTGGTATATCACAACAGTTGTGCTGGTGTTGTTCCTAGCCCTTACCACAGACGAATTACACTATGTACAGACTAAACTATTTAATGACAATAAGTTAAAATAAAACACATGTTGTAAAAAACCCCACCTTAACATGTTGTATGGGTATAGGGGTTAAAGCTGAATTTAAATGTATTAATACAGATGAGTATACAACAGCATCTCCTGGAATATCCCAGGTATCACCATCTACATCACATAAACACTGGAAATCCCATATATGTAGCAATGAGATCAGACAACAACGATAATACCCAGTATATGATGCTCTTAAGGAAATAAAAAATAAATGACTAAAAAACAATAAACAATCTAAAATGTAGTAGATACCAAAAATGTCAAGTAAAATCTTAAAATTTAAAATATATGGTCCCCAATTCGGATATGGTCGCTCGCAGTTGGTTTATCCCAGAACTGTACCATTTTCTTGAGTACATTAGCCTATGTAACAATAATTGTGACAAAAAAGGTAGTGACGTCACTGTCCAGAAGAGCATGCAATCTAAATGACTGCATATTTCATTGATAATTTTCCCTTGGTCCCTATGGTGAAGATGCTTTTCTCCATAACTACACTTAGTTTCCTAAGTACATCAGTTTCTGGGTTGTTGTTATTTTTTTTTGGAGGGGGGTTGTTTGTTTTTTTGTGATGAATGTGGAAAGCTGAAAAGTAAATTGAAATTGTATAGCTCAGTCACTCTAAACATATTTGTACAATTATTCCCTCCTTGTGGCTATTGACGATGTATTCACTGTGTATGTGTTAAAAAAAGTCTCATACCCAGTCAGGCATAATATTCTTCTGGGATATTAGCTAAACAAATTAAAGTAACAACAACATAAACAGTTTAAAGTGAAACAAGATTAAGTACTTTTGTATTGAAGGTTAAACAGTTTTATTTATTTACATATAACAATGACTCTTGACCTATAACCATGGGTGAACTCTTGGGCTAAACCCTGAAGGAGACAAATGGTTTCAGGTCATAACATTGTTTCTTCATTTATGTAAGTAGGACTTGGAAGCTGTAAACAAGAGTACCGAGCTGGGTCTTGTGGTGTTATTTGTGATATAAGCTTCAGTATATTGTAGCAAGTGACTCTTCATACATTTATAAAACCTACACAAACTGTGCATGTTTTCTTGTATCATGGTAAGATATGGCAGACATTTTAAATGAGTAGTGCCTCTTAGGAAAAAAAGCTATTATAAATGCAGAAGTATGTTAAAGAAAGACAATAAAATTGTGTTTTTATTTTTGTCCTCACATTTTAGTCACATAAAAATGTATGTTAAATGGGTCTTAATGGGTCTAACAAAAGCACTTATCAGGTAGGAATCCTTGTTATCCTATGGAAGAAAGTTCCCTCCAAAAAGAAAGAATGTGTAAGAAGGAAGAGGAGTCCAGCTGAATATACTGGACCTGGATAAATACATAAAAGGCAGGACCACAGTGTACATTTCTGAATTCTGAACAGGGTTCTATTAATGACATGAGATTAACCAATAACCCATTTAATCTCTGGGGTACTAGAGGGATCTTCAGTGCATTGTAAAGTGTTGGACATATCTAACATTCAAATTATTAGAATGTAGCATTAAAGTGTCTATAATTAAAAACATATTAAAACTTTATTTGATAATTCATTTTATTTTAAACAATTCTGATTTCTTTTTTTAATTTTTTCACGGATAGTATAAATTATCAACTATTAGCTTGTGGGGAAAACTACATTACTATTTACAATGCCGTGCAGAGTTCTTTATCAGTGAGTAAAATATTGCCAACTGCTGTCTTGTATTCTAGTTGGATTGATCTTTCCTTTTTTTATTTTTCAACAGCTCCTTTCTTCTACATAAACAATTTCAATGAGCTGGAACTTCGTGTTCCAAATGATTTCTCACTGTCCTTTATTAGGGCTGAAATTTGTCTGAAGTGAAAAGTACATATTTCTAGGCATACCGTTTTAGTTATCAATGATAACATAGTTGTCTTGCAGCCAATAGAAGACAACATCTTTCGAACATGCTTTGCCCTCGTAAAACTGGCAAAACATAAAATGACAGATGAAAAATGTGGCCTAAGGACACATTCCACAGTGCTGACTCGTTTTTAGTGATTCAGGATAAAACTCAATAATATAATATTAGTGGTAAGTAACATATTTCAAAGGAATATTTTAATGTCTATGTTTTTAAAAAAATGTTATTTGGTATTTTGATTTTTATGAATCTTTCAGGTAGAAGCTCTAATTACTGAACATAGGAGGGCAGACAACAAACTCAGAAACCAATCTTTTGAAACTGACCTAGTATGTTGAATGCATTTTTCCTGAAAGAAACTTTATCATTGTCTACCTCTAGCAATTTTTAAGATATATCATATTGTATAAAATCAATTAATGGTTAGCAATATATTCTACTATAGCTGTAACCATCATCTAGCTTACTATGTGTCACTAACACACATATGTCAGTGTATTTAGGAACATTGGGCATGTGTCTTAAAAACAGAGGATTACTTGGTCATGACTCATTAGGAACATCAAAATCAATTTTCCGTGATAGAAGGTTTCCGACCTTTCTCAGGTGTGATTTGGGCAGTGTGCATAAAAAGGTCTCCAATGTATATGCTCAATATTCATGATTTGTTCATGAGTATAACCCTTTGGATGGTAGCGAGATCTATTATTATTATTATTCTTTATTTATATAGCGCCAACTAATTCCGCAGCGCTGTACAATTGGGAATAGACATACAGAGGTATTAAATAGTACAATCAGATGTGGAGAACAGGAGGATCAGAGGGCCCTGCTCGTGAGAGCTTACAGTCTAGAGGAAGGTAGGTTTCATACAGAAGGAGTAAGTGCGATTGCGTTTAAGTGCCTCCTGCCACATGAACTGCCAGTCAGTGGGTGGGAGTGAGAAGTGCCGTTGAGTGCAGTAGTCTGTGCAAGGGGTGAATCTTGGTGATGATGTTTATGGAGGCAGTTGATGGGCCTCCCTGAAGAGGTGAGTCTTCAGGGAGCGTCTGAAGATTTGAAGGCTGGGGGAGAGTCTGATGGGGCGGGGAGGGAATTCCACAGCTCAGGTGCAGCACGGGAGAAGTCCTGTAGGCGGGAGTGGGAGGATGTGATAAGAGCTGTGGAGAGCAGAAGGTCATGTGCAGAGCGAAGATGGCGGGCGGGAGTATATTTGGAAATAAATATATGTTTGGACCTTGTAGTCATATGGGAATGAATCAGGCTACTATGCAAAAGCAATCTTTAATAGATTAGTTGAAAAAAGTTTGATAGCCATTGCTGTTCATTTTACAGCACTATCTTATCAAAGTATTAGCTGTACACACCTTGATATATTTCTGGGAACAGCTGAAATGTATCTTTGGAGCCAGAAATTAATTTATTTCTATACTTACATCCACACTGGGGAGGGGACATTTAAAATACAAGAAATTATCAGCAACTCTGATACCAGAATGGTTAAAAACACAACTTTTTTGTGTAAACTTTACAACCTAGAGAAACACCAACATATTGAAAGGCATACTGCCCTAAATTACCTTATGAATTTTGGACCTCTTGGATCCTTAATCCATTCTTGGACTTTTTACCCCTTAGGGTAATAACAAATATCATATAATATCTAATATATATTATATTTATTTTTTTCCCTAAGGGGTTGAGTTTTATGTTAAAAATCTCAGGCCAGCTTACCTATGATTGAGGACCTAAGGACCCAAGAAGTGAGAAAAGCATAGGGTGTTTTAAGCAAGTATGCCTTTCAATATGATGGTGTTTCTCTAGTTTTTAAATTGTACAATAAATATTGCTTTTGTTGTTTTAGTGGCTGTGTTATAGATAATCTGTTTGCATTTTTTCAACCAATGTGAGAGCCTCCAACTTCTACCACCAGCACCATCAGACAGATACATGCATGAAACATCAGATGATGGAAATGGAAGCAGGGCTGATATATGTACCTCAGGAGATCTGCAGGAGAACCAAATTATGTCTGGAAAGTGACTCCTGCAATAGTGTCTGAACTGTGAGATTTTGTGCTTTAAATCATGTGGGGTTGTGACCGCAGTCTTCATAGACTGCTAGGAACAGATATTCTAAACTAGCCCTAGCACTCAGTGGGGTTGTTCTTGCAACCAGTGAAGCCAGTGCCTTTGAGCCACAGACTTCCTGCTTATGTTGTGCCAGCTAAGGGGCTCAAGTTTCATACCCCCCCCAAAAAAAAATGTCTGAATAGAGCAGTTTTGGGTATGCACTCCTCAGCCCCAGACTTTTTATCACATGTGCTCCCATAGAATATTGTAGTAAGATTTGTCTCCAGGCATTTAAACAAAAGGAAAGCATTGTTAACAGAGACAGCACTGCTCTTATATGTCAAAGAGACTTAATCAAGCTTTAACATTTACAAGACCCCCTGCCAGTGAAAGGAGCCAATCTGATTGGCTACTCTCACTTTTGTTTACATTTACCTCACTTTGATCCATGAGGAAGAGGAATAGGAACTGTCAGTACTGATATTGCCCTCCGTGCCCTTACTTGTTACTACAGGAAAGGTAAGTCAGAAGCCTGGCATCCCTTCTTACTACCAGAACTTCATTCATGGTTACGGATAACAAGACTACGAATGTAGGTGGCTTAATGTGAACTCTCTGTCTAAAAGAGACAGGAACATTATCCAGTGCATGTCCCATACCGAGGGGTAAGATATGTTACAAAACAAAATCTTGTATGTGTTTAGAAAATATACCTTAACTGCCAAAATGGGGTGAGGATCGTGCAGGGGACAGCAGCACTGTAGGAAGCAGACAGCATAAGCAAGCATGCCACCAGATGGATGGAACTCCTGGCTGCCTAATAAGGGGACACCAGGGGTTGCAGGCATGTAGGTGCATAAAGGACAGAAAGTTAGGGAATTTCCCCTCTCCATCCCTATGCCCCTTTTCTAATCTCACTTTCTCATTTATAATGCCTCCCTCATCTGTGCTGTATCTCATTCCCATTCTTTTTCAGTTTAAAGTCTCCTCCAACTTTCTTACCACCCTAACCCCTAGCAAAGTAGCCCCCTTACCACTTTGGTGCAGTTCATATTGACTATAAATATTGTCCCTTAGGGAAAAGAAAGCTCAATGCTCTATAAAGTCTGCCTTACAACAGCTCTTTAGCCATGCACCCTAATTGCCCATTGCCTTTCTGGTGTAGTGCTTGACACAGGTAGTGTTTCAGAAAATACTACCTTAGAGGTCCTTCATTTAAGCTTATCACCTAAATCATGAAATCCTTCATAATGGACCTGCATTTCCCACTGCCTTTCTCAAATCTACTTTTCATTGCTGGATTTTCTGCACTTCCTTGTGGTAGTTGTTGGCGGCAGACAAGAAGCATAGTGGTGACAACAACAAAAAATGTTTTTCTGGGGGATGCTTTAACATTTTCATCATAAAGCTCAGTGTGGACTGGTTCTGTTGGAGGTGTTTAATTAGAGCAGCCATGTCGAGATGTGATCCCTCCTTCGTCATTTTCATGACCTTTTAATAGTGTGAAAATTGCTCTATAATTACATAGTCCCTGGCCACAGGGAAAAATATCCCCACACGTCTTATGATTCAGAGGAGGTGCAGGAGGAGAAATATAATGATGACTTGATAACACAAAGCATTATTTGCATTATTTGTCAGCTATTCATCTGTGACCATACAGTTGTACGCAGCTGTAATAGATGGAGACAACTGTGTAAATCCCTTCTCCTTCTCTTCTTTCTCAGAGCTACTGCCAACAATTCATGTGGCATATGCAATGTCTTGTGTGTTTGCATTTTCACTTTTCACTACTAGATACTCATATGGTATTAAATGCTGGTTCGTTTAAAAAATGTCGACCAACACTGCTGCTGGATAGACATGTCTGGCGGTTTTTAACTATATAGCCAACTGGTCTAAAACCTCTCACTGACTTTACAATTGCTGGTGGGCAATTATTGGATTCCAAAGTGGTACACAAAAGTGCTGGTCTTCTTTTGTTTACTAGTACTCAAGTAGATCACCATTTTAACCCAAAATATAATCCTCCTGCAAGTATTCTGCAACATTTCACATGTAGCGGGGCCACTTCTTGAGATGGACAGTGTACATTTGCATCAGTCTCATACAGATGTGTCAGTGCCACCACCATGACAAATATTATCTGCCACCCCTGAGACACATTAATTACTTTCTGTCATTACGAAGACATATTCTGTAGATTGTTGTGATGCTGTTGCTGATGCTGAATGTATAAAGCTTTTGGCTACTGGCTTTTTCACTAAACTTTCTAATAGTTCCCCCCTACATTTGCCTCTCTCCACCACAATGCAATCTTTCTCTCGATCTGTAAGGAATTGTTTATATGCCTTCACAGAATCCAGTTCCTCAGAGTGCTGCTGCTCACATAATAGCACATATTCAGACATTTTATTTTTAATGTGGGGGTCCAGCAAAAAAGCAAGAATGTTTTCCCTCATTCTTTTTAATGGAGACTATGCAAGGATTCCTTCAAAGCATGCTAACATCATTCACCAGCTGGTTCTTTTCTGTGTTATTTTGTTTGTCGTTATTATAAGAATCATCTCTCATGCTCTTTATGTTTTTCTGTAATAAATATATTATTAGAAGTATCTCACTGATTCCTGAATTTGCATAACAAACCAGCAAGGTGGTTTCCTCAGAAGGCTTCATCCAAGTCCACATTAGCTGCCATTGACCTGGTGAAATAGAACCCGCTCCTTCCAGTTAAGGAATTACATCAAGCATGGACCTCCATTTTAAGCTGGTGATGGGGAAGTTATAATTTGCATGAAATATAATGCATTGTGAGCACTGTAGGACTGGCTAAAATGTGCACAGATCTTTGCAGATGATATTTAACATATTTTTTAAGGTTTTGGATTCTGAGAAGAATCGAGTAAAAATTAAATTTAGGACATGGGTAAATTATGAAATATTCCCAATATCTACTGTTTTCATGACAGCTGTTATATTGGAGCCATTGTCAGCAGATTCAAACAACTGCTGTGGTTTGTTTCTCAAAGCTCTGCATAAAGTAGCAAGTTGATATGCTACCTTGCAGCTAACCTTTACTATTAGGGCAAGAGGAAATATCAGAAGAGGCCTGCTTCTGTGTGCTGCTGCCCATTGATGGAAAAGATACCCAGTGAGCAGTGACAGTCGTATAGTCTGTAGTCTGACAACTTGCCAGTCACTTTTTGTAGACCGTTCCAATGAAGTATTTATGTTTAGATTGTGCTATTTCGGCTCTGCTGAAGAGCCGCCAGCCTGTCTGCGGACTGGGATCTCCTGCTGTAAGATAGAGCCTGACATCAGTGCAAGGGGAGGGAAAGGGGAACTTTGTAATCATATATCTCTCAAACTATAAAGGTTTGACAGATAATACTGGTCTCAATTACTTTATTTTTGTAATAGCTACAATATTAAAGTAACTCCAAATGGTCCATTACTATCACTTTAATGATACCCTAAGCTGGAAGTTAAATAATATCAATATTTTGGAATAAAATGTACATGACAAAGCAGAGCCATTCTGGGACAAACAAAGTGCACCATTGGGGGGTATTAAAAAATACACAAAACTCTGATTGATTTAATTTGGGCTTTTTACCCTTGAATGCTACAGAGGTCTCCAATGCATTGTGAATAAATGAGATGGAGAACTCTACCATTCATGGTTCAAAGCTGCAATGCATAAAATATCGTTCTGGTACTCAGAGGGTTAAAAGTCCCATTAAAATTAATGGGTATTGTTATTTTTTTCACTATAGTGCAGTTGATCTTCCCCAGAATTGTCCCAGTTCTTCTTAGCACATTAACTTCACTGAGCTTTGGATACTTGCAAACTGATGTGTATTTTGAACTGGAGAGGGAGTACTTCAATCAAGTGACTAGGGGATGGGTAACAAGTCATCAGTGAACAGGCCCTGTCCTCAGGATTTTAAATTGTATCAATGTGGCATAACAAATGCTAGGTATCATAAGAACTCCAAAGCTCCCCTAGCACTAACAATAAAAAATACCTGTCATGTGTGGCATGAAGGAATTTCATAGACACTTGCACATGTGAAAAATGGGATCTAAATGATGATGATCAAAAAAATGACTATCTCAGCTAATAACAGCAACATACACCACAGGAGCCTAAGATTCCTAAGCATTTCAAGGGGTAGGGTTGTCTCATTGGTGATGAATTGCTTGACTTAAAATGTATGTTACAAAACAGGTTGATTTTAAAACGACCATTCCTCTATAGAAGTTAAAGTGATAGTAACCATTGTTCTGACTGCAAGTGCATTATATGCAAAATCAGGTTGTCTGTGCTTTTTTATTATTATTATTTTTATTATTATTATTATTTTCCTCTTCAACTTTTTAAAACTTCTACACCCCTCACAGTAAGCATCCATATCTCATTTTAGCCAAAAGACTAAAAGACACATATTTTAAGTGATACTCATTCAGTGCAGAACAGTATGCTAATTAAAGTATATTCTGCACTGAACGGTTAATTAGCATACTGGATTGCAGTCAGAGAGATTGTATTTTAGAGCTTTGAGCTTTGTATTTACTGATATTTTGCCTAGCATTGAGCTAAGTGTAGTATCTATAAATAATATTAAAAATGCATAAAACAAGAAAAAAAATACAAGGGACAACTTTGTATACAAATAAAGAAGTTATTGTACATGTACTTACTTCTCTGCAACCTGCAGCCCTCCTTATGTTGTTGGACAGCTCTCCTCATTTATCTTATGGAGGGTTTATCCTGAAAGGATTGCTCTGGGGATTGTAATAGTTCCACTAAAATAAACAGATTTTGTTTGCACTAAAGATAATTTGTGTGTCTGCACTCTAGGTGTCACTCCGTTCACTCTCTTCCAGGGTTTTGACCACCCCTTTTTCCTGATTGCTTACTTCCTGTATACTGGAAGTTGCTTACTTCCTGTATGCTGTGCCTGATCTTCAAGCTACATACTGTGTTTTGACCTGCCACTAAGCCTTCTACTCTGTTCCTGATCCAGCCTCGACTTCTGCTAGTTTTTCACCTCAGACTCTGAGTTTCCTCTGGTTGACTGGGAGGCCTCAGCCAATATCCTCTTGGCATATCGATCGTCGATAGCATGAAGTTTGTCAGATTGATCTGTCTGATTCATCTCTGCTAGACCTGCAGATTGAATGCCGACAAAGTCTAGTGAACGCCAGTCACCCGACTTGGATTGACCTCCACCAGTTCCTGCAATGTTAGCCATTGCACCATTGGACTGATCTCCACTAGTTCATGCTTTCACCTACTATAAGCTTGGCACTTTGCTTTTGCCAGACATTGCATCCACTGGTGGATTAATCTCTGACAGGGTAAGCGTTCGCCAGCAGTCAGCACACTTGGGCGATCTTCGACATCCAGTGTCTTTGCCAGCAATTGTCCACCAGGATGATGTATGCCACTTCATTACTCAACAGTGTACTCTCCGCTCCTACTTGACTGACTTTCAACAAACCGTGTTGTTCACCCATGGCCCTAAGCTTTCAAAACCTAAGAAGACTCAAAAGCTTGCATTCTAAATCTGCTTAGTTTGCCAATAAAGATATCATTTGAATATATTCACCTCCTATTTCTATGGCTAACATGGTTCCAACTGACTTGTACTTTATAGTCAGAGGAACACTGAGCTTATGAAAGATCTGGCTCCTTTTGTAAAAAGGGGCACTTACATGTACATAATAGGCGGTATCATGCAGTGCAGAAATCCCAGCTGCGTGTGATACAGAAACATCTATGTTAAAATATAGCAGGAGGGCATAGGGGCTGCAGGCTGGCAGGGACACATGTAGCCAAGCAGTTAATATGGTATCATCATATGGGTTGGAAAGCTTAGCTAATACTAAATCATTAGACTAAAATTTCAGGAAAGTATTACATTAATTTTCTACATATATATATATATATATATATATATATATATATATATATATACTAGCAATGTGGGACGGCGTTGCCCGTCAGGATATGTAGGGAATTAATGCACACACACGGATGCGAGACAAACACAGAGACACACACGCAAATGCACACGCATGCACTGAGATGCTTAAAGAGCGACAGTCATACACACATACATGCAGACACATAGAGTGTGATACAGACATGAAACACACAGACACACACACAGAAGTGAGTCATAAGGGGTTCACTTATGTGTCATTGTAATGAGTTTGTGTTTGTACTTATGCCTCCACTGTGGCATTCATTCATATAGTTGAAACGCATGTGGTAATTGCACATACTATGGTGGAAGGTGGATCGTGCTGGCTCCCAGGATGTGAGTGACTGGCATTCATTTATGTAATTGAAATGCGTGTGGTAATTGCACATACTATGGTGGAAGGTGGATCGTGCTGGCTCCCGGGGTGTGAGTGACAGTGAGACTATGGTGGAAGGTGGATCGTGCTGGCTCCCGGGGTGTGATTACGTGTGAGTGATTGCGTTTGAGTGCGAGATTGAGTGATTGCATGTGAGTGTTAGTGAGTGTGTGTGATTGAGTGAGAGTGTGTATGATAGTGAGAGGGTGTGAGTGAGAGGGTGTGAGTGATTGAGGGTGAGAGTGTGATTGAGTGTGAGTGTGATTGAGTGTGAGTGTGATTGTGATTGAGTGTGACTGCGAGACTGTAAGTGTGAGAATGTGATTGAATGTGAGACTGTGAGAGTGTGAGACTGTGAGAGTGTGATTGAGTGTGAGAATGAGACTGTGTGAGAGTGTGAGTGTGATTGAGTGAGACTGTGAGAGTGTGATTGAGTGATTGAGTGTGAGAGTGAGACTGTGAGTGTGATTGAGTGAGACTGTGAGAGTGTGATTGAGTGTGAGAGTGAGAGTGTGTGAGTATGACTGAGTGAGACTGTGTGAGTGTGATTGAGTGTGTGAGTTATTGGGTGTGAGAGAGTGAGAGAGACTGCGAGACTGTGAGACTGAGAGTGTGAGAATGTGAGTGTGAGAGAGTGTGTGAGACTGTGAGAGACTGTGAGTGTGAGAGAGACTGTGAGAGTGAGAGAGAGACTGTGAGAGTGAGAGAAACTGTGAGACTGAGAGTGTGAGAGACTGTGAGACTGAGAGTGTGAGAGACTGAGACTGAGATTGTGTGAGACTGTGAGACTGAGAGTGTGAGACTGTGAGACTGAGAGTGTGAGAGGGACTGTGAGAGTGTGAGAGAGTGTGAGACAGAGTGTGAGAGAGTGTGAGCGTGTGAGAGAGTGTGAGAGTGTGAGAGAGACTGTGAGACTGAGAGAGAGACTGTGAGATTGAGAGAGAGACTGAGAGTGTGAGAGAGACTGTGAGAGATACTGTGTGTGAGAGTGTGTGTGAGAGTGTGTGATAGTGTGTGTGAGAGTGTGTGAGAGTGTGTGTGAGAGTGTGTGAGAGTGTGTGAGAGTGTGTGAGACTGAGAGTTTTTGAGAGTGAGAGAGACTGTGTGAGACTGTGAGTGCGAGACTGTGAGTGCGAGACTGTGAGTGCGAGACTGAGTGCGAGACTGTGTGTGAGAGACTGAGTGCGAGAGACTGAGTGCGAGACTGTGAGAGTGCGAGACTGTGAGAGTGCGAGACTGTGAGATTGTGAGAGACTGTGTGAGTGTGAGGGACTGTGTGAGACTGTGTGAGAGTGTGAGACTGTGAGTGTGAGACTGCAAGACTGTGTGAGAGTGTGTGAGACTGTGAGAGACTGTGAGAGAGTGTGTGAGAGTGTGAGACTGAGAGTGTGAGAGAGACTGTGTGTGAGAGTGAGAGAGAGAGACTGTGAGAGTGTGAGACTGTGTGAGACTGTGTGAGAGTGTGTGAGACTGTGAGAGAGAGTGTGAGAGAGAGTGTGAGAGAGAGTGTGAGACTGTGTGTGAGACCATGTGAGACTGTGTGTGTGTGAGAGAGTGTGAGAGAGAGTGAGAGACTGTGAGAGTGTGAGAGACTGTGTGAGTGTGAGGGACTGTGTGAGGGACTGTGAGACTGTGAGAGAGACTGTGAGACTGTGTGAGACTGTGTGAGAGTGTGAGAGTGTGTGAGAGTGTGAGACTGTGTGAGAGTGTGAGACTGTGTGAGGGTGTGTGAGAGTGTGAGAGACTGTGTGAGAGTGTGAGAGACTGTGTGAGAGTGTGAGAGACTGTGTGAGAGACTGTGTGAGAGTGTGAGAGTGTGTGAGAGTGTGTGAGACTGTGAGACTGTGTGAGAGTGTGAGACTGTGTGAGACTGTGTGAGGGTGCATGAGAGTGTGTGAGAGTGTGTGAGACTGTGTGAGAGTGTGAGAGAGTGTGAGAGACTGTGTGAGAGTGTGTGAGACTGTGTGAGAGTGTGAGAGAGTGTGAGAGACTGTGTGAGAGTGTGAGACTGTGTGAGACTGAGATTGTGAGAGAGACTGTGTGTGAGAGTGAGAGAGAGAGACTGTGAGAGTGAGAGAGAGTGAGAGAGTGTGAGACTGTGTGAGAGTGTGAGACTGTGTGAGAGTGTGACAGAGAGTGTGACAGAGAGTGTGAGACTGTGTGTGAGAGTGTGAGACTGTGTGTGAGAGTGTGAGACTGTGTGAGTTTGAGACTGAGAGAGTGTGAGAGTGTGCGTCTGTGTGTGAGAGAGTGTGAGACTGTGTGTGAGAGAGTGTGAGACTGTGTGTGAGAGAGTGTGAGACTGAGACAGTGAGAGACAGTGAGAGACAGTGAGAGACAGTGAGAGACTGTGTGAGACTGTGTCAGACTGTGTCAGACTGTGTCAGACTGTGTCAGACTGTGTCAGACTATGTGAGTGTGAGAGAGACTGTGAGAGAGACTGTGAGACTGTGTGTGAGACTGTGTGTGAGAGTGAGAGAGAGAGACTGTGAGAGAGAGAGACTGTGAGAGTGTGAGACTGTGAGAGTGTGAGACTGTGAGAGTGTGAGACTGTGTGAGACTGTGTGAGACTGTGAGAGACTGTGAGAGACTGTGTGTGTGAGACTGTGTGTGCGAGACTGTGTGCGCGAGACTGTGTGTGCGAGACTGTGTGTGCGAGACTGAGTGCGCAAGACTGAGTGCGCGAGACTGTGTGCGCGAGACTGTGTGTGCGAGACTGTGTGTGCGAGACTGAGTGAGACAATGTGAGAGTGAGAGACTGTGAGAGTGTGAGACTGAGAGTGTGAGAGTGTGAGACTGAGAGTGTGAGAGACTGAGAGTGTGAGAGACTGAGAGTGTGTGAGAGACTGAGAGTATGTGAGTGTGTGAGACTGAGAGAGTGTGAGAGACTGAGAGTGTGAGAGACTGAGAGTGTGAGAGACTGAGAGTGTGTGAGAGACTGAGAGTATGTGAGTGTGTGAGACTGAGAGAGTGTGAGACTGAGAGAGTGTGAGACAGAGAGTGTGAGACTGAGAGTATGTGAGTGTGTGAGACTGAGAGTATGTGAGTGTGTGAGACTGAGAGTGTGAGACTGAGAGTGTGAGAGACTGAGAGTGTGAGAGAGTGTGTGTGAGAGTGTGTGAGTGTGTGTGTGAGACTGTGTGTGTGTATGAGAGACTGTGTGTGTGTGTGTGTGTGTGTGTGTGTGTGTGTGTGTGTGTGTGTGTGTGTGTGTGTGTGTGTGTGTGTGTGTGTGTGTGTGTGTGTGAGAGACTGTGAGAGAGTGTGAGACTGAGAGTGTGAGAGAGACTGTGAGTGAGACTGTGTGTGAGAGTGAGAGAGACTGTGTGAGAGAGTGTGAGACTGTGAGAGTGTGAGAGAGAGTGTGAGACTGTGTGTGAGAGAGTGTGACTGTGTGTGAGAGAGTGTGACAGTGTGAGACTGTGTTTGAGAGAGTGTGAGACTGTGAGACTGTAAGAGTGTGAGACTGTGAGAGTGAGAGACTGTGAGAGACTGTGTGAGACTGTGTGAGACTGTGAGAGACTGTGAGAGACTGTGTGAGACTGTGAGAGACTGTGAGAGACTGTGAGAGACTGTGTGAGACTGTGAGAGACTGTGTGAGACTGTGAGAGACTGTGAGACTGAGAGTGTGAGAGAGACTGTGTGTGAGAGTGAGAGAGAGAGGCTGTGAGAGTGTGACACTGTGTGAGACTGTGTGAGAGTGTGAGACTGTGTGAGACTGAGAGAGTGTGAGACTGAGAGAGTGTGAGACAGAGAGTGTGAGACAGAGTATGTGAGTGTGTGAGACTGAGAGTATGTGAGTGTGTGAGACTGAGAGTGTGAGACTGAGAGTGTGAGAGACTGAGAGTGTGAGAGAGTGTGTGTGAGAGTGTGTGTGTGTGTGTGTGTGTGTGTGTGTGTGTGTGTGTGTGTGTGTGTGTGTGTGTGTGTGTGAGAGACTGTGTGTGTGTGAGAGAGACTGTGAGAGAGTGTGAGACTGAGAGTGTGAGAGAGACTGTGAGTGAGACTGTGTGTGAGAGTGAGAGAGACTGTGTGAGAGAGTGTGAGACTGTGAGAGTGTGAGAGAGAGTGTGAGACTGTGTGAGAGAGTGTGAGACTGTGTGTGAGAGAGTGTGAGAGTGTGAGACTGTGTTTGAGAGAGTGTGAGACTGTAAGAGTGTGAGACTGTGAGACTGTAAGAGTGTGAGACTGTGAGAGTGAGAGACTGTGAGAGATTGTGTGAGACTGTGTGAGACTGTGTGAGACTGTGAGAGACTGTGAGAGACTGTGTGAGACTGTGAGAGACTGTGAGAGACTGTGTGAGACTGTGAGAGACTGTGTAGCAGATTGCAACATAGCAATATGCTGAGGCTGAGACTGTGTGTGAGAGAGTGTGAGACTGTGTGTGAGAGAGTGTGAGAGTGTGAGACTCTGAGAGTGTGAGACAGTGAGAGACTGTGAGAGACTGTGTGAGACTGTGTGAGACTGAGAGTGTGAGAGAGACTGTGAGACTGTGTGTGAGAGTGAGAGAGTGTGAGACTGTGTGAGAGTGAGACTGAGAGAGTGAGACTGTGTGTGAGAGTGTGAGACTGTGTGTGAGAGACTGTGAGAGTGAGAGACTGTGTGTGAGACTGTGTGAGACTGTGTGTGAGTGTGAGACTGTGTGAGAGTGTGAGAGACTGTGAGAGTGTGAGACTGAGAGTGTGAGACTGTGACTGTGAGATTGTGACTGTGAGATAGAGACTGTGTGAGAGACTGTGTGTGAGAGAGTGTGAGAGACTGTGAGAGTGTGAGGGACTGTGAGAGTGTGAGGGACTGTGTGAGACTGCGAGAGAGACTGTGAGAGTGTGAGACAGAGTGTGAGACTGTGTGAAAGTGTGAGAGACTGTGAGACTGTGTGAGACTGTGAAACTGAGAGTGTGAGAGACTGTGAGAGTGTGAGAGACTGTGAGAGTGTAAGAGACTGTGAGAGTGTGAGGGACTGTGTGAGACTGCGAGAGACTGTGTGAGACTGCGAGAGAGACTGTGTGAGACTGAGAGAGAGACTGTGAGAGACTGCGAGAGAGACTGTGAGAGACTGCGAGAGAGACTGTGAAAGACTGTGAGAGTGTGAGACTGAGAGTGTGAGACTGTGTGAAAGTGTGAGAGACTGTGAGACTGTGAGAGTGTGAGAGACTGTGAGACTGTGTGAGACTGTGAGACTGAGAGTGTAAGAGACTGTGAGAGTGTGAGGGACTGTGTGAGACTGCGAGAGAGACTGTGAGAGTGTGAGACTGAGAGTGTGAGACTGTGTGAAAGTGTGAGACTGTGTGAGAGTGTGACAGACTGTCAGAGTGTGAGGGACTGTGAGAGTGTGAGGGACTGTGTGAGACTGCGAGAGAGACTGTGAGAGAGACTGTGAGAGTGTGAGACTGAGAGTGTGAGACTGTGTGAAAGTGTGAGAGACTGTGAGAGTGTGAGAGACTGTGAGAGTGTGAGAGACTGTGAGACTGAGAGTCTGGGAGACTGTGAGAGTGTAAGAGACTGTGAGAGTGTGAGGGACTGTGTGAGACTACGAGAGAGACTGTGAGAGTGTGAAAGTGTGAGACTGTGTGAGAGTGTGAGAGACTGTGAGACTGAGAGTGTGTGAGACTGTGAGAGACTGTGAGTGTGAGACTGTGAGTGTGAGACTGTGAGACTGCGACTGTGAGACTGCGACTGTGAGACTGTGTGAGAGACTGTGTGAGAGACTGTGAGAGTGTGAGACAGAATGTGTGCTTTGCAATGCGTTGCTTACCCCTCTGGCACTCAAAGGGTTAAGTTGAGCTAACATAGCAATATAACACACGGTGGCTCTTCAGTTGAGGCAACGTAGCAATATGCTGAGGGATCAAATAGAAAGTGGTGTTTGAGGCTTGCCCTCTATACATACAGCAAAGCATCTCTCTCCCTTTAAGGAGAAAGGGTGGGAAGCAGGAAGCAGGAAGTGGAGGAGTGACAGTTGAGACAGTGAGGTGACTGAAGAGATGATGAGTTAAATAAGAGTTGCTATTAAGTTTATCCCTGAGTTTGTATTTTATGGGAACATTACACCCTCGTACTGAAACAGAGTGTATGGAGGGTTACAGTTACCTGTGGGAGGTGAAACAGTGTGTTTGTGGGGTCATGATCCTGAGTGAGAGTGTGAGTGGACCGGGAGAAGTTACTGATATCCTTACCTCAGGA
The DNA here is from genome assembly GCA_037306005.1 of Rhinophrynus dorsalis. Lineage (NCBI taxonomy): Eukaryota > Metazoa > Chordata > Amphibia > Anura > Rhinophrynidae > Rhinophrynus > Rhinophrynus dorsalis. Next base: position 253,886,634 of record CM074721.1, read on the forward strand.
GCAAGTGGCAGTTATATATATTTTTTTTTGTCAGTTGGATACTGGTGGGCGGGCTGGAGGGGGCGTGCCAACTCCCTGTATGATAAACACGCCCCCATTGAATCACCCAATGAGAGCAGTAAAGTCCCCATTCAATCACCCAATAGGAGTTGTGTCTCCTAATGAGACATAAATTATGTAATTAGACATTCTGTTCAATGCGAGTTTCTTTTCTGAGGAGACATAAATTATTTTCTGTGTGTGGGGTACCATAAATTATGCAATGAGGCTTATTCTTTTATATATATAGATATATATATCCTTCTTTGTGGTCATTTCTATTTATAGGAGTATATGAGATATTTGTTTTTATTTTTATCCACCTCCATTTTTTTATTAAAGGATTTTTATATCCTTTTAATGCATGTGTAAAACCTAAGGTACTGGTATATGTAAGTGGGTATCTAATTAGAGGGACGTAGCCAACAAATGGGCAATGAAAATTGGATGGTTTACAGAACCATATATATATACTGAGGGTGATGTACGGAGGAAAAGTTGGGAAACTTTTGAGAAAATCATCTACACAATATGGTATAGATAAACAATCCTAAACTGTAAAAAAGGTTTGCAAAGCATTTCTTCACAAAGTGTTGGAGACCTCTCTAATCAAGAGTTAAAAGCCCCATTTGGATGACTTGGTATTTTTATATGTTTCCTATGGTACAGTGGGTATTAGTAGTGTTCCTCTTTCTTAGTACAACAGCTTCTTTGTTTGTCATTCCAGCCTTGTTCCACTGTCCGCTATTACAAAAATGTGTTCAGTAGATCCTTGGTATTTCTTCATGAAACCTTGTGGCTCCATGGAACACAATTTAAGAAACACTGTTCATACCCACATTGTAATACTGTAAGCAAACTACTTACTTTGTGTCTTAGTTGATAAACTGTTTTATATCATAAGTTTCATTGCTTACATTACAGGAGAAGCGGCTCTTTTCTATAGAACAGACAGAGAAATGTGTTATATTTCTACATACCATAAACAGTCTCTGATCATAGCTTTCATAAAATTTAGCTTTCCAATTGTCTTGGTGCTAAAAGAATTTTTAAGGTCACATTATTCCTGAAGTGAATGCTAGGATTTGTATCTAAATAATTGCTTAACAATTCACATTTCAGCAAAAATGATTGTGTTTATTTAACATACTCTTAATGCTAGTCACAATTATCAATGTGTTGAGTAATATTCATTTTATTTGATGATCAAGAATCTTAGGCCAGATGTGTAAAATCAAGATAGAAACAATATTTCTACTGTTAACCCCTCAGACTTTAGAGAGGTCTCTTTCACAGTGGTTCCCACCCCCTCTCCTAAGGGACTCCTAATATGCCAGGTCTTTAGGATTATCCTGTTTAAAGAGATAGTAATGTTTCATAATAAAAGCAGCTCCGATTAATCATCATAGTATTTGGGCCTTGGAGAGTGTTATTTCAGTACTGTCACAGTTGTAGTTCAAGAGTAATTGAATGATAAAGTATCCCCCTCCCACCTCTTTTACTGATGTAATACTGCTCACCTTAGAGCAGCAGGGTGGTATCCAAGTGGATTGCAGAGAGGGACAATCTTCATTTAACATAAGGGAAAAAAATTAAAAACCTGTCAATGGGGGCAGGGCTTTCATTGTTCTCACACTAAGAAGATTGTTCCTTGCTGTGAGCTGTCTGGTCTATGGACCAGATTCCACATCTGAGGGGAGGTGACTTATACTAGGTAAAAGAGGCAGGAGGGGGGAAACTTTATCACTCAATTACTCTTGAACTACAACTCTGACAGTTTGAAATAACACTCTCTATGGCTCAAGTACTATGAAGATTAATTGGAGCTGCTGTTTTTGTGAAACATTACTATCCCTTTAAGTACAGGTGAGTTAATCATAGGGGCAGTCGATTAACCCTCTGTGTGTCCGAGAGGTATCTATCACATTGAAACACAATGTATTGGATACCTGCCTGGCACTCAAAGCATTATTAACTCAGCTGTGCACAGAAATCCTAAAGACATAGCCTGTTAGGCACCCCTGAAGAGAGGGTTGGGAACCAACTCTCTAATGCATTGCTTTGCATCTACCACCTAGCCATCTAAAGGCCACATTTAACCCTTTGAGTGCCAGAGGGGTATGCAACACATTGCGTACCCCTCTGGCACTCAAAGGGTTAAATCAATGGCCATTTTTATTTCTTCCCCATGGTGCAGTTGTTTTGCTGCGGAATTACTCCACTTTTGCCTTTAAGTTGGTTTATAAAATGGATTCAATTCTTGACACAAAAGAAACTTTATTAACCATATTTATTTGAATGTTTTTACAAACCTTTCACATAATGGGCTAGATTCAATTGCAAGTAACAGTATCATTTTGTCACTATTCAAATCGTTGATATGACCTTATCTGGAATACGCAGTACAGTTTTGGGCACCAGTCCTAAAAAAAGGAGATTCTAGAACTAGAGTGAGTACAGAGAAGTGCAACAATGTTAATTAAGGGAATGGAAGAATTTAAATTTATAGCATGTGTAGCTGAATTTGGCTTATTTACGCTAAATAAAACTCACCTAAGAGGGGATCAATATGCATGGGCATGGGCAATACAAGAATCTCTCTAGTGAGTTTTTCATTTTCAAGCCTGATCAAATAACTATTGCACACCCCTTAAGATTAGAGGGAAGGAGGTTTCAATGTCAGCAGAGGAAAGGTTTTTTTACAGTAAAGTGTGTTATATGGTGGGATCCTTTTCCCATAGATGTTATACTTGTAGATACATATAAGAGAAGATTAGATACATTCAAGCAGAAGGGAACATACAGAGTTATACAATGTATCAACAGGTTAAAAAGAAGGTCTGATAAATAGACTACCGCCCATCTTGGAGTCAGGAATGATTATGTAATGCTCATTTTCCAGGGTAGACTATGGCAACCATTGAACTTCACAGACTTGTGTCTTAAAGGAACACTAGGAGGCTATGCTCTATGTGGTTACTCCTCCAGCTCCCACACTTCCCTAATTACACCTCTGATAGGTAGGTATGTTGTAGTGACAAAGTGAGATTTCAAAACCAGTGACTTGCAATATTGAGAGATATAGCATAATCCCACTGCTGGCATATTCTTACACAGAGAGGAAGCAAAACTGGCACTCCCATCACTGTCTGTGGGAAAGTGTTCAGATTTACCATTCTTCTCAAACATAACCTGGATTTCTCCTTTCTGAAATAAAACTCTAGTGAACAATCAATGTTCTGCTCTTGGACAGATGTACTATGAACATGACGATAATTTCATTAGACACTTTTTAATTTTATTCTTTAGCAAATCATAGAAATGTGAAAAGTCATCAGGGACTAGACTCATTAACTGACTGCAGTACTAGGATATAGATTGTGTGCCAGTATCAAGAATTGGAAAAAAGCTCAGCAGTGGCAGAATTGGCTGCAGTGGAAGAACAGAGTGTCACTCCTCCTTACCTGCGGGTCCACCTTCACCAGCCTCCCATCGGTCATCTCTGCTTTAACAACCTGCCTATTGCTCAGGTCCCTGATCGATCTTCAAGCCAAATTCCTGAGAGTTGTTGTTACCTCAAGTCCTGCGTCATCTTATCCTGATTCCCATGTTCCGATCTTGGCTTCTTTCCTGACCTCATTTCCCATTTGCCAATTCCATAATTCACCTGTTTCCGGCTATCGTCCTGGCTTCCACACCAACTATGATTTCAGTCTCTTCCTCTGGCTCCACATTGCTTCACCGGTACTGACCTTGGCCTGTTCCTGACTAACCTTCCGACTTCAGCATCTCCAACTTCCCCAGCCTCTCCGGGGGCTGGAAGGCGCCACAGGTCAGTGCTCCCCGACGCCACGGACCTACCTACTAGATGAAGCCTTCTTCCTGTATTATCTGACTATCCCACCTTAAGCCTTTCAACTTGTTGAGGGAATTGTTGGTCAGTAACCTACGACTAACTTCTTCCATGGTTCCGAATTGTCGAGTGTGCGATTGTCAATAGTCTACAACTACCTGCCTCTAGCCTACCGAGTTGTCGAGGATGCCATTGGTCATTATCCTACGACTAACCGTCTACGGAGTTCAGACTTGTCAAGGGCATAGGTAGTTGAAATCTCTGACCTTCCAGATTCGGACCTCTCTTGCTACTAGTCCACCAGGAAGTCGGAATCCTCGGACCACATCTTCCAGTGTGGTGGTCAACTCAGTTTTGAGTATCCTCTCCTGCTGGGATTGCGCCTTGATTTCAGCCTAAAATCAGGTCCAGCTCTTTGACTACCACATACTCTGTTTCCACCTGTTTCTGCTTCTGTAAATTCTGAAAATTTAAACTGCTGCATCTCGGATACTCCTTCTGGATGCCTGAGTGCCCAATGCCACTAGTTGCCAGCTTTGCTGGGACTTGACATCTGACTTTGTGTTCAGTTACTGTTACTTCTGCCTGAGTCACTTGTAACCCACTGATTGTCATCCTGTCCACCTCACAGAGACCATTTCAGGGCACTCTAGCCTGAGTCTTCCTCATCATTCAGGGGTACTACTTGATATATGAAAGAGAGTTGAGGTAGCAGAAAGTTAAGGCAAGAGGCTGACAAGGACAGTCAGAAAGCAAGCAGTGAAAGAAAGCAAGAAACTGGTAACAATCAACAATATTTGGCATTAATGATAGAAGGAAATAGGCAGAAACGGGGTTATTTTTCTGGAAATTGTGCTGGCATAATACATTTTTATTTTACAAGCACCTTGTAGGTCAATATATTTTAAATGTTCCATTACTGAGTACTTTTGAGTAATCCCACAAAAATTAAAAAAGCAATGGGCTATAACTCAGTCTATAACCCCGTTCTGGTTTTGCACACTAAGTAAGTCCAGTTTACAAAGAGTCAGTCTAGACACTGATAATGTACATGCTGACAGGTGGAAAACACTGCAACACACCTTCACCTAATCTTACGATGATAAGTTTATTTAGTTGTACAGAAATTTGGAATCTGCCCATCTGTTATCATTTTTCTGCAAAAAATTGTTTGAGAAATTAACCATGTGTTTTGCTGGCATGATACCTTTGAGTCTGAACTCCCCCAGCCAGAATTCTTGGGCACAGGCAGAAACCAGCAAAGTTTTCTCAGAAAATGTTACAGGGGTTTTAATGAGTGGAAACTTCCATAGAAAATGCAGCAAATTGCAGGTGAAAAAGTTGACTTTTCTCCCATCACTTCTGCTGAAGATTCCAATAGTAAATACCCTAGCACAATGAACTTTCACATTTTGAATTTGTCATGGAAACTCCAAATCCTAATAAAGTAAATCAGTAATACCAATAAGCTTACAAGGTGTCTCTAATGTACAATTCTGAGTCATACTTTGGACTATCAGGAGTGCTGGCACATTGCTGTAAAGTATAAAATATTCCAAAAGGGTCATGAGAAATAAAAAATTGAGATGGCTTCCTCTCAGGACATTGTTTACATCTATAACTGTGACTTCTATACTTGCACATTTATTTGATACAGGCCCTTTTGAGTTGGCAAATGTTAAATAACCTCTAATCCTCTAGGTCCTGGAGATTCAATAAGCTTCAATGGTTGTTGAAATCGTCAGATAAGGAACAGAAAATACATGGAAAATCCAAATCAGCTGCAATGTAATAATTATTTTTCTGAACCAATGATTTTCGATGGTGAGTTGATCAAAAGCTGATGATCCCAGAATTGAGCTCCAGAAGACACTGACTTGCCATGAAAATGACTCAGTTTGAATCAGTGGATTTTGTTTCTGGTTTCCAGTTTGGTTTCAATGTAATTCAAGTCTAAATTGGCCTCTGCCAGTTGTCCTTGAAAACTATCTGTAAACAAAAAGGTGATTAGAAATAGTATTCCACTTAGATGTTATTTTTCTCCTCAATCCTATTAAAATAATGTCAATAAAAATCAGTTTTTAATACATAATTTACATTTGTCATATCACTTTGTTGCCTCAGCTTTACTGGCCACACCCACATTAAGAAAGTTGCTGTGACCAGAGTAATCTCAATGTTCCTGCACCAGATGTATATCCCTTTACATGCTATTATTTAACCCCTTGAATGCTAGAGAAGCAATGCATTGGAGATCTCTCTAGCAACCAAAGGGTTAAAGCTTTTTTTTGTCCTTGGTGTTTACAGGCCTAGGTTATTTTCTGTCCCAGGAAACAGTGGATGGGACTGGAGATGTGGCCATGGGTGGAGGTAAGGGCACCTAGGGTACCTTGCCTAAATGCACCTGAGATGTACAGTAATTCCAGTCCCACATAAAGGAACACTTAGGAAACCTCTAACCAGTAACCACCATCTCTGGATCCTTGGTAAGAGTCCCTCTTGAAACCATTTATACCTCTGTACTCCCGCATATTATATTCATATATGGGAAACTTGTGTACATATCGGCACCCTCTGCTTCAAATGTATTGTCTTATTGTAGAAATACAAGAAGGGGGAAAGGATTTCATCTTATGTAACAGAACAGTAATTAATTAAGATCTAATGCAAAAACACTAATTGCTGACAAAATATGTGTGTGTCTTTTCATTCATGCTATCAGATATATTGGTTTGTGCTGATTTATGATGAGTAAAAAGGTTCCTAGTTATGGCCCAGATTATATTGTATATCATGGATTCCTAATGAAGTCCATGGTGGGATCTGGAGATTAAATGAATTATAAAGTTATCACCGACAATGGAATTTAGCCTATGTTTGAAATAGTATGTTACCAACAAAATCTGTTTACACAAAAAAATGATTAGGTTTTCTTTTTAGTATATCTCATTTGAACTTTTTCTCACACTGTAATACACTGTGATACTTGTTGCTGTACACTTCTTGGCTTACCTGAAAAAAGTCTGCTATTCACATAACTAACATAGTACATACTCAAAAGGACAGGTATTTTTATCGATCTTTCAAAGCTGTCACACTTGGATAAAAAAAAAGATTGACATATTTATTTAGTGAGGGTGAGCAAACAAAATAAATATTAATGAATAAGTTCCTATAGTAACTAGGACACAGCAACTGATGTTAAACAAACCCTTTTTTCTATCAAGTCATCAAACACTTGGTATTGAAAACTACATACTAATTTGCGAATAAAAAAGATTTTATTATTTGTTATTTGTAGTGTTTCCAAGTTATTTGGACACAAGAGGAAAATCTTTTATGATAAGAACACAAATAACCATATTTAATAACTTAAAGGGATAGTAATGTTTCATAATAAAAACAGCTCTAATTAATCATCATAGTATTTGGACTTTGGAGAGTGTTATTTCAGTTCTGTCAGAGTTGTAGTTCAAGAGTAATTCAATGACAAAGTGTCCCCTTCCCGCCCCTTTTACTGATGTAATACTCCTCAGCCAAAGCAGAAGGGAGGTGCCCAGGTAGACTGCAGAGAGGGACAATCTTCAATTAAGATAAGGGAAAAAACTGAAAAACTTGTCAAGTGGGGCAGGGCTTTCATTGTTCTCATAGGGAGAAGATTGTCCCCTGCTGTTATCTGTCTGGTCTATGGACTGCATTCCACATCTGAGAAGAGATGGCTTACACTAGGTAAAAAGGGTGGTAGGGGAAACTTTGCTTGTGAATATCTCTCAAACCATAAATGTTTGAGAGATAAGACTTATATCGTTCTTGGTGTTTTTTAATGCCTACAAAATAAAATAAAGGTAAAATGAAGTATTACTATCCCTTTAAAGAGGTGCAATTCTGTGGCAAGCCAACAGCATAAATTCTCAACCAGGAACTTTTATCCTATTTCCCATTACAACTGATTAATGTGATAAATACATAGAATATGGACACAGAAAAATGTGTTCCAGAAACATTATAAAGAAACATCAGCACACATCAATTCTTATTGCATTAGGAGTGCCCCAGCTGGAGCAGTGGAAGGGGACATTTGGTTCTCCATCTGTTGGGGACTGCAACTCACATCATCCCCAGCCGACCAGCATATTAAGGGAGTTGTAGTGAAATAGACTGATTCTTCTTGCTGATTAGCAATGCAGTTAAATCAGACTTCTAAAGTTGAAACTAATATGCTCTCATTACCTCTCAGCTTACAAGGTAAGACCAGGTACCAATGGACTAACATGTTTCTTCCTCAGTTGAACAAGGAAGCATTAGTCATGTCATGTGATTTGGCAAAAAACTGAGATTTTTCTCAGCAATAGATGAATGTACTGACCTAGTCGGGATAAAAAAATGAACAGACCTAGGTGGGATATATGACTGTACTGACAATCATATTAGTTTTAATGGGAATTGAGTCATTCCAGAGTTATTACAGTTTAAACTGATGTTTTATTATTAGTGCCTTCTAGTGGCTACAAAGTTAACCTATAGTTCCAAGGGCAGGGGGTGAACTAAGGTATGATAAAGAGAACATACATTCTCCAATGTGATAAACTAACCAATTCATATGTTATCCTATGGAGCCCATGAACTAAGAATTCTCCATCTCGAGAGATGTTAGTGCATAGGCTCCAATGAATAATTCTTTATTTTTATATAGCGCACACAGATTACGCAGCGTTTTACACTCATATTGGTATTGGTCCCTGTCCCCATTGGGGCTCACAATCTAAATTCACCTATCAGTATGTTTTGTTTTTTTTTGGAGTGTGGGAGGAAACCGTAGTACCCGGAGGAAACCCACGCAAACACGGAGAGAACGTACAAACTCATTGCAGATGTTGTCCTTGGTGTGATTTGAACCCAGGACCTCAGCGCTGCAAGGCAACAGTGCTAACCACTGAGCCACCATGCATGACAGAGACTGAAGAATTTGTACTACTGGAAACAAAAAAGAGGAAAAAATAACAATGGAAATATTATCTCTTTATCACCTCTAAATGCATAATCCCTTTGATATTCAGAAAGTTATTCTGTTGCATTCAATTGGGAAAATAAGTCACTGTGAACAGTGGTTATCAACCAGGGTGACACAGCACTTTGGTGTGCCACAATCACTAATTTTTCCTAGGAAAACCTAATAAAAATTGTGAATTCAGAATCCTGACTCTATATTTATGCAAGTTGTCATGCAAAATATGTTTTATTTTGTTATTGTGATTGTGAGATGAAAGAACAACTGTATTTTTATGTAATGTAACCTTCATTATACCCTTGACAAATGGGATAACATATGTTAGGGGTGCCCTGAAAATTCCACATTTCATGTTATGGGTTCCTTGAGCAAAAGATATTGAGAACCAATGCATAAAATGTATCCAAACGTTCAAAGTTTTGAAACTGTTAGGGAGTTATAAAGCTGTTACTCACTTCCTGACACTTTGAACAGTTAAATCCTTTGAATAGACCTACCCAGTAGTGGGGGTACCCTTGGTCTACTCAACAGGAAAAATATGTCCGAATGTTCTGAATTAAACCAGAGGCCATCATAAGGTCATCAAACCAGGCCTTTCTTTCTCCTTGTGGCTTGGGGGAAGGGGGGAGGAGGCCTGAGTGAACAAAAGATGGCCTCACTTCCCCTTCACTGAGTGGTGGGAAAGAATGGGGCAGGTGAGGTAGGCTAGGTGAGGAAAGGAGGGAGGCTATTGAGGGATAAAAGAAGGTGGCACTTGAAGTTGTGTTAATTGCTTTGTAAATGTGTTCCAGTTTGTTCCTGGTCTCCTGAGCTCCTGTGTTCCTGTGTTACTTGGTTCCAGTGTTCCTGAGTTCCACTGTTCCTGCATTGCTGCCCAAACTTCATTGCTCCCATGAAGAGGAGAATCAGTAGGCTGGCGCAGTTCAGGGATGAAGAAGATGACACTGACACCATTCGGCACTTGGCAGCAAAAAGGAGAAGGGATATCTTAAAGAAACTGATAAAGCATCCGCAAGGCAGCTGCTCTTGCCTTATTTCCTCCTTCTTCTCCATCTTTATCCTCTAATCCTTCCCCTGTGGTGCCCCCAGGTGGCAGTATGGCCATGTCCTCCTGTGTACTCTCATCTTTCTGTCCCTCCAAGCATCCTGCCCTGCCCACTCCTTCCAGAAAAGATGTGTCCTATGTCTGTCCTACTCCACTTGGCCCATCTTATCCTCCACATCCTTCTTCCTCTTTGGCCCCACCCTTAACCGTACACTCGGCAGCGTGTCAGTCCGAGCTGCATGAGAAGCCCTTGTGCCACTTCCAGCAGAGGAGCAGGGGTTTAACTGGGGTGGACGGTCTCATGATGAGTCCCTCTCATTCCCTCCTTCAGACCTGTCCAAATCCCTTCTCCCAACCCCCGCAATGGAGTGCCAGCAGCTGCAGCCCAGGGTGCAGCTGTTTACTATTGAAAAGACACCCTCTAGTTGCCGACCATCAAAAGGCCGAGATAATAATGTCGTCCGAATGAAAAGGGCGACATTAGAATGTTGCCCGCATCAGCAGGGCGACATTCTGATGTTGTATGCTTAAGACCCGCCAACTAGAAGGCGACATTTCAATAGTAAACCATGTAAAAATGTAACATGTTTTTTTCTTCCCGCTTAACCCTGTGGGTGCCATAGAGGTATCCAACACATTGCAATGCAATGTGTGGATACCTCTCTGGCACTCAAAGGGTTAAGGGTTACCATGCATAGCCCTGCAATGCTTCACACACTTTAAGAACTCACTTTAAGTGGGCTCAGGGCCTTCATAATTTCCAGGTTGCAGACAGGGAGGAAGCTGCATTGGACATGATTTACTGTTATTTGCAATTGTGCATTTACATGCTATGTTTTGTTGGGGCCAGTAAGTGGATTTAGAAACCCGGTCATAGTCAGAAGTTAATTATGTTAAAGTTTGTGTTCTGGTGAGAGCTAGGTTTTCTTTTCTTTTGAGTTGTTGTAAACTTGTGTCACATTTCTCTATAAATAGAGAAGAAGGAGAGTGAGTGAGCTGTGCTGGAGGGAAAGAGGGAGGAGAATGATTGAGGGAAAGAGGGCTCTCTGAAGTGTGTGAGGCATTGCAGGGTCGTGCAGGGTGACTCTTAACCACTTGAGTCCCACCAATTGGGTTAAGTGTGAAAAAAAATTACATTTTACATTGGCTACTATTGGGATGTCTCCCTCTAGTTGGCGACCCATGAGTGTGCGACATTTAAAAAGTAAACCTTTCATCTAAGGTCAACAGGAGTATCTGGTCTCTAGGCAAATGGTGGGAGTAAGGAATGAGAGAATTGACCTACTCAGGACATAAGCTTGAGTTGGGCCATTCACTGTACACTGGTTGTATCGGCATTATCTGAACATGATTTGTCATCCTCTTTGCATCCCTTTTCTTTCTTTCCATCTCTCCCCCCGTCGATGCATGAAGCCCCCCCCCTTATATGTCACAACCTCATGCTAAACTTTCGTACAAACTGCAAGTTGAAAAAGGCAAAATAATCCATGATGTTCTGCCTGCATTATGGCCAGCACTACCTTGTACTCCCATGGATGAAAGGCTCAGGTGGCTGAAATCATCATACTCCATCCTTCTCACTGCCAGTATCCTATTGAAATGTCGCCCACCTATTGATGCAGGTGACATTCTGATGTCGCCCTTTTGATTCGGGTGACATTGTGGTCTCCCCCTTTTAATGGTCGCCAACTAGAGTGACTTTTCAATATGATACTGCTGCAACTACGGGTCTGGGGACACAGCACTGAGGGTTTTGAGGGGTGGTTCTTTAAATAGGCCAAACCCAAATAATAAAGATGGGACCTCTTGCCTGTCTGTTATTTCAGTGTGCTGTGTCTTTCTTTGGTGTGTTGATGGGGAGGGGGCAGTGAGCAAAAGGGAGAAGAAGCAAGGTCATTGGTACCTTAAAAATGGCTGAAAGTTCTAAATGAACCCAGAGGCCATCATATCACCAATCCAGGCCTTTCTTCCTTCTCATGGCTTGGGGGTGCCTGATTGAAAAAGATGGCCTCCCTCCACCTTCCCTGGGTGGTGGGAAATAAGGGGGCAGATGAGGTAGGCTAATTGCATAAAAGGCGAGAGGGGATAAAAGGTTTCCAGTTCTTCATTATATCTTTATAGTACAAGAAATGACTCTATATAAATAGGTACACTTACTATTTTAATGACACAAGGGGCCATATGCACAAAGATTGAGCAATTCTGGGACAAACCAATGGAACTATTGGGGTGAAAATGTATCTACTGCTTTAAATAAGGAAATTAGCCCTTGAATGCAATATAGGTTTCTGACAAATTGCAAAGTAATGTGTTGGAGAATAATCTAGGTGACAGCACTGCCAATAAAAGTCCTCTGCAGAGGTCATCGTCATACCTGGGAACTCTTAGGGTTTGACCCTGAGACTCAGGGTCTCGGCCCAAATCTCAGGGTCTCAGGGTGAAGAGTCAAAATCTCAGGGTGAGAGAGTTCAGTGCTACCTGTTATATATTCTGCTACAGTTAACTGCTTCTTTAGTCTATAAACTGGTGCCACTTGTACCAGAAAGGCAGAGGGAGAAGTCCTGCTTGATTTGTGTATGTTCATGACGTGATATCTGTAAGTTGTTGTATATTGATGGCTCCGTGACTGCTGATTGGAGTGACTCTCGATTACAGCGATGAGGGATATATCGCGGATAATCTATATTGTGGGAAATTTAAGGGTTAATATTTACACAATCTCTGGGTCAGCTCATTTTGAAAGTTCCCAGGTATGGTCATCGTATTTCAGGATAAAGTCATTGAGGCTGATATACTAACAGGAACTGGAACAATTTTAGAGAAGTTAACTGAATCATATAGGACAACCACAATTCCCCAAATTTCTGTTTATTTAACTGGGACTCTGAACCTCTTGGATGCTAAGGGGTGTTCAATGCATTACAAAGTGTTGGATAGCCATCTAGCTTTCAAGGGGGTTAAAAGCCTCTTTTAAATGAATTTGTATTTGCCCCTTATTGTTCTCTTGTTTTATCCCAGAACTGTGCTACTTCGTCTTAGGACATCAGTCTCACTGTGCTTATATTCAGCAGTGCCAGTGGCAATCACAACTTAAGGTGACCAGACCACCAGTTAAATGGGATGCTTTCTACATTTTCCTTCTGCAAAACTGTACAGGAATCAGTGTAGCGGAATTATGTGTTTTTTACTATTATTAAGCACTAAAATCGGTATCCAGTGAAATTACAAATGCATTTTAATATGTAAAATACATGTTCATGTACAGTTTCTACTTCTTTTTAACCAATATTATTTTAAATCTATTGAACATACCTCTGGCTCTCAAAGAGGCAAATCCTATATTATAATTCACTAGAATGTTTGTCAGAAGCCGTCATGCTTAGTAGAGACTGCCTGAACTGCACATGACTGCATCGTGTGCACTGGCGGCGGCAGTACGCAGAGCAGGACCGGCCTCTTAACATCACCTGGATCTTAGTCGGAGTAGCACGCACACTACAGTACCCACCAGCATCTGAGGTAGCCTGCCTGGTGACAGCATGGCGGGCCGGGAACAGCTGCAGCACAGAGCCCGTCTAGTGGAGCAAGCAGAGAGATAGGAAGATATGGCGGCAGCTATGACAGCTCTTAAGGAAGTTTACCCTTTGAGTGCCAGAGGGGTACCTTGGCCCGTGTACATGGGCTTTTACACTAGTTAGTAATATTGTTGGCTGCATCTCTAAGCTTAAAACCTGTCACTTTAGTGAGCTCTAATGAATGGGGTGAATTCCTAGGCACTGACAACTTAAACATTTGATCTTTGTAAAGATGTATATTTGTACTTAGTTGTGTTGGTTTTGTTGCGACTTATTGGTGTGAAAAAGGGATATGCACTACATCATTATAGACAATATCATCCTTACTCTCCTCAGAATCATTTTTTACAAGCTTTACATGTTTAGTAAATAAACTTACAACATTGTCTGCAGACCTGATTCTCTCGTCTATAGAGTGCGATCCAATGTTTTCAGTAAACATTTCTTGACCTGAGCACCACTGAGGGGCCAACATGCCTTAGAACAAAGCACTTTATTTTGTTCATTCTCAGTGAATACTCGTCACATTCTTTTTGCAGGTTTCACTAAACACGTTGTTTGAAAGCACTTGTGGTAAATATTTCAGTGCAATTTACTGAGGTTTATCATTATTTGAAGCATTTGTATGCACTTTCTAGTAAATATATTATATTATATTCAATCAGGTGCAGGAAGTGGGTTTACTACATTAGAAGGCAGGTGCTACAGAAAAGGGCGAGGATGGAGGTAGCACGGTCACCTGGGGCCTCCAGTAGACCTGTTCAATTCCATCACTATAAACAGGTCCTGGATGGCCTCATTGCAGCATCTGAGGCAGAAGCTGCTCCTGCTTCAGGTGAGGATGAGGCTGTTGCTGGTCCATCACATGCTGGACCAGCTCCCATCACCCCTGTAGCAAGACCAGTGGAATCCTCGGATGCTGAAGATGACCATGCTCCTGCATCTACCCTGTCACTACAGCACCTGTCTTCCCTGTCCATGTGCCCGCTCCTGTTCCTACTGATGTACGTGCCCATTCTCTATCAGCTGGAGGGAGCGACTCTTCCTCTGGTCTGGTGCTTCGCATGAGTTCCATCAGGAGCAGTGGCAGTGATGCCCCCTCCCTGAATGCCTCAGAGTTGGGTACTCCAGCGCCAGACATCTCCGCAGCTGAGGAGTCAGACCATGCTGGCGTGTTTTCTGGTAAGTAATTGTATTCTGATGCATGTGTTGATGTAATGTTGTTAACCCTTTGAGTGCCAGAGGGGTACACAATGCATTGCATGTGTGTCTCGGTTCCCCAGAATAACTCAGGAGTTAGTACGGTATAGTAAAAATGCAATTAACATAACAAATAAGGTAGCACACAGAGGTAAATAGCAGGAAGAAGTAGAGAGTCACAGCCAGCAAGTGCTACTACCAGAAATAGTATACTGCCAAGGTGGATGACTCTACTAGAGACTAGGCCTAAGCCATTGGTAGTCTCTGCTGGAACAAGGAACAGGAACGGAAAAGGAGCAGTAACAGGAACACGAAGTCTTGATCCGGGGTAGCGAGGAATCTACCAGACTCACGCCTGCAGTCAGAATAGTAGTAGCAGATACTTGACTCATGCCTGCAGTCAGTATGGAGGAAGCGGATACTTGACTCACACCTGCAGTCAGTATAAGAGCTAGTCTATCAGAGCCCCAGGTCCGCACCAGACTGGGTGTCTGCTAGGTACAGGGGACAAACAAGAGAATAGCCAGACAGAGCCACAGGTCAGCACCAGAATGGATGGTCAGGGAAGCCAAGTCATACACAGGGCCCAATGTAACAGAACTGCTTTGTACAACAACTCAAGGGCAACTGAGTCAGGACTCAGTCTGCCCTTTAAACCCCATCACAGGAAATTAGGAAGGAGGAGCTCACAGAAGGCCTAGACTACAAACAAGACCCTGCGTCATTCTGACGCATCTCATAGCCTTGTGTCCATTCTGCTCCACGGTGCGTCATATAACGACCGTGAGCCCGAAAATGATGCATCTCCGCGATACGTCCGTGCACGGCGTCAGTCCAGCAACACACGCGATACTACCATCCAGCCCGAGGCCATGGACGGTTACTGACACCACCAAGTGCGCACAGACCCGGCCATTGAGTGTCCAGTTGTTGTGTAGGCAGGCAGGTAGCATTAGGCTAGGCATAGGCAGGCAGCCAGCATTATTGCCAGTTATTGCCACTGCAAGGGACAGTCATCTTTGTTTCTGTGCAAAATATAAAAAAATATTAGGAATTTCTTCAAATAATTTTTAGAGTGTCACATCAGCCAGTCTGACAGTTGTATAGGTATTCAGGGTGCCTTATTGCCACCACAAGGGAGAGTCACCTTTGTCCCTGTGTAAAATATTAAAAATGTAATTCATTTATATGAATAATTTTCAACGCCACTAAATAGTGGCAGTATTGGGAACTTCAAAGGAAAAAAGCTAACGATCGGTGCCTGACATACTGTCAAGCACTGATCGTTAACTAATCAGTGTTACAGTGTTCTTCCTGTCCTCTCCCCACATAACTCGAGCCATCTCTCTGCTACAAGCTTTTTCACGGGCTGCCCCTCAACTTTGGAATGCCCTCCCTATCACCATTCGCCAATCATCCACACTCATCACTTTCAAGCATCTCCTCAAAACCCACCCACAAAGAACTATACAATTAATTATTTATGCAAAGAGCTGAGCTAAGAACAAGAGTCATCCATTAAGACTAGAGGAAAAGTGCCTTTGACTAAAACAAAGGCAGGGATTCTTTACAGTAGGGGCTGTAAAGTTATGGAATGCTTTGCCTCAGGATGTTGTACTTGCAGATAATGTAACTGCTTTCAAAAAAGAAATGGATGCCTATCTAGCTCAGAACAATATTGACAATTATTACAGATGGCTTCAATGCAGATAGGATGTTGATCCAGGGATCTATCTGACTGCCATTTGGAGTCAGGAAGGAATTTTTTTACCCACTTGGGGCTAAATTGGAAATTACTTCAGATGTCTTATTTTGCCTACCTCTGGATCAACAGGGGTGATTTTGGTATGGGTTGGACGTGATGGAAGCATGTCTTTTTTCAGCCTCATCAACTATGTTACTATGTTACCCACTCAAGGAGGGATCTCAGTAACAATATCCTCCTTTTGCACACCGATAGTCACATCAGCATCCCTCTGCACTTCCTTCACCACACCTTGTACCTGCACTTATAATCCTCCTCCCACTGTCTCTGTATGTCGTCATGAATTCTAATTACATTGTAAGCTGCTTGGGGCAGGGTCCCTTTCCCAGCATATGATTCCCTTGCTGTACTTTCCCCCACAAATAATGCAATGATCACACTTTAGCTTAATACTCTTAACCCAGTTCTGTATTTTGTATTGTATTATTTTAACTTCTGTTAAGTGCTGTGTACATGTATGGTGCAATATAAATAAAGATACATATATACATACATGAGAGGAACAAGTGACACAACACATAGGGATTAGTAATAGCAGCAGACATCACAGCAGTGTCAGTGGGATTTCATACAGAGTTAGGCAACTTTTGGCAGAAAAAAAAAAGAAAATAATAGTAAAGCAAAGTAGCCACAGTCTCGTATCGTTCTTCCCTTCGCTCTCTCTCTCAGCTGTTCCAACATTCGATCCTGCTTTCAGGTCTAGCAACTTTTTAACCCCTTAATGACAATGGATGTACAGGTACGTCCAAGGTGGATTTCCCTAAAGGACAAAAGACGTACATGTACGTCCCGGAAATCCGGGTCCCTGCGCGGCTACATTCCGTTCGGGGACTCCAGAATCGTTTGATGAAAAAAAAAAAATGTTACACAGGTGTTAAATGACGGCTGCGGGCATAGCGGCCGGTCACTAAGGGGTTAAGCCATGTGGTTCACTTTGGAATCAATAGAGTTATGCTTAGTTTAAGATTGGGTTTCTTATTATGTTAAATATAACTTGGGTTAAGGTGAAACGAACACTTTAGATGATGTGTGTCATTTTGAAGGCTCTTTCAAAATCACCTATATTGATGTTAGCAATTCTTTATTTAAAAATAAAGTTTAGCTCTATTTACTTGTCAGTTTATACAAATTAGGAAGTAATGGATAGTATAGACTGCTGTGCCAGATATTCTAACATTCCACTTTCCCTCCCAACTGCCACTTCCTAGCAGGAAATAAATTTCCTAGCAGGAAATTTGCATAAACTGACACATAAATAAAGACAAATATCTCATACACTTTAGCTTTAAATAAAGAATAAGTATAGGTGATTTTTAAAAATCTTTAAAAATATCTCAAAATCACCCAAGTAATTATAAAGTTTTAGTCACTTGATACAGAGGGAAGTATACAAAACATCTTATGGTGTTTCTAGTATTTTGCTAAATAAACAGCCCACCTTCCAAATGCATTTCATAAGCAGACATACTAAATTCATCAGGTACAAGTAGGTGCCTCAGTATTGCTCTCATTTAAATAGGGTTAATCTTAACTCCTTCTAGTTAAGAAGATAGTTGGATTAAAATATATCCATAATAATTCAATATAATAATACAAATAAAAATAACTAAACTAACCAAATGACCCCAAAACAAAAAAAATCCTATTTCCCATCTTAATTTTATGGCTAAGATCTTGGCATCAACCAGTGATATTGATCTTAAATTGTATGATTCACCTGGTTAAAGGAAGTACTATACAAGACGCCTTCGATTACAATATATATAACCAAAAACTCCTTGATAAAAGAGAGGACCCAATATAGTGCAGCAGGGACCTCTCCAGTAGTGAAGGGGGGTGATCTCACAGACATTGTCAGCAGAAATATGCACAAATTTAGATGGGCCAGGGGGAAGCACCAACATTATTATGCTACAAATGTATTATTTTAGAACAGGTACATTCTCAGTCATGTGATTTAAAAGTTTAGGGGTTATTTGTCACATGTAAATATTCATTTTTATTCCAAATGTACAAGATGCAGATTTCTGTCCTCCTAATAACAACATCCACCTTATCCAAGACCCTACATTTTAAAGCCCCTATGCTGCCTCATGTGTATGTAAAAAATAGCTGGCAGAGGCTACAGACGGATTTTACTCCCTGTAACTCATACTTTTGAAGGATATACCAATTCTTTTTAATTCTGTTTACTATTTAAGGAAGGCAGGATTTTCCTTTTGCTCACTGAAGATTGTCCCTTGCTGTACTCCATCCAGACCTGACTGAGAGGGAGATTGATGCAGGGAAAGCTGTAGGAGGGGGATCCTTTTGACTAGCACTTGAACTACAAACCTGTTAAATTAAAAGAAGATGAAAGAGAGAAGAAAGAGAAGAAAAGAGGAAAAAAAAAAAGGAAGATAGGAGGACAGTGGATGACAGCGAGTGCCGAGGAAACTGAGGACCATCCCGATAGCTGAATCATTACAGCACAGGACGGGGAGAGCGATATACACTGGGACTGTGGATTTGTGAGCTGACTGCCGGAGCCGATCACAAGCCGACTGCAGGAGTTGAATGTCAGACCCTTGAGGTGCCAGCACACAAGAACAGATCCGGTGAGCGGCTAATTGATTAACACTATCGATGCATGTCTCAGCTTTGCTCTGGTGAGCATATTCACATAGGAAGGGATTTCTATATCCCCATATTGTACTGATCTATACACCTTACTGCCACCATTCTCCAGTGTGATTCTCGCTTGCAATATACTCTTTATATATATACTTTTTACGTGCTGGGTTTTTGACTTATCTCAGTATCTATCAGAACTCCCTCTGATTAACATTTTTTGACCACGTTTTAGATCTATATGCAGACTTTTATGATTTTTGAATGCTATTACGTTATTTTGTTCACGATATATTCCCTATTTTGATCCTCCATTTTTTATCTATATGACGTTTATTTATATTACTAGGATTATTCCTTTTTGCATTTGTTTCATTGATTAAAGTTTTGACTCATTACTATTTTTGATTCCTTTGTGTACTATATCGTTGTATGTAACAGACTACTCTTAGATCTCTGGTGCGCTGTCTCTCCCCTCTTCTGTTTTTACATGTACCGGCTCGAGGAGACTCCGAGCATTGGATAGCAGCACAGAAGATACGATTGGTCTCTGTTACATAAGAACATATTTACCACTCATTACCATCTGGATTCATCTTATTGTTCATTCATTTCATCATCATCTATACTCACAGTACCATACATCATTGATCATCCCTATCTTCATCTGCAACATCGTTCTCCATTGATCATCTCTATTTGAACTGTATTATCCGTATGAACAATTATTTTTTCCTTTTTCATTTGATCTGCGTTTTATTGTACTACCCACTTATTTTTCTTTTTGTACTATATATGCATGTTCATTTATGAGATTTTCTTTTTCTTTTTCTTCTATGTACCCTTATACCCTACTGTTTATCTAGAACGATATAGTCCAATTCCAGTACATCTATACTTCATATATTCATATCAGCCCATTACCCCTCCCCCATATCTATTTAGATCATTACACGGTGAGCGCTCCCTTCTCCTTTAATATTTTATTAGTGGCCAATGCCAAGTCCTGATCCCTCTAATCCTTCTCCCCATTTCTCATCATATCCTCGGGAACCAACTAGCTATTCTTATTAACCCCTTACATAATGCTTTATTCCTTACTGACTCAATGGGGGAGATTCACTAAGCGGAGATAAACAGGTGATAAAGTGAAGATGGCTTCTTCAGTTTATGCACTAAGATTTCTTCAACTTTTGAGATCTTAGTGCTTAGGCTCCATAGAATAACATAGGAGCTGGTGAAGTGATAAACTGGAGGTCATTTTCAGTTTATCACATCTTCCTCACCTCTTAGTGAATCTACCCCCTTGTATCTATTAGTTTGTAGATGGAGCAGATCATGGCAATTGTTAGGAACTGCTCCATGGGGACTCCATCTAACCAAACATTTTTGTGCTCATTCACATAATATATTTAAGCATTCTCATTATGATCCTTAAAAAAGGTTTACATTTCAGTTTTAGTATTTTCAATGAAAGTCAATAATTCTTTTTGAGTATAATTCATACTCAGTTCAGTGACATATTTATTGATATTAAGTTGATTTGTAAATTCCCTCATCATATAAAGTGAATCTCCCCAAATTAATAAATCATCATTTATAAATGTCAACAACATAATTATGTGGAAAACACAGAGAGACGTCATATATTTTTTTTCTCCCAAAGACCCATAAATAGGGAAGCGAGAAAAGTAAAAATATTTGCCACAAGAATTTGAGAAAAAACAACAATTTTCACCTTTTCCCACAAAAATTCCCTGCCATAGAAAATACAAGAAATATCCAGATTTTGGCATCTGGCAATACATTTCCCATGAGAACTTTGCCAATTTTGACTGTTTTCTATCACCTCAAGATTTCCTTCTCTAATACTACTGCTTCTGAGGGCTGAAGTGGAGAAATCAACAGCTGAAAATAAAAGTTGTGAGCAGGCTGAGACCAACAGCAACATAAGCCTTGAAAAAATTGTTAGCTGGCTGAGTGCCTTTGTCCTTTGCCCATAACACTAACCTCCTGCTTGTGTAACACTGGTACGGCCAGCCTTGAAAAATAACTGCGACATGGGATATGCCAGTAGGGAGCAACACAACAGAAGAAAAGGGCCGCATGTAAACAGTCAACATTTTCACAAGTTTCCTATTCCACAGGTGTGCTTTTGGATTCTTTTTGTGCAGGTTTTGACTCCTTTCTAAGAACTTGGTAAGTTTGAGATGGAGGTACATAGTGGAAGAACTGTGTAACTTTATTGCTTTCACAACATGAGTTGTGGAGGTAGTGGGGTTGACTGAAGTATGTGTGGGTACTCTAGGATTCTTGTTATCTTCAACAACAAACAGAGTATTACTCTGCAACAGGAGTCAGGAGTGTTATTTCAAATTAAGGAATTCAACAGCATTTCTATTATATGTTCCAGTGCTCCAGGAACTTTTAGGAGTGCTTTTGCTGCTGCTAGTTTTGGCACCACTGACATGTTGATGGTGTGTCTTCCAACCAGTACTATGGTAATGATTCAAGTGGGATCTCAATGAGGATGTGCCTAGGTATGATGCTGTTTTCCCACTGCTCACATGCTTCTTACACAAACAACATATAGCAACAGGTTTAGTTTTTGGATTGTGAGTAAAGTATTTCCATACTGTAGACTTCATAGACTGAGAGGATCCTGAGGGGCTACTAATACTACTGGGGCTATATGTTGCTACATTTGTACTACTAGCAGTTAAAGGTGCTGAACAAGGGAGGGCTGGCAACTTGTGGCCCGGGGGGCAAACACAATCAAGCGACCCATTTCTACTATCGTTTGAGCCCACTCTCAAAGCCCACCTCCTTTTGTTAATTTTAAACATGGCATTAATATTGTGAAGTAAAGCGATACCACATAGCTCACATTAAAGTGGGCTAAACTACTGATATTACGGAGCTTACAATTTAAGTAAAGCTACACTAGTGATACTATAGAGCTTACAGTAGAGATGGGTTATGTAACTAGTGTAGCCTCATTTAGATTGTAGCTTTGTGGTATAATTTGTACAGCACCATTTCAATTGTAAGCTCTGTGGTATCACTAGTGTTTCTCCATTTATAGCAACAAGATGGAGATTAAGTGAGACAGTGGCCCTCCGGCCCAGACATATGACCGGCCCAGGGGGCAATTGCCTCCCTTCCCCCCAGGCCAGCCCTCCCCTGGTGCTGAACCCCCAAAAGCAGCAGAGGAACACATCATAATGAGGGTTGTGGAAGTTTATGACCTGTATTGCTGGTTACTCAACCCTAGTTTGTGTTACTGGCTGGAGGTTCAACTTGGAAGTGTTGATTATGCTGTTGATGACTGACAAGATGATTGTGTATTGTTTTTGCATCTTTACCTGTCCAGTGTCAGACTTTCCAATTGATTTATATTTGTTATAAACAAGCACGGTGATCCTTTTCAGTGGTGGAAGATTGAGCTTTTGCTTTCTGGTAATTTTCTGGCCATGTCATCTTCTTTCTCTCTCTCAACTTCATCTGTATATGAAGCTGGAGGGAAATATTGTAGATCAACATCATCATCATCAATGATTAGGCCATTCTCAGCATCACCCACCACTTCTTCACCACTACCTTTATATTCCTCTTGGCTTTTTGAAGTCTTAAACCATTTCTTTTTACTTTACCTCTTAAAGGGATTTTCAGAGTGTTCGCTTCTACTTTCAGGACTGGTGTTGTACTTGATGGTTTCACTGTCACATGCTATACCTTCCACCATTATGCCATCAACACTAGAATGTAACTCATTGTCTCCAGTGTTCTTAGATGGTTTATTAATATTACTAGTGGTTATGGAACTTTTTATATGTCTTTGACAAATAGACTCTTCAGGAGGAGAAGGATCATGTTCATCATTTATTGCACGTGTTGGAAAAACCATGACTGCAGTCAGTTTTTGGACTACCACTTTCCTAGCACATCCATGCAATGCTCCTACTTTCACGATAACCAGGCAACTAAAATATAAATCCACCTTTATTAATAAGTACAGTAATAATAGTATTGCCCACACAACCTCAGAACACAGGATGATAGGACCAAGGCTCCTACCAGGAGCTGCACACTGTGCTGTGCACTGCACTACTGTAAGATACCAGAGACTAGGACCGTGGTGCGGGTGGAACACCAGAGGGAACCGTAACTGAGGCACGGTCTCTATCCTGGGTCACGCGACCAGAGGCAACAGGGAGTAAGAGCAGACCTGAACCATGGAACACTGAGACCGATGGTCAGGCAAGTTTGGAGAGTATAGAGCCAGTAGTCAGCAAGAGCCACAGTTCAGATAAGCTGGGGACTAGACGGAGCGATAGGCAGCAAGTGCCAGAGGTCAGACAAACCGGGGACTACATGGATCAAGTAAGTCAGCCAGAGCCACAGGTCAGACCCGATGTGGGTAGTCAGACAAGCCAGGGTCATACACGGAGAGAGTAGTCAGCCAGAGCCACAGGTCAGAACCGATGTGGGTAGTCAGACAAGCCAGGATCATACACGGAGCAAGTTAGTAAGCCAGAGCCACAGATCAAAACCAATGTGGGTAGTCAGACAAGCCGGGGTCATACACGGAGCGGATTCTCAGGAGAGCACAGGTCACAACAAAGAGCAAGAGACAATATCAGAAACACAACATAAAGGCAATGACTCTTGCTAGCCAGTATCCTGTACTATAGTCCAGTCTGTATTCCTCTCTGCCTTACAAATCTTCATGTGAGCCTCAGAACTTAAAGTGGAACTAATACCTTTTAACAATGTAGGATATTATGAAAGAGCTTTCAAAATAATTTATATGTTGGCCATTCTTTATGTACAACTATAGATTAAAAAATAGTTAGCTTTATTGATTTATCAATTTATGAAGATTAGGCCATACTGGCTGGCACAGCCTGTTTGCTATATACTAACATTCCACTCTCCCTCCCAACTTCCACTTCCTAGATATCTTGTAAACTGTTCTTTTAATTAATGAATGGCTAACACAAATTTAGCTGATTCTGAACACTTTTTCATAATCCCTCAAGTCATTAAAGTACATAGCTTAAAAAAGACACAAGCCCATTACGTTCCGCCTTGAGTCCATCAAGGACTTTTAATCTTGCTTTTGTTGATATTGTCCAGTTCTGTCAATAAAATAGATATTACCCCCTCAGCTCTATGAGTCCAATATCATAATTGGTATAGTTAGCTATGATAAGCGTTGATGATGTCTATTTGTTGCTGTGATGTCACACACTCAGGTGTGGCCAATAGTAATGACGCAGTTTCAGCTCTTGCAGAAGGTGGGCCAAGAAGCTTGGGGGTGAATGGAATAATACATTTAGGGGTCTAAGTTTGCAATGCTGCTACTAATAGAATAGACATTAGTTGTAGGTAACTAGTAAGATTATGAGATTTAATTCATATTGGTTGAGATTTAAAGTTTCCGGTAGATATGATTTTCAACATCTGAAAATCTTGATTAGAATCCCATGGTACAGATTTAACCCAAGTTATTCTTCCTTTTTGCAAGCTAAAATGTTGGTAGATGTGTCAAGATACTATGTCTGCAGGTTCTATGGCATGACCAGGGTATAACAATAGGGGTACATAGTATGCAACCATGATGAGGCTTAGCATCCAATGGGCCAATCTGCCCAAAGAGCCTGTAGGTTCAAGTCATGCCCCTGGGATAATAGTTTTGTTAGGGGGCCCAAATAAGTATGTACCAGGGCCCTCCAATGACTAGTTATGCTATTGGGCATGCTGAAGTCAACTGCTTACATTAGGCATAGATAGTAACTGCGTGACTATCAACGGAAAAAAATCATGATAACACAATTAATTTTCCACTGAGATTTTAGTTACTAATGTGATTTCAGGATTCCTCTCCAGCAGAAAAAAAACTCTACAGTTGGGCTATTTGGAAGATGTTTCTGAAATCACATACTGGCCGAAGGCTTGGATTTGATTACCCAACTGTGTTTTGTTTTTAACCCACTGCTTTGGAATCCTTTCGTATTGCTGAAAAGTGTTCCAAAATGTATCCAGTGTGAATCCGTCCAATCCCCTTGTGCAGAGGAAACTGGCAGGAAACTCTTGTATTCTTTCATACTCTCCATTCTGATCTGATTAGGATAGGGAGATTGGTGATGATGTTATTTCCCCACAGTCTGTTAAAGGCAACTTTGGCCTCAATTAGAAATATATAATATATATATATATATATATATATATATATATATATATATATATTTATTTATTTATTTATTTATTTTAACATGTTTAACCCCTTTGTTGTTGGGGATATTGAAATGCATTGACTGCAATGAGTTTCCAGCCAGTTCGTTAATAGAAATGTTAATGGTGGTTTAGGTCACATTATTGGCTGGGGGCAAGGTATTTTAAGTTTAATTTTAGTTAAAATTCTTTGCCTGCAGATTTGCAATGCATTGCTATGGTCTTGCATTGGAAGGGTTAATTGGCCTTAGTTTTTTACAGTTCAGGATACATAAAGCGTTGAGTGTGACAGCTCCAGTCTAAAAAAGCTAAATAGTCTTTCTGAGCCTGTGACCGATTTGACCATAAAGGAGTCTGGGCCAGTGTGTTACATTTACATTACAGAATCCTTGAAAAGACTATAGTAATGTGACTTCATCTGGAATCTCAGTTAATTCAAGTCAATGATTATTGTTATTTTAACAAGTCATAAATGAGTTGATTTTCACTAGATCCTGAAAGATTATGCATTAATATCCATAATGACATGACACATAATCTTAATGAAGGTTTAAGAAAATATTTCAAAATATACAAAGTTTACAGAGCCATGCAATTGGCTAGAAGCCATTCTCTTGTGCTGAATGTTAAGCATTGCAGCTATGGCAGACTGACAAATAAGCAATCAAAATCAAAGTCCACACAGAGTAATAAAATGCTTATTCCAAATAAGTAAATCAGAGCAGGTAAGTGCAAAATATGTACAACTCACATGCAAGGAAAAGACCATATATTGCATTAAAAAGTACTTCCACAGTGTGATATATAATATGGTATGCTATGCCACCATTTTATTTAAAGACAAAGAAAATCGGAGGTGCAGAAAGATAACAATGTGCTAAGGTAAATGTTAAAACACAGAGAAAGTTATGCAAAAGACCCTGAAAACAGGTACATTATATATAAATGTGTACAATAAAACTACTTAAAAAAAAAAAATAATAAAAAAAAAAAAAAAAAATATATATATATATATATATATATATATATATATATATATATATATACCATTTAATGTATTAATTAAATTTGCACTACAATCTTCTGATTTAATGTGAAAATATCAGTGTCAATAATCTATTACTGAAGTCATACAGAGTAGAAGGAACATTTTAACATGAAAGAGGACATGGAACAAAACCTTTTTTATTTTTTTATTAAAAAATTTGAGAAACATGTGTCACAATACCTTCTTATTAATATGTGGAGTGCTCAGTATTTTATAGCTATAAGAAATATAACTCCTCGTAGTTAGTCTCAATTTTATTTTCGGGAAAAGGGGACAGGATAACCTACTTTATGGGGTGGTAATCCCGGTATAGTGGTTGCCCAAGAGAGCCCTACAAAACCTGAAAGGAGGCAGTGATGGATACAGTAAAGTGGAGAACAAAAGAATACAAACCCGGGGTATATACTGGGAGAGTGATTACATCTTGGAGGCAGAGTAAAAGCCTCACAACATGTGAGTACGGGTCTGAAGAGAGCACTGTGGTGAAGGTGAAGACTAAAGGATTGTTTTAAGCACTACACTGAGCCAGCTTTTTGTTCTTGCAACAGATGGTGAATCGTGGGGTGTACAAAACCTGCATAGCTTGAGCAGCAGAGGAACGTCTGAGGAGTTTTTCTAAGGACTACAAATATCAAAAGATATTATTGCTGTCAACTACTTGCAGGGATCCTGCAAGAGAGGGAGTGCTGGAGAGCGACGCTAGAGTATGTGGCTAGTAGAACGGTGGCGGTTTATCATCAGACTTTGCTGCGGCAACGGCCGGATAAAGTTGCCAGCTGCAAGGCTGGATGGTAAACCCCAGAGAAGCTGGAAGTGAACCCAGGACAGGCTAACAATAAACAGCACAGTCTCTCCTGCAGGGGAGAGTGCAGGCTAGGAAACGAAGAGTAGGGTGCGTGGATGGAGAGCGTAGGCCACAACGGTGGCTGGAACTCTCCTAAGATGAAACTCGGCCCAAGTACAGGAAAAAGAGCAGAGACACTACCGGGAAGGTACATAAGAGTAATCTTGGATAGCAAGGACATACACCGGTAGGTAAGGACTAGATACACTCAACAAGAGAATGGTCTTGAACAAGCTGGGTCATACACAGGTAGGTAATGAACTAGAATCGCTTGACAGGAGAGTGGTCTAGGAATAGCTGGGTCATACACAGGTAGGTAATGGACTTGAATTGCTTGACAAGAGAGTGGTCTAGGGATAGCTGGGTCATACACAGGTAGGTAATGGACTTGAATCGCTTGACAGGAGAATGGTCTTGGAATAGCTGAGTCATACACAGGTAGGTCATAGACTGATGGAACACACAGGAGCAAGAACAAAAACGAGCTGCAGGGAGCTAGCAAGAACTAGTCCTACTGGCAAAGAGGACACAATACTAGTGCACTGAAGCCAGGGACCGGAAGACAGATAAAGGCGTAGCGTGCAACGTCACCCGCACGCAACGTCAGACCTCAAGAGAGAAAAAGGCCGATCTGACCGCGTCTCACGCCAGAAACGGAAGCACAGAGGGAAGGAACCAATGACAAGAGTCACCAGACCAACGGAGCCTCGAGCAATGCGGGTGGAACCGGAGAAACGGGTAACAATTGCAGATATTATTTATGTATTTGTAATTTGATTAACCTATTTTATTTAGTTTCTGGGTATTGTTATTTGGATTCTGACAACCCTGATATGTACCTAGAGGCACCTTTAAAGGGATAGTAATGTTTCACAAAAACAGCATCTCCAATTAATCTTCATAGTATTTGAGCCATAAGGAGTGTTTTTTCAATACTGTCAGAGTTGTAGTTCAAGAGTAATTGAATGATAAAGTTTCCATCTCCCGCCCCTTTTACCTAGAGTAAGCCCCCTCTCCTCAGATGTGGAATCTGGTCCATAGACAAGAACAATCTTCTTACTGTAAGAACAATGAAAACCCTGCCCCCTTGACAGGTTTTTCAGCTTTCCCCTTATCTTAATTGAAGATTGTCCCTCTCTGCAATCTACTTGGACACACCCTGCTGCTCTGAGCTGAGCAGTGTTACATCAGTAAAAGAGGTGGGAGGGGGATACTTTATCATTCAATTGCTCTTGAACTACAACTCTGACAGAATTGAAATAACACTCTCCAAGGCCCAAATTCTATGATGATTAATTATAGATGCTTTTATTATGAAACATTACTATCCCTTTAAGAGTTTGTAATAGGCAGTAGATTTTGTTGTTTCTTCTACAATTTTGCAAGCGGCCTTCGGATGTGAAGAATATATATATATTTATATAATTTTGTTTTTTTAAACAAAATAAAGACATTATTGTCCCATTCCAGATTAAGTCCATACTGAACTCATGTCAAGCTTGAAAATCCACTGTTCTTCTCTCTCTTCGTAAAAAAACTATTTCTGACTTTTTCAATTCCTTGAACCGAAGCATTCTTATTATGTACTTGAATTAAATGTTTTTCATTGGCTCGCCTGTGCTTATTTATCCATCTGGCATACAGGAAGTTGTGTGTTCTTAGATCCAACCTGCATTGCTGAATCCCATTGCTGTCTGATTTACATCTATTGTATGACCTTGGCCTTCCATTGACTTCAATCCTGTTTGCTGCTGTATTCAACATCCAGTCTATGACCTTAGCCTTCCATAGACTTTGCTTCTGTTTGCTGTTGTATTCGACATTCAATGTGTGATCTCAGCCTTCCATTGACTTCCCTCCTGTTTGTTGCTGTATTCAACATCTAGTGTATGACCTCAGCTTCCCTATGACCAAGCCTGCCGTATTCAACATCCTGTGTATGACTTTGGCTTCCCTATAGCCAAGTCTGCTGTATCCAACATCCTGTTTATGAGCTTGGCTTCCCTATGGCCAAGTGTGCTGTATCTGACATAATGTGTGCAACCAAGTCTGCTGCATCCGACATTCTGTGTACGACCTCAACATCCATTCAACCATGATTTCACCGGTGTCTCCTAGTGACTGTATTCGACCTCAGCCTCCTCTCAGTTCTCTGCTGAACCAGTCTTTTTTGTGCATAGTTATCTATTTTTCACTTTAGATTGCAAGCTATCAGGCAGGGACCTCACTTCTAATGTTTCACTCTGCGTACACTTGTGGAGCTATATAAATGAACATATCCATTCATTCATACTTTCCAACAATATGGAGTGTGCCTATCCTGTTATATGTCTTCACGGTCAGCAACTTTAAGCCCGGGTACATCTCCATTCTGCCATCGCTCTCTAGCATCACACACTATCCTGTGCACCCTAACCTCATATTAGATCACTCTGGTACAGTTCTCTTGTTTTTCTCCTGGTGTATGTTACAGGGGCCAAAGCATCTATATCAAGTCACCAAAATTACAAAATAAATAAATATCCCCTAACACCCCACCCCACCAAACACTACTATCACAATAACAAATGAATCCCCCCAGTCCTAACATTAACCTATATGGGATTTAAAAGTCTATAGAAAGAGGAAGTACAGGTGGTTGAGTCTAACAGAAATCCCCCAAAATAACATACACTGTGATCTCTGAGAGTAAGGCAGAAGATGCAGCATTGTTGACTTTGTTAGATGTATAGTATGGGAGTTAGGAGGTGACACAGGAGACGAGACTTGGCATTGTAGTTCCACCCCCACCAGCATTAGACCAATCTGGACGGATGTTTACTTTGCGTGGCTACAGTACTAGAATTAGCGTTAATAAAACTGCAGGGAGATGAGATGATCACACTAGCTGTGACACTGCTTCTCTTCTGGCTGTTATTGTTTAAAGTTTAAAAAAAAAGTGCTGAATCGAGATTATATACATTTGAGGGGCAATCTCCTTGGAAATCAGGATTGGCCAGAGTATTAAACACATCACAGATAAAGTAGAGATTGACAAGCTGTTGCAAGGTAGCTGTCCCTCCACTTCCTGCCAGCATTGTATTGGCTATTCTGTGTATCAATCTCTTCTTGGCTCTACTTTCCTACAGAGATCCTTCCCACTTTCCCCTCTGAAAAGGTGCAAACAAATGAACAAATCATTCTTCGAAGACTTCGTACAGCTACCACTTAGTATGTCAATTTAATCTGAAACTCATGAAACACCTGATTTTTAGTAAAATTTCAAGTTGTTCCATAATGAATGCACAAATCTGCTCTCTACCATTCAAGCAGTTAAATGCCACATTTAAATTATCAATTCAAAAATGTGTTTGTCCCCTATAGTGTACTTGGTTTGCCCCAGAATTGCTGAAAAAGCACAATTACAAGACTTTCCTGTCTACTGCACATCTGACAAGAGGAAATAGAGTTCCAGGATATAATAAATTACTACTTTCTCTATGTAATAGCCTATGTATTCAGGGGAAATTGAATATTATAATTCTTGGGAGCAGTTCCCTCAAAACTTCCTTAATTTCTTAAATGGCAAGATGATGTATGTCCGTTAGGATACAAGCTATTGTGTTTTTCTAAGGAAGCCACTGGCACAGAAATGTAGGCTTAGTGATATATTAACTCTTTGAGTGCCAGAGGGGGTAAGCAATGCATTGCTTTGCAATGCGTTGCATACCTCTCTGGCATTCAAATGGTTAACTCCCAGCCTCCTGGATGATAGGAACTAAAGTGCAATTCTGGGGCAAATCTATTGCTATATAGAGGTCAACTGAAAATTCCCCAAATTGCCATTGATTTAAATGGGGCTTTTTTAACTCCTTGAATGCTGAAGTGATTTCCAATGCAATGAGACTTCTCTAGAGTTAAACGGGATAAAAGCCCCATTTCAATCAAATGGAATTTAAATTTTTCCCCTATGGTGCAGTTGGTTTGCCCTATAACTGCTTCACTTTAGCTTGCTGAATTAGGCCCACAGAGCAATTCTGGGGCAACCCAACTACAACAAAGGGGAGAAAATGATTTCAATAGTGCTTTTTAACCCCTTGAATGCAATGATCACCAACTCATTGCAAAGCAATGAATTGAAGACATCTTTAATATTCAAGGGGATTAAATGCCCATTTAAATCACTGAACATTTGGTGATTTTTTTATATTTGTGCACTATAGAGCAGTTGATTTGTTCCAGAATTACTCCTCTTTTTATTTGTGAATACAGATATTGATGGGTTAATGGGAGTTATGTGTTGTTTAACTTGATGGTATAAGGTGCATAGATCTGTAATTTACAGCCAGCGTTTACGAATAAGAGAATTGCTCCTTTATGTGCACAGGGCCTAGTTTTGTATGTAGGTGAACTTTACAGAGCCATTAGGCAATAGTGCTGAATGTGCTAAATTCATTAATGTATACAGAGCCAGTTGTATTATCTTAAAGGGTAATTATCATGTTTTAATAAGCCTGTTCCTATGGGAGAAGATTTAAAACAAAGCCCAGCACAATAGTAACCTAAAACCCCTTCTGTAAGCCATTGGAAGGGGGATGAAAACTGGACCATTCCTGTTGGTATCAGGCTCAAACACTACCCAGAAATATGTGGTTCTTAGCCACAAACTTTGCAGGTTGCATGTACAGCCTCCATAGACATTTAGGGCTATATGTTCATGAGAAAAGTCGAGGAGTTCTGGGGAAAACCAATTGCAGTATAAGGGAAAACTAAAAAATTTCATTGATTTAAATGGGGATTTTAAACCCTTGAATGCTAGAGAGGTCACCGATGTATTGCGAGCAATGCCTTGGAGCTCTCTCTAGAATTCAAAGGCTTAAAATCCCCATTTAAATCAATGTGACTGTTTGGAATTTTTTGTTCTCTCTTATAGTGCAAACGGTTTGCCCCAGGACTCCTCCACTTTCCTTTTGAACATACTGCCCTTAAAGCTTGACAGACCTTCACAAGGTTTATGGGGAGTTGCAGGGACAGCCCAAAGTGACTAAACTACAAGATTCTCCTCTTGCAGGACCGATGAGGAAGTAGACCCCATTCTGATCCCCCCTTAAAGGGATAGTAATGTTTCAAAATAAAAGCAGCTCCAATTAATCTTCATAGTATTTGGACCACAGAGAGTGTTATTTCAATACTGAGAGAGTTGTAGTTGAAGAGTAATTGAATGATAAAGTAACCCCTCCCGCCCTTTTACTGATGTACCACTGCTCACCTCAGAAGAGAAAGGTGGTGTCCAGACGGACTGCAGAGAGGGACAATCTTCAATTAGCATAAGGGAAAAACCTGAAAAACCTGTCAAGGGGGCAGGGTTTTAATTGTTCTCACAGTAAGAAGATTGTCCCTTGCTGTGAGCTGTTTGGTCTCAAGACCAGATTCCACATCTGAGGGAAGGTGGCTTACACTAGGTAAAAGGGGAGGGAGGGGATTACTTTATCATTCAATTACTCTTGAACTACAACTCTGACAGAACTGAAATAACATTCTCCATGAATCAAATACTATGAAGATTAATTGGAGCTGTTTTTATTTTGAAACATTACTATCCCTTTAAATTCATCAGGGTTCACAATGTAACCACAGGTTGATCAGCATCAGGCCTGCTCCCACAAGAGAAGATCTAACCATAGGGAACAATCCACATGACAGCTGCCCTTTTATTGCAAAGTACATTCTAATATAATCATTTGCATTGCATCTTCCATTTTGTTCATAGAATTAGATGCATATTTAGTAAATATAAGTCATTTCTTAGCATTGCTATTTTTGCATAAATCACTTTTCTATCACCAAGGCATAATTTCTAATTCTTTTACCTCTTTGAGTGTCAGATAGTCTGTGCAAAATATTTATATGGGCAAAATTACCATTCTTACAGATGATAAATGCAAACATATTGTTTGCTCTGCACTTTTAAAAGAGCAGTTGTATTAAATTTGTCCCGTAACAGCATATGTATAAAGACAAAAGAAGAAAAATTCTTGGTCAAAACAACTGAACTGTAAGTAACAATTAAACATTCACTTTGCTTCAAATTGTACAGCAAGGTGAATGTGAACCCACTCCATTCTGGGTGAAATACTTACTGAGCTCATGGTCCAGATGGAAAGACCCCAGTTTTTCAGCCATTGGACACTAGAGACCTATACCTCCCAACATTCCAAATAGCAAAAGATGGACACTTGTGTTTCAGGTGGTGTTTCTGGGGCGTTACTGGTGGATGGGGCATTACCAATACATTTTAGGTTATTTCATGACGTACACCTTCTTGTGTAACTGAAAATATTATTTAGAGAAAGATCAAAGCATTTTACTTACACAGACTAATTTATAAACACAAATACTGAAGTTTAAACATACATTATGTGGATTTTGCTGTTGTAGAGCAATATGATACAGTTATATACAAAAAACTTCCAAAAAAAGGGAAGCAAGGGCAGGAAAGAGGGACAGAGGGATTTGGGTCTCATTGAGGGACTGTCCCTCCTAAAGAGGAACACTTGGTAGTTGTGGAGACCTCTCCAGCACAATATTTTTGAACATCTCTAGCAGCCAAAAGATTAACCCTTTGTGTTCCTGAGGGTGTGCAAAGGATTGCACAACAATGGGTTCACATCTCTCTGGCAGTCAAAGGGTTAAAATATATCTGCCAATTAAAGCCTAGTCTACTCTCCTAACAGTTACATTTTGAGAGCTGTTTACTTCACAACAGGGTCAATAAAATGGTTAAAATAGTAATAGTAATAGTAACAGCCTCGCTGCAGTCATGCACAGTAGAGAGGACTCCGGTCTGAATTTATCAGCTGCGGCACGGGCAGTCTGTACTGCGCATGACTGCAGCACGTGCAGCCGTCTCTAATACGCATGACAGCTTCTGACAAACACACACTTAGCGAATTATTATATATGATCTACTTTCTAGGATTTGCAGAGTCTAAACCTTTCCTATTAGAACATTGCTTAACCCCTTTTATGCTAAAAGCATAAATGCACTGGAGATCTCTCTAGCTGTCAATGAGTTAAAACGTACAGCAATAAATGTGCTTAAATCATTTTTTCAAACGTTTCACTGGCAAAAACTGAGCTTGCAAAAGCATTCATAGTATGTTTTTGTGTTTGTACACTTCCACATACCCTGCAATGAATTATCCATACATATTTGCCATTTCCATATCTTCTTGTAAAAGCAGTGATTCCGCTAATGGAACACTATATCTTTGCTATCTGCAATAGACATTAAGGTGTCAGTTTTTAAACATTCTTCACATCTGATGATTTATGTCATGAAAGAGGCATTTCATCGCTCTGTTGATTTTTGAGCATGCTTAAACTAGCATCTAATTGGGTTACATTATCCACAGGCACACACAATAAATCTGAAAAAAACCTCATACAATTATGTTCATCTTTCTGAAAAGGTTAGTCCCTACAACTGACTGATAGAATGGGTGAAAGTCTAAAGTACTCAGGTTTAGAGTGTGGAATGCATATTATCAGTAAACTAACATATTTCAGGAAGGCTCCACCAAGACGCGTTCTCATGAACCAGTAAGATACAAGAGATAGCACAGAAAACTTATATATGATACAAGAGATAGTCCAGTACACTTATATATGATACAAAAGGGAGTACAGTACACTTATATATGATAAATTCAAATATGTTTGCATTTATCATATATAAAAATGATAGTAATTTTGCACATAAATATTTTGCATTGGATATCTCTCTGGCACGCAGAGAGTTAAAAGAAATGTGTAGAAAATGTACCTTGCTGATAGAAAAGTGATTTATGCTGCTAAAAAAAAATAACAATGACAACATTTTTCTAGATATGCATGTAATTCTATGAGCGAAACTGAGAATGCAATGCAAATAATTATATGATATGTTAAATTGTATTAAAAAGAAAGAGCAGGTAATATTCATCTGTTTATCTATCTGATCTAAATATGGGCCATGACATTTGTTTGTGTCAGTGACTTAGGTATACAATTACTAAATGGGTACATTTGAAAAATTCTCCAAGATATGGCTATTTTTCTAGTGTGATTTCAATTCCCTGATATAGTAACAGAAATGAAAAGTATATGCCTCTGAGATATCCAGGGCCAAATTTGCCAGTAGGAGAACTAGGCAATCACCTAGGGAACCACATTTTAGGGTTTGTGTCATCCATGTGGGCCACAACCACTGCGCTGCATTGTAGGAGTGGCCAACTCAATCACAATACCAGACATCCACTTCAAATGTATGATTCACCAGTTTATATACTGATGTAATATTGAGTTTATATACTAATTTGTCAAGTATATAACCATATACTGGCTGGTTAAGAGTTTTTTTCTCTTTGTATAAGGTAAGTATTTTCTATGCTAGGGGACAGTACATTAGGCTGACGGCCGGACCAATGGAGGAGTAGGGGATGTGTTATAACTGGAGCTAAAGACATACTTGTTAACCACAAATTCAAACTATTTTTCTCAAAGCCATTAGTTGGATTTTTTTGCTTATGCTCATTTCTTAAGTATTTTCTGCCAAAGCATATACTTGATTGTGCCACAAAGAAACTCACTCATCGCTAAATACCCAGTGAGCAAGTTGGAAATCATTTCAAAGCAGTTTTTTTTTTAATCACTTAAAAGTATATTTTAATTAGTGACTGCTATTTTCTGGTTTACTATTTTAATTTGCATTGGAAACAGATTTAGGGATCTAGACAGGAGAACCAAAAAATGGAATATGGAGGAAAGAGCGACTGATTTTGCCTTATTCCCAGGGCTTAACAGAATAATGATTAGTACTTTGGAATATCTGGAAATGATGACCATTTGCATCAAAAACAGGCAAAAAAAAAAACTCATAGTATTGAGCTACTGACTCCTAATTGATGGAAAAAGCATAACATTTAGACCCTTTACTTTGCCATATTAGTATAAATGTATTTGTGTCCCATTTGAAATGGGGATCCCAGTTAAGAATCTTTAGGAGCAAATGTAGGTCTTGCTGAAGACAGAGTGAAGGGATGTGCAAAAGTGGCATGGAGGATAAATGTGTGCAGAGAGTCATTTCTGCGGTCTATGGCTCTGCTCCCACTTAACTTCTCTGTACAAAGCTCCTTGCACAACTATTTATAATGTTTGTACCAAGAAGAGGCCTGTGTCAGAGCATGTATATTTATAGGCATGACATTGCTCTGCAAAATGGATGCAGAAGAATATCTTCATTTTCTTTGGACCTACTCCAGGAATGGCATTAATGGTTTGTGCCTCAAGATGGTGTGGACCAAAGGAGTTTTTTTGTATATATATATATATATATATATATATATATATATATATATAACAAGAGTTAGCAGTAGCACACACAACATAACAATAATCAAAATCCTTGCACATTCCATGTAGTAACTACAAAGGTACTCAGCCTGGGCATCCAGAATGAGTCAGCACTTGGGTACGGTGATCAGTTCAAAGAATACAGGGATTTATTGTCTATCTAGTGATCTGAAGATGTGATATATTAAATCCCTATATTCTTTGAACTGATCACTGTGCCCAAGTTCTGTCTCATTCTGGATGCCCAGGCTGAGCACTATATATATATATGAATATATATATACTAGCAGTTTGGGACGGCATTGCCCATCATTTTTCTTTTATCTTTGTATTTAGTAATGTAAAGAGTAATTTTAAAGTAGAAGAAAAATGTCCAGGTTAGCAATATTCCTGTGTGCATGGGCCTGTACGAATGTATAAGGAAACGTGTGTGTGTGTGTGTGTGTGTGTGTCTAGGTGCGACTGTGTGTGTCCAAGTGTGAGAGTGTGTAAAATGTTTCTGCAGTTGTCCAGAAGACATTTAATAGGTACATAATAAGAAACTCGGGCTGGAACAGTACTGACTATAGAGCACACACCTGTTTCAGCCTTAACTGTTTCAGTGGCAGAGGGGTACACATTGGTTGGCAATGTGTTCTGTAGCTCTCTGCCACTGAAACAGTCAATGAATACCATCCCTTTGGTACAGAACCTCACACTCCAAGGCAATCTCCCTCTGTTTTGCTGATCCACCTCACTCTGTGTCCCTCACGTTGTAATGACGTGTGATAGGTTGTGAAGTAGAATTCCCAGCA
Organism: Rhinophrynus dorsalis; assembly: GCA_037306005.1. Classification (NCBI taxonomy): domain Eukaryota; kingdom Metazoa; phylum Chordata; class Amphibia; order Anura; family Rhinophrynidae; genus Rhinophrynus; species Rhinophrynus dorsalis. Next base: position 253,924,024 of record CM074721.1, read on the forward strand.
CACTGAATCAGCTGGTAAGGGAAAGTGTGCATCTTGACAGTAACCCTATGAGTGGCAAAGGGAACACAACAACTCATGTGAGTAGGTGGTTGGAGGTTTTACAGCAGGCGAGTGACAGGTTGGAAACAGTTTTATAGAAGTGGGCAGGTGAAGATTTGATAGTGTTGCTCATGTTTGTGGCACTGAAGGGGTTAAGATAAGTGTAGTTATTGTGGCAAACAATGAAGATTGCGGGTGTGTTGCAGTGGTATCCTTTTAAAAAGTTGCACACAAAACAGAGTGTGACAAATGGGCCCATTAAGCATGTCACCAGCTAGCAAAAATACTTAAATTGGTTGTGAAAGTTTTAATTATATAAAAAAAAACTCACAGACCCTGAACTCAGAGTGCAAAAATATCAAATATGTTTAATTTTACCTACATGCCTGGCCTGCACATGAATTAAAAGGGGCATTTTCAACTTTATGAATTAAACATGAACATTTAATTTGTCACATGGTAAAAGTACCTAAAACAGCTCAATAACTATATAACAGAATATATTTCCTGAAAGTACCCCAATCTTAGTCTCCTGAAGTAGTTGAGGCTAAAACAGTAAAGTAAGTTGGTACCATCACCTTCTGTACTTCATGAAAAAATTATAAGATTATAGTACAAGTTAGGATGTTAGAAACTGCATATGGAGAGTGTGGCCTTACAGACAGGACAGACTGGCGCTCAGTCTCCCATCATTCAAATGAGGCCAACCTTTATTTCACTTGCCATTTACAGCTACATGTCCTATATAATAATTCTCTAAAAAGTTTGTAACTACGCAGTCATGCGCAATAGAGACTGCCCCGTGACGTGGTAGATATGGAGTGGGGCACTCCAAAATATCAGCAGTGGCGCAGGCAGTCTCTACTCTGCATGACTGCCCAGTGACCGGCTGGCACTGTATCAGCCGCAGCGTGTGCAGTCTCTACTGTGCATGACTGCCCCGCGACTGGCTGGCATTGTGGCCATTGTACACGGGCTCTTCAACTAGTTCTACCATAAAACAGAAAGTCCTCTTGGCGCCTAAGAATTATGCTGTTGCGCCTGTGTTGAATAGATTACATCTTCACTCAGTCCTGCAGGCAAACATTACAGTTTTTTTTTTTTATTTTACCTTAAAGGGATAGTATTACTTCAAAATTACTATCCCATAAAGGTTTGAGAGATGCCGCTGGTGTCATTTAACTCAGTTTATTAAGGGCTACAATATGAGGGACAGTAATTTTGAAGTAATACTATCCCTTTAAGTAGGCGGAGTGCATGATTCTGCAGTAACAGCATTAAACATCGCTATAAGATACAAAAAACTGTGCTCCTCTCTCGATCAGATTTGGCTGCTGAGCGCCACTCCGGATGTCACATGGTAAAAGTACCTAAAACAACTCAATAACTATATAACAGAATATATTTCCTGAAAGTACACCAGTCTTAGTCTCCTGAAGTAGTTGACACTAACACAGTAAAGTAAGTTGGTACCATCACCTTCTGTACTACATTACAAAATTATAAGATTATAGTACTAGTTAGAATGTTAGAAACTGCATATGGAGAGTATGGCCTTACAGAAAAGGCGGATTGGCGCTCAGTCTCCCATCATTCAGATTAAGTCAATCTTTATTTCACTTGCCACTTACAGCTACATATTCTACCATAAGACAGACAGCCCTCTTGGCGCCTAAGAATTATGCTGTTGCGCCTGTGTTGAATAGAGTACATCTTCACTCAGTCCTGCGGGCAAACATTACAGGGTTTTTTTTTTATTATTTTACCTTAAGTAGGCAGAGTGCATGATTCTTTAATATCAGCATTAAACATCGCTATAAATAAACTATGCTCCTCCCATGATCAGATTTGCGTGCTGAGCGCCACTCCGGGCTCTCTCTCCCCTCTTCAGGCATGCCCCTTGCTGTTATTTTAATGCCTGAAGAGTGGAGAGAGAGTCAGGAGCGGCAGTCAGCAGGCAAATCTGATCGTGAGAGGAGCACAATTTATTGTATCTTATAGCAATGTTTAATGCTGATATTGCAGGGTAAGGCAAATTTTATTATTATTAATGCCATTAGGGTTAAAAGACAGCCCGGAGCAGTGCTCAGTGCAAGGTTATTAATGGTACAAGCAGCACATTGATCATGTTCAGTGAGACTGTGGTGTCGCTGGCTTGAACTCACAGCAAGCAGCCTCTATAATGTTTTAGTTCCCTGAATACTATTAAGGTACGCATGCCCTACCCGTTCCCCTTACCGCCTGACCGGCCAACAAACAACTCACCCATCACCACACATACACCCTGCCTAACATTTCTTGTAAAATAAAGACACGGACAACAATTTGTGGGAAAATGGAGTTTGAGGTTTACTTAAGGCCTACTTAACTATTTAAACTCCTGGACCCACCCTCATAATGTGGCGCTCCTGGACCATGGTGTCCTGGCATGGGAACGGCAACACCCGCACCCCCAGCCAGGGCAGGCACCTCGGTGGGAAGGCCTTCTACTAAACATCCTTAGTCCAACGTTCCTACCCTCTGTGCAGTGGTGTCCGTAGACATTTTTCCAGGGGGGGGCAAAGCCATAATATGACCCCCAGGCCAGCCCATCTAGCCCCTTTATTTATATGAAGGGGGGTAATTGTAGGGGGGGGCAAGTGCCCCCCTTGCCCCCCCCTCCGGACGCCCATGCCTCTGTGGTGTCTCACCACTTTGTGCCATTGGTGTTGTTAATTGGCAACGCCTTTACCCTTCAGGCAGCACAACCAGTGCCCTGACTATAACCGTAACCTTCAGGCATGCCACACCAGCATGGTGCCCAGGAAAGCTACATTCCGCCACCCAAAAATAGAGGACCACTTAACGGGACCGCTTTTTCTCCCACAACCGCAACCACCTTGCCTGGAACAAACCTAGGGAAATTGCTGAACTGAAGTTGCCTATACCCTTGGGGGACAAGTGCACGCCATCTACCCTGTAGAGACTAACTTTGCACCCTATGAGTGATGGTAAAACCCCCGATGGACTACAATGCTACACCACCCAAGCACCATGTGGGAGAAGAGGGACGAAATCGTCCTGAACATGTCCTTTATATCCATGATCAACTGTATGGACTTGAGGGAAGTGAAGTCATTCCCCCCTGCATGCAGGACCACTATTCCTGGCTCCCATCTCCTGTCGTGAGCAGCTACCAACTTCTGAAATACACCGGACCATAAGAGACCACACTGACCCAGCCATCGCAGCCTCAGGCAGTCCCTCGGCAGCCCTAGTTGCGCCCCCTTGCTGCTGCCGGAGGCCTGCCTTCCTGCTCAAAATACGAATACAACAAATAAGACAACCCTGTAAACATGCAGCAGTGATACGCTACATGCTTCAACCTTTCCCCAAGCCGCATAGTGTCACCCTGCTTACTACCGGTCTTACTCTTGCAGCCCCCTCATTGGTGGCACCAATCCTAAAAGAATGTGTTCCGTATTGTGATGGATCCACACCAATTGCCACCAATGCTTTTTTAAATACTGCCTTGAACTGGAAAATAGACAATGCCGACTCATCCATGTGTCTCAGAAAAAACCCGCTCCCGGGGGCCTTGCTGGCGCTTACCGCCTCACCCAATGCACTGGGCAGGATTCAGACCCTGTTGCCCTCAGCAAAACCCACTGCCCCTTTGCCTCCTGATATGTCTTAGACAGTGCCAGCCAACACCTTACCAAATCCTCCTCACATTCCACTTGATACACCTGCAGCCCTTATGCCAATGCCCCCTTCTCTGGCGCCAACAACTCCCCTATGCGAAAAGCCCCATGAAATGCCAACGCAAATGCTGTGCCCAGGAGGTTAACCTCTTAGGCATTAGAGCATACCTACGGGAACGACCTAGCAATGATTTTAGCCTGCCTTCATCCACTGGCCTGCGCCTGTCCTCCTCCCCCTGCACTTCCTGCCTACTCCAACCTTTCACTATCCTCCTTACAACAAACCTGGCCGTAAGATCCTCCACCTCTGCCAATCTGAAGCTGAAGGGCAAAGCGACCAACTTTTCTGACACCACTGCCTTGGAACACCCTCTCTCCTTTAGCTCCCCTAAATAGCACAGCATTTGCTCTCTAGCTGGTAAACTGGCTATCCTGGGCTGCCTGACAAACGCACCCCAATGTTTCCAAGATCTGGAGTACGCTGCTCAGGTTTTAGGCGCCAATGTCTTCCGCAGTAGATTGTCTAGGAGGACTCTGCCAACTGCCAAAGGTTAGATGGACAGACAAACCCATTAGAAGCCGCTTGCGGCGCCAACTTAAAAAATTGCTCCCATTTCTACCTAGATAAAGCGTCAGCTATGCAATTCTGTACCTCTGGAACATGCCTGGCCTTAAATGTGTTGTTAAAACACATACATTGCAGGACTAAGTGTCGCAATAAACTGAGAACCGGCCTTGATGAGGATGTCAACAAATTAATAGCATACACCACACTCATATTGTCTGTCCAAAACACCACTGATCTATTGGACAACTCTTCATGCCATAACTCCAAAGCCACCACTATTGGGAATAACTCCAAGAAGGCGAGGTTCCTTGTCAACTCTAGGGTATGCCAAGCTGGCGGCCATATGTCCACACACCATTTCCCTGCTAGGAACACTCCAAACCCAATCGCCCCAGCTGCATCTGTGAACAGCTCCACTTCGCTATTATTTTGCATGCTCTCTACCCACAAGCGAGTGCCAGTGAAATCTCTCAAGAACTGATCCCAGACACCTAAATCCTCCCTTAACTGGTGTGACAACCGTATCTTAAAGTGGGGCTTCCTGACACCTATGGTTGCCATCTGCAGGCAGTGGCTGAACACCCTCCCCATAGGTATGACCCGGCAAACAAAGCTTAACAGTCCCAAAAATGATTGTAGCTCCTTTAGCCTGCTGAGACATCCATGCAACTTGTGTCCTAGCCCTCTCCACTTTCTCACTGGGCAACCTTACTACCTGCGCCTCTGAATCTATCTCAATGCCCAGAAATGTTAAACAAGTGGAGTGACCCACCGTCTTTTCCTGGACAATCAGGACCCCCGGCTTCCCAAAAACCCTGGTTGCTGCATTCAGCAATTCCTGACACTCCCCCCCTCCTGGTGGACCTATGAACAGGAAATCATCCAGATAGTGCACTACCTCCCATGCGCTCGCTGACTGGGCCACTGCCCAATGTAAAAATGAACTAAAAGCCTCAAAGTAAGAGCATGAAATGGAGCACCGCATGGGAAGACATTTGTCCACGTAAAACAGCCCCTCCCATTTTAAACCCATAAGCCTAAAGCTGCTAGGATGGATGGGCAACAACTTAAAAGCTGATTCAACATCAATCTTAGCCATGAGGAAGCATAGACTCAACACTTTAATTAAACTCAGCGCCTGGTCAAATGGCTGGTACTGCACCCTGCAGTTATCCTTCCCAATAGCATCGTTGACCGAAGCTCCCTCTGGATAAGACAAATGCTGAATCAGGCGGAACTTCTCCGCTTCCTTCTTTGGGACCACCCCCATTGGTGAAACCACTAAATCCTCAATCTGTGATATCTTAAAGGGACCCGCAATCCTCCCTGTCAACAATTCCTTTCTCAGTTTCTCCCTCACCACCTCTGGATACTCATAGGCTGAACGCAAATTTCTCCCTGCCTTACCTGGCAACAACTGTCCCGTAATGGGGATTGCAAAACCAATTTAAAACCCTTCAACAAAAACTCAGCTTTACCTGCATCTGGGTATGTATCCAACCACTCACTTAGCCTGCTGAGGCTGATGGGGGACCGCGCCCTTTCCATCCCTACCATGAAAGTAATTGTGTTTGGAGCCCAGGTCTTTTTGTCTGCTACAGTCTGCGACAGGGTGACCTCCTCCGCAGCCAAAGCAGCAATGCTTGTACCTGCATGCCATGCCCCTCTCACACTTTGTTGTAAGCGAAACACTCACCCCTAACCCCAGTGCCCCCACCGCCTGTTTTCACCCCCTGATAATCCCCACCCTTGGGCAGCCCCCGACTATGCGTTACTAAACGGGCCCATATGTTCATATCCCTATGGCCGAACGTTAGGGTCTTGCTTGTAGCAAGATATTTCCTGAACGTGTAGTCATAGTCTGCCCATGCTATGCTACCAAAACTCACAAGAGTATCCAGTATCAAGTACATATATTTAAACACATTTGCTCGCTGCACTGGAAAGCGGTCTGTAAACAGACTAGCGTATACCAAAAAACCCCTTGACCACTCGGTCACTGACTGTCAGCACCAGGATCGATGGTCAGACAAGCTTAGATCATACACAGAGAGGGTAGTCAGCCAGAGCCACAGGTCTGCACCAGATTGGGTGTCTACTATGCAAGAGGGTAGCTCAGGAAGAATAGTCAGACAGAGCCACAGGTCAGCACCAGGATGGATGGTCAGACAAGCCTAGGTCATACACGGAGCAGGTAGTCAGCCAGAGCCACAGGTCTGCACCAGATTGGGTGTCTACTATGCAAGATGGTAGAGCAGGAAGAAGAGTCAGACAGAGCCACAGGTCAGCACAAGGATGGATGGTCAGACAAGCCTAGGTCATACACAGAGCAGGTAGTCAGCCAGAGCCACAGGTCTGCACCAGATTGGGTGTCTACTATGCAAGAGGGTAATACAGGAAGAATAGTCAGACAGAGCCACAGGTCAGCACCAGGATGGATGATCAAACAAGCCTAGGTCATACACGGAGCGCACACAGGAAACAAACTACTGCAACAGACACCAACGTAAGAGTGACTGGACTAACTGTCTATTGCCCTTTTAACCTCTACCAGGAAGTAGCAAATCAAATCGCCCAAGGTATACAAGGTACCTGAGTCATACTCACTGATGCATGCCTGTAAGTGACACAGACACAGTGGACCGAGAAGATGCGTCGCATCCAGCGTCATACTGAACCACGCGTTGATTAGGGAAAGGACACGGCTGGCCGCTGGAGGCACCAAACTCGGCCAGGCTGCAGGCACGGAGAGACGAGGTAGTGATGCCAGGGCACCACTCCCACAACTGGTACCCCAGGGGCACCCAGCCAGACTACTCTGGACTTAGGGTAGGTGCTGTGAACTGACCTTGGCCTTGTCTGCCATCCCTCTTGTCCCCTTTCCTGCCTCTTTCCTTCTCCTCTACAGCTTCCCTGGACAGTGCAAAAATATCCACAAATTTACCCTCCACAATCCTTTAGTGCAGTTTGAACCAATATGGTTAAATGGGACATAAATCTAACATCCATGGGCCAAAGACCGCAGGCAGCGGGCAAGAAATTTTGGACAGGCTATTGAGGCCATTGATGGCAGACCGTTGGTACCAGCTCAGATCACCATGGAAACTATACTGCTATCTATGAGTATTGGGGAGCTCTACACAGAGAAACAGTGTTTCCAGATTATCCAGTCTCCTCACCATGCGGTCATCCTGGGGTTTCCATGGTTACATCTACACAACCCTAGGTTTGACTGGCAGACTTGTGATATAACGGCTTGGTCTGAATATTGCATTAAACATTGTATTTCACACCCTTCTAAAATCATGTGTACCTCTCCTTCCGTGCCGGCTGAATATCGTCAATTCAGCTACGTTTTCAGTAAAGGAGAGGCGAGCGCTTTACCGATTGCGCTATTGATTTGAGTGGAAAACGGTGTTCAATACCAGATCTAGACACTATGAATACCTAGTGATGCCTTTTGGGCTATGTATTGCACCCACAGTGTTCCAGGAGTTTATTAACGACATCCTCCGTGACATGCTACAGTCTTGTGTAGTGGTTTATCTTAATGATAGACTCATACATTCGTCCAGTCTGTCGCAACACATCAAGGATGTGTCCGCAGTTCTGCTCAGATTGACAGTCGCGGGTTGACTCAAACTTTACAGTATGCAGGGAAGTAAAACATTATAGAGGCGGCTTGCAGCGAGTTTAAGGCAGCTATATTTATAGGCTTTATGTGGTAGGTTGAACCACTGCAGCGACTGATTGGAACAGAGAGCTCTCCTGGTTGGTAATGAAAGCTATATCCTCCCACCCTGCAAAAATCGGATGTGTGTGTGGCTTTTATGTGTGTGTGTGTGTGTGTGTGTGTGCGTGTGTGTGTGTGGCTTGTGTTGCATGCTGTGTAGGAACAATTGTCAGGCATATTTTTTTCCTCAGCTGAGGTGGTGTGCGTGTGTGGCTTGTGTGTGTGGCAAATGTGTGTGTGTGGCTCGTGTGTGTGTGGCTCGTGTGTGTGTCTGTGGTGTAGGAGCAAGTGGCAGCCATTTTGTTTTTTTCCTCACTTGGATAGTGGTGGGTGGGCTGGATAGTGGAGGTGGGCCAACTCCCTGCATGATTTTCAAAGGAGTAGCAGCTGGAAGAATTGCTTCACAGAAACCATTGTTAAGAGTGAAAAATAAGAGGAAGAAATTTGCCAGGGCTAAAAAACACAGAAACTGGACATATAAGGGGTGGATCTTTCAAAATCTGACATATGTAGGTCCAACCACCGAGTATTTTTAAGATGCAGAGTGGGTGAGCACAAGACCTTCATGTGTGGTTCCCCCTTGCCAAGCATGGGGGAGGTAGTATCATGGTTTGAAGTTGCCTTACTGGTGATAAATTTGATGATCTTTACCAAGTCCATGGGAAGCTCAGCAAGCACCGTTATCATAGCATACTTCAGAGGCCTGCCAGTCCATCACGATTACAGCTATTTGGGCAGTCCTTTATTCTTCAGTAAGATAATGACTCAAAACACACATCAAAGTTGTGCAAGAAGAAGGACAACACAGTCTAATGACCAGACCAGTCTCCAGACCTCAATACCATAGAACATGAATGGAATAAACAGGACAGAAGACGTAAATCAAAGCTACCCATAAGTGCCCCGCATCTCTGGGCATTGCTGCACAAGAGCTGGGAAGAGGTCAGGTGATTTTCTGCTAAAACTGGTTAACCAAAGCCTTGTGTTTGTGACAACCAAATATATAGGGAAATACTTGCGCAAAAAATAAAGACAAATTGCAATACTGTTTGTATAGAGCCACAATAAATAAAGGTAATAATAGAGTGCGATCCTTGTAAAATGTCCACAATGAGTTGATAAAAAGAATACCTTATGGATGAACTGAATGAAGAAATGGTGGAATGAATGATGCGATGAAGGTGATGATGATATGGAACAGATAACAAGCTGATGAGAAAGAGATACGAGGTACACCACAAACAGTTCCTTTATATCCTAATGCTGCTACAAACCTCTATGGCCTTGTCCATGAATACAGTCAATACTTCTAGTAAAGTAAGTGCACAAAAACATAAAGAAACAGTGAAAAGTATCTAAGTGTAATATTTATTAAATGGAAACAATGTAAAGATAAAGCAATACACTCACATGGATTTTAAAGGGATAGTAATACTTCGTTTTATCTTTCTTTTATTTTGAGTCATTAAAAAAACATGAAGAACGATATGTCTTATATCTCAAACCTTTATGGTTTGAGAGATATTCACAAGCAAAGTTTCCCCCTTCCGCCCCTTTTACCTAGTGTAAGCAATCTCTTCTCAGATGTGGAATGCAGTCCATAGACCAGACAGATAACAGCAGGGGACAATCTTCTTCCTATCAAAACAATGAAAGCCCTTCCCCCCTTGACAAGCTTTTCAGCTTTTTCCCTTATCTTAATTGAAGATTGTCCCTCTCTGCAGTCTACCTGGGCACCTCCCTTCTGATCTGGCTGAGCAGTGTTACATCAGTAAAAGGGGCGGGAGGGGGATACTTTATCATTGAATTACTCTTGAACTACAACTCTGACAGAACTGAAATAACACTCTCCAAAGTCCAAATACTACGATGATTAATTAGAGCTGCTTTTATTATGAAACATTACTATCCCTTTAAAGGCAAATAACCCATCTTGGGCTTTATGCATATAGAGGGTCCCAACCCCTGATAGCTAAAGTGCTGGATCTGATAGTTCTTGCCTCTGCAACCGGTGTCCCTCCGTGATGTGAAATACAGATGTGTGATGTTCCTTGTCCAGTCCTCTAGATGCTAAGAGGAATATATTTCACCAGTTGTGATGTAAAAAGGTATCTCTTACTGCAACACAGTGAGAGTCCATGGTTAGTGGCTTGGGAGCGAATGTCTCCATGTGTGTGGGCAAACAATGTGGCAGTCCAGGACAACTGCGACCGGGAGGGGGGTTCTCACAGGTGGGGTGGGGGCAAGACCCAACTCTAGCTGAGTGCTGGGATAAAGACCCAATGCATATTGTGGAGCTCTGAATCCACTTCTTCAGGGGGATACCCGCCCACTGCCCCTGTGAGAACCCCCCGCCTGCCAGTCATGGTTGTTCTGGACTACTACAGAGTTGGCCTACACATGTGGAGCCATTCTCTCCCAAGTCACTAACCGCGCCTCTCACTGTGCTACATCAAGAGAGACCTTTTTACATCAAAACTGGTTAAATATATCCCTCTTGACATCTAAAGGAAGAAAAGGCACATAGCACTTCCGGATGTCACATCATGGAGGGATACAACACGTTGACTAGCAGGGGCTGGGACCCTCTATATGCATAAAGCCCAAGATGGGCACCATGTGAGTATATTACTTTATTTGTAAATTGTTTCCATTTAATAAATATTGCATTAGATACTTTTCACTTTTTCTGCCTGTGTTTGCACTCTTACTGCTCTAGACATATCCTTGTGTTTGTGAGGCTGTTATTAGGGCAAAGAGTGGCTATTTTAAGGAATCCAAGATGTAGATACAATTTTCAGTGTTCTTGAACATTGCTTTGATACTAGTTATGTTTTGTTTTGTACATTGTAACATGTGTTTTCATTTTTCCCACAAAACAGCGAAAGCAGTATTATGAGGTGTATGAGAGGTAGGTCTGCAGGGGATTGGACAGACTGAATACATCAGTCCTTTTCCTTTCTGCTGCACATCAAGATAATACAGGAAGACTGAGACCATGATGCCTGTCGAGCTTTAACCCTTTGAGTGGCAGAGAGATATCCAATGCATTTAAAGGGTTAACCCTTTGATCTGAATGGGGCAATGTGTAGCATATATCCCTGGAGAGAAAAGGGTTAAGTCCACCGACAAACAGACACACAAAAACAAATTATACATTATAAGAATATAATCTAAGAAGGAAGGCTGTTGAGGTAGATTAAGTGGGGGCATGTGGCTTGTAAAGGGAGTGTGGAGGGGAGGAATAGAGAGCAAACACAGAAAGTGAGGAAGGGAGAGACAAAGAAAAGGGGATGCAAACTGAGGAATGTGAGAGACGGGGAGGCAAAGCAGTGAACAAAAGGGGCATGGAAACAGGTGAAAGGGAGGGAGGTATATGCAAAGTTGAAAAGTGGAGAAAGGGAAGGAGGGGTATGCAAAGTAACAAACTGGGAAAAAGGAGGGAGGTATTTGCAAAGTAGAAAATTAGAGAAAAGGAGGGAGGTATATGCAAACTAGAAAAGTGGAGAAAGGGAAGGAGGGGTATGCAAAGTAACAAAGTAGAGAAAGGGAGGGGGAGGCAACTCAAGAAGGGATGCAGTGAATGGGAATGAGGGAGGTGATAAAGGGATGCAGTGAAAGCGAGGGAGGTGTGAAAGGGAACCAGTGAAAGGGACAGTTAGATGGGAATTGAATGCAGAAAGCCACATAGGGCCCTAGGAATCTCTGTGCATTAATTTGAACAGAAGTGACTAGAGGGGCTTTACTCCATGGTTACTCCTGTCTAAATCAATGCCTCTTTGAAACTTTCTGCATTGATTTTGACAGGAAAGGCATGGGTGTGTGCTCTCAATTAGTGCCAATATATTTGTGTGTAACTGGTGATAGCTCTTTTTGACTTTAAGTCACAGTGCATGTGAAATGCAAGAGAAACCTGCTCTGTGAGGAGGAGTGCATCACACAGTGAAAAATTGTTAGAGGGATAAGCCTCATTAGTAAACTGACTTCCAGTTGGGTATTCTATATTATATACCTTGACAAAGACCACAGTAATGGCTAAAACATTAGTCTAATAATGAGCACCATCAATTCTTCTATCAAGTTAACTTTTTGGACTATATATTTACATATTCTGAATAGACAACAATGGCAGCAGCTCACCATGGCCACAAAAAAAAGTTAAACTCAAACCCTCCAAAAAAGAAAGTTTGCATTCTAATAACTTGTGAATGAAGTATCTCCAGCAGTGGACGTATCCTTGGTTTATTCAACAAATGAAGCGAAGACATTATATACTGTATATATGGTTTATTGCTCCTTTAAAAATAATTATATACGTTAGTTATGTTATGATGTCAACTGGGAGTTTTGAACTGGGGGTTGGAAACCTTTGCATACATCACTGTGTGGTTGGACACTTGAGCCTTACTACTTCCTAATCATTACAGTAAGCATGAGAAGACAATACATAAAGCCATAATTTATACAATGAATGTGAACCTGCAAGCCACAACAAGGCTGCATAATTCTAATCAACGTTAAAAAGCTGCCAAGTCTTTCCAATAACAAATGCTACATAAGGCTGTTTTAAAATGTTCAAATTGTAGCCCCGCCCTTTTCATGTCACCTCTCTTCCCAATACGCAAAGTGGTCTATTTACATGCAATGCCATGCAGATGGGGAAGCAACAACATCACTAAGGGGGCTGAGAACCAAAACATTAACTATCTTCAGTCTTAAACATTTAAGTTATTAGAAATTAAGGAAGGGTTAACAGTAGATAATATATATTTTCTTAGAGGTGAAAGGATTATTTTAATTGAGGAAGAATACTGCTGGCATAATGCTCTGGATGATCCTCTTAGTCATTGACAGAGGGAAGCCTGCAGAAAGGACCTTCTTGTATGAACCACATCCTGCTTTGACAGACGATGGACTGGATTCCTTTCCATGTGATCACTGGTTTTACCTCACATATTAATATTGGAGTCTATTAGCATATTTTAAGATGATAAAACCAGTGATAAGGTTATCCCTCACAATAAATTTGGCTTAAAATGACATACTTCATTTTAGTAATATATAGTTTTTCACTTGAAAGGGAGAATTTGCTCTGTGGTCAATGTTCCCTCTAAGGTGATCAAACTTGAGTGACCCAGCAAGGAATTAATTAAAGGGATATATATAGTAAGGTTTATTCTCTTGAGTAAAGTAAGCATATTCCTACTGCTGAGAGATGTTTTATTTAAAAGATATGGCAGCTCAAACTTGAATTTTTTAGGTGCAGTATTTCAAAGGCCTAAAATATTACAGTGACTCTATTGCTGCACCATCCTATGGAGGTTTATGGCCAATTGCCCAGAGGTGTCCATAGGATGGTTTAGTAACAGTGCCACTGTAACATTTCAGACCATTGAGACACTTTACCTAAAATAATCAAGGCTGAGCTGCAATAACTAGTGATGAGCGAGCACCCCAATGCTCGGGTGTTCGGGTGCTCTGACCGAGCACCCCCGGAGGCTCGAGTGCTCGGCCGAGCACCCGAGCCCCATTGAAGTCAATGGGAGGACTCGAGCATTACACCAGGCACCCCCTGCTCTGATGAGGGGAGGGTGCCTGGTCCATAGGAAAAGGGCAGAAAATTATGGAAACACCACAGAAATGGTTCAGGGACAGCATAGGGAGGATGTCTGGATGCATCTTGGACTCCAACGTCGCTGCTGGGAACGATCTTTCGCCCGTAGTACGCCATTTTTACAGACTGACCGTAAAACACACAAAAAGGCAGATAAAAACGACTTTAGGCGAAAAATTGTTACCAAACAGTATTTGCTGTATATTTACTTGTATATCATCTGCAAATTCTCCCAAAAATTTCCTCGATTTTTCTGAACTGAGGCCATGATTAAGAGGGAAACGTGCGCAGAGGCAAATTCTCCCAAAAATTTCCTTGATTTTTCTGAACTGAGGCCATGATTAAGAGGGAAACGTGCGCTGAGCCGACCATCTAAAACATTATGGGTGAGGGTCTGCTGCGGAGCTGACCATCCTAAACATTATATGCGAAGGCCCGCTAGTGAGCTGACGCTATAAAACATTATATGAGAGGGCCCGCTAGAGAGCTGACCCAATAAAACATTATATGAGAAGGCCCGCTGGTGAGCTGACCTATACAAAAATTGTCAAACAGGGCCCGCTGGTGAGCTGGCCCTATATTAAAAATTATATCACAGGGCCCGCTGGTGAGCTGGCCCTATATAAAAATTATATCACAGGGCATATGGAAGAGGAGGAGGAGGATGAGAAGATTAAGAGTCAACCATATACCCGTTTTTTGGGTGGAAGGGGTGAATGGGAATACAGAGTATTCCCATCATTGTAAATAACATATATAAAGTGAGTTTATGTTCCCCCGGGGCTTTCCTCCAGTAGAGTGGAAAAGTCAGGGGAAATCCAGGCCTTGTTCATTTTTATAAGTGTCAACCTATCAGCATTGTCGGTGGAAAGGCGGATACGCTTATCTGTTATGATGCCACCAGCAGCACTAAATACCCGCTCAGACAGAACGCTGGCGGCAGGGCAGGCCAGCACCTCCAAGGCGTAGAGTGCCAGTTCATACCACGTGTCCAGCTTGGACACCCAGTAGTTGTAAGGCACAGAGGGATCATTGAGGACGTTGACACGGTCTGCTACGTACTCCTTCAGCATCTTCCAAAACTTTCCCCTCCTTGTGACACTAGGCTGCGCATCAGGTTGAGGGTGCTGGCGGGGTGTCATGAAGGTGTCCCACGCCTTGGAGAGTGTTGCCCTGCCTTTGTCGGAACTGCTGTGTGCTCCCCTTTTCTCCCCTTCTCGGTTGGCCAAGGTAGCACGTACTCTGCCGCCAGCGTTGTCAGATGGAAAATTTTGGAGCAATTTTTCGACAAGAACCTTCTGGTATTGCACCATTTTGCTTGTCCTCTCCACCGGAGGAATGAGAGATGAGAAATTCTCTTTGTAGCGGGGGTCCAGAAGGGTGAACACCCAGTAATCCGTGTTGTCTAAAATGCGTATAACGCGTGGGTCACGGGAAAGGCAGCCTAACATAAAGTCAGCCATGTGTGCCAGAGTACCAACAGGCAAGATTTCGCTGTCCTCACCAGGAGGATGACTCTCAATCTCCTCATCCTCTTCCTCCTCTTCTGCCCACCCACGCTGAAGAGATGGAAATAAAGTTCCATGGCTACCCTCTGTAGCGGAGGCAACCGTGTCTTCCTCCTCCTCCTCCTCCGCCTCCTCCAATTGTCGCTGAGAAGACGAAGTGAGGGTGCTCTGGCTATCACCTTGTGTAAGCTCTTCCTCCCGCATTTCCATCTCTTCCACATGCAAAGCGTCGGTTTTAATTGTGAGCAGCGAGCGTTTCAGTAGACACAGAAGTGGGATGGTTACACTGATAATAGCGTTATCGCCGCTCACCATCTGTGTCGATTCCTCAAAATTGCGTAAAACCTCACAGAGGTCTGACATACATTCCCACTCCTCACTTCTGATTACAGGAAGTTGAACGGAGAGGCGACGACCGTGTAACAGCTGGTACTCCACTACTGCCCTCTGCTGCTCACAAAGCCGGGCCAACATGTGGAAGGTGGAGTTCCAGCGCGTGCTCACGTCACACAGCAGCCGGTGAGCTGGCCGCTGCTGCAGCTTCAACAGGCCGGCTGAAGCTGTTGATGACTTACGGAAATGTGCACACACGCGGCGCACCTTGGTCAAGAGATCATGCAAATTGGGGTAGGTTTTTAGAAATCGCTGAACCACTAAATTAAATACATGCGCTAGGCATGGTACGTGTGTGAGCTTGCCGAGCTCCAAAGCCGCCACCAAGTTACGCCCATTATCACACACAACCATGCCTGGTTGCAGGTTGAGTGGCGAGAGCCACTGCTCGGTCTGGTGACTAATCCCCTGCAACAGCTCTGAGGCCGTGTGCTGTTTGTCCCCAAGGCAGATCAGCTTCAGCACGGCCTGTTGACGCTTCCCCACTGCAGTGCTACACTGCTTCCAGCTACCGGCTGATGGGTGAGTGGCGCTGCGTGCAGAGAATTCGGAGGTGGAAATGGAGGAGGAGGAGCCAATAACGTAGGTGCTGGCGGAAACCCTGATGGAGGTAGGGCCCGCAATCCTCGGCGTGGGTAGCACCCGTGCCATCCCAGGGTCCAAGTCGCTCCCAGCCTCCACGACATTCACCAAGTGTGCCGTCAGGGAAATGTAGCGTCCCTGGCCACAAGCACTTGTCCATGTGTCAGTCGTTAAGAGGACCTTCCCAGTAACTGCGTTGGTCAGGGCACGGGTGATGTTACGGGACACATGGTGGTGTAATGCGGGGATGGCACACCGGGAAAAGTAGTGGCGGCTGGGGACCGCGTACCGAGGGACAGCTGCTGCCATCAGGCTGCGGAAGGACTCAGTCTCCACAAGCCTAAATGGCAGCATTTCGATGGCCAGTAATTTGGAAAGGTGTGAGGTTAGTGCTATGGCCTGTGGGTGGGTGGCTGGGTATTTTCGCTTGCGCTCAAATGCCTGGGGTAACGACATTTGGACGCTGCGCTGGGACAGGGAAGTGGATGTGGTCGCTGATGGTGCTTCAGATGGTACAGGTGCAGGGCGGGAGGTATGCGGGCCTGCGCCTTCGACAGGCGATTGGCCGGCACCGAAAACAGGGGAAGAGGAGGCAGTGGTGTGGCCTGCAGACACAGATGGGCGATCCAGGCGTTCCTCCCACTTATTACGGTGCTTGGATGCCATGTGTCGGATCATGCTGGTGGTGGTGAGGTTTCTAGTGTTCATGCCTCGGCTCATTCTGGTGTGGCACAGGTTGCAAACTACAATTCTTTTGTCGTCCGCACTTTCCTTAAAAAAACACCATACCGAGGAACACCTACCCCTTGGCAAGGGAGATTTACGCAAGGGGGTGCTCCGTGGAACATTTGCGGGGCGGTTTGGTGCGGTCTGCCTTCTTTCTGTAGCCACACCACTGCCTCTTCCAGCCTGTTGCGGTGCTGCAGATGGCTCACCCTCAGGACTGCTGTCATCGCTCGGCTCTACACCTTCCCAGGTGGGGTCAGTCACCTCATCGTCCACCAAGTCCTCCTCCACTTCCTCACTCTGATCATCCTCCTCATGTCTTGATCCCACCACATACTCAGTCATTGACAACTGTGTATCATCCTCCTCATCAAGGTCTTGAGACAGTAATAGTGGTTGATTTAATGGCAACTGTGTCTCATCATCATCATCATCCACTACTTCCTTTGACCTTAAATGCCGTTCACATCTGTCATCTTCTTGTGATTGGGTACCCTCTAGAGGTTGTGAATCAGGGCACAAGATGTCATGTTCCTCTGCAAGCGTGCTTGGAGAGAGGGTCAAATGAAGGATTGGTGATGAGACGAGCTCCTCACTATATCCCAGTGTGGGATCACTTCTTTGACCAGACCCTCTATGGTGGGAGGAAGGATGATCAGAGTGAGGATTATGTTGACCAGACTCTTGGCTACTGAGAGTGGACTTGGTGGAAGACAGGGTGGTGCTTAACCGACTGGAAGCAGTATCAGCTGACATCCAACCGACCACCTGTTCGCAGTGGTCGGACCTCGAGAGTGATGTCCTGCGACGCCCTGTAAAATGAGACATGAAGCTAGGTATGGTGGATGTCTTTCTTTCTTGTGCTCTGGCACCAGGCACAGTTTCTACACGTCCTGACCCGCGCCCTGAACTATCAGGATCACGTCCACTTCCCCGTCCCTTTTTACCCGCCTTCTTCATATTACACGGAATATGTGCTGCAAATCTGCAACTTTGCACAGTACACAGAATGTGCTGCTAAACTGCGGCGACTCACACTGAATGGAATATGTGACTTTGATATTTTACAGTTTGAAGACTTAACAGTATTTTTTCCTATTCTGCAACTGTGCACAGTACACAGAATGTGCTGCTGAACTGCGGCGACGCACACTGAATGGAATATGTGACTTTGATATTTTACAGTTTGAAGACTTAACAGTATTTCTTCCTATTCTGCAACTGTGCACAGTACACAGAATGTGCTGCTAAACTGCGGCGACGCACACTGAATGGAATATGTGACTTTGATATTTTACAGTTTGAAGACTTAACAGTATTTCTTCCTATTCTGCAACTGTGCACAGTACATAGAATGTGCTGCTAAACTGCGGCGACGCACACTGAATGGAATATGTGACTTTGATATTTTACAGTTTGAAGACTTAACAGTATTTCTTCCTATTCTGCAACTGTGCACAGTACACAGAATGTGCTGCTAAACTGCGGCGACGCACACTGAATGGAATATGTGACTTTGATATTTTACAGTTTGAAGACTTAACAGTATTTCTTCCTATTCTGCAACTGTGCACAGTACACAGAATGTGCTGCTAAACTGCGGCGACGCACACTGAATGGAATATGTGACTTTGATATTTTACAGTTTGAAGACTTAACAGTATTTCTTCCTATTCTGCAACTTTGCACAGTAAACAGAATTTGCTGCTTATCTGCGGCTACGCACAGTGAATGGAATATGTGACTTTGATATTTTACAGTTTGAAGACTTAACAGAATGTGCTCTAATCTGCAACTTTGCACACTAAACAGAATGTGCTCTAATCTGCAACTTTGCACACTAAACAGAATGTGCTCTAATCTGCAACTTTGCACACTAAAAAGAATGTGCTGCTAATCTGCAACTTTGCACACTGAACAGAATGTGCTCTAATCTGCAACTTTGCACACTAAACAGAATGTGCTCTAATCTGCAACTTTGCACACTAAACAGAATATATGAAGTTTTTTTGTTTTTGTTTTTTTTCCCCACACACAAAATAAACTGCTGCCCCCACACACAGTAGTCCTAAAAAGGACTTTTGGGTCTTTTTTTTTACAAATTTGCTTTTTTTCTCCCTACACTGACTTTCCCTTCCTATCCTCATCTCTCCCTGGCTAAGACTGAGCCGAACTCGCTGGTCAGGTGCTATACAGCACCCGACCACGGGTTCTGGCCAGCCAATCAGTGTAATGCCAGCAGCCAACATGGCTGCTGGCATTACACTGATGTCAGAGCCTCCCTGCACGTTTATTGGCTGCGCAGCAGCCGCGAAACGTGCGGGGAGGAGACCCGAACATGGCGGGCGAGCACATGCGGTACTCGTACGAGTACCGCCATGTGCCGATCCGAGCGATGCTCGAGCCGATCCGAGCATCGGCCGAGCATGCTCGCTCAACACTAGCAATAACATTTGAATAAAGCAGCTCTCAGCAGTGTGAGTTCCCTTGTTTTACTCTGGAGGATAAAACTACAATATCTATTTTTTTACTTGTTGAGTATTACTATCCCTTTAAAGGGGAACTACCACCCCGCAATAACTTTACATTAATTAATTCTTCCGAAAAATTGGAAAATCTTTGAAACCAGGTAATATTTCTGGCGACTAGTGCTACTAAGCAGCTAGTCGCCAGATGAAGAATTAATTAATGTAAAGTTATTGCGGGGTGGTAGTTCCCCTTTAACTACTAATCTTAGAGGGAACACTCTCTGTGGTAGAGTTTCTTTTAGAAACCATAGATTTAATTAGAGCACAAAGTAAGGACTTAGTGGACTGTATTGAGGAAGCTGAAAGTCATTCAATATCAGAAGCAAACCAACCGCACCACAGATGACTAGCAGAAATTTCCATTGATTTACATTAGTGTTTTACCCTTGGATTCTAGAGGCTTCAAGCACATCGAGAAGCAATGCATTGGAGACATCTCATCGTAAGGGTTAGCTCTTTGAGAGCCAGAGGGGTATGCAACGCATTTAACAAATTTAAACCAACTGCAATTTGAGGAATTTTTATTTGTCCCATCTGGGGCAGTTGGTTTGCCCTACAATTTCGTCACTTCATCTTCATAAATACAGTCCTATATATATTGTAAATATTTAAAAAAGAAAGGTTGCAGTGGTTACTTAGAAAATGTGTATATCATGAAATCTGTAAAATAAAAGGAGAAGGCTGGCAACTTGCCAGATTCTCTATCTCCAGCCACACATACCCCTGGGTTGACAAACACACCCAGGTACGGCACTAAGGAGTAGTATTTCAGGTCTTCTGTGTACTGCCTGTCCAGGACATATGGAGGGGGTGATTTTCTCTGCAAGGAGTTGCTCCCCCACTATCTCCTCTTCCAAAAACACACATGGCATTTCCACCTCCTGCCACTCCTGTCATAATCTCTGTACGGAATTGCAGGGGCCTTCTATACACATACACACACCAAAATATATGCACACACACACACCACAATACATACATATGCCCAACACACATGCAATACATATGTACAACACACAAAGACAATACACAACATGCACCACACACACACACACATTACATACATGCATGCAATACACATGCAAAGCACAAAGAGACAATTCTCCACATACAACACACACGGACAACACACACAGTCACATAACACACATGCCCACAATACACACACACACAAAAAAACACACACATGCACCACACACACATACAAGCAATACACATAGACACACAATAAGAGACATACAATACACACGTACAACACAAGTGCAAAACTCACACGCAAACAATACACACAACACAATACATACAACACAAACAAACACAATACATGAAGAACACACATGCAATACACACACAATACAATACACACATGCACAATACACACAAGCAATACACATGCACAACATAAACAATACACACAGATACACACAAGACGCACAACAGACACAGACAAAATACACACATGCACAACACACATGTGCATGCAATACACACAATATACCACAACACAGGTGCAAATCACACAAACAATACACAAATGCAATACACACGCATAATATACACTCATATGCAGTGTACACATGCAATACACACATGCATGATACACCACAACACACACCATATGCACACATGCACACAATACACTGCACACACACATATACAACACACATGTGCAAAACACAAACACAAAGCACACCACACACACTTATTACATAAACACAACACACACAAACACAATGGACACCCCACACTAAACACCCACAAACTCAACAAACAAAAAAAAATACACAATACACACACACTTGCCACAATACACACACACACACATAAAAACAAATTCAATACACACATGAACTAAAAAACACGCACACGCAACACATACAAGCAATACACAGACACACAATACACCACTACACACACATGCAACACTCACTCGTGCCACACACACACATATGCAACACATGCAACACACGCAACACACAATCAATACATATGCACAACATAGACAATACACACACGCACAATACACCCACACGCACAATACATACATGCAATACACATACACAACACAAACAGGCACAGAAAAAAACACACACCACAAGACAGACAACACACACAGGCAATACACACACACATACACAACACACATGCCCATAATACGTACACGCAGTACACACATGTACAAAAAACACGCACAAAAACACCCACGCAATACAAACATGCTATCACGGTGCCCTTGATTGCTGGCTTTTTCTGTCAGTTAACTGTGGGGGTGCTCCATTGGTTGCCTGTGATTAGTCCGCCCAGTATTGCCTATATAGACTGGGTTCCTGCATGCTTTCACTGCCCTTTCATGGTGTCTCTATGTCAGTGATCGCCTGCATATGGATTCCTGTGTCAACTGGGGCCTGCTTGAATCCTCTACTGTTCCAGTGTCGGTGTACCTACCCAGAGAACCAGTATACACTCCAGAGTTGTTCCTGTGTGCTGATCCGGTTTGGCTGATGTTCCTGCTTCCGTTCCTGATCCGGTTTGGCTGACGTTCCTGCTTCCATTCCTGATCCGGTTTGGCTGATGTTCCTGCTTCCGTTCCTAACCCGGTTTGGCTGTCGTGGCTGCTCCGTCATCCTGTTCCGGCCTAGCTGTCGCTCCTGTTCCTGGATCCTGATTTGGATGCATTCTGCAAGAGTCCAGTGGCCTCGGCGACATTTTGACCACTGGGTTCCTCCTATGGTGGTACCGCTGATTCCAGGCGTCAGGTCTCTGTGTTGTCCAGTACGCGGTACTGGTTTGCTCCACTCTTTAACCGGTTGCTTGCTGCCTCCGTAATAGCACCGGTAGGGCCTCCGTGTTGTCCAGTACGCGGTACTGGTTTGCTCCACTCTTTATCCGGTTGCTTGCTGCCTCCGTTATAGCACTGATAGGGCCTCCATGTTGTCCAGTACACAGTACTGGTTCGCTCCACTATTTAACCGATTGCTTGATGCCTCCCTTATAGCACCAGTAGGGCCTCCGTGTTTCCTGTACACGGTACTGGCTTGCTCCACTCTTTACACCGGTTGCTTGTTGGTTATAGCACCAGTAGGGCCTCCGTGTTGTCCAGTACGCGGTACTGGTTTGCTCCACTCTTTAAACAGGTTGCTTGCTGCCTCCGTTATAGCACCAGCAGGGCCTCTTTGTTGTCCAGTACGCGGTACTGGTTTGCTCCACTCTTTAACCAGTTGTTTGCTGCCTCCGTTATAGCACCGGTAGGGTTTCCGTGTTGTCCAGTACGCAGTACTGGTTTGCTCCACTCTTTAACCGGTTGCTTGCTGCCTCCGTTATAGCACCGGTAGGGCCTCTGTGTTGTCCAGTGCGTGGTACTGGTTTGCTTCACTCTACACCGCTTGCTTGTTTTACCACCATTATAGCACCGGTAGGGCCTCCGCGTTGGTCCAGTATGTGGTACTGGTTTGCTCCACTCAACACCGGTTACTTGTTGCCTCCGTTATAGCACTGGTAGGGCTTCCTTGTTGTCCAGTACGCTGTACTGGTTCGCTCCACTCTATCACCGGTTGCTGATGCTACATCCGTTATTGCACTGGTGGGGCTTTCAATACTCGGTGTCACTTTAGTCATAGGCTGCCTTACCCGGTATATTGGTAGGGCCGGTAAAGCCTCCTCTATCCTCAGTGCTATTTCTAGGCTGCCTTGCCCGGTATGTTGGTAAGGCCGGTAGAGCCTCCTTCATCTCGTTGTGCCAGTTTCCAGGCTGCCTTACCCGGTATATTGGCAAGGCCAGTAGAGCCTCCTCAGTCCTCTTGTGCTTCTTCTAGGCTGCCTTGCCCGGTATTTTGGTAAGGCCTATAGAGCCTCCTTCATCTCATTATGCCAGTCTCCAGGCTGCCTTACACGGTATTTTGGCAAGGCCAGTAGAGCCTATATATCTATTGTATCATTGCATACTATGCTACTTGAATCTGTCGTGTGTCTGTAACATATGTGTATGTTCAGGACCTGTGAGGGTTCTTATTAAACTTTTCAATAAAGTTGTGTTTTTATCTTAACTCTGTGTCTGTGAGTCAAAACAAACCATGAGACATGCACAAAATCACACAGATCATACAGGCACAAACAACATACATAAACACACACACACAACACACACAGGCACAAAAAACATACATAAACACACACAGGCACAAAAAAACATACAAACACATGCACAACACACCACAAAACACACAAACGATACATTCATGCAATACACATGCACAATACACACTCACATGCAATACCAACACATGCAATACACACACAATACACACACATGTTCAAAACACATGCACACAACACACATGCAACACGCACACCACACACACAACGCACACCACAAACACAACACACACCACACACACAAACACAACACACACCACACATAATAAACACCCACATACTCAACAAACAGAAAAACACAGAATACACACACTTGCCCACAATACAAACACACAAAAACATACAA
Source organism: Rhinophrynus dorsalis (assembly GCA_037306005.1). Taxonomy (NCBI): domain Eukaryota; kingdom Metazoa; phylum Chordata; class Amphibia; order Anura; family Rhinophrynidae; genus Rhinophrynus; species Rhinophrynus dorsalis. The sequence goes on from CM074721.1 coordinate 253,947,896, forward strand.
AACACACATGCACTAAAAAAACACACGCACAACACATACAAGCAATACACAGACACATAATAGACCACAACACACATGTGCAACACACATGCAACACACACACAAGAAATACATATGCACAATGCAAATAGACAACACACACACTCACAATACACGCACAATGCACACACACAATATACACAAACACTCACAATACATGTATCACACCAATGTGATGAATACCCCTGAAGCACCCAAAGGACTTAATCCCCACAGGCAATGCTTTGCCCCTTTTGCTAGTATAATGCAATACATACAAAACGGGAAATTTATTTTTTGAGAAAATGTATAGATATTCATTGTAAGATATACACAATAGGGCAGTTCTGCATTGGGCTTAAATGAACAACTAGGAATCATACAAATAGCATGTGCTTCTAATTAATTCCAGATTTAGGTTCATACAGTTTTCCTCTACTCACAGGGCAGTATGTTAAAAAAAAAGTGAAGGAGTTCTGGGAAAAACCATTTACATTGTAGAGCAGAACAAGAAACTCCAAATATTTCCATTGATTTAAATGGGGATTTTAACTGCCTGAATGCTAGAGAGGTCTCAAACGCATTGCCATTCAAGGGGTTAAAATCCCCATTTAAATCAATTGTAATGCAGTGCACATGCTTTGCCCCAGAACTCCTCCACTTTTCTTGCAGATCAGTGGCTTATTCCCAGCCCTCCCTCCCCTCTAACATAGCAATACTATAACTCTGACCCAGAGATGGGTTAGACTATCTCTTCATCTACTGTTTAACAATAATATCTAATTTGCTTGTGAACAAACAGTATACCTAGGCTGTTGGTTTCTTGGGTCTGAATTTATATTTTCTTCTCTAAGGTCTACATATGATCCGTTAAGGACCAGAGGGGTGTGCAATGCATTGCGCTAATATAACACCTTCTGCCTGTGCCTGTTAAGATTTTTTCAATAAAGTACAAAGCCTCACTCATAACATATGAGCAAATACAATGAACAGTGCAATCCTAAATGACTATTTTATTGAGTGTCCACGTTTATTTTCATTTACTTACCACTATGTATTTTTTAGTATTACTTATGCCTATTGGGATGCCCAAAATCCAAGTTTTTATGATCTGAATGAATGCCAAATAATTCTAAAAATGTAGCTGAATATCAAATTTATCACTTGTTAATCCTAAATACTTTATAGTTATGTCTGGGGAAGAAGAGTTACATAAAACAATTCCCCGCAGTATATGCAGTGATAAGATCCATTGCTAGGTAAAGCATGACACCACAGGAGACTAGTAGTGTAAAAACAATACCTTCATTGGCTAACTGAGTGGTTTTAGGATTCAAGCTGTCAAATCAACTTAGGTCTCTTCTTCAGGCATAGTAAGACTGAATGCTGAATACACAATATATTACAGGGTAAATACTCATGGAAAATATTTTAACATTTAAATTCCACTGGCAGTGAATATTCTTACCAGTTTTGTCTATAATTAATTCCCTAGACCCCAGAAGAGTCTCTTTATAACGGACTGGAAAATACAAACAAGATTTATTACATTTTTGATGCTCCAGAGAATTCTAGTATTTAGCCAGAGATGGCTTTCTATCTAATGTATTGGTTAACCCACCAAGCACCATAGGGGTGCCCATTCATAGATTGCAATGAGCTGTGCAGCCCCCTGCCACCTAAAGGGCCCAGAATATGTTTATTGTGTTGGATAATGTGACATGAATTCCTTATTATGATTCAGGTCACAGTTCAGTGTTAAACTTGGTAATCAATTTATAGCCCCAGATCTTTCTTTCTCTCTGGGTCCTACAATTTCCCATCAGTATTGTCACTGATATTTTTAATGCTGCAATCAGTTTCCAGTAATGTTGACCTACTTTAGTCTCCTTGTTGTTCACACTGGACCTATGCAAATTAATCCTTTTTCTTACTATTTTTTCTGTCTCACCTACATATAGCCCTGTCGGGGACATTTGACACACATGATGAAGTAAAAATAATTAAACAGAGCTAGATGGAATCGTCACTACAGTGAGGGAAAAAAATATTTGATCCCCTGCTGATTTTGTACGTTTGCCCACTGACAAAGAAATGATCAGTCTATAATTTTAATGGTAAGTTTATTTGAACAGTGAGAGACAGAATAACAACAACAAAATCCTGAAAAACATATTTCAAAAGTTATAAATTGATTTGCATTTTATTGAGTGAAAAAAGTATTTGACCCCCTATTAATCTGCAATATGTCTGGCTCCCAGGTGTCTTTTATACAGGCAACAAGCTGAGATTAGAATCACTCTCTTAAAGGGAATGCTTCAAATCTCAGCTTGTTACCTGTATAAAAGACACCTGTCCACAGAAGCAATCGATCAATCAGATTCCAAATTCTCCACCATGGCCAAGACCAAATGCTGCCCAAGGATGCCAGGGACAAGATTGTAGATCTACACAAGATTGTAGATCTACACATCTCCTCACAGCTTGGTGAGAAGGTGACAACAGTTGGTGCGATTATTCTCAATTGGAAGAAACACAAAATAACTGTCAATCTCCCTTGGTCTGGGGCTCCATGCAAGATCTCACCTCGTGGAGTTTCAGTGATCATGAGAAAGGTGACGAATCAGCCCAGAACTACACAGGAGGATCTTGTCAATGATCTCAAGGCAGCTGGGACCATAGTCACCAAGAAAAACAATTGGTAGCACACTGCGCTGTGAAGGACTGAAATCCTACAGGGCCCGCAAGGTCCCCCTGCTCAAGAAAGCACATGTACAGGCCCATCTGAAGTTTGCCAGTGAACATCTGAATGATTCAGAGAAGAACTGGGTAAAAGTGTTGTGGTCAGATGAGACCAAAATCGAGCTCTTTGGCATCAATTCAACTCGCCGTGTTTGGAGGAGGAGAAATACTGCCTATGACCTCAAGAACACCTTCCCCACCGTCAAACATGGAGATGGAAACATTATGCTTTGGGGCTGTTTTTCTGCTAAGGGGACAGGACAACTTCACCACATCAAAGGGACCATCACCGTCAAATGTACCGTCAATTCTTGCGTGAGAACCTCCTTCCCTCAGCCAGGGCATTGAAAATGGGTCGTGGATGGGTATTCCAGCATGACAATGACTCAAAACACACGGCCAACGCAACAAAGGAGTGGCTCAAGATGAAGCACATTAAGGTCCTGGAGTGGCCTAGCCAGTCTCCAGACCTTAATCCCATTAAAAGAAAATCTGTGGAGGGAGCTGAAGGTTCGAGTTGCCAAACGTCAGCCTCGAATTCTTAATTACTTGGAGAGGATCTGCAAAGAGGAGTGGGACAAAATCCCTCCTGAGATTGTGCAAACTTGGTGTCCAACTACAAGAAACGTCTGACCTCTGTGATTGCCAACAAGGGTTTTGCCACCAAGTACTAAGTCATGTTTTGCAAAGGGGTCAAATACTTATTTCACTCAGTTAAATGCAAATCAATTTATCATTTTTTGAAATGCGTTTTTCAGGATTTTTTTGATGTTATTCTGTCTCTCACTGTTCAAATAAACCTACCATTAAAATTATATACTGATCATTTCTTTGTCAGTGGGCAAAGGTACAAAATCAGCAGGGGATCAAATAATTTTTCCCTCACTGTACATAGAGGGGGAACAGACAGTGTTCCAGATATTACTTTGATGCTTCCAGTCTCTTTCAGGGATGAAAAGCGGAAAAGCAGGAATAGTGTTAATATGTAATTGTCCTCTCCTTACCACCTCTTCATTGTCATCTTCCTGCCATCCATTTCCTCTCTTACTCCCATATTCATTTTTATATACACTCTTCCTTTCCTGTCTTCTTTCTGCCTTCTCCTCATCATGCCCTTCATCCTCCACAACCTCCTTTCTTTTCATTCATTCAATCACCTCCTCCTCATGGCTTCCCTCATGCCCCCATTGCTCTTTCACATTACCCCAACCTCCTCTGTTCCTAGCCACCTCTTTTTTCCTTCTAGTTACCTTCTTCCTAACCAGCCCACACTTTTCCCTTCCACCCAGATATTACTTCCACAGCACATTCTCCCAGTCCTCTGCTCCTTCTCCTATCTGCCTCAGCTTCTTCCAATAACTGTCCTCAATCTCATTATTACTACTATGCTCTTAGTCCTTTCCCCTTGACCCCAAAGTACACAACCCTCTATTTCCAAAATATTGAAGTTCCCATTTGATGGTGCCCCTTTTGCCATCCAGCATTTATCCCTTACCCCTTGTTCTTCAATCTTGTACATAACATTTCCAATCCTTCACTTTGCGCACACCACTCATATGAAAATCATTAAAAGAAAACATAAAATAATAATTAAAATTATGGACTGATTACTAGTACATACAATAAAACAATGAAAAACAAACATATGATAAAACAATAAAATGAAAATATAAAATAAGTTTATTCCAAACCCATATCCAAACAAAAGATGTGTAGGTACTGTCTATGAGGGTTGAGGATACTTTGACACTCATAGTCTGTCCTCCCAACTCATAAAGACTCAACAGTTCACTCAGACTCAGTTTATATACTAGTTTGTATATAATCTCACACAGGGATATGAGCTGTGCTAGCTTACCACCTCCCCCACAACAAAGGAATGGTGTTTTCTTCATGCGTCTTCCATTAAAAAGTTCATGGGAAGCAACAGTTTCAGAGTCTTGGCTGGCATTAATAAATGCCGCATGACTTCCCTTGTATGCATTCCTCATTCATATTCTTAAGTCACATGTTTCTCCTTAGCATAAGACAAACATAGCAATACTTGCTGTTTGACCCAAAGGACATTAATAAAACAAAACCAATGTTTTCTTCTACTATACATCCCTCTATGCGATAGCAGCATTTACTAGACCCCAAAATTAAATGTGTAGCCTCTCTCCTGTTCCTTTTTTGCATTTGATCAGTGCAGTCATTTCGTTTGTATTAAACAAGCATGAAGAATAAATCACAACCATCCTCATTTCATTTCCATTAATGCTTGTTAAAGTGACAGTAATGTCCCATAAAAAATATTTAGATTTAGGTAGAGACTGAAAAAATAAACTAATTGCAACAAACCCTATCTCTCAAACCACTATGGTCTGAGAGATATAGGGATTCAAAGTTCCACCCTCCCTCCCCTTTTCCTGATGTCAACTGTAAAGCTGACAGCAGGAGATTCGAGTCGTATGACTCCAAGAGGCTCTGCAGCAGAGCTGAAATCTCTGTACCTAAAAATAATTCATTAATTTGAACGGTCTACAAAGTGTGCCTGGTTTGCAAGCACACTTTGTAGACCTTTCCAATGAATGAATTACCGTGATTTCGGCTCTGCTGCAGAGCCTCCTGCTGGTCCCCGGACCAGGATCTCCTGCTGTCAGCTAGACGCCGATATCAGGAGAAGGGGAGGGAAAGGGGGGAACTTTGAATCCCTATATCTCTCAAACCATAGTGGCTTGAGAGATAGGGTTTGTTGCAATTAGTTTATTTTTTCAATCTCTACCTAAATCTAAATATTTTTTAGAGGACATTACTGACCCTTTAACTATTATTTCCTACTAGGATGCATAGCCAACACTAAGGAAGCAACACATCAAGTATCTTCCCTCAAACTGTACCTTTTTATCAGGCACAGTAGCTTTTTTGTAGACCTTATCAATGAACATGCACATTTTGCACCTTTCTATTATTAATAGTTTTAAAGGTTCACACATTGCATGCTGTGACTTGTAGTCCCATTTGTCAAGCAGTACTTTGTACCCAACTATTGCTATTACACATGTATCTGTTTCCTGAGTCTTACATGTGCTGTGTTGGGGCAGCAATTTCTGCCTTGCCAAGGCTCCCTGCTCCTATTACCACAGAAATCTTATTGGTGGCCTAGAAGCAATTGTGCTTTATTGTCTGTAAATCACCTGAGATAAGGTAACTTTCTGATTAGAACTAATCTCAATAAATTAACAGCCCTAGCTCTTGTCTGTCACTGGAAACTGTACGAAACAACATCACCAAACCGTGTCTGAATTGGGTGGATTACATATACATTAAAACACAAGTTTAAAATTAAACTTAATTTAGCTAAGTTTTACAGATGCTAGTTGGAAATACATGCTATCTAATGTTACATAACCCAGTTTCATTTTAATTCTCATGCACATGAGTGCTCATAGACATATACAGTAATGGAATTTTAATTAGTTTCATGCCATGTAGTGTAATGAAATAACTTTATAAAATATGTGTCTGTACCTTTATCATTTTTTTTTTGTTTTGTTTATGATTGTACCAAATTGTGAAAAACAAAGTTCCAATGTTACACGTAGTCCAGTTTTTCCACCTTTACACTTGGCTGATTGTATTCTGAGAATCTGGATGGGCAATAATGATAATTAATGTGTCAATTTTCTCCCAAATGGAACTCAGGATCCACAGTGTGACTGAAGTGGGGGTAACCAGGAGTAGGGGCAAAAATGTTATAAAACAGGAGTAAAAAAGGTTGGAGCATGGTCAGCAATACTTACTGTACATAGGTACCTATCAAGCATAAAAATAGGAAATAAACAATACAGTGCAATAACTAATGCATTCAACAGCTACTTTGTTGGATGCGCCACCAATCTGATTAAACAAAACAATGGTAATTCTGAAGTACAACCGTTCACATAACAGTCACTGTCATCTGCTACCTGGTCCAGTTGTGCTAGTGAATTCAGTTTCATGCCAGTAAATGAAAGTGAAATATATGAACTCCTCCTGAACCCAAAAATGAAATCCCAATCTAGCCCTGACCAACTGCCAACAATGTTATTAAAGCTCAGTACCATGGTCACGGCCCAACCTATTGCATCTTTAATTAATTCGTCTTTTTCATCCGGGTATATGCCCAAAGCCTGGCAGGTGGCTAGAGTTGTGCCTATCCACAAAAGTGGGGATAAAAATGTAGTATCAAATTACAGACGAATATCCTTACTCCCCAAATTATTCAAAATCCTAGAGCAATGTGTAAACATGCAACTATATAAGTACTACTGACAGACCATTTTTTTCACCCCCCTTCAATCAGACTTTCGTCCATATCACTCAACAGTCACAGCCCTCCTAAAAGTATGCAATGATATCCAGACTGACATGGAAAATGGTGAACTCACTGGAGCAATTTTCCTAGATTTTTCCAAGGCCTTTGACACAGTGTTACGGTTCAGTACACTCAGACACGGTAGATGTTGGTAAAAACAAAATTTTATTGAAACACACAAGGAATAATGTAACCCTCACGGGTCCAGTCAATGGCAGCAATAACTGACACAAGACAGGTTACAAGCAGGCTAACCCACACGGGTCCAGTACGGATATACAATCACAATACTGACACAGGTCAGGTAACTAGATTGATACAGTGTATGAAAGCCCAATGTGAACTCTGGAACCACTGACTACGTAGCCAGGATAGCGGAGGCCCAATGTCGCCTATAGGCAGCAGGAAGCGACAGTGACAGGACTGCAACAGCAAACAGGCAAGGATCACCTGTACGGAGGATACAAAGGGGGACGCCCACCGTAGGCTACACAAGGCAGGTCAGAGCTCGTGCCAGGAACGGAGGCCCTACTGAGACTATCCACTACCGTGTGCTCTTGCTACCCACGAAGGGTTAATGTGCGTATAGTATAAAATGGATGGCAAACGGAAGCACCCAACGGTACCTATATGGAAACTCAACCGCACAGATAACGGAGCCAAACAACACTGGTGTAGCAAGTAGTAGTACGAGGCACCACCCCCGAAGGGGTTAATTAACGCTATGGTCTGGGTAACGGCAGTAAACCAGATGCGCCCAACTGAACCCAAATGTAAGACCAAGAGATCACTAGCACGGTGTGGAGGAGCACTGGCACACTGAGACTCTGAAACCCACGGACTGGATAGAGCAAGGTACCGGAGTACCATGACACAGAGAGACACAGTAACACAAGAACTGTGCAAGGTAGTCAGCAGCAGGAACTGTACGGTATTCGCCCAGCCGGGCACTGAGAAAGCAGGAACCACCGCCAAGCCAATTCGGTACACAGCACAAGAACGTCAGCCAAGCCGGGTTGGTACATGGAGCAGGAACGTCAATCTTGCCGGGTCGGTACACGGAGCAGGATCGTTGGTCTCGCCGGGTCGTACACGTAGCAGGAACGTCAGCCAGGCCGGGTCAGAACAGGAAGCAGGAACGTCAGCCAATCCGAATCAGTACACAGAATCAGGAACAGAAACAATGGCGTGGTCAGGCAGTCTGGGGTCATACACTGGTATCAGGAAATCAAAGCTAGCGCTAGGCATCAGGTACACCATGAAAGGGCAACTGCAAAGTGACAGCCCAGGGTATAAAAAGGCTGTCACTGGAAGGAGCAGTACAGCGCAGCCAATGGGAAGGCAGCAATAGCAAGATGGTCAGAATGTCGCCTGATCACGGGCGCCGTGATACACAGTAGACCATAATACTCTTATAAGCATACTCCAAAGCTCAGAATTGGGTAATAATTCTCTAAACTGGTTCTGATCCTATTTATCAGATAGAATGCAGTATGTGTCAGTGTAAGCATTTCGCTTACCTGCCGAGACAGCGCCGAGCATCTGTGGGCGGCCGGTCTCGTGTTTGCTGCCTCGCAGCTCTGCCGCATCTGACTCCTTGAAAGCTGGTTGCCCTGGTTTCCTGGCAGGCAGCCAGCTTCCACTATGCCTGTACTGCAGAGTGCCGGCTCACGTCAAGGGACGTCGCGACCTGGTTCTTAAAGTCATAGTACCCCAATTGCTCCACCTTCTGGAGGTGAATAAATTGGTACTTAAACTGCATAGACACCACATCAGTTGCCCTTTCATGGTGTTCCAGTGCAATTGTGTTGCCTGAGCTCTGTGTTTTACCTGGTTTGTCTGACTAACCGATCTGGTGCTGACCTGTGACTCTGGCTGACTACCTGTCCTGGTATGACCTGGCTTGTCTGACTACCCACTCTGGTGTTGACCTGGGGCTCTGTCCACTGCATATCCAGCATACCAATGCTCCAGTGGATATCCTATCTGGTGCGAACCTGTGGCTCTGGCTGACTACCCGCTCCGTGTATGACCTGGCTTGTCTGACTACCCACTCTGGTGTTGACCTGGGGCTCTGTCCACTACGTATCCACCAAACAAACGCTCCAGTGGAAATCATATCTGGTGCGAACCTGTGGCTCTGGCTGACTACCCGCTCCATGTATGACCTGGCTTGTCCGACTATCCATTCCTTGTTACTGGGGCTTGTCTGGTGATCCTCTAGGTGCGGACCTAGGCTCAGACATTCCTTACTACCGCTGCCTATCGATTAAGTCTGGTTTCCCTACAGGTGCGGACCTGGGCTTCAGATCGTTATCCTTCCTGATTGTCTTTCCGTATAGTCTGGTACCCTCCAAGTGCAGACCTGTGGCTCTGCAGCCTACACATTCATTTCAACTACTGGGCCATACTGATCAAGTTTCTTACGGAGGTTATCTCCTAATACCTAGAAGGGGTGCTAGTTCAGTTGAATACATATTCCTCTGGTTGCCGTCTACTGCTGAGATGTGCCTTACTGTTTTTTTATTTGTGCTCAACAAAGTGATTGTTACCTATAAGTACCTGTCCTGTATTCATTTGTATGAACCATTACAGTCAGTTGGTGACAATAACTCCCTTCCACTCAAAGTACTTAGTGGGGTTCCCCAAGGCTTCATACTAACTATAACCTCCGCTCCACTGCTAACAACTCACTGTGTATACCACAATACAGGAAAGATCTGCCTTCTCATTCAGAGCTCCAAAAGCCTTGAATAATCTGCGTGAATAATCAGATCTTCTCCAAGTCTAAAATCCTTAAAAGTAAATATTTCTTTAAGTCTAAAAACAGCATGTAACTGTATATAATTTTTAATATGTACAGTTTTGTGAAAAAAGTACACCCTCTTTGAAGTCTATGGTTTTACATATCAGGACATAATAACAATCATCTGTTCCTTAACAGGTCTAAACATTAGGTAAATACAACCTCAGATGAACAACAACACAGTGTCATGATTTATTTAACAAAAATAAAGCCAAAATGGAGAAGCCATGTGTGAAAAACGAAGTACACCCTTACTGCTCCCATAGGAATTAAGATGCTAAGTAGCAGACAGGTGCTGCTAATCAAATTCCCTTGATTAAGTGATCATCAGCAAGTGTGACCACCTCTATCAAAGTAGAAGTTTTAGCAGTTTGCTGGTCTGGAGCATTCCGGTATGAGTTAACACAATGCCAAGGAGGAAAGACATCAGCAATGATCTTAGAGAAGCAAATGTTGCTGCACATCAATCTGAGAAGGGTTATAAGGCCAATTCCAAACAATTTAAAGTCCATCATTCTACAGTGAGAAAGATTATTCAAAAGTGGAAAACATTCAAGACAGTTGCCAATCTTCCCAGGAGTGGACGTCTCAGCAAATTCACCCAGAGATCAGTCCGTGCAATACTCAGAGAAACTGCAAAAAATCCAAGAGTTACATCTCAGATTCTACAGGCCTCAGTTAGCATGTTAAATGTTAAAGTTCATGATAGTACAATTAGAAAAAGACTGAACAAGTATGGTTTGTTTGGAGGGGTTGCCAGAAGAAAGCCTCTTCTCTCTAAAACTGTCAAGCACGATGGTGGAGGGGTGATGATTTGGGCTTGCTTTGCAGCCACAGGACCTGGGAACCTTGCAGTCATTGAGTCGACCATGAACTGCTCTGTATACCAAAGTATTCTAGAGTCAAATGTGAGGCCATCTGTCCAACAGCTAAAGCTTGGCTGAAATTGGGACATGCAACAGGACAATGATCCCAAGCACACCAGAAAATCTACAACAGAATGGCTGAAAAAGAAAAGAAAAAGGTGTTGCAATGGCTCAGTCAAATTCCAGACCTCAACCCGATTGAAATGCTGTGGTGGGACCTTAAAGGGATAGTAACACTTCGTTTTAACTTTATTTTATTTTGTAGGCATTAAAAAAACATGAAGAATGATATAAGTCTTATCTCTCAAACCTTTATGGTTTATGAGATATTCACAAGCAAAGTTCCCCTCCCCGCCCCTTTTACCTAGTGTAAGCCATCTCTTCTCAGATGTGAGTCTGGTTGTATGACAGTACAGATAACAGAAGGGGACAATTTTCTTTGTATTAAAACAATGAAAGCCCTTCCCCCCTTGACAAGTTTATCAGCTTTTTCCATTATCTTAATTGAAGATTGTCCCTCTCTGCAGTCTACCTGGGCATCTCCCTTCTGACATGGTTGAACGGGGGGGGATACTTTGTTTGTGAATATCTCTTAAGCCATAAAGGTTTCAGAGATAAGACTTATATCATTCTTCATGTTTTTTTAATGCCTACAAAATAAAATACAGTTAAAATGAAGTATTACTATCCCTTTAAGAGAGCTGTGCATAAGCAAATGTGTGGGGGGTATAACATTATGCCCTATGTCTCCATCCTGAACATATCAGGATGGAGGGTGTTAAAAAATATAGGGTGTCCCGAGACTCTAAAACAACATTTTTCATTAAAAGATGATTTTTGTTCCAATCGTTAATGGATTAAATGAAAAATAGGGGTATATTCATCCCACATTTTAAAGGGATAGTAATACTTAAAATGTAAAAAAAAATATGTTGTAGGGTTTATCCCCCTGAGTAAAACAAGAGTACTCTCACTGCTGAAAGGTGTTTCATTCAAAAGTTATTAATTTTCAAAGTTGAATTTTTTAGGTGCAATATCACAGTGGCCTGAAATTGTACAGTGGCGCTGTTGCTACACCATCCTATGGAGATTTATGGTCAATTGACCAGAGCTGTCCATAGGATGGTGTAGCAACAGCGCCACTGTACAATTTCAGGCCACTGTGATATTGCACCTAAAAAATTCAACTTTGAAAATTAATAACTTTTGAATGAAACACCTTTCAGCAGTGGGAGTACTCTTGTTTTACTCAGGGGGATAAACCCTACAACATATTTTTTTTTACATTTTAAGTATTACTATCCCTTTAAGTGAAAATACAATGAAATACATTAATATGGATGCATATACACCCCATTTTAATGCATTAAAAAATGCATGGCCAAGCAAAAACATATATAAAATATACACTAGCCAAGAGTCTCCATATCAGTCTTAAAAAATTCCCAAGGAAGAGGACTGGGATTCCTTCTTCTGCCCTTCTTAAGGAGAGGAAGTAAACAAAAAATAATAATATGGGTTATGGATCTCTTATTAATATTTAGAAGGACATAGAAAGGGGTCCTAGAACCCTTCTCTGTCCTCCCTAAGGATGTATAAAAAAATATATAATGGGTGACGGGGTCTGGAGCCCCATATTAATTAAAAACACCTGGAACTGGTCTTGTGGATCCCTTCTATCCCCACCCCCCAGGAAAGTTGGACATGTTAAAAACAAATCACCTAATAAAATAAAATGTATTGTTTTGAAAAGCCCTAAAAAGCAAACAACTCCCAAATCCACTCTGGGCCATCACCCAGGTCTCTGTGAGAAGAAAAACAGAATTTTCTTTTATATAGCAAATCTCTGTTTCAATTATTCCATGCTCTGGTGTAATTTCATCTCAGTCACAGATGACATAAACCCATCAGTTCCCTAATAAAAACTATGTGTACAGTGGACAATCCATGTGTTTGTAAGGTGGTGGAGTGAACAAGAAGCTGGTACAGAAAATGCCATTCCATTTCTGGATTTGTGATCCGAGCTGGAGAAATAATCTCAAGTAAAAAAGAGGGGAGGCTGCCTGGCTTGTGGCTCAGCTACAAGTACATTTCATAGATGTCAGGCATGATTCCTAAGGGATCCAAATATGGAAATACTTACACTTCTCTGTATTCTGTGAGTAAGGGATGACTGGTAGAAAAGAGCTTCATTAGCTCATTCCCTTCAGTCTTTTTCACAGCAAGGATAGTGATACATTGTATGACTATCCTGATTTTCCAGTTGGGGACTGAGTTCTCCATCTACGAAGAGAACCTGGTATTGTACATACTATAGGTATACAAATAGAAAACACTGGGGGGAAAAAAGTAAAAATCTTAGTTTTATTCATTTAAGGTCATAGTTTTTATTCATCCTCCATGGTTCTAGGCTTTCCAGACATTAAAGGGAAACTATCGTCCCAACAACATTTGGACTAAATCTGTACTCTTCATTTATATTGTAAACATGTTGTAGTTCTTTTTACATTAAAGTTTGTAGGTTTGGCAAAAACAGTAAATCTAAATCTTACCCAGTGACGTCAGGACCAAGGGAGAAGGACTGCGCATGTCCTACTGCTTACCTTAAGGTAAGCTAGTCACTCCCATCAGTCCTGTCTATCCTGACTGTGTCCGCCCTTTCTCTAGCATATGACCTGACGCGCACTAGCCTCTAAGCACGTTCAGGTCATGGTACTGAAGAGTGAGCGAGTGCATGTCTTGCTCGCACTATATATTTTTCCCCTATGCTAAAGTTAGTTTGCTCCAGAATTTACAATACAATGCAGGGATCCGATGTGTGCAGGCAATGACGTGCGCGGCTGAGAAGATAGTGTCACGTGACTTGTAGGAGACGCGTCTGAGAGGCGCACACTACAGAGAGGAGGACAATGGGCAGAGTCTCTGAGCCTGATTGACAGGCAATGGAGCTGGCAACGCATGCGCTTTACATGCTAAAATCCAATATGGCTGCGGTTTACAACTTGTTGGGGCATATAATATAATAATATATATAAATTATGGACCATGTAGCTTTTGTTAAAGGGATAGTAATACTTAAGTATTACTAATCCCTATATTAAAGTCCTATTAAAAATAAATGTATTGCCCCCAGTATCATCTCTCAAAACTTTATGGTTTGAGAGATGATCGCTCCTAAAGTTGCCCTCTCCCTCCCCCTTCCCCATAGTCAGTGATCTAGCTGACTGCAGGGAAGCAAGTCGTACGACTTTCAGGCGGCTCTCCAGCACCGCCACGATTGTGTTAATAAAAAAGAAAACTTTCACTGAAATGGTCTTCTACGTGTTCTTGGTTTGCAAGCAAACATAGAAGAACGTTTTAGTGAAAGATTTCTTTTTAATTAATGTGATTGCAGCTCTGCTACAGAGCTGCCTGATGATCTATGACTGGATTTCCCTTCAGTCAGCTACAACGCTGACTTCGGGGAAGGGGGAGGAAGAGGGCAACTTTAGGAGTGATTATATCTCAAATCATAAAGGTTTGAGAGATGACACTTGGGGCAATACATTTATTTTTAATAGGACTTTACTATAGGAATTAGTAATACTTAAGTATTACTATCCCTTTAGCAAAAGCTACATGGTCCATAATTTGGTAATGGGTTTGACTCACATTGTGGTGCATTTACCAAAGCCCAAAAGCCTTATACAGGGAAGGTAATGATGTGCCTGGGTAGTAGTACCCCTTCCCTAGTCATCCATTGTACAAAAAAAAACATCAGAAGCACAGGCAAAAGGCTATATATCCCCTCCCACTGGAATAGACCACTGGCAATAGGTTATATGCACTTCCTCTTGAGGAGTGGACAGCCATCTGCACTAAATATGTAAGGGAAACAGGAATTCAATTAGCCTGTTCCTTTGCAGTCAGGTCAAGCAAAGGTAACTCCTGTCTGACCTTAAATTGTCCAGCAAAACATTGCTCACTGTTTACAGTTTTCCATTTACACTAAAAATATTAAAGTAAAGCTAACACTATAAATCAATCAATTCTATGTACACTGATTACCTAAAATTAATTTTAAGTAGTACTGGATATCATGTATATGAGGGCAGATATGACTGTTACAATCCAGGACCCCAGATTTCTACCACTGAAGTTATCATTCCAAAAGAGATTTTCATGAGATGAGTTTAGGGTCCTGGAGCCAGTCCACAAAGAAATATGCTTGCCTCTTTATGCATGATATCTAGAATATTAAGGTAATCAAGTCATAGTCATTATTCAGATTTTCTACATATGTCTAGGCAAATGTACGTTAATATTAGGCCACAGTGGTCTAACATTAACCTTGATACTTAGCTCTACTCCTTGTGCAGAAAGAATATAAATAAATAAAACTAAAGGTGTTGACACCCATATTTCCCCCCACTTGCCAAATCATATGCATTCTGTATAAATATGGGGGAAATTATCCCACTCTGAACCACCATCTCTTATATTTATTTTTTTCTCTCCTTTGGGCAATTTCTAATTAATATGGGTAAATTTGTTTTACATGCTTGGCTGAGAAATCAACCATCCATAGAGCAATATAATAATATTATAGGGTCTATAGACCTCATGTTATTCTTTCCTTTTCAGCTGCATATGGTTGAGAAGTAGTTTGAAGATTACCCCCTTGGCTATTAAGTTAATATGGGGCTACAGACTTCATATTTATTTTTTTTAATCAATTTCTACATTCTGTATGAGACGTACTCCATTAATTATGCTTCATGGTTACTGTATATTTTATATATATATATATATATATATATATATACACACACACACACACACACACATTTATTTATATTTATGGAGTATTTATATAATCATTAGGAATGCACACTTTACTCTGCAAAATGGTGTGGTAAACATCTTACTGTTAGAAAGATAAAATCATTTCTCAATATACTCGGGAAATGCATGCGAAACATTAATGATTCAATAGGATCTACTGAATGCTTCATTAAGAGCCATTGAGAGCATTTGAGTCCTGAGAATAATGATCTTCATCTTTTGGCAGTTTGTGACCTTATCATTGAATATCATTCTTTCAGCTCTGAACTCCCAATCATGACCATTGTCTGCATATCCAAGTACTCAAGTCTGTTTCACATTTGTAATTCTGCCTGGGCTTCGACATGTATTAATGACAGTGTTTGCTCACAGCAATTATTAATGCCTGCTTCCAATTAATTGCACTGTTTGCTTTCATTATCAGCTGTCTTGAGAAGCGTCAATGTTCATCTGCTTTTGATATTAGGCACTCATACTGGAAATGCCACTTAAAACAATGTTACAGAACACTAGACCTTATGTATCAATGAGCTTTATGTATAAAAACAAAGTGGAGCAATTCAGTAGGAAACCAACTGTACTGTAGGGGACAAATTAAAATTGCCCACATTCCAACTGATTTAAACATCGCTTTCAATCTCATGAATTATAGGCAGTCTTATAAGCTGGACATTTTGATTTCCTGCAATAAAGATTTTGTCAAAATACTTGAATTTAAGTGCCTTTAGATGGCTACATATTATATATTAGGAATTTCCAGGTATTACTAAAAGCCTTGGGGGAGCTTAGAAGAGCAATTATATGTATTTTTATTGTCAAACAGATTAAAGAAAAATACTTGGAATGTGATTCATTATATAGCACCATTGTTTTAAAGGAGAACAACCACTCGGATATTGACCTATGGGAAGTTTTGCTCTCCTGTGAGAAGACCTGCTGAGGTAATTGGGGCTGCATTCTGAGGGGAGCTCAGCGTGGGTCTGAAAAGTAACACAAGTGACCCCTCATGCATTAGTCAATACATTTCTTGCCAGGACTTGCTATTACCCCACAACATCTCCAATGTAAATGTAGTTTCCTTCCCTTCCATGTCCTTATCTTCTATCCCTCCACACTCTACACTCAGCCCCCCTTATTCTCTATAGCCCCGTGTAGTGGATCCCTGAACCTCCCACCTCCTTACCCTCCACGTCCCATGCATTTCAAATTTAGTTTCAGCCAACTCCGTGCCCCCATCTTAAATAATTATACACTTAGCGTATCCTACAGGGTCCTGAAAAAAACAGCACTAGCGGTGTGTATGAGGAGACAGCTCCCTGCACAAGTGAATGTGCCATCACATTCAGGTTCAGCTTTCCTTGCAAAAATGGAACATCTAACTAGAGATGGGTGAACATTTTTGCCTCAAATCAAAATCAACCAAAAATGGCACTTCCCGCTTGGTGAATAATTTCCTGCAAAACATGCAGTTTTTTCCACATTTTTCACCTAGCTCATTGCATTGAAATCAATGGGAGAGTAATAAATAACCTCACTGTGGTCAGAAGCACAGCTTAACCCTTAACGCATTGCGTTCCATACCCCTCTGGCACTCAAAGGGTTAAGCTGTGCCGCTGACCACAGTGAGGTTATTTATCACTCTGCACAGGTCTACAGTACAAGCTTACAAGATAACGTTATGCGTTTTAAACCACAACGTATCCGATTATAGTAATTGAACAGTATCTGATTATAGTAACTGAATAACAAGACGTGGCCATCCAAGGACTTAACAATGCAGTAGACATCCAATACTGTAGCTATCTGAGTATATGGAGGTGACTTTTTACTCAGCACCATAAGAATCTCGCCCTTTTGAGTCAGGCGAGATTCTGACGTGGCGCTTTTGAAGCCAGTGACCAGGTTATACCAACTTCATGTCGCACACTGTTATGCGTGCGACATTTTAAAAGGATTCCCTTGTCTACCACATCCTACTCATGGCTCTCATCCTCCTTCAGGGGTGATTTTCAGCTGGGTACACACCCAGGCATATTAATAAACAGGTTTCCTCATCCCCAGGCAAATACAATATGCTCTCTCAATTGTTGCCTTTCACTGGTAACATTGTTCTTATCCAGTGATTCTCAGCTCCAGTCCTTAGGACACACCAACAAGTCAGGCTTCCCTAATTAAGCACAGGTAGCGCAATCAAACTGAACCACTGATTACCCACCTAAGAACAAGCAGGAAAATATTGAAAACATGACACACACCATGTAATTCACTAAGTCCAAAATGAAGATCATGGAAACCAATCCTTCTGTAACTGCCACATTAAGCTATACCTTTGATACGCCCAACTCTATAGGAAGGCTTATCCTCACTCATATACTTTCTAAAGCATACCTGCCAACTGTCCCATATTTTCTGGGACAGGCCCTGTTTTTTGGCTCCCTGTCCCTGGATCATGCTGTCCCTTGTTTTGTTCTTTGTTATAAATTTCAGTTTCAATCTCATATTTTATATATTTCTCATTAAAATGTTAATATGTTATGTGCTTCCTCACATGTATTTTGCTTATTTACAATTTCATGTAGTGTTTGGGTGTGGTTAATGTCTATTTTGCTATGTAAGTATCAGTTTTCCTCAGTTATATGATGTTTTCTGCAGGCATTGTACTACATGGTATGATGGACCATTAGGAGCACTCTACATGGTGAGTGCACAGAGAGATTCACTGGAAATTGTTTTGAAATGTTGGTATGCTAATGGGACACAGAGATCTCAGCAAGGCTAGCATTTCTACTAACTTGTCCATTGACTGATAAAAGAGGATTTTAGCCTTACCTGTTAAATCCTTTTCTCTTAGTCCATACAGGTTACTGGTAACTCTGGGTAGGCGATCCACCCCTTTAAGTAGGCAGGAACAATTCTAGAATTGTATGCAGGGGGTGGAGCCTACCTTCCCTCCTTGGCTGCAGCTAGCCAACCAGCTCCAGATTGATTTGCGACAATAACTATGGACTAGATAGTAGAAGGGAAAGAAGACTCCTGTGAGCATGACCCCGAAGGACCCCCACAGTCTGCCACAGGAGATCCAAGCATGGTCCCTTGACAGGGTGGTAGACCAATAACCTGTATGGACTAAGAGAAAAGGATTTAACAGGTAAGATTAAAATCCTCTTTTCTCTGCCGTGCAATACAGGTTACTGGTAACTCTGGATGTCCAACCATTGAGTTTCCCAGAGGTGGGAAGTAAGGCAAGGACCAGGCGCAAGGCCCCCAAAGTCACCAGTACAGATATGAACCATCAGATCAGAGATAGCCCAACAAAACAACAAAGTGTAAACGGACACTGAACAGGGGTAACAACACCCCAGGAACTGTTACACAGCACACTGAACTAGAGCCAACAGGGTTCAAAAGCGAAGGGAGCACAAAGAACCGAATGGAATTCTAGACAGGCAAGACTGCCTCTAGGATTTTCCCCCCAAAGCTGGCATCAGCCGATGCCAGCACATCAACACAGTAGTGCTTCGAAAAGGTGTGTGCACAGACAACCAGGTGGCAGCCTTGCATAACTGATCAGCGGAGGCCTGATTCTTGTAAGCCCAAGAGGCCTCAATAGATCTTGTAGAATGAGCCGTGACCCTGAAAGGGACAGGCTTCTTCCTTAGCTCATAAGCCTTAAGAATAGTGGACTTGATCCAAGAAGCAATAGTAACTTTGGATGCAGGTTTTCCTGCACTACGACCCTCAGGAATGATGAACAGTGCATCTGAATTCCTGAGAGACTCAGTGCGATGCACATAAAACTTGAGACAACGCACCACATCTAACAAGTGGAGATCCCTCTCCTTGACAGAGGTAGGGTCGGGGCAGAAAGAGGGCACCACAATCTCCTGATTGATGTGGAACTCAGAAACCAACTTCGGGAGAAACTCCTGAGAAGTGCGAAGCACCGCCTTGTCTTTGTGAAACACCAAATAGGGTGATTTACAGGACAGAGCATTCAGCACCGCAACACGGCGGACAGACACAATCGCCAGAAGGAAGTCTATTTTCCACGTCAAGAGGTGTAGAGGAATAGTAGCCAAAGACTCAAACGGGGGGCGTTGAAGAATGCCCAAAACCAAGTTAAGATCCCACTGAGGAGCAGGAATCTTAAAGACAGGACGAGCATGAGCAACGCCCTGGAAGAAAACCTTAACATCAGGAAGGATGGCAATGCGCCTCTGAAAGAAAACAGAAAGCGCAGAAGTCTGAACCTTAAGGGAACTCAAACTGAGGCCCTTATCCACACGTCCTGCAAGAAGGCTAGGACCGTAGAAAGATCAAAATCCTGAGACAGGTCCTTGTCAGCACACCAAGACAGAAAGGTCGACCAGACACGATGGTAGATCTTGGAAGAAACAGGTTTACGGGCACTGAGCATAGTAGCCACCACACCAGAAAATAACCCCTTCTTCTTCAATATTAAGGATTCAATTTCCAAGCCATCAAAGCTAGTCAATGAACATCCTCCTTCCACAGGTAACCCTGCAGAAGAAGGTCCGGACAGTATGTGAGCCGGAATGGCTCAGCCACTGACAGATCCAGAAGCTCCAGAAACCAAGACTGACGAGGCCAGTACGGAACAATAAGAATGACCGGACAATGCTCCATTCGTAATTTCCGTAACACCCTGTGCAACGTAGGGAGGGGAGGAAAGATGTAGGCCAGAGGAAATAACCAAGGAATGGACATTGCATCTACTACCAGAGCCAGAGGGTCTCTCCAATGAGAGCAGAACCTCTGTACCTTCCTGTTTTGTCTTGTGTCCATCAGGTCGATGAAAGGAGGACCCCATTTCTGAACAAAAAGTTTGAACACCTCTGGGTGTAACTCCCACTCTCCACTGTCAACTGAGGAAGTCTGCCATGACGTTGTCTATGCCAGGAATGTGTACTGTGGATATAACAGGAACGTGTTCTTCTGCCATGACAAAATAGCCTTGACCTCTAACCAAGCAGCGAGACTTCTTGTTTTGCCTTGCCTGTTGATGTAAGCCACGGCCGTGGTGTTGTTGGACTCTACGCGGACCAGACAGTCTTTCAAGTGAGATGTCCAATGTCGAAGGGCATGAAATATCGGCCGAAGCTCCAAAATGTTGATCAAAAGGAGGGACTCCTCCGGAGACCACCAACCCTGAGCACTCAAGCGACTCAGGACCGAGCCCCAGCCGGAAAGGCTGGCATCCATCGTAACCTTGATCCAGAAGGGTACCAGGAAGGACTTGCCCTTAAGCAGGTTGGAAAGGTCGAGCCACCACGAAAATCTCAGTTGCACATGAAGAGGAAGAGAAACTGACGTCTTCAGAAGATCCGGTTGACCCTTGCACACCTGGATCACAAACCTCTGGAGCTCCCTGGTGTGCTCCATGTCAAAAGGAACCGCTTCTATGGTGGAGATGAATTTTCCCACTAGAGAGGATAGCTTCTGGACTGGAACAGGATCCTGAGCCAGGATCACAGAAACCCTGTGGTTGATCTGGTGAGTCACCTCATCCGTGAGGAACACCATGCTCTTCTGAGTGTTGAAGAGAAGGCCTAGGAAGACAAGACATTGAGATGGAATAAGATCTGACTTGTCCAAGTTGATGATCCACCCGTGATGGGTGAGAGCATGAATGCAGTGCTGAACTTGTTGAAGATGAAGTTCTGCAGAGGGGGCTTTCAGAATCAAGTCGTCCATGTATGGAGTAACTCTAATGCCGTTCTGGTGGAGGATGGATATCAATGCACCCAGGACATGGTTAAGACCTGAGGAGATGTCGTCAGACCAAATGGAAGGGCTGAGAACTGAAAATGTCCCCTGTCGCAGGCAAACCAAAGGTACTGCCAGCTCTCTGGATGAATGGCAATGTGCACATCCTGAAGATCCAGAGAAGCGAGGAATTCCCCCGGAGACATGGCAGCGATCACTGTCCATAGAGACTCCTGGTGATAATGAGTTTGTGTCACAAAGGAATTGAGATCTTTCAAGTCCAAAATGGGATGACAACCCCCATCCTTCTTGAAGACCACTAAGAGGTTTGAGTAAAAACCCATACCCCTATCCTGAACTGGCACCGGCTCTAGAACATCCTTTTCTAAAAGAGCGTGAACAGCGCTGTCAAACAGACTGCATTTCTCTGCACCCTGAGGCGTGTGAGAAGGACGAAATCGAAAGAGAGGAAGAGAGATGAAAGGGATCTTGTACCCTTCCGTCACCACCTGTAAAAACCATGGGTCCACCACTGACCCCTCCCAAATGCTGTGATAGTGTCACAGACGACCACCCACAGCAGAGTGCGGACCCGGGTTCGGCGAGTCATGCCGAAGAAGGCTTGGAAGCCTTCAGCTTGGAAGAGACCTTGGGCTTCCATTGTTGTTTGGGCTTGGAGGAGGTATTGGAGCTGAGGGAACCGTCTGGCTCGTCGGACGTGTCTCATTTTGAAAGGAAGGAGAATACTGATTACGTTTAAGCAGCAATTTCTTCCTGGGAACCAAGGGTAGAAGAGTACTCTTACCCCTGTGGCCTCACTGATCAGATCCTTAAGATCTGGCCCAAACAAAGAGGTACCCTGAAAGAAGCAGTGTCAGCAGACCAGATCTTGAGCCAAAGGGCTCGCCTGGCCACCACAGCATGGAAACCCTAGCCATCTAATGGATGACATCAAACAAGGCAGCAGAACATAGTGCTGTGCCTCAGAAATGTTGGCAAGAAGGCGCAACTTATCCGAGGTAGGTACATCCTGACTGACAGCCTGGGTGAGCTGTTCAGTCCAGACAGCAATGGCCCAGTTCCCCCATGCGGCTGCGAACGCTGGACAAATGGCAGAAAAAGCAGTGGCAAAAGTGGGCTTCAGGGAAACCTCAAGTTTCTTGTCAGTCCAGTCCTTCAAAGCAGAAGCATCAGAGACTGGTAAGGCAGTGGCAAAAGTGGGCTTCAGGGAAACCTCAAGTTTCTTGTCAGTCCAGTCCTTCAAAGCAGAAGCATCAGAGACTGGTAAGGCAGTAGACTTAGATAGCCTGGAGACAGGAGCATCCACTTTAGGAGGATGAACCCACTGATTAAGCACAGCTTCAGAAAAGGGATAAAGCCTGGCACATTTCTTAGATACAGAGGGTTTCTTGTCCGGGGATTTCTACTCCTCAGACACAAGGCGGTCAAGAGTGGGATTAGGTGGAAAGTAAGTAAGGGGCTTTTTAGGCTCCTGGAACACATCAGAGGGATCAGAAGGAACCTCCTGAATGTTAAGAGTAGTTAAGACAACCCTGATCAGGCCCTCAGCAGAGGGTTCAGGATCAGCCTCAAAAGGGTCCCCAAAAAACTGAGAGGAGCTCAACACAGAACATTCCTCAAAATCTGAATCCACCAGCAGTTCCTCCTCAGAGGAATCTGACACCTGAGGTTTGGGCAGGGAAGTCTTGACTGAGGAGGGGGCCTGCCAAGACTGAAAGGCCCCCTGTAACTGGGATGGAAAGAGTTGCAATGTGGACCTAAGGTCCCTAGTAGCAGCCTTGAACTCTTGCACCCAAGCTGGCTCTAATGCATGGCTGGAGGTCCCTGGAATGCTGTCATGGACATCAGAACATGCTGGGCATAAACGACCTGAGAATTCTCTAGGTAGCCCTGAGTGACAGGAAGAGCAATGCGCAATGGGGGATACAGAGAAACCAGCCTCCTTAGTCTTAGGTCTGGCCTCAAGCTCCAGCAGTATAGATATACTCACAGTGTCAAAAAGCATTATTGTAATAATAAATCACCCAATTATAGTGTGTAGGATTAAAGTTTCACCCCAGAAATCGCTAAAATAAACTTATCTGGCAGGCGAAGGGTTAATCAGCAGAGGAGAGAAGGAGAGTCCAAGCCCTGAGTAGGATACTCTCTCTGGAAAGATCACAAAATGGCTGCCACGGCGGGAGCCAATCAGAAACAATCGCGTGAAGCAAGCGGTCATGGGAAATGTAGTTTTTCCAGAAAAGTACCCCAAATGGTGCCTGAAGCCCCCTGAGCCCCCCAACACACTGGAAACATGAACCAGATGATAGAGCAAGGGCAGACAAGTAAAATGAGCCATCTCTGAAGTCGCTAGGTTAAACGGTTGCAAAGATATGTCCCAAACAGTACAGTCCCATAGAAGTGAATGGAGCAATGGCATCTATGCGGTAAAGCACGCCTTAAAGGCGCAGTACTCAAATTTTACAAAACTAAAAGTGTAATAGTAAAATGTGTAAAAACAGTGTTAAACATGTGAGGACACCCAAAAAAAACACTAAACCAGCAGGAAAAGTGTTAGAAAACCCCCCAAAAAGTGCCAAACTAGCATCTAAAGGGTTAAGTTACCACATAAACCTGCTCCAAAACACCCAACAGACATACAGATAGACCCAATGAGTGCAGGAGTGTGCAATAGGAACTCCAATCAAGACACCCCTGTGCGGAGGGGCTCTGTGGGACAAGTGGACCTGCAGCACTCAAAGGGTTGCTCACCTTTCCTGCAGATCTTCTGTCTTCAGATTACCATGAAGTAAGAAGTAACCTCAGTGGGTAACTCCTGGGAAGCACTTGGAATCAAGATTTTCCTCCTCAGGGCTTAAGGTCCACAAAAAGCATCTGGGTACTGAGCTATCCACATCTAAGGACATTGTCAGTTATGGTAATCCGCCTAATGGTGGTATTCCATATCTAACAGAAAAATAAAAAAGTTTCTAAAACTATAGCAGAACTGTTCTCTTGCCTGTGTGTTATCTTTACCAAGGAACAAATCATTCTGGAGCTGGTTGGCTAGCTGCAGCCAAGGAGGGAAGGTAGGCTCCACCCTCTGCATATAATTCTAGAATTGTTCCTGCCTACTTAAATGGGCGGATCGCCTACCCAGAGTTACCAGTAACCTGTATTGGATGAAAGAGAAAGTGATATTCCTAGGGTTTCCAACAAGAAAAAAGTGAAGGAAAACTACTATTATTTCAGTAATCGGAAAACTTCTTTTAAATAAAAAGCATTGAGAATGAGTAACCATTACTATGTTATTTTCAAGTAAATTAAGTAATATTAGCCAGTACAATATAAAGAAAAAGTGGTATTAGCACTGAACTGATGCCTCTCGTATGAGTCAGGAGATCTATTAAATTGACAAGTATAATAAGGTGCAAATAAATGTTCATGCCTTACAAATAAAATAGATCAGTGTTTGTCAGCCTGAGGCCCTCAAGCATTAAAAGACTCCAAACCCCAACATCCTGGCGTCACCCGTTGTACAATTCGTCCCTTCTCACAATGCGTTGGGTACCAGAGGGGTATATATATATATATATATATATATATATATATATATATATATATATAGATGTAAAATAACAAACAAAATAAGTATCTTGTAATACCTTTTTTATTGGACTAACAGAATTTTGGATTGACAAGCTTTCGGGAGAACCTCCCTTTCTCAAGTCTAAAATGCTTTAGACTTGAGAAAGGGAGGTTCTCCCGAAAGCTTGTCAATCCAAAATTCTGTTAGTCCAATAAAAAAGGTATTACAAGATACTTATTTTGTTTGTTATTTTACATCTGCATGACTGGACTAATACGGCTACAATCTCCACTCTCTCTCTCTCTCTCTCTCTCTCTCTCTCTCTCTCTCTCTCTCTCTCTCTCTCTCTATATATATATATATATATATATATATATATATATATATATATATATATATATATATATATAAGAATAAGCCTCATTGCATAATTTATGGTACCTCACACACAGAACATAATTTATGTCTCCTCAGAAAACAAACACACATTAAACAGAATGCCTCATTACATAATTTAGGTCTCATTAGGAGACACAACTCCCATTGGGTGATTCAATGAGGACATTACTGTTCCCATTGGGTGATTCAATGGGGGCGTGTTTATCATACAGGGAGTTGACCCATCCCCTCCAGCCCTCCCACCACTATCCAACTGACAAAAAAAAATATAGCTGCCACTCGCTCCTGAAGTAGGGGATATCAATAACTTCTCATGGTCCACTCACACTCTCACTCAGGATCATGACCCCACAAACACACTGTTTCACCTCCCACAGATAATTGTAACCCTCCATACACTCTGTGTCACCTCCCACAGATAATTGTAACCCTCCATACACACTGTTTCACCTCCCACAGATAATTGTAACCCTCCATACACTCTGTTTCAGTACGAGGGTGTAATGTTTCCATAAAATACAAACTCACGGATAAACTTAATAGCAACTCTTTTATTTAACCCTTTCAGTGCCAGAGGGGTACGCAAAACATTACTTTGCGTTGCGTAACCCTCTGGCTCTCAAAGGGTTAACTCTTTTCATCTCTTCAGTCACCTCACTGTCTGTTTTCAACTGTCACTCCTCCACTTCCTGCTTCCTGATTCCCGCCCTTTCTCCTTAAAGGGAGAGAGATGTATGTTACAGACGGCAAGCCTCAAACATCACTTTCTATTTGATCCCTCAGCATATTGCTACGTTGCCTCAACTGAAGAGCCACTGTGTGTTATATTTCTATGTTACCTCAGCTTAAGTAAGGAGTTACTGTTCCCATTGGGTGATTCAATGGAGGAGTGATTTAAATCATTCAGGGAGTTGGCCTGCCCCCACTATCCAGCCCGCCCACCACTATCCAAGTGACTGAAAAAACAAAATGGCTGCCACTTGCTCCTACACCACAGACTCACACACAAGCCACACATACACACACACACACACACACACACACATATACACACACACACACACACGCCACACACACACACAAGCCACACACACACACACAGTCCCCAGAGGTCCCTCCACCAACCTGAGGCACACAATGAGCTGATCCAACAAAGAGAGGGTGGGATCGGCTCCAGTGTACCTTCATTTCTGGTATCCACAGCACAACAAGGCTTTCGGCTCCTGGTGCACAATGTGCTTCTGCTCCAGGAAGCCCAGCTGCTTCATGTAGCTCAGAGGCAGGCAGGCCCAGTACCAAATCCTTCATGTTCCCCCTTCATGAAGCACAACACTCCACCCACAACAGCCCGGTCATGCGGCCCTTCAAGGAGCTCTCTACAAGCAGCAGCTGGATGCGGCTATTACCCGTGGCTGAGTGGCTGGAGACAGACCATGCTGGGGCCACTCTGTAGTACACACTCTTACACACAAGCTTCTTCACCGCCGCTCTCTTTCCGCTGTCACACACCTACATTGTGTAAGTACCCTGGCACAAAAAATATACATGCCGCACTATGTCTGTATATGTCACTGTATCTGTGTGTGTCTATGTATGTGTGCAGTATGATTCTTTCTGCTTCACACAGTACACAAAAAAACATCATCAGTCAATACAGCTAAATGAAATGTACAATACAAACAAACACAAAACATTCTTACAAAATACCTTCAACATGCCACCTACAACATTTCAAACAAAAAATGCTACATAACACATACCCTACTACAACTTAATTAAGTTAATAGCAATAACATATTGAATATTTAATTGTTTTTATTTTTCTGCTTTTTTTTTTTCCAAAGCATCCCCGCAAATTATTTCGCACCTGGCCTGACAAACACTAGAACCGGCCCTAAGGTCCATTAATAATGACAGGTAAATATTTCTTATTTAATAAACAATCAGTCCTACTGAAAAGTATGTCATTCATTTAATTTGTATTCAAATCCCTCTAATTCTACCAAAATATTGGCACTTCTTGTTCTGCAACATGGAAGACATACGCCCCTTCCTTTGTCCATAAACTGCTAAAACTTTAATTACTGTCTTTATTCTTTTTCCCTCTTGACTGTAGCAACGGGTTTTTGTCTGGCCGGACTAGATCACACCCTTCTGCCTTATAATTTGTTAAAATAATGTTGTGGTGTTCTCAACTAGTAAAAAATGCTCCAAACCTGCTGAAGTTCCATGTTTATTTCTGATTCATTATCTTGTTTTCTACAGAAAAAGTATGTATGTATATTTTATTTATATAGCGTCAACATGTGTACCAAGCACTTTACAGTTTATATTTAGTATAGAGGGATACAATAAGTGCAGCAGTCAAGAGGTTATACAGATGATTATCAGAAGGGGAACATTAAGTGAGAATACATTAGGATAATAAAATAGGATAGGGGTCCCTGCCCGTAGAGCTTGCAATCTACGTATATGATGGGTGAGATTCGGATACAAGCAGGTAGAAGAGGAAGTGCAAACTATGACAGTTCTGGTAGTTCATATGAGATATGGTTTAAATATTACAGTAGTGCTACAGTTAAAAGGTGCTCTTTTAGCTTGGATTTAAAGTTGTAGAGGGTTGAGGCTTGGTGAATGCTGCATGGTAAGGAGTTGCAGAGATAGGAAGCAGCAGGGGGGAAAGTTTTCAGTCTCTATACAGTGATAGAGGTATGATAAAGGAGCAAATAACCATCTACCATGCTTGGAGCTTAGAGATCGTGCAGGTATTTGGTGAGATATCAACAATGAAATATAGGATTGGGATAAGTATTGGAGAGTCTTGAAGTTAATGAGGAGGATTTTGAATGCTAAACGTGCTTTATGGAAAGCTATGACAATTATTTTAGTAGTATTGGGGTAAGTACTGTTCTGGAGGAGAGGAGGAGTATTGTGGTGGCCAAGTTATGAATTGATTGTAGAGGAGAGATATGGGTAGCAGCAGACCAATACATACAGCAGTTTCCATCACACTACAAAGCAATGCAATGGATGATACCCTACTACTGCTACTACTACTACTACATTTATAACTACTGTCCACATTCGGATATTTCACTGTCACATCATTAACTGCTGATCTGCCATGTCCTAAGCTGTTTACATTCATTTCTACTGATCTCTGCAGTTGTTACTTTTCATATTGCATTTTCTCTAAAATCGAGATGTTTTTCTCTAAGGCAGCCATGACAGACGTAGTAAACAGTCAATGATGTGGCTGCGCCATTAACAACACAGAGTAGCAGACGGTATTTATATAAAAAATTTAGAAAGTTTATTCCATATTAAGTAAAATCAGAGAGAACATCTGAGACAGACTGAAAAACAATTCACATCTTAGCCAGCACTCCATATCTACACATTTTAATGCCGCTAATACCATCAGAGTTAAAAATAAAGGCACCAATCAACATATCTTTCATCACAAAAGAATCAGATCAGATGCAAATAGCTTCATTAAATGATAAACTGATTGCTACAATGTATTCCCTTACTCTTAAAGGGTTAGTATTGTCAAAAAAAAAAAGTTTTTGGCATTTAGAAGAGCTTAAAAAGTTGAGCTAAATGCAAAAAAATGTATCTCTCAAACCACTATGGTTTGAGAGATACAGGTATTTAAAGTTTGATGTCCCCTGCTGACAGCTGCTGCAGAGCCTCCGTGTCGGTCGAGCTTTACAGATGTCAGCAGGAGACATCAAACTTCAAAATGCCCATTTAGCTCAACTTTTAGCTCAACTTTTAGCTCAACTTTTTAAGCTCTTCTAAATGCAAAAAACTTTTTTGACATTACTAACTCTTTAACCCATTGTGTGCCTGCAGAGAAAGAATTATAATTGTCTAGATCTAACTGAGCACAGACAGTAAAGGATAATGAGATGGATTAATAAATGTAACTTTATAGATGAAACTAAAAGTATTTTTACATCATTATTGAATAATGAAGAAAACTTACAAGATCTAAAAATATACTCATCCATCTAATGATTATCTCCACACCACACCTTTATTTCTCTACAGCTTCTCAATAAGAGCTTCTCAATAAGGCATTCTAAGGGAAATAATTGACTGTAACGCTGACAGCAAAATCAAAATCAAGTTAAAGGTACAGCACAAGGGATGAAAATTGGGTACTTGGGTTGGGTACTTCTCTGAATTCGGAGTGCCCCACTCCGTATCAGCCGCGGCGCAGGCAGTCTGTACCTGAAGGTGCGCAGAGAGGACTCCGGTCTGAATTCGGAACCCCCACGTACTGTGCATGACTGCAGCACCGCCAGTGTTGGCCCATGTACACGGGTTGTAAAACTAGTAAATAATAAAGGGGATAAGGGTAGCAGTTTCCATGTACAGTGCATATTAGATTTTAGCAGCGCAGATCCAGATTTATTTGTTATAGCAGAAATACAAAAAAAAATGTTTTGCAGCTTCGAATTAGCAGCAAAATATAATCCAAGCCTTTATGAAAATGTATAATCTGAGGCATTTCTTCAAAGGTAAACTCTACATTATCTTCTTGAAAATACCATCATTCTGTTGTTCCTATGCATTGACCCAAATGATTAGTACATATCACCCACTGAGCATGTGTGTCCAGTCTGACTGTCTTTTACTTTCTCTTCATATAAATGGTGTTGCATATTTCCAAATGTAAAATAGCAATATTTGTAAATGTGTTTTCAGCTGGATCACAGCTCGTTCTTGGTTACAGGTGAAGGTCGTGTAGCTCTCATCAAAGGCATAATTAGATTTATGTACTAAGAAGAACTAGAGAAATTCTAGGGCAAATCAGATACACCATAGGTAATAGATTAAAAAAAAAAGTCCATTAAATTAAATGGGGCTTCTAACACCTGTGGGAGATGTACTAAAGGTCAGTGCCGTGGCAATATGATTTTGTCGATGTGTTCAAAGCACTTCAACATTTTGATGTACAAACACACATCGCAATGTGCGCTAAAATTTTTCAGAGGGGGAGGGGAGAAGAAAGTCCCCATTAGCATACAGGATTGTCGAATTGCTGTTGATGTGGAAGGGATGCTCTCCCTCACACATTCCCAGTACTAGGATAACCCTGAAGTCTGACAGCATTCTCTCTGTTGCCCCACTTGGCCAGTAGGGGAGTGGAGAGCACACTTTCAGCAAGACAAACAGCATCACTCCCTTATCCCTTTTAGTGATATTGGGATGTGCATTGCTTACCCCTGTGGCACTCAGAGGGTTAAAAATGTGAACCAAGCACTACACAGTTTTCCCCCTTAGCTCTGTATCATATATTATACACGTTGTGCACTCCCAAGGGAACAATGCAGCATCCATGGGGATTTGAGGCTACCACTTACCCCCTAGCCTTGCTCCCTTGCCCACTGGTAGTCATAGAACCCCATGTACACTGTATGACCCTCTCCAACCTTTTCCCCTTGCCTACTCCTAGCTGTAAATCCTCATGGGCACTGCCTGGAAAGGGAACAAGGATGTCAGTCAGTGTATGTGGGCTAACACACAATGACAGTATTCCCCCCACAATACTTATATTCAACATGTTACCCCACAGTTAAAATTTGATATATGCTGCTTACCCCCTGTAAAATCCGATATAACATACCCTTTCATTTGACACATGCTGTTAACCCTTTAAGTGCCAGAGGGGATGTGATGTTGAAGACACTTTAGTGCATACTGTCGTTGTGTCTTTGACACTGCTCCAACAGGACACTGACATTTTTAACCCTCTTCGATCTTTAGTGAATCTCAGCTCAGAAATGCTGAAGAGATCTCCTACACATTACTTTGTAATTTGTTGAAGACATTTTGAGAATTAAAGGAGATAACAGACCCATTTAAATCACTGGTAATTTTGGAGGTTTTATTTGTCAATTATAGTCCAGCTGGTTTGCTCCTGAATTACTCAAGGGAGGGATACACTAAGGTTCGATATAGTGACGGATTTGTTTTGGCAACATGATAAGAATATTTGACCTTGGAGAAACTGAAGGGGAGAGGGGGGGGACACTGATCATTAACAATGAAAGCTGTCAATGTGTTGTAGTGTCCCAATAGCTTCCCTCCTCCCCCAACCAGCCCCCCAGGTTCTTTCTCCTCCCACCCCGACTACCTCAGTGGAAAAGAAGAAAGGTCCTCAGTCAGGCTGTATGTTAAAAAGAAAAGGGGAGGCTTTCTGGGTCAAATCATTTGCAATGAAGGGAAAAACTAAAAAAAATCCCCATATACCCTTTCATTTAAATGGGAATTTGAAAACCTTGAATGCTAGAGAAGCTTTGCAATGTGTTGGAGACCTCGCTAGTATTCAAGGTTAAATTCCCGTTTAAATCAATTGGAATGTTTAGTTCTACCCCAAAAGTGCAAATGATTTGCCCCAGAAATCTTCCCCTTTCCTTTTGAACATACGGCCACATTTTTAAGTATCCTGTTGGTGGTATTCGTACGGAAGTGTAAGATGCTCCAGTTGCTGTCATTTTGGAGGGCAGGCTGCAGTGGGAAATCACTTTGTACACCAGTGAGAAGGAAAGGGTGTGGCGAAACTCCAATGACACCTTCTGAAGGATACAACACTATCTGCTGCCACATGACTTTACTTTGCAAGTGGCTCTAAGTCTGTTGTCCAACTCAGTGCTTTAATTTCAATGCACCATATTTAAAGTGGCAATGCTGAGAAGAGTGGCAAATGTATCTGGCCTTCCAAAGTACAGATTGCTTTCTTATTCTCTAGTGCAGAGTACAGCATTTCAGACATTATTACTTGAAATAGCTGGGTGGGAGGGGTCAATAATCCAGGAAAAGTGCAAATAATATTTTAATGACAGCAGCAACAGAACATAAAGCCTATACATATGTATTATATATAGTAAGCTACAATACAGTGTATAATTGCTAACCTGAAGTGGAAACTTTCACCAGCATATGAAGTCCCTCCTCTGCCACTGTTCTTTATACATATATTGTTAGACTGCTGCTAGGGTATATTCAAAGAATGGGATCAAGGTCCTGTCATGGCCACACATTTTTGCTAGGCACCAGGTGTGCTCAAAACTAGCAAGTTTGAGTTCCCTGTTTATACATTAGCACCAGTCTAAGAAAAGACACATGAAAGACAGTGACATAGACAGGACCTCAAAAGCTGGTGGTACTTTGTATTTCAACTTACTGAATATATACTACACCTTTATATTATTTATGTTCTGTTTTTGCTGTCACATCAAGTTCTCTCAGTATTTCTTCAAAGCACTTTTCCAGACATCCCAATCAAAGCCCTCACCGCCCCCCTTCTCCTTGTGGCCTTCCTTTAAGGCCCAGTGGTGATGGCAATTATCATGACAGCCTCCATCAGGAGGAGTACTAAGCCAATAGGAGATGCCTGTAGGTCCCTCCATGGGACAACACAGAACAAAGACAGATAGGGGTTGTGATATTTCACGTCATATCATACTTACAGCTTGCATATATAAATACGAATTATTCATATGTCACATCTCTAAAATATAATCATCTACTTGGTTTGTAATACATGTGTAAATTGTCTTCTTTGGAGAGCTTTTTATTTTATGTTGCTTGTGCTGTTGGTTTTGAGAGATTATATTAAAGCCTGTTAATTGATTGTAATTTGTGCCCACTGCTTTTGTATTCAGAAAGGGATAGTAATGTTTCATAATAAAAGCAGCTCTAATTAATCATCATAGTATTTGGACTATGGAGAGTGTTATTTCAATTCTGTCAGAGTTGTAGTTCAAGAGTAATTCAATGACAAAGTATCCCCCTCCCATCCCTTTTACTGATATAACACTACTCAGCCAAATCTGACGGGAGGTCCCCAGGTAGACTGCAGAGAGGGACAGTCTTCAATTAAGGTAAGGGAAAAACCTGAAAAACTTGTAAAGGGGGGCAGGGCTTTCATTGTTCTCATAGGAAGAAGATTGTCCCCTACTGTTATCTGTCTGGTCTATGGACTGCATTCCACATCTGAGATGAGATGGCTTACACTAGGTAAAAGGGGCGGGAGGGGAATATCATTCTTCATGTTTTTTTAATGCCTACAAAATAAAATAAAGATAAAACGAAGTATTACTATCC
Source organism: Rhinophrynus dorsalis (assembly GCA_037306005.1). Lineage (NCBI taxonomy): Eukaryota > Metazoa > Chordata > Amphibia > Anura > Rhinophrynidae > Rhinophrynus > Rhinophrynus dorsalis. Next base: position 253,981,324 of record CM074721.1, read on the forward strand.
CTTTAAAGAGAATCCTGAATGAACAATGGAAGCCCTGAAAAGCAGGAAGGTCTGATCTCATAGAGAACATGTTTAACGAGATTTTAGGCCTCAGAAAATAGTGCATTTTTTACAGATGCTAGCATGGGTACATGGTATTTAAATGTATATAACCCTAGTTCATGTTTAGTTGTTATTGTTCCTTAAAAATTTTTACAATTGTGGTGTGATGCCAAAAAAATATTTGGAATACTTAGGTAATTTACTTTAATATCCAAATAAATCTAAAACATTTTTTATATAAAGCATATTATAAATACAATATATCATCTTCTTTCCAGGTAAAATGGTTATTAGAATTGTAAGTGTGTCTATATAAGAACTGATTTTTGGCATCCATAATATATTCAAAGCATTGTCTAAAGAAAATCAAAAATTTTAAAGGTGTTTTCTCTCTGTTGATTTAGGCATTGACTTGTACATTTTCAGTGCAAAATTTTTCATTCTGATAATAACACATCAAGGTGCTCCCCATTGCTGCAGTTCGGGCTTTTGACATGGATAATTTTGCCATGCTTCACACAGCATGAACACAGCTTGCTGAAACTTTCCTGCATTCAACATAGAACACAAGCAGTGGTTTGTATGTGGTTACTGCGCATCATTCACACATATGTTTGGACTATTGCTTTGTTCTCCGCATCCATCCAACCAATGGCCGATCCACGTCAGTGTCATTCAATAACATATGGAAGAGATCATTGTGGGCCATCCATAAGCTCCAGCACCATAAGACCCCTGGTAATGCTGTTACATGGAAGATTTGTGGACTGGACTGGAATAGGAGCGCTTATATTTAGTTTTTCCACATATAATTTAAATGCACTGCTTTGTAGCACCATTCAGCTGCCCGTGTGAAAACTAGCAGTGTAGTCCATGTATTCCTCCGTAAGTACATTTCTATATGCACATAGATACATTGATTAACAACCGCTATCAGATCCTTTTGCATTCTCTTCTTTCTTTGAGTGCATTTGAATTGCCTGTGTGATCCTACCCTTAAGGTCTCTATTCTTGCTTTCTTTTACCACCTTATGCCCCATCATCTTCTCATGTATCATTTTAACTGCTAGCCATGCACAAAAGGCTCAGCTGTTGAATTACTTTGTATGACACTCAATATGTTTGTTAACCTGTGCTTATTCTGACAGACTTAAGAAACACTTACCCAGTGATCAATGAATAATCTAGTTTAACAGCACTACAACTACTGATAAAAAGAAAACACCTTGACTGAATCTTAAGTACCTAAAGCTCTCATAAACCCCTTGTCACAGACTGTAAACTAAAGAGTGACCATCTTTTCCAGCAAGCTTTGTGCTTTTCTAAAATGTCATAAATCATGTTACATCCAAACAAGAGCTTAGTGATAACAAAAGCCCAAGTACTGGGGGTTAAATAACTTGGAAACCTCAAACAATACTGAAATGTGTTGACCTTGCTTCCAGCTATGACTTTTAAAGTAAACCTATACGGCCTTCTGCCGAAAGTGGCTAGCCAGTTAGCAAACATTTTATACCATTCCTAACCCCTGGAGCCATTATTTTTCTGTGGGACCTCTATTGTACTATGGTTTAATAACTGGAGACTTGAGCCTACAATGTGAAAGGACAAGGAGTGTTTCTTAGTCGAGTTCATTGGATTATTGACATAGTTTAACTTGCTTGTTTTTATTATTTTTACATCATCACTCTGTTTAACATCATTCAGTCTTCTTGGCACCTATTGTGATATCCTGTGTTTTTTTGGGGGGTTTGCTACCAAAGTTAACCCTTTCAGTGTCAGAGGGGTACTCGAGGCATTGCTTTGCAATGCATTGCGTACCACTCGGGCACTGAAAGAGTTAATTTGATTTTGTTTAAGTTTATGCGTTAAACATGAAAAATATTTATAATCAATGCCATTGATGGTACCAGCAAGAATATCTGGATCAAAGAAAAATGAACACTTGTGATATTCCATGAGTCAGAGTGAAAACTAATGTTAGCTTTGGAGAGAACTACTGTAATGTCTGTATATGGGCTAATAAACACTCACAGGAATGCAAAAGTGCCTTGCAGTAACCATGTTGCAGAAAGTTTACCATTTTTAGTTGCACACCCCTCTGGCACTCAAAGGGTTAAAGAAAAGACTAAGGGCCTTACACACAAAAAACACAAACAACAATTACTGAGCAAACCAGCTGCTCCATAGTGGACAAATACCCTCCCATTGATTTTAATGGAGAGCTTAACCCCCAACAATGCTAGAGGTCACAACGAATTTTGAAAACGTGTTAGAGGCCTGTCCAACATTCAAGGGTTTACAAGGGCATTTTACCTAAAAAAGAATATTTTATATGCCCCCTATAGTGCAGGTGGTTTGCTCCAGAATTGCCCCTCATTTATTTTTTGAATAAGGCCCTTAGGGCCTTAGTCAGTAATCTAAAGATGTGCATTTCTAAAGCAAAGCAGAGCAATGTGTTGCTTATTCCTCTGGCACTCAAAGGGTTAAAGAGTACTTAAGACCTCTTGCTTTGATAGTGAACTGTAACTTTGAATCCCTGTGAATCAATTTCTCCTTATTTTTCTCTCTTTTCACCCTCCACATTTCTCGCATTGCCTTCATTTGGACTCTGTATTGAATATAACCTGTCTCTGCTCTATTTGTCCCCTCCTTTTCATACTATTCTAATGCATAAGGTGTATTTGTTTCAGAGGGTTAATCTTTTATAAGGGGTATTTTGTTCCGAGGGTTAACCTTTTAGTCTGAAGAAGGGGTTAAAGAGAGAATTTTTAGGGTGGCAAGTATGAATTCATGTGTTCTAAAGCTGTAGAGCCCTTTTAAGAAATCTCTTCTTAAAGGGATAGTAATGTTTTACAAAAACAGCAGCTACAATTAATCTTCATAGTATTTGGGCCTTGGAGAGTGTTATTTCGGTACTGTCAGAGTTGTAGTTCAAGAGTAATTGAATGATAAAGTATCCCCTCCTTCCCCTTTTACCTAGTGTGAGCCTCCTCCCCTCAGATGTGGAATTTGGTCCTGGGACCAGGCAGCTCACAGTAAGGGACAATCTTTTTACTGTAAGCATAAGGAAAACCCAGCCCCCCTACCCTTGACAGGTTTTTCAGGTTTTTATACTTATTGAATATTGTCCCTTTCTGTGATCCACCTGAACACCACCTTGCTGCTCTGACATGAGCAGTGTTACAGCAGTGTTACAATCCTGAGGGAATGCAATTAAGCTGCAGCATGCTGGACTTTGATGTGTTCATATGAAGTGACAGTCTCCAGCATGAAAGACACCATTGCCCAGAACAGAACATTTCACAACCTGTATCAAACATAAAGCAACGTCTCTGCATTGGTGTTACCTGTGTGCAAGGGGCATCAGGTGTGAAAAAGGTGAGATAAAGGAAGAGAACTTCTGCAGTGTGATGAACTCTGTAGTTCCTATGTTATTCTAAGGAGCCTATGCACTAACACATCTCCATTTTGAGAGATATTAGTACATTGATAGAATAAAATAATTACTGTAAAGTTTATCCAACTGGGGACGATTTCTCTTCTTTATCACCTCTTTATCATACCTTTGTGCTTTTCCTCCTAGATTCTGCACACAATCGACAAAACAATTATGTGACAGAAGGCTTATCCTCTCTTTGGACAGATATATGGCTATTTGAAGTATTAAATAAAAAATTTAAAAAATCTAAGCTAACTAGATAATGAAATGGATAGGACAAAATGAGCCAATTGTTTTGTATCTGAATCCAAATTCAGTGTTTTTATTTCTCCTCAGCTGGATGCATCTCTTTGTCTACCAATGGCTTAAGAGTGTGGACTAGTGATAAGCGAGCATGCTCGGCCGAAGCTCGGTTCGGCTCGAGCATCGCTCTGCTCGGCACATGGCGGTATTCGTACGAGTACCGCATGTGCTCGCCCGCCATGTTCGGGTCTCCTCCCCGCACGTTTCGCGGCTGCTGCGCAGCCAATAAACATGCGGGGAGGCTCTGACATCAATGTAATGCCAGCAGCCATGTTGGCTGCTGGCATTACACTGATTGGCTGGCCAGAACCCGTGATCGGGTGCTGTATAGCACCTGACCAGCGAGTTCGGCTCAGTCTTAGCCAGGGAGAGATGAGGATAGGAAGGGAAAGTCAGTGTAGGGAGAAGAAAAGTGCATTTGAACAACAAAAAGACCCAAAAGTCCTTTTTAGGACTATTGTGTGTGGGGGCAGCAGTTATATTTTGTTTTGGGGGGCAGAGTTTAAAAGAAAAACGTCACATATTCCGTTCACTGTGCCTAGCCGCAGATTAGCAGCACATTCTGTTTAGTGTGCAAAGTTGCAGATTAGCAGCACATTCTGTTTAGTGTGCAAAGTTGGAGATTAGCAGCACATTCTTTTTAGTGTGCAAAGTTGCAGATTAGCAGCACATTCTGTTTAGTGTGCAAAGTTGCAGATTAGCAGCACATTCTTTTTAGTGTGCAAAGTTGCAGATTAGCAGCACATTCTGTTTAGTGTGCAAAGTTGCAGATTAGCAGCACATTCTGTTTAGTGTGCAAAGTTGCAGATTAGCAGCACATTCTGTTTAGTGTGCAAAGTTGCAGATTAGCAGCACATTCTGTTTAGTGTGCAAAGTGTAAAAAATAAAAGTCACTTATTCCGTTCACTGTGCCTAGCCGCAGATAAGCAGCACATTCTGTTTAGTGTGCAAAGTTGCAGATTAGCAGCACATTCTGTTTAGTGTGCAAAGTGTAAAAAATAAAAGTCACATATTCCATTCACTGTGCCTAGCCGCAGATAAGCAGCACATTCTGTTTAGTGTGGAAAGTTGCAGATTAGCAGCACATTCTGTTTAGTGTGCAAAGTGTAAAAAATAAAAGTCACATATTCCATTCACTGTGCCTAGCCGCAGATAAGCAGCACATTCTGTTTAGTGTGCAAAGTTGCAGATTAGCAGCACATTCTGTTTAGTGTGCAAAGTGTAAAAAATAAAAGTCACTTATTCCGTTCACTGTGCCTAGCCGCAGATAAGCAGCACATTCTGTTTAGTGTGCAAAGTTGCAGATTAGCAGCACATTCTGTTTAGTGTGCAAAGTTGCAGATTAGCAGCACATTCTGTTTAGTGTGCAAAGTGTAAAAAATAAAAGTCACATATTCCATTCACTGTGCCTAGCCGCAGATAAGCAGCACATTCTGTTTAGTGTGCAAAGTTGCAGATTAGCAGCACATATTCCGTGTAATATGAAGAAGGCGGGTAAAAAGGGACGGGGAAGTGGACGTGATCCTGATAGTTCAGGGCGCGGGTCAGGACGCGTAGAAACTGTGCCTGGTGCCAGAGCACAAGAAAGAAAGACATCCACCATACCTAGCTTCATGTCTCAGTTTACAGGGCGTCGCAGGACATCACTCTCGAGGTCAGACCACTGCGAACAGGTGGTCGGTTGGATTTCAGCTGATACTGCTTCCAGTCGGTTAAGCACCACCCTGTCTTCCACCAAGTCCACTCTCAGTAGCCAAGAGTCTGGTCAATATAATCCTCACCCTGATCATCCTTCCTCCCACCATAGAGGGTCTGGCCAAAGAAGTGATCCCACACTGGGATATAGTGAGGAGCTCGTCTCATCACCAATCCTTCATTTGAACCTCTCTCCAAGCACGCTTGCAGAGGAACATGACATCTTGTGCCCTGATTCACAACCTCTAGAGGGTACCCAATCACAAGAAGATGACAGAGGGGAACGGCATTTAAGGTCAAAGGAAGTGGATGATGATGATGAGACACAGTTGCCAGCAAATCAACCACTATTACTGTCTCAAGACCTTGATGAGGAGGATGATATACAGTTGTCAATGACTGAGTATGTGGTGGGATCAAGAAATGAGGAGGATGATCAGAGTGAGGAAGTGGAGGAGGACTTGGTGGACGATGAGGTGACTGACCCCACCTGGGAAGGTGGAGAGCCGAGCGATGACAGCAGTCCTGAGGGTGAGCGATCTGCAGCACCGCAACAGGCTGGAAGAGGCAGTGGTGTGGCTGAAGAAAGAAGGCGGACCGCACCAAACCGGCCCACAAATGTTCCACGGAGCACCCCCTTGCGTAAATGAACACTAGAAACCTCACCACCACCAGCATGATCCGACACATGGCATCCAAGCACCGTAATAAGTGGGAGGAACGCCTGGATCGCCAATCTGTGTCTGCAGGCCACACCACTACCTCCTCTTCCCCTGTTTTCGGTGCCGGCCAATCGCCTGTCGAAGGCGCAGGCCCGCATACCTCCCGCCCTGCACCTGTACCATCTGAAGCACCATCAGCGACCACATCCACTTCCCTGTCCCAGCGCAGCGTCCAAATGTCGTTACCCCAGGCATTTGAGGCAAGCGAAAATACCCAGCCACCCACCCACAGGCCATAGCACTAACCTCACACCTTTCCAAATTACTGGCCATCGAAATGCTGCCATTTAGGCTTGTGGAGACTGAGTCCTTCCGCAGCCTGATGGCAGCAGCTGTCCCTCGGTACGCAGTCCCCAGCCGCCACTACTTTTCCCGGTGTGCCGTCCCCGCCTTACACCACCATGTGTCCCGTAACATCACCCGTGCCCTGACCAACGCAGTTACTGGGAAGGTCCACTTAACGACTGACACATGGACAAGTGCTTGTGGCCAGGGACGCTACATTTCCCTGATGGCACACTGGGTGAATGTCGTGGAGGCTGGGAGCGACTCGGACCCTGGGATGGCACAGGTTCTACCCACGCCGAGGATTGCGGGCCCTACCTCCATCAGGGTTTCCGCCAGCACCTACGTTATTGGCTCCTCCTCCTCCGTTTCCACCTCCGAATTCTCTGCGCGCAGTGCCACTCACCCATCAGCCGGTAGCTGGAAGCAGTGTAGCACTGCAGTGGGGAAGCGTCAACAGGCCGTGCTGAAGCTGATCTGCCTTGGGGACAAACAGCACACGGCCTCAGAGCTGTTGCAGGGGATTAGTCACCAGACCGAGCAGTGGCTCTCGCAACCAGGCATGGTTGTGTGTGATAATGGGCGTAACTTGGTGGCGGCTTTGGAGCTCGGCAAGCTCACACACATACCATGCCTAGCGCATGTATTTAATTTAGTGGTTCAGCGATTTCTAAAAACCTACCCCAATTTGCATGATCTCTTGACGAAGGTGCGCCGTGTGTGTGCACATTTCCGTAAGTCATCAACAGCTTCAGCCGGCCTGTTGAAGCTGCAGCAGCGCTTACAATTGCCAGCTCACCGGCTGCTGTGTGACGTGAGCACGCGCTGGAACTCCACCTTTCACATGTTGGCCCGGCTTTGTGAGCAGCAGAGGGCAGTAGTGGAGTACCAGCTGTTACACGGTCGTCGCCTCTCCGTTCAACTTCCTCTAATCAGAAGTGAGGAGTGAGAATGGATGTCAGACCTCTGTGAGGTTTTACGCAATTTTGAGGAATCGACACAGATGGTGAGCGGCGATAACGCTATTATCAGTGTAACCATCCCACTTCTGTGTCTACTGAAACGCTCGCTGCTCACAATTAAAACCGACGCTTTGCATGTGGAAGAGGTGGAAATGCGGGAGGAAGAGCTTACACAAGGTGATAGCCAGAGCACCCTCACTTCGTCTTCTCAGCGACAATTGGAGGAGGCGGAGGAGGAGGAGGAGGAGGAGGAAGACACGGTTGCCTCCGCTACAGAGGGTAGCCATGGAACTTTAGTTCCATCTCTTCAGCGTGGGTGGGCAGAAGAGGAGGAAGAGGATGAGGAGATTGAGAGTCATCCTCCTGGTGAGGACAGCGAAATCTTGCCTGTTGGTACTCTGGCACACATGGCTGACTTTATGTTAGGCTGCCTTTCCTGTGACCCACGCGTTATACGCATTTTAGACAACACGGATTACTGGGTGTTCACCCTTCTGGACCCCCGCTACAAAGAGAATTTCTCATCTCTCATTCCTCCGGTGGAGAGGACAAGCAAAATGGTGCAATACCAGAAGGTTCTTGTTGAAAAATTGCTCCAAAATTTTCCATCTGACAACGCTGGCGGCAGAGTACGTGCTACCTTGGCCAACCGAGAAGGGGAGAAAAGGGGAGCACACAGCAGTTCCGAAAAAGGCAGGGCAACACTCTCCAAGGCGTGGGACACCTTCATGACACCCCGCCAGCACCCTCACCCTGATGCGCAGCCTAGTGTCACAAGGAGGGAAAAGTTTTGGAAGATGGTGAAGGAGTACATAGCAGACCGTGTCAGCGTCCTCAATGATCCCTCTGTGCCTTACAACTACTGGGTGTCCAAGCTGGACACGTGGTATGAACTGGCACTCTACGCCTTGGAGGTGCTGGCCTGCCCTGCCGCCAGCGTTCTGTCTGAGCGGGTATTTAGTGCTGCTGGTGGCATCATAACAGATAAGCGTATCCGCCTTTCCACCGAAAATGCTGATAGGTTGACACTTATAAAAATGAACAAGGCCTGGATTTCCCCTGACTTCTCCACTCCACTGGAGGAAAGCCCCGGGGGAACATAAAGTCACTTTATATATGTTATTTACAATGATGGGAATACTCTGTATTCCCATTCACCCCTTCCACCCAAAAAATGGGTATATGGTTGACTCTCTTCCATATACCCTGGGATATAATTTTTATATAGGGCCAGCTCACCAGCGGGCCCTGTGATATAATTTTTATATAGGGCCAGCTCACCAGCGGGCGCTGTTTGACAATTTTTGTATAGGTCAGCTCACCAGCGGGCCTTCTCATATAATGTTTTATTGGGTCAGCTCTCTAGCGGGCCCTCTCATATAATGTTTTATAGCGTCAGCTCACTAGCGGGCCTTCGCATATAATGTTTAGGATGGTCAGCTCCGCAGCAGACCCTCACCCATAATGTTTTAGATGGTTGGCTCAGCGCACGTTTCCCTCTTAATCATGGCCCCAGTTCCGAAAAATCTATGAATTTTTTTGCAGAATTTGCCTCTGCGCACGTTTCCCTCTTAATCATGGCCCCAGTTCCGAAAAATCTATGAAATTTTTTGCAGAATTTGCCTCTGTGCACGTTTCCCTCTTAATCATGGCCACAGTTCCGAAAAATCGATGAAATTTTTTGCAGAATTTGCCTCTGCGCACGTTTCCCTCTTAATCATGGCCCCAGTTCCGAAAAATCGATGAAATTTTTTGCAGAATTTGCAGATGATATACAAGTAAATATACAGCAAATACTGTTTGGTAACAATTTTTCGCCTAAAGTCGTTTTTATCTTCCTTTTTGTGTGTTTTACGGTCAGTCTGTAAAAATGGCGTACTACGGGCGAAACATCGTTCCCCGCAGCGACGTTGGAGCCCAAGATGCATCCAGACATCCTCCCTATGCTGTCCCTGAACCATTTCTGTGGTGTTTCCATCATTTTCTGCCCTTTTCCTATGGACCAGGCACCCTCCCCTCATCAGAGCAGGGGGTGCCTGGTGTAATGCTCGAGTCCTCCCATTGACTTCAATGCGGCTCGGGTGCTCGGCCGAGCACTCGAGCCTCCGGGGGTGCTCGGCCAGAGCACCCGAACACCCGAGCATTGGGGTGCTCGATCATCACTAGTGTGGACTTTATTTAAACCTTTATGTATTTAACTCCAAATAATTCATATAAACAGATATTTCTAGATAGACTACGTGACAGAATGGCTCTTTTTGATATTAATTGTGCAATCTAAAGTCAGATAAATTACATTTGCCCTATTCTATATAATAATTCACTAGGATGTTTGTCATGATGCAGTCACGCGCAGCAGAGACTGCCCGAACGTGGGCAGTCTCTACTGCACATGATTGCATTGTGTGAGTGAGGCGAGGAGCAGTGAGGTAGTGGCCTCTTAACTCTTTGAGTGCCAGAGGGGTACTCAACGCATTGCAAAGCAATGCGTTGCATACCCCTTTGGCACTCAAAGGGTTAACATTACCCAGACCTTGGCCCATGTACGTGGGCTTTTACACTAGAATGGAAATAAATTACAAATACTGTTGTTATACTTGTTTTATGCTAAGGCATATATAACATGCCATCTTTGGATGGCATACTGAATATATACAGAGTTCACTTAGCTTAGTTTGTTGCTAGGACCTTGAGTCTTGTATACTACATATCCTGTCAATCATTCAGTCTATTTATTACACCAGGGTCAGTCAATTGAAGTATCTCCAGCTTTTGTTCACTACCAATCTCGTCAAGCCCAGCCAAATGCAGGTTGGAGATGATGGGAGTTGTAGGCCCCAACAGTTAGAGATCCAACAATTAACTGACCTTTCTTACAGTATTCACTATGTTAAATGTACAATTTTAACACATATTTTATATCTTTGTTTCGATGTGGTTTTGTGTTTTGTTTCTCTAAACTCGTTACTTTGGAAACAGTTATAGCATAGCAACAACTTTGTAACTTAATATACTGTTGCATCCGTTGTGCCTTATGTGACAATTATCCAGTCCACCCTCTCATAATCCCACCCAGAGAGGAGAGAATAAAATTCATTCAACTAATTCTCAATAAAGAAAAAAAAATAAACTGAGTGTTCATTATGGAGTTTTTCACCTATTTTCTCATATCACAGCAGACCTGTTAACAGTACACATTTTCTGAAGTGTTTTGGCTTTATACTAGGCCTTCTGTAGTTGCCTTCAATTAAAGACTATCCTTTGACGTAATGTTTAAAACTGTGGACTCAAGAGTTTACCCTGTAGTGATGTCTAAGGGGAATATTCATATGGACATGTATATTTTACTATGCATTAGAACCAGACAGTTATAACAGCAGGCTTAGCACACTGCCCTCCTTATTAAAGAGGAAAAATGTAACTTTGTTATACTTAGAAACCAATTAAATAAATATTTCCTAATAAACTTTTTTAACATTGATATTTTTAAAGGTTTTTCTTTCCTGACTTGTTCACCAGTTTCATCTTAATTTCACTTTCTAAAAAGCCTCCAGAAATAATTCTTGCTACACCAAATGTAGCTTGTGCATGTTGTAAGCATGGGGCAGCTTCCTTGAATCTTAACAGTGCTGTAGTGTTCTTATTTATACATTCGTAAGGAGCGGTGGAAGTAAGTAAGGAAAAGCTGTTATGTCACCAACTGCCATTTTCAACGGACTCTTTCTCAATGACCGCACAGCATATCACATTAAAAGTGCAGCATTCTGATGTTGTCAGGACAGCCCACACTAAACCAGCATCTACCACACTTGCACAAGCATACAGAGGACACTTACTTAGACTAAGAGATGTGTTCAGATGTGTGCAAAGCATTGGAGACTTCTCTAGCATTTAAGAGGTTAAAAGTCCCATTTAATTCAATGAGAATATTCTTTTTTCTGCTATAGTGCTATTGGTTTGCTTCAGAATTTTTCCTCTGTGGCTTATTGAATATGGACCTTCAACACTGCATTGCTGATAAAGCCACCCATGTTGATTACCTGTGCTGTTCATGTGTTTCACTGCTGATCTTGTGGATTTGACAGAGGGGTGACCAAGTGAGAATTATCCAAACATGACTGGCTGATGCCCAAATGAATATCCATTTATTGAATCATTGCAATTACTGCAGTGTTGAAAGTTCTGTGAATGTGCCCACATGACCATATACTTAGGCCAGTATGCATGTGCTCAGTAGAAAAGGCCCTTGGACAGTAGATAATAGAGAAACTGACAAAGACTATAAAGGATGGATGCGTGGTTTGATTCCAGTGTTAGAGATCCATATGTTTCCATGGTTCTGTTTCTAAAAAGGGTTACACTTGACTTTTACTGTATTTCTTTGCCTGTCTGTGTCAGTTATGTTCCTTATGCATCTCGATGACACAGCAACAAAAAGTCAAACAAACAGACAATGGCCAATGTGATAAAGACAAAATGTTGCAATTCTGGGCATACCAACTGCAACATAGGGCACATATAAAAAATTACGAAAGTCCCAATTGATTTCAATTGGGCTTTTTAACCCCTTGAATGCAAGAGAAGCCTTCAACGCATTTAGACATCTAGTGACACATTCGGTCCTGGCCTATCCCCATAACACTGCAGACATCCCAAGATCTCCTTAGAAGAGAGCAGGTGAAGCGCCATGTGTAAAGAGCATAAGGATAAAGGTGTTATACCTGCAAAATAACTCTTTAAGGTCCAAATGAGTGTGCACCGCATAGCGGAGCAATGTGTTGCACAACCCTCTGGTTCTTAAGGGGTGAATAAATGATACAAGAAACTGCTTTTACCTTTGCTGAAAAGAATGGATGCTTTCTGATTGAATTCCTTATATTGCCTGAAGAAAAAGCCTGAAGCTCCTGAAGTCTCCTCCTCTACTTATACCCTACTGCTATTTGCATATAATGACATTGTCATAAAGGGGTATACATTCTAATTTCATCAATACATATATATATATATGTTGGGGTTTATCTAATGTGACCAGATCATTTTAATGTGGGGAAATGATTTATTTTACATTCTGATCTCCAGCTATTAGGGACTACAGCTACCATCATTCCCAACCAGCTACTGGATGTTTGGGGATGATGGGAGTTGTAGTCCATCAACTGGATGTCCAACAATAGATTACAGAGTGCTGGTGTCTGGTCTACAGATAAACACAACAGTTTGTGCAGGCATAAGTGTAAGAAATTCATTACATACATTACACACATTTTAATGTATTCATATAGCAAACATGTGGATGTGCCCATGTAGGCACATATACAAATGTGCTGTTAAACAGATAGGATGTCTGTAATAATGCTTTATATCTATGTTATGCAAAAGTCCTAAAATAATAAGATGTATGCTAAAGCACTTGAACCTGATGGCATACACTCAAGGGTACTTAAGGACTAATTCAGCAAGGAAAAGTGGTGTAATGAGGAAACAAATTGCACCATAGGAGAAAAATGAGAATTCCCCAAATTTGCACATTGTGAAGCAATGCATTGGAGACCTCTTTAGCATTCACAGGGTTAAAAGCAATGAAAGGGAATTTTCATTTGTCCCCTAAGGTGTAGATGGTTTGCTCCAGAGTTGCACCGTTAGATTGCTCAGTTGGTCTCTAAAGTCAATAAGAGTAAGGCCTTTATATTTAATACTCATTGATTTGCTTCCGTCAGGCATAGAGCCCTGTTTTGGAGGAAAGTAGATGTAGTCCTATTATTTAAAAAGGGAGTTAAACTACAAAAATATAGACCTCTACATTTGACTGCCATAGCTGTAATATTCTAGAAGGGTTACATACCTGTGGATGTAGTATGCATGGGTATTGCTAAAGCATTTGATATATATTACCTCACAAGAGAAGACTGCATGAATTGAAACGGATCGTCTTCCTAGACAACATCTGTGCAATATCAGGATGTTTTTTCCTGCAGAAAGATAAACTGAGTGAAGGGGCTGAAAGTGGCAGATGATTTTTAATACAGGTAAATGTAAGGTTGTGCATTTTGATGGCAGAGACAAGCATGCTACTTACTCCATAAATGTGAAGTTCCTTGGGGAATCCCTGTTACAGGAGGACTTTGGAGTTCTGGTAGACAATAGGCTAAGAGTTTTGTACAGTGTCACTCAGCTGCTGCAAGAGACAATAGGGTAATATCATCTATAAAAGGGGGTATAGATATGGGACCAGAATATATTTCTGTCTTTATAAATTCTTGGTATGACCTCATCTAGAATATAAAGTACAGTTTTGGGCACCTGTTCATAACAAAGGCATTACTGAACTGGAAAATGTATAGATTCGAGCAACACATCTGATAAAGGGATTAAAAGATTTTAGTTAAAAAGAGACATTAGTCAAACTGGACTTGTTTACATTAGAGATGAGGCATCTAATGGGGGATATGATTCCAACTTTACAAATATATTCAAGGCACTGAGGAACTATATACTCAAAGAGCTCATCAAAAACAAGGCACATCCTTTAAAGACTACTTGCTTATTCTTCTGGTCCTTAAATGTAAAAAAGACAAGGATTCTTTACACCAAGGGCAGTAAGGATGTGGAATTCTTTGCCACAGGAGGCTGTGTTGGCAGATAATGCTGACACTTAAAAAAAAAAAAAGTATTGTATACCTTTTTAAACCAGTGAACATAGAGAATCATACTGTTGGTTTCAGTGCTGATAGAATATAGATCCAGGGAAATATCCAACTGCCATCTGGAGAATGGAATTAAATTTTACCCACTTAGGTAAAAACGGGAAAACATTTAAATTTGAACCTTTCTCTGGATCTACAAAAACAAAGCTGGCAATGGTTGAACTTGATTGATGCATTTTTTTATCAGCCTCATCTACTATGTTATGTAGAGAAACTTACGGGTGATTGACTCCCTCTTTTTTTTAATTTCATGTTTACCCAGAAGCACTGGCCATTGCAGAAGCACTGAGGCTATGCAAGAGTGAAGCGATTCTAGGGCAAACCAAGAACACCATAGGCAATACTTAAAAATCACGTCATTTAAATTAAGCTTTTAACCCCTTGAATGCTAGAAAGGTCTCCAATGCTTTGCTTAACACCAAGGATTTGGGGGGGGATTTCTTTATTTTTTTCTCTTTGGTGCAATTGGTATGCTCCAGACTTGTTCTGTTTAGTACACCAACCTCACTGTGTGATTTGTGCTTACAAAGAAATGTGACTAGAACTCACTATTAATCAAGACACCATTGAGAAACACACTTTAGGGTTTTACTAGTTCTAATGCAGCCCTGCAAAACTACATTTTAATAAGGGTCCTTCATATTATTATTTATTATTATTAACCCTTTGAGTTCAAGAGAGGTGTGCAATGCATTGCTTCATAATGCATTGCACACCCCTCTGGCACTCAAAGTTAATGCATTGCACACCCCTCTGGCACTCAAAGTGTTAAACAAGTGGTCTGAGCAGAAAGTCCCAACAACCATTATTAATATATGTTCTGTTTGGATTGTTCCCTCAAATTAATTTTTAACCCTTTGAGGACCAGAGAGTGCCTTCTGCATCGCTCTGGTCCTTAACCCCCTAACGACCACTGACGTGCCAGGACCGTCACAGTGGTCCGGCACTTAAGGACCAGTGATGGTCCTGGCATGTCATGGAGTTCAGGGCCCCTGGCGTGGCTGCACAGCACTCCGGAAGTCCTGAACTGGAAGTGAAGGGGGGAAAAAAAGCCCCGTGGTCCTCAAGTGCTGGCTGCGCGTGCACGCATCGGTCCTTAAGGGGTTAAAGGGTTCATTAGTAATGGATAGCATGTCCATTGAGATAGACATGATTCTTTGTTGCCAGATTCTAGGCCACACCCCTTGCCTCCTTCCACTGAAGTCTTCCTTCCCAAGAACCCCCAAGTTTGTGATCCTGGAGACCAGAAACAACCGTGTCCACCTCCATGGACAAGATATGCAATAGTTGTTAACCCTTTGAGTGTCGGAGGGGTATCCAATGCACTGCATCACAATGCATTGGATACCCCTCTGGCACTCAGAAGGTTAAAGATTCATAGTGAATTTTAGGATTTTCTGCCCAGACTAAGTTAAGTTGGGGCTTATTATTGGATGCGTTAGTGTTCCTTTAAATGTTTGAAAACTAGTTAACATCTCTGAAACATAGCAGAGAATGGATTTCCCAACAGCTTTCATTTAATTACAGCTCTTTTATATATACGCTAAAGTAGTAATTGTGCTCTAAGGCATTCAGTTGGATTTTTTCTCAGTGTTTATTACATTCTTTTGAAGTTACAGTGAAATCCGGTAACCTCTTTAAGGTGGGGATTTGCAGGTGGGTGTTTCATGGCTTCTTTCCTCTTAACAGTTTATATGATTCTCGTATCCAGCCCTCAGGACACACTAACAGGTTGGGTTTTAGGCCCCTTTCACATGGGCAACATAGTTGCAGTGACAGAAAATTGTGAAAAAAATGCATGAGTTAACAATCATTGTGTTCAATGGGACATTTTACATAGGAAAGGTGCTCTGTGATTATGGCAGAGAAAAGCAGCATGTTGCAACTTCCATTAGACAGTGCCAGGGCCGGCGCTAGCATAAGGCAGGTTAGGCAGCCGCCTTAGGGGGCAGCAGCGGAGGGGCTCCAAAACGGGGAGCTTGAAAAGCCGGTATTATTTGTGTGCGTCCCTCGGCATGCAACCGCAGCTGCAGCTCAATCTGTGAGCTGATTTCCCAGCTCCGGCCGTCTAGTAATACAGAGCTCTGGGAGATGACATCATCTCCCAGCGCTCTGCATTACTGAGAACCGCGCGGGAGTTTCAGCTCTGTGCCAAAGGAGGCACAGTCTCTCTCATGATGCCACGCCGCTAGACCACCAGGGACTCGAGGTAGGGGTTCAAGGGGCAATGTGGAGAGGAAGGGGCAACATGGAGATGAAGGGGCAATGTGGAGATGAAGGGGCTTTATGGAAGGGGCAATGTGGAGATGCAAGGGTAATGTGGAGATGAAGGGGCAATGTGGAGATGAAGGGGCACTGTGGAATGGACAGTGTGGAGATGAAAGGGCACTGTGGAATGGGCAATGTGGAGATGAAAGGGCACTGTGGAGATGAAGGGGCAATGTGGAAGGGGCAATGTGGAGATGAAGGGGCATTATGGAAGGGGCAATGTGGAGATGAAGGGGCATTGTGGAAGGGGCAATGTGGAGATGAAGGGGCACTGTGGAGATGAACGGGCAATGTGGAGATGAAGGGCCATTATGGAAGGGGCATTTTGGTAGGGGCATTGTGGAGATGAAGGGGGCATTGTGGAGATGAAGGGGCAATGTGGAGATGAAGGGGCATTGTTGAAGGGGCATTGTGGAGATGAAGGGGCATTGTGGAAGGGGCAATGTGGAGATGAAAGGGCATTGTGGAAAGGGCATTGTGGAGATGAAGGGGCAATGTGGAAGGGGCAATATGGAGATGAAGGGGCATTGTGGAGATGTAGGGGGCATTGTGGAAGGGGCAATGTGGAGATGAAGGGGCATTGTGGAAGGGGCAATATGGAGATGAAGGGGGCATTGTGGAAGGGGCAATGTGGAGATGAAGGGGCATTGTGGAAGGTGCAATGTGGAGATGAAGGGGCACTGTGGAAGGGGCAATGTGGAGATGAAGGGGCATTACAGAAGGGGCATTGTGGAAGGGGCAATGTGGAGATGAAGGGGCAATGTGGAAGTGGCATTGTGGAGATGAAGGGGGCATTGTGGAGATATGGGGGGCATTGTGGAAGTGGCATTGTGGAGATGAAGGGGGCATTGTGGAAGGGGCATTGTGGAGATGAAGGGAGCATTGTGGAGATATGGGGGTCATTGTGGAAGGGACATTGTGGAGATGAAGGGGGCAATGTGGAAGGGGCATTGTGGAGATATGGGGGGCATTGTGGAGATTGAGGGGCAATGTATGTATCCTGTTAAGCTTAATTTTGTGTTGGTAAAAAGGGAAAAAACTGTGGTTAGGCGTGGGCATCATAAAAATGTCATCTCTGCACTAACATTATGTTAGTGCAGAAATGAGATTATGATTGCTCAGCCCTGTCCAAGATGTTTTTTTTCCCCTTTTTATGTGTTTTAGCGGGTATTTTATTTTTGTGTTTTGGGGGGTGGGGGGAAAGCATTTCATCCATGGACCCAGGCAGTTTAATACCTTAGTTCGGCCCTGGCTAGAGAGCTGGGGTCTCTGACAGATCCGGCAGAATGGGGTGCTGAAAACAGTAAGTCTTTTGATTTTAACCTTAGAGGCATTTAGGATGATGCGTAAAGTGATGTCTATGGACCAGGGCCCACCTACAGTCAGGAGAAAGGGGAAAACATGTCGTTCTGTTGATGTGATGGATGGTAATCCTACATACTTTCAGATAGGCAAAATTATTTTCGATTGGCTGGCTGAGGATTATGAAATGTGTAGGCAGGCGTACAATACATGGAAGAACTGTATACTGTCAAAGTATCCTTTAAATCCATGGGGTAGCTGTATGTGGATATAGAGGTGGCCTGGGTGAGCCAATAAGTGTCCGATGAGTGTACACTGCAGCGAAGGTGTTAAGTGTTCTGGCAGGCGATGTTTTGGTTCCGGGGGTGAATGGATTGACACTACAGCTGTCAAAGCAGTCAGACTGGAGGCCACTTAGTATTTCTAGAAGTCTGGTAGGTCAACTCCCCTTAGTATGAGAGAGAGAGAGTGTGTGCTTAGTCCGAGAGAGAGAGTGTGTGCTTAGTCTGAGAGAGAGAGTGTGTGTTTAGTCAGAGAGAGAGAGAGAGTGTGTGTTTAAGGTGAGGGGGGCAGTGGGGACAGTGTGTGGAGGTGGGTAATGTGGAAGTGGACAGTGTGGGCAATGTGGAGGTGGGGAGGAGGATGGGGTGGGCAGTGTGGATTTGGGCAGAGTGTGGAGGTGAATATATGGGTGGGAGCAGGGGATTGTGGCAAGGTCGGAGGGGCAGGGGATTGTGGCAAGGTCGGAGGGGCAGGGGATTGTGGCCGGGTCGGAGGGGGGTGGGGGCACCAAAATGCACCTTCGCCTCTGCATACAAAAATCCTTGCACCAGCCCTGGACAGTGCAATAATGCAGATACAAATTTGTACTATTGATTTTATTTGCATTGAAATTGCATTCGATTTACACAATATTTGCAGATAGCTGTGTCTTCCTTGTGATTTTATCACCTGTGTTTCTATTGAGAGAATGAGGTGCTGGGTAAATCTTGGTAAACTGTAGCAATAAAAATGAACCAGCATTTTCAGTTACTATTAAAAAAGTGAGGCTGCAAAATGGCTGCCCTACAAAGTTGCCTATATGAAAGAGCCCTTAAAGGGATAGTAATACTTCCTTTATGATGGTTAGGTATTAAATAAACAAACAAATCCATCTTTGTATTTTTACCATAACTGTTGCTAGTTTAAGAGTAATTGCAATGTAAAGTTCACCCTCATGCCCCTTTTAGGTATGTCACTGCTCTATCTGTCAGACCTGAAGTCTGGTCTGTGGACCGGACGGTTCAACAGGAGAGCCGAAATAGCACTGCATACAAAGGAAATCTTCATGACATCAATTAACAAAGTGGGCACAGTTAGAGCCAGTAGGTCATTGTCATGAAGATCTCCTCTGTATGCAGTGCTATTTCGGCTCTCCAGAAGTGCCGTCCGGTCCACGGACCAGAATCCAAGTCTGACACATAGAGAAGTGACGTACCTAAAAGGAACGGAGGGGTAAACTTTACATCATGATTACTCTTAAACTACCAAAGTTATGGCAAAAATACAAAGATGGATTTGTTTATTTATTTAATACCTACAATATTATAGCCACCATAAAGGAAGTATTACTATCCCTTTAAGGATATCCATGCTTAAGCTCTTAATTACAAGTCAATCAATCACATTGACTGATCTATTGATTACACACCTGTGAAAAACTAGGGATATTCTGAAACCGAGGCCCAGCTGTGTGCCCAACACGATAGCATCCACATTTCACCATGCTGCTTTAGGTTCCGTTCTGTGTGGAGTAAATCGCTCATATGAACAGCAGAGTTGGGGACTAGCTTTTTCGCAAGCGAACATTTAATGCGGTGAGAATTACTCTGCCCTAACATAGTTTGTGAGAACTAGGCCTTAAAGTAGACCTGTGACCCTCTGGTAAGTTTAGTTAATTTTAAACATAAATAACACCTATATACTGCACTAGTCATTTGTTTACAATACAAATAGATTTTTAGAAATGAATCATTATTTGTTGCCACTGCAGTGCAGTACTTTATGCTAACTCCTGGACAGTTATTCCCACACGCATACTGTGCTATGAATGAATCTAGGCAGAGCCCAAACATTGAGGTCATTTCGAACAGCACAGTGAGGGATAGATAAACTTGGCCTCAAATAGAAGTGATTAGCATACTGAGCAGGGAATACACATAAAATGCCGCATTATGCCACTAAAACAAGAATGTTAATCTCTCTAAAATAATTTAATTCATAGAAAAATGTCTACTCCAATCTCTAGGAACAAATTAAGTCCACTTAAAAGGTATAGTAATACTTGTTTATTTATTATTGTAGGCATTAAAAAAATATTAAGAAAGATATGTCTTATTTCTCAAACCTTTATGGTTTGAGAGATATTCGCTACAAAAGATCCCCCCTCCCTGACATCAACATTCTAGCTGACAGACTTGGATTCTGGTCCGCAGACCGGCCGGCGGCTCTTCAGCACAGCCGAGATCATGATCTTTAAGAAAAAACTACTTCACTGAAACAGTCTACAAAGTGTGCCTGGTTTGCAAGCACACTTTGTAGACTGTTCCAGTTAAGTCGTTTTTTTAAAGTTCGTGATCTTGGCTATGCTGAACAGCCGCCAGCTGGTCTGTGGACCAGAATCCAAGTCTGTCAGCTAGATAGCAGAATTGACTGAAACAGCCAGGAATAGGGAACTTTAGTTGTGAATATCTCTCAAACCATAAAGGTTTGAGAGATAAGACTTACATAGTTATTCATAATTTGTAATGCCTACAATACTACATAAGCATAAATTACATATTACTATCCCTTTAAGTATAAGTTTACATCTACTTCCATGTTACTGAAATCTCATTGTTTAGAAGGGATTTTTTTTCTTACATAAACATCAGAAGGCTATAGAACAGGTTTTCCAGCTTGTATCCTCAAGGACCAGTGAGTAATGATCTCTAAGTAACACCTACAGACACACCTCAATATGCATAACACAGAAGAGAATTAATTACCTGCTGATTAAAGACATCCTAAAATGTTTACAGGCCAGAGGCATTTGAGGATTGAGTTGGGCAGTTATTCTTTTGAATAATGGGATCAGAGACAGATCCCATTAATGCAGGATACTTATGAAAAACACACATTATAGGGTTACACTGGTTCCTGGGCAGACATGCATACTGACATTTTCACAATTGTCTTGTATTAAATGGGAGGCCTTACTTTAGAATATACTTTTTGCTCAGTACTAGGCATTAATATCGGTCAATATTTTAGTGAACAGTAGGAAGGAAGGGCAAGCAATAAGGAAAAAAATGCTAGTACCTCAAATCTAATGTAAAGCCGTTTAGTGCAGTGGTTCTCAACCCGTGCCCTCAGTGGCTACTAATAGGCCAGGATTTTAGAATTTCCTTTTAAGAGCACAGGTGAGTTAATCAATGTGAATGAGTCTCTGATCACCACACCTGTGTTCTAGCAGAGAAATTCCTAAGTCCTGGCCTGTTAGTGCACAAGTGAGTTAATCAATGTGAATGAGCCTCTGATCACCACACCTGTGTTCTAGCAGAGAAATTCCTAAGTCCTGGCCTGTTAGTGCACAAGTGAGTTAATCAATATGAATGAGCCTCTGATCACCACACCTGTGTTCTAGCAGGGAAATTCCTAAGTCCTGGCCTGTTAGTGCACAGGTGAGTTAATCAATATGACTGAGCCTCTGATCAATACACCTGTGTTCTAGCAGGGAAATTCCTAAGTCCTGGCCTGTTAGTGCACAGGTGAGTTAATCAATATGACTGAGCCTCTGATCAATACACCTGTGTTCTAGCAGAGAAATCCCTAAGTCCTGGCCTGTTAGTGCACAGGTGAGTTAATCAATATGAATGAGCCTCTGATCAATACACCTGTGTTCTAGCAGGGAAATTCCTAAGTCCTGGCCTGTTAGAGGCCACTGAGAGCATGGGTTGAGAACTTCTGGTTTAGTGTCTTTTCAAACAATCTCAGAGTAGCTGGTAATAATGTGACCTCATATCCCTTTAAAGCACTTATGAAAAATTAAAGGGATAGTAATACTTAGTTTTAACTTTGCATAAAATCGCTAAGTGTAAAAAACGAAATCATCCCATCCGTGTCTCTCTGCCCTCACTTCTATCATTATTAAGCCTTTGCCAGTTATAGTTTCTCCCAACCACTCCTTTTTGATATGTCACCCCTTCAGGTCTGAGCTCAGAAATCTGGTCCTGGGACCGGCCAGCGGCTCTTCAGCAGAGCCCAAATAGCATTATATAAAAATAAATATTTAATTGGAACGGACTACAAAGTGTACTTGCAAACCAGGCACACTTTGTAGACCATTCCAATGAAGTATTTCTTTCTATATAACAATATTTTGGCTCTGCTGAAAAGCTGCAGGACGGTCCTGGAACCAGATTTCTGAGCTGAGACCTGAAGGGGTGACATGTCAAAAAGGAGTGGTTGGGAGAAACTATAACTGGCAAAGGCTTAATAATGATAGAAGTGAGGGCAGAGAGACACGGATGGGATTTAGTTTTTTACACTTAGCGATTTTATGCAAAGTGAAAACTAAGTATTACTATTCCTTTAAGACTGGTTAGGAATCATTGCAACCCTGCAGTGTGTGTTTTTTTATAAACATCTCTGATTTAAAGTGGATCTTTCACCCCTTTACAAGTTATGATCGTTAGGTAGATTACTTAGCGAATACATTTAAAACTTTATTATTTAAAAAAAAATTGTTATTTGTGTGAAAATTAAGGTTTAAAGAGTGCCCTGCATCCTACTTCTGGATAAACTGCTCTTGCCTCAGTTTGCCGCTCTGCCTCTGCTCCCATCCCTCTACCCAGCATCCTCCGATAACGGAGGCGTTCCGTTAGTAAGCTGGAGCAATCTCATTGGCTAGATATCGATCTCTGCCAATGAGATCATTCCAGCTTACCAACGGAAAGCATCCATTATCGGAGGATGCTGGGTAGTGGGATGAAACCAGAGGCAGAGCGGCAAACTGCAGCAAAAGTAGTTTACCCGGAACTAGGATGCAGGGCACTCTTTAAACCTTAATTTTTGCACAGATAGCATTTTTTTTTTTTTTAAATAATGTTTTAAACTTATTTGCTAAGTAATCTACCTAATGAGCATAACTTGTGATAGATCCACTTTAAAGGGGATATGTGATCACCTTAGCTGGTAAAGAAGCAAGAATTTGTGAGATATGTATGATGGCGCAATGCAATGCAGAAACAGTTCCTAAATAATGTTGCGTGAAAAGAGTTTTGTAATGATGTTTATTTAACCAATAACAGAGGATAGCCATCCAGGAAGAGCATTTCTTATCTGCTCTAAACATTTTAAGGACCAGAGGACTGCAACACAATGTGAAGCAATGAGTTCCACACCCCTCTGGTTCTTAAAGGGATAGTAATACTTCGTTTTAACTTTATTTTATTTTGTAGGCATTAACAAAACATGACTAATGATATAAGCCTTATCTCTCAAACCTTTATGGTTTAAGAGATATTCACAAGCAAAGTGTCCCCCTACCGCCCCTTTTACTGATGTAACACTTTTCAGCCAGGGCAGAAGGGAGCTGCCCAGGTAGACTGCAGAGAGGGACAATCTTCAATTAAGATAAGGGAAAAACCTGAAAAGCTTGTCAAGGGGGGCAGGGATTTCATTGTTTTCATAGGAATAAGAGTGTCCCCTTCTGTTATCTGTCTGGTCTATGGACTGTATTCCACATCTGAGAAGAGATTGCTTACACTAGGTAAAAGGGGCGGGAGGGGGAAACTTTGCTTGTGAATATCTCATAAACCATAAAGGTTTGAGAGATAAGACATATCATTCTTCATGTTTTTTTAATGCCTACAAAATAAAATAAAGTTAAAACGAAGTATTACTATCCCTTTAAAGGGCTAAAGAATAAGAGAGATTGCTTTGGGGCATATGTTCTAAAGAAAAGTGGAGGAGTTCTGGGACAAACCATTTGCAATATAGGGAATTTTAACCCCCTGATAACGTGTTAGAGACCTCTCTAGCATTCAAGGGGTTAATATCCTTTTTTTAAAGGTAATTTTTGGAATTTTTAGTTCTCCCTTATAGTGAAATTCGTTTGCCCCAGATCTCCTCCACTTTTCTTTAAAGATTGCAGAGTTCTAAATGTATGTATTGTGTTCTAAGAAGGTGGGCTGACCCTAGGAATTGAAGTTCACACCTACTCACTGCAGGTGTCCTCTCATGGAAGGGCATTTGAAGCCTCTAGTGCCTCTAATATGGAGAAATTTATAATCCAAATGATATCGTAAAATATTTAGTTGAGACTTGCCTAACTGGGGAACTTTGGAGTGGCAGGCAAGCTTTAACCCTCAAAGGGTTAACATTTTGGCCAAACAGGACAAGCAAAACCTCAGCTTGAAAAAGTGAATAAACGTGAATGTTAAAGACCAGTGTTTCGCATTCTATGGTACAAGTACTCCTGAGGTTCTTTATGACACAGGCAAAGTAAGGACCAGTCTTCACTACATATATCATCCTTAGTAAAACAAGGATACTCCCACTGCTGAGAAGTGTTTAATTCAAAAGTTATTGCGGTTCAGACCTGAATTTTTTTAGGTTCATTATCTCATTGGCCTAAAATGTTACTGTGACACTGTTGCCACATGAGTCTACGGTCAGCTCTGGTCTGTTGACCATAAACCTCTATAAGATGGTGTAGCAGCAGCACCACTGTAAAGTTTCAGGCCATTGAGATACTGCACCTAAAAAAATCAAGTTTGAGCTGCAATAACTTTTGAATAAAACACCTCTCAGCAGTGGGATTACCCTTGTTTTACTCAGGAGGATAAACCCTACAAGATATATGTTTTACATATTAAGTACATTGTACATTTTTACTGTATTGCTAGACCAATTTTTGCTCTGTCTTATGTATGTGTAAAGCTAAACTAACCTATGCTAATGAGCTAAGGACAGATACCCCCTTAGGGACATACACTCTGCCATTGTACAAACCTCTAAAAGAATACATTCCAAACAAAGTGGTAATGGGATTTTTCTTATTTCTCCCATATGGTGTATTTGGCTTGCCTGAGAATAACGCCTCTTTCTTCTGAACATAAGGCACATATATGGTGCCATGTACTAAATTGTTGCACCTGCAATTTGAATGAATAGTCCCATTTAATAAACTTTAGTAATCTGCCCTTTTATATATGCACTAAAACAATTAGCTCAAAAATAGTGCAGAAGGAGGAAAGATTAAGAAAATGTAATTGACATCTGGTAGGACTCAACGCAGCACATCATTCGCTATTTTACTTCCCGCATAAGGTGCATTTGTCTGAATCTGTAACTGTTTGGCACTTTCTAAAACCACAATCACTTTATTAAACAAGCAAACACATTTGCTAACTTAAATAAATGAAACACAAATTGACGAAAATCATGCACAATTCACCATTTATAAAGCTCCAATATTTTTTTTCTATTGTTTTAAAATAGATTTTGTGATTGTGCTCATTTTGTGCATGTCTCCAATATACAAGGTCTTATTCATCAAGCCAAAGAGGTGATTTCTGGAGCAAACCAACTGCACCACAGCGATTGGATGAAAACTCGTTGTTTTAATCCTTTGAGTGCCAGAGGGGTATGCAACGCATTGCATAGCCCTCTGGCACTCAAAGTGTTAATGGGGCTTTAAACCACTAGAAATGTCACCAATGCATTGCAAAGCAATGTGCTGGGGATTTGAAGACTATTCATTTTCACCCTATGGTGTGGTTTGCTCCCAGACTGCCCCACTTTAACTTGGTGAATAAGGCCCAATTTAGAATGTGCCAATTGAATGTTTTCTGCTGTCAATATCGGTTTCCATGGTTAAACAAACATTGCAAAACTGTGTTGCTGCATTCTCATCGGAACTGATATGGCTACTGTGTCATCTCCTGCCACTTGTGAATTAGACTGAAGGTGTTAACAGACAAAGGCTACATGGACCACCAGCTCTACACAAATGCAATATATTACAACAGGGGCTGAGAAATGCAGTTAGTCCATTCACAGTACCCAAACCAGTGACTGTGACTTGCTTAAAGGGATAGTAATACTTCGTTTTAACTTTATTTTATTTTGTAGGCATTAAAAAAAACATGAAGAATGGTATAAGTCTTATCTCTCAAACCTTTATGGTTTAAGAGATATTCACAAACAAAGTATCCCCCCCCCCGTTCAACCAGATCAGAAGGGAGGTGCCCAGGTAGACTGCAGAGAGGGACAATCTTCAATTAAGATAAGGGAAAAAGCTGAAAAACTTGTAAAGGGGGGAAGGGCTTTCATTGTTTTCATACAAAGAAAATTGTCCCCTTCTGTTATCTGTCTGGTCATACAACCTGATCCAAATCTGAGAAGAGATGGCTTACACTAGGTAAAAGGGGTGGGGAGGGGAACTTTGCTTGTGAATGTCTCATAAACCATAAAGGATTGAGAGATAAGACTTATATAATTCTTCATGTTTTTTTAATGCCTACAAAATAAAATAAAATTAAAACGAAGTATTACTATCCCTTTAAGTATAAATATCCACAGCTAATTTTCAAGTGTTACATGACAAGCAGCATCCGCCAGTACACTATTACATTATTATAATGCACCATAACAAAAAGAGGTTACTTGAGGGTTGTATAACAAGGTGAGATAAAAAGGAGATAGTTTCTCTAGTGTGATAAATTTTCTAGTTCTAATATTATTCTATGGAGCCTAGGCACTAAAATGTCTCCAACTGAGGGATCTGAGTGCATCGGAAGTATAGAATAACATACAGATTGGAGAATACAACACGTTATTGGATACATTGTCTCATATTTACAAAAGCAAACTGTGGTTATTATGTACACCAACTGCACCATACAGGACAAATAAAAATTACTGTCAAATTAAATTGCTAGAGAGGTTTCCATTGCATTGTGACTATAGCATATGGGTGGGGGTCAAACTTTAGTTAGCCTGTTACCTCATATTCCTTCTTACTTGGAGTTAATATGCAATGTTGAACCTACGTTTGTTATTTGAGAAACTTAAAAAGTTTTCTTAAAAATAAAAAAGCTCTAGTCAAGTGCATGAGAATTTAGGGATGTGTATGTGTCCTCTATGGTACAGCTGGTTTACTCCAGAATAACTCTAGTTTGCTTATATAAATACTAGTTGAAGAGCCCGTTACACGGGCCACAGTACCGCTGCCAGCCAGTCGTGGGGCAGTCATGCACAGTAGAGACTACCCGAGCTGCGGCTGATACAGAGAAGGACAATCGGAGCTTACAGCTCTGTATCAGCCTCGGCAGTCTCTACTGTGCATGACTTCGTCGTTACACACTTGTTAGCGAATTATTATATAGGATGGGCCATTATCGCCTCTTTATTGCCTCTTTATCACACCTTAGTTCATCTCACCCTGGTACATTTATTTCTAGACAATTTCCACTGTAAACATCCTTAAAGCAGAAGTAAAACTTTTTGTTAACACCTTAAAGACGCATGATGTGCCAGAACCGTCATGCCGGTCCAGATGTTAAGGACCGGTGACAGCCCTGGCATGTCATGGAATTCTGGGATGGCAGAGCAGTGTGCAGTCGCTCTACCACCCCATAATTAATTGTGTGAAAAAAAGTGCTGGATCGGGCAGTCGTTAGGGGGTTAATGGATAAAATATGTTATGGGCTTCAATTATACTGTTACTGCTGTGATTTTTTTCTTTTACAGTTATTACAGCTCAAACTTTTAATTTGAAGTTAAACTTTTAGTAACCATGCCAACTTGTGTGCAAGAGAGACAAATCCTCCAGCAGTGGGAGCACATTGTTCTGTCCTGTAGCATATTGTAATTAGAAAATAAGTTCCAGCTCCTTTAAAACCCACACCTTTTCTTCTAGAATATGGTTTGAGATTCCTGTTATTGGCTCTAATTTTATATTAAAGGATCTTCATATTTAAACTGCTTTCCTGTGATTGAGTGTTTTATTGACTCACAATGCATTTTAAATTAGATAAATATTGTTTTTTTTACATTTCCCATTTGTCTAGCTAGTGCTATTTTAACCATTTGAGTGCCAGGGGGTGAGCAACACATTAGAAAGCAGTGTATTGCTCTCCCAGCTGGAACTAAAAAGGGTTAACCTTTTCAGTGCCAAATTGGGCCTGAATTTACCCTATTTTCTTTTCATGACAAGTTGCACATTTAACCCTCTGAGTGACAGAGCGGTATCCAACACATTCAAGTTAAGTAACCTCACTGTACTAGTGTTACAGAAGCCTGCTTATTTTCTCTCCTTATATGGCCACTTTTCTCTCATTGCAGAAGTAGTACAATCTGGATATTCCTCCCTGAGTAGGTGGTAGATATATTTCAAGTCAAAGCTTCTAGGAACTGAACTTAATATGCTATTTAATCCTGTGAGTGTCAATGGGTCTTCAAAATGCATTGTTTTGCAATGAAGGCTACTGTGGCATCTACAGAGTAAAAACCTGTTCTACCACTTACACTTAGAAGGACTGGAGCAATCATGGGGCACCAATTGCACCTCAGAAGACAACGGTATCATTACTTCAAATGGGGCTTTTAACCTCTTGAATGCTACAGAGGTCTCCATTGCATTGTGAAACAATGCATTGTCGACCTCTTTAGCATTCGATTTGTTAATATCCCATTTAAATTGCCCCAGTTCAAACAGTTTATAATGATATTTTTAGTGGTTCCCATAGGGTCTTGAGCTTTAATTTGGTGTTACCCATGTAAATATAAAACAGTCAGGTATGCAGAACTCATTCTAGCTGGATGTGCAGCCTGAGTGCTATTTAATTTCATCCTGTCCTTTATTTCTTTAGTGATAGTTTACCTTCCTATCCTGCTGAGTTGACACTTTCCAGTTACATTTATTAAGGTAGATTGTGAGAAGAGCTGGATTCCTTAGCATAAATTGAGGGGTATTATTGCTAAATAAACCTAGGAGATGTGTTAAAAAGTAGTCTTTTATGGCTATCTTATTGCTCCTTAGAGTTCAATATGTCAGGACTGCCATCAGCTATGTCTAAACAATTTGCCTGCACAGATGTAATACTTATCCTTTTAAGTCCCAAAAGTGTGTGTAATTCACTGTTTCACAAAAGGAAAAGATAACATTTCTTATATGAAATTCACAGATTCACATTCACAGATATATATGAACTACTTTATATATCTTAATAAAACTTGGGATAACTGATATTGCATATTCTGCCTTTCCTCTGTAGATGTGTTTTAAGAACCTTTGGAGACCCTATCAAAATTTTGAATTGCGGCCCCTATTTCTATAATTTGTAATCACTTTAATTTTCATGGCTGACTTCCATATGTTCATGATTATTTGTTGCAAAAGCAGACTGTTTGGTGTGTGTTATGTACCCAGGACATCATCTATCCCATCTAATCATGAGAATAGTGCCTCGATTCAATAGACACTGGTAAATTTGTCGGTAGGGCAAAAATGGATACTGGGAGTTACACACACTGTGTCAATGTAGGTATTCAATTGCCCTACCAACAGAAACAGCAATGAATGTTGGGCCACAGAACCTCAACCTGACTTGTGGCCCAACTTCTAAATAGTGTGAGAAATGGGAACATCAAAGGAAAGCAGCTACAGCTCAGTATTTCACATAGTGTCAAACACCAAGTGTGAGCTAGAACAGTCACCCTCCCAAACACTAACCTACATTACCCCTAATAATAAAGTGAAACAATACTAACACTAACCTATACCCCAGAGCTGTATAACACTTACCTGTCATCCATTGTCAGTCTTCTTTAATCTTCTTATTTTCTCTATCTTCTTTCTTATTTTGTCTTCTCACCTTCTTCTTTGTCCCAAATAAAAGTGTACTGTAAAGAAAAAAATGTCCAAATTATATATGCCCACCCAAAAATATGTAGCAAAGATATGCAGGTCTTAATCTTTTGAGTGCCAGAGGGGTATGCAATGCACTGCAGAGCAATGCATTAGTACCCCTCTGGCATTCCAAGGGTTAAACGTAGGATGGCAGTCCAATAATCAATAGTAGTATGGCAGTCCAAGTGTTAAAAGTATGGTGCTGCTGTGACTGCTGCTGTTGGCAGAAATGAAGAGAAACAAATTCCCCCAAAATTACCTCTTGGGGCCTTGCCCAAGCCATTCTGTGGAAAATTTGAAAAGAGACTGGCTTTTATATGGCCAGTCTCAGTTCAACATGGCTACAACTCTACAACTGGCTGGGATGTGTGCTTATGTACCTCCCAGCCAATTAGCTTCTAGCAGGAAGATGATGAAACCCACTAGAAGCTGATAGGCTGGGAGGTGAATAAGCACACATCCCAGCCAGTTGTAGCATGGGAACCATTTTGAACAGAGACTGGCCATATAAAAGCCATTCTCTGTTCAAATTTTCCACAGAATGGACAGGGCAGCAGTTACAGAGGTAACTTTGGGGGGTGGGGAGTTTTTCTCTGCATTCCTGTCGCTGCTGGGTGCATAGCAGTTTTAACTCTTGGACTGTCATCCTACTCTTAATTATTGGACTGCCATCCTACTATTGGTTACTGGAATGCCATTCTACTCTTAATTATTGGACTGCCATCCTTCTATTGATTATTGGAATGCCATTGCTCTGCAATGCGTTGAGTACCCTTTCGGCACTCAAACTGTTAAGGCCTGCATATCTCTACTGCATATCTTTGGGTGGGCATCTATAACTCAGACTATTTTTTTCTTTACAGTATACTTTTATTTGGGACAAAGAAGCAGATGAGGACAGGACAAAGAAGAAGATGAGGACAGAAGATAAGAAGAAAGAAGATAAGAAAAAAGAAGAAAACAGAAGATAGAAGATTAAAGAAGAAGACTTACAGTGGATGACCAGGGTACTGATGACCCCACTGGACATCAGGATTACAGGTAGGGTAGGTGTTTATTTTCAGGGGGATGCTGTTAATGTTAGTGGGATTAACCCTGTGAGTGCCAATGGGGTATGCAATACGTTGCATACCCCACTGGCTCTCATAGGGTTAATTTTTCTTACACACATTTTTTTCAGTACTTTGGCTGTATTGATATGGGGCTTAGGGCCCCATATCAATATATCCACTGGTCACTTCGGGGTTTTTTTCAGGTTTTTTCCCCCTTCAGTTCCAGTGTTGTCAGTTTATAACAGTAGGTGCAGATTTTTTGGTGATAAAGTATGGTCCCTTAATGCATGTTACTGCCCAGAGTATGGAATTGAATGAGTAATTCAAACTCTTTTTGCTGACTTTTAATGGGACAAAATTTAGCGCCTGATGTGCTATTTTCCATGCAGTATTTTGTACAGCACAGCTAACTGAATGCCTTACTGTGCTTGAAAAATTACTGCCGGCTGGTTTTGTTTTGTTTTTTTTGTACTGGGGACAGCTGAATCAAGGCCTAAAGTGTTTTTTGCTGAAAAACTTGGACCATTGTAAAGCCAGGTTGAGCCCCCCAGAAACTAGAGGCTTTTCCCATGCATTAAAATACCCTGTTCACCTCACTAACTCAGTTTAGCTGAGAATAATGTAAATATTTGCCAAATCCAGTGATCTCTAATATCAGGTTTCAGTTACAGCAATGAAATGGATAGCATGTATCATTGGGATGGATGATTGCACATGTGTAAGCAAATCTTAATCTTTTATTGGTTCTAATCTACAATTTACATTGATGTTAATACCTAAAATTGATATTAGGTTATGTCCATTAAAATATTCTGTACTCAAATGGAAATCATTAAAAAAGAATGTTATCACTAATAACACCATACACAGATACCGTAATCTGGGAAGTAAATCCTAATGCCAACTATGAATCAATTTTGAGTGGACTAGTATGCTAAAATGAATCTATAATTAGTACTGGATATTACATCCAAGGAGGAAGACTCCAGAACCCTAAACTCCTACCACTTAATCTTCTTAAGAAGAATTAAAGGGATAATAACACTTAATATGCAATATCTAGATATTTTATATATATACTAGTTTTAAAGCCCGTGTACAAGGGCCAACACTGGTGGCGCTTCAGTCATGCGCAGTACTGACTGCCCGAACGTGCAGCGGCTGATATGGAGCAGGGCGCTCCAAATTCACACCGAAGTCCAAGCGGTCCCAGGAAGGTGCGTAGAGAGGACTCTGGTCTGAATTTGGAGCACCCCGCTCTGCATCAGCCGCGGCGCGGGCAGTCTGTACTGCGCATGACTGCAGTGCATGCAGCCGTCTCTACTGCGCAAGACGGCTTCTGACAAACATCCTTAGTGAATTATAATGTAGAATATATATATATGTATATATATATATATATATATATATATATATATATATATATACATATATATATAGTAGGGTTCATCCTCTTGAGTAAAACAAAGGTACTCCCAGTGCTGAGAGGTGTTTTATTCAAAAGTTATTCCAGCACAAACTTGAATTTTTTTAGGTGCAGTATCTCATGGTCTGAAATTTTAAGGGGAACTGTTGCTACACCATTCTCTGGAGGTTTATGGTCAAATGATCAGAGCTGTCCATTGCATGATGTAGCAACAACTCCACTGTAACATTTCATGCCTTTGAGATATTGCACCTAAAACTGTACGTTTTGAATAAAATACCACTCAGCACTGGGGGCACCCTTGTTTGCATCAGGAAAATAAACCCTACAATTTATATTTATTTGTATATTAAGTGAAACTATCCCTTTAACCCTTTGAGTGCCAGAGGGGTACGGAACGCACTGCAAAGCAATGCGTTCCGTACCCCACTGGCACTCAAAGGGTTAATTCAGCAAGAGGCATTTGAGATTATTTGCCGTAAATAGGAAATTCTGGGGGCTGTACTTTGCTCTATACCTTGTTTATGGCTATGCTCATATGCTGTATCCTCGTCTTGAAGCTCCATCATTGGCATTAGAGGCTAACACTGAACACTAGTGGAGTGTACTGGTAAATTCATGCATTTGCCCCAGTGTTTCATTAACTATACCTCCTAATATATATTCCCACTTATCTTATTAATTGCCCTTTTGCATTTTCATCTTGTGCCCTTGTTCAAAAGAAAACTGCTTCAATCACCCTTGGATATCAGTCCATGGAAGCCCATCTAATCTGCCTATTTCCGTATGTATTTAAAAAACTCAGATTTATTTAATCCTTAGAATGTTTCAAAAATGATTTGTCTGCAAATCTGAAACATTCTTACACAGTGCAACATGAAATAATCATGACTAATCATGACTTGGCAAGGTGACAGCGCTTATCCTAAATATTTGACAGGACACATAGCTCACAGGCTTAATCCAAGACACACTATACTTGCCAAAATTGATAAAAATATATGTGCTATCTGTATCTTATTTGCCTTCTACATACTGAGAAAATGCGGTGTGGACCTACAATGTTTTTAAAGAACATTGGAAGAATTCAGAGTTTTGAGATTTTTCTTTGTCACTATAAAAATATTTCTGCAAAACTAAAAAACAAATGGGCTGTTTGAAGTTTGGGTTATTAGCTCGAAATGACAAGTTCATAACTCATATAGTTAGTCAGTTTAACACAACACTGTTCAAAAATGCTATTTACAAAACAGCTTTGTACATTGTATGGGTATGTGGCAGTGTTGTCTTGTTATATAATAACAGCTACTTCCTTTAGGATCGACAGCACTGTCAGCGTTATAGGCAAGGTAAGGGAAATTGATGCATTAAACATATACATGGAAGGGAAGAACCAACACACAGCACTGCTTTATGGTTCTATTTAGTAGGTTGAATGTAGCATGCCAATTCCAATAATAAGTGCTGGAACCAGCGTTCTATCCCTAGCAGTGTTCATCTAAGGTAAGCACAGGTGAGTGACCCAGAGCTGAAAGAGTTAAAGAGCACTGTTTTTTACAGGGCTGCGCTAGAATAACAGATATAGAATTCAGCCCTGCACAGTTTTAATTACTATTTTAACTCTTTCAGTGATGGGTCTTTACTGTTGCTCACCTTGGAGGGAACATGGGTTACAGGAAGTATTATGTGAGGTGAGTGATTATTACAGAAGCCCCATAAAGTCTGAGACACTGTCTTTGGAAACATGCATCCTGAAGCTGATGTACTAAGGAAAGTGGTACAGTTCTGGGTAGAGTGACCAGACCTCACCTTTAACCGGGGATACATATGAAAAATGCATACTGCAGGGCTGCCTTGATTTCAGTGAAGTGCTGAAATATGCCTATTTCCTATGTGTCCCCAGTTAAAGGTGAGGTCTGGTCAGCCTAGTTCTGGGACAAACTGAAGGCAACCTAGGGAACAAATAAAAAATTCCAAAACTCTAATTGATGTTAATGGGGATTTTAACCCCTTGAATGTTAGATAGGTCTCTAATGCATTGTGAAGCATTCAAGGGATTAAAAGCCCCTTTAACTAAATAGCAAATTGTATTTGTTATATAGGGTGAAGTTGGACTGCACATAAATTGCACCACTTTTTTACATACAACCCCCCCCCAGGTTAAGATGAATACATATCCTTTTAAATCAGGGACACACAAAAAAATGCACTGCAGAGCTGCACTGATTCCTGTGAATTCCTACATAATTAATGTTTTGTAAGCATCTCTGATTCAAAGTCATATGTGGTTACCTTACCTGTGTGTAGTTATATCTTCCTTATCTTTATAGCATAAAGTGACCAGATATCCCTTTAAATGCATGAAAGATTCATTTTGCAGGACTGAAGAAAGAAGTGCATTGCACTATGCATTTTTTGAAGCATCCTGCATTGCAAGGCATATCTGGTCACTTTAACAGAGATCTGTCTTTTGTCAAATAACACCAATTAATCACCATCCTCTCATTACTGAATACATGTTCAATAAGCAGACAAGCAACCTACTTCATAGGTTTCAGGTGCTCTCATCATCAAACATTTGCAGAGTGATTAACTGTCCTGGTTATATGCACACACTTCCTTTAACAGAACGTATAGGGTAATGTGACAAGATACCCCTTGAAAGGCAGGACTGATCGTAGGGTTGCCTGATTACTACAGGATTGCTGTGGCAACAGTGCAGCCCTACAGAGTGCATTATTCATATGAATTTGGTTTTAAAGAGATGAGGTGACAACCTTAGTTCAAAGCTCCCATTTAAATCAATGAGAATTTGGGGAAATTTTATTTGTTTATGGTGCAGCAGTTGCTGTGCTACAGAACTGAACCTCATTTAGTTTGCACATAAAGTAATAATATTACTCCAGTCCTCAAGGGCACCCATAAAATCAGGATTTTCAAGGTTTCCCTGCCTGAACACAGGCGTCCAGTAAAAATATCTTATCCACTGACTAACTCCGCTTTACTCAAGAAGGGATATCTTTAACTCCAGTGGCTTGGTTCAATTAAGTCTGGTAAAACCCATGGTAATGGGAAAACATACATACCATTTTCTACTCCCTGATCAGCAGGATAAGCTACAGTTGAAGGCAGCACAAATCCATAAAACACCTGTGCATTGTAGCTATTTTACCATAATATATGTAAATTTGTAATGCAAAATGCCACTATGACCAACAGATTAAAGGAAAATAACTGAATTCACAGTAGCCATAGAATCATACATAGACTCTAAAACTGGTTCTACTCTCCAGCTGGTAGCCACAAAACCTCGTAAATTGACACCCCAGACATGTCCCACGGGTAGTCATAGAATCACAGATACATTTACACTCCTGTCTCATTCCACTGCCCCACTGCTAGTCAAAGAATCATAGACACCTGAGTACCGTTCCACAGGTAGCCAATTATTTAAACATACATAGTTGCTGTTTGGCTAGAGGAAGGGCTCACACAAACATAATCTCATCTTTGTTCTTGTGATTGGCCGAGGTTATTCCAAGGCATGTTCTGTGCCCTGAGTAACCCCAACACTTAGCCAATGGGAACATGAAAAAATATTTTAATAGTGTTTGTCCCAGGCAAAAAAGAGAAGGATAGAAAGCTTCACTGCAGTTGTCAGATCATCCTTACAAAAGAGTACACATGGAAAATATCTGCTCCATTGATACGTGAGAACCATTGCAACCTAATAATTAAACACTGAAGCCCTATAGCAGATATTTTTTCATGTGTCCTATTTTATAGGGATGACCTGCCAACCGTAGGTTAGCTAACAAAATTTCTGTATTCACAAACCTCTAACGCAGGGGTAGTCAATTGTCGGACCTCCAGCTAATGGTGGAAGCTGTAGTACACTACAGCTCAAGGACTGACAACTAATTGGAAACCTGACAGGGATTCCCTGCAGTTCCTTAATGTCTTATATAATTACAAAAAATGATATCTAAGGTAAGCCTTGGCCGACCGTGCCTCACCTTTACCAAGGACACACATAAAAATGCTTATTGCACCTCTGCTTTGATTTCAGTGCAGTCTGCATATTTTATAAGGCGTCACTTTGAAAATGTTGCACACAAAAGAGCGTGCGACATAAAGGCGCAATGACCAGGTCACCATGATGAAAAGGGCGACTTGAGAATCTCACCCTGCATCAAACGCTCTCTCTCCCCTTCTCTGCATGCAGAATGACAGAGTGGAGTGGAGAAGGGGAAAGAAAGCCCAGCGCAGTGTTCAGCAACATGAAAAAATCATATAGAGGAACATTTTTATTATTCACTTCTAAAGATTTCATGTGGGTGCCATAATTCTGGGTTGCAGGGTGGCTGTAGGGATAGGCTGACCAGACCTCACCTTTAACCGGGGACGCATAGGAGAAATGCATACTGCAGGACTGCATTGATTTCAGTGAAGTACTGCAAAATGGCTATTTCGCATGTGTCCCCGGTGAAAGGTGAGATCTGGTCAGCCCATGTAGGGAGTTACTGCATTCTGGGAGTTATTGTCCAGCTTTTCTAAGTAGGAACATAAGTTCTCGCATTTGTTTCAATATTTATTTCTCTAGAATGTATCACAACATTCAATTTGTTTCTATGCCCAAGCCCGATTCTCAGCCCAGATTAAGCAACTCAAAGGTTTAAACAGCAATTATTCATGGCAAGAAAGCAAACATTACAACGGCTGTGGAGGTCGCCCTTTTCAGCACGGTGACCTGGTTATTGCGCCTTTATGTTGCATGCTCTTTTGTTTGTGACATTTTCAAAGGATACCTTTCATAAGCACACCTCATTAAAGGGGATGTCACGTCACCTTAAATTTGAGTGGCCTACTCACTTTTTAATGACTGGGGGGAATGTAACACATGAAGCATCCTTCTGGTTCACAAAGTGGAAATGTAGGATGC
This sequence comes from Rhinophrynus dorsalis, assembly GCA_037306005.1. Taxonomy (NCBI): domain Eukaryota; kingdom Metazoa; phylum Chordata; class Amphibia; order Anura; family Rhinophrynidae; genus Rhinophrynus; species Rhinophrynus dorsalis. The sequence continues at coordinate 254,018,407 of CM074721.1, forward strand.
TTACAAGAATTAGTGTAACCCTGCAATGGGTGCTGTTCATAAGCAACCTGTATTAAAGGGGGTCTTGTAGCAGCAGGTATATGACTCTTTTAACACCTTGGTTGTTACTGAGGCCTCCAATGCATTGTAAAGCAATGCATTTGAGATTCCTCTAGTTTTCAAAGGGTTAAAGAAATACAGGTATATAAATAGAATCATTAAACAACAATAGCATAAAGATGACCACATATCCTATAGGCTTGTACATGAATCAATAGAACCCTGCAATGTGTGTTTTTTCATAAGTGCCCTCCATTTAAAGGAGTATCTGGTGACCTTAATCATACTCAATAATAAATCTAGACTAGCAATGGGCCACAGACATGACTCAAGCAGCACCAATCCCAGCCTTTTACAAATGTTACACCAGAAAATCCTTCCTCGTCTGAAACCTGGGACCATATTTTCTTCCTTCATACCACAAATATATGTAAGTTGATCAGATAACCTGCAAGGCACTTACATTGGGTTGGGAGATCATCCCTTTAAAAGTGAATACAAAAGAAAAATGCCCACTGCACTGATATGTGGGAACCACTGCAACCAAATATGTAACCACTTGCATCCTGCAACAGTTATTTTCATACGTGTCCACTTTTAAAGGGCTGATTGGGGAACCCTAATTTACAGAAATATAACACTACAGGGCTGCACATGAATAAGTGTAATTCCGCAACCCTGTGTGATTTTCATTTGCACCCTTGAAAGTGATATCTGGTCTACTTACATATACTCATAGTCTGGGGATTTCTATTGATTTGCTTGCAGTACTGGGTATAGAAAGTAGAGAGAGCCTTAGGACCCATGAAGTGCAGGACCGTCATGAAAGTCCCACCTCTTAAGGATCCGTGATGGTCCTGGCATGTCATGGAAATCTGGAATGGCAGGGCAGTGGCACACTGCTCTGCCACCCCAGAACAATATGCAAAAAAAAAAAATCTACTTGGTCCTTAACAGCCACTCATGCGCTGGAACAGGCGGTCATTAAGGGATTAAAAAGGCCGGTTTGAAAATCCAAATGTCAACTGTAGGATATCTTTTTTTTTTCTTTAAATCATAATGATACTTGCAAAAATCTGATGGTATTGCCATTGTTCCTTGTACAGACAGTTTAAGCACAAAAGGAAAGTGCAGTAATTCTGGGGCAAACTATTAGCACCATAGGTTCTCCTTGATTTAAACTGAGGTTTTAACTCATCATAGACCACAGCATTGGAGACCTCTCTAGCATTCAATGGGTTAAAAAGACTAATTTAAATCAAATGTAATTTTGGTAATTTTTATTTCTTCACATGGTACAGTTTGTTTGTCCCAGAATGACTTTTCTTTTGATAATATTTTTTGTAGAGAAAGCTGGATTTAATATTTTTTTTTAAATTAAGTTTGACCATGTTAATATTAACAGTGTCACATGACTGCATTATTCACATCATGCTGCAGGATTGCACATGAATCAGTACAACCCTGTGGTGTGTGTTTTTCATAAGTGTCCTGTATTTTAAAGGATATCTTAGGCCACCCCCACTTGTAAGAGCCTTTCTCTAAAAGTTTCTTTCATGTCTTTAACAGCTAAGAATCTTTATATCTTTGATAAATATCAATTTGTCTTTTTAAAGAGAAAAGAAATCTGACATTAATAACAACATTTTCCTTTTGAACATTGGGCCCTTAGAAACATGATTACTAACTAGTCCACAATCCAGACCAAATTTTAGTCATTTCAACATGTTGTGGGTTCACTTGGCAGTTTACATATCGATGGATTTCTGCCAGATCTCTATTAATTTCTTGCAGATTTTACTCCTCAGTCATCAAGACATGGTTACTCCCTCTATTTGATGACTTCATTATATTTCCAATTACTAGCTTTTAGCTATTTCAGACATTGCCTTTCATCATGGGTTGAGTTCTATCTAAATTATTGGGGGAAGGGAGAGTTGGATTTGCAAATCTTAAAGGAGCAGTAAACTTATTTTTATGAAAACACATATTTTATAGAGCTTTTACTGTTGAATAAAACAAGGTCACGCCCACTGCTGTCAGATGTTTTACTCTGAAGTTACAAAAGTTCAAATAATCAGGAAGTGAATTTTCTGTGGTTTACTTCCTGAAGTTCTAACTGACAGGAAGTGACAGGAAGTTTCTATCACGTTCTATGGAGAACTGTATGTCTCTGACTTTTCTGACTTTCCTCTCCATTAGAATCTAACAGAAAATCAGAATTTAACCACTAGAGGGCACTGCTAATGTAAAAAAAAGATGGGTTTAAAATGTAATAACTCTGGAAATATAAATCTCTCGGCAATGGGAGTACCCTTATTTTACTCAGTAGGAAAATCCCTACAATATATATTTTTTCATAAAAATAGTTTACTGCTCCTTTAACTGTTTTCCTAACACAATACCATATAGTTTGATGCTTTTCATTGACCCCAACAAGAGCACAAACATATTTGAATATAGTACTTTTAATTATTTTGTTCCCCAATAAGTTGCAGAGCCTCTCATTTTAAGAAGAGCCAGTCTTGAATATTTATATTATCTGAGCAGAATGATTTCCTAGGAATGAGTTAACAGAATAATTTATCTAGGTCAGTGTCCATACAACAGTCTGGAGCATCTATATGGTTTATTTTTGTGCAATTTATTATTATTATGATTATTATTCTTTTATAAAGTTCCACAGCACTGTACAATAGGGAATAGACTTATTGATATATATGACAGTACAATTATAACATACAGTACAAATGGATCAGGGAGCCCTGCTTGTGAGAGTTTATAGTCTAGATCAGAGGTGTCCAAACCTGTCTTTAAGGGCTGTATACAGATCAGAATTTATGGATATCTCTTCTTGAGCACAATAGGTTAAGATTAATTAATGGTTCAGTGATTACACCACTGATGTTTAATCAGGCATATCTTTAAATCCTGCCTAGTGCATGGCCATTGAAGAGAGGTTTAGACACCTTTGGTCTAGAGGAGGTAGGCTGGGAAATGGTTTAAGTGCTACAGGCTGTACAAATTACTCCAACCATGTGAACTGCCAGCCAGGTCAGTGAATGAAAGATAGAAGTGCTTTGCTGTCTAGTGGTACAGACACATCTTAGGTCTATTAGGGGAGGAAAATGCCCTGCGAGAGTAATGAGATCCAGATAGATTTGTGGATTGTAGAATTGTGTAAAACCGGCACTTGACAGGCAATTTTTCAGGGAGAGTCTGAAGATCATAAGGCATGGGGACAGTCTGTCTGTGGAAATCCATAGCTCAGGTAGAATGTAATGAGATGAAAGAAGATGGTGAGAGCAAAGTGAAAATGTTGAGTATGTGTATTTAGAAACAATAGGTGAGATGTAGGAAGGTGCACTAAGGCATCTGTAAGTTAGAACCAATAATTTTAATTTAATCTTGAAGGTTAAGGGAAGACAGTGTCAGGTTTGACAAAGAAGAGCTGCATTAGAAGAGTGCTACTGTATGTGAGGTAGAATAGCCTGGTAGCAGAGTTTATAAAGGACTGTAGTGAAGTTGTTTGAGAGAAAGGCCAATTAGAAGGGTCTGCTAAAGTCAAGACAGGACATGATGAGTGCTTGAATTAACATTTTGGTTATCCTTTGGGTGAGAAAAGGTTTAGTTCTGTGTAGATAGATAGATAGATAGATAGATAGATAGATAGATAGATAGATAGATAGATGATAGATAGAAAAATATAATATCATCATCATCTTCTTCAGCCGTTGTCGATCCACTGCAGGTTGAAGGCCTCCTTAGCAAGCCTCCAACAACTTTGGTCCTGTGCCTTTTGTTGCCACTGTGAACCAACAAATGTGTTAATTTAATCTACTCATCTTGTCTTTGGCCTTCTCCTTGGGTGTTTGGTATCGAGTGGAATCCATTCCAAAATCCGTTTGGTCCATCCACCGGCAAATCTTCTTGCTATGTGGCCTGACCATTTTCATTTCAGGGACTTTACTCTTTCAGTGATGTTATAGACCTTTGTTTTTGTGTCTTTTCATACCAATGTTAATCATATTGCAGGGTTATGCTTCAGTCAATAGTTATTGCAGTGCAAAGTACATTCTTGACTGAGAGTATGAATTTATATTTTGTGTTGTTATTCCATTATATGGTAGAGCTGTTTTTATGGAACTTTTTGGAAAGCTTGTTTCTCTTGACAGCTTATTTAAATAATGTGTAATTACAAGGGTGTTATACATTAAGAATAAATGATCCATAATTAATTTTAATAGAATGACTTACCTAGGTGTATTGGAAGACCTGGTATAGAGCTAGGTATCTCTGCTGTGGGTTCGTAAGAATGTAGAGACCCAGCATACTGCAAGAAACAACACCGCTTTATTCAAATATTAGGAACATGGAGCATCAGAGAGTCTCTAGAAGACACCTACCCTAATGGAACAATATAAGGGGAATAACAACAGTGCATAGATCCCCCAGTATTTATACCCAATCTTCTAGAGATATGTCTGGCATATTCAGTGATTACACTATACACTCTGCTGACCCAGCAAGCCAATCCAGAGCAGATACTCTCCTGGTAGGTACAACTCCACCAATCTGGCCACCTTTGTCACCTCTCATTCATTCCAAAGAACTGGTGGGAAACACATCAACAATCAGAAGGTGTAACTGTAGCTTGAAATCATCTGTTAATCACCCTATTGTAAAATAAAATGTTCAAGTAGCCAAGGCATGGGCTATCCTGACAATATACAGACAGCTTGTCACCGTTCTGCTCCCATGTGTATCATCAATACGGGTTAACTCTAGTCCTGGTTTGAGCCTCAGTGGCAGAGCCCAAGAAACACCCCTGTTCAATGTGTTGCCATATTTCATTAGGTACAATTTGTACTTAATGATTTCCCAAGTTTCCCTTTTCCAAGATACACCAATACCAATTTATAATTATTAAAATTACCCACATTTTCTCACATCCACTGGGACTAAGACCAAACATGTCCACATTTATCAGGGATAATGTACACTGGACACCTGTCTGGGAGTCCCCTGGGGCTCACCTGTATTCACAAGGTACTTCCTGACTGGATTTCCTCTGGGATCTGCAACATCAGGTATTTGTGTCTAAGTCAGACTGATCAGTTGAGCAATGGGGCTTGGGTGGGGAGTACAGAAGAAGATTTTTAACATTTATGGCTGAAATAAAATATGGATGGATTGTGATGAAGCATTATACAATGCAGACTGCTAAAGAAACTGCAAATATCCCATGCAAAACAGCATACAGATATACTACACCTTTATATGTATACAGATATACTGGGTTATCTGTAAACATATATACTAGGTTGCTTATGTAGGTCAGCTACCTACGTAAATCATTTTGCTAAAATAACTAAGCAACATTTCTTCCTATAGTTATAGTTTCCCTTTCCTGAAATTTGTAGTCACATTCCCTCTTCTCTGACAACTCATCTAGAAGTTTATTTTACCTCTAAACATAATGATTAAGACCATTAGTCATTTTTCCATAATTTACAAATATCCTCTTGTTAAGAAATTATGGTTTATAACTCAAGGGACATGTTCTCTTCACAATTTGAAATTAGCAACAAATATATAAAAAGGTCAAAGTACAAAGTTGACTTTAAAGCATTGTATTTGTATTCTGAGTATTTTTATGTTATGAGCTTTCAAAATGCCACAGATTTTTAATTCATGCAGATTTTCAGCAAAATGTATCCAAGCCAAGAATTCTTCTTTTCACAAATGGCTCAGATTGCTTTCCCTTCAAGGAATAGTTTATTTTCATTTAAAGCAAAACAAAGTTATATTCTTGCCAAACTTCACAGGGTGATTTCCAGTGAAAGTAAGACAGCAGACTGCAGAGAACGCAAACTGCTACATAGTATTAGACATTGATTGTAAATATTTATCTGAACAATGATTTCTTAGCAACAGGTGGCCATTGGAAACTGCTAACAAATTATTTTGAAGTGGTGTATTGAAGTAAATATTATTTCATAAAATGAAAAATTCAAAGCATTGCTTACTTTCCTGAATGTATACAATGCAGAGGGAAATTAAAGAGGAAGTCCATGGAAACATCAGGAAATATTTAGGGTTACCTTCTCTTTAGTACTGGCCATTCATGAGTGATGCACACTACAGGGCTACGTAGAAACCATTACAGCCCTAGCACAAGACAGTGCAAAGGCTAGATAATGGACTAGGCAGTGCAAAAGCTAGATAAGGGACTATTGTTGACATTGTAGCTTATTTGCTTTAACCTATTAATTATGGTGGACCTGGGGAGTAAATTCCCCTTAAGGACCACTTTGATCTAATTCAGTGAGCAGACACAAGTGACTGATCATGTGTGCCAGCACTCCAAATGAGGTTCTGATACTGACCACTGCTGTCTTGGAGTGGTCAGTTTCAGACTCTGGTAGTGCTCACAGCTTTCCCGTAGGAGCACTGTGAGCAAAAATCCCATGACTTACCAGGACCATCATCTGTCCTTAAGTCATATTAACCAATGACAGTTCTAGCACTACATTGGTTGTTAAGGGGTTAAATACACTTCATGGTCCACAGACCAGAGCAGTCCATAGGATGGTGTAGCAACAGCTCCACTGTAAATTTCCAGGCCACTGTGATATTGCACCTAACAAATTCAAGTTTGATCTGTTAGAATTTTTTAATAAAATATCTCTCAGCAGTGGGAGTACCCTTGTTTTACTCAGGGGGATAAACCCTATAACATATATTTTTTTACATTTTAAGTATTACTATCCCTTTAAGATGTCTTTACCATATACATGTGAATACACTGAAAATATGCTATTATCAACATGCTTTTGCCATATCTTTGCCAAGTTTACGATTTTCCAGTTGTAATGGCTCGTTTGCATAATGAGATGTAGCTTAATGAACCATTGTCCTATTTGAGTGTTTTTATGTTAATGTATCACATTTCCACATACATAAAGCTACAGTAGTTACCTATGCTGTTGGAGTTGGCAAGGTTGGGATCTTCCCATAGCTTTCTGTGGAGCCAGTAAACAGCTTGATGTGCCTACTGGAGAACATAGACAGCTGATGAGTGGACTATCCTCAGATCAGCTGAGTCCTCTGTCGACATGAATCAGCTGATTGGCAGGAAGTCCACTAACCAGCTGTTTCATGTAAGTACATAATCAGTAGAGACGCTTCACTACTGGGTCTATCAGTTTCTGTATCAATTGTGCAGCCAGTTAATGGATTATTAATGGCATAAATAACCCTTTCAATATAACGTAGGTGTGTAATGCACATCCCTAAGGCACTGAAAGAGTTAAGGGTGCAGACATGGAATTCTTGAGACTAAAGTCCTCTCCTCTCCCTCACTTGGCTCTCTCTAACACATCACCAGTATTATGGCATCCCTATATTTTTATGATTAAAGTGTCTCACCCTCACCTTGCATAGCTAAATCTTAGCACACATGGAGAAGTGTTTAGTAGTCTTCATGGCGAAATGATCAACACACATCACCAGACATATTTCACCATGACATCTCCACTTAGTGCATCTCCTTCAGGTGTTGTTAAATCTAAATTCCCACAATCCTCACCAGAGTATGATCTCTGTATTGCATAATGACAGATATACTCTGCCACTGTTAAATTTTAATTACAGTTGTCTACACCATGTTAAAGGGATAGTAATACTTTGTTTTATCTTTATTTTAAAAAAAAGTTTCCCCTCCCGCCCCTTTTACCTAGTGTAAGCCATCTCTTCTCAGATGTGGAATCCAGTCCATAGACCAGACAGATAACAGAAGGGGACGATCTTCTTCCTATGAGAACAATGAAAGCCCTGCCCCCCTTGAGAAGTTTTTCAGGTTTTTCCCTTATCCTAATTGAAGACTGTCCTTCTCTGCAGTCTACCTGGGCACCTCCCTTCTGATCTGGCTGAACAGCGTTACATCAGTAAAAGGGGTGGAAGGGGGATACTTTGTCATTGAATTACTCTTGAACTACAACTCTGACAGAATTGAAATAACACTCTCCAAAGTACAAATACTAGGATGATTAATTAGAGCTGCTTTTATTATGAAACATTACTATTCCTTAAAATAATTCCTGGCAGTAAACCGATAAACACACCAAAATGCCCACAGACTGCCCACTGCCTCTGTTCTTGCACTCAAAGGGTTAGTTCAGTATAAAAGCAGTCCGTTATTTCCTTTTTCATATATTACTAGGTAAGCAAGATATCAGGCATTTCACACGAATACATAAAAATCTTTAAATTAACATTACACCAGTACATATACAGTAGCAATCTCATTATAAATTTAAGAAGGTTATTTGGTGCCTGATATGCTTTTCAGAGTGAGTGTAGTAACACTAAAATGGTTTTTAATTAGTCTGCTGAATTTACATTGTGCTTAAAGCGTAGTAATTACTGGCATCAATAAAATATACGACATAAATAAAATACACTGAAGAGCTTCTGTACTTGCAATGTAAGTTGATTGCTTTAATATGCTTATTGCTGGGCAAGAAATCTTATTTCAGTGCCATTTCCACTCAATGAACATGAACTTTATCTGCAAAATCAGAAATAATTTTCCTATAACACAATTTTAAACATACAAAATGTTAAACATACAATATGGAGATAAGGGCAGTATCATGTAAATGGGACAAAATAATTCACATCTATGTCTGCTTTCTTGTCTTCATATAATTTATTCACATAGGTATAAAAATAACTGTTTAGGAAGCTTCTCGCATTGCCATGGCAACAAACAGTCTTTGCTCTCGATTACTCTTAATGTGGTGAGGTCAGCTGCTCAAATGCTTCCCAGCCCCCTCAGCTCATTCTTTCTTCACATTTTCACCAGTGGGCATGTCTGTGATAATCTGTGGGAGATTTTGAGCGCCAGAGGGGTATGCAATCAATGCCTTACATACCCCTCTGGCATCCAAAGTGTTAAGATAAAAAAGGGCAGAAGGAAAAGAAACCAGGGTGAGTTATGCACTAATGTGTGATAAAGAGGTGATAAAGTGGAGTTCACTTCTCCAAGTGTAAGAAACTTTTCAGGTCCTATGTTATTCAATGGAGCCTATGCACTAAGACATCTAAAGTCGGAAAAATCTTAGTGCATTGACTTCATAGAATAACATAGGACTTGGAGAATTTATCATATTGGAGAAGTCATATTTGCTTTATCACCTCTTTATCACACCATAGTGCATCTCCCTCCAGTTGAATTTCAAGGCCCAGAGAATTTCAGATAATAGTGAAAACACCTAAAACTAATTGTACATTCTTGAAGATTGTGAGGCCTCTTGGGAGTGTCAGGGATGAGCCTCCCAAGGATGTATTCACTTACTTTTTTCATCTAGGAGGCACCAGCCCTTAATTTGAATATTAAAACTTTCTTATAAAAAGAACATATAATGCAGGGTTTTCCACAGTTATTTCCACTGCTGGGAGATTCTTTGTTCTAAAGTTACTACATTTCAAAATGTTGTGGTGTTTTTAGATTAACAGTGCCCCCTGGTTTCCTGACAGTTATTCTTTTGCATTATGTGCCACTGGCCACATTTCTCTTTACAATATGATAGTAAATGCTTCATCACTTTGTGAAAGTTTATACCAGGGGTTCTCAATCTTTTTTACTCAATGCACCCATTACAGGCAATCTGGAATTTTTACAGCACCACTAGTATTTTATAGGTAATTATCAATGAAAGATATGTTACATAAATTATATTTATTTTTAGGTCTCACCGTCAGAATGACAACAAAGAGCATATTGTGCATAATAATATCCAAGAGTATACACTAGAAACTTTAACATTTTTGTCAACATCTTCGTAATAAAAGTGGGGCACCCTATTCTGGTGTCCATGGCACACTGGTTGAGAACCACTGGTTTAAACTGTTGACATTTTTGAATGGAGTAAATAACCTTATTGAACGCAGTAGTAATAGTCCTATAATATGTTTAGGGGGGGTTCATAGTACAATTTTACTATTCCTTTAGACAAAGTGCGTCTGGTATTTAAATTTTTGATGACTGGCTTTTGTTATAACTCAAATGGATATCCACATAATTACAGCATGGTCTTTAATCATGATAGCAGCATGTATGTCCTCAAATTGGAATCCAAGAGGGATCCCATAACAGACAACAAATAGAATGCTCTGCCTGCCTTGCGACTAGACTGTTCCTTGGAACCAACTCCTCATTTATTATGTAATGCCACTTGGATTTTCATTTCAATTTGAATTTAATTGGCAGGAATCTAATTTGAAAAGTAATTCTTAGTGCAGAATACCAGACCACATTATCTCGATTGTGGTTTATTTTATTTGTGATGTAAACTATGTCCTTTCAGTGTGGATAATGAGAAATAAATGATTACACGATGTACATAATTATCTGATGCATAATCAATTGCATTCAATAAACTGGTATACAGATTAGTCCTTTTTAAATTAGAACATAATTAAGAATAGCATTAGCATTTCACATCTAGTAACATTGTAGTGCAGACCACAGTGGAACACACTTCACTTCTTGGGTGCTAGACAGGTCTTCAATACATTGCAAAGCAGTGCAGTAGAGACTCCTCTAGCATCCATGGAGTTAACCCATGAGTGTTAGAGAGGTATACAACAGATTGCAACTCAATCCGTTGGATACCTCTCTGGCACTCATAGGGTTAATTTCCTTGTATACCTGTTTCAATCCTCTGTTTTTGAATGTAAGTATACATTGAGGTTTATGTATGGCTGTGCTAGAGACAAAGCTGATCAAAGGGAAGAATAGCAAGTAGGATCATTGGGTCAGTTGCATCATCTTCTTTATTGAGCAAATATAGACTACAGCACTGTAAAGCAAAGCATTACTTTAGAGGTACAGTTAAGCCTTATGAACAGAAACAAAAACAAAGTGGAGACATTCTAGGGCAATCCAGCTGCACTATAGGGGACATACACATTCACCCTAATCTCCAGTTATTAAAATGGAGTAATTTAACCCTGTGGGTTAAAAGCCCCTGTTAAATACATTTGAAGTTGTGTTTGTTTCCTATGGTGAGGATAGTTTTCAATGGAATTTCTTCTTTTTCTTTTTATATATAAGATTAAATATATTGTATGCTATATCAGGAAGCTTTAGAAAGCATCCAGGGTGACACCCAGAATTTCCAGACAAGGGTGTAACTGCTGAACCTCTCTGGAGAAAGTCGGGATCACTAACAGACTAACAGAAGTTCCTTCTTTCCTGCTTTAACGCTGTCCCTGGCTAAAAATAAATAAATAAAAATTCACAACTAATTAACACTCATAAATCCAACCCCCACTGCCTACTTACCATTGACTCCTCCCTCCACCCTCCATCTGCCTTCCTCACAAATTCTATACAACTGCAATACTTCTTCAAAGCCAAGGTTGATTCCATTTGGGAAAATATCTCTCTTTGTAAATACCCTCCTATCCTATCAGATTCCCCTCATGCCAAACTGGACTCTTTCTCACCAGTCATGGAGGAGGAATGAGTAACCAGCTAACCTCCTCCCCCTCCACTACATGCACAGTCAATCTTCTTCCTTTTCACCTCATCCAGTCCTCTCTCTCCCACACTAATCCCCATACTATTACAGATTTTAACTCCACCTTTGCCTCTGCTACTTTTCCTTACAACTTCAGACATGCCATACTGACAACTGTCCTCATGAACAATTCCCTTGACTGCACCACACCATCTTTTATCGGTATCGCTATTGGATGGTTTCTTTTCTGCCTTTTGCCTCAAAGCTCTTGGAATTCCTAGCCTATTCCTGCCTGATTGACTTCCTTTTTACTCACAACCTGCTCGACCCTACTGTCTGGCTTTCACACTGTTTACTTTATAGAAACTGCTCTCACAAAAGTCATCAATGATCTACACATTACCAAATCAAAAGCCCTCTATTCAATACTTGCTTGATCTCTCAGCTGCTTTTGACACTGTTAGTCATGCTCACATCTCCAAATTCTTCACTGCTTAGGCATCCATACCTTAGCCCAGAACTGACTGTTTTCTTCTCTAACTAATCCTTTAGTGTCTCCAGTGCCACCTCTTTGTCCTCTCCCATCCTATTGGTGTTCCTCAAGGTTCTGTTCTATAATCTGATAAACTCATTCACACTCAAATATCACCTCTATGCAAATGACATCCAGCTTTATTTATATGTACCTCAACTGACTGCTCATATTAAAACTAAAGCCACAGATATCCTCTTAGCTATCTCAGACTGAATTCCTCATATGCACCTCAAACTCAACAAGTCAACAACTGAGCTACTCCTCATCCTGCCTAGATCTGGCCCAGCAGTGCCCTTCCAGGTGACAGTAAATGGCACTAACATAAATCCAGTATCAGAAGCACGGGTCCTAGGGGTGATAATTGATGCTGCTTTCTCATTCTCTCCTCATATTCATCAATCTTGCTGCTTTCACTTGTGCAACATAGCAAAAATCTGTCCCTTCCTCTGCTCCTTCACAGCTTAAATTATTACATAAGCGTTCATACTATCCTGCATCGACTACTGTAACCTTCTTTTCTCTGGTCTTTCTACCCACTCTGTCCCAATTCCACACACTTTAATTCATACAGAATGCTGCAGCACAAGATACTTTACTGTCACCTTGGTCTGTCCCTGACCCCCTCTACCCCATCACTCCATGGCTGCCTATTAAACTCCAGATATTTTATAAAATACTGTTTCTCTCATTCAAGAGCCTTCTCTTCTCTACCCCTTCTTACATTTCCATTCTCATCTCTTGCTATACCCCCTCCCACCACTTACGATCAGCCAACAACATTCTTCTCTCAGCTCCTTTTGTGAGTAGCTTTTGTTTTCTTGTAATAAAATATAATATTTACATAGACCCTTTTGTTTTTCCTAGTGGCTCTTATCGTCCCAATTACAGTGGCTCTTATTGAATGCTAGCTCTATATCAGCAGCATAAGAAGACATCCGTGTGCCATTTTTGTTGTTAGTTCATCATACTCACACATCATCCTTCCTATTCATTGATGATCAAATTTCTCACCAGGGAACAGAGGTACTGTTAGGTTCCCAATGGGTCCAGGGCTTAGGCCAAGCTAATGCTTTAGTATCCACCTAGGACAGTAAATGAAAGATCAAGTTTTCATATTTCCATTTCATAGACATATTTTCATTCATTTCTGAATTGTAGTCTCTATTAATCATTATTTTAATTTTGTATTTAATTTTATTTCCCTTCAGATGCTTTATACCAGGGATAGTCAATCGTTGGACCTCCACCTGTTAGGAACTACAACCCCCATCATCCCCAATCAGCCAACGGCTGGTTAGGGATGATGTCAGTTGTAGTTCCCAACAGGTTAAGTCTAACAATTGGCAACAAAGACCTTAGACTTCAGTTTTGTATTTATTATACCTGGGAACTTGCAGGGCTTCACCCGGAGACTCCGGATTTACGGCACTGTCTCCGGATGAAACGGCAAGTTCTCCGGGTAAAGCAAGCATCTGTGCAATAAAAAAAGAAACAACAGAATAGCTCATGTCGGAAGGATGAGGCATGCATCCGGGGAAAGTGACCTCATCCAGCCAATTAATACACGGGGCAGATGTCAGTAGGAAGATAAGATTGCTTGCTTACCTACCCGCCTCACGAGAAGACCTGGATGAGTGGATAAGTGTAGTCAAATTTTTCATTTAACCCCTTGAGTGCAAAATGAGTACGCACTACAATGCTTTGTGGTTGCGACCCCTCTGGCACTCAATGGGTTAATGCAATCTATTTTTTTTCCCCCTCTGGGCTTCAGATCTCTGGGTGAGGGTTTTTTAAATGTTTCAAACTATGGTCATTATCAATAGATGCACTGTTCAGACACATGCATTACACAAATTAAACAAACCCATTCGTATGCTAGTGGTTAAGATCTCTCAAGCTTTTAGGTCTCTTTTTTTAACAATTCAGTTTAAAGTTAAGGCTTAGTAATAAAATAAAACATCAATTGCATTTGTCAAACTTGTGGTAATATCTTTTACAGCAGAGATTCCAGTAAGAGCATTACCATTTACGGTATGAAAGATGAGACTCACCATGACAATGTGGCAAAACAAATGAATATGGATGCCAATGCATCAGAGCCATGAATATGTCTCAGGCCAAACAGATGCTTTATATTTATCGACAAATTACAAGAAACAGCATGATCATGAGTGCCTTTTCTAGCTATCCAAGCACTGCAGTAATTTTACGAATTCACGTCGTAAACCAATATTTGGATGCCAGACGGGTGATCAGTGCATTGCTCTGGCAAGCTAAAGGTTAACTGACCCATGTTTCTGCTGAACATGGAACACTAATGGGAGAGGCTGGAAAAGGCAAAATCCATTCTTTACTTTATTCACTTTTTCAACTGCTGCAAATGACACATTCATATCTACTGAGTTTGGCTAGCTCAGAGTTTATCATTTATAATATTCACATTATAATATTTATTTATTCATTCAACATACAAATACTAATTTTACATTGTAATGTCCTACTGAATTTTTGCAGGTAAAGTGATTGATTATACATTTATGTTACATGAACATATATATCACGCCTTTTTTGTTGTCGTACTGAAAAATAAAGACACTCCCAATCCACTAAACCCTTTAGAGGCTAAAGGCAACTTTAACGTATAGATTTTCAATGCATTGAGAATGCCTTTAACACCCAAGGGGTTAACCCTTTGAGTGCCAGAGGGGTACAGTAAGATACACATATAAACTAGCCCCAATTATGAATTTTACTACATGACAGGAGGCTTCATATTTTGCATTACTTTCTTTACTTTTAACTCCATAGCAGCCCAGATCAATCCTCTCTATATTGCAAATTTGCCTGTCTATGACTTATAACCAAAATAGTTTGCTTCAGGTTGCTGTGCTTGCAGATACTGTGGGTATCTTTCTAGCACAACTTTGAGAATGATGACAGTTTCAGGCAGATAGGATACAGATCCAGGGAAATTCCCAGCTGCTGATTGGAGTTAGGAAAAAAATGTTCTCACTTGGAGATTAATTGGAAATGGCTTCAACAGGGTTTTTTCCTTTCTCTGGATCAACAAGGGTGATATGACATGGGCTGAACTTGATGGATGAATGTCTTGTTTCAGTGTAGTCTACTATGTTACTGTGATACTATGATAATAGTAGAGTTTATGCTTGTACATTTTAGGGAGGTTTACGTGTCCAGAGTCAGACTTTTCAATGTATCTGTCAAAGAGCTTATAAACAGGCACATAACTAGTTTCCAGTGGTGGAAGACTGAGCCTTTTCCTTTCAGCTAATTAATTTTCCATATCACTCTCTCCTCCATCTGTATCAGAAGGGAATGACAGTGGAGGAACACATTCTAAGTCAACAACCTTGAGAATCTGGTGCATATAGTCCTGTTCTGCTATACTTTTCAGCTTTGCCTGTTTACCTGGACCACCCACTCCACTTACTCGTGATCTACTATTACTTGTAATCCTGTCTGCTTTCCTGGACCCATACCTCTTGAAGCCTATGTCAAGCAGCTTTACATGCACTTCACTGCAGGTGTGTGGTGTCTTCCTAACTAGACATAGCCTTGATTTCTGTATTTTGTGTTTGACCTTGACTTGTGAATCCTGGACTCTCTTGTTTGCCCCAGCTCTGAACTAAGATACATTTTTCACCTGATTTTGTATGCCGATTTGGATCCTGTGACATTGGTTAATTGCATTGTTGCATGTCTGCCTATCTTCCATAAAAAATTCAGCTGCTCTTTCTCTCTCTCTCTCTGACACCTCCTTTTTATACTTTAGCACTGTAGGAATACATGAGGCAAGTTCTCCATATGGGAGGAAATAAATTATCATTTATTTTAATGCAGTAAACAAGTAGAAAAAAGTGGGAAAATTGCACTTTTCATAGGTATTCCTGTGTGAAATGCTGTTTTTTTTTTGCATGTGTCTACTCGTAATATCCTATTTATAATTGCTCCTTTCACTGGAGAGACTGAGTTTGGTGTACTATGAAGTAATACAGTCATTCTGGGGCAAACCAACTGCACCATGGGGAAAATAAATGTTTCCACTGATTTAATTTGGGCTTTTAACCCCCTTGAATGCTAGAGAAGTTTCCAACACATTGTAAATTAGGCCTTTAATACCATTAGTTGAGGATTTGGGAGATTTGTATTTGTCCCTTGTGGTTCAGTTAGCTTGTTCCAGAATTTCCCCAGTTCTTCTTAGTATATCAGCCTCACTGCTGACAGTCATCCTGCATCTGAGGAGGAGAACCGGTTACAGGATGGACTGGGTATCAGGGCCAGGGACTGAGCACTCATGGTTACTACAGCTGCCAGGAAAAGGAAACTGGCATTGCTCTGGCACAGTTTTCTGAAGTGATAGATGTTCATCAGCTTATGGTAAAATGTCATATTAATTTGTAACTAGAACTTCTGGTCCAATAACATATCAAAACAGATACAGATGTTTTTAGAAGTTTATTTATTTTTTGTTTTTTAAAAGTGCACAAAGTTGAGTATCTGAGTACTTAAATAAAATGTACATTATTAGAACTAGTAAACTCTTCCTCAGGACAGTTTAGTTTTTAAAGGAGAACCATGCCTAAATGGTGACTTTTAACCCTTTGAAGGCCAGAGAAGTACACAACACATTGTAAAGCAATGCATTGCGTACCCCTCTGGCACTAAAAGGGTTAAGTAGTTTAAAGTGAACCTGTCATTCCTAATGCCCCAACTTTACAGGGTATTGTATAGAAAGCCTAGTAAACCTGAGAAGTGCTATTTTTCTATGCAATAAATGAAATCAGAGCATGAAAATATTCCCTTTGCTTCTCAGCCTTTCTCCTGTGTTCAGGAGCAGACATCTTCATCCCTCACCACTCCTTGTCACCACATCCATGGGATTATTTTCTCTCTCAGACCCCCATGTTTGGGAAGCTCAGGTTACACAACATCCTGCAGAAAGTTATTCACTACTTAAATCCTACAGGTTTTATCCCTAGAACCCTTAGTTAAAACACACAAACTGAAAATATATTGTGTTACTGTATACACTAATTGTCTGTCTCTCTCTCCATACATACTTGTGTGTATTCCAAGAAAAGAAAAATATACTGTAACCCCTGCAGTGCTGGAATGTGTGTATAGTAGAGGTAAACATCTAGGGCTTGATCTAATGGTATGCTCTAATTCCAGTCTTTTGTCCTAAAACATTAGCACACATGAAATCAACATGCTGTGTGGTGCTATTGAGCAGAATTTCTTAGCTTCCATACAGCACACGCTAAATGCTAGTTCACACACACACCAGCAAAGCATGTTACAATTAATTGTTGCATACGTTCTACATGTCTAAAATAGCATGTCCAATAACATAAAAAGAAAACAGCTAAGTGACAATAAAATGTGTTGTCGCCACCAAGAATTCACTCCACAGGCAATCACACTTTAAAAACCCTGCAAAATACAAGTCAAACACCCAATAGAAACACAAAAGAAGACCACACCTTACCTATCATACGTAGATATAGGGCCATGCTTCAGGGTTTAGCTGTGGAGTAGAGTCACAATAATAGAGGAGTACACACAAGAGTCAAGCATAAAGGTGTCAGCAGAAGTGAGTCACCTTGCAAAGAATACATAAAACAATAATAATAATAATGTTCTTTATTTATATAGCGTCAACTAATTCCGCAGCGCTGTACTAATTCCACAGTACTTATTGTACAGACCACACACACTGCATTCACTGTCAGAAACACACCACATATTTTTTCTACAGTGTGAGTGACCAAGTGTGATAGACTGTTTGTTGGATCTAATGAGATCAAATGTCAGTGGAAGTGACTGAGTGTGACAGAGAATTGGGAAGTGAGGGAGTGAACAAGTATGAGAGACTGTCCATGGGAGTTTGAATGTGTCTGTGTTAACAGCTGAGTGTAGGGGAAAAGGGTGAAAGTGAATGGAAAGGAGTGGGAGTAGATAGAGAGGGCATAGAAGAGATGGCAGGAATGGAGGGATGGGGTGTGAGTGGAGAAATGAGAAGAGGAGTCTGACTGCAGGAAGGGGAGCTCAGGTAATCAATAGGAAAGCGAATTCCAGGGGAGGGGGTATGGAGTAGAGATGAGGGCAGGAGAGTGGAACAAGGCACACAAGATAGTGGGGAGGAGGTGCCAGTGGAACCGGCAGAAAGGGCTGTGGAGAAGCACACACAACCACAGGCAGAGCAGGGAGAGCCTCAGTTCCAGTTAGTGGCCTGTTATGCTGATCCTATACCAAACGCCTGTATTACTGTCTACATGTAGATAGGTTTGAAATACATATGCCGATTTTAGGATGTTACGAAAAAAGACCACACAGTTCAATGTCATGCTAGATGTAGACTAGTAGGAGATCAATAGTTCAACATGTAACACAGAGATGTCCTGAAGGGCAACTTACATCTATTATATCATACCTTAGTGATATACAAGATTTTATTATAACAACTATGTCAAAAGAGAACCTCAACTATTTCAACAGGGTATATGTCATTCACAGATGTAATAGTTAATTAAATAATTAAAAAAGAGCACATACACCAATACAGATAGTCCAACTGTTTGTCTAACTGTTTTCATCATACCAGATTCAATTACCTATGTACCTCTCTATCCAAACAGTATTTCACACTGCAGCTCCCACACTGGTAGATGAACCTCTAGACCCTGGTCAAGCAGCAGCACCACAGTCACCACAGGCTGGCAGCAGCAGGATGAGAACAAGATCTCATACAGGTTGGCTGACACCACAGCCACCACTGTATCCTTTTAAAAGATCACACGTAAAAAAGCGTGCAACCTTTTCATTCATTTACCATGTCGCCATGATAAAAATGGTGACCTGAGAATCTCGCACTGCATGAAAGCACGGGATTCTCAGGTCACATTATAAAACATCACAATGTACCTTATAAGCAGCTGCTCCGGCCTCCCCATCCCTCTTTATCAAATATGTCCTTTTAAGTATCTTCGTTAAGATGGAGATCCACAATTATGAACATGTCTCATCCAGCGCTGCTCCGACCTCTCTCTCCCTCTCTGCGTGAGGGAGAGAGAGGCCTGTGAGTGGGCAAAGCGCACCCGAACTGTCAGTATGCAATACAGTGTTTAACAAGGTGGCTTGGGGCTGATAGGGTAGGATGGGAGATTTTACACAAAGTGGGACAGCAGAGCATGACCAACGCTCTTTGTGCAATGAAGAAGAGAAAGCAAAATTGAGAGGCAGAGCTGGTAATGAGATCAACACAGGTCAGGTGCTTGTGGGCTAGGACAGTTACAATGTGGTCTACAGAGTGCGAGCAGTGGAGAGAGGCAGCAAAGGAGCAGGTAAGCCGATGGGTCTCTACAGGTACCCAACTCATTTGTTATGTCTAACTCCTCTAAAAAAAAAAAGAAAGAAGAAAAAGCAAAACAAATTGGCTTTACTGTGCACAATGTATTCATGCCAGAGATGGAAGAGCTAGAGGTATACACAAGTGTAAACAGTGTCCTAATATGCATCAGACAGCCTGCCATATACTTGTTTTAATAACCTGCCATGTAGTTCACCCATAGACATTGGATCCAGCAAAAATGAAGAATAGATAAGTGAACATTTGCACAGCTCTGAAAAGTACTCCTTGTCATGATGAATGGGATCCCCTCTATCTGTGGTTAATTGACAAAGTAGTAACCTGAGGACACATGAGTTACATGAGGACACAAGTCGCTACTTTGTCAATTAACTTCAGATTCAGGGGATCCCATTCATCATGACAAGGAGCACGATGAAAGGAAAAGTATTATCTGCAGCACACGGAGGTGTTCCAGCTGCTACTACATTTTAAGTAAGAGAAACTTTTAGCTGAAGCTCCTCCGTGTGCTGATGCGACCATTAAGTAAGCGACATTACAATCTCGTGCTGTCATGCAGTACGAGATTGTCATGTCGCCATTTTCATCATGGTGACATGGTGAATTAGTTAGAAGGTCACACGCTCTTTCATGTGCAACCTTTCAAAAGTGAACCAGCCACCACTGCCACCACAACCACTGTGATTTGGCACCCCCATCCATACATGGTGGTATGCCACTCAGACCCTCCCCCCCCAGTCAGGCCAAGATGGATGCCTTAGACCACACAGAGGAGGATCTATACTACCCTGGTGTCTTCAAGCAGGTGGGGACCCATGGAACATACCTTCCAAGTGTCGAACATGGACCGGCCACACATTGGTCTGATGGGCCTAGGTCAGAGGCCTAGTGACTCAGAGCTACACATCACCCCTCCTCTGCAGGTCCCTGCATAATCCCTGGACAGGGAAGTTGAACTGGACTTTGGAGGGGCATCCAAATATTATTTAAACACCCATTATATACCATATTTGTCCATGGCACCACCAATAATGCCTGCAGCAACAGAATCCAATGAAGCCTCAGCAGCCACAGAAGCCAACAAAGTCTCAGAAGTCCCACCAGTCCCAATCATCTTGGCAAGTATAGTTACACCAACCACCCCCAATCATGAGCTCCATAGCAGCTGCCTCCAACCGACCCCATAGTGCAACACTCACACCTTCTTCTGTATCCTTTCTTTGCTCTCTGCCCACATACACTGCCACAGACACTCGATGTGGCATAAGTCACTATGCAGACAACACTGCTTCTTCGTGGGTACACAACATTACCCTAGACCACCCTGGTCTTCCAGATTCAATTACTTCACATGCAACATGGTAGATCTCACTGACAGACTGGTCACTTAATTGGCTGACATACCAACATCAGGATCCAGGGGCACCAGGAAAGTGAGACTTCCACCTCCTTCTCAAATGTGAAACCTGCCCAGACAGCAGGACCTAGGAGAAGACCAAGCAGGGTCAAAAGTACATTCCATGTGACAGCAAAAGGAAATAAAACAGCCCTGCTTCTTTTTCTTTCAATAAACCAATTATGTTTCTTCTCTACTTGTTGTCACCATCATTAATGCAGGTATATATGTGATATTGCTTGGTACTGGTTATGGATCATTACACGTACACTTCTACTGTTAGTGAACTTCAAATCATATCATCCTGACCAACACTGCTGTTTGACCAGAATTATATGATTTGGAGTTCTGTTATAGTGAAGGAGGTCACACTTCTCTAATGATAGGAATTATAAGAGGATTATATTGCTTTAGACATATTTTTATCATTATTGAGGATTGTGCAGTAGTTAGAGATCCATACTCATTCCCACACTGTATTTATCCTGTTGAAATAGAGAAAGTTAATGTTACATCAAACAAGGTTAGGTTTACATGCACATAACTATATTCATGTCCTGAATTGATGAACACTTACAAGTGAAGAAGTTATGTATTAGTCCGTCATGTTCCACTGCACCTCCCAGTCAGCCCCCACAGGCATGGGTACCCTTTCATAGGGTTCAGGTTCAATGTCACCCAATAGATGTGTGTCTACAGCAATGTTATGGAGTATTGCACATGCTATGATAATCTGACACAACTTTTGAGGTAGATATTGTACAGCTCCATCAGTCACGTCAAGACACATAAACCTGGTTTTGAGTATGACAGGTTCTCTCAATGATATTCCTTTGATATTCATTGGACGCACATGAGCCGCATTGTATCTATGCTGGGCAGGAGTCTGGAGAACAGCCACCGGAGTCAGAAGGAGATAGAATCTGCAAGAATAGCCAACATTACCTGTAGGGAAGAAGAGACTACTGTAGTTGGTTTACTGTTTTGTAGAAGTGTTCTTACGTACATAGTAGCCATCCTCCATGAAGTCCCTGTAGATGGAGGATTGGCATAGTATATAGGAGTCATGTGTGTTCCCAGGGGAGACAACAAACACATGGGTTATCCTCATGTTTTCGCCAGAGACCATCTGATTATTTACTAAATGGTAGTTCTTATTGTTCACATATATGTGCTCCTGTTCATGGGAAGTAACAATCCTTTCATGGGTGCAGAATATTGGGGTGTGCCCCCCTCCTGTAGAAGGCTAACTTGAGCCTTGTCCATTCCTCTTTCCCCTCTACTGAGCTTGAAGCTCGGTTCCTGCCTCACGCCAGCCCCTGTGGCTGCTGGATTGGTGGAGCTGTCATCCATAGTGGTGGAGCAGGTAAGTCAGCACCTGAGGCAATACATATGTAATGCCAACAAAAGGTAAAATATAGAGTTTTGTAAATGAGTATCATGCTGTGATGTATGATAAGGTAACTTACCTGCAGTTCTAGGATCCTCACAGTCAGTGTCCCTATCACACACCTCTCTTCCTGCTTCGTCTTCATAGCGGCAGCATGTTGAGAATATGCATGCATGACATTTATGAGTTATTTTAAAGATGGAGTCATTGGAGTGTGTTGTTTGTGGTTGGTTGATAGTAGTCATGCACAGAAGTGACGTTTCAGGAAATTCTCTTTTGGCATTGTTTGGTGTATATGTGAATGTTGTGTCCTTACCGGTAGAGGTGCATGTGATTCTACAGGTATGTATAAGGTGATGTGTGAGGGTGTTTAGGACTTAGTTAGTTCTATTATATACATGGAGGTTTATTGTAGTGCCTTCTTTTTGGTTTTCTGATACTTTGTGTGGTTTGGAAATAATTAATCTTGCTTTGCTTACCTTTCCACCCCCAATTGTGAGGTGCCAGGCGTTGCTTTTAGGCTTGTGTCATGTGTAGAAGTTGAATTTCCACACCTAGTGGATTCTAGACTTAGCAGTTTGATGATCTGAAATGTATGACATAAAATGTACCATTTACTGTATGCTAAGTGTTAGCACAGGGCACTGAGCTGCTAAGTGGTTATGACTTTCTATTGATTTGTATAGTCTAGTTTTTATCGGTCATTGTCTAACATACACACCATTATTTTTAAAACAGGCAGGTGATTGAATAGCTTACATGACAATTTAGACTGACATTAACACCAATTTACTTAAGCGCAGGTCATTAAATTGCACCCCCAGACTAAGTACGAGTAATTATTTCTGTTAAAGAAATTAAGTGTCAGTTATTCCTATTGATATTTCCCTTTATAGTGAAACTGGCTCCTTGAATGAAGGTTGTATATTTGTAATCTTCATTCAACGCTGCCTATAAATTATGTTATGTAGACAAAAGGCTAATGGATATATGGTTTATGGGATATTATTACTTTCATTTCTATATGATAAACTCAGTGCAGTACAATATGGTAATTAATCTCTGTGCTGCACTACAAGATAGCCTTCTAGACACAAAACCTTGCAAAATCTTCAGGCCTTTTGGATTACATTACACATTTGCAAATATGCAGGCTTCATAAAAGTTAATAGGTCTACCATGATGTATTCTATTTTATTTTTTTCTACCATGTCTATCTCTTATATATAATGTAATATATTTTTCTTAGTCTTCCTAATAATAGCTACTATTTTACCAGCACAAGTCAAGGGTCCCTCTCCATCACATTCAAACTTTCAAACACATGTATGCTTTATTGCCTGTCTACGTAGAATACAATTTATATATTTAACCAACACAACATGCACAATATTGAAAAAAGATTGTTAAAAGGAATTAATCTGGGGCCCAAACCAACAGAGGACAATAGAACTTTCCAAATTTCCCATTGATTCTAATGTGGCTTTTAAACCATTGAATATTAGAGGTGTCCACTGCTAACATTACTCAGCATGAATCTTCTTGTGGTCTGTCAGTAACCACTTAATTATCTACTGGCAGATCATGAGCTACTCATAGGGCACCCCTGACACAGAGAAATAATGTTGTTGCTTTAGTTAAATTTCAATTGCATCACTTATTGTCTGCTTCCTATAACTTGCTTTATTTTATATACCGACCTGGAGGCACAGTTTAGTAATCTAAAAGATGCCTCTAGGTGAATACAAGTAGGTCAACAAGTCATCCATAGATCCTCATGTGTACTTCTACTAGATGTCTTGATAACCTTTGTGTGAACCCAAGTTTCTGTTTTAAACAGAGTAAAAGGGAGAACATTAATGGGGCAGGATGTAATTTTAATATGGAACGTTAGTAAAGTGGTAACATTCACAACTTTTTTTGTTTTAATGTAACAAAAATAAGAGGCCAGAGGTGAAGTACATGCTGAACCTAACTGAACCTACAAATTTCAAGAAAAATGGGAAGAATGTACAAATTCATTTCTAAGTTACAGGTGCTAGAATTCTTTTTCCAGCCCTATACCTGCCTAAGGACTATTTGCAAAACTACTTACACCAAAAATTCTTCCCTTACGCGATAAGGACCACGTGGCATTTTTTTTTTCCAATGTATTCTGGCGTGCAGCCACGCAGCAATCCCAGAATTCCATGATGTGCCAGGACCATCACTGGTCCTTAAGTTCTGGAACCAGATTGATGGTCCTTGCATGCCAAGGGTCGTTAAGGGATTAACACTATTTGCGCCAAGGGCAGGGCAATGGGTCAGAAAATTTGCATTTTGGGCATTCCTTAACACTAGGTTCAAAACCAGGGTTAAAGGAAATGGTGTACTTTTCTGTAATTTTTCTGCACAAACTATGGGGCAGGAGTAAGTCCTAACAACTGCGGACCGTGTCTGTTGGTATGCATTAAAGCGATCATATGCTGTAGTGCATACCCTGAGGCACAGCTATTGGCATTAGAGGCTAAAGCCAATGGAACTGTGCTGGTAGATTTATACATTCACCCCAATAACTTTTAAGCTATAGGAAATCAAGAATAACCTAATGCAAAATAACATGTACATTCAACAAATAGTACTGTTTAAAAACAAGTTATTCAATACAAAAGACACACATATAAAACCACATGTGTGTAAATTATTCCAAATATTTATAGAACCCCAACGTTCTTACATTTTCTCTGATCTTTTCTGCAAACTGGCAGCTTGTTTATGTAACTGAAGACTTATGTGTGTGACTGTTGACTCACTTCTATTGGACAGCTCAGTTTCCAGAAACAAATCTAAGGTTCTGCATGGGATGAAACTTCTTTTAAAACCTGTGTATTATTGGGATCAGCCAGTGTAGCCTGGTGGGGAACGTGTAGAGGGAAGGTGAGAGGTAAACAGAATGTCTAAGCCACTGTTTCTCAATGTCAGGACACACCAACAGTTCAGATTCTGAGGATATCCTTTGTTTATGACAGGTGAGCAACCAATGACTCAGTCTGTGTATAAATAGGGTTATGCTTAAAACCTGACCTGTCTGAGTGCCCCAAGGACTGGAGATCAGAATCACTGGTCTAACTCACAAATGAAAACTTTGAATTTAAAAATGGTACTCTTTGTGAAGCTGTTTTATACACATTTCTGTTGTTTTAAACTCTATTTAAAATTACATTGTTTTTGTTTTTAAACGTGACTGAATCGTTATCTGCACTGAAGCACATAAGCCAATTAAATATTTTATTTATTAAGAGATGCAAATAAAAATTACCTTTTTAATGGGGGCAGATAAAAAAAATTGGAAACTATCTAAATGCGAAAATATGGCAATTTAAAGGAACAATAATGCAAGAGAACATACAAATTATTTTGTTCATTAGGTTAGCTAGCTTTTAGTTGTGCAACTGGGTAAGGGGTTCTTTAAGGCAAAAGAAAAAAGTATAGGTAAAGAAGAATTTAGAAACAGGTATTTTCCCACCCTGCATCATGTTTGGCAGAAGAGGAATTTACCTTGCATCTGGTAGGTGACTAGGGCTTGAAAATGAGATGTAAATAGATCCCCAGGTTAGTCTAGGTAACTCCATGAGCATTCTGGCTACCTGTGCAAAAGTGCTCTCATCTGGCGGCCAGATCTCTTCAGAGCTAGAGATTTTAGAGTAGGAGCTGAGGAAGAAAGCCCTGAAATGTGGGGACAGCACTTGACTGAGAGATTGTCTGAGCACTGCCCCATCCACATCAAGAAGACAAGTGGCTAATGTGATGGTGGTGGTGCAGATAAATTCTCTACCAGAGAATACCAAACCGAAGCCCCACAACTGTCTTCGCCCAGGATTCAGGAGATAGGAAGTGGGGCAGTTCAGACAACTAGAAGTGGGATGGAGCACTGCAGCCAGAGAAGTAGAATGCAAGCTAACTCATATTTATTTATTTATTTTATTTAGAAAATGTTTTACCAGGAAGAATACATTGAGATTTCTCTCATTTGCAAGTATGTCCTGGACAGTTTTCAGTAGAGGGTTGCATATTTATACAAATTGAGAAACATTATATATTACATGTTATTAAATATACATACGAATATTCATACATATGGAAATTTTAAAATTATAAACATTTACACTCTGTTTTTAGATATAGAGAAGCATTTACTTTTAAGGATTTTAGACTGGGAGCATACATTTCACCATCAAGAGATAAGCAGAAGAGGACTCCCAGGTGAGCATGTTCATCAGAAAACCAAGCTAAGACCTCAAATAATGCTCTTTAGAGCAATAAATGAATATCTTCAGAATATAGAAGTGCAAGGTGCATCAGGCAAATTAATTGCTAGATGAGGAAGCAGGGAATAGCAGTTCTGGTAAATATGCAACTATGAGCTGGTGAGTGTATTTCAGTTAATAGTAATGAAATTGCTTTGGAGGGAGTTTAAAGCTCGCTGTTGCAGATTGTGGAGCAGTTAGGCAAGGGTAGGAGGGGTGATGTAGCTAATATATGGCAAGACGGTAATGTTAGGGAAAGTGTTAATGAAAATAGGGTAGAGGGTATTGCTAGCCAAATGCAGGGTACAACCCAAGAGGAGGTGATCAGGTGGGATAGCATTTCAAGTGTGGGCAAGTCTTTCATAAGGGAAGCTTTAACATGTGACTCTTCTCTGATTGGCTTCCACCCATCCAATCAGATAAAAGAGAGAATTTGGAAAGGGGAATGTCTGGGCACTTTGTCATTGCTTCCAGTGTTTAATTAACTTATTTCAAAAAAAGTTGATGATAATTCTGAAATGGACAGTGCTGACCAATACCAAGAACATGTCATAACTGGTTGCAAAGTTTTTGTATATTTGCAGCAGTTATAGGGACATAGCGTCCGTAAGTTTGGAGGCTTTTTGAACTTTTGGAGGTTTTGCATGGTTCTCTTATGATGAACAATTACATTACAAGTTAGCTGTTCATCATTCAGATTCCTGGGGTCAGAAAGAGACAGTGCTGTAGGTCTCATTAAAATCTCAGCAAGCTACAGGGGATTTACAGAAATGTATTGCTTCAGGTCAGTTTCATAAAAAAGTAATAATCTGGGCATTTAATAAGACTCAGTGTAGATTTTCTAAAATCTAATACAAGATAGCCTACAAGTTTAATTATGAATGCAAGATATGCAATGGAGGGTCACCCTACTTTTTGATGATGTAGGAGACAAGCAGGTGTCAGTGGGGGTTTTCACTTAAAAGCAGCAACTCCAATGAACCTGACAAAATGTTGCAGTAGTTAGAACATTATCCAAGCAAGGGGAGGCCTTTTTGCTTCAGCAGGGTTTTCAAGAATGTTTTGATTTGCTAACTTGAACAACTGGTAAGTTGCAATTGGTGGACAATTTAAGATCAGTAGAAGAGTTTCCAGGGATTATATAGGATAAGATTTGAAAGGAAATTGAAGCAAGTAGGGTAGAAGGACAGTCCATACAGGCACCTTTTAAGTGTTTTAATTATACCCTTTAGATCTGGATTCTAAAAAAGAGGCAGCTTCTTTGAGGTCGATGCATTATCTCTGCTTTCCTCCTAAAGCCTCTTTGGACGATCAGATTGGTGAAGAGTTAGATTCAGTTTCATATACTTCTTTTATAAGAGGCTTTAAAGCTTGTAAGTAGATGTGAACATGGAGTGTTAATGGCAAAGTGCAAATCTGCACTCTGGCTTTTGGCCATACATCCAACTGGTTTCTGCTCTTTGAGTTTCCAGTTTCAAGGGTTTTTATTTTTTGATGTGTCTTCTAATGGGATGTTTTTTATCATTAAATTTGCAGGTTTTCTGTAATGGGTAAAGTTCAAAATTAGTCAGAAGACCATGGTGCACTACCTGGACAGTTTTCTTTTTGAAGATCCTTTGTATTCACCAGTTTGCAAAGCCCTATTGGATTTATTTTGTAAGGTTTCTGATTAATTTGGGATTAATTAGGAGGTAAAAATTGATTTGGCAGTATGGAATTCTTTCCATATATATCTATTCCAGCTACTTGTAGCCTTTAACAAATTAGCAATTACTGTTGATATTTTCTTGATAAAAGGTCCCTACTGGACCAAAATGTTGATTTGTGGTGTTTGAAATCCTAAATATAGGATAGCTGTGTTAGTCCAGTGATATAGTTGTGAAATCATTAAGTATCACAGTATGTAATAATACTTTTATTATATATTTCAAATGCTTTATTGAAGCTTATAATAAAATACAGCACAATGCACATGTAGTCCAATAATAGCAATGTACAGTCGCACCGTTTCGTGCAATCACATTGCACAAAGTGACAATAAATGAAAGAGCATAGAACACAGTATATGGACCCACCCAGATCAGGGTGATCTCGGTAGGTGGACTAATTACAGCATATTCCTCTTAGAGAGCCATGTAGCAAACAGATAGGTAGTGAGTTCAGAGGAAATAAGGAAAGACAGACAAGACCAAATAGGAAAAGAAGAAAGAAGCAAAGAAGAAGGAGAAAAAGAAGAAGTCAGAAAAAAGTGGACAGAAGGAAAAGGGGGAAATGGGATGGGTGACAAAAATGGGGGAGGAGGAAGGGAGGAGATCAACGGCACATATTAGTGATGATAGAATCGCAATGGAGGGCTAACTACCCGGAAGATGTACAGAATTCCATCCAAGGGGACCAAACCACCTCAAAGTCATAACTGGAGGACCTCCTGGCCGCTGTTAACTTCTTAATCAACATCACCCTCGACACCTCTGTAAGCCAGTCATTGTGGGACGGCATGTAATCTGACCGTCATCATCGTGGAATGCAGGATTTGGCAGCATTTAACAAGTGGGTAAAAAGTTGTTTTCTAGATCCCATACCCCCAACCTCTTTAGGAACAATATTCAAGAATACGGCAAGTGGAGACGAGGAAATTGAAGCCAAGAAGACTGCTGACATTGATCTCTCAACCCCTTTCCAATAAGATCTTAATCGAGGGCAGTCCCACCAGATATGCCTCAGGGACCCCCATCCATGTCCACACCTCCAACAATCTGAGCTGACCGAAGTATAATAAGTATGAAGTGTATCGGGAGTCCGATACCATCTGTTCAGAAGTTTATAATTTAGCTCCACTGTAGATACATTCCTGGAACTCGTAATGGTAGACCGTACCACTCTACGCCACATTTCATCAGAGATCGACATCTCTAGGTCTGATTCCCACTTGCATCTGCTAGGATGGGTTCGGCAGGCACCCGAGGAAGACAGGAGCAGGCGACAGAAAGCAGGGATATTACGGGAGCGGGGCTGGGGAGATAAGAGGAGTTTCTCTAAGGGTCGGAGTTCATGAAGCATGTCTTCCCTACTGGGATGTCTATGTATAAACCTATGAAGCTGCTTATATCTCCACCACTCACCAGATGGGAGACCTAATGCAGTCTGCAACTTCAAGAAATCAACCATGGTTGCATTAGAGGTCAGATGCAAGGGCAGAAGTCTGCCCTGACGAAGCCACAGTGCAAATGCCACAGTGTCCATTCCTGGGGGGAAGGATAGGTTCTGTAAGAAAGGGGTGAGATGGGAGTGCTGGGAAGACAGCTCAGGGAGTGAGGAACACAGAGAATCAAACCCCTTCAATGAGGAGGTAAGTATAGACGGGAACTGGCGGGATGCACTAACAGCCTCTCTATAAGGCTAGGGGATCCCAGTCAATGGCCAAGGTGAGACAAGATCTGCGAGCAAACAAACCCAAGTCTTTTCCTCGCTGGTGTGGAACCAGTGGGCCATCATTGAAACATGTACTGCTTGGTAATACCTGGCCACCAGGGGACAGCTAAGACCCCCTTCCTTCTTTCCTAGGGCCAGCAGACAATGACTAATCCTTGCAGGTTTGTCAGCCCAAACAAAGGTGTTAATCACCCTCTGAAGTGATTTAAAAAAAGCGGCAGACAGGGAAATCAGCACAGTCTGTAACACATTAAACAATTTGGGGATGACAGTCATCTTAAAAAAGGTTGATGCGTCCCAACCACCAGAGGAAAAGAGAAAGCCATTTCCGAAGATCCCGAAGAACATTTGCCAGTAAGGAGGAGTAGTTCAGGGAAAACTAATCCCTATAATTAGGGGAGAGATAAACTCCTAAGTATTTCGACCTACCTGGCGCCCAACGGAAAGATGAGATTCGGGAGATGGTCTCCTTAAGATCAGCAGAAATGGAAATAGCTAACAGTTCCGACTTGGTAATGTTTGGTTTAAAACTGGACAATGAACCAAACACTCGCAGCTCCTCCAAAGCCGCAGGGAGGGACTTAAGCAGGTCAGTCACCACCAATAGAAGGTCATCAGCAAACAAAGCTAACTTATGTTCCAAAGAACCAGAATGGAGTCCACTGATCTCCTTATTGTTACGTATAGAACAGGCCAGAGCCTCCATAGTCAGAATAAAAATAAGAGGGGACAGGGAGCACCCCTGTCTAGTACCGTTGCTCAGGGTGAAGGGCTCTGAGAGACTGCCAGGAAGCCCAACCCTAGCAGAGGGGACCGCGTATAAGGCACAAACCAGTTGACGGAAGAGAGGGCCCAGTCCCAGATGACTGAGACACGACTCGATAAAGGCCCAAGACACCCTGTCAAAAGCCTTTTCTGCATCAACTGATACCAAGAGAGACTGTGTGAGTCATACCTTGGCCATCTCGATCAATTGAATAACCCTAATGGTGTTGTCGCGTGCCTCCCTGCCCGGGCCAACCCCCATCTAGTCACGGTCCACTACTAGAGGCAAAAGCGGTTGTAATCGGTTGGCAAGTATTTTTGCATAGATTTTTATATCCTTGTTGCGCAACAATATGGGTCTGTAGCTCACAGGTAGTTTTGGATCTTTGCCCTCTTTAGGAATCAAGATAATGTGCGCTTCAGAAAAAGCTGGGTAAGACACAATTTGCTCAGGTAGGCAATTAAGGACCTCCGTCAAGCAAGGAGCAAGTTCCGGAAGGAAAGTCCTATAGAAAGCTACAGGAAAGCCATCCGGACCTGGACTACGCCCCAGAAAAAGTTGTCTGACCACATCCACCACATCCCGCTGTGCTATCTCCTTTTCCAGGCCTTGAACCTGGTTAGCAGATAGCTTAGGTAGAGTTGTCCTCCTCAGGTAGTCCGCCACACCTACATCAACCAAGGCTGTGCTCGGTTTAGGGAAGTTGTAAAGATCGGCGTAAAAGGCACAAAACGCCCCTGCAATGCCAGTTATATCACGGTGTATATCACCCGAAGCATCTTCTACCTGGGTGATAGTTATTGGTGCCCGCGAGCCCCTTGTCTGCTGGGACGTGAGTCTTCCAGCTTTATTGTTGAACTCATAGAATGCACTATGCATCCATTCTATAAAGCGAACTACCCTGGAGTGCATTAGACATGTTGCTCGACCTCTCAACTCAGTCAAGGACCTCAGCGCCTCAGGGTCTAGAGAGAGCATATGGGTGGATTCCAGGGACCTGATAGAATTGAGCAGTCTTTAGAGTTCAGCTTCCTTACATTTCTTCCTCCTTGCAGAAAGATCGATAAAAACTCCTCTGAGGTAGCATTTGAGGGATTCCCATACTCCCAGCACCAAAGGAACTGAGTTCAGATTAATTCGTAAAAAGTTCCGGATCAAGGCGCACCTCAGTTCAAACTTGAGGGTCGTCAAGTAAAGAGGTGTCTAGACACCACACTGATGAGCGTGGTACCGTCAGAGGGATCTCCAGAGTCAGGTGTACTGGAGCATGATCTGACAAGTGATAGGGAGAATCTGAGCCGCGGATAAGTATTGGAGATGGGCTTGTGAAAGGAGAAGGTAATTGATTCTGGAAAAAGAATTAATGGGATGAGAGAAAAAAGAGTAGCTTCGGGTACCAGGATGGAGGAGTCTCCAAGTATCAAGTAAGGAAACAAGCTGAAGGGATTTATTGACACCAGAAAGATGAGAGTAAGGGACAGAGGACCAAGAAGACGAGCTGTCTAAAGTCGGACACAAGGGCATAATAAGGTCTCCTCCCAAAATCACCAGTCGAGACTGAAACTCCCCCAGCTTAGTCAGGACATCAACCAGAAAACCTTATTGGCCTTCATTGGGAGCATAAACTGTGGCAACCGTTAGGGTCAAATCGCCCACCCGTCCCTTAAGGAATAAGAAAGACCATTCTGGTCTTTAAGCTCATCCAGAAGCACAAAAGGAAGGGAGCTGTGAAAAAGAATATCCACTTCACGTTTTTTACAAGGGGCTGAGCTAAAATGCTGTGTGGGGTATGCTCTGTTAGCCATTCTAGGGGGGGCAGAGGCCAGGAAATGGGCCTCCTGGAGAAAGCAAATACTAGCTTGATGCCTTCTACACTCCTGAAACTCCAGGCTCCTTTTATGAGGTGAGTTGAGTCCCTGGACATTCATAGTCAGTGTATTAAGCTTGAGTGTAGTAGACATCATCTAAGGTCAACAAAAATATGATCATGACAGCTGCCAAAGGTCTCATCCCCTCCAGAGGGGGGCAAACAAGGGAAAGACAATGGAAAGGGGGGACAAAAGGAAAGGAGAGAAGAAGAAATAGGTAAGTAAGAACAGAAGAGAGAGAAAAAAGAAAAACAAAAGACTAGAAAATATGTGGAGAAAGAAATTACCTCCCACCGCAAAGGAAGTGAGGAACCAAAAGCACATCTCAGTAAGAACCGCAAGTAGCCAGTAGTAAATAAGACTGTCAAAAAACATGTCAGTAAATAACAGGGGTGTGTTAGAAAAATGCACAGAGTACTCGTGATAGGCCCCATTGCTGGTATCTATAAAGTATGGGGGCCCCATTACCCCTAGGCTGATGAAACGAGACCCGGAGCAATCATTCGCTCCATCACACCCTGACCCTCACCCCTACCAGTCAGGGAAAAGCAATGAACAGCCTGAGGGGAAACAGGACCACCATCATCCAAAAGAACATAACTGGCGAGAACAGAATTGTGAATTATATAAAACAGAAACCCAGCTAAATAGCCGAAGTAATCAGGCAAGAGGGACTCTCCCCCCCTCCCTCGACCCAGGACACCTCAAGCCCAACCCTCCCCTTAACATTCCTGGGATATAGTTGGCCAATGCACTCCAACTGGGTCTCCATAGCATCCCTGAGACCAATCCCAAACTGGGATCACGGCAGCACGGGTCCAGAGGGAAGGGGAAGGCAAGACACAGACCCCTCAAAAGTAATCCAATCATATCGTGCTTAAATCCCCAGAACATATGACAAGTGCATAATCAGAACATCACTACATCTAATTCCCAGCCCATCCCTACCCCAAGCCCAGTGGTGCACCCTGAGACCCATACATGTAGAGGCCTCAAGTATACGTGGCCAGATCCCCCAATGAAGGGGTGATCCAAATCCGCACACAGGCCATTAAATCCCCCAAACACCCACCCCGGATCAATAAGAACCTCCCAGGTTACGAAAGAAAAAGCAAGCATGGTTCAGGCCCATCTGGACCCGAGTGCGCAGCATCAGGAGATGGGGAAGCAGTGACCACCCCTCCACCCAAGGTGCACCCAGGCCCAACCTTCATGGGCAACCCCGGGTCTCAGATGAGCGCTACACACTCCATCTGACTCCCAGAGCCCACCAGGATCAATCTCCCCAAAAAGGAGAGGTAAAGCAAACCCCCTGCTTAAATTACATGAACAAACAGCTCTGGAAACCCAGAGCATTATTAGCAAAAACACCCCCCACCCAGTTAGTCGTAGAGCATAACATTCAAACCTATAGCCCATTATAAGGTGCGTCCAGGGACCAGGGAAAAGTGGCAGAATATTAAGAGAAAGGAGAAGATGGAAGATGACAGAAGGAGACAGACAGGAGCTCACCGGGGTGCTGAAGAACCCGCTGGGCATCAGGATTACAGGTAAGTGTTTCAATGGGCGCTAACTTTAGTGCCCGACATGTCTTTTGTTTCCTGCTGGTATTTGTTCATAACACTGGTGATTGAATTGCTTACCGTGTTTGGAAAAATGACGGAGGATGTTTTCTTTTGGTCATGGAGGGAATTGTAAAAAATAATATAATAATATAATAGACACCTACTTTTATACTGAATGTATAAACCCATACTCTCTGTTTGGCTTGTAGAGGCTTTCATCCCGCATTGGATTGATAGATATAGATATTATTAAAGGGATAGTAATGTTTTAAAATAAAAGCAGCTCCAGTTAATCTTCCTAGTATTTTGGCCATGGAGGGTGTCATTTCAATACTGTCAGAGTTGTAGTTCAAGAGTAATTGAATGATAAAGTATCCCCCTCCTGCCCCTTTTACTGATGTAACAGCTCACCTCAGAACAGTAAAGTGATGTCCAGGTGGATCGCAGAGGGGGACAATTTTCAATTAACATAAGGGAAAAACCTGGAAAACCTGTCAAGGGGGACAGGGCTTTTATTGTTCTTACAGTAAGAAGATTGTCCCCTGCTGTTAGCTGTCTGGTCCCAGGACCAGATTCCACATCTGAGGGGAGGTGGCTTACACTAGGTAAAAGGGGCGGGAGGGGGAAACTTTATCATTCAATTACTCTTGAACTACAACACTGACAGTATAGCAATAACAGTCTCCATGGCTCAAATACTTTGAAGATTAATTGGAGCTGCTTTTATTTTGAAACATTACTATCCCTTTAAGTCCTTCTTTTAAAAATCTTAGTCACTTATTTGCAAATTTCCCCAATAAATTGGCCTTTTACCTTTAATGCTATAGTGGTCTCCAAAACATTAACCTCTCCAAAATACAAGGGTGTTAAAAGCCAGTTTAACTTAATGTTACTTTCATTTTACCTTCTATGGTGTAGTTTTGTTTGCTCCAAAGTTGCTCTTCCTTTTCTTTGTGCATACAGCTCTATATTATTT
Organism: Rhinophrynus dorsalis; assembly: GCA_037306005.1. Taxonomy (NCBI): domain Eukaryota; kingdom Metazoa; phylum Chordata; class Amphibia; order Anura; family Rhinophrynidae; genus Rhinophrynus; species Rhinophrynus dorsalis. Next base: position 254,053,581 of record CM074721.1, read on the forward strand.
TTAGAACACCAGCCACAGCAGAAGAATGAGTAATGGTCCTGCTATGGCAGTTAGGGCATGTGTGTAAAACTTCCCCCCCCCCGTTAGATATTTTTTTTGGAGGTCCAAGGAACAGGGTTAATCCCTGAATCTCCCTTAGAAATGGATAGATAGAAAAATATTCAGTTACCTTTGTACACGTGGAATGTGGAGAAACAATATAAATTAGTATTTCTTAATGTATGTATTACTGTTACAAAGTTGCCAGGCTTAATTTAGAACATGCAAAGGCTTATGAACTTGTGAATGAATAGCCCATATTGTGAAATCAAAAGTGTTTGGTATGATAACGAGTAACAAGCATCCAGGATCAGGGGGATCAAGAGTCAGTGAACAGGAAACTGGAATTCCAACCAGGAAATGAAGACTGAACAATTTGTAGGAATGATGCAAATCTAATGTACGTTAGTGAGTAGGGATTTTTTTTGTCTTGTTTAGGAAATGTTTATATTTTGCAGGCTTTCAGTTTGATAAAAATTAGATTTTTCGTAAGTACAGATGAGTTAAACATATGTAATTAATTTCAAAGGTAAGTTTTGAAGGAGCTGAAGAAAATTCCACTTCCACCCCAAACAATCTATTCACGTTGAAGGCACAGAGGGTGGGTGGAGAGTGAGGCAGAGAATGTTGGAGAGGGAAAGAACAGAAGTATGAGAGAGGAGGAGGTAGGACTGCTCGAGAGAAAGTGGGGGAGAGAGAGAGAGACGGCGAAAGTGGGAGACAGGTGGTTGAAAAAGAAAAATGGAGAGGCTACAAGCAATCCTGCCTGCCATCTTGTAATATAATTAATCTAAGAATTTATCCCACAATGGATAGATGAGTTACCCTGTTGCGACTGATATGTGACATTGACCACAGATCTTTCAATGAACATGTAAACTAAATCCTCATAGCTTGCAGTATATAGTAAAATTTAAATGCACAACATAATATAAAGATACAGATTGAATTACAGAGCTTGCAATGTATACTGGACCCCAGAGCTTGCAGTTTAGTCTGAATTTGTAACATATGCTTAGTTGTACCATAAATTGCATGCTTTGACGGTCTATTTCCCTGTTGAATGCAAGCAATGTAATTCACACTGTATATTTATTGTGGCTATGTTCTCCTTTGGCTCAATGTTTTATTCATTTTAAGGTGTGATTAAGTCTATATCGACAGTGAGGGAAAAAATTATTTGATACCCCACTGATTTTGTACGTTTGCCCACTGACAAAGAAATGATCAGTCTATAATTTTAATGGTAGGTTTATTTGAACAGTGAGAGACAGAATAACAACAACAAAATCCTGAAAAGCACAATAACACCCCTGCTGATCCTGTGTGTGTGTGTGTGTGTGTGTGTGTGTGTGTGTGTGTGTGTGTGTGTGTGTGTGTGTGTGTGTGTGTGTGTGTGTGTGTGTGTGTGTGTGTGTGTGTGTGTGTGTGTGTGTGTGTGTGTGTGTGTGTGTGTGTCAAATAGTTCCCCGGCTCAATATCCTATTTGCTTTGAAGCCATCTGTCATAACTGTCAATATTGTTCTGTGCTAGATAGGCATCCATTGCTTTTTTGAATGCAGTTACATTATCTGCAAGCACAACATCCCGAGGCAAAGAATTCCATAGCCTTACCGCCCTTACTGTAAAGAATCCCTGCCTGTGTTTTAGTCGAAAGCGCCTTTCCTCAAGTATTTGACCCCCTATCAATCAGCAAGATTTCTGGCTCCCAGGTGACTTTTATACAGGTAACAAGCTGAGATTAGGAGCACTCTCTTAAAGGGAGTGCTTCTAATCTCATCTTGTTACCTGTATAAAAGACACCTGTTCATAGAAGCAATCAATCAGATTTCAAACTCTCCATCATGGCCAAGACCAAAGAGCTGTCCAAGGATGCCAGGGACAAGATTGTAGACCTACACAAGGCTGGAATGGGCTACAAGACCATCGCCAAGCTGCTTGGCGAGAAGGCGACAGCAGATGGTGCGATTATTCACAAATGGGAGAAACACAAAATAACTGTCAATCTCCCTCGGTCTGGGGCTCCAAGCAAGAACTACACGGGAGGATCTTGTCAATGATCTCAAGGCAGCTGGGACCATAGTCACCAAGAAAACAATTGGTAACACACTACGCCGTGAAGGACTGAAATCCTGCAGCACCGCAAGGTCCCCCTGCTCAAGAAAGCACATGTACAAGGCCGTCTGAAGTTTGCCAATGAACATCTGGATGATTCAGAGGAGAACTGGGTGTCACAGCTTACCTTGGTTCCATTGCCACCGCTTCAGTGACGCTCGGCGTCATTCCACTCGTCATCTGCAGGCGCGAGGCTTCAGAATGAAGCAGGCCTCTGTTTTATGCCATGCTTCCTGTAGTCTCCTCCTACCTACTTTCTTCCTCTGAGCCTGTCCCTCCTACCTACTTCCTGAGGAGGGGTTTAAAGGGCAGTCTGAGTCCTGACTCAGTTGCCCTTGCTTTGTTGTACAATACAGTTCTGGTTTCTGGGCTCTGTGTATGACCTGGCTTGTCTGACCATCCAATCTGGTGCTGACCTGTGGCTCTGTCTGACTATTCTCCTGTCTTAGCCTATAAATAGTGGACACACAATCTGGTGCAGACCTGTGGCTCTGGCTGACTACCTGAACTGTGTATGACCTGGCTTGTTTGACTATCCTCTCTGGTGCTTAACTGTGGCTCTGTCTGACTATTCTTCCATTTGTTCCTTGTATCTAGTAGACACCCAGTCTAGTACAGACCTGAGGCTCTGGTAGACTTCCTTTATACTGACTGCAGGCGTAAGTGAAGTATTGCTTCCTCTGACTGACTACAGGCGTGAGTCAGGTATCCTGCTCATGGTTCCTGATCGGGGACATTGTGTTCCTGTTCCTGCTCATCCTATTCAAGCCACTGGTTCCAGCGAAGACTACCAATGGCTTTGGCCTAGTCTCAGCAGTGTGGTCAATCTTGGCAGCTTACTATTTCTGATAGTAGTGCGTGCTTGCTTGTGACCCCCTGCTTATTTCTGTTTATACTCCTGTGTTGCCTTATTAGATTTTTCAGTACAGTCTATTTTACTACACCGTACTGACTCCTGAATATCACTGGTAAACCGTGACACTGGGTGAAAGTGTTTTGGTCAGATGAGACCAAAATTGAGCTCTTTGGCAATCGCTCAACTTGCCATGTTAGGAGGAGGAGGAATGCTGCCTATGACCCCAAGAACACCATCCCCACCGTCAAACATGGAGGTGGAAACATTATGCTTTGGGCGTGTTTTTCTGCTAAGGGGACAAGACAACTTCACTGCATCAAAGGGATGATGGACGGGGACATGTACCACCAAATCTTGGGTGAGAACCTCCTTCCCTCAGCTAGGGCATTGAAAATGGGTCATGGATGGATATTCCAGCATGACAATGACTCAAAACACACGGCCAAGGCAACAAAGCAGTGGCTCAAGAAGAAGCACATTAAGGTCCTGGAGCGGCCTACCCAGTCTCCAGACCTTAATACCATAGAAAATCTGTGGAGGGAGCTGAAGGTTCGAGTTGCCAAACGTCAGCCTCGAAACCTTAATGACTTGGAGAGAATCTGAAAAGAGGAGTGGGACAAAATCCCTCCTGAGATGTGTGCAAACCTGGTGTCCAACTACAAGAAACGTCTGACCTCTGTGATTGCCAACAAGGGTTTTGCCACAAAGTACTAAGTCATATTTTGCAAAGGGGTCAAATACTTATTTCACTCAGTAAAATGCAAATCAATTTATAACTTTTTTAAATGCTTTTTTCAGGATTTTTTTGTTGTTATTCTGTCTCTCACTGTTCAAATAAACCTACCATTAAAATTATAGACTGATCATTTCTTTGTCAGTGGGCAAACGTACAAAATCAGCAGGGGATCAAATATTTTTTTCCCTAACTGTATACTGCATTTATATTATGTGTGTCAGTTTCCTACAGACAGCAAACTCTGTTGGTCATAAACAACATGGATGTAGTAATAAAATAAAAAATATACCATGACATTTGGGTAGCACTATTTAACTCTTTCATCAGCATCATGCTGGGAGCAGTGCATGAACTGCAAAATGCATAGTGTCCCTTTTTATTCATCTCAAATATTAGGAGGTAGGCAGTACTTTATGACTTCAATCTGTTGTTAATCTCTTGGATGCAAAGTGGTCTCCAAAGATATGCAAAGCTATCCATTGGAATATTGTAGTATTGATGGTTTTAAAGGTAATTGACGCTATAAATAAAGTATGTTTTTTTAACACAGTTTCTGTAATGTAGTTATCCTATATAATAATTCGCTAAATGTGTGTTTGTCAGAAGCCATCATGCGCAGTAGAGACGGCTGTGCATGCTGCAGTCATGCACACTACAGACTGCCAGCTCCGTGGCTGATACAGAGCGGGGCACTCCGAATTCAGACCATAGTCCTCCCTGCACACCGACGGTGCGCAGAGAGGACTTACGGTCTGAATTCAGAGCACCCCGCTCCGTATCAGCCATGGCACGGGTAGTCTCTACTGTGCATGACTGCACCAGGGCTGTTGCTGGGTGGCACTGTGGCCCGTGTACACAGGCTCTTCAACTAGTAATAGATATTAGCATTGTCTCCAAAATATTGTACATACAAGGGAAAATTGTATTTCATTAAGTATATTGTCATCCTATATAATAATTTGCTAAATGTGTGTTTATCAGAAGCCGCCATGCACAGTAGAGATGGCTGCATGAGCTGCAGTTATGCACACTACGGATTGGCCGCCCCATGGCTGATACGGAGCGGGGTGCTCTGAAAACAGACCATAGGCCTCTCTGTGTACCGGAGGACTACGGTCTGAATTCGGAGTGTCCCACTCCATATCAGCCATGACGTTGGCAGTCTCTACTGTGCGTGACTGCACCACGGCTGTTGCTGGGTGGCACTGTGGCTCATGTACACGGGCTCTTCAACTAGTAATAGATATTAGAATTGTCTCCAAAATATTGTACACACAAGGGTAAATTGCATTTCATTAAGTATATTGTCAGATAGAATAAAACAAAACTTTAGAACTAAACTATCATTAATACAGCGTCTCTTCCCAGAAAATCAATTCAGCCTTGGGAACAGAAAAAAGGATGTTTAACAAGAGAAACATAGCATACAACCACACAAATAAAACTACAGACACCATCACAAGTTCTTGTGACATCCTGAGTCTTGTGGCTTATGATGTGATCAGGATGGTATTTTCAAGATTTTTATTGGCACCATTTAGCTCATCTAGTTTGTGGTTGCTAAAAAAAAAAATATTTGCACACAGTTTTATATAACAGGTTGTAAATGTTATTTAAATGAATAACAATGTGTTACATTCTTTTGTCCCAAAATGGAAACGTTCTGCTCCATGTGTGTAATTTACACTGTGGAGGTAAGCTCATTAAGAGATACAAAGTCAGCCTTCTTTTATCATTACATTTGACTATCTGAATCAGATATATTAGTAGCTGAAACACAGAAACAGAATTTGATGGCAGATAAAAACCAGTTGGTCCATCGACCATTCCAACTTCCCTATCTTCTTAAAACGCTTGGTTTTAATTAAGCCTCAAAATGTAGTTATATCTAGCTCAGTCTTTTTTAAAGTGCAGTACTATATAAGCCCCTACCAATTATGCTGGGAGGCTAGTCAATAAATCTACCATTGTTTCTTTAAAATACAGGAAGTCAATACACAGTAAGTTATGTCCCAGGAAACTGTACCACATGTCAATACAATGTAAGACTCTGATTTTTACACAAAATTAGTTTAATTCCTGACAATGGGCATGATACCCACGTTTTATAGAAATTACCATGAGCACCATATAATCAACTGTATTTATAAGCTTCTATATAAATGGTATACAGTGCACTGAGCAAAGTGGATTAAAATACACAAAAAATTAGTTAAGTAAAGTAACCACTTACTATATAATAGAGTATCATTCTATACAAAGTTCTTATCTCCTTCTTCTTAATTTCTGCATTATTTTTATGTCATGGAGTACATTTTGATCTCAGTATTTAATAGCAACACTGGTAAAACTGGTGGAGTAATAGAAGGGTGAACCACTGTAATTCAAGATGATGTAACTCTGCCTTGTAGTCCACCCTCTAAGACAGTGACTATCAATGTTAGTTCTCAGGACAGACCAACAAGTCAGATTTTAACAAAATCCTTCCTTGATCACAAAAGGGAGCAGAACAGTCACTGTGATTGATATACTTGTGTTTAAGTAAGATATCTTTACAACCTGACCTAGAGAGGTGCCTTAAAGGGATAGTAATACTTCGTTTTAACTTTATTTTATTTTGTAGGCATTAAAAAAACATGAAGAATTATATAAGTCTTATCCCTCAAACCTTTATGGTTTATGAGATATTCACAAGCAAAGTTTCCTCTCCCTGCCCCTTTTTCCTAGTGTAAGCCATCTCTTCTCAGATGTGAATCTGGTTGTATGACCAGACAGATAACAGCAGGGGACAATCTTCTTTGTATGAAAACAATGAAAGCCCTTCCCCCCCTTGACAAGTTTTTCAGCTTTTTCCCTTATCTTAATTGAAGATTGTCCATCTCTGCAGTCTACCTGGGCACCTTCTTTCTGATCTGGTTGAACAGGGGGGGGATACTTTGTGAATATCTCTTAAACCATAAAGGTTTGAGAGATAAGACTTATATCATTCTTCATGTTTTTTTAATGCCTACAAAATAAAATAAAGTTAAAACGAAGTATTACTATCCCTTTAAGGACTGGAGTTGCAAATCACTGTCCTAAAGACTAGTCCACACAAATTACATTAGGCAGCTCGGATTTTACCTGAGCAAAAAATAACATTGCGTGATGATGGAGATTTTCACATGGATTACTACAGTCTTTCATTAGGTAGACAAATGTAGTCTGTTGCAGCTTGAATGTGTTCAGTGCAAATTGCATACAAGTTGCAGTGAGGATGATCTGCACATCAACCTATGGGGCCACTGTGTAAATAATTGACCCTAGTGATATTGGAGGCTGTAATACTCATCACAACTTCCAATAACCAACACAACCACATGGGCATCAGACAATGATCTATAGCTGTCATCAATGTGAGTTTTCATCAGTAATACCCTTGTCATGCCCTGCAGTGGTGGGATAGCCAAGGGAACATAGAACATCACAGGTTAGTAAAAGAGATGGCCTCAACTGAGCTGCATCACAACTCTATTAAAGTTGCCCATTTGAATATAGCCTGTTGGTAGTTTCTAATATTATTACATGGAACGTAACCTTGCAGGTTTTTAGAATCTCCGCACGTGAACACAGGTGTATCAATCAACGGATAAGTAAATATGACAGATCAACTTTGTACATGATAGTCATCTGTGCTAATGATGTTCACCAATCACAGCTTGTATCATTGTATAATTACGTGCATTGCAGCTCAGACTGTTGCAAGAATGTATTTTATCATTATCTAATTACATAAGATCAATGTAGGGTTTCCTTAGCACGTCTGTATGGTGGACAGAGCTTTCATTCAGCAGGAAAATGTTTACCGGTGCTTGAAATTTATAGAAGAACTGTTTATAACAGATACAGACAAATACAGGTTTTGCAGTCACCAGTGCTGGCCACCACAGTTTAGAACTAATAGAATTAGCTCAGAGTTTACAGCACACATACAGTTTTGGCCATGGGGACTTCAGTCAACAAGGAAACCGACTGACAGAGATTGCAGTGAAAAGGATACTTGCACCATAGTTTATAGTACAGATAGACACTGCAAATAACAGAGCTTGCAATATTAAGATAACTGATTGTCTATGTTAACTCTTTACATGCAAATGGAGTGGGTAATTAACTGATGAGCAACATGCTGACCATTTATCTGGCACTAAGCAGATTAACCTTTCTTGAAGAGCATGCATACTCACTATGTTCTTTGAGACTTGGACAAATGGAAGTGGGTGAAATATAATTTAAAGAAATTAAATGTTGATCATGTGATACTGTTAGGCCCGTGGGAAACATTTTGTGGGTACATAGGTCCTAAAAATGTGAGCATCCTACTTTTCCAATTTTATACACAAAGTTAAAGGGATAGTAATACTTCATTTTAACTTAATTTTATTTTGTAGGCATTAAAAAAATGAAGAATGATATAAGTCTTATCTCTCAAACCTTTATGGTTTAAGAGATATTCACAAACAAAGTCCCCCCCCCCCCGTTCAACCAGATCAGAAGGGAGGTACCCAGGTAGACTGCAGAGAGGGACAATCTTCAATTAAGATAAGGGAGAAAGCCGAAAAACCTGTCAAGGGGGGAAGGGCTTTCATTGTTTTCATAGGAAGAAGATTGTCCCCTGCTGTTATCTGTCTGGTCTATGGACTGCATTCCACATCTGAGAAGAGATGGCTTACACTAGGTAAAAGGGGCGGGAGGAGAAACTTTGCTTGTGAATATCTCTTAAACCATAAAGGTTTGAGAGATAAGACTTATATCATTCTTCATTTTTTTTAATGCCTACAAAATAAAATAAAGTTAAAATGAAGTATTACTATCCCTTTAAACAACCATTTGTTCATGCAAGGTCCAAAGCGATAAGTGAAATGTAAGTCATAACTGAGGTAAACAAACAAACAAATGGGTCTTATTTAACTAAAAAGAAAAGGTATTAACGGCAAAGCAAAATTCTCTCTATAACTGTAACAGTTTATCAAGACTGATACCACATTCAATTATAACAGATCAAAGAAAAATGCTGACTGTGAATATATTATATTAATATGCATATGAAGATTTTTTTTTTGTGGGGATGTTGTAAGTTTAATTCTACATCTCAGAAGATTCTAGTATAATTATAATAATGTACTCATCATTCATAAGCAGTTTATATGAATATAGAAAGCTACCAGTGCTTGTTAATATTATTATTATTTATTTATATAGCGCCAACTAATTCTGCAGCGCTGTACAACTGGGAATAGACATACAGAGGTATTAAATAGTACAATCAGATGTGGAGAACAGGAGGATCAGAGGGCCCTGCTCGTGAGAGCTTACAGTCTAGAGGAAGGTAGGTTTGACACAGAAGGTGTAAGTGCTATTACGTTTAAGTGCCTCCTGCCACATGAACTGCCAGTCAGTGGGTGGGTGTGAGAAGTGCTATTGAGTGCAGTGGACAAGGCAAGGGGTGAATCTTGGTGATGATGTTTATGGAGGCAGTTGATAGGCTTCCCTGAAGAGGTGAGTCTTCAGGGAGCGTCTGAAGATTTGAAGGCTGGGGGAGAGTCTGATGGGGCGGGGGAGGGAATTCCACAGCTCAGGTGCAGCACGGGAGAAGTCCTGTAGGCGGGAGTGGGAGGATGTGATAAGGGCTGTGGAGAGCAGAAGGTCATGTGCAGAGCGAAGATGGCGGGCGGGAGTATATTTGGAAATGAGAGATGAAATATAGGGGGGTGCAGTGTTAGTGAAGGCTCTATAAGTTAACACCAGAATTTTTAATTTTACTCTGTATGCTAATTGGAGCCAGTGTAGGAACTGACAGAGGGGTGTGATGTTAGAGAAGCGATGAGTGAGGTAGATTAGTCTTGCAGCAGAGTTCATTATGGACTGTAGCGGGGTTAGTCGGGTGAGAGGCAGGCCAATTAGTAAAGAGTTACAGTAGTCAAGACGGGACATGATAAGTGTTTGGATTAGAATTTTGGTAGTGTCTTCTGTGAGAAAGGGTCAGATTCTAGAGATGTTGCGGAGGTGGAGGCGGCATGACTTGGAGATTGACTGGATGTGAGGAATGAAGGATAGTATATATGGAGATAAAGATGTCCTGTTGTAAACAAATAAGTACTACTTATTATTAGGTCAGAACCGACAGTCAGTAGACAGCTCAGATGCAATATACTGTGCAACCCTTTAAAGGTTGCCCTGAGCCACCTACAATTATCACCTTGAATTCAGTTAGAAAAGGGATTGTGTTAGTTATGTCCCATCTCAGCCAAGTCACCTGAATCCATGGTAGTTACTCCTTTTATTAACTCCCTTGTATGTCATATTAAGGCAGTTGTTTGGAGTTATTTCCTTGCCTCACTAATACACTAATTAGACTTTGTCACATGTATTACCTGGACACACCATCATCTATAAGAACATTCAGTTTATAAATTACCATACTGCAGAGCGGATTTTTATTCAGGTAATGGCAGATTTGTAATCCTGTACCTTTTGTCAGTGACTTTACATTTTTTGGCACCAATAATAAGTTGACCTGGTACCTTCCTTTTAGAAAATCACCCTTGCCATACTGCTAAAAGGTGCCACAATATGACTCCTGCAAGAATGAATCAAATATGTTGCCTTTATTTCTATTATGTTATGGGTTGTGCTTGTAGGAATCTACATTATCCAGCACAATATGAAAATCACATACCCAAAATTTCTGATAATCTAGATAACATTTTAAAAATATATTGATACCTAACCCTTGGATTCTAGATACATCCACAATGCATTGTAAATCTGATTTAACTTTCTCTTGCACACACCTCTCTGGTCCTTACAGGGTATATGTAAATGTGAGTACAAAACTTATATGTGTATAACCATTTAGCAATATGAATATAGAACTAGCATGAAGTAAACATATTGCATACACCCAATGATACCCAAAGGTAATGGCAAGGACATTGGGGTTGCAAGAACAAACATGCTACATATATACTAAATGAGATGTTACTTGGACTCCTTTGGGAGTACTAATATACAATAGACTTCACAACAGTGTGAAGTGTTACCCAACTGCTGCAAGAGAAAATAGGGTACTAGCATGTATTACACTATTGAGAATTGTGACATATTGTTTCAAAGCAGATATCATATTGATCCAGGAAGATGTCTGACTGCCTTTTGGAGTCAAGAAGGATATTTACATTCCCCTGGATCAACAATGATAGGGAAAAGGCTGAACACATCTTTTTTGAAGCCTCATCAACTATGTTACTATGTTACCAAAAACACATTTTTTATGTGTAATGTACCTATTCCTGATGCTTGCATATTACATCTCTCCCTTTTAGATCAGAAGGATTTGAGCTGGCCAAGACCAACAAACATGTTTCAAAAGCAAGTAAAAATCATGTATATATTTATTTACAACAGAGCAACGGTACAGTGTTTTCTCTGAGGCTGATGATTAAGAAAGCTGGGGCAAATTCCAAAAATGGTAATTAAATTAAGTGGAGCTTTTAACCCTTTAAGTGCTAGAGGTCTCCATTGCATTTCAGCGCAATGCATTGGAGGCCACTATAGTATTCAGTGGTTTGAAAACAATGAAATCAATGGGAATTTTTGCGCCCAAATGACAGCATTTTTCCTAAATACATCAGACTCACTGTCAATAGATCATAAAAGCAAAGGCACTGTATCATTTATATCAGTATAGTAAAATAAGGCATTTACATATTTATACAGGAGAGTGGGAGAGAACACACACAGTTTTATACAAATTATTTATTATACAGAAAAATTTGCCACTCTGTTTAAGGCTCTGTTAAAAACTAAATGGGAGTATATGATCATTTCTCTTTATTCCCTTGGATGTTTGCAGTGCATTGCATATGTCAATAGCATTCATGGTTTTAAAGAGAAAGTAACACATAGGAAAGAAAATGGAGCCATGTACTTTTATACTGCATATATCCACAGTAAATATGTCTGAATGTACTGTACCAGGTGCAGAAACCCTCTAGATTTTGTTTTAAATTAGCTCTTTTGAGAAAGACATTGATATCTGTTTTCCAAGTGCTGCACTGCCACTGTTTGGTAATTGTGTTTACTTAATCTTGTATCTAAAGCAGATAATTAGATGTTAATGCCCTATCTTGTAATATTCAGAGACTTGGACAGAGCCTTATCTTATCTGCCAATGATTGGAGACATTGGGGTAGACAAATGTACTCCTTAAGAGACGCTAACAGTGCCGGATTTTAGGATATCCTTTCTTGAGCACAGCTGGATCAATGATTTTGGTTGCTCTACCAGTGCTCAAGAAAATATATCATTAAAAGCCAACTAAGAAGAAAATATAAAAAATAAAGAAACAACTATTAAAGCTGTCTTTTATTAGTTAATTGTTGGTACTCCCACCTCAGTGAGTAGCAGCAATATCCGTTTATGAAGCTTATACATTATTGGTTACGTGGGGTACTTAAGGGGGTTTGTTCTTACCTATCTTGTCCTGAGGATGGTCCGACATTTGTGTCCAAAACCTTGACACATTACATTTTATATTTTCCCCTCTTTATCAAGACCTGTATGCTTAATTCCTGTATTTTACTAGAAATAGTATAAGGTGATTAGACCTCCCCTTTAAAATGGGTTTGTCACCTACCTGCTTTTAGGCCCTTTCACACATGCAACACCATTGAAGAGGTGGTGTTTTGGTTATGTTGACTAGGCTGAAAGGTACTGTATAATGCAGGCCTATGGTGCCTTTCACATAGTCAACTATCACTACACATAAACACACCAATGTCCAGCAAGCTGAATCTTTACTTCAGTCATGCAAAAACCCAGCAAAGGTGCAGCAACGCAGATCTGCACAGAAGCCTCTGAGTCCACTAGCTGATTTTTCAAACAAGAAACGAAGGAGGTTGAGATGCTCATTGAAACCTCCAAAGAAAGACCAAACTGGCTTCAGCCAATAATATGCAGCTTACGCTCATGTAGACTGCCTAGGCTATCAAAGTCCAAGACAGGATCAATGGGATAACATAGGAAAAGGAGTTCAGAACAAAGGTGAGAGAAATGTAGCAGGTGAATGTATATTGATATTTGCTGTAATCGCCATTTTCTGGAGAAATTAATATTTATGTTTCAGTAACCCAGTTTGGCACCTTATGATGATTACACACAGTATACGATTAGTTCCAGACAAAACTCACCTCTTGATGTGCTATCATACACCATAGTGTATGGGCTCTGCCTAGATTCATACATAGTACAGTGTATATTGAACCAGCATTGACACGATTTAGCATAAATTGCCAGACTGTGCCACCAACAAATAAAGCTTCATTTCTCAAAAATTAATTAAATAAGTAGAATATGAGTAGTACAATATATAGGCATATTGAATTCTCTTTAAAACTGTGTTGTTATAGGTGCAGGACGTATGTGACAAATCAGTACTGAACAGAGACTTACATTTCAGTGCCTCCCAACACAATGATTTTTCATAGCATACCTATGACCTTTTTGTTGTGGACTCCTGTGGTGCCGCTGGGGAAGAAAATGAAGCGACTTGCTTCAAAAGTAGTTGGGCTTAGTCGCAAGTGGGGAGCGGAGATTATAAAATGAAGCAAAAATATAATGAATAGGGTGGGGAAGGAGGAGAAGTGGGCTGAAAGTGGTAGGAACAGACTGGGAAGTAGCAGAAGTGGATTAGAAACTCCACATAGCCAAAGAATCTGCCTCTGCCCAGGAGTCCCGGGGCAAATCCGAACAGTTCCCAGGTATGCTTAAAGGGGAGGTGTGTTACTGTATACAATACTGTAGTTGTTACGCACTGATCTTTAACCCCTTAAGGACCGGCCACACACGCACGCTGCGGTCACTTAAGGACCACGGGGTTTTTTTTGTTTGGTTTTTTTTTTAGAATCTGATTCCAGACTCCCCGAACAGCAGGCAGCCCAGAATTCCATGACTTACATGTACGGCCTTGGTCCTTTAGGGACCGCAACCTCATGACGTACATGTACATCATGGGTCGTTAAGAGGTTAAGAGGTCAGGAAAATGGCCTCTTTATTCCACACTGACTCAGGATCACTGGAGTTATTCCAGAGTAAGCCAACTGCACCATAGGGGACAAATGAAAATTCCTGTTAAATTAAATTGGGCTTTTAACCTCCTGAATGCTAGACGGGTCTCCAACCCATTACAAAGCAATGTGTTGGAGACCACTCTGGCAATCAAGAGATTAAAAGTCCAATTAAATCAATGGGAATTTTGAGAATTTTTATGTGTTCCCTACAGAGAAGATGGTTAATTCCACTGTTACTTTATTTCTGCTTAGTACATCAGCCTCACTATTTGAATCATGCTTAGCAGTCTAAATAGCGCTTTCCTTCTGCTGCAGCTGCTTGATAAATATTCTTCCAGTCACTTCCCAGCAGAGAGGCTGCTGACACCACCGAGGTGTCAACAAATCCCCTGTGCAGATCACTGAGGTGCACTTTGTACCACAGAGATAAATCAGTCTGCGGCTGGACAGACAGGTAAACTGTCACAGGGGAGTCTCTACTGCAAATTTTACATAAGGAGCTGGTGCTGCAAAGGTCAAAAATGACTCATGTGACAGCAGAGGCATCTTAATAAATATGGGCTCATATATGGGCCATGTGTTTAACCCTTTGAATGCCAGAAGGGTACGCAATGCATTGCTTTGCAATGCATTGCATACCCCTCAAGCACTCAAAGGGTTAATAAAAAAAATAGAAACCCTTTTTATTACAGGGGAGAACTAAAATTCACATTGATTTAAATGGGGGTTTTAACTCCTTGAATGCTAGAGAGATCTCCAACGCATTGAGACCACTCTAGCATTCAAAGAGTTAAAATTCCCATTTAAATCAATGGGAATTTTGGGAATATTTCGTTCTCCCCTATAGTGCAAATGGTTTGCCCCAGAACTCCAGCACTTTTCTTTTGAACACAGCCCTAACAGACTTTGATCCAATTGACTCTCCCAGCTTTGCCAACCAACCTTACAGTGGAAACCCTCTTTTATCCTTGGCTTTAAGTCTTATATAGTAAAGAAGTAAATATGTTGATGGTAATATTAATTTGTCATTTATTTTTTATTTATTTCAACCACTACAGTGATATTAGGGTACACATCATATTGTGTAATATTAACCCCTTGATGACCACAGGAGTTTGTTCACCCACTCTGCTCGTCAATGATTTAAAGGACTAGTAACAATTTATTTTGATTTTATATATTCTGTAATTACATAATATGTGAAGTCAAATTGCCTGCACTTTAATTATTATTTTTCACATTCACCTACTTATCTATGACCTTGGGCTCCATGGATCTGTTTCAAGGGTGTTTTCTGTTAGGAGCCATGAAAGCAGGGGTGAGGATTCAGTGTTAAAAAGATAGTATACAGTGCATTCCGTGATGCAGGGATAGTGTCACATTCTCTACTTAACCTGCTGTTATCCATGGAGCTTAGTGTCAGGGACAGGAACGCGTTAAAAATAAATGAAGATAAAAAATAATAAAAGGTACAGGCTATTTGACTGTACAGTTTATACATTTGCAGAATATGTAAAATCAAAATAAAAGGTTACTATCTCATTACTTGGAAGCTAAACTCATATAAATCTCCCATATTCTAAAAGGAAAATGCAAGGACACTGATAGCATGCTGTGGGTGTGTATGAGAGACAGGGAGCTGAGCTAGTGAGGAGGAAGAGAAGATGGAGGAGAGGCAGTGGGGAAGATGGCTGGAAGGAGAGAGATTAGGGGACATTGATGGGTATATAAAGATGATGTTAAAGCAATTTTTCAATTTTTAAAAATGTCACAATGTGAAAATTAGAGATGTATAAAATATCATAACTCCCACGTGTCCTTATTTGAGACCCAAGTCCTTTTGTCCCTCTTTTCCACCCTGGTGTCCCTATTTCAGGACATCAGACTGTGGGGAATGTATGTAAGTGCATCACATTGCTCCTCAGAAATAAAAATCATCAATGATAGGTTTAACTTCCATATATGTTTTTTTATAAATGTGTCTGTGTAAACAAAATACTTTGGTTTTGCTCTAAATCATTTTTTCAGTTACACAAAGAGGTGTCAATGGATCTTGAAATAACCTGAAATTTCTCAGTAATGCCCCAGCCACCAGATAAACACCCCTCCCAGCAATACTTCCTAAATCAATAGTGTTTCTCTTTGACTATTTGAACTGCTGGGAGGTATGAAATATTAATGTCAAGTAGCTACAGCAAATGCTAATACATCACCCTATTAAAGGAGATTGAGGGGGGACTTGTACCACAGAGGT
This sequence comes from Rhinophrynus dorsalis, assembly GCA_037306005.1. NCBI lineage: Eukaryota > Metazoa > Chordata > Amphibia > Anura > Rhinophrynidae > Rhinophrynus > Rhinophrynus dorsalis. The sequence continues at coordinate 254,069,687 of CM074721.1, forward strand.
AATGGTACATATGAGGGTTCTGAATTATTGGGTGAGACTGAGGAAGAACAGTGATGTGTAAAACAGACATTCAGGAGTGATAGGTTTACAGAGAAAGTGAAGGGCAATAATAACGGAGTCAGAGATGGGGCAGCAGAGACGATGGAAAAGGTTGGAACCCAAAGACCAGGGTAAAATATAGTACAAAAAAGAAGGTTGGGAAGCAGACATTGGGGAGGAGAAAAGAACAGAGATATTAAGGGGACACAAACATTTACGGGTGATAAAGACAGGGATAAACAGGGAAGCAAGGAAGACGAAATAGGCACCACAGCGAAGACCCTTTGAAACCAGCTCTACTGTGAAAAGTCCACACAGTCCAAGAAGAATCCGAACCCGCGACTTATTCACAAAACTAAAGAGGAGAAATTCTACCACAAGCCAACTGCACCTTAGGCACCAATGACTTAAAGGGATAGTAATGTTTCATAATAAAATCATGTTTAATAATCATAGTATTTTGGCCTTGGAGAGTATTATTTAAATTTTGTCAGAGTTGTAGTTCAAGAGTAATTGAATGATAAAGTATTCCCCTCCAGCTTCTTTTAGTGATGTAACACTGCTCAGCTAAGAGCAGCAGGGTGTGTCCAGGTAGATTGCAGAGAGGGACAATCTTCAATTAAGATAAGGGGAAAAGCTGAAAAACCTGTCAAGGGGAGCAGGCTTTTCCTTAGGCTCACAGTAAGACGATTGTCCCTTGTTGTGATCAGTCTGGTCTCAGGACCAGATTCCACATCTGAGGGGAGGAGGCTTACACTAGGTAAAAGGGGCAGGAGGTGGAAACTTTATCATTCAATTACTCTTGAATTACAAGTCTCACAGTATTGAAATAACACTCTCTATCACTGAAATCCTATGAAGATTAATTGGAGCTGCTGTTTTTGTGAAACATTACTATCATTTTAAAAGGGTATTTTAACCCCTTGAATTCTTCCCAATGTGTTGGAAATCTCTCTAACATTCATGGAGTTAAAGGGATAGTAATGTTTCATAATAAAAGCAGCTCTAATTAATCTTCATAGTATCTGGACTTTGGAGAGTGTTATTTCAGTTCTGTCAGAGTTGTAGTTCAGGAGTAATTCAATGACAAAGTGTCCCCCTCCCGCCCCTTTTACTGATGTAACACTGCTCAGCCAGAGCAGAAGGGAGGTGCCCAGGTAGATTGCAGAGAGGGACAATCTTCAATTAAGATAAGGGAAAATCCTGAAAAGCTTGTCAAGGGGGGCAGGGATCCCATTGTTTTCATACAAAGAAGCTTGTCCCCTTCTGTTATCTGTCTGGTCTATGGACTGCATTCCACATCTGAGAAGAGATGGCTTACACTAGGTAAAAGGGGCGGGAGGGGGAAACTTTGCTTGTGAATATCTCTTAAACCATAAAGGTTTGAGAGATAAGACTTATATCATTCTTCATGTTTTTTTAATGCCTACAAAATAAAATAAAGTTAAAACGAAGTATTACTATCCCTTTAAAATCCCCTTTTAAATCAATGGGAATTTCCATTGCTCACCCCATGGTGCAGTTGCTGCTGCTTCAGAATTGCACCTCGTTAGCTGGATGAAATGAACAAGGCCCACAGAGAGGCACTTTGAAAGGACATATACAGTTCCAGTCAAAAGTCTGAGTACTTGCTGGAAGCTAGGTTTTCTCATAATTGGCAATGCTTTAAGTCGTATAACTTTCTTGAAATACTTGAAAATGAAAACAGATGTTACATTGTACAAAACAAAACATGAGGAGACTCAAAGCAATGTTCAAGAAAATGTTATCGAAATCTTAGATTTGTCAAAATAGCCAGCATTTATATAATAACAGCCTCACAGCCATGAGGCATTCGGTTAACCTGTTTCAGCAGGAAATCCCCTGATGTGTTTTCCCAGCTCTTCTGCAGCAATTCCCAAGGATGTAGGGCATGTGTGAGGAGCATTGCTTTGACGCTTAGACTGAGTTGTCATTCACTTTCTTCTTCACCAGATAGTTCCTGCACAACTTTGAGGTGTGCTTTGGGTTGCTATCTTGCTGAAAAATGAAAGACTGCCCCACTAGCCATAATGGATTGCCTCTGAAGTATGCTATAATAGCTATGCAGGTTGAGCTTGCAATGGACTTGGTAAAAACCACCAGTTCCATGACACTGCCATTCTTGGTGGTGGGAACCACAAATGCAGAATACATGTGCTCATGCTCTGTGTCATATACTTGGCAATTGGACAGAAATATTTCAAGTTGTGACTCATCGGTCCACAAGACATACTTCCACTCCTCAGACATCAAGTATCTGTGTTCTGTGGCCCAGGGAAATCTCTTTCTCTTATTCTACATTGCTAGCAATGGTTTCTTTGCAGCAAGTCTTCCATTTAGTCCAGCTTCTTGCAATAGCCACATGATGATGATGAAAAATCTTTACATCTAGTAGCATTTAGCTGAACTTGTATTTCAGGGGCAGTTAATCAACGGTTTTGTAGAGTTGTGACTTGAATTAACTTGTTCTCTGATTCTGATGTCACCCTTGGCCTGCCTGACCTTGTTCGGTCCTCATGAGTGCCAGTTTCTTCAGATTTTATGGCCTTGGCCACAGCAATTTCAGACACTTGCAAATTTCTCGTAATGTCTTAAAGATTGGCCTTCATTTCTTAAAGTAATTACAGACTGTCTTTTTTCTTTCCTTAGTGTATCCTATTTTGTCATTTTCCATTTCCTTACATTCAGAAATGACACACTAGTGTCTAACAATTGGTCACCATTGGTTACCAGATACCATGATAGATAATTCAGTGAACATTAAACAAGGGCACTTTTATACTTAGACCATTGTTCTAACACCACGTTATTTCAGAATTTTAACCCTTTGATTGCTGAGGGGGTATACAACTTGTTGCAGAGCAATGCTTTGTACATCCCTCTGGCACTCAAAGGTTTAACCTGACATGGAATTCAGACTGAAATCTCCTTACTTTGGGTGTCCCATTTGTTTTAATTTAAAAATTACATTTTTGAATGAAATTCACCTATGATTATCAGCATCATACAATGAAATATACTGAGTGTTTATAGAAAATGTTATACAATTAAAATCATAGATAATCACGAAAAGCCTGGTTTCAAGCAGGTGTAATCAAACTATAATTGGTACAGTAGGTGTTTTTTTATAATAAATGACAGTATACTTTATGGCCTTGAGTGCCAGGAGGGTGCTAAACACATTGCAAAGCAATGTGTTGGACAACCCTCTGGCACTCAAAGGATTAAGGATATTTTGTAGGGGTGTGTGAAAATGTCTGCCACAAATGCAATATTTGAAAAATGGCTTAAGTGGGAATTTCTAGCAAAAAGTAAAATTTTTCTGATTTTTTCATTGCATTAAATCAATGATAATAATGTCATTTTCTCTATATGAAGAGTTTTCCCCATGCATTCCTGCCATCACATTATAAAAGGGAGTGTCAGTTTATCACATATTGTCAGTGACAGTCAGTGCTTGGAGAGAGAGAAAAATATTACCCTAGCTAGTTTAGAGGGAGACAGGCTGACCTGGGGGGCAAAGGGGCAATTGTCCCCTGGGCCAGTCATATTTGGGCTGGTGGGCCACTGCCTCACTCAATCTTCCATTTGATGCTATAAACGGAGCTACACTAGTGATATCACAGAGCTTAGAATTGAAATGGAGCTACACAAATTATAGCACAGAGCTACAATCCAAATGGAGCTACACTTGTAGCATAACCCATTTCCCTTGTATGCTCTACAATATCACTAATGTAACTCCATTACAAATGTAAGGTCTGTGGTATTGCTAGTGTACCTCCATTTCAACTATAAGCTCTGTAGTGTCACTAGTGTAGCCTTGTTTTAATTGTAAGAGATGTGGTATCACTAGTTTAGCTCCATTTCAGTTGTAAGCTATGTGACATCACTAGTGTAGGATTAATTGGAAGCTCCTTAGTAACATTTCGGCCAAGACAGTGGGCTTAAATGATAGTAGACACAGGCCACTTGACTGCACTGTCCCACCAGACCACAAGTTGCCAGCCCTCCCCTGCAGACAGGCAAAGACAGGGAGCTGGAGTTGCTTGATTTTAGGAGTGTTCTTTTAAAATATAATGGGAATCAAAAGCACTGGTATAACTACAGGGGCGCAACTGTACCAGTGCCTAGTGTTTAGGGAGACCCACCAACAATGCACCCTCATGTTACAGGATTTCCAGTGTCCCCATTCATTGGAGGTGTATACAACGGGCCACACTTCTATAACTGTGTGACTCACATTCACTATTTTTGCTTATGTCTGCTAACTACAGATAGAGAGAATGACAGTGATAGAAATCCTATATATGCCCCATTGATTCATACTGTGTAGTACATTCCAGGCTGTAACTTTTTTCTTGTCCCTGGCCCATCCTCCTGCGGTGACCTATCTAGTGATCTGTACTTGGAATTTGATTGGTTCCAGGGCCCAGTAAGATTTAGTTACACTCGTGATTCCACCATGGCAAATGTTTAGGAATCCCTTCACTAAGGTGTAGATGTTATTACACTGTTTTGTTGTTGTTTTTCCTCTCTCCCTCTAACATTCATAGACTTAAGACATTGATTAACCCTTTATATGCTAGAGACATCACCTGTCCATTGCAATGAAAACCTTTGGTGACGTGTCTAGAATCCAAGAGGATCATAAAGCCTCCATGATTTTTGGCAATCCCTTTGACACTCCTGTGACCTTTCATGTCCATTAGTTTGGTTTAGATTACTATTTCCTCTTGTACATGCAAATCCAAACAGCCAATTAACTCGTTCTCCAAAACAGAACATATTGTTACCATTGGCCCCAAACACAATTTGATCAAAGGAAATTGAAAATGTGTTTTTTTTTTCCTTTCCCTGACTCCACACTTGTAAAAGCAATTCTGCTTGACAATAAGAACAGAAATGGAAAATATGCACTTTCTGAGCTAATGCTCTGCCTCAATGAACTTCTAAATCCTAGACTGCATTCCTCTTGTTCAGATTCATCAATGTAATCAGATCGCAAGAGACACAGCAAACAACTCTCACATATACGTTCGCTGCAAATATGTGTTCAGCCTGTGACTAAGCACTAGCCACCACAGAGGCCTACACGACTGCTTGTGGGATCGCCAATGGACAAGCACGAATAATCACGCAGGGCATGTCAAATACTAAAGGAAAATTCTGTTTCACCCCAAACGCACCCTAGGGGATTAATAACATTTCCTGCTAATGTAAATGAGAATTTAACCTATTGAATGCTAAAGAGGACAGCAATGCATGGCAGACTTCTCTAGCATTCGAGGGGTTAACCCTTTGTGTGCCACAGGGGTATCCCATGCATTGCTTTGCAATGCGTGGCATACCCCTCTGACACTCAAAGGGTTAAAGTCCAACTTAAATCAGTGGGGATTTAGGGAATTTTTACTTTTATATTTGTCTTCAGTTGGTTTAACTCTGATTTGCTAACATTTCCTAGTGCCTCAGCCTCAAGGTGCAGCCAGTAGCTATGTTATTGTATTAGGGTGGCAAAGGCTCTCTGTGTTAATAGATTATTGACTGGCTCACCCATGTGTTCAGTGATCCATCAGCTCAGTGAGACAGATTTACTATAAAAACTAGAGCAATTCTGGAGAAAACCAACTGAACCATATGGGACAAATCGACATTTACCCAAAGATCTATTGATTTAAAACCAATGAAAGCTAGAGAAGTCTCCATTACAAAGGAATGGACTGGAGACCTCTCTAGCATTCAAGAGTTAAAGCCAAATTTAAATCAATGGGGGATTTAGGGAATATATATTTTGATGCAGTTGATTTGTACCTGATTTACTTCCCTGTTTCCCTAGTGCCTCAGCCTCAAGGTGCAGCCAGTAGCTATGTTATTGTATTAGGGTGGCAAAGGCTCTCTGTGTTAATAGATTATTGACTGCCTAACCCATGTGTTCAGTGATCCATCAACTCAGTGAGGCTGATGTACTCTGTAATTCTGGAGAAAATCAACTGCACCATGGGGGACAAATTAAGAAAAATCCCCAAAGTTCAATTAACTCAATCAACTCCTTAAATACTATAAAGGTGTCTGGTGCATTACAATTTAATGAGCTGGAGATGTCTCTAGCATTGAAGGGGTTAAAAGCTCCTTTTAAATCAACTAGAATGTTTAGTTGACCATGTGGTGCAGCTGGATTGCCCCGGAATTGCTCCAGTTCGTTTCGGTACATCAGCCTCACTCATTCTCTGATTCTCTGCCTATTGAGAAATCCAGCCGTTTTCTGATGAATTTATTTAGACACATATTCTCGCGCCTAAAAAAATAAAAAATAAAACACATCTCTTATTTTTGGATAAAAAAATTTCCTGCACAAAAAAAAGTCAAATGTATGGTATGAGAAGTACAAGGTTAATAAAGTCACTTTGGAGTATAAAAAAGAAGTTGTCAATACAAATAAATGTACGTGGGCAAGCCTACTAGACTCAGTGTATCTTGGTGCAGCTCAGTATATAGGTGCCCCTGTGCACCCAAAGATGAAATCCAACCTAAACATTTTTTTCACTTGATTTTCCTTTTTTTTCTTATTGTTGAACTCAATTTATAGATTGGATCTCTTGTTTTTGCTTTGTTGTATGGTTAATGAACTTACAAAAATAAATAACTAACGCCTTAGAGTGAATAAAAATGCTACAATAGAAATTGCATTTATTTTATTTGAAAAACATAAATAGGTGAAGATGGGAAGAAGAAACATGAGATCTACAGTGATCACAGGACTGTCACCTGCAGTAACTTTTGAATAGTCGCTTTCTCTGTAGTGGAAGTACCCTTGTTTTATGCAGTAGGATAAATCCTGCAATATATATATTTTCCATGTTACATGATATAATCTCTTCTAATGGGGCTTTTAACCTCTAGAATACAAGACAGTATTAAATAACCCTTTAAATCAATGGACATGTTAGTTTGCTCTGGATCTGCACCATTTTTTCTTTAGTACATCAGCCTCAGTGTGGATGTTAATGTGCATTTTAGGGAGGTCTGTTTTTGTTTCTCACCGTGCACTAGCGAGGTGCAGAGGAACTCGGTGAAACATGAGTCCAATTTCCTGTGCATGCTATAGTGTTGGGGAGCTTGGCTTTCTCGCATTAGAATGTAAACTATGGTGTGTGTGCACCAGTATGCACTAAATTAATTATAGGAACTCATACATACCTCAAAGTGTAGGCACACAATATTTATTCCTGCATATAACAGCAGAAACATGAGCTGCACTGGCAGATTTGTACATTTCCCATTGACTTGGAAGACAGATGATATACTGTAATCCAGTGGTTCCTAAACTGGGAGGACATGAGGCATTCCAGAGCAGCACAAGTCTGTTTCAGCACCAGCTTCTGCATTTCTATGCACTATGCAGAATTATAGCATCATTATTTTTGAAAAGTCATAAGTCAGTGAAAGGCTGGTTTACACCTTTGAGTGCCACAGGGGTACATACCTCTCTGGCACTAAAAGGGTTAAAACTTGCAGAACAGCATGGAGCATCTGCTTTTCCAATGTGGCACTGCATGAACACTTCTGTTTCAGTGCTGGGTCACTCACCATTGGATACCCCATGGCACTCAATGGGTTAAAAACCAGTTGCACACAACATAGTCTGCTATGTGTGTACTTATTATTTAGGTTTAACAGAGACACAATATATACTGGTTTCTAGATATAACTGTGGAAAGTGAAAAGTCTTTTCAATAAAAAGGAATGGGTGGCATCAGGTATCAGGAAACCAAAAAGGGGGGTATGTCTAAAGGTTTAGGAACCACTGCTGCATCTTCACTCTTGAGTTTCCACTTAAAGGGATAGTAATACTTAAAATGTAAAAACATATGTTGTAGGGTTTATCCCCCTGAGTAAAACAAGAGTACTCCAACTGCTGAAAAGTGTTTCATTCAAAAGTTATTAATTTTCAAAGTGGAATTTTTTAGGTGCAATATCACAGTGGCCTGAAATTGTACAGTGGCGCTGTTGCTACACCATCCTATGGAGATATATGGTCCCGGGACCAGAGCTGTCCATAGGATCATGTAGCAACAGCGCCACTGTACAATTTCAGGCCACTGTGATATTACACCTAAAAAATTCAACTTTGAAAATTAATAACTTTTGATTGAAACACCTTTCAGCAGTGGGAGTACTCTTATCTTACTTAGGGGGATAAACCCTACAACATATGTTTTTTTTACATTTTAAGTATAACTATCCCTTTAATGATAGACACTAATTGTAATTTAATTATACATTCCTTAGGATCCTGATGTATCTGGGTGTTGGTCACATGCTTTCTGCTCCTGGTACAAGGAAATCCATCATTTTAAAAAACAAGTATGGATTATGTGTGGTTAATAAAAACAGGGATAGATAACTTGTAACTATGGCTGTTGCTGGGCTACATCTCCATTTCAATCTAGAGTTAGTGAGGTACATATGAATACACAAGGAATATAAATGCTTGTGGAAAAATTGTGAAAAGTCGGGTGACTGCACAAATTTGTGAGCACTGTTTCACTGGTGTGGGCTGCAGTGCCTGTGGTTACCCCCCAGGGTATGCATTACAGTATATCAAAACATTAGTTAAATCTTTAATGCTAGCAAGCCACGAATGCCTCCCCGATAGCATTGCTTCAGCATCTTAAAGCACAACTACCAACGCATGGCAAGTTTATCTTAAATAACTCCCCTGCTTACTAGCGCTAGTCGCCAGAATTATTACCTTATTAAATAGATTTCTCCTTTCTTCCCCAGGTGACAGGCAGGATGGAGTGCGGACATCTTGCCATAGTGACATTGGCATGCCTGCTTTGTCAGTCCCAGCCAGCTTTAGGAGGCGTTGCTAGGAGCCGTCTGGCTCCAGAAGGGACTGACAGAGCAGGCGCGAAGACGTCACTATGGCAAGATGTCAGCACTCCGTCCTGCCTGATATCCGGGGAAGAAAGGAGAATTCTATTTAATAAGGTAATAATTCTGGCGATTAGCTCTACTAAGCAGCTAGTCACCAGATGGGGAGTTATTTAAGATAAACTTGTTATGAGGTGGTAGTTCCGCTTTAAAATAAATGCTGAAGAACTGAAAACCCACACATTGTCCCACTGCCTTCCTATTGGCACATGCAGCACTAAGCAGCTCAATAAACTGGCATAAGGCAGATGTAGGGATAGTAAATTGATTCATGTCTGTAATAGCATGGAATCCTATTCATACAACCCTCTCCTCTCAGCCCTCGGAGGCCCAGTAGTTTAACAGAAAGTAAAATGTAATTAGTGGAAAAGGTGGTAGGACCAGCACCAGAGTTGCCCCAGCAGTTGTAGAAGTTATTGCAAAGCACATATAATAATAATAACTTGTATTTATATAGCGCCTTTCTCCCAGTGGGACTCAAAGCGCTTTCAGCGCACGCTCTCAGAATTAACCAAATCGGCAGCTGAAATAATAGGTGTTATTATTACCCAATCAATGGTACTCATTTATCGACCTCGGAAGGATGAAGGGTTGAGTTGACCCTGCCGGGATTCAAACCTGCAACCCTGAGGTTGAATAGGTTCCATAGTCAGGGAATTTACCACTGAGCTATCGCACCGACCGTCCCATATACCTCTTTAATAGGGACAGTCTCTTTGTAACCCAAATCCCTTTGTCCTTGTTTCCCACCCTGGTGTCCCTCTTTATACAAGATCAGACTGTGTGGTGTGTATATAAATTTATCACATTGCTCCAACCAGACTCACATTAATATTTGTATAAACATCAGTATATGTGTTTATAAATTAGTCTGCGTAGACAAAATCTTTTGGTCGTGCTAGAAATAATTTATTCAGTTACACAAAGATGCTTCAATAGGTCTTGAAATAATGTAAAAATTCTTGGTAATGTCACACCCACTAGCCACTCCGCCAAGGAAAACAAGTGTGTCCCTCTTTGGCCATTTGAAATGTTGGTATGAGATCATATGAGTACCTGAATAGGTGACCTTTTAACCCTTTGAATGCCAGAGGGGTGTCCAATGTATTGCTTTGCAACTTTGCTTTTTCAAAATTGCTTTTGAAAGTACAGTCATTTCCACAGGCGGGAAAAACTCCTGCAGAACATTACCTGATATAAGTACTTTTCACTGCCTCCCTTCTTATTACTAGCATGAATCTAGGCCAACTGGCAGCACTGCTTTCTTCAAATAATTGGTGTTGTGCTTACATAGCCACACAGAGCATTCTCCAGCTAAAAACAATGCTCAAATTATTTAGATCAGTGGCCAAGAGTTGACACATTGATCTCAGTCAGTACATTTAAGTGGGTCGCTATCTGGGTGACTGGGTTTGCATGCTGCCAGCTATGGGAAGAATGCAAGATGGGAGGAGTGTATAGTCACTCACAGTCCTAGGGAGCTGTGTGGCTGACAGGAGCTTAAGGAAAAATCCCATAGCTTTTCTGCAGGTATTTTCTCAAAACATCTGCAGCTCTGACTGATAGAAAAAAAGCAAGTACCTGATGACCTTATTTACTCTGTTGCATAGCTAGTCAACTGCCTGATCTCCAGCTGTTGAGGCCTACAATTCCTATCATTCCCCAAGAGAGGTCTGACCGTTGACTACACCTACTCTAGACCAATAAATCATAACTTTTCTACACAAAGATTCCCTTTAAAGCAGAATTGCCACCTAATATAAAGTCGCACCCCACTAATTATGCATATGGCGTATAGCTTTTTTTTTTTTTTTTTTTGCGCCTTTATTTTTTTTATTCTTTTCATACACAACAAAAATACAAAAATAAAATACAATACTTATCATCACAATTACATACAATAACTTCCACTATCCACCCCCTCCTACAGCCAGCAGGAATGTTTCCTTTAACTCCACTAACTCTCATCCCATCAGGCTCAATCCTTCCCTACATCTCTAACATACTTAATCTCTTATACCACTGTTCCCAATTCCGTAAGTTCTGACAGTATGTATTATTGATTTTACTCAAACCTTTCTCCATCTTAAATTGAAATAACAGTTGTTCTTTATAATGATTCCACAGGAAAACGCCATCACTTTTCCAATTTCTTCCAATCAAAATCTTTGCAGCAATCAGGCAATGAGTTATAAGCTTCCTTTGCTCTTTAGATGTGTTTGGCCAATCCAGGCACAACAAAATAGCATCCATCTGATTTTTTAATCTGATATCCCCCAAAATCTCTATACATTTTAATACCATATCCCACAACCTCCTCACTTTATCACAATACCACCACATGTGCCCATAACTCCCGTCTGCCACCTTACATCGTCAGCACATCGAAGAGCCGCCAGAAGTTATTTTTACCAACCTTGTTGGTACTAAATACCACTTATTCATAAGTTTAAATTGTGTTTCCACTAAAGAAAGACAATGTACATCCTTTTGCATTAAACTCATCACCCTACACCAATCAATTTGTTTAATTTTTATACCCACATCTCTTTCCCACTTTGTTATTATTCCCAATCCTATATCTATTGTGGTATAATTTACTACATTAATACATTTAGTTAAGATCTTTCTCTCCCTGTCTTTCTGAAATACCAATCGTAATAATCTATACAACTCCCCCTCCAATATCACTTCACATGAATTTAAAAAATTCTTTACTCTTAGATAATTAAAAATTTATTTCCCCGGTAATCCAAACTCACTATTTAACTCTGCAAAAGACATCAACTTTTTCCTTTTATATAGATCTTCTATCTGATGGATATTCCTATTCCTCCAACCTTGAAAGATAAATCCACTACCCTATCTTCTATACCTGACATATCTTGAAACCCCATAATGTTATCTTTTATCTTTAATCTTTTTTTTCAGCAAAATCCAAATAGGTACTATTTGCCCAAGTATAAAATTAGATTTATATTGTACTCTTCTTGGGTTCCAAATAATTGGGGTTAAGTCCTTAATCATAATATCTTCAGCTTCCAAACTATACCAACTCTCTTTCCTAGAATCTTCCTGTTGAATCTTCGCTATATGACTTATCACATTTGCTTCATAATATCTATTAATTACCGGAAATCCTAGCCCCCCTTCTCAACCTTACTAGCTATTATACTCCTCCTAATCCTAGGTTTCCTCCCCTTCCACACAAACCTAGCAAAGGAGGACTGAATTAAATCTAACCAACTATTCGAGATCTTTAACAGGAGCATTCGGAAAAGATAGTTCCATTTCGGTAACTCATATGATTACCCCCCCTTCCCCACCATGAAATCTCTAAATGTCTCCATTCCTTCAAATCCCTATTCATTCATTTTAACATAGTTAATACATTCACTGCCATGATATTCTCCACCTTATTTACTATCTTAACCCCCAGATATTGAAAGCCAGAATTATTCTTATCAAATTGATATCTCAACTGAATATCCTCTATATCCTCTGGAATCATATTACTAAACATAACTATCGTTTTCTTCAAATTTAATTTATAATTCGACAACTTACTATATTGGTCAATTTCTCACATCAAATGGGTCACAGAATTCTTTGGATCCGTCACTGTGATAAGAGTATCATCTGCATACATTGAAATCTTTAGTGAACCCTTCATCAATGGGAATCCTTTTATATTTCCATTTGCTCTTATTCTTATTGCTAATATTTCTACGGTTAATATAAACAAAATAGGGGACAGGGGGCACTCCTGTCTCGTCCCATTTTTTAATCTAAACCAATCCGCATTAATATTCTGGCCGATAGTTCTCGCTGTCGGAAATACATACAAAGACTTAATTGCCTCATATATCCAACCTTCCAACCCAAAAGCACCCAAAACCTGATTCATGAAGCCCCAACTGACCCTGTCAAAAGCTTTCTCAGCATCCAGTGACAGGGTCAGAAGGGGCGTCTTCCTTTTCCTAGCAATATCCAAAACATTTATCAATCTACGTATATTATTACTTGATTCCCGGCCCGGGACAAATCCAATCTGGTCCTTATGAATCAGGTCCGGGAGGACAGTCTTCAATCTCTCACCCAGCACCGATGCAAAAATCTTCACATCCACATTCAACAAAGATATAGGTCTATAACTCTCCACCTCTGATGCGTTCTTACCCGATTTTAATATTGGCAAAATATTTGCTTTTAACATTTCCTCTGGATACCCTCCCCCCTCCACCACTTGATTAAAAGACCACACTAAATGCTCCACTATAATAGGTTTCATAATCTTAAAGAACTTATTGCTAAATCCATCTGGTCCCAGAGCTTTAGATTGAGCTAATCTATTGATTATAATCTCAATTTCCTCACCCGTTATTTTCTTATTTAAGTTCTCTTTTTGCTGAGATGAGACAGTTGCTATATCCATATTAACCAGATAATTCGATATTTCTAACTCTGACTTCACAGGAGATAAATTATATAGTCCTTCATAATAACGATTAAATATTCTGCCAATCTCTTCCGGTGACCTATAAACATTCCCCTCCTGAACTAACTTATCTACTCTATTCATAACCTTCTTCTTTTTTAGCTGATTGGACATAATACTATCCACTCTATTTTAGCAAAAATAATACTTCATTTTTAGGATATCCATATTCCTTTGAACTCTTTCCATAATTCTCTCCTGAATATCCCCTCTCAACCTATCAATTTCTTCTCATACAGTATTACTACCATCTATTTTATTATCTCTCATCTTAAACAATTTTATATATAAATCTGCCAATGGGAGACCTCTTTTTTTTCTATTTCTACTCTTCAGTTGAATACAATATCCCCTCATCACTGCATTATAGGCACACCATAATGTTATGGCATCCACCTCTCCAGATGCATTTTCATTAAAAAAATTAATACTCTCTCACTATCCTGAAGAAGGTAATCATCTAAACGCCAATTATTACTACTCCCCCCTACCCGAGCCTCCTTCAATTCCATAATTAACATTTCATGATCTGATAAAACACATGGTTTTATTTCAATTTTCCCTGTTTTCTCAATCAACTTAGGGCCTCCCAATATCATATCAATCCTCGAATATATTGAATGTGCATGCGAAAAAAAGTAAAATCTTTTAAGTCCGGGTTTCTCAATTTCCAAATATCATATAGATTAAATTTTTTAATCAACCTATTTAATAACATTGTCTGATTTCTTATTCTATTATCTACCTTCTTATTATTCATATTTCTCCTATCCAACATCACATCCAACACACAATTAAAATCTCCTGCCACTATCAAAATTCCCTCTACTATTTTATCAACCTTCTCTAATATTTTACTTAATAATCTTATTGGATATACATTTGGCAAGTAAACATTTACCAGCGTATAGCGCTCCCCATTTATATCACACACCACTATAACATATCGACCCTCCGCATCTATTTCTGTATACTTAAATTCAACCATCAGTGATTTCTCGAAAAAAATTCCTACACCCCTTTTTTTTCCGCCAGTAGCGAGGATTGCACCACTATTGGGTAGTGCTTCCCCCACCATCTGTTTTTATCCCTCTGTCTCCAATGTGTTTCCTGAATCATACCTATTTTTATATTCTCTGTCCTCAGGAAATCATTAAAAGCCCATCTTTTTTTAGGAGAATTGAGCCCCTTTACAATAAGAGAAGCAACTTTAAACATCTATCTCACCTATTCACTAACCTCTGACCTCTCAAACCGTATCCTGCTGGCTGTTTCTCATACACACCTCCCCCTCCCCTCATAACAATCCCCACACAAATAACAACTATCATAAAAACACCCCCAACCCCCCTTAACTGTAGATGGAGCCAGGTACCTCTCCTCTTCCTAATCCCTAGGCTCCCGCCACAGCTCATATACAATTCCTATATGAACTGAAAGCAGGGGAGAAAACCAGCCACCCTTTACCTTCTTTCCCCCGTCACCTAAAAATCGATAACCGTTCCCTCCTTTGGCAAAAATTTATAAAATACCAGGAAGAAATCCACTCCCAAAAGCCCCGCCAAACTGGCCCCCACTACTCTGGGGATACATCTCCTATCTACGACCCCAAAACTAATCCCTCTCTTTTCTCTCCAGCAGTGGGCCACCCCTTCCTCCATACTCCCCATTAGATCATACCGGGTACCTCCCCTACCGCTGGAGAGAAAGGGAAGAAGAAACAAAAAACAAAAACAAAAAAACGCACCCCCACGTGATATATCCTGCACAAATACTTAACCAAGTGCTACCCCCTCACCCTGTGAATTCCTTCATGTCTACTACCACAATTCCTCCACACAACATAATATGAAAGAAGGAAAAAAAAAAAAAAATTCTATTCTACCACCTACTACCCCTACCTATTCTACCCCTTCATATACCACTACCGAACTACATATAAACTACTTCCAATGTCTCCTATCCCAACTACTACTCCCCCCACCTACATTTATGATCCTTCCCTACTATATAATTTACCCGTGCCCCCCTATCCCTAACCCTCCCCAAACCCTACTATATACATCATACAAACCTCCCTGTGCTATTACTCCCCCGTCCAGCCTACTATCGTCTCCAAACTATTGTGAGAAAAAAAAAAAAACCTACAGCATATTACTTATACTATTACCCCTAGAGTCCACTTCACTTATCTTCACAATCCCCATTGGGCTCAGGGGGGTCTTCTTCCTATTAACCCCAAATAAACCATCATTCTAGCTGTTTTTCTTTCAACCATTTAACCGCTTTCTCCACCCCTTCGAAGACCTCTACTCCTCCCTCCCAAAGGATCTTCAAAGCAGTGGGAAAAGACCAAGAATACCTTATATTCCGTTTCCTTAAAACATTTATTACACAATTCAATTTTTTCCTCTGAGTTTTTGTGTGGAAGGACAAGGCTGGCCAAACCACAATATCCCGGTATAGATCTTCCTGCAGATTATGAGATCTGCTTGCCTTAAAAACCTGTTCCTTAAAGGAGTAGGATAGAAAAGTCACAATTATATCTCTGGAGACTATATCTTGGGTATTCTTCAATTTCGATACTTGATACGAATTCTCTATTACTGTATTATATTCTTGCAGATTTATGACTAATAGTCCCCAGAATTTTATCAAGAAGTCTTAGACTTTCTGTTGGGTTATAATCTCTGGTATATTCCTAAAACGCAAATTATTCCATCTTAGTCTATCCTCCATAGTACTCATTTGAACTTCCAGATTTTGTACTTTCTCCTCTAAAATCTCGCATTGTGCTTTGGAGTCTTGACTTTGGGCTTCCATAGGGATCATCTTATCCTCTATTCCTTGCAATCTAATAGCCAGTCCAGTAATCTCTTTCTTTATCTCTACCATTGAGACATTCATTCTGTTCGTTATCGCTTCCAACTGAATATCCAAACAATTCTTCAAAAAATTTTGGGAAACTATTCCTTCCCCAGAGTCCCCCTCTCCACTCTGAGGGGTTGCAATATGGGGCACTGATACCACAGATTCATTCAAACCTTGCTCCCCCATAGTTCTATTACTCTGAGGTGAAAAAAGATAGTCACTTCTTTCCCAGTTTTCCCCTCCTTCTTCTCTTTTTTGGATGGACATTTCTCTTGCGATTTTTTCGTCGCCATGTTAACTCCTCATGCTATACCAGCTATCTTAGATCATCATCCCAATACCCCATATCTTCAGACCATCTCATCCAGTCTCTCCAATCCTATTTTGCTCTTCTTCTTGGTTATCTTTACCCTCCACACCCCCACATCCTTTAGGCGACCGGGGAAAATCTTTCCTTAAATGTCATCAACAGCCCCTGCGACCCAGGACTTAACAAACCCCAGCTTCATTAATCTCATAAGTTTCCTTCCTTCCAGAAACTGTTATCAGCAGCCACATACAACTTTTCACCAACTATCTTCACTCTAGCTGACTCAGTCCGTGCCAGTCAGCACCCTATTATCGCCCAGTACAGCCTCTCACAATGTACTAGGCAACAATAAATCAGAAAGCTCTCACCCATGTGCTCCTCCGGGGTGCTTATCCACCTGCCCCTCCAGCTGCCAATTCCGCTGCTACTCCGCAGCTATCCTCTCGCTCTCACCCCCCTCCAGGGGTTATCCGAAAGTTGAAGCGGCTTCTCCACCTCCGCCTGCCGCTAACATCCAACACCACCAAAGTGGTGTTCTCTGGTGCACCTTCCCCTCCTTTAGTTAAACCTCTTCCGCTTGTGGACTTCAGCTTCCCATTCGCACCACTGGGGCTAAATTTCACCTTGGTCGCCGGCTGTGCTCTCGCTATGTCCGCATAGCGTAGCTCTCTCCTGGCATCCTCTGCCGCACCGGCTCTCCTCCCGCCTTTGGATCACGACTGTGCGTCACACATCACGTCATGCTCCACCCCCCGACCAACGGCGTATAGCTTCTTAATAGTTCTATTATCTGCCACAAGTACCAGCATCTGAAGTAATCATTTTTCTTGCAAGACTGACAGCCAGGCTTCTTGTTTTAGAGCCGTCTATGCTCCTGCGCCATCAGTCTCTTCCAGTGCCTTTTGGCTCCATGCAATGCCTCCTAGAGGAGACCGGGACAGACAAAGCAGGTGCGCAGACTTCTCTAAGCCAAGATGCCTGCATGTAAGCCTTCCCGACGGTCTCACAAGAAAAAGGATTGCTTCAAAACATGGTACTTGTGGCAGATAATAGAACTATTAAGAAGCTGGGCACCATTTGCATAATTAGTAGGGGGCAACTTAATATCAGGTGGTAGTTTTAAAAATATGTAAAAATTGTAAACATATGTAAAATATGTAAAAATGGTAAATAAATAAGTTTTTTATATGAAAATGCATCTTGTAACAGAGATGTATATGTAAATATTTCCATACCTTAATAGAACTAAAAGGGACACTAACAACTCTTACTAATAAACCCACATAGTTCAAAATGGACTGGTCCCCCAAAATTTAAATATATGTTTCCAGGATTTAAAAATTATCAAGTTGTCTTCATAGTAATAATGTAAGAATTGTATGTTAGTTGTACTTCTACTAGTAGTAGCTTTCAGAGATGAAGGAACATCTTTTTTTTTTGGAGGGAGGTGAACACACCAAAAAACTCCCTGCTGGCCCTTCATGCAACAGCTTAGAGCAGTGGTGGTAAACCAGAAGATTCCAGCTATTAGACTACATAACCTATCACCTTCAGCTGGATGTTAGCTGGTGAGGATGAATTGAGCTGTAGACCGACAACAGCTGATGACAGCAGGATGCACATACTCGGATTAGAGGGAACATTGTTTCTGAGTGGATCTTAAAAATTTAGTGAGGCCATGGCTCTGGTGGTCCACCTCTTCCACTGCCTATCGTATAGTTCAATTAATAACACTGAGTAAAAGTATGAGTATAAACAATTTGCATAATTTATTACTATTCTTTATTTCTCAGAACTGTAAAGCAATTTAACATGATTATAAAAACATTGCATAAGATTAAAAGACTTTGGATACAGAAGGATAAAAGGAATGTGCTAGTTAGTCCTCAAGGAACCATTAACATCCAACAACTTGGAGATCACTCTAGTAGAACATACACAAGAAAAGCACCAATAGCACCAATGTAAAGGCTAAATAAGCAGTTAATTGGTTTATATCTTAAAGTAGGAAACACTAGACTTTCTCGCCCTAAGAATTGAGCCCTTCACCCTGAGACCTTGAGATTTTGGGCTTAATTGGAAATGGCTTCACTGTTTTTTGGGGGGGTTTTTTGTTTCTTTTGCCTTCTTCTGGATAAACAGAGTGATTTGGCATGGGCTGGACTTGATGGATGCATGTCTTTTTCAGCCCCATCAACTATGTTACTATGTTACTGTGTAAAACCCTGAGTCTTAAGGTCAAACACTGAGAGTCAGCACCACCAAACCTGGAGTGGACAACAACTTTCCAGCTGTGTTTGGACTACAACCAGTGATGTATTTAGGAGTAGGTTGACTAGACTATACCTAAGACAGTAGATTTTCAGGGGTAGCAAATTGGGTGGGTTTGCCACTTTATACCTAATGCACATTTTCTAAAGAAAAATAACTATTTTAAATAATGAGCAGCACTGTGACTCAGAGATCATAGCCTCCTCCTAGGCGCCTCTTTCTCCGATGAACATAACCATAAGTCACATTTTCCAGTCTCTTTTAGCTCTTTAGATGCTAGATATGTGCATTAACATATATATTAGTAACCCATATAGCCTCCAGTTTAATATTCATGTGGAATGGCCGGATACAGTAAGAGTGTAGCAAAGTGTGTATGGATGGGAGTGGGATCTATGCACTTGGTTGGGCTTTGGGTAGCAGGAAGCCTATACACATTACTGACTACAATTCTCATCATACGCTGAACCAGAGTGTGATACATTTATAGTGTAACAGCAAGCTGAAGAGCCACTGTTGCCAGCCCTTTCCCTAAACTGATATTTGCAGTTCACTATTTGCTGTCTATCCTATGCACATACAAATATGTATTTTTATCTTGATGAAGTCTATATGCTTTCTCTGGGTTAGACTGAAATCTAAAGATACTATAAGTCTAAGCCATTATGAAATTATCTGGAGCGGTGATCTCTCTACTGAAAAAAGAAACTACTCAACCCTTTCATGAAATGTGGGCCATACGTCACCTTCCCAACAGGGTTTACATTAATAGACTGCAGTCGTTTGATCAATCCAAATGCATGAGACTGTGGAATGCAATTTCTGAGCCAACAGTGAAGTGAAAAAAAGTTAGTATAATGTAAATGGTGGATTTTGACAGTGTAAGTCTTGCTCATAATCAAAGAAACAGAAAAGAGAGGGTCCATTTCTGAAGTGATCACTGAAGGAAATTATCATATTTATACCTTTAAACACCCTTAAAGGGCAGCTAACATGAAAAAAATATGTTAAAGCACAATGACATAGAAATTAATAGCTGCTAGTCCTAAGCCAGGGAGCAGCAGTATTAAAAGCTTACAGATCTCAGTATGTGGGTTCTCTTTAAAATTCTGGTCCCATCTCCTTCAAGAGCTGAAGCTGACAGTGGCAGCATCTTTCCTATTGGCAGTGTATATGGGTGTGCCATCACAGCAACCTATAGGAATTACCTTCCATCTCTCCGGAGCTTAAAGCATGTTTGTTGCCCTTTAAATAGTTCTCTGTTTTGCACTGTTGCCAGTTTGCACTACTGTTTGTCTCGTGTGCCATTCAATAAATCATTTTGGACTTTACCTTTCTCTGTTCCTTCACAGTGACACTCATATTGTAGTGTCCAACAACACTGTAGAATACCTGCATATATAAAATTTTATTCTGGCTGGATTTATGAGGGGAAGCAACTGTACAGGAGGGAAAGTACTGAAGGGGCTATACCAGGAAGTAAGGGAGGTTGGGGAAAAGCATGTAGAGAGAGAGGTGCCAGAGCCAGGTGGATTGACTAAGCCAAAAGGAGGAACAGAGGTCTCCTCAAAGGCCTACGTGGACTGTCTACAACTGGCCCAGAAACCATCAACTGTTTGTTTGTTTTTTTTCTTATTGGTGTGACGAGCAGGATCCGTGTTATAGAAAGAAAGTGACCCAGTGCAGGACAGTGTAAGTGAAGTATACTTGAGAGAACAGGGTTCACCTGTACCTGTAAAGTCCAAGAATTAGTGGTTTCCCGTGTAGTATAGTACTCTATACTACACAATATTTAAAGGAACAACACTACAACTGCATGAGTAAGAAAAAGACACACCAGTGATCTATTTATGTAAATTTGTATTGTGCCATCAGATGTACTCAGAGCTTTACAATTTACAGTTACTATGTGTGATACAGTAAGTGCAGTAGTTAAGTTATACAGATGTTATCATAAGGGGTACACTAGGTATGTATACATTATGGTAGGAGGTCCCTGCCCCATAGAGCTAACAATCCATAGACACCCAGTTTGGGCATAGACCCACCCACCAAGCAGTATGGAACTTTATTTTTATTGAATACAAACTTTAAAACAGAATACACTGGTATGTGTTTTGCCCACTCGTTTTAACTATAGGTCCCACCAAATATAACAGTTCTGCCTATACCAGTGGATCCATCCAACCATACATTATTTGCCAGCCTAACAATTGGTGAACAAATTAATATTTTTCAGGTATCTACTGTGGATGTGTATTCCAGTATTATAATGTGGATTTCTGCATCTATTCAGATATTTTTCCTTGCCCACTATTTCAGTATAATATCATATATAGATGGTACATAAACTAGAGGCACAGATATTTAACTAATGCAAGAAAATCTGTTACACTGTGTGGTGAATTGAGGCCCCTTCTGACATTCCTTGGCCATTAAAAAAGGGTTGTCCCTCTCATTGCTGTTGTAGGGATTACCCCTGCCAACATAAATAAACAGGTGTCTGCCTCTAAGTGCAGACAGCTGTACTGGACCAACATGAAACTCAGTTACCATCAAACAGATTAGAGAGCTGAGATAAAAATGCACACAAATGACTGAAATGTAAACTAAATCAGCTTCACTATGTCCACCAGTGAGGTGAGTGATACTGAGTGGGCACGGGTATGGCTAATATACTGAGGCTTAACCCTTTCAATAATGTTTTACTCTGTTCTCAGAATGTGCAGTGTTCTTGCATTTTTCAGGGAAAAAAACATACACAGACCTTATATAAGTGAAGGTTCACTTCACGGGCAACATGAGTCCCTCATATTCACTAAAGGGACTCCTCTTGGATAGAAATAAAAAAAAAAGAGGCTGATATAAAGCCGATTAACCCCTTAGATGTGAATAAATGCATTGAAGGCCTCTCTAGGACCCAAGGGGTTAAGGTGGTATAGTCTACATGTAAAAGGAGGTATGTTCTGAGGCAAAAGAGAGAGTGTGCTTTATTGGGCGAAAGAGGATGTGGGTTATATCAAGAGACAAATGATCTCCTGTTTCCACTGTACCAGAGAATAAACAGGGCCCACTATTGCCCCCCAATGCCTTTGACAAACAAAATAAATCTCAGAAGGATAACATAAAAGAGGGAAAAACTGCAATCTATCACTTGAGATTGCGTTATGTAACATAAGGCATCCAGTTTATGTTGGACTACAATTACCATTGTTCTCACCTTGGTCGATTCCTGCCTCAAGCACTTACATAATGAAGCATTGTATCTTTGTGTAAAGAACTAAGCATGACAATTTCTTGCCTGGTTGATAGATACATAATCTATTTTATTAAGCAATTAGTATCTTACACAAATTTATCACATTTGGTTGTGGCCTGTCCCTTTTCTAGAGGGAGAAATCAACTTTGCAATATTTCGCACACCCCTCCCTCAAGTCTTTAAAGTGGTAGTCCCAATGGCCATTGTAATGAGTTTTAAACTGGCCTATACTTTTACAGATTTTACAATAATTCTCAGGGCTGCCAATATTTTCTGGAAAATATACTGAACATCCAATTGCTGTTGTAGCAATAATGGGATTAAGTACAGTTTTTGCTGGCTTGCCATTACAGAGGGAAACTAGGTGGCAACCTTTTGTACAAATGGCTAGCCTAGGTCCAGTCACTATAAAGCTATGACTGGTAACCAGATCCCACTCAAAGGAAAGCAAATGTGGCCCTCAGCTCCACTAAAGTGCCACACATTATGATTAAACATTCTACATAGGGGTTGAACAAAAGAGATAAGGGTTAAACTTTGGATGCTAGAGAGGTCTCCAATGCAAGTCTTCGCAATGAGTTGGACAGCTCCCTGGCATTCAAGGGATTAAGGTAGAATACTTACACCTAAAACGAACAGGGGATAAATACTATATACTTCATGTTAGCATCTGTACACATTCTCTATTTGTTTTCTCATGTTTAAAATGTAGACTTACATATGCTTTCAGGGAGAAGACATTCCTGACTTTCCAGGGCTCTTGTATGATTTCCATGGCTAGGATAAAATAACAGCCTCTTTGAATACAAGAGCTGTAGGCACTAACCACAATCAAGTAACTGTCTAGGTCTTCTCTCTCAATACAAATAGCAGAATGAAAAGGATCATTTGCACATATGTTAAATGCATTAAAACAAGTATAGGATTATATTTTAGGGATGTAACATATGAATCATTTATATATTTATATATATATATATATATATATATATATATATATATATATATGCATTGAGACAGGAACGAGTTAGTGTGCTGCTTTTTTGGGTGATATTAAGGTGTGTATGATGTGGAAGAGGAAAAGGTTTGCCTCTTACCACTATACAAGAGAAAATACTGGGGCCGCAGGAGAAAACTGTGAGGGCCCCAAGACTGCCTGTTTTCCATAACTGCTATAAAGCCCCCAAGCTTGTATCCATGAACATCCTCCCTCCCCATGCTGTCTGAGTCATTACCAAGGTGTAATGGGATGTCAGACAACTTCATCCTTCCACCACAGGAAGGTCATCACCATTTATAATAAGGCCTTACCCATTACCATTTCCTGGATGGTCA
Source organism: Rhinophrynus dorsalis (assembly GCA_037306005.1). NCBI lineage: Eukaryota > Metazoa > Chordata > Amphibia > Anura > Rhinophrynidae > Rhinophrynus > Rhinophrynus dorsalis. The sequence goes on from CM074721.1 coordinate 254,093,228, forward strand.
TTGCCTCCTGCATTGTGGATCAGTTGGAGATGGAACAGGATATTCACACTTTGGCACCAAATTAGGTCCTGAAATTAAACTAAAATACATATAAGGCAGGGAAATCAGTTTTGACAACACAAGTCTACTGCCTCTTACTTTTTAAACACTATATGCTGTCCATCAGTGCACAGGACCACCCCTTGGTGAGGAACCATTGGGCCCAGACATTTATCCTTCAGTATCTGTGTCTGTTGTGGTTCTCTCTCTCCTGAGGATGCTCAAAAAGCTCTATACTAGTGCATCAATCTATGTTATGTTATGTTATGTTGGTAAGTACAGTTTTATGTCTTGTCATTGATCATCCATGGGCCCCAATCAAAGGAAAGAAATCTGGAATAATTAATGTACTTTCTTAAAAGAACACTAACACCTAAAAATGAAAGTGGTACATAAAATTTTAAATATAATGTTCTTCCAGTTAGCATCTGTGACATTTAGTTATTTTATGTTTGATCTCTAAAATCGAATCCTAAAGTTGCATTTTAATCCTGCATAGACACAATTTGATTAATCGTTTGTGCAAAACGAATGCTGATAATGTACTGAGGTTTACATCCACTGCTCGTCAATTCAGAAAGACTGGTCCATTATCTCAACCCATTTATATACAATAAATACAAACACTTCTAATTAGATATTTTTGGTAATATGATCCCTTAAAACAACAGAAATGCCCCCTCCCCCACAAAGCACATGTAAGAATAGATTTTAGGCCTCAAAAAAAACAAAATAGAGACTTTCTACAGAGGCTAACATGGAGTATTTAAAATGGACCTGTCACCCTAATATAAGTTTGGTAAATGTTACATAGAAGTAAAAACTGTATTTGTGTTACGTTAGTCATTTGTTTATATATTAAACACTTTTTGAGAAATTAAGCTTTATTTGTTAATTACACAGTCTAGAATTAGTTCCTTTGCTCAGCCAATAATACCATACACTGTGCTATGAATTAATCTAAAGAGAGCCCACATACTGGGCATTTCTAATAGTGCAGTATGGGGTTAGCTTGTACTGGAATATAGCTATTTAGCGAACTGTTCATGGAATTAGCATAAAGTGCCACAAAAGCATGAAGGCTGATGTCTCATACACTATTTTATTATATATATATACATATATATATATATATATATATATATATAGATAGATGTTACATGTCTGACCACCACCACCAGAGGCACCCTTATGTCTTCTGCTCACATAATAGAGAGGCTAAAACACTTTGTCACAGTCTGCATAGATCCAGGTACCTCCATAAAGGTTTCTTTATGTAGACACAATCCCACTCAAGGTTTCCAACTCCTTATTCATAGATATTGAATTACCATAGAATCACACCCAAAAGACAAAAAGGGTGATAGTACTATGGATACTCTAAGGGTAGTATGCAACAGATTATAATATGGACCGCCACCACATCATCACTAAGAATGGTACTCACATGACCAGACGCAAAGACGGCCTTTTGTTATAATTGCATGAACTGTCTCCAAACTCCAGTGGAAATTCCAGAGTTGCCCGGGTCTCTCACCTTTCTTACTGGTGATGGGATGACAGCCTATATTTAATCTGTTTTACCCACAGATTGTGTACACTTATCTATTTTTCTTCTTTTTTACTCAAGCTCCACATAGCAAAGAATGGGGAAGTCAGACTGTGAATCCAAGCAGTACCTTTCGCAGGAACTTGAAATTTGAAAAATGGCATTTTCTGTCATCTATAGAGGACTTTTTGATAATGTAACAAGTCATCTTCAGCAACTTGGCATGAAAAAGGTAATATAATTCAGGCCAGTGACCCGACCAGCAGTAACACATAAGTAAAATGACATGGAACGTCTAACTGATTTGTTTCCATATTACCAGTAAGAGTCAATAAACCCACTGAGTGCCTGAGGAGTGTCCAGTGCATTGCAAAAAATGCATTGGACACCCTTCTGAAACCCTGAGAGTTAATCACATAACCATTTTATGTCCGTAAATTAACCCTTTCAGTGTCTGAAAACTTTTGAATGAATGAATGAATATGTTTATTTATACAGCGCCACAAGTGTACGCAGTGCTTTTCAATTTAAAGGGATAGTAATACTTTAATATTACTAATCCCCATAGTGTAACTCTTTAAAAAATAATTAAATTGCTCCCAGGTTCATCTCTCAAACCTTTATGGTTTGTAAGATAACCGTAAGCAAAGTTCCCCGCTCCCTCCTCCTTCCCTGAAGTCAGCGTTATACTGACTGCAGGGATACCTGGTTTTATTTTTCATCAGGTGGCTCTGTAGCAGAGCCGAGATCTCGTTAGTAAAAAAAAAATATTTAACTGAAACGGTCTTCTATGTGTGCTTGCAAACGCGATGTCGGCTCAGCTGCAGAGCCGCAAGCCTGACGTATGACAGACTTCCCCTGCAGTCATTACAACGCTGACTTCAGGAAAGGGGGAGGGAGGGGGGACCTTTGCTTTCAGTTATCTCTCGAACCATAAAGGTTTGAGAGATGAACCTGGGGGCAATTTAATTATTTTTTAAAAGAGCTACACTATGGGGATTAGTAATATTAAAGTATTACTATCCCTTTAAGGGTTTAAACAATACAGGGTTACAGGTGCTTTGTAGAGTGAAACATTGGGTGCGAGGTTCCTGCCCGAACGTTTACAATTTACCCATATATTGTGTGCGCATGTCAATGTTTCTTCCTTTTTACTCAAGCTCCACATAGCAAAGAATGGGGAAGTCAGCCTGTTGAAGTCAAGCAGTACCTTTCGCTGGAACTTGAAATTTGAAAAATGACATTCTCTGTCACGTATAGTGGACTTTTTGGCGTTTACTAAGACTCCTTTCCAGTATTTAGAATATATCATCGAATAGCTGGTTGAGTGCCTACATTGAGTTTCAGAATTCCATTTATAGATATTCCTATAAGCACTTTGTAACCTCTAGGGTGCTAGAATTGTCTCCAGTTTGGTGTGGGGCAATGCACTGGAGACACCTCAGGCATCTGAAGGGTTATTGAAGAAGGTGTGTTGAATCTAATATATTCAGCGGGGAATTATATTATCCTATATAATAATTCACTAATGTATGTTTGTCAGAAGCTGTCATGCACAGTACAGACGGTTGAGCGCGCTGCAGTCATGCGCACTACAGACTGCCCTCGCCACGGCTGATAAATGAGCTGGGAGCTCCCAATTCAGACCATGGTGCACAGAGAGGACTACGGTCTGAATTTGGAGCGCCCCGCTCAGTTATCAGCCACAGCGCGGGCAGTCTGTACCACGCATGACTGCACCTCAGCCTTTGCTGTCTGGCACTGTGGCCCCTGTACATGGGCTGTTCAACTAGTCTGTCATAACCAACCATTATACTGCCATGTTTGTGTGCATGCATATAGCTAGACTTATGGAACCTAGATTCCATTGTAATGTAAGATGTCATCTCCAGCAGTTTGGCACAAAAAAGGGTAATATCATTTGGGCCAGTGACCCCACCAGCAGTAACAAACAAATTAAATGACCTGGCATGTCTATCTGATTTGTCTCTATATGACCACTAGCAGAAAGGGGTAAATTAACCCTTTGAGTGTCAGATGGGTGATCAGTGCATTGCAAAAAAAAAAAATACATTGAACACCCTTCTAACACCCAGAAAGGTGATTCATGTAACCATTTCATGTCCATAAATGTGGATTAATCATTTGCTGCCAGGAGTTTCACATGGGTTGCTTCAAAATGTGTTGAAGAAGTCTTTAGGATTCTAGGAGTTAAATTTTACTTTCTGATTGTCAGTGCTCTAATTAACTTGTTTGGTTCAAGATAAATGAGAACTCTGATATGTGCTTTCTTCATCCTGCAGAAATGTCATTTTGATCCCCCACTGAATTTTTTACATAAATGTGCATTCCTTTTCTTAAGACTCACAGATATAATCCAATTGCATGAGACACAGCAAATAATTCTGGCATCAGGCTGTGCAACATATTCCTTGAGTGAAAAACACCCCCTGCAGTGACTTTAGGAGCAGGAGGGGAAGCTATGAAATCCAAGCAAATAATAGAACACAAACTATGAAATAGCTAAGAGAGTTTTCACAGGGCTGATAAAATGGTTACTGATCATTGGCTGGGACCTGTGAGCTGCGACCAATAGACAGGCAGGGAAGATCATGTCACTGTTACAGGCTGGCCAAGCTGTGTGTGCACATTAGTAGTAGGAGCAGTCAGGAGTAGACTCACCTACAGGCTGCGTATCTGTACTGCACAGCGTGACTCCTGCTTGAAATAATGTGCTCCCTATCTAGCCCATACTAACTGGGAATCCAGGCACAGCAGTCCTTGGGCATTTAACCATTCCTATACCATCCATGTGACTGTCTTTTATAATTTCATTTGCGCTACAGAAAAGCCAAAAGGAATAATAACTTACCGTGATTTCACATCTAGACATTTTATGGTAAGTAGGTGCATTTTATTAAGCATTTATTTTTTAACTTTCGATATTTAACGTTTGAATTGCGTATGTTTATGGCTTTCTTGTAACCATTTAAACTCCAGAGAAGCGTTTATGTTGTACGCCTCTTAGGCACTTATGGGATTAAACTGATTCCCCCTTTTATGGGGCGCTTTAATACATGAGTATAAGTAGTATTAGCTTGGTTTGCTTGTCTGTCTGAGCTGATGTCTAGCGTTCTGTCCGTGAGAAGAGTGTAGGGGGTTGTGCTGTGGAATTTCAGCCACCCTGGGCTTTCTGTCACCTAGAAAGTCTTCAGAGACTTAATTAGTTTAAAGGGACCGGGAGGCTAAGTGAAAAGGAGACATGCAGCCTGTCTTTAGTTAGGGGCACCAGTTGCTGCTTTAACCCTTCACTCCAAGGAGTCCAGCAGTATAGTTGCTTTCCGGCTCCCTCTGCTGGTTTTAAGTCAATATGATCCACTGGAAATGTGTATGAAATGTTTTCGTTTACAAAAGAACTATATAAATTAATATGCGCGTTTTTGTTTGTTTGTTTTTGAAGATCTATACTTCGTTTGCATCTAGGCTTAGTCTAAGAAGGCAGAGAGACGTTTGGTTGACAGCGTATCCCTTTAAAAACTAGACCCATAGAAATGCATGGCACAGGCTTCAATGATTTCCATGCAACCATACAATATGTATTTTTTATGTATCTAGTGTCTGGCAACTCTAGAGAGCACAGGGTTAACACTGAAAAAGGCTTGAGTCCATAAATATACAGATTGTTGCTGTCAAGGCAATTGAACACTAGCCCATATTTATACAAGCAAATTTGAGTTATTCTCGAGTAAACCAACTGCAACATATAGGGAAAAATACAAATTCGTGTTAAATGAAATTGGTCTTCTAATCCCTTGAACGCTACATAGGTCTCCAATGCATTTCGAAGCAATGCAATTGAGATCTCTAGCATTCAAGGGATCAAAACGCTCTATTCAAGTGCATGGACATGAAGAATTTTTTTTGTCCCCTATTGCAATCTTTTATAAATATGGGCCTCTACTAACTGTCCCACTCCTATTAAGTGTCACAACTTCATCTGGCGCAGGAGAATGTTAACCATTTGTGTGCAAAGCTGTAGACACGCTTCTGGTATTCGGCATGATTACTATAATAGTTGATGTTCTTTTCCATTAGAGTGAAAATTAAATTGCATTTTCTGTGGTTAGTTTGATAGTGTGGTGGTCTGAGACTTTTGAGTGCTAGGGAATCTTGCCCGTCTGGCATTAAAATAGTTAATTTCTGCCTGTAAATTGCATTTGCAGACTCAAGATTAGTGGTGTGACCAAGCTTTCGCAATGCGTTACACAGCCCTGTGGTCTATAACCCTGGAAAAATGCTGGGGTAGTTACAAACTCCTGTTGATTTTAACCGGGATTCTTAACCCCTTGAATGCTTGAGGTCGCTGTAGACCTCACTAGCATTCAGGCAGTTAGAAATCTTTATTTCAAAGCTAATTTTTCCCTATGGTGCAGATGGTTTGCTCTAGACTAATTGCACTTTTCAGTTTAAGGTCCCAAATGTTTTGTTGTGTTGTACTTGCACAGCACCCATTTGATGTCTTTAACACTTTGAGTGCCAGAGAGATTGTATTAAATGCCTCTCTGGCCCTCAATGCTCCCCAACTGCCATTCCAGTGTATTGGGAAAGTGTCAGGTAAATGAATGAACTGGACACTTACCTGTCGTTTAGTTGGAAACTCACTACCCTAAATGGCTATAAGGTAAACGTTACTCTTTTATTTATTTATTTTTACCTTCTAAAGAATGCGTTAACCCTTTTGAGTGTCAAATGGAAACGCAACGCAATACACATCCTGTCTGGAATTTATCCTTTGTTTCCAGAGGGATATGCAATGTATTACATACACACCTTTTGCACTCAGAGTTAAGAGACAAAACTGTAGCGCAACATGTGAACCTCCAGTTGCTGGACTGCAATTCCATGTCGGCTGACTGAATATGTTGGGATTTGTAGTCCAATAACAGATGCAGGGCCAGAAGGTTGTCCATGCCTGCTGGAGCCGCCTTATCCACAAACTGTATGTAGAAGACGCAGATGCAACATAAATGTGTTAAAATGAAGACCGCCTAGAAAAACGAGCATCGTCTCATGTCAGTATGGGTCTGCTTAACCTGGCAGGGTATTGTTTATTTTGTGGGCTTTACAAAAACTGCTCACATGTCTGTCAGAGCAACCAAAGGGAATTTTGTCCTGGGATGTGGAAACTCACAGCTGAGGGGGTTGGCTGACTTGCACATTGGTTTTGCAGATTGCAAAGTATATAGAGTTTTATGTGCTAGAGGTTATTGGTCTGAATAAACTGCAATGTGAAATCACAGTGATACATGTTGTTCCTATGGGTAACATTCCAGTAGTGAATTAGAAATATCTACTCTCCTCGGTTTATTAAGCACAAATAAACCAGGTCTTGTGATTGGGAAAGAGCTTCCATTGCCTTTCATGGAGATAATGCGGTTTTAATGTATTTATTGATTTTTCACTCAGTTGCTGGTAGACAGTTGATAAACAGATTGACTTTTTTTTTTTTTTTTTTTTTTTTTTTTTTTTTTTTTTTGGCTTGGGGGCAACTATAGGAAGATAATGAGAATTGTGTGTGTGTGGGGGGGGGGGGGTAATGAAAGAATGTAGAGACAGTTAACTTCCTTTTTGACTTTACATATCCTGCAAGTGCCCAATATGTAAAGACAAACTGAATATACAGTTTATTTTTCCCCTCTTTGCTTGTGTTTATGTATGGATGTGTATATAATAATTTATTTATTTTACACTGTATTCATGAAACTGAGTTCCCTGTACCTGTTTCCAGAGGGTTTTCTGTCAGGGACTGGAAGGCAGATATATTTTTATACAATGTGTTGCACTCTTCCTGTAGCTCTGTTTTGTATGCTGTAGAGTGGCTCTCAACCAGACCACCATGGCACTTAGGGTGACACTTTTCTATAAAGGCTTTGATAAAATAAAAATGTTGGGTTTCAAGTGCAAATTTAAGGAAATTGTTATGTGCAGTGTGTGTGTGTGGTTTTTTTTTTTATGTATTTGTACCATTTTAATATGACTTTAACAAACTACTTATAAAATGTTAGGGATGCCCCATGAAACTGAGACTGCTAGGGGTGCTGTGAGCAAAACAGATTGAGAGAAACACTGCTATAGAGGCAGACTTTTCTACATTGTTTAACTTTTTAATTGCAGGAGATGTAACATTGTTGCACTTTCCCTCTTCACTCAGCTGTCTGAAGAGACATTAAAGTGTGTTGAAGGTGGGGGGGGGGTTAAAGAAAGGTATCTGGTCACATTAAGTTTATCAGGATGGCTTAACGTTTTAATGTAACAACTCTGATTATTTTTATTTATTTTCCAACAAGAGTTGTTTGTGTTACATTGGCAACTTTGTTGCACTTATAACATCACAACAGAAAGTTAAAGGGATAGTAATACTTAATATGTTAAACGCAACAATATATATATCTTTTTATTTCCCTGAGTAAAACACCAGTACTTCCACTGCTGAGAGATGTTTTACTCAAAAGATATTGCAGCTTAAACTTGAAATGTTTTTTGTGCGGTATCATGGTTGCCTGAAAATTGACAGTGGTGCTGTTGCTACACCATCCTATGGATAAGTCCAGTCTCTTTACCATAAAACTCCATAGGATGGTGTAGCAACAGCACCACTTTCAATTTTCAGGCCACTGAGATACTGCACAAACAAAAATTAAAGGTTGAGCTGCAATAACATTTGAATAAAACATCTCTCAGCAGTGAGAATACCCTTATTTATGCAAGAGAATGTATGTAAAGTGTTAATATCCCTTAAAGGTGAGTAGTATTATGTGGTAGACTGCATTTTGTGACTATATTGCATGTAGTAGACTGCGCCTATGTTCAGGTAGGTTTTTTGAACAATGCTGCACTGCACAAAGCACCATTGTAGAAATCACTACTACTAAAGTTGTGTGCGAATATAATTGTAGTAAATATTTTGCCTTGTCACTCAATTTCTGAAATTTGTGTTCAATACCAAGCATTGCTGTTTTCTCAAGATTTCAGTACGTATTGGCGCTGGTTATTTTTAATTCCACCTGAGGTAATCCTTTAATTTTTTTAATCCTAACGCAGAAAGCACAGTCTATACTGGTGTGAACCTACTGCATCATGGAGAACAATACAAAATTGCCATCTTTCATTGTTTTAACCCTTTGAGTGCCAGAAGAGTACTGAACGCGCTGCTTTGCACACCCCTCTGACACTCAGAGCGGTTAAATGAGGCTGAGACCTCAATTAAAAGGCCGATGTTAAATCAGTGAGAATTGCTGTCTCCTATAGTAGAGATGATTTGCTCAGAACTGCACCACTTTTGTGTTAATTTGGCATATTGCCTAGATAGAGGCCAGCAAAAGAGTTTTACACAATGCATTGTTGGAATCTCTTGTGTATATTTATAACTTTTCATTTACTTAATCCTTTGAGTGCCAGAGGTGTGCTCAGAATGTGTTGCATATCCCTATATAACTCAGAGGGTTAATCCTTATTAATTTTACTTCTCAAAGCGGAATCATGCAGAAACCCCACATTTTTTCGTTTATTTATTTTTTACATGCATATGTTTACTTCATATGTTTTCAATGTACACAGGCAGGCCGGGAAGGTCCCATCTGTCTTTTTAGCAGGCCAAGATTATAAGAGGGTGTGAGTTTTAGAGTGTTTGCCCAAAAGAGAGTCCAGATGTGGGAGCTCAGCTGTTGCCTGTCACTTTGGTGACAACTGGTCTTTTCGCAATAAGCTTTTGCTTTCCCCCCCTAATACACTCAACTAGGTGTCAGTATTTCAACCCCTTGCTATTGTCAAGTATCTTATCCCCCAGCCTTTTGGCAGAAGACAGGCTTGTTTGACATATATACCATAAATATATATAATATCTTTTGAAGCTCTTGCTTTTTATCTGTCACAGCCAGATCCATGTAGCATTAAGTGGCAGACTCCTCTGCAGACATTGCTGTTGTCAAGAGAGCTCTGCAAGCATGATGCAAGATTGGAGGGAGCCTTTTGTCTCACAATATTTATTCCCACTAGGGAATTAAGTCTTTATCATTCTGTCACTTAGGTTCAGTTTAGTTTAACTTCCATGTGGCCTCTGCTTATGATAACTAATTTTGGCCTTGGACAGAGATCTGTCATTTATATCTTTGTCTGGGGGTCAAAGGGAAGGAAAAATGCATTTGGCTGATTCCAGAGTTTTCATTAACCCTTTTGTGTGCCAATAGTCACAAGTTAATGCAGTTAGCTGGGCAGACCTAAAACTGCAGGGGAGTATGTTAGGGGCTCCTTGAACAGACTGAGTTGGGGGTTTCCCAGAAATCCCCCATGTGAGTGATTGTGCTTATTATAATTTTTATTTTAGGACCAGCGGGGTATGCATTCATTGCTTCTCCGCTGGCTCTTATGCCAAATGTTTAACCCCTTAACGACGCCCAATACTTTTTTTTTTTTTTCCCCACAATCTGAATTCTGGGATGGCAAAGCAGTGTGCTGCCATCCCAGAATTCTGTGACTTGCCAGGACCAGCATGAAGGCCCTGGCATGTCAAGGGTCCTTAGAGGGTTAAAGAGCCAGTAAACTTTTTCCCCCCCAATTAAAAAAAAAAAAAAAAAAAAAATACTTGTAGGGATTTTCCTGCTGAGTACAACAAGGGTACTCACAGAATTTAAACTTTTGGCTTGTTCATTAACCCTTTGAGCAATGCGTTGCGTACCTCTCTGGCACTTCAAGGGTTAACAGTGCCCTCTAGTGGACAGATTTCAATTAGTTATTCTGCTGTACTCTACGGGAGTTCCAAGTACTTGGCAAAAGTTCTCCATAGAACGTGATGGTAACTGCTAAGTTCCTTCCTGTCATTTTGAAATTTCAGGAAGTAATAATGCTTTTACTCACTGTTAGTATGAACAGTTACAACTTTTGCCTACACAGCTGACTGCAGTACCCTTGTTCTACTCAGAAGGAAACGTCTGAAAACATAGGTTTTCATAAAAAGTAAACTTTCTGCTCCTTCTAAAACTGTCATGTATGGTCCTTGCATAACTTGAACTCTTGTGGCCATATGCGCAAGTGGAACATGCAGGGCAAGTACAAATTCCTACTATTCCCATTAAATGGAGTTTTTTTTTAACACTGAAGAGGGATGGGTGTAAAGTCCATACTTATTTACCCACAGGCATTTTCATGGAAAAACCCACAATTTGAGGCTTTTTAAGCAGAAATTCCAGTGCTGTGGGAGAAGGCTGGGGGTCTGTATATGTAGTTCTGTGGCTACTGTGAGAGAAGGCTGGGGGTCTGTATATGTGGTTCTGTGGCTACTGTGGGAGAAGGCTGGGGGTCTGTATATGTGGTTCTGTGGCTGCCGTGGGAGAAGGCTGGGGGTCTGTATATGTGGTTCTGTGGCTACCGTGGGAGAAGGCTGGGGGTCTGTATATGTGGTTCTGTGGCTGCCGTGGGAGAAGGCTGGGGGTCTGTATATGTGGTTCTGTGGCTGCCGTGGGAGAAGGCTGGGGGTCTGTATATGTGGTTCTGTGGCTACCGTGGGAGAAGGCTGGGGGTCTGTATATGTGGTTCTGTGGCTGCCGTGGGAGAAGGCTGGGGGTCTGTATATGTGGTTCTGTGGCTGCCGTGGGAGAAGGCTGGGGGTCTGTATATGTGGTTCTGTGGCTGCCGTGGGAGAACGCTGGGGGTCTGTATATGTGGTTCTGTGGCTAGGAGGACATGGCCGGGGGTCTGTGTATGTGATTCTGTGGCTAGGAGGACATGGCCGGGGGTCTGTGTATGTGGTTCTGTGGCTAGGAGGACATGGCCGGGGGTCTGTGTATGTGGTTCTGTGGCTAGGAGGACATGGCCGGGGGTCTGTGTATGTGGTTCTGTGGCTAGGAGGACATGGCCAGTGACCAGTATGTGCGGTGGAAAAAGGCACTTTTCCAAGGAATTCCTAAGAGAGGCAGAACGTTGCAGTTTTAACTCTTTTCTGTTTCATGTGAACATTCTTAATCCATCTCCCCCTGTGACTGCCAAAAAGTACTGCAGTGCATTTGAGACCTTTCTCTAGCATTCAAGGGGTTAAAAGCCACAGTTAAATCAATGGACGTGTTTATCCACCCCCCCCCCCATATGTTGGAGTTGGTTTGCCCTAGGATTAGTCCTCTTTTGTTTTGTATATGTTGCCCATGAAGTGAGAGTGGTATGCAATGATATGCATTCCCCTATGGTGCTCAGTGGGTTAAAAGACAAACCCTACTCTCTATTTAGAACAAAATGACCTCTCAAAAATTGTTTTGATAACATGACATGGCCCTTTCTGTAACTTTGTTCTCTTTCCCTGTTTGGCAAATAGTCTGGGGTAGACTGCTAACCCTATCAACATTTTTCTCTTTCTATGGTCTCCAGTGTCTGTTACTGTGGGTGAACCAATAGGTGATTAGTGGTCTCTGTTAAGAGGAAAAGCAATTAATATAACTCCGGTGACAGATTCAATCAGTCCTGCCAGAAAAAGCTAAGGAAACTAAAACAGTTTATCATGTTTTATAATGAAATGTGTAAGGAGCTGCTGTTTGTCTGCATTTTATATAGGGACTGTAATGCTTAACATTTTAGAGGGGAAAGAAAAAAAAAGTTGCAGAGTTAATGGTTGAGCTATTAAGATTAGAGGCAGATGTGTGGAAAAAAAGAAACAAAGGAGTCTGTTTTCAACAATAACTAGGCTGGGCAACATGAGGTTCTCCAGACTACAAGTCCCTCCATGCACCGTCAGCTGCTGGCAGGGATGATGGGAGTTGTAGTCTGGTAGCAGCTGAAGGGCCTCTCATAGCCCATTTCTGCTATAGGAAAACAGATTTGTTCTAAAGGAATAGGAATCCCTTTGGGCCTACTTGAGTAACTACATAAACTAGTGTTCATGAATTTGTAGAATTCTCCTGTGTAAATAGTAACGATTACTTTTTTGTGTATTGAACGGTTATTTTAAAAAATCTAGGATGGTCATAATGTTACTTTTTATAATTTTCTAAAGACTTAACTTAGATCATATATGCTGTGAGGCTAAAATAGGAATGTAACCCTTTGATCACCAGAGGGGTGTGACCCACTGGCACTTAAAGGAGTTAAAGTAATACCAACACTAACAAACAACTTGATCTTTTGTGGAACTTTAATCCTTTGAGTGCCAGAGGGGTATGCAACACATTTAGCATTGAGATTATTTAAAAAGTTTGCTTTTTTAACCTTTGAAGTTCCAGAGAGGTTCATGATGCATGACAAAATCATGTATTGCATACCCCACTGGAGCTCAAATGGCTTACCTTTGTTCTAGATAAAGATTTACTGTTTTCCATAGTAACATAGTTGTTGAGGCAGAGGGAAAAAGTTCAGCACTTGCCATGTCACTCTTCTTGATCCAGAAGGAAGGAAGGAAGACCTTTCCAGTTAAGCCCCGTGTGGAGGAAAACAACTCAAAAACACAGTCTGCTATATCCCTGGATCTGCATTGAAGCAACTGTCACAATTCTCAGTATTGTTCTAAATTAGAAAGGAATACAGTATGAGTCTGAAATTGCCTACAACATATTCAAGCTTGGGCTCCAGAGGCAAATAATTCCTCAGCCTTACTGCCCTTATTGTTTTAGTCAAGCTCCTTTACGCTAGCCTTAATAGATGACTCCTGTGTGTGTCACAAGTGATGGGTCACCAGAGAGGATTTTGTATTGGCCCAAAATAAATTTGTAAAGCGTAATCCACATGTCCTTTTAGACTTCTCTAATGTAAACAACCCAGTATGGCTAGTCTGTATATACTTTACAACATTTCAAAAGCATTTCCCGGGACACTTCCCTTGAGGACTCAAAGTACAGAATGCCACTAGGAGGCCACAGTATCGTGCAACCTGACACCAGCAGACACCTCCTACAACAGACTCAATGCTGCATGCCTGCAAAAGACCAAACATTACCCACATATAAATGCCAAATAATATACATAAACAAGGTTTCCATGTGGAGAATTCATGACCTATTAATCTTTTAATAACAAGAACGTAAACTGTGGATTTGAAATGCAATTTTAAAACCTGGGACGTCCAGGGACCGATGGCCGAAATCAGGGACAGTTGACAGATATGAAGGAATGCATTGGACACCTCTCTAACACTAAAGGATTAGTACTGCATAGGTGTATGGGTAATGAAATTTATATACAGAGAGAGAGAGAGAGAGAGAGAGAGAGTGTGTGTATATATGTATATAATATACAAAAACTACACAATCATCATGAGTTCTAGCATGCTTATCAGTAGTGTTGAAATGGATACACATATGTATATATGCATGTGTAGTTGGAACAGCAAAAAAAAAAAAAAAGCCTATATTTTGGCTACATTAGAGAATGTAAAAAAGGGGTGTCAAATTGCATTCCTAAAGGTCTAAAACAGTGCAAGCTTTTACGATATCGCTGATTTTTCCATAGGAGTTGTGATCATTAGCTCAGTACTGTTGTCAAAACAACTCAACAAAATCTTGGTTATCCAAAAAACGTGCACTGTCTCAGTCCTGTAGGAATTCTGTAAAAAAGTGAGTCTGCTTATCAGATCTTAACTTTTACCAATAAAAGTAACCTGTGACTTATTATGGACCATAAACCTGTAACTATGCTGTAACGTGACGCCTTGTATCATAAGCTGGATACCTCTTTTATAGTTCCTTTCTCAGAATAACACTCCAATGGTATACTGACCCTCCTGTTCCCAAACATCAGCCGAGACTTGATGAAGGGAAGAACTCTCTTTTATTGACTCAAACACACAGCTTATATACATTACAGAGACTCTTATCAAGATCAGCATGCAAATGAGGACTTGGAACAGTGTTTCTATGCTTGACCAATCAGTCACCAGCACCCTTATCATGATAAGAATGCAGATTAAGACTTCAAATTATACATTCTTAACTGGCTCATCAATAACCTCCTCTGATTGGTCAAGGAAGCACAGCAGGAATCACTTAACATTCCTTAGCACAGACCTGGAGTATAGTGGAAGCAAAGCCCATCCCCCACTATCTCTGCACTCTAACACACCAATATCTCCCATAGTCACCACAGTTCTGTCACATATCTCCCCCTTGTATCCATGTCCGGCATACCCGATTAGACCCCGTCGGGTGTAATTTAGGGATGTCCGGGGTTTTCTGCCTGTGGTTCCATGTCCACAACAGTACTTGTCCCAAAAGTCTTGTCCCCAGCCAGCCCCTACAGTCCTGGGGTCTGGAAAGAAAAAACGAGCCCCTTCTCCGGGGCCAGGAGTAAAACTGGGGTCCTTGGTCCTGGGCCAGGGAAACGTGTACCTCTTGGTCCTGGCTATCACCAAGTTGGGAGGCCTCTCCTGGGCCAGGCTCCACGCAGAGCTGGGGTCAGACCCTCCTGGGTCTGGGTCCAGTGACTCAGGGTCCATAGCCAGTCTACAAGGTGGACCTCCTTTTGGCAACAGTGTCTCTGGGTTCCCCACGGCCTGGGGGTCACCTTGGTGGACGATGGGGACATCTCCCCCTTTTGGTTGGGCAAGTACCCCACGGGAACAGGAGAGGATGCTGCTCTCACTCTCCTGGGCTGAGGCAACATCCAAAGGGCTACTGGAAACACTGGGGACTCTTTTGCTTAGGGTTGGGGCATCCAGAGGACCGGTGAGGACCGCACTCCCACTCACCAATCCAGGACAAACAGACTGTGGGCTGCTGGCAAAACTGGGGCAACTCCCAACTTCCTTAGGGAGCACGGTGGTCCCCCTCCCTCGGGCTGGATCAACAGTTGGCCTGGTGAGGAATGACTTCCCACCCACCAGGCTGGGGTCAAAAGATATAGGGGCAACAAGGGTATCCCTGGTGAGGACCGTGGTCCCACTCACCAAGGCTGGGGTATCAGGAAAGGGGCAACAGGCTTGGGACTGCTGAGGAGGACTGTTGTCCCGCTCATCACAGACAAGGTTTTACAGGGCCTGGTGGGCTCGCTCCCAACCACCAGGTCAGGGGTCACATAGGGGCTGGTGGGCTCGCTCCCACCCACCAGTTCACAGTCTACAGGGACAGCACAAGGGGCAGCAGCACTGCATTGTGGCAGTCTGCTGGGGTCCTCTTCTTCCAGGCAACAAACTCCAAGGCCATTCTCTGCCTTGAGGAAGACCGCAATCCCATTCCTCAGGGCCATAACATCCACGACCCTGGAGAGCACACATTTCTCTTTCTCCAGGGCAGTATCCAATAACAAAGGGGAAGGACAGGGGCTGCTGGTGGGGACCTGTGTCTCATCCACAGCAACAGGGGTTTCCCAGGTCCTGGGGAGCTCGCTCCTACTCACCAGGTCAGGGTTCACAGGGGGGCTGGTGGGGAACGCATTCCCACCCACCAGTTCACAGTCCATAGGATCAACAAGAGGGCCAGCAGCACTGTTCTCCTTCAGTCTGCTGGGGTCCTCTTCTTTCAGGCCACAAACCGCAGGGCCATTCTCTGCCCTGAGGAAGACTGCAGTCCCATTCCTCAGGGTCGTATCAACCGTGCCCCTGGAGAGCACACATTGCTCCTTCTCCAGGGCAGTGTCCATTAACAAAGGGAGCATCTTCTTGGGTCTGCTGGTGAGCTCTCTCTCACTCACAACAGTAGGAAAAACAGGGGAAGGGGCCAAATGTCCACCAGGGGGGGTGGTTGTCCCACCCCCTGGTACAGGGGCATTCTTGGGGCTGAGGAGCAGCGAATTCCATCTCCTCAGGTCCGGGGTAACAAAGGGGCTGGTGCGTATCACCGTCTCACTCCCCCAGCATGGGGCAACCCAGGGGCTCTGGATGTCTTGAAAGTACTGTTGCTCGACCGACAGTTTAAGTTGGGCCACCGTCTCTTCCGACGGATTGGGTCCTAGGTGGGGCAGTAGATTCCTCATTCTCCACCCCACCGGGTCGCAGGACTCAAAGGACTGTTCCATTCCAAGGTCGGAGCCTCCATCCCAGGTCGGGTTGGCCAGCCAGGCCACATCTTCCTGCGGTATAGTATATGGGGGGGCCGCCCGTGGTCCCTCGCCCGTATGCCTCGCAACTTTCCGGATAAGGCCTTGGTAAGCTCGCTCCAGATGCCACTCTTGCTCCACCAGGTCCTCCAGCTCCTCTGATAGCTCAGGGATATTCTGGAACCCCATCATCTCCTCCCGGGCATCCCTGATTTCCCAAAACCTACTCTCCTCCTTGCTGCCAAAGTTGGGGTCGACACAGATGGCCTCCCATCCTACTCCTGGGCCATTGTATCCATTGCCCGCAGCAGAACAAGAGGGGCGGATCATGCTGTAATACTTCTGCTCCGCTTTCTGGTACAGGGCGATATACTGATCCTGTAGCTTACTTTCCACCTTCACAAAGCAGTCCATGCTGTCCTCCCAATCCGGCAGAGGATTGTCCCCCAGAAGCGGCCATCGCAATGCCACCAGCTTCTCAATCCGTCTCCAGTTGGGCTTAACAGCGCCCATTGGTCCTAGATTTGCCATGTTCCACAGGCAGGATCCCAGGTACCTCCTAATGCAGTGGATACTAGTACTCCAAGTTCCAGGATATCCAAGTTGCTTTGGCCATCCACTGCTCGCTGCGCTGCTGAGACCGGGGTCAAGCCAGCGGCTATATCTCCCCCTGGATGCTGGTCTCAGTTTTGCTGTTGCTCCACCCACTGCTCGCTGCGCTGCTGAGACCGGGGTCAAGCCAGCGGCTATATCTCCCCCTGGATGCTGGTCTCAGATTCGCTGTTGCTCCATCCACTGCTCGCTGCGCTGCTGAGACCGGGGTCAAGCCAGAGGCTATATCTCCCCCTGGATGCTGGTCTCAGTTTCAGTTCCTTGGGATAAACCGAATCCCGCCGCTTGCCACCAGTTGTAACGTGACGCCTTGTATCATAAGCTGGATACCTCTTTTATAGTTCCTTTCTCAGAATAACACTCCAATGGTATACTGACCCTCCTGTTCCCAAACATCAGCCGAGACTTGATGAAGGGAAGAACTCTCTTTTATTGACTCAAACACACAGCTTATATACATTACAGAGACTCTTATCAAGATCAGCATGCAAATGAGGACTTGGAACAGTGTTTCTATGCTTGACCAATCAGTCACCAGCACCCTTATCATGATAAGAATGCAGATTAAGACTTCAAATTATACATTCTTAACTGGCTCATCAATAACCTCCTCTGATTGGTCAAGGAAGCACAGCAGGAATCACTTAACATTCCTTAGCACAGACCTGGAGTATAGTGGAAGCAAAGCCCATCCCCCACTATCTCTGCACTCTAACACACCAATATCTCCCATAGTCACCACAGTTCTGTCACATATGCCTTTTATCATGTGCAGATGCCCACCGCTGTCAAGGCACGTGAGGTTGGGCAAGCCCCTAGCTACCTAAAATTTGATGTGAACACTTTAGTATAATGTAATTAAAAGCAATCATACTGTTTTACCTCTGCAGTGATGGAAGTTAGGGCAATATTTATACCTCTGCTAATTTGCAAGTGCATCATTGTGCAGGGAGCTACCAATCAAAATGGTGCGTCGGTTATAGTGATCTGGAGAACACATGACCCAAAAATGAAAATGCCTTGCAGAACATACCCGACTACAGTAATCAACAACTTGGTTATGTTTTATTTTGCCTATTCTGCACTGTGGCATATGGTGTCACCATACAGTTTGTGATTTTTCTTGCAGCCTCCCATTAATTGGAATCCCCACGTGGGTGTCAACCAGTAATATAGATGGGGCCAACACCCATGTGGGCTGGTCATCCATCACTCTGCCTTGCCTGCCATGTGAGAGGATTGCTGAGGGAATACAGATATCTCTGTTAAGTCTGTCAGGATAGGTTGGGCTACTCTAAATCAGATCTTTGCTGTATCACCCATATGATCATAGCCTACCCATGTCATGAACAAACAATGGGAAATGCTGTTATTGAAAATTGGCTTAAACTACAGAATATTGGTTTTAAGGTAAGAAAGTGTATGTAAAATTATCCATTCTTTAAATCTGGGATTAATAGCACAGTGAGTAGGTGCAGTAGTCGTCCTTCTCTTCTTGTGTTTCAGTTAAGGGCACAGTATCACCATAAACCATTACATAAATGGGCATCTTGAAAAATGCTGGTGACCTCTGGACAAATGTTTCTCTGCATAAGGGTTTTCCTTGTAGCTATTTTCAGTGTTAATGCTATGTGAAAAGTAGGACTTTGCTTTTGTGGGATCTATCATATGACTGTTCCCCTTTTACGAAAATATATTTAAATGACAGTAAACAGCACATGATCAGTGATTTTGGGTCAGTGGTAGATGGTAATTATGGTATTTGGCAATTCTCAGTACTTGACAGTTCCCCTTTAAAATGTCAAATTTAAAACTATCACCCCTATACAAGTTAGCATCCAGGGGGTTAACAAGGGGCTAATATGTGTACTTTCTTTCCCTGTAAAATAATTCAGTAATTCTAGATTTAAGATTATATCTGTTTCTAGATTTCTAAAGTTAATTGGAGGCTATCTAATACCCTTGCATCAGCAATGGTCACAAGTGACCTGGTAACAAGTAGTTAAGCAGGCTGTTGGTAAGGAGGGCGTTCCTGTGAGGTAAATGATAGGGATTATTTCTTGTTTCGTACGGAAGCATCTGTTAATAAACAGTGTAGATTTTCTGAAGAACTGGTTCAGGGCAAGCAAAGTAGAGCAGGGTTGGGTAAGCAAAAAAAAAAAAAATGCAGAACACACACTCCTCTAAGTGCAGCAGTACAGATTTATTTTCACAGGCTCTCCAAGTTTTTCTTTCTTCCTCCAAGAAGCCAAGGGTACTCCAGCTTCTCTGAGTCAAACCACTCCGCACCTCCGCTTATGAATTCTGTTTTGAATCACAGGAAATAACATAGACTAGTTAGGTAAAGATTTAATATAAAAAAGGGAGCTTAAACTTAGAAGACTACAATTTATTAGTGTTAGAAAGCCACTTAAACAGGTAGTGCCCTCTGATCTATGGAAACGGAGCTCCCATAGCTTGGAATTCACCCATTCCCTTTTCTGGTTTGCTGTGCAAAGTAAGGAGATATCCACACCATGGAGGAAGTCGGCTCCTTATTCTGTGCTCCTGAAGCTACCTCTCCTCTCCATAAAAGCCTATTGACAGTGGATTTGCCAATGGCGGGCTTTTGGAGAGAGGGGAGTATACAGAGAAAGGCAGTGACATCAATCACATAGCTATGCAGATATCTCCTGATTTGCTGTGCTGATCACACAGAACGGGTGACTCTAAGCCATGGGGGTGGGGGTATTGTTTTTTGTTTTACTAGTGCTCTACAATGTTTCCTGTTGTATCCACATTTATTTTACAGGTTATGGCTACAACTCTTAAATGGAGGTGCCAAGATGTTTAGACATAGACCACCTAAGAACAACACCATTTGAAGCAGCTACATACCTTATTGCCCCATGCTTGGCACTGATCAGTTCAGAATAAGGTGCATTTCCAAGGACGGTCCAGGTCCTTGAAGAACATAGAGCATATACAGATATAAATGGAACTCAATGTAAACCTGAGAAAATTCCTTGCATAAAATCAAAGAATCTGTTACCTGTATATCATTAGCCAAACATTGGGCGCACAAATAGTCTTGAATATTAATAGCTCTTTATCCTAAATTATGCAGGGTAATGCCCTGAGAACAGAATATATGTTCTCTGCAGAGAGATTTACATAAAATGGCAGATTGGGCAAACAAATGGAATATGAAGTTTAGTGTGGGAAAGTGTAAAGTCATGCATTTGGGGAGAAAAAAATCCCAATGCTACTTGCAAACTTAATGAAATCATTTTAGGGGACTCCTTAATGGAGAAAGACCTGGGAATCCTTGTAAATTACAAACTTGGAAACAGTGACCAGTGTCAAATAGCAGTAGCTAAAGCAAAGGCCTGTTTTGCATAAAAAGGGGTACTGAAGCAAGAGTGAATAACATCATTTTGCCATTGTACAAATCATTGCTAAGACCTCACCATGAATATGCAGTGCAGTTTTGGGCACCAGCTCTGAAAAAGGATATTCTAGGACTGGAGAGAGTACAGCGAAGAGTAACAAAATTAAGGGAATGGAGGACTTGATATGAGGAGTGACTAGACAAACTTGGTTTATTTATTCTAAAAAAAAAAAAAAAATTAAGAGGAGTTCTTATTATAATGTACAAGTATATGAGAGGTCAAAGCAGGATCTCTGGGGAGCTATTCAATCCAAGGCCTTATCACATAACCATGGGCCACCCCTTGAGATTAGAGGAAAGGAGGTTTCAACTTCAGCAGAGGAAGGGTTTTTTTACAGTAAGGTCTGTTAAATTATGGAATTCCTTGCTCAAGGATGTGGTTATTGCATATACAAAGGACACTTTTAAGAGATTATATACATTTCTTTTAAAAGGGAAGATACATGGCTATACTATGCATTAGTAGTCAATACAGGAAGATCTGATAAAAAAGATTAATTTATTTGGCAGCAAGAAAACTATATAATCCTCATGTCTCTGAGTTATGAGGCAAAGGTTGAAAGGTGATTGAATTGTCTTTTTTTCAACCTAATTTACTATGTTACTATCCTAGTTCAGAGTCTGCACCATAACTTCCAATCTGAAATAGACTAAACCTCTCTCAAATGCAATTGGCAATATCAAAAGGTATGCAGAAGAAATGCAAACCCTACTTAGAATAGTGATTGAAGCCTATGGAACAAAACTGAAAATATACCTTCACCATCAAAATAAATCCTTTTATAAAACATTGTGATATACCATTATGCTAAAGATATGGCCCTTCTTCTATAAAAATGTTTCTACAAACATTCAAGTGAAAATAAAAAGTGCTACAATCTTCCAGGAAATCTAAATCCCTGACACGTGTGTACATGATGTGACATACCTAGCAGAAAACAATACAAAATTGTACAAAATAACTTATTATAACTATGTATACTATAGAATAATATTGATAAATAGACCATATAATAATTCAAAAAGGAACTTGGATAAATCAGCGCAGCTGAACTTCATGTGTGGTAGGTAGTGGACACTAAATCTTAAAAGAAAAAAGAGAAAGCGGTGTAAACAGTTGGAGTGTAGTATTTCTTGATTCTTATAAACCTTCACCAAACCACCACTAGGAATATCACTCGTGTTTTATGAGGCTTAGACTGGCCTCCACAGTTTGTGGACATATTCCTACCATCGTGGTGGTTTGTGAAGGCTTATAAGAATGAGTGTAGTGTATTATGTCTTCAAACATTCAGATTATAAGGATCCACTTCCAGACAAGTGCTACACATAAAATTGAAAACAACGATGATACTGGGACCCTTTGATTATTAATCCATGTACTCTTTGGTAAAAAAAAAAAAAAGTCTCTACACAAAACAGGAACTATTATATGGTATCAATGGAAAATATCCATACAGTTTCCCTCTCAGAAGGCCTCTTGGATAGGTCCCCACTTCTCATTAGCAGTCTGACTCTCCATATCATGTACTCTGAAGCCTTCCACATTTCCACCATGTATAGATTAAAAAATGCTGAACAAGATTAGTTTTTAAAATCCCAACAAATTATATATGAAATGTGTTTTCTCTCTCTCTCTCTCTCTCTCTCTCTCTCTTAAAGACCTTGATGTCTTACTAATATACTGTATTTGACAATGGACCCAATATACCAAATAACATTCTTTGTATCACAGTTAACATTGTCTCATTTGAAGTCTTATTTTGAGAACATATAACAAAATGACGGGAAACATCAACATGGGTGCAGCAACCACATTTCTTGTTCCCACATCTATATGCCTGTTAGTCTTAGCCAAGTGGATGTAGAGTTTGCTTTTTTTTTTTTTTTCCCCCTCCCCACATGTATTCGTTATTGATACAGTCAATTGCTGATTGTATTATGGGAGGGGTTTAGTCTGTTATGGACAGCAGGTATGGCGTTAACTCGGGTTTATAATTAAGCTCAGTAAACTTGCAAAACAGTAACTGACTGCATACCCAGTGTACTGCTAACAAAGATTATTAGATTTATGCAAGGCCTTTTCTCAGGCTGGCTTTAACTGCTGTTTATAATTGTTTATTCTCAGTTTGCCGTTGTGGCTTGTTAGGCTGGTGTAGCCTCCAATTCCTGTAGAAAGTTAAAAAAAAAAAAAAGTTGGGGAGTTTGAAAATAGACTGTACTGCTGTATTTCAATAACTTTTGACTAAAACATCTCTCAGCAGCGGGAGTGCCCTTGTCTTACTCAGGATTGTAAATACTGCAATATATATTTTCTTGTGTATTAATTGTTACTATCCCTTTTAAACTCATTTTTAGTTTTGGGCCAGTTTTTTTGTCCTAACAGTTAGGTGCACCCATAACTACATAGTTACATAGTAATTTAGGTTGAAAAAAGACTTGCGTCCATCCAGTTCAACCCTTTTCCTATTCCTGTTTACCATCGCTGACCCAAAAGAAGGCATCTGACTCCAAATGGCAATCAGATTTCTCCCTGGATCAACAAGCCCTAACTAAATATTAATCCCAATACTAACGTGCATAGCCCTCTATATTATGCTCTTTTAAATAAGTATCCAGGCCCCTTTTAAAGGCATCTAATGTATTTGATTACATAGATTTTTATGGATAACCTGAAGCACTCCAGCAGTTAGACTACAATTCAATCATAGTTTGCTAGCCAATGACTGGCTTAGGTTGATGAAATTTGTAGTCCAACATCATCTAGTGGGCCTTGGGTTGTATATCATTGATATTTACCCAAGCTGTACCATACATCCCCACCCTTATTTCATAGGTAAAGACAACCTTTTAATATCTAAGGACTGTGGATAGGTCAGAAAATGTATAGCGACTGATATAGGAAACCTGTTGTTGAACTAGAATTCCCTGCATAGATTAGGATAGCTGTATTCCAAGAATAACTAACTGAAGAGCAAAAGGCTGTAAAATGGCTCTGGATATTTGCCGATTTTAAAAAAAATTATATACATACATACAAAAAAAAGACTTTGTGCCTGGCATATATGAATGGGTAATGTTAATTATATTCTCATTTTATAGCCCACTGCTACAAAACCGTAATGTGGAATTGTAAAGGAATTCTTGTCTTTGAACACAAGGGAGCATCGTTTTGGCTATGTAAATATATTTTACATACACAGTAAATAAGTAGAATAGGTATTTTACTTTAATCTACAAGCTCCAGACAGGTGTGATTATTGTGAAGCCATTGTATAGTGTTCTGTTCCTTTAAATCAAGGCAAGTAGTTTGTGTTTAGCAGACTTTTTAATGATGATGACTGTTCCTCCAGTTTTTTTTTTGTTTGTTTTTTTCCAGAATTTAATGCTTGAACCATACCCAGTTGTAATCATTGTTTTAGCAGCTGTTCTTGAACTTGTAATATTTGTTTGAAACATAGGGTTACTTAAAACATATAGCAAAGCAACATTTTGCAGGTATGGGTACCAGAGTTGTACAAGTTCTAGGTTTTGCTGAACATACATATGACAGGAGTCTGATATTCCATGGCAATGGTTAGGATAGACTTTCCATTCTTTTCCTTCACTATCCAGATAAATACTTATTTAATAACTATGTAAACAACATTCTGGCAGTAATGCAACAATAGTCTAATCAGATTATGTGGTTTGCCAAAATTACAAAGTTTTTCCGCAATATGTTTAATTGCTGTTCTTCATTATTTCATAAAAAACAATCTGTAAGGTTTTCAGTTTCCACCATACTATTTATTTGTGTTTAAGCTGTACTGCAGTATGATTAAAACAAAACTTGGAGCATTGTGCGTGTTTTGTGTATTGAAGATAGCAGATATAGATTATTTATCCTAAGACACAACACTCTGATCTCAAGTAATTATATTCTGTGGCTTAACCCTTTTAAAGATTAGAGGGTGGGCAATGCATTGTAAAGCAATGAGTTTCCAACCCCTCTGTCTGTAAAAGGCTTACATTTGTATATATTTGAACTTACTGAATACCTTAAATAAAAAATAGAAAATGATTTGTTAAAGCCCATATACTTTTATTGGTGAGGGGAGAAAAAAAAACATGAATCTTCCACACCTGGCCATCACTTTCAACAAATTGGCAGATCAGAAAAGACGTGTTGTTTCAGTTGTTGTGACTGTAAAGTCCTGCCTTTCTCAAGGTCTTGTCTGACTTCGACTTTACATTGATTTCAGGATCAACACTTCTGTTACATTTATACTAGAAACTGCTAGTCCACTTGTTGGAATAATCCAATGTTTTTAATCTTGGGTGTATTTTTCTAATAAAATGGATGTCTTTAAAGCTGTGATTATTTTATTAATTTGTAGAAACCTGGCTTTTTTGGCAGGATTAACACATTTTTAAGATCTTGTAAACTACTTTTTGGATACAGATTTGGAGTTCTGTCTCAAAGTGTAGGCAATCACAATGAAATGTGACTACGCAGATGCCACTCCTTTCTGGACAAGTGTAAGATTAAAATTTTTGGTTTTCAGTTTTTTTGTGAATCCTAAAAATTAGAATTTGGCACATCCCTATTTCATTTCCATTTCAGATGTCTTTGAACGTGTGGCTTCTACAAATGGAATAATACATCCTAAGCAATACTAAGCTTGCTGCACTAATACAACTGACACATATTATGTACAATAATTAATTTAATGATGAGCAGAGGAAGTTCCAGTTTTTTCATAAAGAAGGGATATACAGTGTGTCTGGAGAGGGGTTAAAATTATTTACATATTTTCATTCATTGTTGCTTGCTTCAAGATTGTATCTGCAATATTCTTTTTGGAGCTTCTGAACCAAAGCTTTTTTTTTTTTTTTTTTCATTAAGGTTTTATCCAAACATAGCACACAGACAGTAGTTGTAAAAGTTACAATTTGAGCTGTTATTGAAAATATAAAATACATTTTGTCAAAGTGTGAGCCAATTTTCCAAAGGGATCTGCACTTTCATAATTATCACACATTTGTCCTAGTAGGAGCCATGCCTGGATGGAAAGGAGAGAATGGTAAGAGAAGAAAGGAAAAAGAAGAATAAAAAAAAATATAGGGAAGATGAAGTAAGATAAACTAGAAGAAAATGTTTTTGAGACCACTCATGCTAGTCAAAATTATAATTGTTCATAATGGGAATATTTTAGATGCATCAAATGATTGAGTTAGAAAAATAATAAAGGAGAAAGATAAATGCTGGGAGACTGGATCTAGCCATGTTGCCAAACATCCAGAAAATCACTAGAATTGTTTATATATAAATAATATGCTTTTCTATCAACATATGACAAACCCTCACTTCCCAGTATGTAGATATGGATGAGGTAGTATCCAATTTTCCAAAAAGCATGAATGCGATTTTTCTAGCTTGTTTCTTATAAATGTATGGTACACATTGTGTATGCAAGCTGGTAATGAGTGAGCTAATCTAAAAATATTAAATGGGAGCTATCACTTGGATACTGCCCCATCAGTAGCTCCGATTCCTTGAGAGCAGATCTGATTATAAAGCCGGGGGAGCCAAATAGAGGTCTGAAAAGATCCCTTGTTGGTCCCACAGGAAAAGATTGAACTTCAAGTGTGAAGTCTCAAAGTTCAGTGTCTTGTCCAGTGCAAAGCTTATTCCCATTGACCAGGGCTTAAAATTTGAAGTCCTTTGCTACTAGCCAGACCTGAAAAGTTACTCACCACTGCAAGCCATAACATACCCACCAGGGCTGAATTTCTACTCGCCAGGGCTAAATTTTCACTCGCCATTGGCTAGTGGAGAGTGGAAATTTTGAGCCCTGCCATAGACCATCTATTTTGGTCTTGAAAACCCAACAGCACCTATGGAAACACAGCTTGGGCAACCTGCAATATTTGTAGCTGAGAGCCACATACACCTCCCAAGTTGCATTATAGCAAGTAGGTGTCAGTTTTTCTTACAACTCCTTTCAAACCCCTGATGGAGTTAGAGTACAGTCCTGAACTTTGTAATATGTCTTCTCTCATAGGAGCAGGCTTGGTAAAATGTGATTACTCTTCAGTTGATATGAGGCTAGACTCTTCATTTTCTAATCGAAGATCTAAACCAGTTTTATTCCAATTAAAAATATTGAGACCTCATTACAAGCTTGCATAGATGAACAATTCCCATGTGTTTTGGCTAGTTAGTGCAAGTTATGATCATCGTTAAGGGCTCCAAAGTTAATTTTTCCAAATATCTAAAACTACTCCAGAGCTAGAATGATGATCTTGATACAGCATAAGCAACAACCAATATATACATCCTAATGACATATCAACAACCAGTATATACATACTAATGACTGATACCAATATTGATATCAATCATTGGGATATATATATTGGCTGTTGCTTATGCCGTCTCAAGATTATCATTGTAGATCCAGAGTGGTTATAGATAATCCTATAATTTTTTGTTGGAACTGATTGAAGTAAAAGTCCTTTTTCCTTGTAGATGGTTTTGGTATATTTTCCATTTTCATCCATATAGCACCAATATTTGTTACTTTTAATTTTTACAAATGTTGATTGGGAATATAGTCTAAAGGTTGGGGATTTTTTTCTTTGTTTAAATTTAGCATATTTATGACATATTTCATTCTATAGAACTGCACGTGAGTCCTGCACAGCATATTGTTCATAAGCATGATACATTAAAGCGGAGGTCTAGTAATGTTAACGTATTACTAAATGTCATGTTCATTTACCGCTATTAATATTTCCAGTCCTTTCCCTGATGTCAGCATGTTCTCAAACGAATAGGACTTACATATGTGTCTCTGTATGGATAGTTTTAATGCATTCTGTGCCATGACTGGGCTTTAGTAAGTGATCAGGATGAATTCAAACTACTCACATGGAGACTGATGTCTCCATTTGAGTGAATGCCCTAGCTGGTTGCCATGGCAACTGTTCAAACGATCATTCAGCTGGTTCTCTGAAGAACAGAATGACATCAAGAAGTGGGATGGGAGTGGAATAGGAAATGCTGTATAACACCCTACAGAGTATTTACCAGTAGGGCTTGTGCACCCCTCTTGCCCCTAAAGGGTTAATGAATGTGATTATAATAATCTGTTATATATTTAAAGTGGATGTATCACCTATATATGTTAGGCTAAATAGTTAGGTTATATAGCGAATATGATTAAAAGTGTCTTTTAATTTTTGTTTTTAAAGCGTTATTTTGTTGAAAATTTAAGTTATAAAGTCTGTAATGTACCTACTTCCACATACTGCGGTTACCTGTTCTGTAACCTAAGTCCATCACTCTGCCTCTGCTCCCCTCCTTCAATCCAATCTCTTCCAATGACGGAGGCTTTCTGCATGTAAGCTGGAGCAGTTTCATTGGCTAGATATCGATCTCTGCCAATGGTTAAAAAAAAAAAAAAAAAAAAAAAAAAAAAAAAACTTAATACACTGTATGACTATAGAATACAATACAAATATAGAAACATTTCATAGGTTAAAAAAAGAGAAACTGTGTAAAGGCATGTGGTGTTGTGTGTGTGTGTGTGTGTGTTTTTTTTTTTTTTTTTTTTGTGTGTCTTGGTTAAGGTTTAATTAATATTATGTTCCTATTATCTATATATTTCCTAAACAATTTTTTCAGATTTATTTATTTTTTCTCCTTTTCCAGCTGCCGCTTATCTGAAACACAGATCCCAGAGATCTCAATTCTGCACATTTGACTTCGGCAGCAGTTCTGTTTGAAATGTTTCCAGTTACACAAATTACTGGCAACCTAAGACAGCTGCAAGCCAAAAAACATTACCAAGTGTTCTGAGAGTCAGCCTGGTTGCTTTTTCATTTTACTAAACTCAATGTAACTCTCTCTGCTTAAGTATTTATTTTTTTTGCAGGAGAACTGTAGCGATAAGCATAATATGACATCTGACCACTTTTTAAAAAAGTATTGATTTATTGCTGCCTCGACTTGCATTGACATTTTGCAAGCCAGAGGGGTGAGCAAATGTAGGACATTTAACCAGTTGAATGCTAGAGAGATTTCCGACAGATTTTAAAAAAAACAATGTGATTTGAGACATCTATGGTATTAAAGATGTTAAATCTCCAATTAAATGAATGAGAATCTTGAGAATGTGTATGTTTCCGATAGTGGAACATGTTTGCCCTAGAATTACATTGCTCTTCATTTGACTAGAGAGCCCTATGGGTATTTTGTACAATGGGAACGTTGACTGCAACTGAAATGAAAACTTGACAAAGTTGTTTAGTATGCTTGTGTAACTCTTTGACTGCCATAGGTGTATCCATTGCATTGTGAACTCCTGTACTCCATAGGGTTAAAACATCCATCCTCCTGGTATGATTTTGATATATGTTGCAAAAATGATTTCTACTGTAGTTTGCCAGCAGTTCCTGTTGCACATGTTTGTCCTGTTTACATTTATGCACTTACACTTGGATCTTAAAAAAGCCAGGATTTCTAATTTGCTTAAAGGGGGACAAAAAATCATAATGGTTAGTGGTGTGATTTGCGAGGCAAACAAACTATATTCATGGAACAAATAAACAGTTACATTGATGTATAAACGAGCATTTAAACCCTTTAATCCTAGACAGGTGTCCAACGCTTTCCACCACAATATGACTGATACCTCCTACCTTCAAGTGGTTAAAAACCATATTTAAATGGTAATTATGGGTATTTTTTTAAGTTGCCTATGAGTTGGTTTTGCTTAGTTGCTTAGTAACTCAGACATACTGTGTTATTAACCTGCACACATTATGAAGCCATGTGTTGTGAACCTCCTGTTTCACTCGGAGTGTGAAAGCCCAAAATTGCTAGCCAAACTATGCATATATATAGTGACCTAATTCTAAGATTCTGGTCACTCTAGCCTAATGCATTTATTTTGTTTATATAACAAGGCTGTTCTTAGAGAAACACCAAGGAAAATACACTCTCAATAGTACAAATACCAGCAAATGGTGTGAGCAACCTCAAAATGCTTCTCGCCAGGTCTCTTCTCCCCAGGAGAGAGCAAATGGGCACTTGCTGACATTATTTACTTGAAGTCTTCATACCAGATTAACCCATAGCTCAGAAGTGTCATTCACATCATTGTCTCTTTTCACAATATTTTCATTTGTAACTAGAGGTTTACTGAAACTAAATACAACCATGTTTTTGTTTTTATCCATGGAGGCTCAGTTACTGGCTGATTAAATGTCTAGATGGCGTGTTCCTTTTGTCAGCTATGTGGTGCAATTTGTATTTTCAGGTCATTATTTTTAATGTCTTACTAGTAAGATTCGGAACTCATTTAAAGTAAATTTCTTAATTCCTTTTCCAACATCATTTAAAGGAACAGTAACGTGTATATATAATCTATAATAACTTTTCACAAGGGTCCCATCTTTCAAAAGTTATCAAGCACAAAACTGAGGTGATTTGGTTAGTTTTCATTTATTTTACTTTGTCTTTCACCAGTAACTCAAGTGGTGTCCATAATGCACTTAAAGGGATTAGAGATGCACCGATACCAATTTTTGAAGACCGAGTACGAGTACCGATACTTTTTTCAAATACTCACCGATACCAATTACCGATACCTTTTTTGCGGTCATTTGCCAGTTTTCCAAGTACTTATATGCTTTAGGTACTCGGAAAACTGGCAAATGACCGCAAAAAAAAGTATAGGTAATTGGTATCTGTGAGTACTTGAAAAAAAATAAAAAAATAAATAAATAAATATATATATATATATATATATTATATATATATATATACACACACACCTCTTTATTCTTTCTCCCCTACTTGATTCCCACCTTTTGCTTCATTCTCCCCCTCTTGCGCCCCCTTCTTTTGCCTTGGCTTTTTCTCTGTTTTGATCCCCCTTTCTCCCCCTCCTTGACTTTTGATCCTACCCTTTTGCCTCTCTCTGTTGATCCCCCCTCCTTTTGCCTCTTCTTGCCCCCCTCCTTTTGTCTCATGATCCTTCCTCCTTTTACCTCTTTCTCCCTCTTCACCCCACTCTCTGCCCCATCCTGCCTCCTTTACTCTCCTCTGCCGGGTGCTCACTGTTCTCTTGCGAGCCCCGGCAGAGGTTAGCGTCGGAGCGTTGCCATGGTAACCCGCGGCAATGCTCCGACGCTGCAGGGGTGAGAGAGGTGACCGGGGAGCATTGTGAGCAGCTCCCCGGGCTCCCTCTCTGCAGCACCGACCCTGACACAGGGTATCGGTGCTGGCATCGGCTGCATTTGCGCGAGTACAAGTACTCGCGCAAATGCTGGTATCGGCACCGATACCGATACTAGTATCGGTATCGGTGCAACCCTAAAAGGGATAGTAATGTTTCATAATAAAATCAGCTCTAATTAATCATCGTAGTATTTGGGCCGTGGAGAATGTTATTTCAATTCTGTCAGAGTTGTAGTTCAAGAGTAATTGAATGATAAAGAATCCCCCTCCCTTCCCTTTTACTGATATAACACTGCTCACATAAGAGCAGCAGGGAGGTGCCCAGGTAGATTGAAGAGAGGGACAATCTTCAATTAAGATAAGGGAAAAAGCTGAAAAACATGTCAAGGGGGGCAGGGTTTTCATTGTTCTCACAGTAGAATATTGACCCTTGATGTGAGCTGTCTGGTCTATGGACTGGATTCCACATCTGAGGAGTGGGGGCTTACACTAGGTAAAAGGGGCGGGAGGGAGGAAATGTATTGTTCAATTAATCTTGAACTACAGTGCTCACAGGAATGAAATAACACTCTCTTTGGCTCAATTGCTATGAAGATTAATTGGAGCTGCTGTTTTTGTGAAACATTACTATCACTTTAAGAAAAAAATTGTGGGAGAGCTTGAGTCTTGGACTACAGTTGTCCGAAGTAAGATGATAGGAACAGCACCACCCGGTGGCCACAATAGAAAATTGGAATATGGTTAAAGTAACTAACTTTTTTTTATTGGGCACATTCCAGCAATACAAGCTCTAACAAATTTTTTTTTTTATGGAACATTATTATTATTTATTTAATTTTTTTTTTTTTTGCACCTTTTAAGGCACATTTCCTGTTTTTTCCACACACAAGCAAATTAACGTACCTAATAATTTTATTTTTTATCTTATCTGGCATATATAAGACCTGCTTGCTGGTTCTCTGTCCCAGAAACAAGGCTTGTGAGTCAGACAGCTTACTTGTGGTTCTATGACTACCAGTGGACAGAGGTACAAAGTTGGGATGTTGGCATATGTGTAAGTTTCACTATTTAGGAAACCAGGCTAGAGAAGTATGTGTGGTTTTGTGGCTACCAGACTGAACCTCTCATTATCCTCTCTTTCTCTGCCCCTTCTGGATTCCCTTTTTCTCTTTCCATGCCTGTCCCTCTTTCATGTCACCCTGCACGTTTGCCAACCATTCTCAATTTCTGCCTTGTTGGGCCTCTTCAGTGAGGTGCAGCTGGATTCCCTAGGCACTGAGAGTGAGGGATATAATTCTGGATTACCTTCCTCTCTTAGGGAGACCCCCTAAGAAGTATTCAAAATGCATACAAAAAATGAGAGGCTCTGAGGATGAACATAAGGCACAATGGCTTCTTCTAAGGCTAGTCACTGCTCAGCAGTGTCACGTTTTTTTTAATACTTTTAGGGGGTCTCCCTAAGAGTGAAGTGTAATCCAGACATGGACCACTTGCTCTCAGTGCCTAGGGAATCCAGCTGCACCTCACTGACCAGGCCCAGCAAGGCCGAAACGTACGTCTGGGGTTAGCTGGTATTCCCGTGTGGGGGGGTGGGGGGCTTGCCTGTCATTTTGGAACTGGACCTCTCTTTTGGGCAGGATTAGTGTAATATGTATGTGGAAATTTCTCCTCTGTAAAGGCACTAGAGAGCTAAAACATGATGCTGCTGAGTGGTGACTAGCCGTAGAATAATCCATTGTGCCTTATATTTGTCCTCATTGCCTCTAACTTTTTTGCATGCTTCTATGAAAAGTGTTTATTGCTGGGATTTTTCTGTTCAGTAAAACAATTAATTATACTCCTGATACAGGGGGAGAGTTCATTGAACACTTTTATTGGAGTACTGCAACTTTATTATTGTCAAACACAGTACCAGCTAGTGTCCAGGGGGGTATTTTTTTCACTATTGTTCTTTAAAGTAGATCTTGAGTGTAACTAAAGCTCTCCATAGAAACTGATGCTAACAAGACCAAGTTGTAACTGCAGTGAAAGTAGTAGTTTGAAAAAAAAAAAAAAAAATTTAAGCTGTAATAACTTTTGAAAGAAAAATCTACCAGCAGTGGGACTGCCCTTGTCCTACCTACCAGGCAGAACCCGACAAAATTATTTATTTCCGTGATCCAACATTACTGCTGCTTTCTCTCGTTTTATATTATTATACATTACATTATAAAATGTAAGTGTTTTATATAAATTATAAACACTTGTTTAGTTAGAACATTCTACAAAGGATTTTTGATGGACACATACAGTGCGTTTCTATGGTTAATTCATTTGATGGCCAGACATCTCTTGCTTAGTGACTGTGTGATTCACCCTAACAGCTGCACAGCCTTTAGCCATTCTATAATAGCCTAAAATTACCATCACTCTGAAGGAATGCAGGCTTCATGTTTACAAGAACATAAGAGAACAATCATCAGTAAGACAATGTTCCATTTCCTAAAACACCTTACATGCCATTTGTGTGCTCTGCTATTTTAAAACCCCATAATTTTCAGTGTATGAAGAGCTAGACATGCTACTTGTATATAAGAAATCTCCATCAATCTAAATCCAAAAGTGATTATGTGCAAAACATAAAAAAACAATCTTTTTGTAAAATGTAGATAGACATTCATTCACAGAAAGTGTAAAGAAAAAAAAAAACAGTAGTTCCTGTGTAACCTTGTGGAAATATTCTATTCACTGAGGCAGTCTCCGTTCAAATGAGATACTGCTGACAATCCCAAATGGAATGGTTACTCTTCCTTTTTTTTTTTTTTTTTTTTAAAAAAGCTTGACAACATAGAAAGAAAAAATATTCAGCGCATCTCCTCATAGTACAATTAAATATAAATATTTAATCAAAATGCTTACATAAATGCACTCTCATGTTACTGAGGCAAAAGTCAGGCGCTCTCTAATGTTTCCGTGAACACAGGCTCATTCTTATGGATCTCCTTTGCACCCTTATCCAGTGTCTTCCAATACTGGTAGAGTTAATTTCCTCAGCAGAACGATACTTCCTCCAACAAACTCTGGTGTTTTTTGTATGGAGAAGAGATGCCCCAATAGAATCTGCACATTCTCCCTATTACCTTCAAATTCCCAATATCTTTTGTGAGCTACCTGCCCAATTCACTGAGGAAGTGGATGGATACTTCCAAAACATGTTGGGACTTTAATCGCATGTGCATTCAGACATGGCAGATGCTGATAATCTTGTGCTGTGTCTTCCTTGGATATAGACAGGAGTTGTCTGGAGGGAGTATCCTCATTTTGCTAAGGACATTAACCCTAACCTTTACTAGAAGACTAATGTAGAGGAGGGTGGATAAGAGTGCAAAGGTGATCTCTCAAACACAGGCTTGTTCTTATGGATCACAGACAGGCTGATTTTTCCTTCAGTTGCTTGTTAGTGCATTTCTGTAGGCTTTGTTTTCTAGTGTAATAAATGTAAATATTTACTATGAGGATATGCTCTCTACCTTTATCCCTATGTTCTAATAATTATTAGAACCCCTTCTGAGTGCCCAGTGGGTTTGCAGAGAATTGTATCAATGTTTCACACCCAACCTGACATTGAAGTTACCTGTCAATTATCGCATTTTGTTACGTCTGTTTCCATGGGAGCAGAGTTTGTTAACCCCTTAACAACTGGCCAGACTGCGCGGCCGGCAGATAAGGACCACAGAGCATTTTTTTTTTCTCCAATGGATTCAGGGATCCCCAAATGATATGAAACCATTCAGGGACCCCTGAATTCTATGATGTAGAGAACCATCATGGGTCCTTAACAGAAGTTTTGCCATGACAGTCCTGGCACCCCATGGGTCCTTAAGGGGTTAACAAAAAAAAAAAAAAAAAAAAAACAGGGTTGCACTGCACAGCCCCAAAATGACTTCTTTCAGCCATTTGTGTTGGGGTGGTGGGTGTCAGAAAATGTACCCACTTGTCTGGAACACAACCTAGAAGTATGGGGTTCTCAGGCAGAGACTTCACTGACTGGATGTGCTGTCTCCATAACCGCTCTGTGTGTGGCTTTCAAGTCTGAAGTGCATGGTCTGTGTGGACCGGTTTCATGCAGGTCAGTAGACTAAACTGTGAGACTTCAAGTTCACAGATCATTTTTCGCATGACACCAATGAAGGAGCATTGAGAGTGGCTTTTGATACCCCATTTGGTCCGATGGGCTCATAATGCTGCTATGGCTTCACTGGCAGGTCTGCTCCTGAAAGCTTCCATTTTTAAGTATTGCTGAGTTGCTTAAAGTGGATCTATCACCACTTTACAAGTTTTGATCAATATGTAGAATACTTGGCGAATAATTATAAAACTTTATAATTTTTTTATTTGCGAGCAAGTTACAGTTTAAAGTATGCCCAGCAGCCTTCTTCTGGCTAAACTGCTCTTGACGCACTGCCTCCGCTCCTGTCACTCTCCCCAGCATACTCAGGTGACGGAGGCTTTCTGTCTGTAAGCTGGAGTGATCTCATTGGCTAGATATCGATATCTATCTAGCCAATGAGATCACTCCAGCTTACAGACAGCCTCCGTCATCTGAGTATGCTGGGGAGAGTGACTGGAGCGGAGGCAGAGCGGCAAGAGCAGTTTAGCCGGAAGAAGGCTGCTGGGCATACTTTAAACTGTAATTTTCTCACAAATAAAAATAAAAAAAAAAAAATAAATATATATATATATATATATATATATATATATATATATATATATATATGTTTTATAATTATTTGCTAAGTATTCTACATAGTGGTCAAAACTTGTCAAGTTGTGATAGATCCACTTTAACTAACTTTAGTTCTCTGCATGACAGGTGTTGTACACCACTTTGCCACTCAAAGGGTTAAGTAAAAACATTTGAGGCCTTGCTTCTAGGATGTCTTTTGGCAATATTGGGCTTTTCAATTTTTATAATGCAAATAGCATAAATAATTGGATGGCAACAGTCTTGATATATAATTGAAAAAGAACTTACTCCAGGCTGAACATATTTATCTCAGATTTCAAAGGTTTTATTACTATGAATGGTAGCCTTGTTAGATCAGATTTGCCTAAAGAAATGTTGTTGATTGTATTTGATCTTAGCATGTGGGGAACTGGGAGACATTTTGTAAAATGCATATATATCGTTTCTAGAGCTTATTTACAAGGATTTGCTGCAAGTATGTACAATTACTGGATTAAGGGACACTATGTGTCTAATAAAGATGCGATGGGATAAGCGCACATCCTATTTTTATGTTGATAACTTAATAGTTTTTTATTTTCCCTTACATGCATATAGCATCAGTAGTGCATTAATAAGTGTATAATATATATCTAATATTTTTGTACTCAAAGAACAGGATGGCTAAATCATACCCCTTATGAACACCTGACACTGAGGCCTAGAATAGAGACTCCTGTAAGTCAGAGGAATTTGTACAACTTAAAAATATACAGTGTAAATTCCTGGTTCCCTGTTGTTTAGAGAGCTCAGAGGTTAACTAATGAATATCTCTCTATCTCTTTCTCTATTTCAGTACAAGGGGTGAACAAATAACAAAAATGTAAAAAAATAAATAAATTAAAAAAAAATCCCTATAGCACCACCCCATGGAAATAATTGTGCACAACAGGCAATAAATACCCTTGTTTGAAGCAATTGAATGTATGCTTTCCTTCATATTGCTAGTAGTTATGACCGTTTTAGTGCAGGCAGCCTATTTTGGTGCTTGTGGCACCCCCTAGTATGTCAGTCCATACCGATGGGATACAGGGTCTTTTGTTTTCTAGAATGAGCAATAGCTAATGAATGCAGTAGTACAGTCCTGTAGTTTTCAAACATTGTAGTATATTTAAAGGGGTTGAAATGTAAAAAGTGCAGATTTTTAGCTTCATCGCTATCTTCTAGAAAGGTAAGTGACCACTTATTTTATGTTGTGTGGTGTTGTCTTTCCAAAATGGTATGGTTTGTTTACAGTTTTCTTTCATTTCTGTAGCTGTTACAAGCGTTTTTGTAAAGGGAAGTCCAGTTTGAAAAAATTGGAGAAAAATGTGTGCAGTTTTGTACGTCTAGCACTCACTACAGTATGCCAACTCATGCCAATGGGGTGCTATTTTTCTCATAAGCGCAGTATCAATGAATATAGAAGGAAATTCCATAGTACATCCAAAGTGGTGGAAATGTGGAAAAAAAAATGCCTGTTTCCTATAGTGCCACCTACTGGAAATGCTTGTGCACACCAGGCTATGAATAGAAAGGCAAGTGCAGTGGAATGTCTACGTTCAGGAAATATATGCTTTTATTTAGTTACTGATGGTGACTACCCTGCTGACCTACTGAGGGTTGTTTTACCATGTCACCGATAGTGCATGGGCAGGCTATGCATGTAGGTAAAAATTTTACATATTGAGTATTTTTGTTCACAGGAGGCTTAGAGTTTTTAATAATATTTTAAATCTTCACAACCATAATTTAAATGTGTTTATAAGCATTTATAAGTAAACTGAATCCTTTCCTTTTTACTACCCTCCATGACACTAATAGACCATGGTGGAGATGAACTAATGTGTGATTAAAGTGTGATGACTTCTTCCAGTCCTATGTTATTCTATGGATCCCATGCACTAAGAAGTTATTTCACTGGAGAAGTCATCTCAATGTTATCACCTCTTTATCTGCATAACAGGTCTTTAGGAATTTCCTTCTTGTGCAGTTGAGACGGAGCCTCTGATTACTTCACCTGATCCATGAGGGGTCCCCTGGGGATGGGGTTGAGAAGCACTTCCTCTCTAACTCTGCTAAGGTGACCACATATCCCTTTTAAGTCAGGGACACACAAAAAAGCTCCCACAACATGGCTGTACTTATTTATGTGCAGTCCCGCAGAATGAAACTTTCATACATATCCCTATTTTAAAGGAGTATATGAATTTTTTTTTTTTTTTTTTTTTTTAATGCTTTCATGACCCTGACAGTAAGCTCACTGAATTGTTGTTTCCAGAAAGTTTTCTCCTGTGTAGACCATCAAAGCAGGCTGTAATACAATATTGCACTCTGCAGCACGGAGAGCTGTGTTCTATCTTGTGTATATTGTTTCTTTTGCATTCTATCTCTGTACCCTTTCATATTCCCTGATGGAAAGCTCTCTGCAAACCGATCAATGGAAGCTCATTGTCAAGAACTTAAAAGATCCAGGGAGTTCTTTGACAGTGACAGAAAAATATAAATGCAAGTAAAATCGCCACAACCAGGAGAGTGATGCACTAAAATGTGATAAAAGAAGATAACTGGGTGAATACACAAATTCACCAGTGTGGCCTCCCTGGCTTTGGCCTTTATACCAGTGGCTACAGAGGAGGGTATGCACTACAGCTATATCTAGGAACTCTCTGTATTTGCCCCGGACTCCGGTTTTGACTCTGCATTACCAGGTCTCTAGGGCAGAGGCTGATTCCCCTGATGTAGGGAGTTTCTACTGAAACTCTGCCCACTTCTACTCCTTCCCCAGCATATTTATTTTACTTAAGCTCTGCCCCTCACTCATGATTTAATCCCCACACCTTTTTGATGCAAATCACATCATATATCTCCCCCAAACGGCACCACAGGACTCCCCTGGGGAGTCATAAGAAAAAAGATCCCTGGTATGACTACAGGGTATGATCACCATAGTGCTTTTACCAGAGGACAATCTCCACCAGTGTTAGGCCTTCAATACCAACCAGTCACTTGTGACCCACTTCATCCCACTTAGGGCGTCGGCATTAAATGGAGGAATTCTGGCGAACATAGCTTAGTAAATTGACTTGAAGCAGTTGTAGGGACTATAAACTCTCCTATTCTAGGAGCCCTTTCACGAACATCTATCATCTTGAGTGGTCTTAATGCATAGACTTTGTAGAATGACATGGGGGGGATTTACCACAATGGAGAACATATCACTTTATTACACCTTAGTGTATCTCCCCCTGGGTATCCAGTGTTGCCTCCAGCCCTAGAACCATTATGTATCCTGTGATATGCAGAAATCTTCAGTCTATCTTGTAGTTTACCTCTATTGGGCTCACAAATACCTACTTGGTATGCTTGTAGTATTGCCTATAAGGAAAAATACTTAAAGTAACAGTAATGTCCCAAAACAAAATTTTCTTGTTCTGTAGAGTTAAAAAAAATAAATAAATTATGTGTCACAAATACTATCTCTCATACCTTTATGGTTTGAGAGAGATTCTCATCTAAAGTTACCCTTCTCCTGATGTCAGCTGTAAAGCTGACAGAAGGAGATTAGAGTTGGCCGACTCAAGTAGGCTCTTCAGCAGAGCCGAAATCACATTATTTAAAAATAATTACTTCATTGGAACTATCTACAAAGTGTGTTTGCAAACCAGGCACGCTTTGTAGACCATTCCAATTAAGTAATTCTTTGTAAATAAAACAGTTTCGACTCTTCTGCAGAGCCGCCAGCTGGTCCCCAGAACAGGATCTCCTGCTGTCAGAACAGCGCTGACGTCAGGAGAAGGGGAGGGAGGGGGGAACTTTACATTCGAATATCTCTCAAACTGTACAGGTTTTAGAGTTTTAATTTGTGCCACATAGTTTATTTTATTAAACTGTACAAAACAAGAACACATTTTGATGGGACATGTGTCCCTTTACGTATACCAGAAGCTACACCTTTATTTTATTTTAACCCTTTTAGTCGGAGACATGTATATTAAAGAATGTCTGGCACTCAGAGGGCTGTCAGTCTGCACTCTCCAGTATGCTGTTTTTCATTCTGTTAATTTAAAGAAAACCTTGCATATTTAGAGAGGCCTCATGTAATTTATAAAAAGATTTTGTTTGTGTCCACTATTTTATCAGCACTTATAAACGTAACATTCCTGTGTTATTGATTTCCAATGTTGATGTAATTAATCTTGGAGCTGGAACACTGAGGGTAACCTAAGCAGTGGTGCCTTGTCTCTCTCTCTGTTTATCCACAGCAAAGTAGTCAGCATGAGGTAGCCTTTGGGGGCCACATTTAATTACATAGTTCAACGGAGGCTAATAAATTACAGCTTTCTACATTAATGATCCTAAGCATTTTATTCCTTTTTTGTGGCTTCTCCACACTACAATCCATTTCCCTTCAGTGTCACGGCTGATAGCACAAGAGTGATGTATTGCCTAGAAAGGGCTCACTGTTTTTTACCCATTCACTGCCATCGCTTGTGTAATGCGTCTGGCAGCTCTAATATGTTTATCTTCCAAATTACAGCAAAGAAAGATACCGGAAGAACTAGCTTTCACCAGGGGGTGCTCTACAAGCAGTACAGTAGGCACTACTACACTGTAAGGAAGATGAGGGGTGTTTACCCAGTCATATCTGGCAATGGAAAGGGACCGATTTTAAGGAGGGACTCCATGGGGTTGGGGTTTCCCTCTTAAGTGAAATTTATTGAATTAAAGCTACATTATCCTCTTTTTTTTTTTTTTTTTAAACTATAACATTTTATGTTAGAATATGCAGGAAGTTTTATTTTCCTGCCTGGCAATGTCATTGGCCAATTATGTTGCTCGCGCTCTATGAAATGCTAGGTGGGAAAAGGGGTTATTTATAGCCTCTTCCCGCTTCTTCTCCTCACCTCAGAAAAAAAAAAGTTAGCATTGTAAGATGTATCCTACACCCGCCCACCCAACCCCCCAAAAAAAGTGATGTTTTTGTTTAATAAAACAGTGTATTTACACTTATTGTATTTATTAACTTTACTAATGTCGCAGTTTAGGAGGTTTTTTAAAATAAATCATATTTAACGTTGGTAATTTTGGGCTCCTGGCTGGTAGGGCGGAGCAAGTTTACATGTTTTAATGTTTCAATTGGGTCTTATCAGGCTGTTAGAGCTGGTAAGAAATGTTTCAGTATTTTTGGTGTTTTATTTAAAGTGAATCCATTTTAATAAACTGTGGCCTTACCACCATTTGCAGCATGTCTTGTGTCTTATTTTAAATTATTTAATTGTTATTCATTGTTCAAGAGGGTGAAACATCCAACACCCATGCTGAGGGGTACACAATGCATTGTGTATTCCTCTGGCATTCAAGGGATTGATTCTTTAAGGACCAGAGGGTGTGGAACACACTACTTGACAATGTTGATGTGTATCTCTCTAGTCCTGAAATGGTTAAACCAGAACTATTGGAAACGAGTATTCAACGGTCCTTACTTCTGAAACCTATTGCCATTTAATGATACAAAATATTCTTTAGAACAGTAATAAAGAGATTTTGGAGCTTGTCTGTCTGCAATAAAGATGTAGCTGGCATTACTGTAGAAAGGCAGGGTCCACCAAAGTGCTTCTTCATACATATTACTATTATTATTTATATATAATTATTATTTTAATAGACCATATTCAGGAAGATAAGGAGGTGTGATTCTGGAGAACTAATTGTACCCTAGAGGATAAATGAAAACTTGCAATGACTTAAATGGAGGGTGCTAAGTTACACCAAGCATATTGTAATAGATGTAAAGTATACACTCACAGGGACTGTTGACAAGTGACAGATATTGCATTCACTGGCTAATACACATCAGGTGAAGAGATGCTCACACCTGCTCAAGCCACCAGTGAATGTCGCCAATATAGACAGTCCCTTGTATAAAAAGAAATTTTGAATATAAAAAGTGTTTAACATCTTATTGAAGTGTATAACATGTCTGAAATAATGTGTTTCAAAGTCCTCAAATACCTCTTCATTAGGATTACAGACCTAGATGTTTCATAAAGCTCTCCCCCTGATGTGTATTAGCTGGTGACTGTAGTATCTCTTACCGGTCGACTATACCTGTGAGTATATGCTTTACACACACACTTGGGGTAATGTAGTACCCGCGTTCTGCTTTTTATCATTTTCTGTTTGTGGCCAAAGTTTTCTCTTGTTTTTCAAGGATTACTGGCATTTCTGAGAACTGGCTGCTTATTGAAGGTATGTGTCTGGAGGTAGTGATACTACCCACCATGTTTCTTTTATCTATAGTGTCTGTAGCACATCCCAAGCCTTTATATTCATATATAGATGTTGACACCCTATGAGGTGCCCACTTCTGCTTTCTTAATTATTTAAATGGGGGTATTTAAATCCTTGAATGCTAGATGGGTCTTAAATGTATTGCTTTACAATGTATTGGAGACCTCTTAAGTGTTAACATTTTTTTATTGTGAGATTTCCATTTGTCATCTATGGTACACTTGGTTTTCCTAAGTATGCATCTTGGGGTTATTTTCATTTAATGTAAAAAAGAAATGAAATGTAACTTTCATTGTAGACTTTATAAAATCATATTCATTATGCAGTTCTATTAATCTATAGAACAATGATTTTATGTAGAATAAAAATTCTATTAATCCTTTGGGTCTTTTTAAGATCGGGTTGGGCACACAGACCGTACTCCTTCAGCTGTACCGTTTTGGCTGGTACAGCACTGCTTTATAAATTAATATACCTGTCGAAATTAATGTCCTCTCTTACCCTACATCAGAACATTACTTTCTGTACCATATGTGTCCCGGTTTGCCCCTACCCTACAATGCAGTGCTTTCCAAACTGTGTGTCGCGACACGTTAGTGTGTCGGCTACAGTGTGTACTTGTGTCACAGGCAAAAGTGCCATTTACTGTCATTCAACCCAAGCACGAGCTACACTGGGAGCTGAGATAAAACACTACTGCTTAATGGTTGCATTTATACAGCAGGAGATTGCCTCCATGTGCTGCATACAGCTGGAGCGCCACAAAAGATTTGTAACAGCTGGAGTGCCTCTGTGTGCTGCATACATAATATGTATGCAGCACACGGAGGCACTCCAGCTGTTACAAATTTTTTGGCGGTTCAGCTGTTAAAATCTTTTGAGATGCCACCTCCTCTATACCTCTGCCCTCTCTTTGGGCTGCCAGGCTGGAGTGTCCCTGTGCACCGAGGCTGCCTGTCGCATGGCTGCTGCTTCTGTTTGTGGCACCGGTGAGACAGGAAAGACGGACATTACTTCTAA
Organism: Rhinophrynus dorsalis; assembly: GCA_037306005.1. Classification (NCBI taxonomy): domain Eukaryota; kingdom Metazoa; phylum Chordata; class Amphibia; order Anura; family Rhinophrynidae; genus Rhinophrynus; species Rhinophrynus dorsalis. Next base: position 254,136,150 of record CM074721.1, read on the forward strand.
AATCAGTCATGCGCCATCTATTTAGAGTTTTTGGCAGTGCTTCCGCCTGTTGACACCTAGGTATTATGACCACATTTGACCAGGACAGTATTTATAATTTAAACTACACTTAGCTTTATTAAACCTCTTTGTACAGAGCTTACTGGCATAGACTCCTCATCTCTTGGCTGTGTCAGAGCAACTCTGTTCAAAATGAACTTGTTACCCTGCCTACTGTATTTATATTGGACTCTCCCATTCCCTTTTTATTGAAAGATCTCCTACGCTTCCAGTCCTGTATAGTTACATATCTGGTGTAACAAGCCTTCCCGAATTTAAAGAAGAAATCTGTATACTCCCCAACCCATGGGATTCCAAAAGATATTTTAATTATTATCGGTGTAAGTTAATGAGTCCGCACACACTACTAAACAATGGGTAACCTTTTATGACAATATCTGATTAGATTGTGGTTGCATCCCAGAGTATTGTGCAGCCATGAAGGCGTGTTACTAGACACCTTGATTGTCTGATATGTTGGCCCACTCAAGAAATGAAAATTTCCAGTGATTTTTAAAAATGGTTTTGGATATTTGATACTTCTGTAGCATTCAGGGAAGTTTAAGCTTAACATCAGTGGGAATTTGGAGAAATTTTGTGTGCCCCAAATAGTACAATTGATTATACTCCCAAATTGTTCCTCTTTTCGGTGTTCATTGGTAAAACCGCATACAAAAGACTAGATTTTTCTCTTGGATTAATGCAACAACACAGTCTCTGATCCTCCAACAGTGAAAAGGAAGCTGTATGTAAACCGCATTCCCATGTATTATACATAAAATGGTCTGCTAATTAGATTACTACTTGGATGAAAGTGAAATTGGAAAACAAAGATAATGTGGAAAATGAGTCGTTTTGATTAGGTAGGCAGAATTAGTTGCTGAGATAATGCGCCAAAGGCATCTTTTTAAGGCTTAGCTTTTAATTGCCATGTAAAGTGTGTAAGAAGCATGATGCCAAAAAGCTATTTGTAGACAAAGCTAAAAAACTATTGTTTGCATCCAAAAGTGAGATTAGCATAGTCTGTTTTAAGCACAGAGCTTGCCAGACAGAGACAAGTCATCTAGCTGTTCTTGACGTGTACTTTTGAAATATCCCAGGGCTGTGTAAGCTTATTTTTGATCCCTTAACCCTATGAATGCCTGAGAGGTGCATTGCACTCAAAGATTTAAAACTATTGCACCAAAAGACAAGATTGCACATAGATCTGTATGCCCAAATCAAAGTAGGGCAATTTTTGTGGGTAAAGCAGCACCATAGGGAACATATTGAATATCCTATTGCTTTAACACTCTGAATGCCAGCTTCACAACGCGTTGCAAAATCCTCTGGCACCCAAAGGATTAATTGCCGTTTTTAACCCCTTGAATTCTAGAGAAGCCTTCAGTGTACTGCATTTCAACGTGTTGGGGAGACACCGCTAACAATCAAGAGTTTAACCCTTTGAGTGCCAGAGGGGTACAGAATGCATTGCTTTGCAATGCATTCAGTACCCCTTCGACACTCAAAGGGTTAAATCTGAGACTTTTATATTTGTTTCCTGTGTTGCAGCTGGTTTTCCTGCAAAATTGCATCACAATTCTGCTAACTTGTCTGTCTCCGTAACAGCTTGGTCTCCTGATACTGATTATCAAAATAACAACATTTTTTTTTTTTTTTTTATATAAAGTGTAACACTTACCTCAACTTCCCTTACATAATCTTTCCAGTATCTTGAAAAGTTCTGGCTGGTTATCACATCCTTATCTTGTATGGCATGCCTTGGGGGATATCCGTGTGCATTTAAAATTTTGCATAATGTGTGAAAAGTAGACTACTATGGTCATCATACAGTATATAGACAGAGAAGCTTATGCACTGAGGAGAACTGGTGCAGCTCCAGTACATACCAACTGCTCCATATAATACAAATGCAAATTTTTATTCATTTAAATATTATTTCTTTTAACCCCTTGAATGCTAGGTTTTAAACACCTTTCTTCAGTTAGTTTGCTTCAGTTCTTTTGAAGCATGATATGTGGTGGGCAACTTTCTGTTCCATCCTGTGGCATGTAATTATATATGGGAAATATCATCATGCACAAATAAAGTATCCCCAATTTATTGTTGGTATCTTGTTAATAATGAAAATAGAGTAATAAACTTTAAGTGCCGTCATGAGCTGGAATCATATCTTTGTATGGGACAGTGCAGACATCTTGGTAGTGAGAGATCTGTGTGCTTGTGCTGTCCATTCCTATGGCTAAGTTTCATATGAAGTTTTTATTCCAACACATGTTGGCTCTTAACCCCAAAGTAACCAGCCATGAGCACACGTGGCTGTCACTTAATGCCCAGCTAAGAAATCTGAATAATTTGGGGAAAAAAAAAAAGTCCCTGAACGGCGCGCAGCTGCACAGGGACCCGGACTTCGGGGACGTACATGTTCGTTCTCTGTCACCAAGTGACAGTTTTTGCGGGATGTACATGTACGTCCATTGTCGGGAAGGGGTTAAGAAACTTTATTACTCTATTTCCATGACTAACAAAATGCTAACAATAAATTGGGAATACGTTTGTAACATTAAAGTGGAACTACCACCACATAACAAGTTTATCTTAAATAACTCCCCATCTGGCATCTAGCTGTTTAGTAGCACTGGTCGCCAGAATTATTACCTTATTAAATAGGTTTCTCATTTCTTCATCGGTCACAGGAGCAGGAAGCACGGACATCTCGTCACAGTGACGTCCGTGCGCCTGCGCTGTCAGTCCCTTTTGGAGCCAAGTGGCTCCAAAAGGGACTGACAGCGCAGGCGCACGGACGTCACTGTGACGAGATGTCCGTGCTTCCTGCTCCTGTGACCTTTCGGAAAAACGCAAAAATCTTTGGAACCGGGTAATATTGCTGGCGACTAGTGCTACTAAGCAGCTAGTCCGCCAGATGAAGACTGATTTCAGGTTAAGTTATTGCGGGGTGGTAGTTCCCCTTTAAGATAAACTTGCCATGCGGTGGTAAGCGGAACTATCGTGCACATAATAGGATGGCAAAAAATAGTGATTTTCCTCAAATTGTAAAGTTGATCTCTAACAAACTGAAGGTAGTTGTAAGTAACCTTTCCGTTAAATCACTGTATTCCCTGGCTTCAGTGTGTATACTTTTCAATACTTGCATTACCAGATTTTTATATGGTAGAAGAAGAAACTATTATGTTCACCTTGGGCAACTCAAGATGCACCAGGATAGCACTGAATTTTACAACTGGTTTTATGGGGATCCGATTATAAAATGAAATTTACAGTCTATAGACTACAAGAGTTCTGATGTATCTAATTTGCTGTGTGATGGACACACTCTTAAGTACATCTTCCTATCACAAACAGTACTTCCACTGCAGATATATATAATGTCTATCTATCTAATTTTTTTTTTTTTCTCCCTCAAACGTTCTTGTGCAAAACCTCCATGACATGAAGTGTTACATAGCACTGTTGTCAGTGACTATGACCCTCCATAGGTTGCTATAGCAGTAGCACCACTGTAAAACTTCAAGTTTGAGCTGTAATAACTCTTGAATAAAACTTCTCTGCAGTGGGACTATCCTTGTTTACTCTGCAGGATAAGCCCCACGGGGTTATTTTAATTATATTTTTTATAATACCCTAGATATAAATGTTTAAGGGATAGTTTCCGGGGTCCCTACCTAGAAGGCACTTCTAGCAAGTAGCTGAAGCATCTGCCATGCAGGTTTTTTCCATCCTTTTTTTTTTTTTTTTTTTTTTTTTTTAACCAGCAGCTGACGATGATCTGTAACTGGGCACCTTCTTGCTGTTAAATCCTCAGATACCATTATCCTTTTAATCAACCTCCCATGAGTGGATCCAGACCCCAGGGAAAGATGGAAACAGGCAGGTTTCCAGGAGGAAGACTTGGCAGACACTGCATATTTGTACTTGTCAAGGAAATGTATACCAATAACAATGTTACCATAAGAGTGAATTGTTTTTACTTCTCTAGATAACAATTTTATGATCTCAGGTAATCTTTATTCCTGCTGGCTTGCACAGTTTGGATACACCTCTCTGTCATTTTACATTAAAGGCTCACAGGGAAGAAAGGAATTTAGAGTTAATCTAGAAGGACATGCAAAGCTCATTCTTATGGGGGACAGACCTGCTGGAGAACATGTGCTCGATTCCCAGATATGTGAAAAGGAAATGGAAGTTCAAAAGAACAAGATAGATCAGTTGGGCTAGTATCTGGTTAATCTCTCTGTAGACTTATAAATGCCTCCTAATCCTGTCATCCATGTCATGGGACATTGGGCTATAATTACATTTGAAAATACTTAAAATGAGCTCTATTAACCTCTTGAAGATCAGATGAGTGTACAATGCATTGTGAAGTAGTGCATTGAACACCCCTCTAATCTTCAAGGGTTTAACACTTTGAAGGCATTGCATACCCCTGTGGCACTCACAGGGTTAAGAAGCAGAAATACTTCTAAGGAGACCAAACACTCTTGATATTTCTTAATATAAACTATCAGAGATTCCACCAGCTCCCCTCTGTGCAATAATGCGGTGCTAATCTGGAATCTGAGGAGACTCCACAGAGGCGCCATTCTGTGGAGCTGGTGCCTTCTATGCATCATGGCTGCCCAACTAGATTAAGTAGATTGTGGCAGGAATTGGAACTCTGTCCTCTCCCCTCTGTAGCATAGGCTTTTGACACCCCAGCCCCAGTCAGTAATTAATTTCCTATGAGAAACTGCTGCAACATGTTAAAAACATGTACATTGTGTTTTAAAGGGATATAAACACCTAAAAATGAAATTGGTTTATTTAATTTTTAGGTGTTGTGTACTTCCAGCTAGCATCTTTAAAATGTTTGTTGTTTTGTGTTAGATCCGTACAATCTAAGCCTAAACTTGCTTTTTTAATTCATGTAGACTATCCTGTATAGCCACATTTTGATTTATGCAGAGATGTTAAGGTATTGAAATAAGCAACCACTGTTCCATTTTGAAGAGTTGTTACCTTCTATCGGGGTATTTAAAGAAAATGTAGAAAAGTCAAGTAAAAAGCAAAAATAGGAGACCCCACAGAGCCTACGTTACAGCATGGGGTGCAATGTGTGTGTATGAGCTATATATATAATATTCCCTCATTATATTGTCTGTGTTCGCTTGCCTGTACCTCGACAGCAGTGATTCTCTAAAGAGATTTTCACAGGAGTGGGCAGGTCGGCTTCGCTACTGTTGCGTACTCATCTGGCACGCAAAGGGTTAACATTACCCAGACATTGGCCCGTGTACATGGGCTTTTACACTAGTAATATATAATTTATTTTAAGGCATTTTACCAAGCAGGATACATTGAGATTCTCTCATTATGAAGTATGTCCTGGACTCATGGTATTTGCCTCAGAAGGGTGAAAGACTGAGTTGACTTTGCCAGGACTAGGACCTCTGCAACCCTGAGGTTTCAACAGATTCTACAGTTTGTGCATTAACCATCTGAGCTATATCAATAATAATATTGCTACATTTGTATTACAGCATCTCCAGCCATTGTCGATCCACTAACAAATACAATTAAATAATTAAATGGGGCTGAGAAACCACAATAATCCTTACCTGATAAATAGCAAATGTATGCTGGCTTGTTAGCCTTGCATACCATAGCTTGTAAAATAATGAAAAAATGCTCCTGCTAAGAGACATGTTCTGTATATGAATGTGAATATATAGTATTAGTTGAAGAGCTCGTTACACGGGCCACAGTGCAACTGCCAGCCGGTCGCTGGGCAGTCATGCACAGTAGAGTCTGCCCACGCCGTGGCTGATACAGTGCCAGCCGATTGCAGTGCAGTCATTCTCAGTAGAGACTGTCCGCGCCGCGGCTGATACAGAGCTGGATGCTCCCTCGGAGGCTCATCACGGGCAGTCTCTACTGTGCATGACTGCGTCGTTACAAACTTTCTAGCGAATTATTATATAGGATATCCACTCTGTATGCGTGTATATGTACACTGTATTTTTGAGCTATGTGATATGTTTCCACTATACGCATGGAGTATATGCTTAGATATATTGCCTTTAATTTTTGGACAAGAAAAATACTGATTCTGTTAACACTTTGAGTGCCAGAGCGGTATCAATATGTCTCTGGCACTCAAAAGGTTCAAATACAGCAATACTTTATGTACTAAGAAGAGTTGGTGCAAACCAGGGCACATAAAGGAAATATATAATAATATGTGCGTGTATAATATATATATATATATAATATCTTTTTTTTTTTTTTTTACTATGTAGAAAAGTGTATAAGGCTATTGTGATGTGTTGTTGTGTTGCTCCATGTAAACAGGAGTACACAACTCTGTAAGCACCTTGTTGCAAGTTTCTTCAGATCTAAAGACTATTTTATAAGGTTACTGTATACAAGTAATTAGAGAACCCTGGACAAAGATTAACCTTTTAAAAGAACACATGAAAGTGAGTTATGTAACTTTAAATGTTTTTCCAGCTAAAATCTGTAAAATTGGTTGCTTTTGTATGTGTAGAGACAGATCTATAAATGTATTGCAATTAGAACCAATCAGTCATGTATTGAGAGAAGCCGTTCTCTTATTTCAGGACATTTACAGACAATCGTGTAGTATCATTTCTGATGCTCAGTATCAAGATTTCTGTGGTAATGGCGGTCTGATTGCCCTGGAAAAAGCAAGAATGGCTGCTTCTATAGAGCAGCATATAAAATGTTAGGCCTTAGTACACAGATTTTTGTTAGAGATGCAATCATAACGTACTTGGTATTTAAGTGTATATAACCACCAATCCTTTTTAGGTGTTAGTGTTTCTTTAAGCCTTTGAATGCTAGTGAGATCTTGACTAAAAGGTTGAATACTACAAATTCCAAAAGCCAAAATGTAGTGAATATCTAGTTTATTGAGAACTAATAGAATGTCTGAGATGTGCATGCTGCTTATGTGGAATTATAGTGGGCATAATAAGATCACAAATGGCCCACCAGAGTTACAGTATTCTCTAAAAGGCTGGTTCAACATACCACAAAGTACTATTTATTATGCAAATACTATAGTTGAAAGTTATGAGTGTATATCTTATTTGTAAGTAGGTCAATATTTACTTTTGAAGACAGAGTAGATTGTTTCATGTACTTCTGCACAAAGAGCCAAAAAAAGACCTGAAATGAAACAAAAGCTGTCTGTTTTATCTGTGACCTCTGACATAAGCTAACAGTCCTGATTCTTGGTATCAGTAAAAGCTTGCTGATATGGGCAGTTCAAAGAGCTATATTTTATTCAATATTCTCATAACCTTTTTGCTGTCCTGGGGAAATGTCTCACTCCTGCACCAGTTCTTCCACTTCCCTATCCATTTCATGGCAGACTATGCCTTTCTGTGTCCCATCCAACCCACCCTGATTAAGCCCCACCCTCATCATGGCAGGCATCATCATTTGAACCCACCCCTAACCTTGATTCCATGGGGACCTTTAACGTGAAGGTTCCCAGTATGTAAAAAAGTACCAATGATGATAAAATACAAAAAAGAGCAATTCTATCAAAGAATATTCTCTGTTGTCCAATACAGGTTACTGGTAACTTTGGGTAGGCGATATGCCCCTTTAACTAGGCAGGAACAATTCTAGAACTGAATGCAGGGGGTGGAGCCTACCTTCCCTCCTTGGCTGCAGCTAGCCAGTTGGTTCCATTACGATTTGTTCCTTGGTGAAGACACAGGCAAGAGAACAGTTCTGCTATAGTTTTAGCTAATGCTTTATATTTCTGTTAGAAATGGAATATCACCATTAGGCGGATTACCATAACTGACAATGCCCTTAGATGTGGCTAGCTCAGTATCCAGGTGCTTTTTGTGGCCCTAAAGCCCTGGAGGGAAAATCTTGGGTTCAAGTTCTTTCCTCAGGAGTTGCTCTCTGAGGCTTCTTCTTAATACATGGTAATCTGAAGACAGAAGATCTGCAGGAAAGATGAGCAACCCTTTGAGTGCTGCAGATCCACATGTCCCACAATCCCCCCTCCTCACAGGGGTTTTTCATTTGGAATTCCTATTGCACACTCCTGCACTCACTGGGTTTATCTATATGTCTGTTGGGTGTTTTGGAGCAAGTTTCTGTGGTAACTTAACACTTTAGCTTCTGGTTTTGCATCTTTTGGGGGTTTATTGGCACTTTCCCTATTGGGTTCAGTGTTTATTGGGTCTGCTAACATGTTCTATTGATGATTCTTGTAATTTTAATTCACAGTTTCAACTTTGCAAAATTTGTGTTCCAAGGTGCAATTTACCGCATAGATGCCATTGCTCCATTCACTTCTATGGGACTGTGCAGTTTGTGACATATCTCTGCAACCGTTCAACGTAGTGACTTCAGAGGTGGCTCATTTTAATTGTCTGCCCTTGGTCTGTCATTCAGTTAAAATTTAATGTGTGTTGGGGGCTCAGGGGGCTTCGGCACTGTTGGGGTACTTTTTTCTGGGAAAACTACATTTCCCATGAGCGCTTTCTTTGCACGCTAATTTCTGATTGGCTCCAGCCACGGCAGCCATTTTGTGCCTTTTCCTGAATGAGTATCCTACGCAGGGCTTGGACTCTCCTTCTCTCCTTCTGCAGATTAACCCTTCGCCTGCCAGATAAGTGCATTTTAGCAATTTCTGGGGTGAAATTTATGTCTAATCCATTAGAGCTTGGGGCCAGGCCTAAGATTAAGGACGCTGGGGTCTCTGTCCCCTATTGCGCATTGCTCCTCATGTCATTCAGGGTTACCTAGAGAATTCTCAGGTCATTTATGCCCAGCATGTTCTGATGTCCCTGAGTCTCTCCCAAGGACCTCCAGCCATGCATTAGAGCCAATTTGACTACAAGAGTTCAAGGCTGCTACTAGAGACCTCTGGTCTACATTGCAACTCTTTCCATCCCAGTTACAGGGGGTCTTCCACTCCTGGCAGACCCCATCTTCCATCACATCTTCCCTGCCGAAACCGCAGGGAGTACCTGACGTATCAGATTCCAAGGAGGAGGAACTGTTGGTGACGATGAAGAATGTTCTGCTGTGGGCTTCTCTCAGTTTTTTTGGGGACCATTTTGAGGCTGATCCTGATCCCTCGGCTGAGGGCTTGATCAGAGCTGTCTTAACTACCCCAAACATTCCCTTAGTTCAGGAGGTTTCTGCGGATCCCTCTGATGTATTTCAGGAGCCTAAAAGGCCCTATACTTGTTTTTCCACCTAACCCCACTCTTGACCGCCTTGTGTCTGATGAGTGGAAGTCTCCGGACAGGAAACCTTCTGTTTCCAAGAAATTTGCCAAGCTGTACCCCTTCTCTGAGGTGGGGCTTGCTCAGTGGGTTCATCCCCCCCAAATTATTAAGAAACTAATGTAAAAGCCTGTGTACACTGGCCGGCATTCTGTGTTCGGGCAGTGTCTACTGTGCATGACGGCATCGGGCAAACATACATCTGGTCTTTTATATTATAAGGATGTAAGGGCCTCTAGCATTCAAGGGGTAGAAAAGCCTCATGTGAATGAGTAGGAATTTCTTTATGTATAGCGTAGCAGGCACCTAAATAAAATATACATTAGTTTTTTGGGGTTTTTTTTCTAATAAAGAATGTATTGTATCTTGTTTAAAAACGTTTTTTGTTTTTGTCTGAAATGTTTCCTATTAAAATCATTTGCTGACTGTATCACATTTTCCCCACAAATAATTACAGTGGCTTTATCATTAAGCAGATGTTTTCTATTCTGAATGGAAGTAAATGATTGCAATTAACCAGATGCTGAACTATGGGCCAGGCCATTCATCCTCAACCCTGCAGGGCTGTGTGTGCGTGACTGTGCCATGCAGAGCTATGCTAAACATTTATTTATTTTCTCCATGTTGCTAGAGAGCCTTGTGTGGAAAGCGAGGGTTACAAAGTAGCTTTTTTTTTTTAAAAAAAAAATATATACCATGTACAAAAAGCACACTTGTTAATGTAGTGAGCATTTTTCTATGGCTAAGGTTTTCCTTTATTTTTTTTATTTATTTTTTTTTTACTACCCTCTTGCATCCTAGTGGTATATCCAACACAGTTTTAACATTCAAAGGGTTAAACATAATAGCTGAAGTCTGCCATGAAGATGAAGCAGCAATAAAATATCTTCTAAAGTCAAGTTCTTAGTGTTTATATCCATTATTTTGACCTCTTGGATGCTAGAAAAGTCTCCAAGACATTTTCACAATGCATTGGCGACCTGGCATTCAAGAGGATAAAGATCTCAAAATAACATGTTATTGAACTATAATTGGTATCTATTGCTGTATATTGTCAGTACTTTATTAATACAAAGTCTCTGCAACAAGTGAACTTTTATCTTATGGAATAATATCTGTATTTGTGTACTCAGTACTGTACAGATAACTTTTCAGGCACAGTGAGTTCCTGCCCTGTATAGCTTACAGTCTAAGTTTTGGTGCACAGAAGGGTAACTTGCCTAAAGTAATCGGGAATTCAACCAGGTTGTCACTTTTCAGCCAGTGTCCTGGCTTCAAAGTGTAACTAACCAACAAGCCGTTCTGTCTCCTTCAAATCATGTGACTTTTGTGTCAGCTTTAATGGTAATGTTTAGTGTAATGACATTTAAGGTCCTCTTCAGGTGTAAATAATTGAATGAATACAAGAACTATGGCCTTTACTGCCTTCATTCTGTTCTTACATTTCTGTAGGTATTTTTGCTTCTACATTAATCTTTTATGTAGAGATTATAGATGGATGCTTAAATTAAGCCCTCCTCTGAAGTGACTGTGGGTGGTGGTTGTAGGCTCATGCCCAGTCCAAGTTTCTTTAAACTAATGCTAACTCAATTTTGTTTTGCAATGTTGAGTAGCTTAATGAATGACACATGTTTTTGATTCCAGTTGTTTCAGGCAAAAATCATATGCTCAGGGGTAGGTATCCTGATGTCCTTCAGCTATTTATGTACTACACCTCCCATCATCCCCCACCTTGCAGATCTGAGGGCATCAGATTGTCTACTGCCACAGATTTCTTATATTAATGGATACTAAAAAATCGTATCTTATGGTGTTTGGGTCTGAACTTCAAAAGAAAAGTGGAGGGATTATTCGGCTAACCAGTCCCATTTTAGGGGAAAATAAAAATTCCAAAGCGTCCCAGTGGATTCAGTCGGTTAAAATCTCCATTCGAATCTATTTAATTTTAGCACACCCTTTTATAGTGCCCCAGAATTCCACTAAAAATGACACAAACCATTTGGCTTCTGATACTAAGGAGAAGATTTCTGCTTTGTAATCTAACCTTGGCATGTCTCTTGAATAATACAGACCGTAATATGTAAACAACAAAAAAGAAATGAGCTTTCCTCACTTTTTTTTATTACAAGTGTGTTTTTTTTTTTTTTTTTCTTGCTACAAAGCTAATATTTCATAATGAGTCCTCTTATAGCAATTCTTTTGTGTCTACCTTTTAATAGTAACTCTGGAACATGTACTATAGATGGGATTTATTTTTCCCCCTGAAAACTTTCTGGTTTTGCAGCAGGCATTTGTGTATATTAGATTTTTTTGCTGGATTGCTGAAAAAAAATGCCTTTCCTGATAGCTTTATCAGTAGACAAAAATAAAATATGAAAACCTAATCCATTTTTTAGGTGAATTCACAGTTTGTGATTTAATAAAATTTATTCATTTCTTTCGTGTTTTTTTTAATCTGAATTTCTATGTTGTTCCTACAAAAAAAAGTAAGCAACGTGCGTTATACTTGGTTTGCAACATGCAAAACTGCAGTTAAACATGCTGGCTGTCAAGGAATGAAACATACAAATACAGCTTGCTTTGTTGTGAAATAATGAGATTCATTATGCTTAGGAGACCTTAATTTTTTATTTGTGGCTACCATACACGAGGTGCACTCCAGGCCTTAACAAGCGTCTCATTGATCTGGTCATGCTGGTGTGATATTGCATACTGAGCCACCTTTTTAGTAGTGACTTGAAAAACAATAGCTCCATAGAATCTGAGAGATCCAGAGCCAGCCTAAGATTTAATAAAAAGATTAATAGGTCTATTTCCATTTCTAGAAGTACCACCTTTGACCTATAACATAATCTTAAAATATATAAACATTGCTATTTGATTTATGCATCTCCCTATGAAGTGTATGCATTTCATGATCTAATATTTGTTTAATGGACTGTAACAAGTTATGTATTGAGTTCCCCATGTATTATATCAATTTCAGCAAGTGGTATGCCTTTCATTAGATGATGTATGTGTTTCAATTTTCCACGTCTTATATTTACAGCTTGTGTGAATTAGGTTTACACTGGATCCAAAGTATTGGCCTGAATTTCATTTTGAAGCTTCAGTCCTGATGGGCAAGTAGATGTTGCTGTGCCACATATACCAAACACTGACATCTTGGATGGTTTTCTGTAAAATTTGGTTTGTTCTGGATAATTCTAAAGTAAGGCAGTAATGGGATATTCTATTTCTATTGTAAGGGTTGGGAATAGCGTTACTCTGTACTTTGTTAGACTACCATTCCTATCATCCATAGATTCAGATGACACGTTGCCATGACACATCATCTACAGAGCCATTTTGCTCTCCTCTGTTCTAGAGGATATGCATAGTAACATAAGAACACATTGACATATTTTAAATAGCTGGCTTGTTAGCAGCATTTGAGGGCTAGCCAATAACTGTTCTAGAGCTTGGTTATTTTATGGCTGTAGACATTGACCTGCTTGACAACGAATTAAATGGAACAAGATGCTTAGCAGTGGAATTCTCCTCTTGATAAACGTAGGCTATATCTGATGGAGAAAAAAAAAAAAAAACACACATTTGAGGCCAGCGTACAAAATGAACACACTTTTTGTGGTAATTTATTATATCATAGTCCTGGATATACAACAAAAACTAAAACCACAGAATCTGTTCCACACAATGATACATTAAGTTGGTTACAGTTTTCTTTTTGTTTGTCGTCTTTCAGCCCTTGAAGGACTGGAGAAGTGCACAGCGCATTGGGTATAAATGTTTTGCATACCCTTCTGGTTCTTAAAGAGTTAAAAGCGGAACTACCATGTTAGGTAACGTCGTCCTGCAATAAATAGGCAGGTGGCAACTTGCTTAATAGATATTACCTCTCAAAAGTAGCCGCTTGTAAAGTAATCCTTAACCCCTTAATGACCCTCAACGGTCATAGTACGTCAAGGGTCGATTTGACTTAACGACCGATGACGTACTATGACCGTCATCGAATTCCGGGCTCCCTCCGCGGCTGCACGCCGTTCGAAGAACTTATGGAGTATGCTCAGTTTGTTCACGTTTTGCACAGGCCCACAGATCCCTTTTCACCAAGATGTCTGCGCTGTCCTATTTAAGTAAATTTCATATGAACTTATGTTTCCAAATAATGCCTGTACTTGATAAACATTTTGACACTATTTCAATGATTAGCACTGTACTAACAATTAATTGGGGGGCAATTATATCTATACAATCCACTTTAAAAGCCAATTCTAATGGAGAATTTTCATTTTCTCCTATGATGCATTTGGTTTGCCTTACAATTACTTCCTTACTTGGTTCATCAGCCTTTTTGATCTCCAACTTGAAAGAGGTGTAACAGAAACTGTACAATTTATGTCACAGGACATTTGTCATCTTTATGTCCCCTTAGTACATAACATCCCAGTGGTGGCCAGTCACCAAGTGACACAAACAGGCCACACCTGTGAGATTTCCTTGATTAACCCTTTGAGTGTCAATGCAGTGCAAAACCCCTCTGAAACTTAATACATTATGATTACCAATTGGACCAGGCTTAGGTCCATGTACACAAAAAACAGAGTGGATTTAATTCAGGAGCAAACCACCTGTCCCATAGGGAAAACACAAAGCTTTCCACATTTCCATATTAAATGGGTCTTTCAACCCGCTGAACACTGGAGAGGTCTCTAAGACATTACTTTGCAGAGCACTGGAGACGTATCTAGCGTTCATTGTGTTAAAGAGTTCCATTTAAATCAATGAGACATGTTTGTTCCCTACAGTGCAGTTGGTTTATCCTAGAATTACACCACTTTGACTTTGCATGTCACTTGCAACACTCCCTCTGGCCTTTATGGTGCCTGAAATCTTTGTGTTTTGTGGCCCTGAACGCAGCAGCCACCCTAATGCACACCTTACAGAAGACTAATGTCTACTCTTGAACTCTGTAAAGTTACAGCATGGCTGATCTTCTTGCAAATCTTTTCCACAAACTACATTGGAAGTTGCATAGCCATAACTGGCTGATGTTCAGGTGAGCCAGCCATCAAATGCCCACCCAAGCCTTTTTGAAGTAAAGCAGGTAAAGGGAGTTCATAACACAGGCAATAGAAACATAGCGGGCATGCTGCTACATTATTGTTGTGACTGTGAAATAGATCTTAGAATACTCTGAATCCCATTGTAAAATATTTATCACATTGAGAGTTCCCCAGTGGCAGTACTTCTTTGCTGCATGCTCTCCATGCCAGGGCTACATTGTAACAAAGCAGGTCTAGGAGACTCTCCGCACTATCCAAGAGTTGTTTGAGGACGAGACCTGCACACTTATAACTGGGGCACCCCAATGGCTGATTGGATCTATTTTGGGGCTGCACAGTGGAGTACTGGATCCATTACCAAGTGTGTTTCTATAGGAGCAGTCTTGGTAAAAATAGCCCTTTAAATGTATTGCCCAGCAAATCAAAATAATTGGGCATCCCTTGTCCTCAAGTACCTAGATACAGGTAGCTTACTGTCAGAGACAATAATAAAAAGTGTAGGCAATCTTACTTTACATATTATGTGCTTGCAGAATATGAGAAGCCAAAATAACCTGTTACTATTCTTTAACTGGGTATCCGTAATTACTCTGACTATATTTAGGAAGCATCAGTATAAAGCAGAATGAATCGTGGTAGGACTTTTGGGTGATCTTTGTATGATCAGCTGCTTTTAATGACATTCAGTTACTACCCCTTAATGAGCACTGTGTTGCAATTTTATTTTAAACATTCTGTAAAAAGCATGAAAAGTTACAAAGGTTGCAATTTTTTTTTTTTTAATAGGATCCTTAAGTTACTTTAAGGATTTCCTGTGGAACATTTAATTACAAATAAAAGTAAAGGTAAAATATCCAGCTTTTTGAAGAGTCAGAACTGTTAACTTTTACTAGAAGTTTATTTGGGTGCAATTTTGGTAAATGTTTCCATGTGCATTTTAACAGTTTATTCTAAACCGCTCTTGCAAATGTCTAGAAGCCTTGTTTACATCACTGTGTTGGTGGAAATGGTCAGAGCTCTGCTACTGATTAATAGAGTAACTGAAGAGAACGTGAAGTAAGCTTTTTGGACATATATAATGCATTATAATGCATTCTAAAGATAACCTATATTTAAAGACCCATACTTGCTTATGTCAGGAGTGGGGAATGTGTGGCTCTCTACAGGTTGTAGGACTAAAACTCCAGTTATCCTCAGCCAGACAACCACTGGAGAGCCTCAAATTGCCCACCCCTGCTTTATAAGTGCGTGTCCCTGGTAGAGCTATATCTTTGTGTACTGCCACACAGTGCCTTCTCATTCTTTGAGCAATGCAAAGTGTTTTTGAATGCCCTTTTTTTGACACATAGTGGGTATAGTGTTGTAGATTCTGAATATGAGACCTCGTATACGCAAAAAAAAATTATGTTAATTGAGTCTGTGAAATGAGCCTCCTTTTCCTAATCTAAGAATTCTGACAGTTCTCTCTACTTCATACATGTTCCTGTTTGTTCTTCTACCCCATGCCCTGACACATTTTGGGCACTCCTACCCAAATCCTCCAATAAATTTATAGGGACAGAAATCTGGACAAGAGCTCCAGCCATAAAATGTTGAAGTCCTTCAGCAAACCCTTTTTATAACCCTTTCACAACACTGCTACAAGTATCCACTAGATGTCAGCACAACCAGTTGGTTGGTTGTTCTTATAACCCCCAATCATTATAAACACAATAAATCCATAAATTATCAAGATTCTAACTTTTAATTAACTTTATGTACTACACCCTGGTAAGAAAGGCGGTAAGAGAGAAAAATGTGTGACCTACATATTTTATATTATATATTTACAGTATTTTGCAATTTGCTAGCCTGTATGGGAAATAATGCTTTATCTTAATTTCTATAAAGTGGTTTTATTGTAGATTGTTAATCTGTTAAGAACATATTTACCTTAATACACCACTTGCGTATTTGTGGATTAATTGCCAAAGTGAATCATAAATAATAAATTTTTATTACATGGGTGCTCTT
This sequence comes from Rhinophrynus dorsalis, assembly GCA_037306005.1. Lineage (NCBI taxonomy): Eukaryota > Metazoa > Chordata > Amphibia > Anura > Rhinophrynidae > Rhinophrynus > Rhinophrynus dorsalis. The sequence continues at coordinate 254,152,549 of CM074721.1, forward strand.
CTTTACACTCTGAGGCTGATGAGAAGAGTTGCAGCAATTCTGGAGCAAACCATCTGCACTGTAGAGAACAAATACATATTCCCATTGATATTTAAATGGGGATTTTATCCACTTAAATGCTATCCATTGTATTGTTTAACAATGATATGGAGAGGTCTCTAGCACTCAAGGGTATAAAACCCCAGTTTAAATCAGAGTGTTTATTTACCCCCTGTAGTGCTGTTAGTTTGCTCTAGAATTGCTCCAGGTCATCTTAGTAAATCAGCCTTGGGGCGAGATGTTCAGAAAGTGGTGGTAACTGAAATTGTCTGTAATCAGAATAAAAAAAAAGTTCTTACACCATGACCCGTCAGTTCTCAGACATGTTTCCGTCATTTTTTTTGCATCCAATTCCACCATCTCCGTCAAAGGGAAAAAGCCATCTTAAAAGTGGGCGTGGTTTAATCTTCCATCATAATGTAAGGTATTCTCAGAAAAAAAATTCTTTTGAACATCATTTGCTCCCGACATCATAAAAAAGGTCTAAACTTGGAGAAGAAAAATTAAAGTACTGAGAAGCAATTTTTCGTTTCAAAGACAAAAAAGGTCTTTGTTTCTTTGAAAATTTTCTTTTTGAAGACAAAATCAAAGACAATTTTTAAGATCAGAATTTTTAACAGCAATGTTCAATGAGATCTTCTTATCGTCATTTTTAATTCTTTAGATGAATTTTCAAACATGACTGATTTACTTCTGAAAATATTGTCCTTTTACCACCAACTCGTGATCCGACAAGTTTTCTCATTATTATAACTTCTTGAACATCTCGCCCTTGGTGATAGTATCAGCTCTGTCCCCTTAGCAACAGTCTTTATCTCTGTAGAGGAAGGTACCAAACAGAATGGTACCCAGTCATCTGACTGCTGTGGGTAAGAGGAACAAACCAGTTCACTGACTAAAGGGAAAACCATTCTTAAGTTGCACTAGTGATCTGTGCACACTTATCTGCCATGTCCTTTACTTACAAGCATAGTCCACCTCCTACCTGGCTTCCCAGGGTTTGCCATGGGAGATTATCTGAGCTTGTTGGTGGATCTCTGTGCAGGTTGCTCGTACAAGGTTTGTACTGGGTAGGACTGAGTGTTACTACAGGTACATTGAGCTACATAGATTATCATTCAGTCCCATCTCCTGCATACTTCATTTTCTATGATTTCTTCCTCCCCCACTGATCCTATACCTCTCCCTCTGCTTCCAGCCTCATCCTCTACAAACCAAAATTGTCCTTTGAATGTGTTATCCGAAAGACCCGTGTGCACCTAGAACAGTGTTGGTCAAGTTGAGGCCCTCCATCTGGTCCGTATTACAATTGCCATCATCCCCAGCAAACTGCAGTCCTGATCACCTGGATGGCTTTTTTTGGCCATTCAGATGTATAGGTAACTAATCCCTAAATGAACTTATTATTATAGGAAACATTTTAGAACAAGCTAAATAATATGCACTTGGTAGAAGAAACTCATCTGAAAGTAATTTAGGGAAGTGATACAGTTGTATGAGCAACCCTAGTCAAATGACGACATGGTTTGTTGTTTTCCTAAGTGGGAAAAATAAGTTAAAACAACCTCTGCACCAGACAAACTTAAGGTAAGGTAGTGCATGCTAGATGACCTAAGAATATTTCTGAAGTAGGATAATTCTGCAAGGTGAGATAACTCAGCTGGTTAATGCACCAGCTGTAGAATCAACTGTTAAAATCTCTGGGTTACATGTTTTAGTCCTGTCACGGTAACTCATCCTTCTGAGGTAGATAAAATTGGTACCCAGGGCATACTTGAAAACAAGTCACCCTCCGTGTAGCCTTCCTGGTTAAATACTTAAAAAGAGGGGAAAAAAATCCCTAAAGCAAGAATAGAAAAACTGCTAGCTTGCTACAAGAAACTTATGGAGGCTGTGATTTCTGTCAAAGGGTGTGTCCAAACTTCTGCACATGTCACATTTTTAAACTCTTAACCATTTGAGTACCACTCTGGCACGCAAAGGGTTAAATTCAGCAAAAAAAAAAAAAAAATAGTAACTGTGCATTGCAGAAATATGGCAGGTCTAAGTTTGTTCTCGGCAGAGGTTGTGTTAACCTATTTTCACTTGGAAAATCAATAAATAGAGTGTAATTTAGCCAGGAGTGGTCCAACTTTTACATACAACTGTAAGTAACCCCTACCCCAGGTGCTTCAGTTGGCTAGTGGGGATAATGGGAGCTGTAGCTACAGTTGGAAGGCTTTGCATTGCCCACCCATGATTGAGGACTCTTATTCATGACGCTAAAGGAGATGCAATTTTCAAGCAGAGTGTGAAAATATGTACTGTTGGCATTTTCATCCATACAAGGCCTTGCTGGTTTAACCATGTGAGGGTCAATTTTTTTTCTCCTAAGCCTGTTGGATGCTTGAGATGTCTTCAACGTGTTACTTCTCAATGTGAAGTTGATGTCTCTAGCAGTCAGTTAATGATTATGAAAACATTTACTTTTAACACCTCTTAGAGCAGAATTCCTTTTTTTAACACTTTTAAATGCTTAAGGGATTTGTCACTCATGGGGTTAACCCAAAGCTATGTGTTGCACATTTCCCTAGTCATTAAAGTGTTAAAGATGATGAGGCCAGAATATGTTCACCCACATTTGGATTACTGAGCTCCCTGGAGACCTGGTTAATTCAATACAAGCAATTCAGTATAACCTACAAGGAATGCATTTTGCTTAAAATAGTTGTTTAATTACTGCAGCAAAGAAAGTCTACCTTTGTAAAAAACCAAGCCTGCTTCAATTATATTTACGCTTATATGGCAACTTGCCACCTAGTTAATGTGGCCAGACAACAAATGGAACTTGGACAACTCTGACTAAAATGTCTCTTACACCAAGAGAGTTTTGTGTGGCCCAGGGCTTGAAAACCACAAAGCATGTGAGCAAAGGCAGAAAAGGCTTTTTACATGGATGAGCAGCCATTTTTTTCTGCTGGACAAAATAAGGCCAAAAGGGGCTGTTTTCTTTCAATTTTATTTAATTTTGTTTATATTTTCCCCTCTTTTATTATGTAAGAGACCAATCCATGTACCATATATTAACACTTCCTGTACCAGAGGGGTACACAACACATTGCAAAGTAATGCGTTGTGTACCCCTATGCCACTGAAAGAGTTAATGTGAGCCTCAGTGACACAGGAATGCATAGTATTATATATACACACTCCACACATAAGTGTATATGTTATGTATATTAACCCCTTAAGGACCATTTACATGGCAGGACCATCACGCTGGTCCGGCAGTTAAGGACCAGTGACGGTCCTGCCACGACACGTACTTTTACTCACCGCGCTCCTGTAGGAACGTGGTGAGTAATACCGGGGACTGAAGTTGATCGCTCCAAGACCGGAGCAATCTCTTTCAGTGCCCCGTTCGGCGTGCCACCCCACGTGATCAGTAATGTGGGACGGCACGTCAAAGTTTCCTATGTGGTCCTTAAGGGACAGCACACCCCAGGACCGCTGGTCTTTAAGGGGTTAATGTGCTCACTGTACACTGTATATAAAATGTATCTTTAATGTAGGCAGAGTGCACACATGACTATAATGTATACTAATGTATAGACGGTACACACAGGAGTGTATATATAATGTATATTAATTTACACTGTGTACATTAATATACATTATATATGCACTCCTGTCTATACAATCTGCACATTAATATACACTATATATAGCTCTATGTCTAGATTGTGTATGTTAATATACATTAGATATATGCACTCCTATGTCAGTCAGCCTCACATTAACCCTTTCAATGCAAGAGGAGTACGCACTGCAATGCATTGCATACCCGTCTACCACCCAAAGGCTTCAGCATTGTTTAAAAAACAAAACAAAGGGCAATGCCGTCCCACACTGCTAATATATATAATATTAGAATAGCAGCTCTCACAAGACTTATTAATGCACTTTCACTCACATTTAATACATTCTGTGAATGCTGCCATTCTTCTGTTTTCTTCATATTAACCCTTTGAGTGCCAGAGGGGTACACAACACATTACTTTGCAATGCGTATCCATCTGGCACTCAAAGGGTTAAATAACATTTTCCCTTTAATGGTAAAATGCCACTGCATTCATTCATTGCAGAAAAGGCTGTTGTGCAGTTCCACAGATCAATATTTTTCCTGCGCAAAATAAACTTTTAAAAATATGTTGGTGATAAAGTGAAGACTATAACAGTAAAGTAAGTATGCTGATTGCTGACAATAATAGAAGAGAAAGTTAACTATATGGGGGTAACAAACTCAACATCATGCCCACAAGAAGATATGGCTACACAGCATATAGCTGCCAGGTGTTTTTTGAACTACAACTGGTACAACTTTACCCCAAAAATGGATGCCTGAAATAATGGAGTAGTGCAAGAACAGTTGAAGAACATATGTTAACCACCTCCTTATCATAATATAGATTCACAACATTGATAGTGACGGTCCTCCCATCACAGCACGTTCATTTCAAATCGCTCACTGGCTACTGCCTCACAAGCTTCTATCATGTAATCTGCACCCAAAAGAAGCTTGGTGGAGCATGCGGACAACGCCCTGAAAAGCCCAGCCACAGCACTGTACCCGCAGTTAGACCACATCTCTCCTCAACTACTTCCTGTTAGTAGCATGGGACTGACACCTGAAGTCACTGCAGCCATCTTTTGTGAGGGCACGCTACTATCTGTACTGTCGTAAATACTTTAACCATTTAAGTGTCAGAGGAGTATGCAACACATTGCAAAGCAATGCGTTGAGTAGCCGCCTGGCACTCAAATGGTTAAATACGTATGCATGAGGTAGGTCAGGGAAGGTTTTTGGCTCTCTTCTTTTCTGGTAGTGTGTTGAGGTGCTTTGTTTTGTCCCGGCACCACACGTTAACTGTGAAGATCCTGTTACTCCCTGTCTTCCTGTGCAGCATATACCAGCATGTACTCCCATACATACATTTAGAACCTATTGTGCGGGTGGGCATTTGGCAACTGAATAAATGTGTGCACAGGTGATAGAAGTAGGTGAGAGAGGGAGCAAATGGTGGTACCTGCTGCTGCAGGCAGGAGAGGGACCATATGGACAAGCTTTTATTCCGAATAAAATTTATGCAATAATAAGTGTGTGTGATGTCGGATGGGCTGTAAAGCTACATGGAGGATGATGTGGGAAGTGTGCCCCCCATTTATGCCGATGGCTGTCACAATTAACGGAGTGCACAAATAGCGACATAGGAAGATGTGTCACTGACTGCAGACTGGGAGGTGTGTGACTTGATGTTCGGATGGCATGTAGGTGAGCAACCGCAACTTTCAGAGGTCTGTGAGTTGATGTCTGGGCGGCATTGTAGGTGAGGACAAAAGGGCAGGAACAGCGAAATTGGAAGCAGTGTGACTCACTGCTGGCATTTTCACATAAGTAGCATGGGCCGTTCGGGCCCACGCAACTCCTGTGAAAATGAAGCCCCTGTGAATGTGTGGGGCAAGAAACAAAGTCGGAAGAAGAGCAAAATTGGGACATGTGTGCTCACTGCAGGGATTTTCACAGGAGTGCCATGGGACCTTTGTCCCCATGGTAATCCTGTGAATGTGTGGAGCAACGTGAATGGTGGAGAGGGGCATAACTCCTCTTCTTCCTGACCGTCTTGGGGGGGGGGGGGGGGTGGCACGTCTGGAGAATTTCTGGTCACCTGACCAGCTTCTCCTTTATAGTATAGATTTGGTGCTTTGTTTTAATCCCTTGAATGCTATGGAGGTCTCAAATGCATTGTCTTGTAGTGAGTTGGAGGAGTTGGCATGCTTCCCAACTTTCAAATGGCCAAAGAGGAACACTTCTGCTTTAGGTGGTGTTGCCGTGGGAATGACATGTGGACAGCATATTACCAAGAATCTATTGAAAGTTCTTTATGTAACTAAATACATGATTTGGAACAAGACCAAAGTATTTTATTTAGACATTCTAATTTATAAACACACGTACTGAGGTTTAACCCCTTTAACGATCCTTGACGGTCATAGTACATCATGGGTAAATCTGACTAAACGACCCATGATGTACTATGACCGTCATGGAATTCCGGGCTTCGCCCGCGGCTGCACGCTGTTCGAGGAGTGCGGAAGGAGCAAAAAAAAAAAAAAAGCTCCGTGGTTCTTAACCGACCCCGCCTTGCCGATCGGCCAGTCGTTAAGGGGTTTAACAAACATTAGTATGAGTATTATTGCTGTGGAGCGATGTGATACTTATACACACACACCACGCAGAAGGGCAGAGGGATTTGAGCCTTCTAAACAGGGACACTTGGGAGGTATGCGTTGGAGACTTCTCTAATTTTAAAGTAGTTAAAATGCCCATTTAAATAAATATGCACTGTATATAGCAATTGCACACGTAATTTCTAAAGCGAACTTCCTAATTTTTGTACACATGCAGATATTCCAAGTACATGTACAAAACAATCTTTATTGGCTTTGAGAGTTTAAACACACAAATTCTCCACACACACACACATACACACACACTCTGTAAGAAGCTGCTGTTCTCAGTGTTTCCTGTCCCTAGTGTCTGTATATTTTACTGCTTTTTAACCCTTTGAAAGCCAGAAAAGTATCCAACGCATTGCATTATAGAGCGCTGGATACCTCTGGTACTCATAGGGTTAAAATAGAATGGTAAATAGTTGGCAGCAGCTATAAGCTACAATGGGTAACTCTGCAGCAAACCATAGGGGGCAAAAAATAATGTTCCCCATTCCCATTAATATAGATGGGACCTCCAACCCTCTGGATGCTAGAGGGGTCTAGAACACATTGTGAAGCAATGTGATGGAGACCTCTCTAGCAATCAAATGGTTAATCTAAATCAGTGTGAGTGTTTACTTCTCCCCTGTGGTACAGTTGGTTTGCGCCATAATTGCATGTCTTCCTCTTATAGACTGCACAGTTAATGTTATGATATATTTAGGAACAGCTGTCTTTGTACAACTTAATGATCCTAAAAGGCACAGTGTGAATATATGCAGATTTGGGCTATGCTTACACTGGAAGCTTGACTGAGATGTGTTTATAGCTCAGTCCAAGCCGCCTTATGCTTGCATACCTGTAATGTCCTGGTGTGGCCTCCTATAATTGGCTGATACCCAAAATAGGGGGCCAGTTCTTGGAGGTCAATATTGCTCATGTGAATGATCTGCATGGTGACCCATAGGCTGCTCTGCGGATCATGTAACTTGTACATGCCTAATGCATTACATAATACATTATTGCGCGTATGAACAACACAGTGGAAGCAATGAGGATCATTTGTTGGGTGACTTAGAGCAGTGATCAAAACACTGCACCAGTGTCACCTGTACAAGCTTGCACTTGGACATATTAAGATGCTTTTGGAGTACTGTTATTTTGTTTTTCAGCATAATTATATTTATTTCCATTACATATTGAAAATGTTATAAATATTCCATTTTTTGTTCATTGCAGTTTTAAACTGCACATTTATCCACTTAGGGACCAGAGTGGTGTGCAACTCATTTCTTTGCACTGTTACACACCCCTCTGGTCTGTAATGTATTAAGCTGTGTGGGGTATGTTTCTCTATTACTAATCATTGTGCACAGTGTTCAAGCTTAAAACAAAGGTATATAAACATCAGCATTTTTAACGTCCATGCCCCTTCTTGTATAATGATTATATACAAATCCCAAATCCAAAGTTTAGAAGTCTGAAACAAGTTGAGACATGACTGACAGAATGAAAAGATGTAAATCTAGGAACCTGCAATGTCTGGACTTCTAACATGTCTGATGACTGCTTCTTTGTTATGCGTCTTCAAGGTAACACTTGTGTTTACAGTTGTTAAAGGAGCTGATAAACACCAGCGTCACATCCACCTGTTTCCATTCTTAATCACCTTTTCCACTGATAGGCCTGCCTGGGAACTTCTATCCTACGTGACATTTTTTTATTGTATGAGTTTCACAGATTTGTTCTTTCTACTCAGCACATACAATACATCGATCTTGATAGATCTTTTGTCCAGAGGTGACACTTCCAAGGGAAGGAAGGAAGGCAACGACACTGCTAATTTATATTCATGTAATTATCCCAAACAGTAGCACACTTAAATTCTAGAAGATTACTTTCTGTGGGAAGCAGGCAATAATGCAAAAATTAAATTGGTTTATTGAGGCTTGAAGTGATTTGAGGGGTGTCCAATGCTTTGTTTGCATACACATTTAGAATGTAAAGGGCTAACCTTTGGGCGTTAGGTCTCACAATTCATTGTACCTGCCTGCCACTCTGGCAGTTTATCCATCTGCCTGAAGAAGGAATCATGGTATCCCAAAATTTTTAATTAATCCTTTAAATACAAATGGATTTGGAGATATATCCAGCATCCACAGGGTTCCTCTTTATCACCTTATCTTGTATATTCTAGAATTGTGTTGTACTTGTAAGAAAGGATAAACACATTTATATAGCACAAAAAGAGGTAATAGCCATGAAGGGAAGCATGGAGGAGTATGTTTTCATGTTCCACTGGAAAAGCACAAGCTATATAAATTGTATTGATGTATTAAATGCTCCTTATTTAACAAAGTATGCATACCAACATGAAAACCTATTTCCCCATGCTTCCCTACATGTTACTTTTTTGTAGGAATTTTTTTTTATTACTGAAAGAGGAGCAATCTTCTAATACTACCCTTCCAGTGGGAACACACCTGTTGCATTGTTCAGACCCACTGATCAGTGCGAGGGTCATATGAGTAACCCTGGAATTGTCTGTCACGCTGCTGTTCAATGGAACTGAATCCAGCACTTGGAAGTCACTCTTTCTGACTTCAAGTTCCAGAAGCTGTGAGTAGAGCCACTTCTACAGTAGTGTTTAGTCTCAATAGTTATCTCAAATGGCAATGCAACATATGAAATCACAAACATCTCTTGTGAAGCCTAGCAATGGGAACTAATTTTATGACCCTATGAACCCCCCCCCCCAATCACTGATAAAAGCAATTTTTGGCTCTGTACGGGTCCATAGGAGGAAATTGGTGTGGGGGGCTTAAAGCAGAACTGACACATACCCCCCCAATCAATGTATCACAACAAATCACAGTATAATGATTTAATAATCTTTGCCAGTGTAGAAATAATACCTCTGTAGCCTTCGAGCAATGTAGGGAGAGCAAGGCCATATTGCTGACATGCTGTTGATTGGCATAGCTCTCCCTTGACATCCATGTTACCCCTCTCACAGAGCAAGGGCTATACCTCCGTGGGCTGGGTTTATACAGAAAGGAGAGGCACTAATAAGCCCTGCAGTTCAACTTCAAATACTTATAAAAGCAATGATTTCTGGATATACATTGATTTGTGTTTAAAAAAAAAATAAAAAACAGTATTATAGGACACACTGCAACTGAGGATTCTATCCATATTACTTTTAAATGGGTTGAAAGTTCACCTTTAAGCATGAGCTATCCTCCCTACACGCAGTATTGCTCCGCTTTTCCTTTTATACATATGTGCCCACAGACTAAAGCAGGGAAGCCTAGTCTAAGTTCAATGTCCGCACCATGTGACATTAGGCAAGTCACTATTTTCCCAGTACGTCTGACACCAGAAATACATTGGGTACCGTATTAGCCATAGGAAATACAGGAGACAGAGTAGAAATTATACCTTTTATTGGCTAACTGAGTGGCTCTAGGATGCAAGTTTTCAAGACAACTAGGTCTCTTCTTCAGACCTCAAGAAGAAACCTAGTTGTCTTGGAAGCTTGCATTCTAAAGTCACTCAGCCAATAAAGATAATTTTTACTCTATTTGCCTCCTGCATAAATACGTTGTGAGATTTAAAGGCCATCTAAACAATTCTGTGTACGTTGGCAGTGCTGTGTAAGAACAACAATACTATTTTTATACCCTGAAATGCTTATCTCTCTGCATTAAATTGCACTCCAACTGTAATACATTTTACATCATCTTTGCCGAAACTTGAACTGTGTTTGTGTTCTACAAATCACATCACTCTAACCACTAAGTGTATGAATGAATCTAAAACCAAGGCAAAAAAAATCATACTTTAATTAAGATAGTTGCTGTTGAAATGCAAAAAAGAAACAATGGAAATCCTGCTACGTCCTGATTATAAGAACTTTCTCCTTAAATATTTATTAAAGGAGCAGTAAATTTTATGAAAAATATGCTATAGGGTTTTTCCTACTGCTTTACTACAGTAATACTCCCACCACTGGGTGATTTTTTTTCATTGAAAAGTTCTCATAGCTTTGATTTCAGTATTTTTGCTTTAAACCACAAGTTTCTGTTCTGCTCACAGATGGTGGAGTTCCTACAATTTACTACTAGGAGACTTAGTGGTTGATTCAAGCTCATAGAGTGCATTTTAAGGAAAGAAAAATGTAGACACTAGTTGGCGATAAAAAAATGAACTGTAATAATTTTTGAGTAGAAAATCTTCCAGTAGTGGGAATGTCCTTATGTTACTCGGTAAGGAAAAGTCCTATAACAATTTTTCTGTCATAATATGTTTACTACTCCTTTAAGCATACTACTTTTATATAGTGTAAAAAAGAGGGGTTGCTTTGCAGGGATAATTGAGTGCTCCAACAGACAGAGGGGGAAACCAAACCACCTTAAAAAAGGGGGTTGTGACAAATCTGCTGCCAAAAGTACATGCCTAATTTCCAATAAAAAAATAAATTTATAATATGACCGACATAAATGAGCAATTGTTAAACCTATAATACAAGGACATATTAAAGAAAACAGGGGGATGACTTATAGCTCATAGTAAGTAGCCTGCTGATATTCTGTGTGGTCTAGTCAGACCACTCAATACAAAGACCCTGGTCCATACCAAGAGGTATGAAAGTAAAATGCAATGTGTAGTATACAACAAAATTGTGTCAAAAAGTCCATCTATGAACTTGTAAATAGAAGCGAATAAATATTTAGCACCTCTTTGAAACGGCCATAATGTGACTGTGCTAACCCCATCAGAGTTGGTTGGTGTGCATCTCTACATTGACACTGATGCACTAAAGTAATTCTGAAGCAAGCTGCACTGTAGTAGCCAAATAAAAATGTCTGATTTAAATTGTGCTTTTGTCTCCTTTAATGCTACATAGGTGTACAGTATGTTGCAGTCCTCTTTTTCAGAAGTTAAGAGCACAATTTGAATTTATATTTTTAGAAAATGTTATTGCTTTCCCGTGCAGAGGGAACTTGCCCCTCATTTTGGCGCTAGACCCCCTCCCCCTTGTGGGTGCGATTAGTCTAATATGTATGTGGAAATTTCTCCTTTGTAATGGCACTAGAGAGCTAAAATGTGATGCTCCGGTAACTAGCCGTAGAACAGGCAACATTGCTTTTTGTTCGTACTCCGAGCCTCTCACATCCTCATGGCTTGCTTTCATATAGTGTAGTTGATTGCTCCAATTTCTTACTAAATTATTCTCATTTATATCCGGTTATATACTTACACACACACACACCACTGTGCTGCAAAACTACAAAATAGATATAAACAGTCAGTGATATTTGCTTGGGTACTAAAGTCTCCAACACATTGTGAACCAGTATGTTGCAGACCTCTAGCTCGTAAGGGATTAATTATAATGTGGAGGGAAAAATAGGGATCAATGTTAAATTCTGTAATTTGGAAGTCAAAATTGAAATATCTTAAGTTATATCTTTAAACTGGTTTGCAATTTTTTCATTTTGGTTTCCAGTGACACAAGGCAGGCCAACAAAAGCATAATTGTGGGTGATATGCACTGCCATGTCCTTCTATTGTCCATTAAGTGCTAAACATAAAAACATTTGACTGCACATTAACCCCTTAAGGACCATTGATGTGGCAGGACTGTCACGCTGGTCTGGCACTACTCACCGTGCTCCTGTAAGATCGCGGTGAGTAATACCGGGGACTGAAGTTGATCGCTCCAAGACTGGAGCGATCTTTCAGTCCCCCGTTCGGCGTGCCACCCCACGTGATCAGTCACGTGGGACGTCACGTCACAGTTTCCTATGTGGTCCTTAAGGGACAGCACACCCTGGGACCGCTGGTCCTTAAGGGGTTAAGGAACACTCAGCAAGTTAATATCATTTTATTCTGGGAAACATGCAGAGGCTGAGGTACTAATAAAAAGTGGTGCCATTCTGGAGCAAACCAACTGTACCACAAGTAACAACAAATCCCTATTTATTTAAATGGTTATCTTAACCTCTAGTGTCCTAGAGAGATCTCAAGTGCATTGGAAGAGGTTAAAAGCCCATTTAACATCATGGTAGTTATTTCTCCTGTATGATGCAGTTGGTGTGCTTCGGTTATGTTTAGTACATAAGCCTTGCAGAGTATTACTATATGCTATCACTCCAGGAAGCAGACCCAGGTTGGTAAATAAATGAAGGGAGTTACTAGCATAAATACATAGATAAAGATATGTGTTCTACACAACAGTCAGATGCGCATGATAAACCTTGGTTGGAATGGGTCTGTTATGTTAATGGATGATCAATAATAAAGCTCTTCTCTCCTAGCCTATCTATTAAAATGACAGGATGCAACGACAAGAAGGCAGGCCTGCAGTGGTGGCTTGTCCCTACATGTCTGGCACGTGGACTGATATTGCATACTGTGCCTGGCAGTGCTGGAAAAGTGTTTGGATCTTATGATCTGACCATGTGGCTGAGATATTGAATCAGTCCTGCATCTCCTTAAAGCTGCCTGCTCCCAATCACTTTGGGTGACAGGTTTACTTTAGGTGCATGCTACAAATTTAGCTTGTTGCCACTATGTCAATGTTTGTACATAAGTATGTGCTAAATGATGGCAAATGTTCACTTTTCACTTTCAATTATTACATCTGTGAAGCAATTGTTAAACCCACCCCTTGAAATGTCTATAAAAAGGTCTTTAAGTTTAACCCCTTTGCATCTTGCTGGCAATGTATTTGGTAACAAAGTAATATGTATGAGACATCTCAGCAAAACAATGCATTGGAGACATGTCTAGCATCCATTGGTTACATTTGGTTTTGGTCATTCTACTCCATAAATAATTTTTTTTTAAGCCTAAAACACTCCACTGATTTGTAGTCTATCCAGTTTATCTGGTTTCATACAATGATGAGACCACAGCTGATCATGATGCTTTAGTGCATATACATCTAAAGATGTTCACCATTTGAAACCACTGAAACATACATTTTTAGTATATAAATTCTATATTGCTGCCGTTCTAGACTTTAGTTTGGTGTAGCTTTCTCATGTTGGACTTCATATATATCATCTGTCTGCAATATTCACTGACCCAATACATTTCTGCTTGCAAAAGGCCTACTTTGTCCACCTAGGCAAGTACATCTTACATTCAAGTAGTTTGCCAGATGTTACTACTGCATTTTTTTCAGCAGAAATGGTTAATTTACATAAGTTTTATTTTTGAGCACATAAAGCAGGGTTGTCAAACTTTTTTCCTCATGGGCCAGAACAGGGAATCTAGAGCCACATACTACTAAATAGTGTAATGGTGTATAAAGACAAACATGCATACAATTAGTTTATATACTAAGCAATAGGGATGTTTTACAAGTGTGACCTTTAAGTAGCCAGACTGTTGCAGTGTAACTTTTTTTTAAAGAAGCAAAGGTGTTTAAATGTTTTTAGTGCTGCTGGATAACAAAGTTGCCTCAGCATCTCATTCTCTCAGTACAACACAAGTGAAGAAAACACAGCTATGTGTAACAGTTGTGAGATTTTATAGTGACTTTATTGAAATTAATTCTACAGATTTGTATCTGAGTTCTTGTGTCACCTGGGGAAAGTTGTAGTATGGTACATCTCTTTGCCAAAAATGCGGAGCATGTTGCCTGTGTGAAATGCCCCATAGGACAATGATTCATAACGCTACTTTCTGTCTCTACTAGAATTTGGTTGTTTCAAAGGGGCCATAAAGGGCAATTAGAAGATCTTTGACTAGACCTAGAAGCTGGGTCTGCATACTGTGCCCCATCAGGACAGCAGGAGGAGGTCTGAGAAGACTCCTGCGTGCTTCTTCCTTAGAGAGACTGAATTTAGAGATTTTGAAGTCTCACAGTTCAGTCTCATCAGACTTTGTGCATAGCCCCCATAGACCTTAGTGCAAGGGTTTTAAGCCAAGCTGAAAGGGTCTATGGAGGCTACTTGCACAACCCACAATATTTGTGTGTGTGTGAGCCACAGACCTCTGGTTTGTGAAACACAGCTGGCCTTTAATTGTCTGCTTGATTGCTAAAGAAAAGGTAAGTATTTCTATAGTCCTTTTGTGTGGATATCCCTGACATAAGGTTTGTATTTTTAAAATATATTAAAGCGGAACTACCACCTCGAAAAAACTTTAGCTTCAATAACTCCCCTTCTGGTGACTAGCTGCTTAGTAGCGCTAGTCACCAGAATTATTACCTTGTAAAGGAGAAATAGCCATTTTTCCCCAGCTGACAGGCAAGACTGATCGCGGGCATCTTGCCATAGTGACATCCGCTCGCCTGCTCTGTTAGTCCCTTCTGGAGCTGAACGGCTCCTAGAAATGCCTCCTACAGCCGGCTGGGACTGACAGAGCAGGCATGTGAACGTCACTATGGCAAGATGTCCGCAATCCGTCCTGCCTGTCAGCCGGGGAAGAATGGCTGTTTCTCCTTTACAAGGTAATAATTTTGGTGACTAGCGCTACTAACCAGCTAGTCGCCAGATGGGGAGTTATTGAAGCTAAAGTTTTTTCGAGGTGGTAGTTACGCTCTAAGAACTACGGCCAATTGATGTAATTATTTTTAATTGACTTTCAAAGTGTGTACCGAACATCACAGCATCTCACTTATAAAACTCATGGGCCACTGTTACAGGTTATCGGCCTTATGCAGAAAGAAAACGATGATTTCTGGAGCATATCTGCTGCATCATAGGGGACAATTAAAACTCCCAAATTCCCATTGATTTAAATGTTTTTTAAACCTTTTGAATGGTAGATGGCTTCTCAATGCATTAGTGACTTACCTAGCATATTTATTTGTCTTTTCGCTTACTGACTGGCCCCTGAAGTTTTAGTACACCTAGGGTGTGGGTCGGTGACACGAAGATGCAGACTGTGACATTGGATCATCTATTTTTAAAAGGATTATTTTTGTAAATATTGTTTATTGTGTTTGTGGCCAACATCCTATTTCCACCTTACGAGGGTTTGTGAGAGGGATGTGGGGATCAGTGATTGACACAATCTCCATCAGGGAGCACTCTTTGATTTTATATTTTGGTTTGGCATGATGTGTATGTATTTGTGATTAGTATTATTGGGGATTTTCCCGGACTGTGAACCATCACCTCTCATCTGTTTGATTCAGTTTTAAAGGTGAGGGTGGATGGGACACACTTGGAGCAACGACCTTTAACCCAGTCAGTGGGTATTGATAGAATACATTGAATGTGAACCATTTTTTGATGTTTTTAGTAAATGTAATGTTTCCCTTATCAGATGATTTTTGGCATAATTTACCATTCAGCAGTGAATATATTGTGTGGTTTCTCTTTGGCGCTTCACACTATTATTTTACTTGTGTGTTTTTATCATATTTATTTGTCGCCTATGGTGCCACTGGTCTTCTCTTGTTTCCTGCATATTGGCCCTATTTCTGTTGACATCTGTACATGTGTTCTATCTACCATCCCTACTCCCTAGTTAATACTGTATGTGTGCATGTCTTTATTTATATGACGCAACACAATGTACGCAGCGCATTACAGTAGATGTATGTTACAATAAATCAGGGGATAAAATAAGTGCCACATTCATAGAAATAATAGGAGAGATGTCCCTGCCCCAAGGAGCTTAGTCTAAATATTATTATGGTACTTTGTGCATATGCCCCAATGTGTATCAGTAAAAAGTGGAGCAATTCTGGTGCAAACAAACTTCATCATAAGGTACAAATACAAATCCCTGTGACACAATTGGTTTAAATGTAGCTTTTATCTACTGCAATGCTGGAGAGATCCCAGTGCATTGTGAGACCTCTAGCATCCAAGTGGATAAAAGCCCCATGTAAATGTGTGTGAAATTTACTCCTATGGTGCAGTTAGTTTGCTCCTGAATTTCTCCACTTTCTTTGTGCATATGGGTCAGTATCTCTATTTTTGTGCAGTGTCTCAATAGTATGTCTTTTTTTAGAGAAAATTCTCTCTCATGGGGGGCTCCCTGGTTGGCTATTGGAGAGCTACTATTCTGTACACTTTAATGTGTGGTAAATGCCTAGTTTTAGGGAAACCATTTACATAGTGAAACATTAGTTTGCCCTGACCCTGACAAGGATTTAGTTAGATTTACATATTCAGCTTCACAAGGTTCAAAAAGGTTCTCCGCCTTTGCAGTAAATATCATGTTTCTGGCCCCCTACTGGGAAGACACATAGGGACAGCAAGGCTTAGTAGCGACTGTTCTCCTGAGTCCCCTTCAGTCATGGATTGTTACTGGACATATGAATGCATCCTGGAGTGAATCATGTGTTTTAGTACTTTTCACATTATTGAATACAGAACAGCTGTTTCCTACATGTTGTTTCTGTTCACGATCTCTCTCTGTCTGCATGAGGTCTAGTTACTTAGCAGGGTACCAGATCCGCTGCTGTTCGCCTTTGTGTATCTATCAATGAGTGAATTTCACTGTATACAGAAAAATAAGAAACACAAGATAGAGGCACCTCAAGTTCTCACATACAAACTGAACAGTCCAAATATTCAGCCAAATTGCTACTCACTTGTCTGTTGGTGACTACCACATGACTGCCACAGGGCATCTTTCAGGTGCTAGACATGCTTTGTTGAAGATTCCTCTGATCCTACACAGCCAGTTGACACTGCATGATGATCTGCTTAGATGGATCTCATGCCAAGCTTCCATTTCCAGCCTGGGTCTCACAGAATAACCAAAGCATAAAAGATTAAATAAATAAGCTGTGCTCATCTAAATATTAAAGTACTCTTATAATGCAGTGCTCTAAAAAGGATCTGTATAACTCGCCACATTGGGTCTGACTGGTGTAGTAAATACTGCTGTTTTTTATTGTTATAGATGTACAGGTTATACTAATGTGTAGTGAGTTATATTGACCCTATTTAGAGCTTTGCTTTACATATATCCCTTTGTGTGCCAGAGGGGTACTCAACGCATTGCATAACAATGCAGTGTGTACCACTCTGGCACTCAAAGGGTTAAATTATTTTTCAAGTGAGCACGCCACCTTCTTATGTTTCACTGTATAGAGTATTCCTGCCTACACTATGCAAGGAAATATGCCAAAGAAATAAGAGTAAGTAGGATTTTCCATGATCACCCTACAGTATTGATAAGTACATTGGCAACTTACCTTTGCTTATTTTTGCATGTGCATACCTGCCACCTATCCCAAATTTCCATGCACAGTCTGTTTTGGGCTCATTGTCCCTAGATCCTGCTGTCTATGGTGTTCAGATTGAATTGTAACAACACATTCTATTTGCTAGTCATGAAAAGGCTAATAGGCTGTGAGCTTCCCTGCATGTGATTAATATTGTTTCCTTTAGATAATTGCAAGTATCATTGTGTGGCTTATATATGTTCTGCTGTACATGGTATTCTTTAAGATCTTTGTATGACTTTTTCAGTTGGCATCGTGGTACTGTGGTCCTCAAATGATTTTCATGTTTCTACCATGGTGTAAAGTGTCCCTGGAAACTGTTTTGAAATGTTGGCAGGTGTGCATTCCTAGTCTAACATGGGTACATCAAGCAGGATCTACTATATCAGTATTTGCAAATCTGGCATATTCTTGTTCTTATTGATTAATGAGCAAGTGCAAACCAACCACCCACTGAAAATGGAAAAATGACAGAAAGTTATTGCATGTTATTTTATATTTGCCTTCTGAAAAAAAAATCTCATTTGCATGCCGGTGGTAAATTATAATATTATGCACATTTAATATAAAAGAGATCTGAATAACTGTAAAACAAGAGATAATATATCTGATTGCCCCAGGCAATTTTACATTTGTCATCATTGAAGCAATGCATTTTCATTGTCATCTTCAGGTTTAGACTTCAATCATCTTACTGGGAGGTATCTTTGGCATTTATTACAATGACTTGGACACTGTCTGGATTGTGGTTAAACCTCTGTCTGTCCACATCAAGAACATACTTCTGTGGCATAGTTCATTCCAGGAACAGTAGCATCTACTCCCACTTTAATGGTTTGCTTTATTTTAGATGTTTTGTGGCCTTGGAACCTGTCACACTAAGACAAGTTTAGTTTGTTTCACAGAGAACTAAAATCTGTCTATATGTTGTATTGGCTATTTTTCTGTGAAATTAATAGTTTTTTGAGAAATTGAAATACATTTTCTGTTGGCACTTTATGCTAATTCCTTGTATAATGTGTTAATTAGTTATGTTCAAGGCCAAACATGGCATGTGTGCTATTAAACATTACCCCAGTGTGTGAGCTCTGCCTAGATCCTTTCATAGCATTGTGTGTGGTAATATTGGCCCAGCACATAAAGTGCCAATCAGTACCAAAAACCACTAAAAGGTTAATTTGTCAAGCTACTTGTATTACAAACAAACTTCTATCACAACATATATATGCATTTTTTTTACATTATTTCAAAAGGGGCATAACACCTAAAAAAGAAATTGGGTAATATATTTTTAAATATCTTTTATTTCCAGCAAGCCTCTGTAAAATGTTGCTACTTTGTGGTAGACCCCTAAAATCTAAGCCTAAAATTGCATTTTAATGCATGTGTAGATTATGCTACATCACCACATTTTGGTTAACTGTTTGTACAAAGATAATGCTGTTAATGTATTGAGATTAGAACCCACTGGTCTATTCAGAAATGTTCTTTCCTTATCTCAGTCCATTTAAAGACTATGCAAAAGAATCAATTCTTAGACACCCTATCAAGATAGCTATGGTAATCGGAGCCCTAGAGCCCCAAAAGAGTAGATGTTATAGTAGATTTTATACCTCAGAAAACAGAGACCTTTTACATATGGAAGCATGGAATACCAGGTGCCAAATTAATTATATAATTAGTTATGTGTAGAGGTTTAATTTTAGCCCAGTAGTATAATTGGTATTCTCCAGAATTGCACCCCTTTAGCTTGACGATGACCAAGGCCAAAATATGCCAAGGTTTCTTTTTGTTAATAGCCTGTCTGGGATCCAATGCCAAGGACATGGAGACACAGGACAAGACCAACACCAGATTTGGATTAGAGAAACAAATGAAATATAAAACTACTTTTTATGTTATTAACTGTGTATCAAGCTGGAAATATTCTAGTATATAGAACCTAACACTGGGTAGAATCCTGGCAGCAGACTGTGAACTGTGGTTTCTGTAACTTTACTTGGGGAGCCTACATTCTGATGCATCTTTTATGCACCTTTATACTTTGATCCCGAAATTACGATCTAACCCCTAAATGTTGTCTGTATCCGAAGTTTATCATGGCTGTATAATTGGTACCAAAAGTTACTGAAAATAAATGTAAAATAAATTGATAACAATTATGTTGTAGGGTCTTTATTTAATATATAGTAATATTAATAGATGTGCTATCTACAGAGATACATCCGTAAGTATAAGGAGCACACCTATATCATACCACAAAAGAATATCACATGTATAATGTAATTCCTATGCCAAGAAAAATGCAACTCTAAAATATGGAATTACATATAAACCAGAAAAGGACCTCAAACACTTAAGCTCAAATGATTATGACCAGAAAGAATGAAGAAAAGTAGGAAAGTGCTCTTCTCTAAAGGCTATAAAAGTATATTTAAATGGCAGTGCACCACTAGTGTATGAAACAAGAAAAACTATGTTAAGGACACCAATAATGTCAATATTGGCTTCAAGTGGATAAGAATGTATGACAAACTGTCCTAATAGACCATCAAAAACTTTATGAATAAATAGACTAATGTCTTACTGATCAGATTTAATAAAGATTTGTCCTCTCCCTTTATCTGCATGTATAATGAGGTGATTGATGAATAGTGAATTATCACTTTATAGTAGGAAGAGATAAGCGGGCAGAGATCTTTGTTATAACCAGTAAATTATCCTCTCCCATCCTGTTGTCATTAAGTCTTCCTAGGACCTGTCCTTAGGTGGTGATAGTGGGCAGAGAAATGTCCGTTTGATCAGTAATCCTGTTCTCCATTTATTCCTCTGTTTATTCAGGTTTTCAATGGTCTGTTGACAGTGTTGTTCTATACATTTTTGGTTTTAATATAATATATACTGTCTTTCTCTTGAGATAGAGATATCCATCTATCTATCATACGTTCTGTAAATTTGAAGCAAGACATTGTTCTAGTTTTTCTGAGTGAGTAGCATATTATTCCCCATAGGCAACCAACTCCTGTTGGCAGTAAGGCTCTCCCCCGTTAATTGCATAGTTGGAATACTAGGGTGAGATGACTATTCAGAAGTAATTCACATTGGTTTCAGTTCCTGTGTCCTATCACTCTGCCTCAATGCTTCCCCTACCCATCCATCACATTGAGAGGAAGGGAGATAGACATGTCTTCTAAAGTCCTGTAGCCCCTGCAGTGGTCATTGGGAAAAAAAAGATTGGGTAGAGAATTATTATTCAGACTCTCTAATAAAACATTGTCGTGGGGTTGGTGGGAGGAATGAAACTACTCATTGATTTATAGGGGGCTTTAAACCTCTTTAATACTTGTGGCCTCAAATGCATTGCTTTTGCAGTGTGATGGAGGCCTGTCTAGTGTTCTAAGAGTTAAAAGCACCATTCAAATCAATGGAAATGTGTGTGTTCCCCTGTGTTGCGATTGGTTTGCTCAATAATTGCTCATCATTTGTTTCCTGAGTAAACCCTATGCAGAAAGCAAGAGAGCAATTCTGAGCTCTATCAATGAACATTTCAGATATCCCATTGATTTACATGAGGGGTTTTAACAGCCAACCTGCCTAGCATCCAATGTGTTTAAAAGCACTATTAATTTAGTAGGAAATGTTAGTTTGCCTTTGTTTCCTACGATGCAGGTGGTTTGCTCCAGAATTACTCCTCTAGCTTAGTGAATACGGTACTACCAAAAGGCTTCTTGTTTAGATTAATGAGTAATATATTTGCTTTGTTTTTGAAAGAGGTCACTGATCAGATACATTCTTGTTGAAGTGGTAGCAGTGTTTTATTATGCAGTTTTGCCACTGAGCAGCTTTTGGAATCTTCACCTGTGAAATGTGAGTGCCAGCTTGTGTAAACCCAGCATTAAAGCTCTGAAGAGAGCTCCTAGATAAGCACCAGGTGTGAAGCATTGTTAGGTGACCTCGTTCTGCTTGTTTGGACAGAAGGCCTTGTGTATGTTTACCACACATACTATAAATAATAGTACAAATACAACATTGCTTCAGTTTCTTTCCATTGGCTAACCTTTCTTCCCTTCCAGCCCACTTTCTTTTAACCCTTTAGACACTGAAGACATTTACATCTCTCTTCAAAACAACGTATTGCTCATCACTGTGGTGCTTGAAGGGTTATCTCAGATGGATGCATTGCGAAGCACTCGGTGGGTTAAAAAAAGTGAATTGACTTTTTCTGCAAGAATGTCGGCAAATGTACCGGACAACAAAACATCTGTAATAAAACAATACACACACACAAGCTAAAGAAATTATACTTCCAAAAGTACTAAAATGAATAAAGTGAAAAAGTTGGTGCTTTTACTGTCAAATATATTCTTATTCATTCAAATGTTTTTACAGCTTAACCCCTTGAGTGCCAGAGCAATGTGTTGCATACCCCACTGGCACTCAGAAGGTTAATTGATTCACCAAAATGCAGGGGAGAGCTGGCAACTTGTGGCCCAGGGGGCAAATACATTCAAGTGGCCCATTTCTATTATCATTCCAACCCACCCCCTTTTGTTAATTTTAAAATTGACATTATTGTTGTGGTGTAAGGCAAGTGATACCACATAGCTTACAGCTGAAATGGCGCTATACTAGTGCGCTACTACAAAGCTTACAATTTAAGTAAAGCTTACCTAGTGATACTATAGAGCTTACAAGAGAAATGTACCTCTGGGGTATCATTTATGTAACTCCATTTCAACTGTAAGCTCTGTGGTATCACTAGTGTAGCTCCATTTACAGCAGCAATCGGGAGATTTAGTGAGGTGCAGTGGCCTACCAGCCCAGACATATGACCAGCCCAGTGGGCAATTGCCTCCCAGGCCAGCCCTCCCCTGCCAAAATGTTTGTGATTGACATCAATATGTATTTTTTTTTTCCACCTTCTAATGCGGGAGATTCTGGTCTTAGACTGTAGCTCTCTATAATAAGTGGTAAGAAAAGTACCACCTCATATCACTATAGGAAGTTGCAAATACTGTTTAACCCTTTTGAGTGCCAGAGGGTACGCAACGCATTACAAAGGGTTAAAATGGAAAAATATGTATTTCAGGGTTTATCCTGCTAATTAAACAAGATTATTTCCACTGCTGAATGTTGCAGCTCATGCATTTCATTGGGTTCCGTATTTCTGAAATTGTATGGTAGCGCTATTGCTACAGCAGCCTATGGACAACTACGGTCAGACACAATAATCCTACATTGCATGCTTTAGCAACAACACAACTGTAACATTTCAGCCCATAGAAATACTGCATTCACAAAATGCTTCTTAGAGCTGCAATAACTGTTGGCTAAAACATTTCTTGATTTCTTGGCAGTGAGAGTAGTCCTGTTTTACTGGGATTCTATCGTGTCTTTTGAAAGAAGCGGCACCCAGCAGTGGGGACATCCTTGATTCCAATGGGTCATGACAGTCATGCTTGCTGCTCTGCAAACTTCATGTTAAGCTCATTTGTCCCATTAGCTTTTCCCTGCTTTGTTAGGCATGTTGCCCTTGTCACTGGCTTTTCCCCACTTTGTTAGGCATGTTGCCCTTGTCATGCAGGCAAAATAAAGACATGAGAGATTCTTATGTCGCCATTTTCAAAATGGCAACATATTTAATGCGCCCCAGGGTTGGTTGTCAAATTGAGGGAGACATTTTGATAGTGAACCACTGAGTTCCCAGTAACTCTACCCACTCCCAGCCTGTCTTTGCCCACTGACTCAAATTGCATTATTGACACACCACAATACCTTTCACACCTTGATACTCTGGGGGCTTGGGCCTGAAGGTTGCCAGGTATGGTTATAAGAAGCCATTATCTTTTCAGCTGGATTGAGTTTGCTCCCTGATGGATTGTGCCGCCATCATTAGGAAAGTGAAGTATCTGAGATCTAAGTATGATTATCCAAAGCTTTACAAACACTTGCTCCAAAATGAGACTGTAATCGATGACTTGGTTCACAAGGACAACTTAGCTGTACTACATTTTAGCGCTTAACAAGCTATGTAAATATATGCTAGATACTTAAAGGGATAGTAATACTTAAATATTACTAATCCCCATTTTGTAGCCATGTTAAAAAGAATTTAATTGTCCCCAGTGTCATCTCTCAAACCTTTATGGTTTGAGAGATAACTGCACGCAAAGCTCCCCCTCCCTCACTCTTCCCTGAAGTCAGCATTGTACTGACTGCAGGGATATCCGGTCTTATTTGCATCAGGCAGCTCTGCAGCAGAGCAGAGATCACGTTGGTAAAAATAATTATTTCACTGAAACGGTCTTCTACATGTGCTTGCAGTAAGCACACATAGAAGACCGTTACAGTGAAATAATTATTTTTTACTAACGCAATCTCAGCTCTGCTGCAGAGCCGCCTGACGGTCGTACGACAGGCTTCCCCTGCAGTCAGCTACAATGCTGACTTCAGGGAAGGGGGAGGGAGGGGGGAACTTTGCGTACGGTCATCTCTCAAACCATAAAGGCTTGAGAGATGACACTGGGGACAATTAAATTCTTTTTAACATGGCTACAATACGGGGATTAGTAATATTTAAGTATTACTATCCCTTTAATGGAATAATCTCTGCACCAGTAAAACAGTGTGGGGTATGTTTCAGATATGTTTCAGTTTTTTTGGAGGGTTGTTTTTGATTTTCCAGCTGTAAATTAGAAGCTGAAAGAAACCTGCCAGCATAGTTCTTCATAGGGGACAAATAAACTTCACCATTGTTTTCATTTGGGCTTTTTAACACATTGAATGCTAGAGAATATCCAACACGTTACTTTGCATTCCAGCGGTTAAAGGGATATTAATATTTTGGTTTCAAAATTTCTAATATTGTAGAGATTAACAATAGAAGTAGAATAGCCTACCTCCCATTTCTCAAACCTTTATAGTTTGCGAGTTCATAGCATTTAAAGTCCCCCCCTCCCTCCCCTTTCATGATGTCAGCCTCTAGCTGACAGAGGCAGATCCTGGGACCGGCAGAGGCTCTTCAGCAGAGCTAAGATAGCGCTTCTTAAAATGAAATAATTAATTGGAACAGTCTACAAAGTGTACCTGGTTAGCAAGCAGTTTGTAGACCGTTCCAGTGAATTATTTCATTTTGGTGCAGTGTTGGTTTGCGCCAAACTTTCTCTACTTTGGCTTTCACACTTAGATTCTTGGGTACAAAAGGAAAGAAGCAACTCTGGGTCAAGCCAACATTTGAGATTTAAGTAGCATTCAAGGAGATAATAGCCCCATTTAAAGCAAGGGAAATTTGGGGATTCACCTCCCCTACCCTCCCTTGGTGCAGATGACTTGCTCCAGATTTTCTAATTTTTTTAATCTTTTGTGAATAAGACTTTTATTATATAATGGGTTCAAAACTTATCTAGTTCATCGTGTTGCCAGTCTTGTAATGATTCAATTCAACTGACCATTTGCAATAAAAATATACAGATGGTGAACTGCTGTTTTTTACATCTGCAGCCATTTTATCCTCTGATGCTTCAGAGGTCCACAGTGCATTGCAAAGTAATTTGTTGGAAACCTTAAGTATCCCAGGGGTTAACTAAGTGAATAGTTGTAAATGGTGGAGCCCAATCATTCTATACCTGTTGAGATTATTAATCTGGATACCAAAGTAGCTTCACCTCCCTGGCACTGAAATGGTTCAAGTACTGAGAGTCAAAAAATAATTTTATAGGGAAATGTGGATATTCGTTTTTGTAATGGGGTGTTTTATATACACACGTACATGCACACATTCACTGGCTCCTAAACCTTTTGTCAGGCTCAAAAGTACTTTGTATTTTTGTCCACCATTGCATTTGTTCAGTTTGATTATGATATTAACCATTGAATAGTATCCATTGTCATACACAACAGACTAATCACTATTAATTAAAAACAAAATTGCAAGAGCAGTACATGCACACTTCAGCAGGCAAGACAAAGAGTCTAGTCTAGTTTTTGGCTGACACCTATTCTGTATAAAGTATTCTTCCTTGACAATAGCAATGCCTTTCAAACAAAGCTAGAGTTGTCAATGCCTTGTGAACATTGTATTTAGGAATTAGGTTTGATCAGAGCTTGGGGGGGTGATAAAACAACAGTTTTCTTAACTCATTTCAAAGAACTGTTATTAAAATCCTAATATGTTACTATCCCTTTAATAAAATTATCTTCCTGAGTAAAAGAAGGCAACTCCCACTTCTGTTCAAAAGTTATTGAAGCTCAAACTTGAATTATTTAAGCGCTGTACCTCTATGACCCGAAATTGTATGGTTGCAGTGTTACTACATCATCCTATGGACATCTCTGGTCAATTGACCATGCACCTCCATAAGATGGAGTAGCAACAGCACTGTAAAATTTCAGGCCATTGCGATACTGCACCTAAAAAATGCAAGTTTAAGCGAAAATAACTTTTGAATAAAACACCTCAGCATTGGAAGTACCCATATTGTGCTCAGGAGGATACACCCTATAATATATATATATGTAGTATTACTATCCCTTTAAATGTACTAAACATTAGAAATATTACATAAAAGATGTTTGTGTATGTAATTATGTGTCAATGCAGTTCCCTGAGGCTATTAAGGGACCACTTGCTCTAATAGGCTTACAAGGCCCAATCTTGATAGGAAACCACGCCCGTATAGGGTATGTCCCAAAAAAAATAAATAAATAAATAAATAAATATATATATATATATATATATATATATAATTTTTTTTTAATTAACACTAATTCAGGTTATCATTTGCATTTTCAGAGCTGGAACAATATCTATCGTAAGGTTTCAGCCTCCAGCCCATATCATTTATTATAGGGCCGTACAAATTCCACAGCTCTGTACATGCGCATCTCCTAATTGGTAATTTACAAAATAGGAAATCTTAAATACAGTGTGGGTGTTTCAGGAGGAAATTGCTTTCGCTATGTGAAATCAAATTGCCCTATCACATAGTAGTTCTTCTGTAATGAGATCACACCAAATTTCAGAGTAAGCAAAATAGAGCAAATCATTGATCTTGTCTTCATAGAATTTGATGGAAGATGAGAACTAATCTGCCAATCTTTTCAGCTTCCTTATTGAGGTCTATGAATTATTTAAACCCTTTGATTCTAGAGAGTCTTCCAACATATATCAAAACAATGCATTGGAGCCCTCTCTAGCATCCATTCATTTAATTTCAGTTGTTTCATATCTAATTCCAGGAGAGATTAAATTCCTTTACTGAGTTGGCCTTTAAGGGTAAGATCTAATGAATAAGCCAGAATCACTAGTGATACTATACTGGTATATAAAAAAACAACTGTGCTGTAAATACACATGGCAACTATTTGATACTGTGCATTCCATTATACAGTATATATGTATTGCTCAAAAGACAATGTATCCTCATCCATAACTTGGAGTGAAAACAGTCTGCTGTTTCACAGTTTGCTTTGATTAACTACTTCTAGGCACTTGTATGAGCACTTTACATCTATAATCACAATAATGCCCATTGTTCATGTTTGTGTGCTCAGACACTTACTGAAAAAACACCCTTTTTGAGTTGATAGCTGATACATTAATTAAGGCTAGGGTACAGTCACATTGATCAGACCCTCATCTAGTACTTCCCTCTTATCTTGTCTAGGATTTCCTTCTTGGAAGTGGGTTCTCAAGAGGGATGTCATGACTCACAGCTTGGCACTGTTAAACCTGAAAATGTAATTCAATTTTTAACTCTCCATTAACCTTTTTTTTTTTTTTAACTGTCCTCTAGAAAACATTTTTATACCCTCCCAGTTAAGGTGGTGACCTGCACATTAATTGATATGCTAATAAGTTTCTACATTACTGGCAATTTAACTTATTGTGGCACAAAGGAATCTACTTCTACCTGCTGACATCATTGTTACAGGCATATTGTGCAATTACTCTGTCTGCTTACAGACCAGGCAAAGGAAACTGACTTTTTGAAGCATTTCACTGCAGACTGAGGAAGTTTTATCAGCACTGTATGCTACACTCTTGTATAAGGAAACTTTACCCAAGTGGACCTATCACATTAGAAAAGCATTAGGGAAACTTTGTTGCTCTTGTGTATGCCCCCCCCCCCAAAGTTGAGCATGCTCACAAACTTCATTAGGTGTCTGAAAGTACAAAAAATGTAAATACATAGTTTATTAACCCCTTTTTGTTCAAGAGACTGGCATTGTTAACCTCTGTTGCACTCAAAAGTTTAATAACTAATTGGATACTTTTTAGCAAATATTCTTGTCCAGTCTTATAATATCATCATAACTAACCGTATCTTTCTTACTTTAAAATCTGTATATGTAGGTCTGAGATTAGCAAATTGTGACTCTAACTAGTGTTCCCCTAAATGTCCCAGCACCCTCAGTCAGTCTGTACACTGATTGCAGATCTCGCCAAACATAATGTGCTGAATCTATGTATAAAGCAGTTGCTTTTACACAACGCAGGATAATGCTGGGGAACAATTGCCACTTATTAATGCCATACGTCGGCACCAATCGCACCACCACTGCCATCCCCGTCTACTGTCAGGAAGGCACTCTGTGTGTATGGGGTAACCCAGAACTTAATATAAAAGGGAGTTATCTCTTATACTAATAACACACACATACACCTATGATGCTCCCATGAATCCATGTAGGTTGTCTGAGAGGTAGCATTCATCAGCCACTGAGGAGTCTGGCCCAACAAGGTTGCAAAACCGCAGCAGATGGGGAGGTGGATGGGCAGAAGGTATTTGTCTAGATGGGTGCTCTCCGGCTGCTCTGCCCTCCAAACAATACAGCGAACAGACCCAGGTCGGTCCAATCAGTGGCGTAGACTAGGGTGGTGGAAGATGATGGGCATTGCAGTCCTGAACAGCCATGCAACAGATGCAGTCAAAGAAAATGGATTTAAAAAGCCAAAACTAACCAAGCGACTACCCAGGTCTTACCCTTCCACAGTTTCCCCCTTCCTGGTTGCCCGATCCACTCTTCTAACCACAGTTGTTCCCACTATTCAAACACAAGCGCCCTAAAATAAAGCAGCACAGTCTCCCTGAGCTACTACAATAGCTCAAGTGGGGAAGTATCTCACGCAAGGGGCATCAGTATCGATGAGTGACAACACAACTGAATCAGAATGTCTTGCATGTTATTATTTGATATTACAAAAAGTGAAACTTATATGATTTCTTTATTTTCCTACATATCTAATCATCAAAGAGCTAGAGAACCACAGTTTGCCAACCTTCATATGTACATTATTGTATGATACGCAAATATGGTTAGCTGAGATTACACTGTAAGTTATTATTCTCATGTCCTGCAATCTGCTTGAGAATAGAGACCATATTGTGCTTAACAACTTCAATAAATATATATTTGAACAGAATTCACAATTTTGTCAGTCTTCATAGGAAAGTGCCACAACATCCTGGCAGAGAACTACTGGGTTAATCAACAAAGAAGTCTTTATTTTATGGACTTTATTGAGAAGCCTAGTGTTTCAGAGCACTTTGTTGGCCTTTTGTATGTTCGTCTGAAGTTTAGTAAATAATGAAAACAGTCCATCGTAGAAAAAAAAAACTATGTTAATTTTTAATTATAGGAAAAAGTTTTTCTAACGTGATACGTCCACTGTATGCCAGTGAGGTTTCCTGCGCATTGCGAAGCGGTGTTTTGGAGACTTTTAGCATCCAAAGTCTAAATAGAGTTCTGATTCTTATACTTTGTGCAGATGTTATTGACTGTCTTGTAGCACGACAGTTCAGTGATAATGGTGTTGAAAGAATTAGCATGAATTAGCTCATTAAATTCATTCTATAGCCTGGAGATCTTTAAAGGAGCAGTAAACTTTTTATTCTGCTGAGTAAAACAAAGGTAAGATTTTTAATACAAAAGTTATTACAGCTTAAACATTGTGTATATCACTTGGTAACAGCTAAGTCATACAGACTGCATCAAATGTGAACCACAATCAAACATTGCAATTTAATGTTAAAAAGTTTTATCTGTAACAGTCTGAGTGAAAAATTACATCCAGCAGTGGGAGTGGCCTTGTTTTCTCAGCAGGAAAGCACCAGAACACTTTTTTAAAATAAAAAAATACTGCTCCTTTAAGCAAAGTAAAACATATTGTGAAACAGATATAGAAAATTACAAATTTGTGTGGAAAAAGTCATAGATTTACATTTAAAGTAATTATTGTTGGCTGATAAGAATTTGAAGAACCTGCTTGTCTAAGAAGGGTTAAAATCTAACTCTGTTTTTGACTTGGTAACTCGTTCCATTTTATGATTGGGATTTGGCTTCTCTGTAGTTTGTGTTTGTTTCTGCACTGTCCATCAGGAATGTTTTTTGCTCTCATACATGGCTGTTTATGTAGAGGCCTCCTGGTGGGTTTTGAAGACCAGTAAATGGATGGCTGTCCTTTTTGCTTTTCATGTATAGGGGAGTGGACAAAGTTCATATGTATGGGCTTTGGCTGGAGGAAGTTGGGAATGCTGGTGGCCATCTGAGTTCTCTGTTGTTGGAATCCTGTGTAAGCAAAGGATGAATGGGGGGCTGGGCCAATGACAGTGTGAATAAGTAGAGGGGCCGGCTCTTGTGAGTACAGGTAGGGGTATGGTCTGCAGTGCTCACTTTGAAATCAGAATGGAAACAAACAAAGTGGACTTCTGGTAACTTGAATTCCATCCTGGAATGTTTACAGCCCCTCACTGAATGCGTGCTGCCCAGGACAGCAGTACTGTGCTACAGCTCCCTGTATTAACTCTTTCACCAAGAGGTAAGAACGAGATACAGTTCAGTCACTTTATGTTGGAATGTTTTACAGGAAAACCTTGCATTTTCCTTAATGTGACTGGCTTATTTATTTCTATAAATTGTAATAAGATAATGCATGTAAAAATTGAGAAATTCTGGGGCAAACCAACTGCACCATGGTGGGGAACATTAGCATAGGTTTAAATGGAAATTTTAACTCATTGAATGCTAGATATGTCTCTTAAACATTGTGAACCAAAGTATTGGAAAACTCTAGCATTCAAGTGGTCAACAATCATTTTTTTGGGATTTTTATTTGTCCCCTAAAGTGCATTTGGTTTGCCCCAAGTTGATCTAGTTAATTTCGTTAAGACAGTCCATAGTTTTGTGGTGTTCTTATGTAGTTTTACTTACTATTGTATGAAAATATAACCACTTTTAACCCTTTGAATGCCAGGGTGGAGTGTGCAACGCATTGTTCAGCAGTGTGTTGCACACCCATCTTGCGTGCAAAAGGTTAAACCCTTGGATGACAGAGGCAGAACCATTTCTAGCCTTCATGGGGTTAAAATCAATATTGCCATAGAGTTGGAAAATAAACTTTTTTATTTTGGCATTTTCTGTCCATGGACTGCTATAATCCATTCAGTGCAGTCACTTAATCTTGGGGCTTTCAGTAAGTGAGGTTAATTGGATGTTGATGGCTGAGCTTCAGTTCTGTTAGCTAAGAGGGTCAGGGCTGCCTGAGCTGATTATAGAGTGCCTCTGTTCTGCTTGACATACAAGATGGCCTCAGATCTGATCCCCTTTATTGAACAAACATTGCATTGGTACATTGCATGTATACTTTTGTTGTCAGCCGGCTGTGGGACAGAAGGCTTGTTTGATACGCAGGTGGTCTGAGTAATATCACACTTAATTTTCCCTTTCAATGATGTACTTAGGACACTGGCTTATTCATTGATGTTTGGAAATGGTACAACTGCATTCATCAGTGTATATATAATGAACTGGTATTGAATGATACAACAGACATGAGTGAATGGTATAGGATTCTCCACAACACGTGTTACTGCTTTCAATCTGGCTAGCATTGAAGGCGTTAACTAGGAAATCTAGTTTATGGGTGAAAGCCAAGGCAAAACCCTTCATTGTATCCTTTTGGCAAAGAAAGGCATTTTGTTTATCCCTCCACAATTGAGTGGTTTCTCCTTTTTTTTTTTTTTTTTTTTTTTTTTTTTTAAACAGTTTCTGAAAAAGTGTGTGGCTTTTTTTTTTTGTTTGTTTTTTGTGTTTTTTTTTTTTTTTTTTTTTTATTTGAGGAAGCCAGTTTCAATTGGATTTTTGCAAGGAATGACAAAAGAGTTGTTGTTGTTGTGAGCCCAACAGGTGACGGTGTGAAATGCAAATGCCTGTCTTTTAGTGGAATCAAGTCTGCTTGTGGTATCGGTCATTCTGTAACTATCTGAGTGCCAGAGGGGGAGTCCAATGTATTGCTGTGTAATACATGGACACATCTGGTGCTCAGAGGTTTAAAGCGAACATCTGGGTAATTTGCTAACTTATCTAACTCTACCTTTTTGTGAAAAAAACAAACAAACAAACAAAAAAACCTACAAACCATAATAATCTCATTACACAATAGTAACTGCATCACTGTCTCGTCACAAAATATGTGGCCTTTAGCTCATGGATTGGGATCAAACTGAAGTACCTTTTTATTCCTGTAAAAGAAAAAAAAGTGACTGGATACGTGGATTTTTCAAACACCTTGTGCGACAATGCATCAGACACCCCTTTGGCACTCATACAGTTAACTTTTGTATCAGGTGATTGTGAATTTAGTCAGAAAATAATGTGGGCAACATACAATGTGGGATGTCTTCAATTAAAACTTATAGAACTCGTAATTGAATTTGAAAAAATGGCTAATATGTCTGTAAGTTTGCAGGTAGTTTACACAGGTGAAATTGGTTACATACATGTGCTTGCTTTATATTTGTGCTAGGGATTCCTCCCTAGCAATGTCTGTACAAATATAAATGAATTGTCTGCCTTATTACTTCTAAGCTCCTTGGTCAAAAGGCAGTGAGCTGTGGTATCCATTCTAGACCCCATATTCTGTTCCATGAGTTACATTTGCCCTTCAAACCAAAATGTTGGTGAAAGCCATTTCTTGTAGGATCTTACATTTTGGTCTCTTCCATGAGTAACCATAGGATTTCCAGCTCACTAGGTTTGGTAATAAAGGGAGATGGAGGGGATGTAGCACTGAATGCCAAATGTAAAGACAAAGGCAGAGCAATTGCAACTGCACTATAACAAACAAATAAACCTTTCCATTGATTTAACCCTTGGTGGACAGGAAGGATGTTTGACATGTTGCTTTGCAATACATTACACATCCCTCTGGCCTTCAATGGGTTAAATGGGGCTTTTTAGCCCATTGCATGTTTTTTTTTTTTTTATTAAACGAGTATTAACTATTTAAACAAAAAAAAATTGCATTTAAAAAATGTACCCTTGCATTTTCCAAACCAGCCCCTTTATTCCTAAGCTGTAGTGCATTGCAATCTGGCCCTGAAAATAGACTGATTTAGCAGGCTTCGTTTTTACAGCTGCTGCGTTGGTGTTTCCATGCTGACTGCTTATGACATGAGCAGAAGTTTGCCACTTCCTTTGAAGAATTCGTACAACTGTAAAAGCATTCACTTGTTTGGCAGATTCAGCAGACTGGTTCCTGTTTAGTTAGGTACACTTTTGACCAGATTTGTTCAGCCCATATGCTTCTACCCATAACTGTTTTAGAAGGGGTGGGAAAGCTGAGGCCCTCCAGCTGTTGAGGGCAACAGTTCCCATGATACCCAACCAGCCGTTGGCTGGCTTTGGGGTATCATGGGAATTGTGGTTCTCCATAGCTGGAGGGCCTCGCTTTTCCACACCTGGCTTAGAGGCTAGAGAAGACTTCAGCATCTAGGAATAAAAGGGATAGTAACCTTTTTATTTGCCTTTACAAATTATGTATTTACAGAATTTGTAAAGTCCAAATTGTCCTTCATCTTTTTTTATTAATTTCTTTTTCTCCCCTTCACTGTTCTGTGCTAGTAAACTGCCTGGATCTCTGTTTCAAGAGTTTTCAGAAAAGCAGGACAGTGATGCAATGTAACAGTATCTCTGTAGCCATGGAGTGCTATGTATGTGAGCTTCCTTGCACTGTATCAGTATATCTTCTTTCACAGTCCCTTACAGCTCTCTGTAAACATATCCAGGGAGCTGGGAACAGTAGTGGTAATTTACTTTAAATATGCACTTGCAGAATATATACTGTTAAAAGAAAAGGTTACTGCCCCTTTAAGAAACAAACACAACACTCCTTAGTAAGTATATATTCTTACTTTTTGCAGTAGAAGGTGAAGTTCAATATATATATGATACAGTAGGAATGTGTTTTGCGTGTGTTAAGGGCTATTATTATCATTGTGCCTAAATTAAATAAAAACCAAAGGTCTAACAGAAAGCTTGGATGTTGTTTTAGAGATGTCACTGTATCTTGGACTAAATCTGTAGTTAATACGTATATTAATGCAGTTTGACATTTTATTAGGTTTGAAAAACAGCAGGTATTTCACTGGCAGGCCAGTACAAATTGGGCTTGAAACCAATAATAAGCCTATGGCAACAAGAAGGGGTATTTTCACCCAGAAAACGGTAACATAGCTATATTTTATAAGTTGAGTAATACTTCTGATAATTTGGTTGTTAAACAGAGTAATATCTGGCAGTTTTATATAGTTTTCCTCTAACTGGTTCAGTCATTGGGCTGTTTTGCATGTGTTCTTCTGCTTGTGTATGTGAAATTGGCAAACTTTTGGAATGTCATATTTTCAAAATGACAAATGTCAGAAAATGCATCATCTGTTATTTGGCCAACATTATGTCTTCTGTTGTATAACGTACACCACTATCATTCTAATATTCGTTCCTTTTTGTTGCATATCTGGTATTTTGTGGTATAAAATACCACAGTATGCTTTTTAGAATAGACCCAGTAACATAGCATTAATTTGAATTTTAAAACGTTTGCCTTTTTAACTCCTCCGTCAAATAATTTAAATGTGCTTATTACATCCTAAATGTGTGGTATTGGCCTTGTAAAATGTCTGTTGAAAACGGTACTGTGTCTTGACCTGCAAGCAAGCAGCTGTGGAGACAACTCTGCTTTTATATATACATCAGTGTCTGTACTGTATGTAGATGCTAATGTTTCAGTCTGGTTAAACCATCATGTTTCACATGGATAAGACGTTCTTTGTAACCACTACGAAGCTTAAGACTATCCTACAGTCAGGTTTTACTGCCTGTGGCAAAGTGATGTCTCCTATGTTGGGTCCCCCAGAAATGGGAATCTATTCATTTGGGGAAGTGTTTTTTGGATGGTAGAGAGGCATTGTGTGAGCCTGTTTAAAGAATGTGTATTGCACCTTTTCATATAACTGTTGAACTTCTATAACATGCGTTGTCCTTTCTGTGACCTATTTTGTGACCTCTTTATTATTATTTATTTATTTTTCTTCATGTTCTGTCCTATACTTTGTATAAACCCTTTAAGTGCTAGAGGGGTGTATGCACTGTGAATAAATATATAAAGGGTTAAAAGCCAATTTATGGAGCATCTTATTTGTAAACATTATGCTTAGAATACTGTGCTGTCAAAGTCTGGATATATTGGCTTTATGTAGCAATAACCATTGCAAAAAAACAAAAAAAGAAAAAAATCCCCATAGAACTGTATTGCCACTTGCTGTCAATTAAACATTGTGGGAGTTATTCAGGCAAATTATTTATTGAAGGAGTAGTATATTTTTTATGAAAAATATATGTTAGAGTGGTTTTTGAGCAGTGTTAAAAAATCTGTCTGAACCCCTTGAATGTCAGAGGGATGGGCAACGCATTGCAAAACAATGCCTTGCACACACCCCTGGCACTCAGTTTATTTAATTCAACTGCATTTCTCTATTGTGGTCAACAGGTGGTGCTCTCCCTACCACTTACTATGGAGAACTGTAGTCTATAACTCTAGCTTTCTTGCATCGTGTTAATGCCGTTTGGATGCCAGTTTGAGCTGTTGCACACAGTTTGAGCTAAAAACCTAGACGTTTTATCTGTCATTTTTTGGAATGAAGAATCTCACAGTGGAAGTGCCTTGTTTTACTCAGCAGGAAAATCCATATAACATTTATTTTTCATTTACTGCCACTTTAAGCATTCTTCTAAATAAAGATCTAAAGGCCTTTTCAAGTCACACTGATACAGAGATAAGAATAGTTATTGAAAGCAAATCAAGAGTACAGAAGTTAAAAACAAACATTGTCTAAGCTGAGTGCTTGAGACATCAAGAGGTTGAATGTTGAAGATTAATAAAAAGAAATGTACATAGATATCATTGTTTCCTTTCAGTTTTGTGCTGTTTCTAATAGCGGTGCAGGTTTTCATGATAACCTTACTTCAGTACAGTTGTCATTTTATTAAGATTAGCACAATTGTGCTCAGCTAGGTATATCTTGAAAACTTGCAGTGCCAGGGGTACTTTAGGACCATATTGAGAATCCATGAGCTACTTAATAGTTAGATTTTCCAAACCATTTACACCATCAGAGGAGTACAGATTCCTAGTGATTGAAATGGGGCTTTTAGTCTCTTGAATGTGTTGAAGGCCTCTTTTGCAGTTAAAGGGTTAAGTCTACCTTTACATAAATGGGAATTTGGGTCATTTATATTATTTGTCCTCCTATGTTGTACTTGGTTTGTTTCAGAATTACTACTCATCCGTTTCCTGCATAAGGCTATAAGTGTCTCCAAAAGGAGCAGCAACTTAAACTGCTGTTACAAGGGCACTTAGGAATGGTTGGTTGGTTAGTTGAGCACCTGTTGAATATACATTTGTTTAACGCTTAATAGAGGAAGAGCCAGGGGAGTCAAAAGGTCACAACCACTATATACTAAAAATGAAACAGTTTTCTTTTTTTTTTTTTTCTTTAATAAAACCTTGCCTTCAGTTTACTATGCAATGTGTTCTCCCATACATTCAACAAAATACATTTTAGTTTTGGAATAGAATTGCATGAAATTTGAGATAGCTTACTGTGTGCAGAAGAGACTGTTCAAAAGATACATAGTAATCTTAAAAACCTAAAATGTAGTCCTCTTGTAACCAATACACATTTTAGTAGTGTCTCTGGAAAAATATTCCATATGAAAGATACATAAGACAGTACATGATAGACTAATTGCCTGGGTACTAGATGCAGAACTGGATGGCAATGAAAACAAGAAGAACCATATACTCACAAGGGTTTTATTAAGTGTGCCTGTGGGGGACAACATGTGTTCACAACATTACAAAAGTAAAGGTTTTCAGACTGATGCATATTAATGTAAACTGGACTGGTTGATCTGTGCTCATCTGCCACCATCATCTGTCTGTTTTAATTGGCTTCTTGTTTTTCAAGAAAGTGGCTCAAGTGGTTTCCCCCTTAAATATGTTGAGGCCCACACCCACACATGAAACACGTGTGAAAAATTGTCATAGATGTAAATGAACTTTCCAGACCACACTGGTGCCTTCTTCAGAGGTGACATCTGAAGAACACACCATTATAGTTTGGCACAATGACATGCATTCTCTTCACAGCTTTCCAAGAACCGGTTTTCCTGATCTGTTGAACATGTTTGCAGTCAATCATACCATATTACACAAAGTTACATATTGTGATTTTAAAAATATTGTTTTGCGTTCAGATTATTTAATTCCTTTCAAATTTTGTATTTTTCAGAAAAATTAATGAATTGGAACAACCTGTAGCAATTTAATACGTGCCTGTGGAGATGGAGCAAAAACTCAGTAAGCCCACTTATGGGTGTCAGCGAAGCTCCACTTCAGATGATGACTCCGGATGTGCCATGGAAGAATACACTTGGGTTCCACCAGGTCTGCGGCCTGAACAGGTAAGACGCAATGGAACTCCTCTTGTCTGGTACGATTCAGTAAAATGCACTGAAGTCTAAATTGTTTGACTGTAACTTAAATTGATAGAAGTTGCATATATACACAAACAAAATATATTATTTTTTTGAATGTAAAAAATAAATGTCTTGGATCAGGAAACCATTAACCCTTTAAGGAACATAGGGTGTTCAGTGTATTGTGGAGCAATGTGTTATACACTCCTGGTCTTTAAGAGGTTGATGTACTGAAAAAAAATTGCATTCTTTCTAACAGAAAATCTCAGTGTGTCATTTTGTTATGTAAGGACTTGAAGGTCCTCAACATGCCTATTGGGTGTTATTGTAAAACTCTGCTATTAAATCAGACTTCTCCATTAAAAAGAAGCAATGACAGTTGCAAGAAAAGTGAATTGTCTTAGGCTAATAGCTTTGAGGGTTTTTTTTCCTTGATAAAATTCTGCTTAACCCTCATACTGCCCAAGACTCAATACTGGGAATTAAGGGGAAAGGTCATGCTATATTTTATATTCTAATTAATGTGGTTGCACCATTTCTGACCTAAGTTGCTTTGGTAAATAATCTTCCCTGTTCATATATACAATTATTAGCTAGAGGTAAAAAGTAGAGTGCAACATGAGAAGGGTTTAACCATTTGATCACCAGAAATGTGTCCAATGCAGTTGGGGGAATTATGGGGCAAGGCAATTGCAGCATAAAGGATACATAAATATTAATGCACCTTTGCAATGCATTGTGTAGCCCAGTCGTCATCAAGGGGTTAATTTAAATGGTGCTCTTTAACCCTTTGAATGGTAGAGGTCTCCAACACATTGCAATGGGGGTGTCCATTTATATCAAGCTGTGGTTTTATTTGTTCCCTGTATTACAGTTCATTTGTTCAGAATTGCTCCTGTTTGCTTTTATACACAAGAGCCAAATGTTCAGGCGGCATCATTTCTGAAAAGCGGTGAAGTTAAATCAAGGTGTAACTGACATAGCACTTGGCAAAGCATTTTTAAATAAATTGTGCCTCTTCAAAGTTTAAAAAAAACCTTTGCATCTGGTCGAAACATGTTGGGATATGACCCCTCCCTTGAGTTGAACTGGATTCTCTGGAAAAGGCTCAGATGGAAGCAATGAAAGCTGATGCTTGGGATGAACCCTACCGATGGGAGCTAACAAAGCAGTTTTTGTCTCACCAATGTGTGAAATGTACCAAGCAGATTCAGCTTGTTTATAGGGGCTGTTCTGTAGGATAGTCAAAAGTTAGTCAAAGTAATTTTAGATCGAAATGGTGGCATTTCCACAGGCTTGTTGACTAGTCCTGGAGGAGAGGGACATAATAGCAACAGCAAACATGCATAATTTATGGTTCACCACTATTAGCCACTGAAATTTACAATCCAGAAGAGTAATTCAACAGCTGGGGGCAAACGGAGGAGCATCTAGTTGTAGTGGGCTGGATAATCTGTCACTCCTCTCTCTATATATGTGTCTGAAGTACAATCTAAAGGGCTGGTGCAGCACTAGGCAGCTTCCTATTGTGGTAGAATTAAGGGGTGCAGTAACAAGATTCCTTACCTCTTGCTCCCTTCTTTCCATGTTCTCATTTTCCAAATAAAACCTATTCAATTACTAGTGTAATTTTTTTTCCCATTCTGAGGCATTGTTTCCTGAAAGATTAGCCATTTGAGATAATAATGCCAAAAATAAATCTATATAGGATTCTTCAATTTTTTTTTATAATGCATTGTATGTTTTGAAATCTCTTTATCTTCATATTCTTCTTGAAAATGGACTTAAAAGTTCCCCCTCCCACCCCTTTCCATCACGTCATTAAGAGTTCCCTGAGATTCAAAAGATTGATTGCAAAGAGGGACAATATTGTGTGTGTCAGTATAAGTAAAACCCTGTCCCTTTTTGCAATAGGCTGGACAGCTTTTGAATCTCAGGGAACTCTGCATGACTTGATGGAAAAGGGTGGGAGGGGGAACTTTTAAGTATATTTTCAAGAAGAATATGAAGGTAAAGAGATTTCAAAACCTACAATGCATTATAAAAAATTAAATTGATCCTGTACAGGCCTTTAATCCCTTAAAGGGATAGTAATACTTTAACTTTATGTTTTTTTAATGCCTACAAAATAAAATAAAGACCGATATAAGTCTTATCTCTCAAACCTTTATGGTTTAAGAGATATTCACAAGCAAAGTTTCCCCTCCCTGCCCCTTTTTCCTAGTGTAAGCCATCTCTTCTCAGATGTGGAATGCAGTCCATAGACCAGACAGATAACAGCAGGGGACAATCTTCTTTATATGAAAACAATGAAAGCCCTGCCCCCCTTGACAAGCTTTTCAGGTTTTTCCCTTATCTTAATTGAAGATTGTCCCTCTGTGCAATCTACCTGGGCACCTCCCTTCTGCTCTGGCTGAGCAGTGTTACATCAGTAAAAGGGGCGGGAGGGGGACACTTTGTCATTGAATTACTCCTGAACTACAACTCTGACAGAACTGAAATAACACTCTCCAAAGTCCAAATACTACGATGATTATGAAACATTACTATCCCTTTAAGAACCTCTCAATCCTGGTGTGGGGCACTCTAGAACACCAGGGCATGTTTGTTTCCTCTGATGCATTCAGTGATCGCAGTGAGTCATGCCGTAATCACAAACTTCCATGACTTGCCAGGACCGTCACAGGACCTGGCACATCATTGTGGGTTAAGGACAAGTGCGTTGTGCAACACATTGCTTATCAATACTTTTTTCACCCCTCTGGTCTTTAAAAGGTTAAGAGTCGATGGTGTCAATTATATCTTATTCTTTTGGGCAGGTGCTAACCTGAACATTCGTGTAGGGTGAAGTAGCCTTGCACAGGCCCTGATGGCAAGAAACTAATGCATATCAAAAACTAATGTAAAGTTTTTGTTTTGGTTAGTTTGTGTAGGTTTGTAAATATACATTTAAAATCCTTTTAATTCAAATTCAGGTCCAGTTGTACTTTGCGTGTCTGCCTGATGAAAAAGTCCCATACGTCAACAGTGTGGGTGAAAAGTATAGGATCAAGCAACTTCTGTATCAGCTCCCTCCCCACGATAATGAGGTAAATCTAGATTGTTACAACACTTCTGTAATCAGTTCACTTTGCCATATTGTTAATATGGCCCTGAGTGAAAAGTGCATGCTAAATAGCCCTTTGTGAGTTGTCAGGTCACTGTCTTGTGTTCTGTTCTGGAGCAACCATTTTAAGAATTTCTGTGTAAACTGTTTTACTGTGTGTACAGCTTTGTGCTAGTTAGCAGGGTTGTTTAAATTCCACAGTTTATCAGGAGGCATCTCTTTAGGGATAGTAAACCTAATAAAGATATTTACCTATTTAGATTTAATTGTACTAGTTTAGTGCCAAACCACATTTTAAGTGTTTCCCTGGTATGTGTCCCTAAAATAGCATTGTGATGTGCCTTTATGCTGCTGTAGAATTTAACAGTCAAGTGTCTAAATAACCAATAAGCTTACAAATGTTGACTGTCGCCATAAACGTCTTGTTTCTGTAGGTGCGATATTGCCAGTCCTTAAGTGAAGAAGAGAAGAAGGAACTGCAGATGTTTAGTACTCAGCGCAAGAAGGAGGCACTGGGGAGAGGCAATATTAAATTGTTATCAAGAGCTGTAGTGCACGCTGTGTGTGAACGGGTAGGTGCAGTATTCACACTGTTCTATTGTCATTAAAGACCAATCTAAAAACAAAATATATTAGCATAAATTGCCCAGCTTTCCTTGGGAGGGATGTGTAGCATACGTAGTATTATACACTCCAATGTCTGTCTTGCATTCACAACTTCAGTCTTTGATACTTTCTCCTTTACTCTCTTACTCGTTCTTCTCTTACATCTATCTCAATTTCTCACTCCCTCTC
This sequence comes from Rhinophrynus dorsalis, assembly GCA_037306005.1. NCBI lineage: Eukaryota > Metazoa > Chordata > Amphibia > Anura > Rhinophrynidae > Rhinophrynus > Rhinophrynus dorsalis. The sequence goes on from CM074721.1 coordinate 254,193,765, forward strand.
CCTATATCGGTTTTACAGTTACTACCTCCTTTTCACATGAGTCTTGCTTTTGGTCTCTCTCTTGCATATGCATTCTCTTTCACGGCATGTTTCTTTCTTTCTTTTGTGTATGGTCTTGCATCTTGTACCTTGCTGTCTTCCGCTTGCTCTTTTGTGTGCATGTATTCTTTTGTGTGAACATCTTATTCTCTTGCTCATAATCCTACTTACTTGCTGTCTTGTATGCATGCTCTTGCTCTCTCACTTGCACTCTGCCTTGCGAGTGCTCTCCTTTTTTCTTTCATGGGCTGTCACTCCTACTTGCATCTTGTGTGCACGTTCTCTCGTATATGAGCTCCCTTGTGTGCACTTTTTTTTTTTTTTACGGTTTGTTTCTATGTTTTGCATCTCTCTATTTCTATCTCTCTCATAGGGATGTGTAGGTTTTTTCTGAAGTAAATAGAGCAGATCCTAGGAAATTAAGGCATAGAATGCATTTACTATAACACTGCCCCACTCCGACCACTGGGTGTGTCTGGCAGGATTAAATCATGTGGTGGTGTGTGTGTGTATATACGGACGGATGTGTACATAAATAATCACATGATCTGATCTTTCTACCCTTCCAGACACAAACAGTGGTGGCAGTAATGGTGAGCAAACCAAATTTCTATTCATTATTTAGTTTTTCGTAATAACCACTTTGATTGCTAGACAAGTCTCCATTGCATTATTTTGCTATGTGTTGGAGTCCTTTTTAGCTTTCATGGGATTAAATGTCCCTTTTAAATCAGTGGGACATTTTCTGTCCTCTATACTGCAGTTGGTTTGCTCCATAATTGCACCAGTTCTTCTTAGTAGATTAGTCTCTGGATCCATGCACCTGAAATTTGCCTTCACAGTAATTTTACCAAGGAATACATTTCTGCTTGTGCATGAGTGTGTGTAAATTCATACATGCCTCTCTACACATGCATACATACCGGTGTGACCAGAAAGAATTTTCTGCTTGGGAAAAGTGTCAAATTGTAGCCAGATGGCTAACTTTATTAAAACCACATTCAAATAATGAAACACAGCTTAACTGGTTCTCTAAGTATCTACTTAATATACATCAGTAATATTTTTGTTGGTTTAGAATCAGTTTATGGTAGAGGATTATTAGACTTTTCTCCCATTTAGATTTTAAATGGGTGTTTAAATTCTGTTGCTGGTTTTATGTCAAATGCAGTATTTTTTTTCTTTTAATTGGAATGGTAACATGTGCCAACAATCAATCAACATGTATAATACAAGGCTTGTTTAATTTTTTTTTTCTTTTAGTGTGGGGAGAAGATTAATGGAGGTGAAATAGCAATTTTTGTGTCACGGGCTGGTCCAGGGGTGTGTTGGCACCCATCATGTTTTGCATGTTGTACGTGTGATGAGCTACTTGTTGATCTAATCTACTTCTATCAAGATGGGAAAATACATTGTGGAAGACACCATGCCGAACTACTCAAGCCGAGATGTTCTGCCTGTGATGAGGTATTTACCCCTTTTATCTTGCCAGATTCTTACAGTGGCACACTACACAGTTTTGTAGTTTCCTCTGAAGAACTTCAATCCGTACACACACACCAATATCCATGTTTTTTGTGTGCAGGAGTGGGTTAATTCTTTGACAAACTTAACTGGCAAATACATGAATTTTAAACTGGCATAAAAAAGAAATCTATGAATGACTGACTGTGAGTAGTTTCACTCACAAATACCACCTCTGGTATTCCACATAGATTTTAATGAAAAGGTCTATGTATGCCATTGTGCAGTCCTAAAAACCAAAATAGCTATATTTTTGCAATAAATCTAAGTTTTGCTGTGGAGGATTAATATAAAAGATAACTGTACAAATTGTGTACGCTGTTCCAAGTCTCTACAGTACTGTTAAAGACATCCACAAATCTAGTGTGGTTTTGTGTAGACAGCCCTATATATTTTGTTAAAGTGATAATAATACTTCCAAAAAAATTATTTTATATTTTAGCCATTTAAAAACATTAAAAACTATATGTCTTACTCACAAGTAAAGTTTTCCCCTCAGTGACCGAAAAGGTCAAGTCTGCCATCTAGCGGTCAAATTTGGAATCTGGTCCGCAGTCCAGCCGGTGGCTGTTCAGCAGAGCTGAGGTCGCAAGATATCAACATAATTACTTCATTGTAACAAAGTGTGCTTTCAAACCAGACACACTTTGTAGACCATTCCAATGAAGTAGTAATTTTTATATATCTCGGTTCTGCTGACCGGATTCCAAATCTGACAGCTAGAACAGTGACATCACTCAGGGGGAAACTTTGTTTGTGAATAGCTCTCAAACCATAAAGGTTTGAGACAGAAGACTTATATCGTTTTTAATATTTTTTTAAATGGCTACAATATAAAATACATTTTTTGGAAGTATTACTATCACTTTAACCTTTACAGATCAACATATTACACACCTACCTGATTAAAGCTGCAGTAAGAACTAACGTTCCTTATAATTCAGTAATGGGCAACCAGAGGTCTCTTGGTTAAAGGCATAATAATATTTACAAACAAGCGGCTCATATGATTTGTCATACTGAATAGTACTGATGTCTGACCCTCTCAAAGTTTATAACTTGCTAGTCACGCTGTAATCAAATGAGGAATTTTACTCCCCTGCCCCTTTTCCCGACATCAGCAAATCTCTCCCAGATCTGAGAGCGGATCACTACGAGGGACAATCTTCAGCCAGTATTAGGAAAAACCTGCACTCCTTTGTCAAGGACAGGTTTTTCCTTATACTGGCCAGTCAAGTGATCGGACTTCATATCTGATGGGTGGTGGCTTCCGAATGGGAAAAAGGGCGGGAAGAGTAAAATTCATCATATGATTACAGTGCAAGTTATGAATTTTGAGAGCCTGACATCTGTACTATTCACTATGAGAAACTATATGAGCTGCTTGTTTTAACACCTTACTAACCCTTTAAGGTTCATACTTTTGTTGCAGAGAGAATATGTGGAAAAGTTATACTCCGATTCATTTCTGAAATTATTTTAGTCACTTATTTAATGTAGCTCTCCCCCTCCTCTTTTTATTGCAGATTATATTTGCAGATGAGTGCACGGAGGCTGAAGGTCGCCATTGGCATATGAAGCATTTTTGTTGCTATGAGTGTGAAACCGTGCTCGGGGGACAAAGATACATCATGAAAGATGGACGTCCATTTTGCTGTGGCTGCTTTGAATCTCACTATGCAGAGTACTGTGAATCCTGTGGAGAACATATAGGTATTTTTGCACTTCGATTGAGGCTTATGTACTAACTAGAGCAATTCTGAATCAAACCATCTGCACCAAGGATGGAAAAAATACTCACACTCTCACTGACTTAAATGGGGCTTTTAACCACTTTAATGATAGTATTGAATTGGAGACATCTCGAGCACTCAGTTGATTACAATTCCCATTTAAATTAATCAGAAATGTCCCAGCTCTGAGTGCAACAGCCTCATTTTCACCTGAAGAGAACACATTCTTAACATTTTAAGGACCATTGAGGTACCAACACATATCTAAGCAATGCATTGCACATCCCTCTGACCCTTAAACACTTAAGATATGCCAGAACACACTCTTTTAGCCATGCTGGATTTTCCGTGTCTGTGTTGTATTTTAGATTTTTTTCTTTGATTATGTACATTTCAGATTGAGTTTGTATAACTGTGTGTATTTTTACACTTGGTTGTGAGACAGTAGGTGAATAGCTGCTTTAAACATTACCATTGCTATTTGCAATCTTCCAAGTGATAAATTCATATTTATAAAAAAATAATTTAAAAATAAATCCATTTTTTATAATGGATATTTAATTTTGTTTATTTTGTTTTTTTGTTTTTTATCCATGAAAATTCACTTTTCATAAAACAGGAAAAAAGTGGAAAACACTTTGTTCCCCCAGAACCTTACATGAAAAGGCAGATTGTCCTTTAGTAAATACCCCTCAGTGAAATACACTAGTATTGCTATATCCCCCTGGCAAATACACTAGTATTGCTATATCTCCCTCAGTGAAATACACTAGTATTGCTATATCCCCCTGGCAAATACACTAGTATTGCTATATCCCCCTCAGTGAAATACACTAGTATTGCTATATACTCTTCAGGGAAATACACTATTATTGCTATGTGTTTAGTAATTTACATACTTATCATTGGTTTCCTGCTTTCCTATTAATCTGTTAATAAGTATGAGGATGCTTTATAGCAGTAATTCTCAGTTCCAGTACTCTGGTCAGGTTTTCAGGGTATTCCTAATTAAGCACAGGCAGCTCCGTCACAATGACTGACACTCTGATTACTCACCCGTCATTAAGCAGGGGTTATCTCGAAGCTGACCTGTTGGTGTGCCTTGAGGACTAATGTTGACTAACTGTGCATTGTAGTAATTCTTTATTTTAAGTTGCTGGGATCTACAGGACTTGTAATTAGAATTTTCTTCTTTACAGGTGTGGATCATGCACAGATGACTTATGATGGCCAACACTGGCATGCTACAGAGACTTGTTTTTCTTGTGCCCATTGTAAAGTTTCTCTTCTGGGGTGTCCTTTCTTACCTAAGAAGGGACGCATTTATTGTTCTAAGAATTGCAGTTTAGGAGAGGATCTTCATGCTTCTGACTCCTCTGACTCCGCATTTCAGTCTGCAAGATCAAGAGAATCCAGAAGAAGTGTACGAATGGGAAAGAGCAGTAGATCTGCAGATCAGTGTAGGCAATCACTCCTTTTGTCTCCAGCACTAAATTACAAGTTTCCTGGCCTATCTGGTAATGCTGATGACACACTCTCACGTAAGATGGACGATCTCAGCCTGTCTAGGCAAGGAGCCAGTTTTGATAATGACTTTTGGAAAGGAAGGGATGAGCAAGAGACTCTGGAGGACCATGAAGAATGGGCTGAACATGATGACTATATGACTCAGCTTCTATTAAAGTTTGGAGAGAGAGCACTATTTCAACAATCAGCTGAAGACAGTCCGTGTAATGAGCATTGGATGTCAGAAAATATTAAAGGCAAGAATGATTCAAAAAGAAATGTTCGCAATCAAAGTTTGTCGAGTAAAAAATATCAAACAGATATGTATTGGACTCAGTCTCAGGATGGTCTTGGGGATTCTGCATATGGTAGCCATCCTGGTCCTGGTAGCAGTAGAAAGATACAAGAACTGGATATGGAACATGGCGCTTCTGGTTACAAACATGACAAAGTGCCATGGTATAAAGGTTCATTAGAATGTTTGTCAGATGATCTGAAACCACAGGATGAAAACATACATGATTCAATGGATTCTTTAGCACTGTCTAATATAACAGGTACAGTCTGCTAAATAACTATTTCAGTATGGACTGTATTTCAATGTCTTTTCCAGATGCCAACATTTTAGCCTAAGCTGGTGCTGTTCATACAGCATTCATTAATACATATTTACTGTATTTTGCATTTGAACACTGCTGTAGTCGGAGTCAACAGGGATATGTTAATACCTTTAGTGTGTACTTGATTCTAAAGAGGCATAATGACTCTTTCTATAGCTGATCTAGGTCAGACTGATAAACTTGTATTGTTAGGGCATATGAACTAAATACAGATGTAAAATACATATTGGCAAAAGTAGCTTTGACTACTGTATGAAGGAACATCCGAGTTCTGTTTAATTTACTTATTCTATACATATAGTTTATTCTATACATTAGGGCACTCTGTTGAAATCTTTCCAGTAATTCATTAGTACTTAAAGGGATAGTAATGTTTCACAAAAACAGCAGCTCCAATTTCATAGTATTTGGGCCATGGAGGGTGTTCTTTCAGTACTGTCAGAGTTGTAGTTCAAGAGTAATTGAATGATAAAGTATCCTTCTCCCACCCTTTTTACCTAGTATAAGTTACCTCCCCTCAGATGTGGAATCTGGTCCTGGGACAGACGGCTCACAGAAAGGGACAATCTTCTTACTGTGAGAATAAGGAAAACCATGCCCCCCTTGACAGGTTTTTCAGGTTTTCCCATATGCTCACTGAAGATTTTTCCTCTCTGTGATCCATCTGGACAGTCTTGCTGCTCTGTGGTGAGCAGTGTTACATCAGTAAAAGGGGCGGGAGTGGGATACTTTATCATTCAATTACTCTTGAACTACAACTCTGACAGCATTGAAATAACACACTCCATGGCCCAAATACTATGAAGATTAATAGGAGCTGCCTTTATTGTGAAACATTACTATCTCTTTAAGAAAAAAGTGCTTGAGATATATTGTTTTTCAGAAATGTTTCAGGCTTTTAATTTGACTTAAAAGGAGACAAAACTAAAAGGGAACATACATACCATGAACTTCAAACTCACTATCTGTCTAATCAGACATTAGAGTTGCCCTTTCACTAAATGTGTATAGCTGTTGGCAGCGTTCCTCTAAAGACTAAAGGCCATGCAGGAATGCCGGGGCAAACCATTTGCACTGTAGATGAGAACTAAACATTTCCATTGATTTTAAATGGGGATTTTAACCCCTTGAATGCTAGAGAGGTCTCCAACGCTTTGTGAGGCAATTATTTAGACTTCTCTAGCATTCAAGCAGTTAAAATCCCCATTTATATAAAAGGAAATTTTAGTTCTATTTTTTTTAACATATGGTCCTTGAGACAGGAGTAATTAAAATGGGACAGAACTTTATGGTGCATCTGCTGTTCCAGTGCAAGCCTTGCTTATGCAGTTCTCTTTAACCCTTTGAATGTTAGTGGTATGCACTGCGTACCACTCTGGCACTCAAAGGGTTAATGATCTCATTGCTAGGCTGTTCTCACCTTAGATGGAACACACTATACACTTTTTATTTTCATTTATATGTATACTAGTTGAACAGCCCGTTACACGGGCCACGGTGCTTCTGGCAGCCGGTCACGGGGCAGTCATACGCAGTGGAGACTGCCCGCGCCTCGGCTGATACAGAGCCTCTGGCAGCCAGTCGCGGGGCAGTCACACGCGGTGGAGACTGGCCGCGCCTCGGCTGATACAGAGCTGGACGCTCCTTCGGAGCGACCAGCTCTGTATCAGCGGGCAGTCTCTACTGCTCATGAGTGCCACACGCGCAGCAGTGTCTACTGCGCATGTCCGGCGTTACACACAACTTGGCGAATTATTATATAGGATATTTTCATATAAAACCAAATTGGAAACGTGCATAAAATGCAAGCACCCTAAATTACAACACAAGAGAACCCAACTGATTTACAGTGATGTTTGGAATAATGTGATCCCTACTAGTGTGGACCTGCCACTTTGAATTGCACTTTGCATATTTTGAAAGCTTTATTGTGTTGGACAAAAGACCAGCAGATGAACGGTTTAGAGGATATTGCTAGGTTTATTTCTGATAAAGAAAAGTGAAAGTCTCAGTTCTGACACCTATACTAATAACCTCTTGTGGACCAGTGGTTTGCACAGTGCGGTGTTTTCTTCTGGACCTCAAGGGGTTAACCCTTTGTGTGCCAGAGGGGTACGCAACACATGGCAAAACAATGCGTTGTATACCCCTCTGGCACTCAAAGGGTTAAGGTCTGTGTTGTATTGACAGCTTCATTAGCACACAGTGCATCACTAGGAGACTTTCACACTTCTCCAAATCAATATATCTGCTGGTATTTTGGCTAGAATGAGTTATGAGTTTCTAATGTTTCACATATGTAGACTTTACTGCAGTGCAACATGTCCACATATTTCTTTATTTCTCATTCTTGTAATTTGGAGTTCCAGAGGGGTGCTCGGTGCTTCTCAAAGTTAAAATTGGACACACAAAATTGAGGTAGAATGAACTCACTGACTGATGAGATTATTGATGCAGCAAGATTGAGGGTTCTCTGCAACCACAGTTCCTCACAAAATCTAGCTGTCAGTACAGGACCATTAAATGTGTTTATGATCCCTTCTCACTTTTAGACTTTACCATTTTAGAATTGTATTACAAACGTAGTCTTAAGAATTGAAGACTTTCATGCATTTGGTAGTGTGTTCCATATGAATGGCCAAAATATTACTAGCTCAGTGTATTTACTTAGGTAAAAAAAACTTTCCATTTCTTCTGCAGACATAAGATCAGATAAAACATAACTAACAACGGCATTATATTCAGTGATAACGTTAATGTATGTAGTGTTAGACGTGACATTCTAGACTGCAAGCTGGCCATTTTTAAACTAATACAAATGTGTTTTTGTTTTAGGAGCCTCTGTAGATGGAGAAAGCAAAGTACGACCTGCAATATTTTCATTTCAAAACTTTCAAGATTTGGAAGCAAGGGATTGTTGTGAGAAAATGAGTAATATGGGAACACTTAATTCTTCCATGCTTAATAGAAGCACAGAGTCTTTGAAAAGCTTACATTCTGAGATTTGTCAGGAAAAGCCACTTACAGAGGAAAAACCAATGCACATGTCTGCTCTGAGAAGGTCTAAATCCCAAACAAGACCACAAGTAAAATTTTCAGATGATGTCATTGACAATGGAGACTATAGTTGCCTTGAAATTAGACAGCCACCAATGAGTGAAAGGAGTCGGAGAAGGGTTTACAACTTTGAAGAACGGAATCAAAGGCCCCACCATCACCGGCGCAGAAAAAGCAGGAAATCTCGTTCTGAAAACGCACTTCATCTTGCTGCAGAGAGCAAAGCAATGGGAAAAGAAAAGGCTAGGTTTTACACATCTGAGGACTATGATGGACTCTTTCAAAATAAATCTTCTCATGAGGTGCAGGCATACATTCATAATGCTGAACGGTTTGGACAATATACAAATGCAGCTTCTGACTTTGGACTGCCTAGCCAAGTTGTAAATAAATTCCTTGGGATGTATGGTGAGGAAGAGGATTCTTGGTGTTCCACCTGTTCCTCCTCTTCTTCGGATTCAGAAGAAGAAGGATATTTTCTTGGACAGCCTATTCCTCAACCACGACCCCAGAGGTTCCAGTATTTCACAGATGACTTATCTAGTCCAAAATCTGCACTGTCCAGTTCTCAGTTTAGCCAAAGGACAACTAAATCCAAGAAGAAAAAAGGCCACAAAGGCAAAAACTGTATTCTTTCCTAAGACTGTTGTTGGCATGGATAGTTTCATTCCTGTGAAAAGCCTTATATATTTACATGTTCAGTCCAGAAACAATTTTTTTTTTCTATAGCTATGCTATTTGCTTAAAAATGCTTTGCCAAGGTGCCAAACAAGCCAGCTGGTGTTTACAATGTGTAATTGCCATTGAATATTTTGTATTTAGCATATTATTTACATAGTTGATCACAGGTTTACATTTCAGGTTTGATGTGTTATTGCATTGTGCACAATATTTCAGTTTAGAATTAGACTTGGTAGCATATGCTTTCCATTTTAACTGGCATGAAATGTGTAAAGAACTCTCCTAACCCTGTTTATCCATCGTTGTTCTAGAGAACTTCGGCACCAATTTGGGTCGTAGGGATAATAATCTTCTAGAACTCATGATTATGCTACATTTTCATTTCAGTGATGTTGGTTTGCTTGGTATATTGGCTAAACTGGAGAGGTGGTAATAGCATTTTTTTACTGTGGTCATGAAAGATGCATAATTTTTTTTTTTTTTTTTCCAAATAAATCATGATGGATCCGGATAAATCTGGATTATCACTAGCCATTTTCTCAGAACCGTGAATAGATTGTTCCCCTCAAGACCTCTTAACTCCATGGATGCTAAAGATTCCTCAATGCATTGCAGATATCTTTGGCATCCATGGGGTTAAGCCATGCTAAGTGTAGACTATTTAGCTGCAAGTTATTTATAATGTAGCGTTAAAATAAATCTAGCTCTAATTTAAACTTTGAAAATAATAAATGTAAATATTGTATATGTTAAATGCAGAACCTGTTATTTTTATATCTCTCATCTATAAGATACCTGACAATGGGCCTAACTTTAAAGTTATGGTTGATTTGCTTATTTTTATGTGTTTTTTTTTTTTTTTTGCAGGGTTTTAAGTAGATAAAACAATTTTTCTACAGTGTTTAATCCAGAGTATTACAGTTTCTCTTTTATATTTTGATAGTTAGAGCCCTGTGCATGGCAAGGAAATTGGTGTAAATACTAAATCCCATTTATAACATTACACTTTTTATTTATGGGTCAATTTAACGGGTTTTAGCCTAGCCGAACCCCTCCCCCAGATCTTAAAGTTTATTGGAACAGCCTTAGTAATAGCTTATTTCTATTAACCCTCTGAGTGCCAGAGGGGTACGGATCGCATTGCTATGCAATGCGTTCCGTACCCCTCTGGCACACAAAGGGTTAAACTGTTATGTTTTAGACTGCTCAAAACTTTGTTTGGTACAATATTTCTAAATGATTGACTCATATTTGTGAATAAGAATAATAAAAAAAAAAAAAAAATGACAATGCATGTGACTGTGTCTTGCTTTCTTCTGTTGCCATTAGGCTGTTACATCTTTATGCTGTGCTTGCTGATCCAAGTGACGCATCTTTAACCTTTTAAGGGATACAGTGGTGTGCAATGCATTGCATTGCAATGTGTTGCATACACCTCTGGCACTGAAAGGGTTAACCTTTTGGGTGCCATAGGGGTACTCTAAAGGGTTAAAAAGTTAATTTCACAGAACCTTTCCACACCAGATATCCATTATGATTATCTACTAATGTTATTTGGTGTTGGATTTTTTTTTTATATATTAGAATATTTAACTACCTTAACCCCTTTAAGGACCAGCAGTCCCGGGGTGTGTGGTCCTTTAAGGACCAGATTAAAAACTTTGACGTGCCGCCCCAAGTGGCTGATCACATGTGCCGGCATGCCGAATGGGGGACTGAAAGAGATCCCTCCGATCTTGGAGCGATCAATTTCAGTTCCCACTATTACTCACGGCGCTCCTGCTGGAGTGCTATGAATAAAAAATATGTGACAAGATGCCATATCGCCTACCATTGGAAGTAGATACCATCAGGGTGGGCTCAGCTGGACGGTAGACTTTGGCAGCTTCTGAAAATGGAGAAATTGACGGCCTATGCTCGGAACTCTTTGGCTTCATATCTTGGTATTTGGGCTCCTTGGGTGGACAACGTCCTGCCCCCTGATTTCTGTCATGATCTCTTGATTCAATGATGCTTTAGAAAATCATGGACTGGTATTGTCTGTCCAGTTGGTGGGGTTTTCTTACTTTTTCTTCCATCTTCATTACTTTTCCCTCTACTTATGTCTTGTCCTTCTTCCCCCTCCCTCCTTCTCCCTGTGTTTTTTTTCTTTTTTTTTTTTCTTTTTCTTTCCTATCTTCTCTTTTTCACTAGTTGCCTCCTTTCTTCTTCTCTAGAGCAACCTGTTTATTTTTTGACCTACTCTGACCGTGAACTTATTACGCTTTGTCCATGATGCTCTGTGGGATGTTTCGGGAGAAGATTGTTCTATGATGTTCTTTTGATGGGTGGTTGCTTTTACTGCAGTGGCTCACTACAACTGTCTCTGTCTTGCAATTCTATTTAATGCTGTTGTATGAGCAGTACCTGTATTTGTTTTTCCTTGAAATTTGAAATAAAATTTGAATTAAAAAAAACAAAAAAAAAAAAACGTGATGTGCCAGGACCATCACTGGTCCTTAAGTGCCGGAGAGCCATGACTGTCCTGGCACGTCAGTGGACGGGAAGGGGTTAAACTGATAGTAATGTTTCACAATAAAGCCAGCTCCAATTAATCTTCACAATATTTGGGCCATGGAGAGTGTTATTTCAGTACTGTCAGAGTTGTAGTTCAAGAGTAATTGAATGACAGAGTATCTACCTCCCTCCCTCCCCTTTTACTGATATAACACTGCTCACCCCAGAGCAGCAAGACTGTCCGATGGAACGCAGAGAGGGACAATCTTCAGTGAGCATAAGGTAAAACCTTGCAAGTTGGGCAGGGTTTTCCTTATATTCACACTAAGATGACAGTCCCTTGCTGTGATCTGTCTGGTCCCAGGAACAGATTCCAAATCTGAGGAGAGGTGGCTTACACTAGGTAAGAGGGATGGGGATACTTTATCATTCAATTACTCTTGACCTACAACTCTGACAGTATTGAAATAACACTCCCCATGACCCAAATACTATGAAGATTCATTGGAGCTGCTGTTTTTATGAAACATTACTATCCCTTTAAGTGTAGAGGTACTTTAATTTAGTTAAATCAGACTTGTCACCTTATGTTTAAATTACATTTTAAAGTGAAGAACTGCCTATATGTTGTATTAGCTAATTGTTTCTTTTGTTGGTGGCACTTTACACCTACAACATTAGTATCTGTGCTTGGCCAATATTATTGCACATTGCTATGAATGAATCTAGGCAAAGCCCACACCCTGGCGGCATGTCTAATAACCCAGCAAGCAATGTGTGGTCTACAACATAACTAATTAGCATACTGTGCATAAAGGGTAATTTCTCAAAAACAATTTATTTTATGAAAAAAGGCTAGTGTGGCATATAGGCCCAGTTTAATTAGCTTTAACTTATGGGTGACAGGTCCACTTTGAGTTTTTGCAATAAAAAACATAAATAAGGTAACCTTTTCATGTAAAAACTATCTGAGACCACTCATCATAGATACTCAAAAGAATCTACTTCTAAAAAGAGTTTGAAATCTACTTCATAATTTAACACATTTTATGGACAGAGATTTCATCCCAGGTTCCAGATGAGGTAACACATCTGAACTGGCTCCTTCATGTCGCCATTACACAGTGTACAATGGATACAGATTATGACCAGTGCACAAATCTGTCTTCTGTATAAATCAATCAAATCGCTGACTCTATGGAAGATGCAGAGTAAGCATTTGTCCCATGGAAACTGAACTCTTATAGGACTGAAGATTTTCCTGTTTTTCCACAGGTATCAGTCATTGGGTCAGTAGTTTGGATTAAGACAATTGTGCAAAAAAAAATAAATAAATAAACAAACAAAAAAACCTTGGACCTGAAATTATACTACGATTATATAAATGTTGTAGCTTATTGTAAGATAATGCAAATGGATGCATTTGTTATGCAATACAATGCAGTGGACCACTAGCCACTTGAGAATTCCTCAGTCCTGATCTAGAATAGCTTTCCATTTAAAGGCAGCACATAACCTTGCAATAAATGACTCCTAATTTAACATTTTTACTTAGCTAAATAATTACCTTTATACAGAAATTCTGTGTATGTCTATATAACTTTTGCATGCAGTTTTATGTATATAGTCATCTCTACTGAAGTCTTTCTGTCACACCATCTCAGAAGAACTAGGCTTCAATAGTCCTAAAGGTACACTAGTCTTCATCAGGTTGTAAACTGGAACAATTAGCAGAAGACTATAACAATGATCATAAAATGCAAATAGAAACATTAATCAAAATAACTGCTGTTTGCAGTATCCTACACATAGTTCGGGAAGCTCTCCTATTTATAGCATTCAATAATGGTTCCTGGTGCTTTGACAATGGCAGTGGTGACAAGATTACAATCTCAAAAGTACTGATAGGTGCTGACAGATTACTTTTTGCCTTCTGTGGAAATTCCCTCAAAAAGTGCAGTTTTCCTGCTTTTTTGCACCGAACCCCCCAGCCCACTGCACTGGAAGACACAAAATGACCCGAGCCTTGTCTCACTGTAGCCATGGAACCACACATACTGCCCCCCCCCCCCAGCTTTGTTTTATGGTAGCCATAGAACCACCCATATTGACCCTCGGCCTTGTTCCACTGCATTTGTTGCCATGAAAATATACATGCTAACCCCCAGCCCTGTCTCCCAGTAGCCACAGAATTGCACATACTGACAGCCCAGCATTTGTTCACTAGTAGCCAGAATAGGCAAAGTGAGGCCCTCCAGCTGTTGCAAGACCACAACTGGGAGTTGTAGTCTGGCAGCAGTTGGAGGACCTCACATTGCCTAGCACAGCTTTACCAAATTCCTGCAGCAGTAGCCATAGGACCACACATACTAATGTCCCAGCTTTGTCCTAATGCACATGCATAGCCAGAACCACAACACTGAATTTAACACCCCCCTTCTTCGGAGCCAGCAAAGTTCCTGTGGGCAACTTCATTAGGAAAATTTAAATGTGTGCATTAGCATGGACATTTCACTGAAAAAGTGGCAAATTGCTGGTTTTCCTCCAAAATTCCCTCTGAAAAATTTGGACCTTCTTCCCATCCTTCATAATAAAAGGAAACCACATGCATCCATTAGCTGGCGCTATTGCACCTATAATTTATATGTAACACTGCTAGGAACACTTGCACCATTTTCAGGATTATGCAGCCCTTTCTCTGATTCCTGTTTGAAGGACACTTTCTTAGGCAAGTCTTTCTGAAAATCAAATTGAGCTATTTATTATTATGGTAGTCATTGTTTAAGCATATATTGATTTGGGGATTACAGTCACTTTTGTAACACAATACAATATATATTTTACATTCTCCACTTTAATTTTCTTAGCTTTTTTCCCTTATAAACTCATCTAAGATTGCATTTCTTATAAATAAGCCAAATCAGTCTAAGAAATATATAGTGAAGCTGGGGAGATGTGTAATTGTTCCTATGCTGCTTGCGAAGGGAGCCCATGATAGCGTTGAAGCTAGCTGCTTGTACCTGTAGTAACAACAGAACATTTTGTGCTCAAGTGAGGATATTAAATTTTGCACTACTGATGAGGTTTGACACGGGGCCATATGTTCAAAAAAATAGCGAAATAGCTTTGTTTGTAACGACTTTTCAAAGTACAGTGTCTTTGGGATCATTAATATTTTCAGAGTGTCGGTTGTGATTTGAAAATGTCGTTTGTCCTGACTGAAATTGTCGTATGTAACGACAAAAAAAGTCTTAACTAAAGACAAAAATTCTCACATTCAGAACTTCACATTCCCTCCACTTTTTTCTTAACGTACAAATTTTGTCTTTTGAAAGACATATATATTTTTTTTTTGTCGTTAGTTACGACAAATTTTCTTTTCCTCTATACGACCCTGGAGAATAGTTTAGCCACGTCCCTTTGCCCATCAATTCTGGAGTTGTGTTGTACACAACGGACATTACTAGTTTTGTCATATACTCTACAGAAAATATGATGTTCATGCATTCAATTACTTATTTTTGTCTTTCATATGACAATTTTTTGTCGTTGTCCCTTTGAACAAATGGCCCTTTCTGAATTAATGTTAGACATCCACGCATAATTTAGTAGAAGGTTACCAGCCTGAAAGAAACCCCAAATGGTGTTTGGGGAAGGTCCATATACAGTACATACCAGTACACCTCTGTAAATGCTGATATTACTGCTGAAATGGGAAGGAAGGCTATGTAGTAGCAATCTGAAACCATCTCTCAGGAAAAGCAACATAGGTACAATTCAAGATAAATTGTAAAGATTTGATTTGGATGAATGCGTTAACTTTTATTCAGCTCTCAATTAGTACAGAGCAGCACATCATATGACACATTTCACATTCAAAGCACTTAATCTCTAGATTACTTAGTCAGTAGATTAAGTGCTTTGATCATGAAACCCATTCAGTTATGTGCTGCTCTGTATTTAACTAGATTCAATAAACATTAAAAATGCAGTATTTCCCAATACAAAAATGAAAAGTAACATGTTAGGGGAATTAAATAAAATAGATCTGTTTTAATTTTGTCTTCAACAATGTATATATAATATTATGTCAGGAGCACTCCCAGTTGTATTGGTACATGCCTGGGTGCAGTCTGTGGAGATTACTTGGTGTACAGAGTCACTCACAGGAAAATGTTTTCATGTGTAGCACAATGATACTATTTGTTCAACATTTCAGGCAAGAATTAAATAATTATCAATAAGATAATGACAAATGTTTAAATAAAGTGTCTATTTTTTCTATTACACATGAAAGTTTGCCTTTGAGTGCATCATATACAACAGTTTACAGCCCATTAACAATTTGCAGTTCTGACCTTTTTGATTTTCTTTGTTCAACAGTGTTATTTTCTTTTAGTCTTTTATACTAGCCACGAAAATTATATACAGGGCCGGCGTCACCTACAGGCGAGGTAGGCGGCGGCCTACGGTGCACATTCTCTGGGGGCACATCGGGGCCCACCCCTCCTCCCCCGCTCACCACTTACTGCCCAAGTGAAAAAAAAGTATGTTTCGGTGCCCTCCCTTGGCTGGCTATTTTTTTTAATGTAGCACAGAGATACCCGTTTCTCTCTCCTGGTCCGCTCCTTCAGTCCTGGACCAAGATTGAAGGAGCGGAGGGGGAGAAAGAAATGGGCATCGCTGTGCTATATTAAAAAAATAGCCAGCCAAGGGAGAGCAAAGAAACATACTCACTGGGAGAAGACGTGCACCGGGAAGAGTAAGTGGAAGGGGGGTCAAGAGGGGATAAAGAGTCAGACGGGGGAAGAAAGTGTCAAAGGGGGAATAACAGTCAAGAGGGGATCAAAAGTCAGACAGGAGAGAGAGAGTAAAAGGGGGGATCAAAAGTCAGATGGGGAGAGAGAGAGTGTCAAAGGGGGATCAGCAGTCAAGAGGGGGATCAAGAGTCAGAGGGGGAGAGAGTCAAAGGGGGGAGGGTCACATATAGAGAACATACACTGTCACACTGATACACATATAGAGAATCACACACACTTACACACTGATATCCTTACAGAGACTCACACACACTTACACACTGATATCCTTACAGAGACTCACACACACTGACACACTTATATACATACAGGGAACACACACACACTAACACACTTATATACATACAGGGAACACATACTGACACACACACAAACTGGCACTTATACACATATAGGGAACACACAAACACACTGACACTTAAACACATGCAGGGTGGGGCATAAAGGGGTAGGACATAAGGGGTGGAGCCAAGGGGCAGCAAAATTAGGTTTTGTCTAGAGTGGCAAAAATCCTTGCACCAGCCCTGATTATATACCATTTTTTCACACACAGTTAGGGCTTTCTTTTGATACTGCGCATATTTGGATAGTCCACCATTTATTTTATTAAAATTAAAGAAAACTGTTAAACAATTTTTTAAAAAAAACGCCATTTTTATTCTCTTGTGATCATATGGGCACAAAGGGTTACATTTTTATGGAGACTGCATGAAAGGTATGACCGGTCATTCATTCCTACAAAATGGGCAGTTTTAAGTGAGCACTGTCCCTCTGGGGTAAAAATTCCCATGTCCCTCTCCCCCCCCCCCAGTTTCCACTTTTTTGTAGGATAAGATTGCGTAGTGTGTATAAGTGTATTACTTTTCTCCACAACTTTAAAACTGACATTGTTTGTTTAATCCCTTAACGACCCTTGACAGACATAGTACATCATGGGTCATTAATGCAGTTCGACCCATGACGTACTATGGCCATCATGGAATTCTGGGCTCCCCTCATGGCTACACGCCGTTCAGGGCGTCCGGAACCGGAATTTGAAAAGAAAAAAAAAATGCTCTGTGGTCCTTAAAATTCCAAAAATTCCTTGTGTGTTAAATGGAGATTTTAACCTCTTGAATGCTAGAGAGGTCTTGGCAGTGCAAACAATTGGAGAACTCTGTTGCATACATTCAGATAAAATTACCATGTGCCCTCAAATGTGTCTTGGGAAAGAAAGATTGTTGAAAAATATTTAGAACTGTTTTTAACAACTCGGCACTGTTTCATACTGCTTGGGTTTGAGGTTGTCACAACAAATGTGTGCTGCCCTGAAAAGACTTCCGTGTAAATGTAAGTAACCCCTTAACGACGCATGACGTACATGCACTGTACCTGCCTCTGACTGAAAAACCTGCCAACAACTTTACTTTCCACATTCATAGACCTAACAGCCAGGACGAACTGAAGATGGCTCTTGAAAAAATCCATAGGGGGCCTTTAAGATTTTCTGGCCATAGCAAGATAATGGGTTAGTCCCGCAATATGTTTTCATATGGCAGTATGTAGGAAGCTAAAGAGCAACTCTGACGCAAACAAACTGCACCATAGGGGACAAAAAAAAATGGCCAAAATTCCTATTTCACAATGCATTAGCTACCCCTCTAGCATTCAAAGGGTTAAGATTCATTTGAATCAGTGGGAATTTGTATTTTCCCCCATATTGCAACCAGTTTATTCTAGAATTGCTGCTCTTAAGCTTCCTGAATATGGCCCATACAGAAGTGATTTTCAGTGAGATGACAGTCCCTTTCGGCATCACATACCACCAGCAGAGCAATATGTCATTAGAGAAAGGTGACCTGGTACCTCTTGGCATTACACTGTATTGTATGCCACCAGCAAAGCAATATGTCATTATAGAATGAGATGACCTAGTACCTCTTGGTATTACACGGTATGGCATGCCACCAGCAAAGCAATATGTCATAAAATAAGGTGACCTGGTATCTTATGGTATGTCATACCACCAGCAGAGTAATGCTTCCTTATAGAATGAGGTGACCTGGTACCTTTTGGTATTATACGGTATTGCATGCCACCAGCAGAGCAATACACTATGAGATAATGAGGGGACTTAGTACCTTTCTTATTAGAAAGAGTTTCAGCCTGAGCAATTAATAGGACCAGTATAGAGTGTTTGCTTTCATTGATCATAACAAATGTTACAATTTAATGTTTCTCATTTTACCTTACATGTTTAGGAAGATGCAATGAAATGATCACTCACTGCTTTTTAAAGTTTTTGTATTTTATTGGAATGAAATACAATCACCACTTACAGTCCCTGCTTGAGATCTTTGTCCAGATTATATTTAAATTTATGATTATGCAGTTCTAAGATTGTTTTCATTGTGGACTTTGAAGGTTGAGAAGAAAAAAAAGTTAAAAAAGAAATGCATACACTTCCCTCATATGGAGTAATGGTTATGTGCCTACCTTCCTTTGGCCTCCCTGCTGTGCCCCAAGCCCACATTGGTGCAATAGTATCAGGATTATTAGCTACTCATTTGTGACTGTACCCCTCTAAGGCATAGAAGGTGACTCCATACAAACGCTTATGGCTGATAGAGGAGGTGGCAACGCAAGATACAAATGTACTCAAGTGTATTGGAGAGGGAGTATAAAAGGAAACTTTTGGAATAAGTGGCTCAGCTAAGACATTTTATGAACAGCCCTCATGCAGTGTGTAAGATCACTTGGTCAGTTTGTAATGCTTTACAGTGGACCACTATATAATATGACAAAGCATGCACATTTATAATGAAACGCTGACCAGTTTGCACCCACAAAACACAATATCAACAGAGTGAGACAGTAAATTAATTTTAAAGGGTCACTCAGTTGATATATTTACACGGAAAGATCCTACTGGGTTAAGTTGGAACAACAGCCTGAAGGACCTTCCTTTGAAAGATGCCATCTGCTGAGGCTTGTACATCCAGCTGATGATGCTAGACAAAAGTTGATAGGGAAGACCTTGTGGCTGGCTTACATATGTCTAGAGGAGAGAAGAGTCTGCTTTTCTTGCCCATTCTACTCTGGTAGAATAGGCTCTTAGTTTCCGAGGCATCTCTTGACCTGCTTCGGTATATGACAGTCTTATACAGTATGTGGTCTATTTTGCAATTGCACCTTTAGAGACTGCTACACCCTTCAATGTACCTGGGAAGTAGATAAATAAATTCTGACTTCCTAATTTCTTCAGTCCTTTTCAAATACATGGAAAGGGCTCTCAACAAATCCAAATTATGGAACTGCCTTTATTGTCTGCCTTAGGATTAGCACAGAAGGAAGGCCAAGGATGGTTTGGTCTTCAGAACAACCTTGTGTTGATGAAAAACCAAGAAAGTACTCTTGCAGGATAGGGCTTTAAGCTCATTTACTGGCTGGGCCGAGGTGATGGCTCTAAGAAACATTTTTTTAAGGTTAGATTCTTTAGGAAAATCTCTTCCATTGGCTCAAAGGATTGAGCTTTTAATAACTGGTCTAGAACCAAATTTAAGTCCCAGGGAGGTACAGTGTTTTGGATTGTAGGCCTAATTTTGGTAATTGCCTTTAAGTACCTTTTAATGGGATAATTTTCTGCAACTTGTACGGCTAAGATGGCTGATAATGCCTGAGATCTGCACCTTTAAAAAGGCAGGCCTGAAAATCATCCTGCAGAAAATCTAGAATCCTAGAAACAGAAATAGTTAAAGAGGAACTATCACACCAAATAAAGTTTTCCCCCCAAAATTACACATCTGGTGATTAGCTGAAAACTAGTACTACTCGCCAGAATAAATACTGCCTTATAGAGAAATCTTACTGCTGCAGAGACTGCGACAGCCAGGCAACAGCGCTTTAGAGGAATCTGCACGCCTGCACCATCAGTCTCTTCCCAGTATCTTAAGGTACCAAGCAACATCTCCTAGAGGAGACCGGGACTGACAGTGCAGGCACACAAAAGTCTCTAAGTAAAGATGTCTGTGCTGTTGCCTGGCCTTCAGTCTCAGCAGCAGTAGGATTTCTCTATAAGAAGGTAATTATTCTGGTGAATAGTACTATTGTTCAGCTAATTGCCAGATGGGTATTTCTTTGGGGGAAAATTTGTGGGGTGATCCCCTTTAACTCCTGTGGGTATTTTGACTAGAACCAGGAAGTAAAGGTTGTCCAGACCCTGCAATACACTTTAGAAGTTTACTTCTTCCTTCCAGATATTATGGTTCCAACAACGACATCAGACACCACTCTGGTCTTTAACGTGAGCCGCTCAACCCCCAAGCCATCAACTTGAGCAGGAGAGGGTTGGGGTGAGCTACTGGCCCTTGGGTCAACAAACTGGGTGACCGTGAGAGCTGCCATTGCAGAGCTACTGACACTGCTACCAGGAAGGAGTACCAGGCTCTCCTAGACCACTTGGGAGTGATCAGGATGACCTCCACTTGATCTTTCCTTATCTTCCTGAACTTGTCCAAAATGATGGGTAAAGGAGGAAATATGAAAGCCAGATTGTATTTCCATGGGACCCTTAGAGTGTCCTGAGTCAGTGTCCTCTGATTGTTCCATCCAGAGATGTAATGGGCGCACTTTGAGTGCTCCTTTGATGCCATTAGATCCACTTTGGGTTGCCCTTGCTGTTGACATATCTGTTTGAATAATAGAGGATTCAGGGACCACTCTCCCGGATTGATGGGTCTTCTGCTGAGAATATCTGCTATAGTGTTGGATTTCCCCAATATGTGAGTCAGCAAAATGCCTTTGAGATTTTCTGCCCATCCTTGAATTCTTCTGACTTCCCTGTAAAGCCCTTTAATCCTTGCTCCCCCTTGATTCTTTATGTAAATGACTGTGGTGAATTTGTTCGACTATCAGTACTGATTTTCCTTTGGTGTTTCTTTAGATGGGATATGCAGTACCACACTGACCTCATCCTCTCCAGGCACCTCCCCGACCTGTTAGGCTGCATCTGTGGTCACAATCTACCAGTCTGGGTCAAAAAAGATGAGTCCCTTTCTTCAATTTTTATTTTGTAGCCAACAACTTAATTCTTTTTGTGTTGAACAAAGAGGAGGAATCATCTGGACTGATTTGTCAGAATCTTTGTTCCAAAATCTCACAAACTGGAACTGAACAGGGCACAGGTGTAGTTTTGCCCAGTGAACAACTTGAGTTGCTGAGTCCCCAGCCGTTCCATGAAGTCTTGAGTTGTATATGGGAGAGTTTTCCTGAAGCTGAGAATCTCTCTTATGATTCTGTTGATCTGCTTTGTGTGTGTGCAGCAGTAGTACCTACCCACTGTTGTCTGTACCTGACTATTGTTGCAGGGATGGGAAATCCTTGTCAAACGTGTTGCGGTCTCCCTTTGACGCAGGCAATATTTTGAAGTTGCCCTTTTGAAACTCAATATTACCACTGCTGCATTTTCATATCGACACACACTAAACATCTGAGTGATATTTTAATTTAAGGGAACAGTTTCTGTTAGTATCCATTTACCGATTCTGGAAACTGGAGATTCAAGACTGGCTAAGCACTAAATGATACTTGATATTTATCAACTATAGATCACCTCTTTGTTGAGTACAACTACTACTTGATACATTTAAACTCCGGTAGCAACTCTTCCAAGTGCATTTTATAAATCAAAATCTGTTTTTGCTAATCATGAATGGTTTTGCAGTATGAGGCACCCCTCTTCTGTTTGTATAAATCTTGTAACTCCAGGAGAAGCGAGCTGATCAGTGATCTCCCTGCTAGATAGAGAGCAGGTACAAAAAACAGCTGAAATGCTACTAATGTTCAAATGAGAAAACAACAAAAACAAGGCAGTAGTTAAAAAATGGGAAGAGCACATCCGTTCCTTAACTATAAAAGGAAGAAGTGGTGTTATAACATTAGTATCCATTAACACACTACATGAATCCAAGTGGCATCATAGTTAGGTCTTGTAGCTAGTACAATCACAGCTATCACTTGTATCCATATGCAGATACATTCAAGGTCACAGATTCATATTGTTTGGAAATTAATGCAAATAGCCTGAATTACATTGCAGTTGATACATTTATCAAGGGCTTTATCCATAAATTCTCCATATAACCTCAGTGGGAATCTGTTAGGAAACTTAAGTGCAATGTAATCCAGGCCTTCTTGACTTGCTGTCAGATTACTTAGCACATCCTGTCCACTATCTATATGTGTAGAAGAAACAAAATATTGGTCCATTACGCACAGTTGACCAAGGCCCAAGACTGCACACTACTGTCTCAAACATTCTGATACTAAAAATAAATTGCTAGAAGGTCATTTTGCTCTGCACCATTAGCAATGGACTCCCCTCTTGCTGACTCCCAACAGGTGCCATCATGCTGTATGGTGAATCCCACTTCTGAACTACAGCAGTAATAAAGGTCAAACTGTGCATGAATGTGGAAACAGATGAGGAGGCCTGATAACATTTTCCCCCAAAATCCTGATAGCCCTGTTAAATTTGAGATTTCCACAGTTTATTGAACATATGAGAAATTCCTTATCTTATTATGAAAAGGGCAGCACTTATAACTTATAACAATATTATAGTGCCATTTCTTTATGATACTGCTGAAGCTATAAAGATCTCTACTCGCAAAAATGTCCACCCACAAAAGGAAGTAAGAAGTGGTACTAACAGAGTAGGGTCAAGAGGTGATGTGCTTCCTAACTGTGAACAAAGCAGCTGGGAAACATCTTGATCTTAAATGGTAATTCAATATAGTCCAAAGCGGCAGACTGTACCGTGTCCAGGCAAAACCCATTACTGACTTAAATGCCTGTTTCAAAATATATAGTTCATACAAAATGAAATAAATGCCAAAGTAATACAAAATAAAGATATGATCAGATAAGTATCAGATAGACTTTTTTTTTTTAAAAGTTATCTAGCATGAAAAGGGGCTTCTAATGATGTGCAGAAGATTATTTAATACCCATCAGCGTTCAACTCTCATCAACACTGCAGGGCTTAAAGAGCAACTGTCACATTTTAACAAGTCTGTTCCTATGGCTTTAATGTTTTCAGACAGAACCCCTATTATTGATGCACTCTAAAGAGATTACATAAAAAGTGATAAATCAATAGATTTTAGACATAAATAGAACATATCATAAGTGGTTAATAAAAACAAATTACAACTGGAAAATTGGAGCAATAACTAAATGGATCGCTAGCCAAGATAAGCATCATGTATCCAAACAGAAATACAATGATCAGGCCCGGTTCAACAATCTAACTCAAAACTCCAATAAAAAAAAAAGCATCAAACATTTCTATGCTCTGCAATACACTGGAGATCACTCTAGCAGTCAAGGGGTTAAATAGCCTATAATGGGGAATAAAACTGGCACAGGGACACATAAATTGCTGTGGTCACACCCGCAACAGAGAATATGGATGTAACTAGCACAGCTGAGGCGCACCTCAAAATTTTGAGTTCTACAGTTGCCTACTCCTCCTATTGGGAATCTGGCCCTGGGAAATACACATAAAATGTGCTGCATAATTAAAGGGTGTGTATTTATGAATACTTTATCTATGCTTCTCTACTATGTATTTGATTTGCACTTTGCACTGTTTAACTGGAGCCTGCTACTCTGTATATACAGGGCATTCCTGTTAGGATACATGAGGATTAGCTCGGCCTATGATGCCTTACCTGTGGCTCCATTTAGTAGTAGTAGTTAATTTTTTTAAGGTCATGTAATGGCATAGTAAATTCATATAGAAATTAAAATGAAACCTACATCCTGAAGTAATGTTGTGCAAAAGTTATTGAAGAAGTCATTTTTATTTTAAGTTTTATATGTATAGATAGTTGGTAGGACTTGCTTGAAATTAGGTACCTTTGTGTGGTGAGTGAGCTTATACATACTTTGGCCAAACTATGCTACTGAACCCTCATTGTTTTGAGAGGAATCAGAACATAGGTTTAATATATACTCAACACACGGTTTCATTATTTTTTGGTAATCTGTATTGATTGGCACAGGTTTGTTTTGTTTCTTTGGCTTTTGTTCTAGGTCAGTGGTTCTCAACTCCTGTCCTCAGGACCCACTAACAGGCCAGGATTTGATGATTTTTTGTTAGAGCACAGGTGAGTTAATCAATGTGAATGAGTCTCTGATTGCCACACCTGTGCTCTAGCAGGGAAATCCCTAAGTCCTGGCCTGTTAGAGCACAGGTGAGTTAATCAATGTGAATGAGCCTCTGATCATCCCACCTGTGCTCTAGCAGAGAAATCCCTAAGTCCTGGCCTGTTAGTGCACAGGTGAGTTAATCAGTGTGAATGAGTCTCTGATCACCACACCTGTGCTCTAGCAGAGACATCCCTAAGTCCTGGCCTGTTAGACACAGGTGAGTTAATCAATGTGAATGAGCCTCTGATCACCACACCTGTGCTCTAGCAGGGAAATTCCTAAGTCCTGGCCTGTTAGAGCACAGGTGAGTTAATCAGTGTGAATGAGCCTCTGATCACCACACCTGTGCTCTAGCAGAGAAATCCCTAAGTCCTGGCCTGTTAGACACAGGTGAGTTAATCAATGTGAATGAGCCTCTGATCACCACACCTGTGCTCTAGCAGAGAAATCCCTAAGTCCTGGCCTGTTAGACACAGGTGAGTTAATCAATGTGAATGAGCCTCTGATCACCACACCTGTGCTCTAGCAGGGAAATTCCTAAGTCCTGGCCTGTTAGAGCACAGGTGAGTTAATCAGTGTGAATGAGCCTCTGATCACCACACCTGTGCTCTAGCAGAGAAATCCCTAAGTCCTGGCCTGTTAGACACAGGTGAGTTAATCAATGTGAATGAGCCTCTGATCACCACACCTGTGCTCTAGCAGAGAAATCCCTAAGTCCTGGCCTGTTAGACACAGGTGAGTTAATCAATGTGAATGAGCCTCTGATCACCACACCTGTGCTCTAGCAGAGAAATCCCTAAGTCCTGGCCTGTTAGACACAGGTGAGTTAATCAATGTGAATGAGCCTCTGATCACCACACCTGTGCACTAGCAGGGAAATTCCTAAGTCCTGGCCTGTTAGTGGGTCCTGAGGACAGGAGTTGAGAAACACTGTTCTAGGTTCTCCTAGTTTGGGGATTTGGAGGGTCTTCTCTATCCTACTGCTTCTCATATTTCATTCACTTGGTATCTTTATTTCATTTACATGAAATATGTATATTTATGGTGTGTTTAGTGCTGTGAGTTTTCCTGCTCTATACTTAAAATGGATTTACAAATCTATTCATGGAAGATTTTGTACAGTAGAATAATAACTGAGAAATACTATATCCCAAAATGAGACGTGTGATATTATCTAGGGGAATGCTTTTCTGTGTTTGAAAGGGGCAGAACAGCTCTGGACCAATACATTTATAGCTTTTCAGAGCATGATGTACATCAGTGGTTCTCAAGCTGTTATCCATAGGACCACAGGGATCTCGGAAAAGGAGAAAGCAAGGGGTGTTCATGAAACAAACAAATTATACTGGACAGGGAACAAGACTGAAGTGACAGTTGCAGTGCATTGCAGTCCAT
Source organism: Rhinophrynus dorsalis (assembly GCA_037306005.1). Lineage (NCBI taxonomy): Eukaryota > Metazoa > Chordata > Amphibia > Anura > Rhinophrynidae > Rhinophrynus > Rhinophrynus dorsalis. The sequence goes on from CM074721.1 coordinate 254,219,829, forward strand.
AAGTGTTTGGACAATGACACACGTTTTGTTGTTTTGGTTCTGTACTCCAGAGCACTGGATTTGAAATGTAACAATGATAAGAGGGAAAAAGTACAATTTACAGATATAAATATCCTCAAATTAAAGCTGACAGCGTGTACTTAATCCTTTCAGGCACTGATTTATTTCAAATTAAGTGTGCTGGAGTACAGAGCCATAACTGCAAAACTTGTATCACTGTCCAAATACTTATGGAGTGCACTGTATAGTATGGTTCTGCAATTACCACTCAATGTACAAGGTTGAAATAATGCAAGCTGTGCAAGTTTTGCTTTCTGTTAGATCTCTTTACCCTTAAAGCACAAGAGGGGTATGCAATGCACAACCTCAAACATTTTGAACACCAATGCATACAAATTATTTCACAGGAAAATGGGAGAGATTTAACTCTTTGTGTGGCAGAAGAGTATATTGTACAGCAGTATTAATTGTTAAATTAAAAAAATGTAAAAGAAAAAGTTGAAGATACAAGAATATCACAACAACAACAAAAAAAACTTGCAAGAAAAAGGATTACTCTAAAATAATAATAATAATACACTAATGTACTGTTCAGTTTGATACAGAGGAACAACAAGGACACACAACGTATTTGATATGTTGTTGGAACTCTTCTCATCAAGAAAACCTGTAAAGCAAAGATTCAATGGGGGTTATGCACTAAAGTGATAAAGAGGTGATCTGATAGAGAGTACTTTTTCTAGTGATATCACTTCTCCATTTACAGTGTTATTCTATAGAGGCTATATGCAACAACCTCAAAAGTTGGAGAAATCTTAGTGCATTCGTTCCATAAAATAACATAGTACTTGGAGAAGTGATATCACTGGAGAGGTTATCTCCACTATATCACCTCTTTATCATGTCTTAGTGCATCTCCCCCATTGTGCTCTCTGTGGTAGATACGCCCTTTCACTTACATAACATAGCAGCTACAATGGGGATCAGCCAGGAGTGGCAAGTAAAGGAACTAGTAGTTTATGGACGGAGTGGGAACAAACTGAGGCCTTCAGCAGCTAAGGACTACAATTCCCAGCATCCCCAGCCAGCGGCTTTTTTTCTTCTTTTAGTCTGTCCCACTCTTGGGTGTATGGTGGTGGGTCATTTCCTCCATTTGCAATGGCAAATGATGAGTGGGGATAGTTTATTAAAGCTAAAACACTGTTCACTATGAATTACAAATGTTTATTATAAACCCAAGGGTCACGTCCTTATATGGTTCCTGTTTAATATTCTTTGCACAGTTCACTTTGTACTGGGCTTGACAGTTTATTCTCGTTCATAACAATTTTTTTTTTTTTTTTTTTTTTACAGTAACCCCTTCAGAACTAGGGGAGCACAGGGTAGTGTGAAGCAATGGGCTGCACAACTGTCTGTTACTCAAGAGGTTAAAAGAGGGGAGCAATCTGAAGGATACCTTGTCATTGCAATTCTATAAAAAAAAAACTTAAAAATAAACTAAGGAATTCTAATTAAATGGTAAAACCTGTAGTGCACAAATGTGGAATAGACATATTTTTGATATATTTTTTTTTATTTCCATCTATAGCAAGCAATGTCACCAGTGCCCACTTTTAAAGAGAACCATTGTTACAGGTAAACAAAGCAGACAATTGTATGAAACCCTAAGGAAAATAACAAGGAAGAGCGACCTGGTCTAGCTTATACCAACATTAACTGTTTGAGTGCCAGAGGGGTATGCAACGTTGCATACCCCTCGGGCACTCAAAGGGTTAATAATATTCTTATGTTAAATGCTGTAGAAAATATTTGCAAATTTTGTTTTTCCCCAAAATACTTGTTTATGTCATGAAACATTGCTCTGTGCACAACAGAAACAGAGGTGCCATTCTGAAGCAAACCTCTGCACCACAGAACACACAAAACATTCCCAATTTTTCATTGATTTTGATGGGATTTAACCCCTGTATTTTAGACAATGATTTGCAGACCCCTCTAGCATTTAAGGGGCTAAATGCACCATTTAAATCTGTCAGACTTTTGGGTGCTTTTCATTCTTCCTTATGGTGCAGCTGAATTGCTCCCCCTTTTCTTTGTGCATACAAATCTAGGATTGATAAAAGAACACATAGACCAACAGTGTGCAACCTGTGGCTCTCAATTATTTGCTGGATTTTAATTGGCATCATCATGATCAGAAGGTTAATAACCAGTTGCAGTCTAACAGCTGAAGAGCCACAGGTTCATCCTTGACATAAGCTATTATGAATAAATCCTGCAAACCCAACACCAAAGTAATACATTAAATGACTCAGGGGCATTCATAAAACAATATTTACTTCATAAATAAAAAAAATGAACACAACTGTCAGTTGCAGACTGCCTAAGGCATATATGTATATTACTTAAATCATAATACAGAGCAGAACATGTGAAGGCTGATAAGGCAATCTTTTAAAGTGACACATTTTGATAGGTACCACAGCTGTGATAGCCAACAACACATTCAGATTTTTGGGGGAGGAATCCCATTGTTTCTGTATTAGTCTCCATGTACATTTACTAGTGTGCATACTCATTTACTAGCTATTATTTGACTCCTTGGGTAACAGTCTCCAATGAGTTGCGAAGAAATGCATGGAGACCTTTAAAGCAGCCAAGGGGTTAAGAAGGTTTTTTTTGTGTGTTATAGGCCAATGATAAGAGTCGACTGTACAGTTGTTGCTGACTCCTCTTCCTATCATCCCAACCAGCCAGCAGCTTACTGTAGATGACGGATGCTGTAGTCCCCAACCCCCCCCCCCCCCATATATATGATGGTAGATGTAGCAAATGTTCTTGAGTCAGACTGAAGCTTCAAGTGTAGTGCTCATCTGGTCGGAGATAGAGTAATATATACAGCAGCAATGTAAATGGAAGCAGAAAATTGGTATTCTAGCAGCTAGGAGAACATGACAGGAAATGGATGTGACAGTAACTCCAGGAACTAATGCTTCATTGTATGGCACTAGCGCAAAACAAGGTTAATGGGAGGTTAGGAAGGCTGGCATAAATGAGTAACATACAATAAGAGCAAAAACCCTCAAGAATAGGTAAAATCCCTATATAGGGACACCAATGATAACTGGAAGGGGAAACATATCGACACTTTATTAATGGATAATGTTAGTATAATAAAGCAAATTGCTTATAAACATATACACGTTGTATACCTAGGTACCTTCAATCTCTTCCAGGGATCAATGAGAGATGGAAATGGAAGTGACCAATTGATGCAATGTGTGTCATAATCTGGGCAGTGATTAATTGTGGTGGGTGGGATTGGGAGATGGAAATCCAAAATCTGCTTTGTAATGGGCAGGGAAGTGGGTGGGAGTCAGTGAGGTTACTCCCACCCAGAGAATCAGCCTTGCTAAATAGGTAGAGTTATGTGATATTCTTATATTGGGGTAATTACTTAAAGTGACACACACACACACTCCCGTGAAAGTGGCCTTATACTGTAATAAGCTGTACAGCAGAGCTGAAATTGCGTTATTTTAAATGAATTACTTCTACAAAGTCTACTTGCAAACCAGACACACTTTGTAGACCTGTTCCAGTGAAGTAATTCTTTTTTAAGATTGCTTTTTTGACTCTGCTGAAGAGCCGCCGGTTGGCCCCAGAACTGGGACCTCCTGCTGTCAGTAGAGCGCTGACGTCAGGGGAAGGGAGGGGGAACTTTAGCACCGAATATCTCTCAAACCCTAAAGGTTTGAGAGATGGGATTTGCTCAAGATACTTTATGCTTTTAACATCTACAATATAGCATAAACTTAAATGTGGGCATTACTAGCCCTTTAACCTGTAAAATGTTAGGGGTGACCTGAAATTTCTATACAACCACCGATCCAAAAGCTAGTTAAAAAAAAAAAAACATCCTCAAGCAGGTGGATGACAACAAGAAATGTAATTTAGTGTGTCAGCTCAGTTAAACCCTCGGATGTTAGAGACATCTTAATTCCATGAGGGTTAAGGACTGTATATGCATGCTGCCTTGCATTATGGTTTAAATAATTCCAGCTTATCATCTCACTTATCTGCATTAGGAGGTATGCGAGTATCTAGTTATTAACCCTTTGAGAGCCAGAGAGGTATTCAATGAGTTGAAATGTGTTGGATACCTCTCTGGCACGCAAAGGGTTAATATAGACTTGTGTTGTTAGCTTGTGTTTTTTTTTTTTTTTTTTGGTTTATGAAGTGAATGATATTACATGAATTCACCTGCTACCTTTTGGTTTATGTTTTTTTACTGTTTGTGGTCCATTAACTCAGTAAATCAGTCAAAGCAGGAAAGTATCTTACATGTGTGGTAAACACTTATTATGAACAGTAATTACTATCTTTTATAACCCCAGTTGGTGACACTTATTTTGGTTGGATATAAAGGCTGGCTGTAGGCCATCAAACAATTGTATATGAACATAATAATGGTGCGACAAGGTCATTGAATTGATGGCAATAACACCTCCGGTTGTACCATTAAGGACTCTCATGGGAATGCTGTCTACCAAATACCCACACCAACCCCCATTTTTTTTTTTTTTCCCTTCCCCCTTTGGGTTGAACATCGAGTTAGGGTTGAACATTGTGGCTGCTAATGGTATTCTTGGAAAGTTAAAATACATTTTGGTTTTCATAGTTAATGTATACGGGCCTTATAAGGAAACCGCAATCTTCAATGCTTTAGCTCCAACTTATAATAAATACATGGTTACATACAGATGTAGTCTGTGTCATTTCAGTTATACATTCGTATTAACATGATCCTCCCACAGACTTGTACAATAAGCTGGTAGGGTGACTTTGCCAGCAACATTATAGCCTGTATTCAGGAAACTAAGTGTGGACAAGTCTGGGGCAAACCACCTGTATCCCCAGGGGACAAATTACAATTTCCACTGGTTTAAAAGGGTGTCTCTAGCATTATATCATTCCAATCCCCTTAAAATAAATGTACTTCATTTCCTCCCTGTAGTGCAGATGGTATGCACCAGTGCTGCCCAAATTTAGTTTCCTGAATACAGTACTTAGTCTTTAGTAAGAAATTGAAAGGTACAGAAAAACGATAACGTATTAAGATAACGTATTAAAATGGACATTATAAAAGTTCAGTTGTTAAGATTTTGCCATAAAAATTAACAGTTTGAAATAAAATTCACATTTAAAAGTTACCACTTACATTTTTTTTCCTTCCTCAAATAAAACCGTAACATATTTTTATAACTTTCCAGCTCATACACAGGGCTCGATTCTATGGCAGGTCAGACATTTTATCAGTGCCCTTAAGCATAATGGAGCAATTCTGGTATAACCCAATTGCACAGTGCTGAGCTAAAGATTCACACTGATTTAAATGGGGTTTTATCTCCTTAAATGCTAGAGTGGTCTTATTACACTATGTAGTGCGTTGTGTACCCCTCTGGCATTCAAAGGGTTAAGTAATTGAGAGCTTTGGGAATAGTTGTGCATCCACATTGCCTTTATACATAACTCCCACTGGGTTTTAGCTCTCAAGTTTCCTCGTAGACCAGGGTAGGAATCTGAGAGGTCAAATCCAGTAATATTTTTATCGCAAGCATAGCAGTAGAGTGAAGTTTGTGTTTATATAGGATGACTAAGTACCACTACTATTAATTTCTGTGGCTTATTTCAGGGGGACTATGGGCTTTAAGTTCAAAAGAAAATGGTGTAATTCTGGTGCAGACCAACTGCACCAAAGGAGACAAACATTCAGCTGATTTAAAAGTCAGTTTTTGCTAGTACTTCTCTACTGTGCAGCCCCAAAATGACAACTATCAGCCATTTTGGAGGTCAGAAAACAGCCCCCTCAGATTGAAATGGGCCAGAATGCAAGCACAAACATTTTTGGCTCATTGTCACAAACTCTCGCTATGGTCTATGGAGGCCTTGTGCTTAGCACACTGAGTCTCTCAGCTCAGTCTCTTCCAGTGGGACAAACAAGTGTACAGTGTGGGCTCTCTTTTCAGACCCCAGTTGTGATCACCATGGCACACAATATTACCCTGGCTTTACTGCCAGGAGGGAGCATATCAGCTGATAGGGCCCTATTATTTTGACAGCTGCCCTTCAAATGGGGATTTTAGCCTATTCAGTGCTAAAGATCCCAGCACTGATGGTGGTAAAGCCACATTTAAATAAATGCAAATGTTGGGAATCTGTATTTATTTCCTATGATGCAGTTGCTTTGTCTGAAGAAAGATATCACTTTTTTCTTGCCCATAAGGCCCTAAGCCTGTCTTTGCCTTCATTATAATCACATGCGATAGAATCCAGCCCACAGTGAGAAATGGTGGAACAAATGCAGATTATAGAGGCATTTGCATTTCTGTTCACATATTAAGCATATGGACATCCAAATATAGCAGTAAACGGGACTGAATCTGTGTATTTTTAAAGAAAATTGTACAACCAACATACACACATGTATATTTACAACCTAACTACTTCCTAATTGTAAGAAAAAAAACAGAAAAACAAAGTCCTATGAAATGTGTCTATGACAACCCATCAGCCCTGCAAATGTTATATTCTTTACCCCTTGGATGCCAGAGATGTCTCGAACACATTGTGAAGCAATGCGTGAAGAGGTCACTAGCATCCTATGGGTTAAAATCCAAAATAATTATATGGATTCAATGTTAAAAAGACCGACATCTAATACAAAATATGTTAACCCTTTAAGGGCCAGATTGGTGTCCTCTGGCACTCAAAGGGTTCATTTACAATGGACCAGAATGATTAGCTTGGTAGCTATACAAGGTCTTGGTGTGCTGCATCGTAGTCTGCAATGTACAGTTTCAGCTCTTCGATACATCGTTCTCCAATCTCACTTAAATTCTGTCTCAAGGCAAACTGAATTTGCTTTTCCAGTGAGGGGTCCTTGTCAATCAGCATCTTCACCACCATGCCAAATGTCTCGCAGTCCTGTCTATAGACCTGTGTGAATGGGAACAGTTATATGGGTTACAAAGAGAACACATGGTGGGAAATGAATAGGTCATTTTAAAGCGGAACCATCACCCAAATGAAAGTTACCCCCAAATAATGATGCATATACAGATAATCACATCCATACTAGTATTATCCAGAATAAGTCCAGCATTACTGAGAAATCCAACTCGTTCTGAGACGGTAGAGCAAGCAGCTTGCTGTAGAGGCATCTGCACGCCTGTGCCATCAGTCCCTTCCTGTACCTTAAGGTACAATCCAATTCCTCCAAGAGGAGGCCGGAACAGACAGCGCTGGTGTGCACATGTCTCTTTGGCAAGATGTCTGTGCTGATGCCTGTCTGTCTCAGAACTAGTTGGAATTCTCATTAATGCTGGACTTATTACGGATAATACAAGTATGGATATGCTTATCGTTATCTGCATAATTATTTGGGACTAAATTTAATTTGGGTGATAGTTCTGCTTTAATTTAAAAGGTCATTATTTAATTTATATTGTCCAAAACATAGCTACAGATGCACCCATGTTTATCACCTACCTGCTCATGACAGGCTAGCAATAAAAGTGATCGGAGGCACAGGTGGCTTTCTTTAACTCTCCCAAAATGTTGGTTTACATGGGGAGCTGGCAGAATGATCATAAAGGCTTTGTACATAGGCATTAGGCAGATGGTGTACACAAAAACTGGACTGTGAGCCTAACTGGCAGGGAGATTACTTTGTACTTTCCCCTGCCTGGGTTTCTCTAAATATATAAAGGGGGTTACTAATGTCAGCCAACAATCAGTGTTAGATTTGGTTAACTATTTAAGGAGCAGGGTGGTGTTTAAAGGGGGATCTCTCACCCCTATAAAAGTTAGGCTTATTAGATAGAGTATATATCAATATTGTTGAAAACATTTATTTATTTTAAAAACGCTATTTAGGCTAAAAGTATTGCTTATCGAGTGCCCTGCACCCCACTTCCGCATACACTGCTCTTGCCACTCTGCCTCTGCTCCCCTCCCTCTATCCAGCCTCCTCTAATGACGGAGGCCTTCTGCCTGAAGCTGGAGTGGTCTCATTGGCTAGATATCAATCTCTGCCAATGAGATCGCTCCAGCTTACAGACAGAAGCCTCTGTCATCAGAGGAGGCTGGATAGTGGGAAGGGAGCAGAGGCAGAGCAGTAATCTGTGGCAATAGCAGTGTATGCGGAAGTAGGGTGCAGGGCACTTTATAAGCAATAATTTTAACCCAAATAGCGTTTTTTAAAAATAAATACCGTTTTCAACATTATCGATATATACTCTACTCTTGAGACTTGAGAAAGGGAGGTTCTACCGAAAGCTTGTCAATCCAAAATTCTGTTAGTCCAATAAAAAAGGTATTGCAAGATACTTATTTTGTTTGTTATTTTACATATATATATATATATATATAGTAGTGTTTATCCCCCTGAGTAAAAAAGGGTACTCCCCTGAAAGGTGTTTTATTCAAAGTTATTACAGCTCAAAGTTTAATTTTTTAGGTGCAATATCACAGAGGCCTGAAATTGTACAGTGGCGCTATTGTTACACCAGTCTATGGACAGCTCTGGTCCATAGACCACAAATCTCCGTAGGATTGTGTAGCAACAGCGCCACTGTACAATTTCAGGCCACTGTGATATTGCACCTATAAAAAATCAACTTTAAGCTGTAATAACTTTTGAATAAAACACCTTTCAGCAGTGGCAGTACCCTTGTTTTAATCAAATCAGGGGTATAAACCCTACAACGTTTTCTTTTTTTTTTTTTTTTTTTTTTTTTTTAACGTTTTAAGTATTACTATCCCTTTAAAACAAATTTCCACTTTTGAGCAGAAGACGTAAAAAAAGTTTACTCAATAATTGGCATTACGTGAATATTTTATACTGTGAAATTATTTAATGATACATTACAGATAACAGAATTTTGCCATGTGTTGGAGACTTTTTTTAAGCATCCATGGGGTTAAACTGTTACATTTGGATACATTCATACTAATCCCTTGAGGTGCCCGCAGGGGTGTCAATGCACTGGATAACTCTATGGCTCTCAAAGGGAATGGGTTATTTCCTTTTTGCTATGGTTAAACCTTCCACTTTTTAGGCCCCATCAAAGATATCTCAGCAGCAATAGGTAGAGTAAAATAATCGGCACATTTACAGAAAAACTGGGTGATAAACTGAAGCGTTAATAAAAAAAAAAGTGTTAAGGTTTTACAAGGTGCTTGATGGCACCTACAAGAAAAGAGATCATGACTTTCAGGAAATAATGCATACCCCACATACAGAATCACAGGAAACTGAATTCCCAAGGCTACTGTTTGTGACACTTACTTGCTATGTGTGGAAAGTCTGTAATGTACACAAAGCTCATTTTGTTTAGGTAATACTGTGTCAACAGAACTCCACAGGATCCCAAATATTTCACAGCAAAGTTTTTAAACAATGAAACCAAATTCTCATGCGGAGATATAATTCTATTCTTACTATGAAGGCTCCTGTAGCTCTTACAGTATCACCAGAGAATAACAAGCAAGGACAAATAAGTGAATTGGGGGGGGGAATCTGAAAACCACTGATAATGATGGTTTAGTGCAATCATTTAGGGCCATATTCAGGAATCAAAAGATTCCATTCTAGTGGAAACCAACTGTACCATAGGGCAAGGGTCATCAACGTTTTTCCTTTTTATTGGAAAAAAAATTGTAAGGAGCCCCATTGAAGTTACACTTTCATGCACTGGCTTTAAAGGGATAGTAATACTTCATTTTAACTTTATTTTATTTTGTAGGCATTAAAAAAACATTAAGAATGATATAAGTCTTAGCTCTCAAACCTTTATGGTTTAAGAGATATTCACAAGCAAAGTTTCCCCTCCCGCCCCTTTTTCCTAGTGTAAGCCATCTCTTCTCAGATGTGAATCTGGTTGAAAGACCAGACAGATAACAGCAGGGGACAATCTTCTTTGTATGAAAAGAATTAAAGCCCTTCCCCCCTTGACAAGTTTTTCAGCTTTTTCCCTTATCTTAATTGAAGATTGTCCCTGTCTGCAGTCTACCTGGGCACCTCCCTTGTGACCTGGCTGAACAGGGGGGGGATACTTTGCTTGTGAATATCTCTTAAACCATAAAGGTTTGAGAGATAAGACTTATATCGTTCTTCATGTTTTTTTAATGCCTACAAAATAAAATAAAGATAAAACAAAGTATTACTATCCCTTTAAAGAGACAGCCATATCCCCACTTAATATCAGCTAGTATTAAAGCAGACACTATGAGCTTTAATATTATGCCTGTCTTCTAATCTTTATATCTACCAGCTTCCTAGGGAAGTTTAATCTTCCCAGCTTCATGTGCGATTTTGAAACAAGTGAGGGGTCAGCCAATGTGCCCTCACTGGTGCTTGTTTGAAAGGTGGAGACATCACACACCTCAGCTATATGGAGTGATGGTGCAGAAGAAAGCAGCCATTCTAATGTCTTTTGGAAGCAGTATGAGGCTCTGGAAGCTTGTCCAAGCCTTACAATAGTGCCAGAATCCATTAGATTAGCTCAGTGATTCTCAACCAGGGTGCCATGGCACTTTGGTGTGCCACGAACATCAACTTAGGGTGCCCCATGTTTTCTATGAAGACTAACAAAAATGGACTTTTAAAGTCTTTTATTGGTGGGTTTGGCTGCTTCAGAAGCCATTACTGGGAAGACGTGACTCTGAGAGAGGACTTGGGAAGTGCAGAGAAGCATCAGAGACCTCTGTGTCTGACCACCTCTCCACATAACATCACGTACGTCTCTTGTATTGAGAAGCTGCAGAAGATATCAGATGCTAATCCAGTGGTTCTCAATCTTTTTTTGTTCGGGGCACCCCTAACACGTAATCTAGAACATTCGGGGCACCCCTAACATATTTAATGTACTTTATCAAGGGCATAATGAAGGTCCCATACATAAATATACAGTTATTATTAGGTCTTACAATCATAATAACACAATTAAACATAATGTGCATAACAATTTCTATAAATCTTTATATAATTTAAATGCTAAAAGCTTTACAGATTTAGGCTATATCTACAGTGGGGCAAAAAAGTATTTAGTCAGACACCAATTGTGCAAGTTCTCCCACTTAAAAAGATGAGAGAGGCCTGTAATTTTCATCATAGGTACACTTCAACTATGAGAGACAGAATAGGGGGAAAGAATACAGGAAATCACATTGTCTGATTTTTAAAGAATTTATTTGCAAATTATGGTGGAAAATAAGTATTTGGTCAATAACAAAAGTTCATATCAATACTTTGTTATATACCCCTTGTTGGCAATGACAGAGGTCAAATGTTTTCTGTAAGACTTCACAAGGTTTTCACACACTGTTGCTGGTATTTTGGACCATTCCTCCATGCAGATCTCCTCTAGAGCAGTGATGTTTTGAGGCTGTCGCTGGGCAACACGGACTTTCAACTCCCTCCAAAGGTTTTCTATGGGGTTGAGATCTGGAGACTGGCTAGCCACTTACGAAGCCACTCCTTCGTTGCCCGGCGGTGTGTTTGGGATCATTGTCATGCTGAAAGACCCAGCCGTGTTTCATCTTCAATGCCCTTGCTGATGGAAGGAGGTTTTCACTCAGAATCTAACGATACATGGCTCCATTCATTCTTTCCTTTACACGGATCAGTCGTCCTGGTCCCTTTGCAGAAAAACAGCCCCAAAGCATGATGTTTCCACCCCCATGCTTCACCATAGGTATGGTGTTCTTTGGATGCAACTCAGCATTCTTTCTCCTCCAAACACGACGAGTTGAGTTTTTACCAAAAAGTTCTACTTTGGTTTCATCTGACCATATGACATTCGCCCAATCCTCTTCTGGATTATCCAAATGATCTCTAGCAAACTTCAGACGGGCCCGGACATGTACTGGCTTAAGCAGGGGGACACGTCTGGCACTGCATGATTTGAGTCCCTGGTGGCGTAGTGTGTTACTGGTGGTAGCCTTTGTTACTTTGGTCCCAGCTCTCTGCAAGTCATTCACTAGGTCCCCCTGTGTGGTTCTGGGATTTTTGCTCACCGTTCTTGTGATCATTTTGACACCACTGGGTGAGATCTTGCGTGGAGCCCCAGATCGAGGGAGATTATCAGTGGTCTTGTATGTCTTCCATTTTCAGATAATTGCTCCCACAGTTGATTTCTTCACACCAAGCTGCTTGCCTATTGCAGACTCAGTCTTCCCAGCCTGGTGCAGGTCTACAATTTTGTTTCTGGTGTCCTTCAACAGCTCTTTGGTCTTGGCCACAGTGGAGTTTGGAGCGTGACTGTTTGAGGTTGTGGACAGGTGTCTTTTATACTGATAACAAGTTCAAACAGGTGCCATTAACACAGGTAACGAGTGGAGGACAGAGGAGACTCATAAAGAAGAAGTTACAGGTCTGTGAGAGCCAGAAATCTTGCATGTTTGTAGGTGACCAAATACTTATTTTACCGAGGAATTTACCAATTAATTCATTAGAAATCCTACAATGTGATTTCCTGTATTCTTTCCCCCCATTCTGTCTCTCATAATTGAAGTGTACCTATGATGAAAATTACAGGCCTCTCTCATCTTTTTAAGTGGGAGAACGTGCACAATTGGTGGCTGACTAAATACTTTTTTGCCCCACTGTATATATACAATATTAAAGCACATATTATGTGTTTTAATATAATCATGTGGGAGGGTTTCTTTAAAGCGGAACTACCACCGCTAAACAACTTGATGTCTAATAATTCCCCATCTGGTTACTAGCTGCTCAGTAGCGCTAGTCGCCAGAATTATTACCTTATTCAATAGAATTCTCCATTCTTCCCAGGCCGACAAGCAGTACGGAGCACAGACATCTTTCAATAGTGACGTCTGCACACCTGCGCTGTCAGTCCCAGCCGGTTCTAGGAGGCATTGCCAGGAGCCAACCGACTCCAAAAGGGACTGACAGCACAGGGACAGGCACCACTACTGAAAGATGTCTGCGCTCCGTCCTGCCTGTCAGCCCGGGAAGAATGGAGAATTCGATTGAATAAGTTAATAATTCTGGCGACTAGCGCTACTGAGCAGCTAATTGCCAGATGGGGAATTATTAGGTATCAAGCTGTTTAGCGGTGGTAGTTCTGCTTTAAAGGAATAGTAATGCTTCACAAAAACAGCAGCTCCAATTAATCTTCATAGGATTTGAGCCATAGAGAGTGTTATTTCAATACTGTCAGAGTTGTAGTTCAAGAGTAATTGAATGATAAAGTATCCTCCTCCTGTCCCTTTTACCTAGTGTAAGCCACCTCCCCTCAGATGTGGAATCTGGTCCATAGACCAGACAGATCACAGCAAGGGACAATCTTCTTACTGTAAGAACAATGAAAGCCCTGCCCCCCTTGACAGGTTTTTCCCTTATGCTAATTGAAGATTGTCCCTCTCTGCAATCTACCTGGCCACTCCCTGCTACTCTGAGCTGAGCAGTGTTATATCAGTAAAAGGGACAGGAAGGGGGATACTGTATCATTCAATTACTCATGGACTACAACTCTGACAGAATTGAAATAACACTCTCCAAGGCCCAAATACTATGATGATTAGAGCTGCTTTTATTATGAAACATTACTATCCCTTTAAAAGAGACACAAACACTAAACCTCCCCAAATAGCCTTTAATTTAAATAGTACTTCTAACCCATTGATTGCTAGTGAAAAGTGCAACCCCTAGCATTCAAGGGGTTAAAGGTCCAATTTAAAGCACTGGGAATTTTCACTTCTCCCCTTTGGTACAGCTGGTTTGCTCCAGAGTTACATGCCTTTAGCATGCTTAACAAGTGTCCCTCTTTAATAGTGACAGTCCCTCGGCGAGACCCAAATCCCTGTATCATCTATCCCACCCTGGTGTTCCTCATTTTCAATCAGCCTGTGTGATTTGTATGTAAGTGCCTTACATTGTTCCACAGCAATAACATGTATATTAACCCCTTAACGACCCTTGACGGTCATAGTATGTCAAGAGTAGATTTGACTTAACGACCGATGACGTACTATGACAGTCATCGAGTTCCGGGCTCCCCCTGTGGCTGCACCCCGTTCGGGGAGTCCGGAATGCAACGGAGCAATAAAAAAAAATTGCTCCGTGGTCGTTCAGTCGGATCGCGGCGCGGATTCCCCGGTCCTTAAGGGGTTAATGTTTGTACAAACTTTAGTATGTGTTTACAAATTAGTCTCTGTAAATAAAATACTTTGGTCTTGTTTTAAATAACTTATTCAATTACATGAAGAGATGTCAAGAGGTCATGAAGTAACCTATAAGTCCCCGGTAATGCCACAAGCCCCCAGCAACACCACCTAAAACAAAATTGTCCCTCTTTGGCCATTTGTAATGTTGTGAGATATGCTTTAGCTTATTAAACATGAACTTAACTGCTAAGAGAGACAGCATATATATGTTTTTACTTCACAATGACGATACAAATCTTAGTTGGACAGTAAATATTGCCAAAATATATGATAGAAAGGACATGTTTTTCATATCAATCACCTTATAAAGGGAGGAGAAAAAGCCAAACTTATAAAATAGGCACATTCTTGTGGGGCCAGGAGACATTAACTGCATCTTCTTTCTGGAGGTCTTTTGAGTAGTATCCCTTTGAGTGCCAGAGGGTTACGCAACGCACTGCAAAGCAATGCATTGTGTACCCCTCTGGCACTCAAAGGGGTAAACTATATGGGCAGGTACAAACCTCCAATACACTCTGAATTCATGGTTAATTCTGTCGAAATGTTGAAGGGTGCTAACATAATTGAAAAAGTAAATGGAAAATAAAATAAAAATCAACTTTAAGGAAGGGTGATGGATACATGCAATATTATCTCAACAGAAGTGGCTGAGGCTAAAACAGTTTGGAATATATGTATGGCTAATTCTAAGGATTAAAGAAGTCTGAGCTTAATAAGTAGATAGGAAAACTGAGATATTAGGTTTACCAAGTAGTTGTTATCTCCTGACATATTCTACATTTCCATATACAGATCAAGTACAGAATGTAAGCAGGGAGGGTTATTTGGCCCTGGCACAGACCCTGTATAATAAGAGAGGCTCAGTCGACTGAAAAGTAATGCAAATGACACCACCCAACCCCTAAGGAACATGCCTATGAGTCACACTTACAGGTCACTTTCATCACAACCACATTCCCCTCAATATGATATATTTTCTGGTTGAAGTATATGAATATCCCTTGTTATATTCTGTGAGGAAATGCTGCTAACACATTGCCAGTGTAAAGAGAATGTGAGAATGTGAGCTAATATTATGCCTGCTTTACAGTCATTCCCTACAGTCTCACTGGTGTCTGAGACAAGACTTCTGGCCATATGTAGATTAGTGGGGCAAACCAACTTGATCTTAGGGAGCAAATAAACATTACCATTAATTTAGACATTGTTTTTAACCCCATGATGCCTCAAATACATTGGGAAGCAATGTGTTGAAGACCTCCCTAACATTCAAAGGTAGAATCCCTATTTTACTCAATGGAAATTATTTGTTCCCAATGGTGCAGGTTGTTTGCTCCACTTTTTTACCAGTGAATCATAAAATTATTTTTACGTTTTATTTTCTTCAATAAAAAAACATTAAAAATAAGAAATGGATACCTGTCAGGCAGTCACAGTATTAGAATACATACCATGCGGTTTAATACCAGATAAGTATACTATTGGGTGTAATCAGGGATGGATTTACATCCCAGGTGCCTCTAGGCAAGACCCTCTAGGTGCCCATGGCCATGGAACAACGTCCTATCTGGTTTGCAGTCAGTCATACTTCTCAAAATTGTTCTGAGCTAGAAATGTATCCATCACCTCTCTCCTGCATTCCATCGGATGCTGGAGAGGAGTGTCGGCTGGCCAGCCCATGTGGCAGCTAGCCAATATTAGGCTGTTGCCCCACTTGAGTCAGCCATTCATTGAAGACTGCAGTATCAAAACCTGCATCAGTACTCATGTGTAAGTTCTACCAGTGGCCCCGTAAACCTCCGTGCAGATCTTCCTTACTGCAGCTTTACAGTGTTTCTGATGTAAAATGCTGGGCTTTGATAGTCATCGGTGTGAAAGGCACCAACATCCAGCATGTTACCTTTCAACTTAGGCAACACAACCAAGGCAGTCTTTCAGGCCTACTGAAGTGTACTGTTCATTGAGAGAACATGTGGTCTAGTGGCAGCCTTTAACACAGATCAATGTATACAGGAAACCGAAGCTGTATGAAGAGCACAAACCTATGTAACTCAATGTGCTAAACAAATGTAGAGCCTCTCATTCCACTGGCATACATATCCTTTAACATTCCAGTCAGTGGGCCTTATGCAATAAGAGGTGTAGTAACTCTGGAGCAAACCAACTGCAATATATATGAAAAAAAAGGTTCTCCATATATTTAAACAGGGCTTTTAGCCCCTTGAATGCTGGAGAAGTCTATAATACATTGCAAATAATTATTTATTCTGCAACACACACAGCTGAATAGCTGCAATTTGCACTTATACATAGGGCACAATACCTAAGTAAACCAAAGAAAATTTTTTTACCTGAATTTGCATGACAATCTGTAGTTGGGAGACTTTACACTACCTCTTGCTCACTTAATGTCTCATTTACAAAATACATCTCCAGGCACAGGAAATGAACTAGTGAGCAAGTGTCACTTCTTTCTTTAAACTCCAGAGGCAATCGACTCTTATCACTGCCTATATCTAATGACTTAAAGAGTGCTTAGAGGCGTGTCTGTTGCAGGTGAAAGCACCTGATAATTAACATTTTTAACAGTCCAAAAGATGCATTACACTTGTTGAACTTATCAAGGTACAGAAATGCTGAATGGTCTGTCTATACATAGAGCTAGCTAGAGGAAATTGCCGGCATCACACTCAATTTAATCTACATGTCACTGATCTTCAATCACAACCTTCCAGGTTATACCTCTGACCTATTCAGGATGGGGCAGCCATTGCTTATTATATTATGACAACAACACTGTTCTGCACCATTTCTTTGCAATTTTAATGGCTGCCATATTTGCCAGGTGACATGACTCATGTTATTTTCTTGGTTGATTGAGTCAGGTTAGCCGTCATTTCATCAGCTTTTTCATAGCAAACAACAGATTGCGGCCTTCGCCCACAATCGCCTTTCTTATTTTGAACCTCTTAAAAAGAATCATGTTTTTTCCAAAATAAACCCACAAAGATCAACATGAAAGCCAAAAAGGAATGCTTAATAATCATGAACAGATGGTAGTAAGGATCATACTTGGAACATAAATAAATGTTCCAAACTACACCCCTGTTTCTTCCTTTCCTCCAGTAAATATCTGAGTAAGAAGAACATACAGAGTCTTGGAATGTATGTTATCTCTCCCCCACCACACAAAAGTGTTAACCCCTAGAATGCTATAGACATCTCCAATATTTAGAGTGGTTAACTGTGGAAAACAATGCACAGATTCACATCAGCCAACATTTCAAACACTTTTCCATGGACACATCCCCAGTTCAAATTGCCTAAATAGAGATTTACAAGTGGCCCACAGTACCATGTAGCGGGACTCCAACAGAAAACAGTGTAATAGAGACTTAAAACTGAACTTGTACAGCACAATAGACAATGCCTACCCCAAAATACTACATGAAAGCATGTAAATAGGCAATATTAGCATACTGGAAATTTAATAGCCAATTCCTTTTAATTCACTGGTTCTCAGCCAGGGTGCCGTGACACATTCCTGTGCTGCAGACCTACACGTAGGGTGCCCCTTAATGTCAATGAAGGAACTGGATAAAATGTGAACATTGAGTTTCAAATGTATATTGAGGAAGTTGTTATGCGCAGATCTTTGATTTTGTTGCTCTGATTCCAGAAATAACAATATATTGCTGTATTTATACTTTAATCCCTTGACAAAAGAACAAGAAAATGGTAAGAGTGCCCAGGAAATTCAAGCATGTTTGTTAGGCGTGCCTTGAGTGAGAAATTAAAAAAAAAAAAAAAAAAAAAAAAAAAAGAGACTGAGAACCACTTAGTGGAAAAAACAAATAACATGGGGAAACATGGAGCAAAAACCAGATACTGCCCTTGGAGATGCCTGTGAGAAAGGCTTAGGCTCTTAGTAGTTTAGTAAATTAGGTTGAAGGAAAAAAAAAAAGTCCATCAAGTTCAACCTTTGCCTTATAACCCAGAGACATGAGGATTATATAGCTTTCCTGCTGCCAAATAAGATAGTCTTTATCAGACCTTCATGTTTTGCCTACTAATACACAGTATAACCCTGTATGTTCCCTTTTGAAAAAAATGCATCTAATCTTCTCTTAAAAGTATCCATTGTATCTGCCATAACCACATCCTTGGGCAAGGAAACCCATAAATTAACAGGCCTTACTGTAAAAAAAACCCTTTCCTCTGCTGAAGTTGAAACCTACTTTCCTCTAATCTCAAGGGGCATCACCTCTTTGTAAATAAATTAGTGACTGTACCATACTGAATGTGTTAAAATAATGAACCACATATTATGCAGAATGGAATAGCCAACCCTGACATGGTTTCCACATAAACCAGCATTATTCCTACCACAATTCCCATACTGTGCCCCACCTTTCATAAGTGGATTGAAAAACTGATACACTCATCAGCGCATGTGAGCATGTATATATATATATATATATATATATATATATATATATATATATATATATACACACACACACTAGCAAAGGAAAATAATTGGCCTGGTCTTTGCTCAGATGATTGGTGGTAAGCAAGAGTGAGATGGTAAAAGAAAAATAAGTAGAGAAGCTACTGTGTTCAATGCTGTCTGTAAAAGAATCATAATGTGAAATCAGCCATTTGTAGCTAGAAGACACAGCACCATCTGAAAACAGTAACATCACTGTATGGTCTCTTGACCAGATGGCTGGACTATGACATGCTCAAACCAAGGACTCCAAAAGTAAATAACTACTACAGCCAAGTAAGAGGAAAACTGTAGTCAGAGATGGAATTTCTTACTGGTGTACTAGACTTAAAAAATGCAATACATGATTAAACCATTATGCTGTTCCCTTTGTAAAACATTGAGTGGACTAGTAATTTCTTTTAACGGACTACTAGAACATCATTGATATTTTTTCCAATCCTGACTATACGAATAGGAATATGCATGATTGTGCAAGTGTGAGAGTGTGCTTATTTGCATCTGTACTTAACTGCAATTCACTAATTTTCTATAACACCACCTCACAAAATATAACAGGCTGAATTTGTTGGAGTAAGAAATATAAGCCACATCCAATAAGCAGCATTAATATACAGTCGATTGTGTTCATGATTTAGGACTGTATAAAGAAAGCAAAGATGAGCTGTTTTTACTCGGTGTAATATACATATGACAAACCCTTGATCATGTAATAAGTGGTGGTGCTAAAAACAATTCTCCATGATAAAGTGAATGTAACTATATTTGTGACTTTACCTAACTTTCATTAGGTAAATGTTGCCATTCCTTGCAGTTTGAAACTTCTTATACAAATAATTCCCAATGTAAGGTTAGGAGAGAATATGATAAGGCCTGAAAATTAGTTTCAGAAATAGAGTACAGGGATTTTCAAAGTCAGACAGTGGATGACAATCAGAAAGTGTGGAACATTAATGTGTGGCTGATGCATTCAAGATAGGCTGGAGGTTATTGAATGGATTAGTGTATTTATTAAAATACATTTATATATTCTTGCAATTCTTCATATAAAAATGACAAGTAGTTATAGCCAAATAAAAAAGGAGCTAGAAAAGGTGCTTGTGAGGTTGATAAAATGATAGTCATTAAACAAAAAAAAAAGTAATGGTATTATTGTACAGTGTGGAAATTATAAGTTCAATGACAGAATTGTCCATCAAGATGTGGCAGAAAGACCGTTAGTGACACAGGATAAGATATAACTCATAGCATGATGGGGGAGTTATCAGCAGTCAAAATAATGAAAGTTAAGGGGATGTAAATTAACCCAGTTAAAATACAGAATGAGAACAGGAGGGCAACAAACAGAACATTTGAGTGTTCCAGTTTTAAAGTGGTGGCAGAACAGACGTTAAGCCACAGAAGATGCTGATTGAGATGCCAAGTTGCATGAAAATCATTAAAGTGCATTATTGCAAATACCAATGTAGAGAGATTATGCAGCAGAGGTGATCAAGAGTGTGAAAGTCTGAAAAACATTCAAAGAGAAAGAACAGGGGAAGGGACCCGTAGAATTAGCTATCAAGTCACTGGCAACTCCTGTTAAATGTGATGTTGGTGGAATGCAGTAAGCAAAAGCCATATTATAAGGAGTCAAGTTGAGAAGTATAAAACAGAAAGTGAATCAAGCTGTTGTAAACAAGTCATTCAAGACATTTGTAGGTGGAAGGGAGGAGTGAGCTGGGGCATAATTACAGAGGCATGTAGGGTCAAAAGAAGGTTTCTTGAGGTAGGGACTGAATGTTTTAAACACTGTGAGAAAGTGGCAGTATAAGAGTGGTTAAATGAGTGAGGTAAGATAGCACAATGTGTAGAAGAGGACTTACAAGATGAGGAGGAATGGGGTTACGAGGTCAGGATGGTGGGTGGGAGGACGTGAGCAGTATAGACATCTCTTAAAGGAGAATTTATTTGAGTGAACTGTAAGGAGCACAAAAGGGTGAAGTAGGTGTAGAAAAGCATTTGAGTTGAATTGTAAAGTGCAACCTGCTCAGTACTAGTGGAAATAGGAGACTCTCCAAGGAAGCCCTGCACCAGTTCCTATTTATCTACCAAACTTTCCTATTGAGCTGACCTTACCTACAAAACTCCTGAAGTATCCCCTAATCTTAAAGAGAAGTAACACCTCCTAATAACCCCATCACAATACCTGGGAACTTTTGAAGCAGAGCTACCCGGAGGGTAACCCTGTCAGTGCCGACCGGGGAGGAAAATGACACGATTCGCGTCATAAAAGGAGTGGGGCTCAGTCGCGGGGGGGGGGGGGGGGACTTGGAGTGGGAGGAACCAGGCGGGATGGAGCACAAGTGGGCAGAGTTTCTACTTAAACTCTGCCCACCCGGTGATTCACACATTGCCCCGGAGACCCGGTAATTCAGTTTGAAATCCGGAGTCTCCTGGGCAAAACCAGAGAGTTCCCAGGTATGCCCATCACATATAACCCAACAATCCTTATGGGCCCCTATGAATTTTGCCCTTTTTCACCTCTCCAAGAGATAACATTTGCTTTCAGTTTTTAAACTGAACCAGGCAGAGGCCATGAACCTACTTAACCCTTTAAGGACTTAGGGGATAGTAATACTTTAATATTACTAATTCCCAATAGTGTAGCTTTTTAAAAAATAATTCAGTTGCTCCCAGGTTCATCTCTCCAACCTTTATGGTTTGAGAGATAACTGTACGCAAAGTTGAACCCTCCCTCCCCCTCCCCTGAAGTCAGCGTTCTGTATTCTGATAACGCACTGGATGCGCACAGTATAAAAACTGTATTCCGATAACGCATTGGATGCGCACAATATAAAAACTGTATTCCGATAACGCACTGGATGCGCACAGTATAAATTGGATGCGCACAGTATAAGAACTATATTCTGATAACGCATTGGATGTGCACAGCATAAGAACTGTATTCCGATAACACATTGGATGCGCACAGTATAAGAACTGTATTCAGATAACACATTGGATGCGCACAGCATAAGAACTGTATACAGATAACATGTTGGATGCGCACAGCATAAGAACTGTATTCAGATAACACATTGGATGCGCACAGTATAAGAACTGTATTCAGATAACACATTGGATGCGCACAGTATAAGAACTGTATTCAGATAACACATTGGATGCGCACAGTATAATAACTGTATTCAGATAACACATTGGATGCGCACAGCATAAGAACTGTATTCAGATAACACATTGGATATGCACGGTATAAGAACTGTATTCAGATAACACATTGGATGCGCACAGCATAAGAACTGTATTCAGATAACACATTGGATGCGCACAGTATAATAACTGTATTCAGATAACACATTGGATGCGCACAGAATAAGAACTGTATTCAGATAACACATTGGATATGCATGGTATAAGAACTGTATTCAGATAACACATTGGATGCGCACAGCATAAGAACTGTATTCAGATAACACATTGGATGCGCACAGCATAAGAACTGTATTCAGTTAACACATTGGATATGCACGGTATAAGAACTGTATTCAGATAACACATTGGATGCGCACAGTATAATAACTGTATTCAGATAACACATTGGATGCGCACAGCATAAGAACTGTATTCAGTTAACACATTGGATATGCATGGTATAAGAACTGTATTCAGATAACACATTGGATGCGCACAGCATAAGAACTGTATTCAGATAACACATTGGATGCGCACAGCATAAGAACTGTATACAGATAACATGTTGGATGCGCACAGTATAAGAACTGTATTCAGATAACGCATTGGATGCGCACAGTATAAGAACTGTATTCAGATAACACATTGGATGCGCACAGTATAAGAACTGTATTCCGATAACACATTGGATGCGCACAGCATAAGAACTGTATTCCGATAACGCATTGGATGCGCACAGCATAAGAACTGTATTCAGATAACACGTTGGATGCGCACAGTATAAGAACTGTATTCAGATAACACGTTGGATGCGCACAGTATAAGAACTGTATTCCAATAACGCATTGATGTACACAGTATAATAACTGCATTCAGATAATGCATTGGATGTGTACAGTATAAGAACTGTATTCCGATAACGCATTGGATGTGTTTGAAAAAAATAATCAACATAATCAAATTGGGGAACATGTATAAAGAGAAAAGTGTAGCAATTCTGGATGAAACCAGGGATTTTAACCCTTTCAAACAGTGGTGGATAACATGAGGCCCTCCAGCTGCTACCAGAATATAACTTGCATCTTTCCCTGCCAGACGTTGCTCATGTTGCCATCCCTGCCTTGAATGCAAGAGGAATGTTTAACTTTCAGAAGCATTGTGTTGGAGATCTCTCTAGCATTCAAGAGTTAAAGGACCCAATTACATCAATGGAATGTTGTTGCTGTTTTTTTTTTCTTTTGTTTTCTATGGTGCCGCTGGTCTCCCTCACAATTGATCCACTTTTCCCATTACACATATACCTCATTGTGTGTATGTTTATGCAGTTCCTCTATTGTGTACAGGGCATCACCCAGCTGTCCAGCATAAGAAAAAATAACTGCTAAAACTCAGAGGGAAAACAAGAGAAGAGGAAATCCCTGCCCTGGAGAGCCTGCAGTCTCAACAGCATATTCGCAGACAGCAAGCAGAGGACTAATTCCTTTCCTGTATATTAGGATGTTTAGGCAGTTTCCTTGTGCCTTGTTATATGCATACTTAGCACACTCAGCAATTAGGTGATCTCAAGCTGATGGATGGGTTACCCGTAGTTACCTTTGACTACAAAGATAACCCACATAAAAGTATTTTTTGTGTATGTTTGGTAGTCCAATTGCTACATTTATGATACAGCTAATGTAGAACAGCCTCTTAAAAGGGAACTCTGACTAAGAAATAAGTACTTCTTAATTTATCAGAAGAACATACATAGACCTATCTAGACCTAGAAACAGCAGTTATATCTAAACATTTTAGTTGCTTTGCATCTCTCTTGTAGTCCAGAATTGTTTCAATTCACAAACTGATAAAGACGTCATCTCAAGTCATTCAGACCTACTGGAGTCTGTTGTTCTTTGTCAGGAGCTGACTTCAATACGGATTAGTATATACAAGAAACTGCAAATATAACACAAAAATATATAGACCTATATCCCTGACTGCAGTAAGGACACCTAACTATGTCAATTAGGCTGTTAAACAAATGTTGCCACTTTTTCCTATGGGATAGCTTCCCTTTAATAATGAGTTTTTATAACAATGTATTCTTTGTTTGTCATCTCTGTGTAACTAATACAACAATCCTCTTATTCCTAGCTCAGTACGTGACAGCCACTACTTTGTCTATGTCATTAAACTATTAATTTAACACTGTCACTTTGGGTTATGAGTATGGTTCTTGAAGTAAAATGTGCGACTCAGAATTCCCATACATATATTTTAATTTTCTTACTTACTACTATTTTAAATACTAACACATATAAGGACCTCTAGATATTTGAAACTACAGCTCCCTTGATCCCCAAGCAGCCCCAGCAGCTGGAGGTCCAACGGTTTATTACCTCTGATGGAACATATTGAATAATCTGTACAGTACTTTGTATCTTGTAATAAATATTTTTTACTAAGAAGTCTGTGGACATCCTACAATAATATCACACAACAGGCTACTAATGAATTGAAACCCATACTCTCTTCAATTTACCACTTTTGCAAACACCTCTGTATCGCGGTCTAGCCTGGACGGCTTTTTTTTAAGTGTTAGATTCCCAGTTTACACATTTCTATTGTTTTGCTTGTGTGGATTGGAGAGCAGATGTTTGTGGAGTTGGGCATTGCATGGACCTCCAGTAGGTAGGGGCTAGCAATAAAACTCAGCTAAGGAGAATCTGCCAGTTAGAGTTGTTTATGCAGGGATGTCCTAGCTTTTCAAGTGCAGACCAGAACTTTTACATTTTACAATAGGGGAATGTGATTTTACAACTTTAATTGGACTTGCTCTTCTGCAACCATTGATCTGCTAATTTACAGTCTTCCATGACTTTGAATGCCCAAGAATACATTTAAATGCATTTAGCTAATGAATACAGTTTGAGGTTTTTCATTTGTAAATGAAAACCTGATTTTTGCAAGTACGAGTGCTACACTATGCTTTTTAGCCTTAAAATGACTGTGTGTGTTGCTGAGGTCCCAGGTCTCCAGCAAGTCTAATATGTGGTACGTCTCCCTTTGTCTCATTTTAGTTTTGATATCCAATTATTGTTGCTTTCCTCCTTTACTCTGAAAATTAAACTTGTGCTTCAGATGATTAAATGATTGAAATCTGTGAGTCATAGACCAAAAGGTAAAAAATGTAATCTAAAGAGTGGGACTTCAAAGAGCAAGGTCTGAGACCACTGATGCTTAACATGAATGAATCAATCTACACGAGTGAGACCTAACATGGGTTGTAAAGAAAAGTATATATTTTATTTTGAAAAATCATTGTGCTGTAATGAAATAGATTTTTTTCTCAGAACAAATTCAGCTTTTTCATAAAGGAAGCTATGATGTCATAAAACAATCACTTAGTAGTCAGAAAACCTAATGAAAGTTCGCCTAAATTTCATCCTTAATGCTTGTGTGCTCAACCATAAACAGACAAAAAAAACCCAGTGCTATAGGGAAAAGTGCATACTTTTTACACTAAGGCCACTTATAAGATGCTAAAATCCTTAAAAACCATGGAATGTCCTACTCTGTTTATTATATAGTGCCAGCCTGAGAAAAATGGTACACCATTTAGAGAGGTTCACATACAGTTGGGGTGCATCTGCATTAAAATGGACTAGGGTGTCAGACAGTACATGTGTGATTCAAAGACCACAGTGGAACAACACTTGGCTGTCAAAAAGTGTATACATGGACCTGTAGCTACCAAGGGGACAAGGTTGGGGAAGCAGACAGTATATGTATGGTTCTATGTTTATCAGTGACAAAGCAATTCATTCCACTCCTCTGTTAAAAAAGGATAGATTTTAGTAGCCCAACAAGGTGGGGAGAGGTACTTTTATGAACGTGAGTAATTATGCAGGCTTTATCCTACCATGTCAGAGAACAACGTTTTTCTGAGATTAGATTACCCAACGAACAAAATCAAAATCTCTACATATATTAATATTAAAAAAGGACAAATTATACACAGTTTAAATATACATGTGTAATTAGACTAAAAGCTGTGTAGCTAACAGGTCCTCTCAGCATTTTTTCTAAAAAGAAAGGTACCAGGGCACCATACTTCTGGTGGACAAAGTGCCTCAAAAAGTAAAGCATCACTCATGAAAAGGTACAGGGCCACAGAATCAACAACCTGGCTGAAAATCCACTTTGGGTCCACTTTACTTCTTGCCTTTCACAACCCAGAATACTAGCACTCTGAATAAGCAACCCATTGCAAAACTAATTCCCTGGACCCACAGACATTGTTCTGCAGAAAGATGTATGAAGAAGATAAAATTGCAGAATGGATGTCTCCAGCATTAGATGGCACAGACCTACAAAGAAAAAATAATAAAAGTAACTAGATATACAAGATTGTTGTTTAAAGGACTACCTAAATAAGTCCTTGTGTTAAATTAAGAGCCATTTACTCCATTTAATCACAACCAATTTTAGGGTACACATCTGCCTTCATCACACACCTGACCATATCCAAAAGATGAAGCTCCTGCTCCTGTTTATTAGATGGTGCTGGACAGAGAGAAGGAAGAATAATTTCCTGGTTAATGTGAAACTCAGAAAAAAACATTAGGCAGAAACCCTACAGCAGACTGCAAAACCAGGCTGCCAGAGGGGAAAACTAGAAAGTAAGGGTTAAAAGACAAAGCGGGATGCTTGGCCACCTGCCGAACAGACACAATAGCCAGCAGAAAGGCTGTCTTAAAGTTTCACAATCAAAGCAGCTCCAATTAATCTTCATAGTATTTGGGCCATGGTGTTATTACAATACTGTCAGAACTATAGTTCAAGAGTAACTGAATGATAAAGTATCCCCCTCCCACCCCTTTTACTGATGTAACACTGCTCCCCTCAGAGCAAGACTGTTCGATGGATCTCAGAGAGGGACAATCTTAAATTAGCATAAGGGATAAACCTGAAAAACCTGTCAAGGGGGCCAGGGTTTTCCTCATATTCACAGTAAGAAGATTGTCCCTTGCTGTGATCTGTCTGGTCTCAAGACCATATTCCACATCCGAGTGGAGGTGGCTTACACTAGGTAAAGCGGGCGGGAAGGGGAAACTTTATCATTCAATAACTCTTGAACTACTGTTCTGACAGGATTGAAATAACGCTCTCTATGGCTCAAATGCTATGAAGATTAATTGGAGCTGCAGTTTTTGCGAAACATTACTATTCCTTTAAGTGTCAAGAAATGCAAAAAAAAAAAAAAAAAAATTAAATAAATAAATATAAAGACAAAGGCAAAAAAGGAGCCTTCTGAAGCACTTTCAGAATCAGGTTCAAGTCGCACAGTGGTGTGGGATCCCAAAAGACTGGGGAGGTATGAGCCATGCCTTACCCAAACGTCTGCACATCTGGCAATGAACCAATATGCCTCTAAAACAGTATCTACAGATGTGAAATCTGAACTTTAATAGAGCTAAGACCACTCCCTTTTTAAAATCCATTCTGAAGAAACACCAAAACAATCCAAAGATGAAAATGCCATAGCCGTGATGAGCTGCAAAATAAATACAGTAGGAAATGTAATAGGTTACAACGATTCTATATCTTTGAAGGGACAGAAATAACAGAAAAGCGTGTTTTTTTTTTCATTGCCATCTTCTGGAAATATTTATGTGTACCAAGCTAGGGGTAGATGGGCAAGTGACCACTCATTTGATGCAGAGAGTTGTCTTCTTTCAAAAACTGTAGGCTTTGTTTACATTTTGAAAATATTGTTTTTCCTATAGTATCATCTTCTGGAGATTTACATAGCACTAAACATAAAGCCATAAGTGTTTGCTAGTGGAACACTCAGATACACTCAGGACTTTTTTGGCATTCTGGGAAAAAAAATGTTGGTCATGTTAGGGTATTTGCAAGCACTAACTGTATCTGTTGAAAATGTGGATTCTGCTGATAAAATGGTGTATGTCACATATAGGTTGTTCATAGTAAAGCATGAAAAATTGCCATTCGACTATAAGCTGCAACAAAAGTATCAAAATATGCTTAGCTCTAAAGAGGAAAGTGTTAATGTTGTAAGCAACAGCACAAGCTTGTTTCCAGACCGTTTCTTTCACATGTTATAGGGTGAGGTGAACTTCATGCTACTGATCTCCGAAAATGTGACAACAGCTCCACCAATCCTTAAAAGTTAGAATTGTAATACTTTTTGAATGTATCATCTCCCAGAAGAGGAGTACCCTTGTTTTACTCTGCAGGATAGCACTATGATATGTTTTTTCCCCCTCACAATAAAAGTTTATTGAGCCTTTTAAATGTATTACTATCCCTTTAAATTTATAAAGCAGGTGTTTTTTTTTTCCTCACAATAAAACTTTAGAGCCTTTTAAATGTATTACTATCTCTTTAAATTTCGAAACCTGATTATTTTTTTTCTCCAAAATATATATATTTTTAATATTAAACGCTTTTATATAGATTGAGCAAATTATATCTTAACCCTTGAGGTATCAAGTATTTGCTTTGCAATGTGATAGCTACCTTGCTGGCTCTCAAGGGGTTAAATTATCCATCAAAACTGAAAGAATTGAAGGCTGTGGAGTTAGCCATTTGGAAAGCAGGGTAACTCTCTAAAATCATATATGAATGATTCCCTGCATATATGTTTTCTTTGTACTTGGTAAACGGTCATTAACTCAAATAATGTTCCATCAAAACCAGTAACACTATAACTTTGCCGCTATTAAATGGTCACTGAATGGGTTTGTATCAATTAGTCCTAAATTCCAAATATTTTGATTTGTTATGTATTTTATAGAGTAATAAAATCAGGAGCTATAGGTACAAACAACAGTTCTGCTTGTAGAAGCTTTCACTATAAGGTAATGTAGGGTCATGTGAAACCTGAAAGACAAGGTATATGTGGGGGATAACATGCTGGCCTGTCAAAACGCGGCACTGTAGTTTGGACTGAGGTAATTTTGGGCCAGGTACAAAGTTGTTAGATATGACAGTTGTTTCTGGGTGATTGTGATAGATTTCATTTAATGCTGTATAGCAGTGAAATCCACATATAGGATATAAGTCTAGAAGGGAGAGAGTGGAGAACATGTGGTAGTTCTTGAGCAGAACATAGACATTAAGGCGTGTAGTAGTAGTAGTAGGCTATGAAGGCATAAATGTACAGGGAAACAAAATTATGGTATTCCAAGGTTTTAAAGTGACAAACGCTTAGTATGAGAAAAAAAAATCTATATTGTAGGGTTCATCTTTCTAAGCAAAACAAGCTGAGAGGTGTTTTATTCAAAGGTTATTGAAGATCAGACTTTATTTGTTTTAAGTGCAGTATCTAAATAGCTTGAAATTTTAAAGTGGTGCTTTTGCTACACCAACCTGTGGAGGTTTATGGTCAACTGCCCAGAGCTGTTCATAGGGATGGTGTAGAAACAATGCCACTGTAACATTTCAGGCCACGGAGATATTGCATCTAAAATATTCAAGTATGAGCTGCATTAACCTTTGAATAAAACACCTCAAAGCAATAGGAGTAACAATGTATTACTCAAGAGGATAATCCCTACAATACACATTTTTTACATATTAACCCATTAACGACTGGTCACGCAGGCACGCGGCGGTCACTAAAGGACCATGGAGCATTTTTTTTTTTTTTGTATTCCGGACTCCCCGAACGGCGTGAAGCCACGGGGGGAGCCCGGAATTCCATGACGGTCATAGTACGTCATCGGTCGTTAAGCCAGATTTAACCATGACGTACTATGACTGTCAAGGGTCGTTAAGGGGTTATGTTTTTCTGTCCCTTTAAAGTTGATTTTGCATTGTGTGGAGCCAAGTTAGAGATTTGTGTAGTGCACATAGAGTTTAGCGAGTCAAGGAAATGATTCAGGAAGCATAGGGGAATACCAGTGGATACATTCTATTAATAATCTAATGATATATATATATATACCACCTATCTGTGCTCCCGGCTCCGGGGCAGCAGCCGAGGCTGCTGGGTGGCACTTTAGCCCGTGTATACGGACTTTCATACTAGTAAATAGATACATCAAAATGCTATATGAATGTCCTATACATAAGCATGTTCTTCAGTTAAATAAATAAACAGCCACTTACTTCTAGTATAGTTCCACTTTAAAAGGGGGAAGCATTGATTTCTCCTAATTTAATTATACTTGCTTGCCTCTCCGCTGAAAATCACTGGCTAATTTTCTATTCAAGAACACAACATTTCCCTCACAGTTCTGCTTAACAACCCATGCATGAGTATGTCTTTTCCCAGTATGCCTTCAAGAGACTGACATGCGTGCATGTGCCTTTGGCTTAATAAATTTTCCCCTCCTGCTGGTAACATACTGACTAGGTGGAAACTCAAGCTTCCAGCTGCGTGTCCATGCTGGTATAAATAGGATAATTTGGAAGAGAATAATGAAGCATAAAATGGCACTTGACCTGAATGCATTCCCTGCAACAAACTGTGACTGCCATTCACTGACGCAATATTCCCACAGAGCATGATTTTTCCCAAGAGAGTCACGACATCGATACATTAGTGAGAACATAACCTTTGTATGAAACCTAAATGTATATATAAAGAAGAACTGAAATACAGTGTATATAGGAAGTATTCCTTTATGGTTATCCTTACCTTGGCACAGGAAAACTAGTCTAAATGACCGAGCCATTAATTAAAAAACAGCAAAGAAAAAAAAAAATACGTTTTTGACTTTCCATCCTTAAAGGAGTACTAATACTTAAAAGAGAGAGAGAGAGAGAGAGAGAGAGAGAGAGAGAGAATTTAGAAATTAACACTAGAGTTTCTTTTACCCTTTGAGTGCCAGAGATGTATGCAGTGCATTGCTTTGCTTTGCAATGCACTCCTTCCCTCTCTGGCACTCAAAGGGTTAAAACCTATACTAAAAAGGGTACTTGAGCACTGAAGTTGAGAGACTGGCCTAAACAATGTAGACATTTATCTCTGGAGTAATTTATGTTGGATCATTTGAACTTAATACTGCATATATAGGAACAGTGTATGTTAAACAACCAAGTCAATGCCTGAAGTTCTGTTTTAAATATTTATTTGAGCTTCTTTCTCCTTATAGTGTTAGTAATGTCTAAAAAAACTTTTTTGCATTTACCGCTATGGTTTAAGAGATACGGGCGTTTAAAGTTTGATTTCTCCTACTGACAGCTGTAAAGCTGTCAGCAGGAGATCCGTGTCGGTCGACATGCTGGCGCTTGAGAAGTGCCGGGATCTCGTTACTTACACGGAATCCCTTCATTGGAATGGTCTAAAACGTGTGCCTGAATACTAGGCACACGTTTTAGACCATTCCAATGAAGGGATTCCGTGTAAGTAACGAGATCCCAGCACTTCTCAAGCGCCTCCGTGTCGACCGACACGGATCTCCTGCTGACAGTTTTACAGCTGTCAGTAGGAGAAATCAAACTTTAAACGCCCGTATCTCTTAAACCATAGCGGTTTGAGAGATACGTTTTTTTGCATTTAGATCAGCTTTTTAAGCTCTTCTAAATGCAAAAAAGTTTTTTTAGACATTACTAACACTTTAACTCCTTGGATGCTAGAGATGTTTCCAATGCACTGCTTCACAATGCACTAGAGATGTCTGCATACATCCCAAGTGTTCCTCTTTAGGAGGGACAGTCCCTTTTTTAGACCCAAATCCCCCTGTCCCTCTTTCCCACCCTGATGTCCCTCTTTTTAGGAGACCAGATTGTGTGGTGTGTATATAAATGTATCATATTACTCTACAGCAATACATCTCACATTATTGTTTGTTTAAACATCAGTATATGTGTTTGTAAATTAGTCTGTGTAAATAAAATGCTTTGGTCATAAGTCATTTATTATGTTACACAATGAGGTATCAATAGGTCATGAAATAGCCTAAAAATGTTTGGTAATGCCCCACCCACCAGCCACGCCCCCAGCAACACCCCCTAAAACAAAAATGTCCCAATTTGAAATGTTGGGAGGTATGTGTCTGTCATCTATGGAGTTAAACTGTGGAGTGTATTTTTCTCTTTTGCCTCTTGAGATTTGCCAGCTAGGAATAAACCAATGTTAACCCTTTGAGTGCCAGAGGGGTACGCAACGCATTGCTTTGCAGTGAGTTGCGTATCCCTCTGGCACTCAAAGGGTTAAATAGAAGTCTCAGGTGACCTGCCAAAGCACAAGATGTGGTATGAAAAGGCTTCTTTTTTCAAAAAAAGATCCTTGAACTTTGTTTCGCAACCCTATTGCAATATTTCTTATATGTTATGTTTCTTCCTCAGCACGTTCACTCAGGATACAAGCCCGACTATTGCTCTTTCTCACTAGGAGGTTTGGGTATTTGTCTGCTTTCCCACAGCACCACGCCCAGTGCTCTAACAATGCTTCTATATTCTGTTTTGTGCAACCTCATCACCTTCTTCCTGAGTAACGGACACAAATCTGACTGGAAGATTTGTTTTCTTTCAAGTTCTTCCAAAGAAACAGAGCTGTTATTGGATACACAGTGCTCTTCTTGTTTTGGATGAAGCTGTAAGCTTTGCAGGGAAAAGATTTATGAAATTGCTCTGCAGTGATTTGAAAAGTAAATGTATCAGGGTGTGGCTCCTGCAATTTCCTAAACTATTTCCTGTAAAGTTGTCCATCAACCAAGCCTGTGAATTTCATATTTTCTTGCTCAGTGGGGAGCCACCTCCCTATGATCAACATTTGAACTTGATAAGGATTAACACTAAAGTTATGTAATAATGCAGAGGCAATAGAGTTTATTAGTACACCCCCAAATGCAGTCTCACTCTCTTTCTTCACAGTTAATCTTCGAACCAGCCTTTCCCAAACTTCTGACTGTGATCACATTTCCAGAATAGGAATATTGTTATGTTGCATGGCAATGAGGAATTTTGATGCTGAAACAAAGCTGTACACCAATTTGCAATACTGCCAGCAGCTTACTTTTTATGGTAAAAGTCCTGTTAATCAATTTCCCAGAAGAATTTTGTTTCAGAAAACATATACTTGCCAGTACCCCCCCCCCACACACACACACACACAGAAAATGTGTCACTGTCACTTTGAAATGTGTTGCATGCTCCTATGGCACTCAAAGGGTTAAATGTGAACAATACACTTTGAAAAAGTGGCTGTTGAGATGTTTAATAGAAATACATACCTAGGTATGTGTCTTTCATATAACAGTCAGTTATATCTACTAATGGCTTTTGCATTTGAACCCTGCTACGGCTCCCTATATGGCTAGAGATCAGAAGCTAGACAGTCCTCAGGGCTAAATAATTTTGCCTATGTCTACAATGACACTGAGACAGACTCTCTCTCTCTCTCTCAATGGGCCTCTTTTGCATACCTCCCAAGTGTCCCTTTTTGAGACCCAAATCCCTCTGTCCCTCTTTTCTACCCTTTTGTCCCTCTTTTTAGGACATCAGAATGAGTGGTGTGTATTACATTGCTCCACAGCAATAAAACATACATAAATGTGTTATTAATTGTCAGTATATGTGTTTATACATTAATATGATCAATTAAAATACTTTGGTCTTGCTCTAAATCATTTATCAGTTACACAAAGAGGTGCGGATGGGTCAAGAAATAACCTAAAAATTCTTGGAAATGCCCCGCCTACCAGCCACGCCCCCAGAAACGCCACCTAAAACAGAAGTGTCCCTCTTTCGCCATTTGAAATGTTGGGAGATATGCTTTTGGGAAGAGTCATAACCACTGCTCTGACACCAAACATGAAGACCCTCAAACAATAATAAAAGGAAATCCATTTTAATATAAAAAAAGGCTTTTACACTTGTGTGTGCTCAGCTGGATTTCAATATAAACATTTTTTCTTCAATTTTCTCTTTTAACATGTTATGAAAACTTTTAAACAACTGTATGTGAATGTTCAAACGTGCTCTTTCATGTAAGAAAATCTTATACTTTAGTGCTAATTAAATGTGCTTCTGGAAATGCAAGAAAACAATTGGGGTGTGGCTTTTAGATATCACTTGGGATTTACACACATTGTGAACACTTTTAAATGGATGACAAAATTAACCCCTTGTGGGTCAGATGGAATGTAACATTGTATTACATCCAACTTTGATGGTTTGATGGAGATCCAGGTAGCTCATGGTCACGGACATAAAATTATAACAAATAGGTTAAGAATAAAAAAATATAAATAAATAAAATGTATATACTCCATCTGACCATACATATCATGTACTTGAAGAATATGTTAAGTCAAAAATAAAGTGTTACTATTCCTTTATGAAAGATTCATTCTGGGCATAAAATTAAAGAATAGAAAATGATGGTGTTCATATTTAAGCTACAATACTTTTTCTGTTTTTGAGTGCAGCAACTTCTTCCCAAGCAAGGTAAAGAAAAAGATACTGCAAAGGAAATACATAAGTTTTAGAGCAGTGAATAGGACAGGTTAATATATGAAGTAACATTACCCTCATCAATACATCTGTTGTACAGGGGTCTGGAATATTAGGCCACACACAAACTGGCCTCTCAGTCTCTGTGGATTGTGTTGGCTTGCCGTTATTGTATAGGCCAATTAGGTTTAGTCAGGAATTACCTCTCTAATAACAAACGTAACCTAATAGCACTGACAGCCCCTTGTGGAATGGGATTTTGAGTGTGTAAAGGGTATTAGATATTGTACTGTTTTGATTGTATAGTAGAAAAACATTCAATTACATGATATCAGTAAGACCTTAACCCCTTAAGGACCAGAGAACGTGCTATGACCATCACTGTTTTTATACCCTTAAGGACCGGTGATGGTCATAGCACGCCACGTACTTTTTACTTACAGCGCTCTACCGGGAGCACTGTAAGTAAAAATGGGGCCTAAAATTGACCACTCCAAGACTGGAGCTATCTCTCTTAGGCCTCAAAGCGGCGCTCCAGTAAGCATAACAGGTCACGTGTACCGGCGCGTCGGCAAGGATCAAAGCGGTCCTTAAGGGAAGGTAACTTCCCTGGACAGCTGGTCCTTAAAGGGATAGTAATGTTTCATAATAAAAGCAGCTCTAATTAATCATCATAGTATTTGGACTTTGGAGAGTGTTATTTCAATTCTGTCAGAGTTGTAGTTCTAGAGTAATTCAATGACAAAGTGTCCTCCTCCCGCCACTTTTACTGATGTAACACTGTTCAGCCGGAGCAGAAGGGAGGTGCCCAGGTAGACTGCAGAGAGGGACAATCTTCAATTAAGATAAGGGAAAAACCTGAAAAGCTTGTCAAGGGGGGGGGGAGGGCTTTCATTGTTTTCATTGTAAGAAGACTGTCCCCTACTGTTATCTGTCTGGTCTTACAACCAGATTCCCCATCTGAGAAGAGATAGCTTACACTAGGAAAAAGGGGCGGGAGGGGAAACTTTGCTTGTGAATATCTCTTAAACCATAAAGGTTTGAGAGATAAGACTTACATCATTCTTCATATTTTTTAATGCCTTCAAAATAAAATAAAGTTAAAACGAAGTATTACTATCCTTTTAAGGGGGGTTAAAAAAACTCAGTATCAACAACTTAATTATTTAGGGGATGTCCTAGTTAAATACTAGGACATCAGGTTAACTCCTTAATTGACAGAGAAGTCTCCAATGCATTGCCTTACACTTAACTGATAAATATCTAAAACGTTAAAGTGCAATAGAAGCTAGGCTTACATAATTAAAAGATGTCACCTCTTATGTGACACCTTGTTCAGCCGAGGCATAGCACAAGACAGCACTGTGAATGGGAACTTAAATAAGCTATATTGGGATGTGTTAGAACTGACTGTGTTTCGGTCCAGCAGGGATCTTCAATCGCCAATGAACGCCCGATGTTAACCAGAAACATCATGTTCTAATGCAGAACAATAAAACTTGTTTTGATTTCATTAGACCACAGTGCTGCCTCATGCTTCACCTTTGCAAAGTATGTTTACCTATAGACATACCTGGGAACTCTCCGGATTTGCCCCGGAGACTCCGGTTCTGACAGAATTTTACCGGGTCTCCGGGGCAGAGGCTGATTCCTCCGGATGTGGAGAGTTTCTATTGAAACTCTGCCATATCTGCTTTTTCTCCCGCTGATCCTCAGTCCCCAGCCTTCTGTGTGACACCTTTAACCCTCTGAGTGCCAGAGTGTTAAGGAATGCATTGCTTTGCAATGCATTCTGTACCACTCCGGCACTCAAAGGGTTAATCCCCCCTCACTCGCGGCAAGCCCCGCCCCTTTTTGACGCGATTAGCGTCATTTTTGTCACCCCCCTGGTGAACAGAGGACTACCCTCCGGGTAGCCCTCAACTTTAAGTTCCCAGGTATGCCTATAGATGGTGAGAGCCACCAGCTTCATAGCATTTTTCCTTAGCATGATTTATAAGCACTGCTGCCATATATACATATGTACAATGTTGAGTTACAATGTTTCCTCAGTTACTTATTTTATAACTCGCTGGGGGAGATCCACTAAGCAGTGATTAAGAGGTGATAAAGTGGAGATGACTTCTCCAGTGACAGAACTTCTCTAAGTTCTAAGCTATTCTATGGAGCCTATGCACGAAGATTTCTTCAACTAAAGTGGAGATCTTATTGAATAGTCTGTACAGAATAACATAGGAATTGGAGAAGTGAT
This sequence comes from Rhinophrynus dorsalis, assembly GCA_037306005.1. Taxonomy (NCBI): domain Eukaryota; kingdom Metazoa; phylum Chordata; class Amphibia; order Anura; family Rhinophrynidae; genus Rhinophrynus; species Rhinophrynus dorsalis. The sequence goes on from CM074721.1 coordinate 254,256,452, forward strand.
AAACTGGAAAAGTCACCTCCACTTTATCACAGCATAGTGAATTTTCTAGAGATGCACCGATACCAAATTTTTAAGACCGAGTACAAGTACCGATACTTTTTTCAAGTACTCACCGATACCAATTACCGATACCTTTTTTTTGCGGTCATTTGCCAGTTTTCTAAGTACCTAAATGTTTTAGGTACTTGGAAAATTGGCAAATGACCGCAAAAAAAAAGTATTGGTAATTTGTATTGGTGAGTACTTGAAAAATATTATGTATTTATATATATATATATATATATATATATATATATATATATATATATATATATATATATATATATATATATATATATATACACACACACACACACCCCCTCTTGACTCTTGATTCTCCCTTTTTGACTCTTTCTCCCACCTTTTGCTTCATTCTACCCCCTTGAGCCCCCTTCTTTTGTCTTGGCTTTTGATCCCCCTTTCTCCCACTCCTCCTTGACTCACCCTTTTGCCTCTCTCTCCCTCCTGATCACCCCTCCTTTTGCCTCTTCTTGGCCCCCCTCCTTTGGTCTCCTGATCCTTCCTCCTTTTGACTTTTTCTCCCTCTTCACCCCACTGTCTGCCTCTTTCAGCACCCCCTGCCCCATCCTGCCTCCTTTACTCTCCTCTGCCGGGTGCTCGCTGTTCTCTCGCGAGCCCCGGCAGAGGTCAGCATTGGAGCGTTGCCATGGTAACCCGCGGCAATGCTCCAACGCTGTAGGAGTGAGAGAGGTAACTGGGGAGCATTGTGAGCAGCTCCCCAGGCTCCCTCTCTGCAGCACCGACCCTGACACAGGGTATCGGTGCTGGCATCGGTCGCATTTGCGCGAGTACAAGTACTAGCGCAAATTGCTGGTATCGGCACCGATACCGATACCAGTATCGGTATCGGTGCAACCCTAGAATTTTCCCCTGGTGTTGGATGCACTGCTTACTCTGCAGTGATTGTAATATGGTTTTGACTTTGACACTATCTCCACATTTTCCCCTATTTGCACTCCCTCCCATGGCCGTCACCTTCTTCCCTCTCTGCCCTCCCATGATCTCTGCCTTCTCCCCTCCCCTCCCTCCATTCCACGATTGTCACTTTCTCCCCCTCTCTGCCCTCCATCCATTTTCACAGCATCACCTTCTCCAGGCTGCTTAAAGTGTTAGTAATGTCCAACAAAAAGTTTTTGCATTCAGAAGAGCTTAAAAAGCTGAGCTAAATGCAGAAAAACGTATCTCTCAAACCGCTATGGTTTAAGAGATACAGCTGTAACGCTGTCAGAAGGATTCATGTTGGTCGACACGGAGGCGCTTGAGAAGTGCCGCAATCTCGTTACTTACAAGGAATCCCTTCATTGGAATGGTCTAAAACGTGTGCTTGCAATCCAGGCCTGTATCTCTTTAACCATAGCAGTTTGAGAGATAAGTTTTTTTGCATTCAGCTCAGTTTTTTAAGCTCTTCTAAATGTAAAAAACTTTTTGTTGGACATTACTAACACTTTAATGTAGTGTAATCAGTGGAGTGTGTGCATGGGAAACGACATGCCACTATTGCAGCATTGTACAATCAGGGAACTCAAGACAAACTTCCCAAAAACATATTATTAGTAAACTTTATATATTGAGTGTCAGTATATCCCAGTAGTGAACATGATACAGGTGAGCACATACAATGACATACAGATCAAAACAATGGCAGTGAGGGATGACAAACTTAAATGGATACCAATGGCAGAGAGGGCCCTGCTCCTTAGAGTAAAAGTTTTAAGCTTTTCTGGGTGTGGTTCGTAAACCTGTGTTTCATCCTGTCTAAAGAAATGACATCTTTAAAGAAATTGTTCCATTCTCTTAAATGCAATCCCAATAAAATGCTAAGAAGAGGCAGTGAATGAAAGATGTGATACTTTTAAAAGTATAGTAGACTACAGCACTCGATTAGTGAACTCTTGAATACCAGAGGGGTGCGCATCAGACACTCGACTGAATAAAAGACCGAAACACACAAATCATAAGGTTGAATTAAATGTTACTCTTGAACCAGGAAAGTGCAATTGTAAAACTCAGTTTTACTTTACAAAAACACGTGAACACTGGTGTTTAGGGAAAGATATTTGGGAAAATAAATCATGGATGTTTATTTAAAAGAGCCACGTGATTTACCAAAAGCCTTTACAAAATTTCTCTTTCATGAGAGTATGAACACAGGCACTCACAAGAATGTTACATGTATACATTACACAGCCATTCATTTTGTTAGCACTATATAGCTTTACTCTCGTTCTGCTTGCATATTTGCCCATTTCCCCCTTTTAATAACCCTTATCACATATACTCAGACTTTTATACAGGACAATGTATTTGTCAAATCAGCAAAGAGTAGTTAAACCTCAACACTAGCTCCTACTACAGGCTAATTTAGGAACATTAAAAAATAAAATCAATGAATCATTTATTATTCAAGGTTGTTGGTTTGGGTGGATGTGTGACCACACGCAGGTTCAACAAACTGCTTGTTTAGAAAACATAAAACAGGGCTAATTTATTTAAAAGAAACAGATTTTGACAGCAGAAAGGAACCATCTGACCCATCCAGTACGCCGATTTCCCTATTTACATACTTCTCAGGATAGACTTGTGTCTATCTCAGGCATCTTTTTACTTCCCCAACAGTATCTGTCCCTAGCACTTCTTCTGGGAGGTTGTTACATAAAGTAGTAGTTACACATTATTTTGGATTTTCCACCATCCAACTTCGGGTCATGACCGATAGTTCTAGTATTCCTTTTTTCTTCTGTGTCCCTCCCCAGCATGAAAATGGGTAATGTCTCCGCCCTCCAGCTGGGTAGGACTTCCTCTACTCTTCAAAAGTGCGGTTCCGGTAGAGGCTTCAGTTTCTTTTGTCCTTCCCAGCTGGAAGAACGGTTGACTTACCTTTCGGCGCTCCTTCTCCTCTCCCAGGCCGCTAAGTCTGCCCATCGGGTAAGCGGCGCAGCGGCTCTAAGTGACCCGCTTTGGCGCCAGCGTGACTTGCCCTGATCACATTTCTCCTTCCTTGCCCTCTATGACGGCGATCAGGATGCGCCTACAGCCCGGTCGCCTTCTTTACAGTCCTTCAGCGCTGCATTGCAAGGCGGCGGAAGCAGGAAGCGGAAGTTCCCTCTTTTGAGATTTTGCGTTCCAGGAGTGGAACGCATGCGACAGGAAGCCATGCGGCACCTATGGGAACGGTTGTGAGGCGCCTGGGATCCCTTAATCCCTCTCATGTATGGGGTATATAAGGTAAGACTTTTTTCTGCCTTTGTGTGTGTATGATGAAAATGTCTGCTAACAAGGGGCAGAGAGAGAAGGATAAGGATAAAGACAGAGAAAAAGTCAAAGATAAAGATAAAGACAAGGAGAGGGAGAAGGATAAAGATAAAGACAGAGAAAGAGAGAAGGAGAAGTCTGAGGTCTCCAGCAAGGAGGATAAAAGTGCTTCTAAGCTTAAGTGTTGCCTTAATTGTAATGCAAAGTTAAGCTCAGCTGACACAGGGAAGTTGTGCCAAGAATGTATTCAAACTGCTGCTGGTTCAGATATGACATCACAGTTTTCTAATTTTTTAAGCTGGATGAAGTCATCCATGCAGGACACTTTTAGAGCCATGCAAGAAGGTGAACCCTCCAGGAAACGTCAACGGCTGGATCCTGGGGAAGGTACGTCAGCTATGTGGGAAGAAGAGATTCGGGAATCCAGTCTGTTTGATCCAGAATCAGAATTCTCCTCTGAGGAGGAAGGAGAAGTCAGTGAAGACCAAGGTTCATTTAATATTGACAGAATTGACGGTTTGATTTGTCTTATCAGGAAGTCATTGGGTCTGTCTGATACGTCACAGGACCTGAACATAATGGACGCAGCCTTCCTGGGGAAAAGAAAGGACGCTCCTGTTTTTCCCTTGCATCAGTCTATCCTGGACCTGGTAAAGGAAGAATGGAATTTGGGCGACAGAAGATCCACAGTACCTAAAAGGTTTGCAAGGATGTATCCTTTTAAAGAAGAAGATACTAATCCTTGGATTTTGCCTCCTAAAATTGATGCATCCATCGCACAGTTAGCCAAACGCACTACGCTACCTTTGGAGGATGGGACATCTCTCAAGGACCCAATAGAGAGGAAGCTGGATGGAATACTTAAAGGGATAGTAATACTTAAAATGTAAAAAAAAATATGTTGTAGGGTTTATCCCCCTGAGTAAAACAATGGTACTCCCACTGCTGAAAGGTGTTTCATTCAAAAGTTATTAATTTTCAAAGTTTAATTTTTTAGGTGCAATATCACAGTGGCCTGAAATTGTACAGTGGCGCTGTTGCTACACGATCCTATGGACAGCTCTGGTCAGTTGACCATAAATCTCCATAGGATGGTGTAGCAACAGCGCCACTGTACAATTTCAGGCCACTGTGATATTGCACCTAAAAAATTAAACTTTTGAATGAAACACCTTTCAGCAGTGGGAGTACCCTTTTTTTACTCAGGGGGATAAACCCTACAACATATTTTTTTTTACATTTTAAGTATTACTATCCCTTTAAGCGTCAGTTTTCAGTTTTGGGACACAACCTCAAGGCAGCTACAGCGCTTGACTGCTTGGCCCGTACTATGAGGATTTGGCTGAGTAATCTTGAAGACAAGATTGAATCCAACATTTCCAGATCCAAACTCCTGAAAGAAGTTGCAGTCATGAAAGAAGCAACTAATTTCTCCTGTGATGCATCTTCAGATATTATTCGCCTTACTGCTAGATCTTCTGCACTTTCATTTGCTGCCAGAAGAGCCCTATGGTTGAGGTCCTGGAATGCAGATACATCATCCAAGAGTAAGCTAGTCTCTCTGCCTTTCTCGGGTTCTTCTCTATTTGGTGAACATCTTGATGAAATTATTAAAAAAGCCTCAGGAGGTAAGAGTTCTTTCTTACCACAAGATAGACGTCAGAGATTCGCTTCTCCCAAACCTTCTGGATCAAGAGGACGGAATTCTTCCTTTCGTGAGTCAACTAGATTCCAGGGAAGAGCTTATTACCATAAGAAGCAGGGATTCGGCCAGAATTTCCGAGGAGGTTATAGAAGAGACTTCCCTAAGAAGTCCCAAACCAAGAGAGAGCTCCAATGAAGAGATGCGGGCCCTGGCTGTAGACTCAGTTGGGGGCAGACTGAGTCTTTTTCTGCCTGTCTGGGATCAACTAGCAACTCCAGATCGCTGGGTTCGGCACATTTTGCAGCTGGGGTACCCGCTAGAATTTATCAAGACCCCATCTCACCACAAATTTATCCAATCAAGACTTCCCTCCAGTCTGGAGAAAGCCAGAGCTTTGATGAGTGCTGTCAGAGACCTGTTACGCAACAATGTGATAGAGGAAGGAACTGAACTGGTGGTCAAAGAGACAAAACCTCAGGAAGTGAGTGTCTCTGGAGGAACAAGACGCGGAGATTCTATTTACGGATGCCAGCCTTTCGGGCTGGGGAGGAAAATGGAGGTCAAGGCTTCTCCAAGGGAAATGGAGGCCTTCGGAGAGACATCTCCATATAAATGTTCTAGAGATGAGAGCAGTCTGGAATTGTCTTCAGAAATTAAAGGACGGTCTAAGAGGAAAGAATGTCTTAGTTTATTCAGACAATCTACCCACGGTTATTTACTTAAAGAATCAAGGAGGCACCAGAAGCCTCAGCCTGTACAAGGAGGCACGAAGACTTCTTCTTTGGGCAGAAAAGAATTTGAGAAGCATCTCAGCATACCATGTAACAGGAAAACACAACCTTATAGCAGATTATTTAAGCAGATCTACCATAAATCCAGGAGAATGGCCCTTGAATCCATTGGTCTTCAAACACATTTGTCTCAGATGGGGTCAGCCAGAGATAGACCTCATGGCCTCCAAGACAAATGCGAAATGCCGGAGGTATATTTCCAGATGGAAAGAGAAGATGGCAGAAAGACAAGATGCATTGAGAGTTCCATGGAACTCCTGGCATATGTTTTCCTTCCGGTTCCAATCCTGATGGATGTGGTCAGGAAGATCAAGAGAGATCGGGCGAATGTTATTCTGATCGCACCAGACTGGGCTCAAAGACCTTGGTACTCCTTCCTGGTTGCCATGTCAGTGCAACCACCTTGGCAACTTCCTATGATTCCCAACCTTCTGACTCAAGGTCTGATAGTTCATCCAGACATCAGTTTGTTACGTCTGACGGCCTGGAGGCTGAGAGGCTCATGCTGAGGATCAAAGGGTTATCAGACCCTGTTGTCAGCACCATCATTGCCGGCCGAAAGAAGTCTACTTCAGCAGTTTACGCCAAAGTCTGGTCTACCTTCTTGTCCTGGCTTAAGTCTAATTTTCCTCAGGATCTATTTATATCTGTCCCTAGAATCCTGGATTTTCTGCAAGACGGTTTTCAGGCAGGATTGCGACCAGCATCTATCAGGGTCCAAGTTTCTGCTCTGTCAGCTATTCTGGCCACTCAGTTATCTGATCACGATCTTATTGAAAGGTACCTGAGAGCAATATCAAAAATCAGGCCTACTATTCGTAATATTTTTCCTCCATGGGATCTTAACTTAGTCTTGGATCAGTTACCTAGATCCCATATCTTTGAGCCTTTGGAAGACATTCCACTGAAGTTTTTGACCTTTAAAGTACTTTTTCAAACAGCGATCACGTCTGCTCGCAGAGTGAATGAATTGCAGTCCTTATCCTGCAACAGTCCTTACATGGTGTTTCATCAAGATAAGGCAGTCTTGAAACCCAAGCCATCCTTTAGGGGTAAAGTCATCTCAGACTTCCATCTGAATTGGGAGATTGTTTTACCATCTTTTTGTGCCAATCCTCAGAATCCTAAGGAGCAGCAGTTTCATAATTTGGATTTGGTAAGGGCTCTTTCAATCTACTTAAAGAGGACTCAGGAATTTAGAAATTCTGATTCACTTTTCATCTACTTTCAAGGGAAACTCAAAGGAAAGTCAATCTCCAAGGCTTCAATATCCAGATGGATTATTTCTTGCATTCAGCTGGCTTACAAGGAAGCAGGCCAGCAGGCTCCCAAAAATTTGAAAGCGCACTCTACTAGAGCACTATCCACCTCCTGGGCCAAGAAGGCGGATGCTTCTCCTTCTGAGATCTGTAATGCAGCAACTTGGTCATCATTGTCCACATTTGTCCAACACTATCATCTGGACGTCCAGTCCTCGGTGGATGCTAAGTTCGGGAGGAAGGTGTTGGAGGCAGTCATCCCTTCTTGAACGGGTAGGATCTGTCCTTTTTTATCATTCATAACTATTTGTCTTCCAAGTTTTGGAATGCTTTGTTTCCCTCCCCTTGCTATGGGTACTACTTTTTAAGACCCATTTTCATGCCGGGGAGGGACACAGAAGAAATGATAAATATTCGTCACACTTAAAACTGTTATTTGTATTTCTTCTGTGTCCATACACTGCATACCCTACCCATCTTGTTTTCACTATTTTTCTGTTTGTTTTACAGCTCAGCCAAAAGGAAACTGAAGCCTCTACCGGAACCGCACTTTTGAAGTGTAGAGGAAGTCCTACCCAGCTGGAGGGCGGAGACATTACCCATTTTCATGCCGTGTATGGACACAGAAGAAATACAAATAACAGTAAGTGCGACGAATATTTATCATTTCTTAAAAATGTTTCATTCCTGAACTAGGGTACATTAAATCCTTTAATACATTTAAATGGTTCTTTCATGTTACCCCCTCTTTACTTCCACATATTTATTTATTTTATTGTAGATATTAAGTGGTTTAAGTCTATTCTAGTACCCACTGTCATGAAGACCATGCACCAGTTTGTTGGCTCTTCTTTGAACTGCCTCCAATTGATTAATTTCCTTCTGGAGATCTGGTCTCCAGAACTGTACATAGTACTCCAGGTGAGGTCTTAGCAGTGATCTATAGAAATGTATTAGTGCTTCTATCTTCTAGCTGCTACTGCCTACTCCTAAACAACCAAGAACCAGTTTGCTTTTACCAGTGCTTTACAGCATTGCTTCCTTACCTTAAAAAAATCTGATATAATAACTCCTGAGGTCTCTTCTTCTGATATTTTTGTCAGAACGGTACCATTATGCTTGTATTGTATGTAAGAAGACTCTTGATTTTCTTAAATTAAGTTCCATTAACCTAAATTCACCACTCAATGAACCATCTAGTTTATGAATATACTTCACATATCACATACCAGCTAATACTGGGAATGAAGGGAAAAAAAAAAAAAAAAAATGGTATTTAACAGAAACCTATACCTAGTGCTGGTGAGATAATTATACATCCAACCCTATAGATGGAGAACTTAAGTACTTTCAAGGGTATACTCATCAAACTGTGAATGTGCCAGGAAATACTTTCATTCACCAAATTACAGATGGTCCAATCTTATATGGCATACATGCTTTCTTTCATTGAGGCATATAGATCTGCCATTCCCATCAGCCAGGTTTAGCCTGGAAGATGCAATATACATCTACTGGGGAAAATACATATACTGTATACACAGAGTAACTTAGTAACATAGTTGATAAGGGTAAAAAAAGACATGCATCCTTCAAGTTCAGCCCATGCCATATCATATGGTAGCCAGCCATTACCCTGGATCAACATCCAATCTGCTTTGAAATCAACAGTCATATTTCTCATTTTTGTTCAGAGCTAGAAATGTATTCATTACTTTTTTTCACTACTTTTTTTTTTTTTTTTTCTTTCAACCCCTTAATGACCAGATGTCCAGCGAAGTGACCTTCCCTTAAAGACTATTTGATCCTTGATGGCCTTGATGGTCACGAACAGGGGTCTGAAAGGGGTTGTTCCGGTTCTGGAGCGGTCAGTTTCAGACCCCCTGTAAGCACAAAGTACTTGATGTGTCAGGACTGTCATTGGTCGTTAAGGGATTAAAGTGTTAGTAATGTCTAAAAAAAAGTTTTTTTGCATTTAGAAGAGCTTAAAAAGCTGATCTAAATGCAAAAAAAAAACATATCTCTCAAACCGCTATGGTTTAAGAGATACGGGCGTTTAAAGTTTGATTTCTCCTACTGACAGCTGTAAAGCTGTCAGCAGGAGATCCGTGTCGGTCTACACGGAGGCGCTTGAGAAGTGCCGAGATCTTGTTACTTACACGGAATCCCTTCATTGGAATGGTCTAAAACGTGTGCCTAGAGTTCACAAAAGCTCTGCCTTTGTTTTAGTAGAAATAGCCTTTCCACTAGTGACTTAATGGATGACCTTTTGCTTTTTGCTGAGCTCTTTGCGTATACAAAACTTTTTTATGAGTGATTTATTACAGGAATAACTAAATTTCTGTAACATTTTATTGCATTACCCTGCCTCAACTTTGCAATCAATACTTTATATGCTTCTTTCCCTGCAGTGATGAATTCAGGCCTACAAATAATGAAGGAACTGTATGACAACAAGAGGTGTGTGTTACAAGCAAGAGTGTAGATAGCTTTTTTTTGCCTAGCACCCATCTCTGGAAATACAAAAAGCACCACTGTATGGAAAACACTGCTTCCTGTGATATTTGTGTGATTCTTGCAATTCCACTGAAACCTGTATTAAAAAGCTGTGTCAGCCTAAAGCTTGAGCTGTGATAGTAGATACCAGTCCTATAGAGTCTGCTATATATATACCCTGGCAGGCTGGTTACTGGTTGAGCATATCTGACCATTACTTTGTATATGCAAATCACCAAGAATTACAGGGCAATTCAGACATGGGCCTCTTGTTGACAGATGTCTTGGGAGAGCAGTTGCACCACAATAACAAGACACAAGAAGGCTGAAATGTACATTTGTGGTTAGCTGCCTCTCTCGTACAGAAAGGAATTACTTGGCACTTTGTGGCTGGACTATCAATTGGGGAGGATAAGTATAATGTGATTAAGGATATTTCTTTTCTGTGAATTATACTAATCCTGGGTAGGATACCAGTCCTAAAAAGCCCTACAGAGCTTGCTATATACCCTGGCAGACTTGTTCCTATTGGAGCATGTATGACCATTATTTTGTACATACAAATTACCCTTGGGCTGTTCACAATAAGGTAATGCAGATGTGGACTCCTTGCTCAGAGATGCCTAGAGGGAACTGCTGCACATCACCTGTGACCATTATATGCTAGTTACAGTTCTCAGCCTTTTGGCTAAGATCAAGTGCACTCTCTTGGGGATGGAGAGCTGCTTGGTCTGATGCCGGATAATGGGGAAAGCCTATGGTGCAATCCTGAACTCCTCAGCCTCCTTCTGGTGGGTGCTTATGTTCCATGGAGCATGTAAATTATCCATTTTCCATCTCTTATGCTGACTTCCATTTTCTTTGCCTCTGAACTGAAGGAGGATTGTGAGGAGGGACAATCTTCATTCAGTATATGGAAAAACCTGCCCTGCTTCTTCAAGGAGGGAAGGGTTTTCCTTACTGGATGAAGGAAGATAGTCCCCCGTTGTGATCTGTCCAGTCAAGCAACAGGACTTCAGATCTGAGGAGAGGTGGCTTACCCACATGAAAAGGGGTGGGAGGGGGACAATTAACCCCTTAGTGACCAGCCGTGCGCACACGGCAGGCACTTAACAACATTTTTTTTTTTTGTTTTTTTTTTTAAGCCATTCTAGCTAATGGCTTTCGGGACTTACCAGGTACGTCCTCTGTCACTAACTGACATTTTTGCTTGACGTACCTGGTAAGTCCATTGTCGTGATGGGGTTAATATAATTTCAAAGAATTAGTAAACACTATAAGGAGGGACTGCAGCTTCACTGGAATTGAAAACATTACTAACCCTTTAAAATACCTCAGTGGGGCCAGGTCAAAGACTTGCGTTTTTAGTGGGGGAGGTGGGTTAATGTGGGGAGGGAGCAGAAGACTGGAGCAACAGTGGAATGCCGAAGACTCCAGGGTGAATGCCCACCTTTCCTCTCTGGGGGCGGGGTCATCTCCAATGCATTGCTTCACAATATGCTGAAGAACTTTCTAGCATTCAAGGGGTAAATAAATGGGGATTTTGGTTTGCCCCAGAACTCCTTTTGTTTTGTTGAACCCCTCAAAGACCTATGACGTGCCAGGACCGTCACGGCTGTCCTGCACTTAACCCTTTGAGTGCCAGAGGGGTACTGAATGCATTGTATTAAGGACATATGGAGGATCCACAGGAAAGAAAAATATATGAAAACTTGTAGATGAAAAAGACATGTGACAATGCTGCCCCTAGAAGGCAAGCGAAACTAGATGGCAAATCACAGACATAATTCAGAAGAAAAACCAACCTGTTAGATTTTATTGCTCTTATAGAGGGCTGTACAAAGAACTGCAGTTTTTACTGGCTAGCCAATTTTAAGATTCTAGAAATGTGGATTTGGCAACAATCTCCTCTAAATCTTGTTTTAATTATGGCACCCGGACAGGCAGGGGAAGCTGTAACTGAAGGATATTTGAAGGGGGCTCAATAAGACTGTTTGTATGTGAAGAGGGACTGTGGTGTAGGTGTAGATGGATGGTGCGTGGGTAGAGGAAATTCAGAACTCTCTGATGTTATCTTTTAAAGAATAAGCACAATTACGAATGGAACAAATTATCTTGCTGGATTTTGATCAGGGAATGTCTGTTCTTTGCGTATAAAGTGGAAATGAGATTTAATGAATTATTGAAGGAAACAAAGGCTAAAACAGACAAAACCGTATGCTGGTAAAGCTAAATCAACATAAGGAAAATAATTTTATGGGATTCCTTGGAAGCTAAAAATATTATTTTAGTAACAGTGAGGAAAAAATGTGTTGGAGAGCTCTCAAGAGCCTAAGGGGTTAAGTTTCTTTGTTAAAAACACTTTTTGCTGTCTAGGAAAACAAGGGTATGCCACTACTGGAGATGCTTCCTTAAAAAGTAATTAGAGTTCAAACTTTTTTTTTTTATTTTTATTCAACCTACAATATGCTATTGTCATCGAGTGAAGCTGCATTAGGAAAAATATGTCCTCTGTGCACTAGCTGGCACTGTTGCTTATAGTTTACTTAAAACTAAAAAAGTTTTATCTGTTATAACTTTTGAATAACCCATCTCCGGACAGTGGGCTTACTCTTTGTTTTACACAATAGGACAAACCCCACAACGTATTTTTTCATAATAAACCTTTACTGTTCCTTTAACCCTTTAAGAAAAATGGGTCAATATCATAGTGGGCTATAAATTACTGATAGTGCCTGCAGCGCTGACAGTGATAAGTTACTGTTATATAAAGGTCTGGACACTCCTGTTCTAAGGGCAAAGGAAGCAAATACCAGCATCCCGGCTCCAGAGACAAAGCAATTATGGAGCAAACCAACTGCTTTACAGGGAATAAGTACAATCTGCCACTGATTAAACAGTGCTTTTAAATCCCCTTCAACTCTGCAGATGTCTCCTACATATTTCAACACAAAGAGTTGGAGACCTCCAGCCTTCAAGGGGTTGAAAGTGCCATTTAAAATCTATGGGGATTTTTCATTTATTCCCTATGAACCAGTTGGTTTAGCCAAAAATTGCTCATCCTTGCATGTCTTATCCAACTGAGCCACTCCCTCATACTGTGTGCAGTGTTTACATACTAAGATAGGATTTAGCTGTATCTTCTCTTTACACACTGTAAAGTCTTTTATGGACACTTCAATGATGAACCATAAATATTGATAATACTTGTGTTTTAAGAGCAGAATTACAGTCGTTACAATGAATTAAGAAATAAATTGCAGCACACAACTGTAAAGTCAATACAAGTGCAGGCAAATAGACACCGCTGTCTGAACAATCAGGGGTCAAAATACACAGGATGAGCAAAAACAAGAGCAAACTCTTGAACTTCCATCATGTGGTTTACTTCACATTAACCTGTTAATGTTGTAATTACTACGTATTGTAACCCAGAACAGAACCACCCAGCTGGAGGACCATGGTCTGGCTGTGACCTCTGACGTGCCTATGGAGACTCACTGATTCCACAGCTTTCATTGTTATTATTAAAGTGGATTAGTCACCCCAAGGTATGTCTAGTTCATTTTAAAGAGAATAAAAACTGATTATAGGTTTCTTTGTAATGTACCATAACTGTTTTTCAAGAAATTAAAGTGAAACTTCCCCATTTATTTAAGCTTGCATATGTGAAAACTAAATTAAAAGCTGCCTATGTGTTATTTTAGCCACAAGACCAGCAATTATACAGTTATTGAGCTATTCATACTTCTTACCATATGCTAATGTATGCTAATTGCTGTACCAGTGACATTTCATATGCTAATTAAAGCTTTTTCAGTGACAGTAGGCTAATTAAGCCTTTTGAATGACATGCCAAACATTAATAAAGGTTTCAGTCACTTTTCGTATGCTAATGAAGTTATGTGCTGCACCTGGAAATTTTTACTTTCACTTTCCCCAGAAATAAGTGTGAATATCACCTAGACTATACATCTGATGGAACTTTAGTTAAAGGGTTAGTAATGTCAAAAAAACGTTTTTTTGCATTTAGAAGGGCTTAAAAAGTTGAGCTAAATGCAAAAAAAGTCTCTCTCATACAGGCATTTAAAGTTCGATGCATGTCATTGAAAAGGCTTAATTAGCATACTGTCCCTGAAAAAGCTTGAATTAGCATATGAAATGTCACTGGTACAGCAATTAGCATACATTAGCATATGGTAACAAGTATGAATAGCTCCATAACTATATAATTGCTGGTCTTGTGGCTAAAATAACACATTCAAGAAAACTCAAGGTGATGGGTCCACTTTAAATCAATGGATGGGAATTTAATTTGTTCCCTATAATTGTTGTTTCCCCCCCCCCGTATGACTCCACTTTTTTGCACACTTGACCCAAAGTGTCTGTATAAAGAATGTTTCTTTCCTCCTTTTCTGTCACAACTTTGCTAATATCTACATTTTCAGATATGTAAAGAAAATTCAAGGTGAGAAGTCCACTTTCAAAGAGATTCCTTGAGCAGTCGTGTATAATATGGGATCATTTATATATATATATATATATATATATATAATGTATGATGTACTATTATTGATTTTTGTAATGCAATCAGAACAATTATTTTATAACACAATTTTAAATGTGATATCAAATGGTTCAATATTTATTTAAAAATGTGTTACAGCTCGAATTTGAAAGAAACACATACAATACTGTTCATTTATCCTCAATATGATATAAAATATAATTTGTATGTAATTTCACATTAATTACAAGAGACTAAAAATGTATCCAGTATTCCTTAGTCCGTATGGTCTGTCAGCATGCAAGTAATTACTCCCCTTAGGGCATATATATGTGATGGATAAATACACCCAGACCTCCATTTAAGGATCTTATTTGGTATAACCAAGTGCCTGCAACAGAATAAATTCCACGTGTAATTCTCATAAGCACCATCATACAATCTCACAGGGAAAAAGACATACGTGCCACTGTATCCAAATTGAATAGAAAACAGGGATACCTAAATAATAAACTGATTCACGTGTGTTTAGCATGTACAGCTCTGATAAGTGGCCACTAACGGGTCAATATTGTTGTTCAAACCCTTCAACAGTATTGTATGTGTGTGTGTGTGTTTTTTTTTTTTTTTTTTTAAATGAGAGCGCTGACAATTTTTTTTTTTTTACTAAATATTGAACCATTTGATATCACATTTAAAATTGTGTTGTTCTGATTGTATTATAAAATAATTGTTTGTTCTGATTAGCGCTCAATGAATCTTTTTGAAATTCTGTATTTTTTGGGACTTTTGTGGTGGAAGTCTTTTCTTGGAGCAGCTTTTGGTTATAATTTTTGCCTTAACCCTTTCCATAAAGGTGCGCTTCACTCCTTTATCAAATAAGTCCACTTTAACCTTTATCAGTTGGTGCACAGTGTGGCACTTTATGCTAATTACTTTATGTGCTGGGCCAGTATAAGCACAATCTATGCTATGAATGAATCTATACAAAGCCCACACATTGAGGACATTTCTAATAGCACAGTGAGTGAATATAATTAGCACAAGGTGCCACTGTATCATTAAAACATAAAAGGTTAATTTCTCAAAAACAGTTTTACAGAAAAGTGGCTACTCCAACATATAAGAAAACTGTAATTCTCTGAAAAACAAAATAAATTTGTATTCAGACGACAGGTCCACTTTAAAGGGATAGTAATGTCTGTTATAAAAGTTGTTCACCAAGTCTTCTTTATATTACAAGTAACACATATGTCAAGCAGCTTACTTGTTTGTAGTTCAAAAATTATGAAGTGGAGAAAGATCCCCCACCCGCCCCTTCTGGCCGCTTCCCATTGAATCTGGAATCCAGTCCTGGGACCAGAAGGATGCAGAGAGGGACAAACAAGGAAAACAATGACCCCCTTGACCAAGGAGGGCAGGATTTCCCTTTGCTTACTGAAGATTGTCCCTCATTGTATCCATCCGGAACAGGCTGCAGCTTCAGCGTGACGTGGCCAGAAGGGGCGGGGGATTTTTCTCCACTTCATAACTTCTGAACTACATATAAGTAACTCCTACACATAGCGCAATGTGTTACTTTTAATATAAAGAAGACTCCGTGAACTTTTATAACAGTCATTACTATCCCTTTAAGAGAATACAGCAAAATGTGTGTTGAAAATAATAAGGCCCAGTTCATGAGATGGACAGCACTGACTGTGAGGGCACAAATGCCAATATGTATAAAGAAACTGGATTTATTCTGGAGTAAGCCAACTGCACTATAGGGGACAAGTACAAATTCCTGTTAAATTAAATTAGGCTTTTAACCCCTTGAATGCTAGAGGTCTCTCCAATGAATTGCAAAGCAATACATTGGATACCTCTAGCATTAAAGGAGCAGTAAACTTTTTTTTATGAAAACACATATTTTACAGAGCTTTTCCTGCTGAATAAAACAAGGTCACCCTCACCACTGTCAGATGTTGTATTAAAAATGTATAGCAGTTCAAATAATCAGGAAGTGAATTTACTGTGTTTACTTCCTGATAGTTCTAACTGACAAGAAGTGACTGGCAGTTTCTATCACATTCTATGGAGAAATGTATGTGTCTGACTTTCCTCTCCATTGGACTCTAATAGAAAAAATAATTATAATTTGACCACTAGAGGGCACTGCTAATGTAAAAAAACATGGGTTTAAACTGTAATAACTGGAAATATAAATCTCTTGACAGTCTGAGTACCCTTATTTTACTCAGTAGGAAAATCCCTACAATATATATATATTTTCGTTAAAAAAAAAAAAAAAAAAGTTTACTGCTCCTTTAAAGGTGTTAAAAAGCTCCATTCAAGTGCATGGGGATTTAGGAATTTTTATTTATTCCCCTATGGTGCTGTTGGATTATTCCAGAATAACTCCAGTTTCTTTATGCATATGGCCACAGGATCGTACGCACAAAAACAAATGTAAAGCATTTCTTCATCAAACCAGCTGCATCATATGGAATAATAATGGTTGATTTGGGACTTTTAACCAGCTGATTCAATGCTAGAGGCTTATGATGTATTGCTTCACAATGCACTGAAGAACATTATAGCATTCAATTGGTTAAAAGCCCATTTTAATCTTTATATGTCCCTTATGGTGCAGTAGGTTTGCACCAGAGTTGCTCCACTTGGTCTGTGCATATGGTTCTTGGCAGCACAGTATTTAAAGTGGACCTATCTATCCCCCCAAGACAAGTTTAGAATTACAATAAGCCTATTCCTTGCACTAGCCATCTTTCTGTAACATAAATCATTTTTGAGAAATGCGCTGAAATTCCTGATCTCATGTAAATAAGCAAGCTAAATCAAGTCTCAATAGTGTTTCTTTATAATAAAATAAAATGTAAAAACTGTGCTTCATGAAAAACGTACTTCAATTTTTGGGACTGACGTAGACAGGAGGTTGTCTGTGGTACAAGCTGTCCCGCAGACATCAAATTGCAATGCTGGCCATCCCCTCTAGCTAGGCATGCCTGTGCACCACCCAATACAGAATGCAGTGTTCATGTACACTGAGCACCAGCCCCAGAGAGAAAGGAGAACTGCCAATCACACTGTATATAGTCAAGATGGCAGCACTCTCCCTCACTGATAGAACGCTCGATAGGATCAACTAAGGGAGACTAGAAAGGCCAAACTCTGGTCTTGCTTTGCTATTAAACACAATCACAGGGTGTGAGTTCTGCCTAGATTCATTCATAGCACGATTTGTGGCATTATTGGCCCAGGGCTGAAACTAATCAGCATATGCTAGATTGTTCCAGCAAAAATATAAAGGTTAATTTCTTAAAAACTATATTCTAAAACAAATAGCTACTACAGCATCTACTCCAGGGGTAATCAACCTTTGTCCTGAAGAGCTACCATAGAAACATAGAATTTAACTGCAGATAAAAACCATTTGACCCATGTAGCCTGCCTGAAGGTGTGATGTGATCATACAGTAAGGCTGAAATTGACTGCTCCAGAACAGGAGCAGTCGATTTCAGCCTATCCCCTGGAAAGCCGGTATATGTGATCGCACACGTGCCGGCTCACTGAATAAAATTAAAAAGCCCTGAATCTTCCAAGTAAAACCCAAAAAATAAACAAACAAAAACAAATATGTATAGTTTTACCTACATTCATAGCCTGCACAGACATCTAATTACCAGAAGTAAAACGGTATTTTCAACCTTATGAACTAAAATGCACATTTCGACAGTCATGTGGAAAAACTGCCCTAAAATAGCTGAATAACTATATATTTTCTGAAAGTGGATATCCCACTGCATCAAATGAGGGGTCACTTGCTTTACTACTCCTAGCCTGGTGTGCACAAATGTTTCCAGAAAGAAGAGGAGCTAAAGAAAATAAAAAAGGCACTTTTTTTCTACATTTCCACCACTTCAAATGTACTGAAATCTTTGAAAACTCTGCTATTTCCTACTGTAATAATTAGCTACTGCTGTTACAAGAAAAATGGCACCCCATTTATATGAGTTAACTAACTAACTACCAGCTCTAGTTAGAATTTTGGAAAGAAGACAACCCACTGTATCAAGTGAGTTGTCATTTTCCCTTCTACCACTAACCTGGTGTGCACTACAAGCTGGCACGACAGGAAAAAAAAATAGGCATTTATTTTTATTTACTTACATTTCCACCCCATAAAATGTACTAAAAACTTTGAAAACGGTTATGTTTCTTACTGCATTCATTAGTTACTACTCCGCCAAGTAAAATGGTACTCCATTGGTATGGTTTGACATACCATAAGCGGTGCCAAAAGCACAAAGTGACACCTGCACTAAAATGGTTCTAACTATTAGATATGATGGAAAGGTATGCAAGTCATACCAGTAACAATTCAAAGGTACTACAGTCTTTGAAAACTATGGAATTTCCTACTGTATTCAGTACTTTATACAGGAAAAATGGTACCCCATTGGTATCAGTTGACATACCATAGGGGGTGCCAGGAACCTGGCACATTGCAAAGCAATGTGTTGGACACTCCTCTGGCATAGGTTATGTATTGATATATTTTTAAATGTATTTTTAACCCTGGCAATTGATAGCTCTGTCACTCAAATGGTTAATTCAAAAGCTCCTGGGGGGCATCAAGACCCCAGCCCCATTTTGTCGCCTCAGTTATTGATCTCCCAGACGATTTGGCTAGCACTGCTCCCCTGCATCCACCAACCAGACCCACTGGGTAGGAGTGGGCGAGATTTGTGAAAGCCTTCGCATCACTGATGACATGACATGGAAGGCTTACTCTGGTTCTGCTCACTCCTATCTGGAAGTTTGGGTAGGATGGAAGGAGGGGAGCCATGTTTCTCCCCTGAGCCGTCTTTATTGTTCTCCCACACAAACTGGCTGGGAGATCAATAACTAGGGGGACATCAGGAGGGATCCTGATGTCTCTTATGAAGACTACATTTTTTTATTTACTGAAATGCAGCCATGCCTGCCGGTTTTACCAGCTTATGCAGTGACTGCATTTCACTCAGGTTTAGCATAGCAGGTACAACTGTCCAAGCTTGAACACTGCAAGGGCCTTGCAATCTAAGGGTTAAACAGACTCCCACTGTGAAAATAAAATAAATAAATAAAATGTGGGACCCAAGATAAGCAAACAATAGTAGGTATGTTTGGGGCTGTATACAGGAAGATAAAGAGGAGCAATTCTGGAACAAATTGACTGCACCACCGGGGAGAAATAAAAATGTCCCAAATTCCTGTATGATTTAAATAAAGCTTTAAACACTTTGGGTGCTAGAAAGGCTTCCAGCTTATCGTGCAGCCCCATATGGTCCTTAGTCTTTATTTCTAGGGACCGTGTAGAAAAAGCTACTAACCCTTTAGTGCCTGAGGGGTATCGTTGCAGAATACCTCTCTGGCACTCAAAGGGTTAAACTCAAAAAACGCACATATGTGGAAAATGCTTGGTAAGCTGTCTAACCGCTAAATAAAAAAACAAAATCAAAGAAAAACGAACACTTATATTTAGGTGAAGAACTTATTTTGCCCTGATCTTCGTCTTAATAAATATCAGTCATGTAATGTAATTCAGAAATGATTTTCCTTGCATAAATGTACTTAAATATAGCCATCCAAACACCACGAAAAAGCTCTGAGTACCTTTCAGTCAAACAAGAAAGGTGCTGTTGAATGCCCATCGCTTATTCTGCAATGACAAAGATATGCTTTTAGTTGATTGAGAAATCAGTGAAGCATAAATTTATAGTGTGGAGTTGAACCAAAATAAACAGTTAACAAGTCGCTGGTCCCAGAGGTTGAAAGCTTGCCTTCCACACATTAATTTAATACCAGTGTTTATGCAGACATTAATATTACATGCTAACAGGAAAAAGAACCAGAGATATCAAAAGGCCACTTTGTAAACACAGACAGGCAAGTTATATCTAGGGGAACATTCTGCCATGTACCATATATCAATTTGTACAACATGCTGGAATATTCCTGTACAGTGGTTCTCACAGCCTTTGCTGCATTGCAACCATTGCGTTTCAAAGGAAATCAGACTGGAATCCTAGCAATCAACCCCTTTAACCCCGAGTTCCAGAGAGGTATCCAATGCATTGCAACAAGATGCACTGGACGCCTCTCTGCCACTCAGGGGGTTAAATGACAGAAAGGTCTCCAAAGCATTGTAATGCACTGGGGACCTCTCTAGAATCCAAGTGGTTAACCGAGGATTAAAAAGAAATGTATGTGTATGCAATATGGTATAGATATCCCAATATCTAAGGGTGCAATTCCACATAAAATGGTGCCATTATACAGCAAACCAGCTGCAGCATAGGGGAGAGAGAAAGTCTAACTGTTAATCCCTTGAATATTAGAAAGGTCTCCACCCACTCTTTGCTTCCTACATTAGTACAACTTCTACAGAATTATGGAGACATCTTGCTTTAGGTGAAATTCCATAAGTCAGAGATCTTGAATTTAACCATACCCCTTGCTTCAGAGCTGTGCCTGCAAAATCGAATTCCCTTTCATTGGTCCATCAGGGCATTCGGTATCTTGGTGCTAACATCATGAGATCACCTTGTAACATTGTCAGCAAAAAATTGTCATCCGTTATCAAGACTATCCTAGCAGACATATCGAGGTGGGCTAATCTTTTCATCTCATGGTTCAGCAGAAACAATCTTATTAAAATGGTAATCTTGCCGAAAACTCTCTATCTTTTTAACACTCTCCCTCTTCAGATTCCTTAATTTTACATACAGCAACTTCAGAGACTTATAGAGGGTTTCATATGGCAATACAAATGCAGACTTTTGCGGGGCCTCCCATCTTGCAAGCCTGAAGGAATGGGAAGCCCGAGTTTTCAAGACTTATCTTACGCACCACCTCCGGGCAATGATGCACGGCACTGCATCCTTGATAGAGGACATATGGAGGCCGTGGCTCACCTTTAAGGCCTAACACCATTTCACTTGACCAGGGGATGCATTTTCCCCCTTTTCACCTCTTTACCTTTCTCTTCTTTCTATGTCCTACTCTTTCTCCTTCTTACTGCTTTGGTACTCTCCACTATCTCTCTAGTTCATTTCTTGATTCTCCTTGAATCCATTAATTAATAAGGAACCCATTTCTCCAATTGTTTAGAATGTACATTATAAACAAGGACATGTGGTTCATTGGGCGTACTGCTCACTTTCAAGGACATGGGTGTGTCTATAAATAACTTGTATGTTACGTTTTTCATTTTTTTTTTTATATTGTACTCTCATTGACTCTTTCTTAAGACTCTTGATTGTATGTAAATAAAATATTCTTAATAAAGTCTTTTGAAATTAAAAAACTAAAATAAAAAATTAAAATAGGTCTCCATCACATTCAAGGAGTTAAAAACACCTTTAAAATCAGTGGGAATTGGGGGAATATTTATTTTCCTCCTCTTTACTGAATTACACCTTAAGTTATTAGGATACGATGTATTAGGTGCCAATAACTAGGTAACTGTATTTCATGATAGCTTTATCTTTAGTTGCAGCTGGGTTATAATGCTCATTACAAGAGGATTCTTCCAGAAAACGTACTATGTGAAATGTTTCCGCCTTCCACATGTCCACTGGTAATCACTGAACTACACATTCATTGGGTTATATACAAATGGAGCAATTTGGGGCAATGAAATGCACCACAGGGGAGTAATACAAAATCAAATTTATTTTAAAGGGGCATTTAAGCTCCTTGAATTCTAGAGAGATCGCCATAGCACTCTGAAGTGCTATACCTCTTCTATTTACATGAATCAGCTGATCGATGGATAGTTTGGCGTGGACTTCAAACAGCTAATCAGCTAGTTCTTGTGAAGACGGAACTGGCAAACAAACTATTACATGTATTTGCTGGTTCTCTGTCCCTGTGAATGAACGTTCCCCCCATTTGCCCTACCTAACACATTGCCAACATTAAGCAAAGTTTATACGCTAATGATTAAAGTGTCTCCCTCTCCCCTACATAGCTAATTCTTAGTGCACATGGAAAAGTGTGTTGTATTCCCCCATGTCTGCATTTGCAGGCACACGTTGGAAATGCATCAACTTCATGGTACTGTTGCTATGCCCTTCTTTAGCTTACTGAATTGCTCTTTTAATGTTAATCGAGATTTGCAACATACAGTTATACACAGACCCCATGCAATATCAGTCTTACAGAGCCATACGTATACAGGTAAAGGAGAAAATCAGCTGTGCCATAGGGAACAAATACCCATTTCCCAGAGTGCCACTGATTTACATGGGGATTTTAGCCCCCAGAATTGCTCTACATTTCTTTTGTGCCTATGGCTCTCAATCTCAGTCTTGATCTTGCACTGCCTTTATTTCTCTTATTAGCTTATGGTTTCTTCTCTATATCTTTCACACACTGTCAATGTGTCTGCGTATGTCTGTCTCTCAAGCCTGTTTCACTCTGAGAATTATGAAGAATGAACTCTGATAAACTAAAGTGAAGCCAACAGTTGCCCTCCCCTGCTTTTGCTGTTGTACATTGTATCCGTAGGTGTTATGAGAACAGTCTCACTCACCGGCAAACTGTTGTTTTATGGACAAAATTAATTGATGCCTCATTACAAGGATATTGGCAGGTGACAAAAATTACATTTCAACTGTTTTGAAACTTGTAGTTTTAAGTGCAGGAGACATGCTAGGAACCAGAGCACTGTCCATGAAAAACAGAACTACAAATCCCAAAATGCATTACTCCAATATAATGTCTAGGCCTATGGAGAATCGTGTGATTCTCATACATTTATCACAGATACGACACACATACCCGTGTTCATTTGCCCACCACCAATTGTTTAGGTCTCTTTAGCAATGAGTTGGAGACATCTGTAGTATCCAAGCAGTTATGCCCAAAGTATTTTCATATTTTTTTTCTGTGGCTGGGAGATTATTTAAACTATCCCTGCCCTAAAGTCACATCCAAGGAAATATTTGTCTTGCTAATGGACTGCTGAGGATGAATGTAAAGAAACCGGGAGAAAAATGTTACAATGTTTATTTTAAGCCTACATTTAATATAACACATTCTCTGGCTTTGAATCTCTACTTTGATTCATAAGGCCTCCATGGAAAATGTTTGGTATGGAACAGCCTAAAGAATAATGTATTCAATCTAAAACCTGACAGCTTTCAGATGTCAGATACTGAATGCCAAGGCTCTAAAGTCAATGTTAATATAAATGTAGTCAAGTTCCTTTGCCCTTAGCCGACTATCTGAAATTAAGCAGAATAACTACCAAGTAACACCAACAGATGAGACTGGGTAGTAATGTGAAATTATTTTCCTCACCTATAATATACAATTGCATATATATGTCTGAAATAGATCAGAAATCTACCCTCCAGCAAAGAATCTAAAACTTCAAATTTTTTCATTGCATTCCCAGAATTAGGGTGACCACGGGTCCCGGAACGTCCGGGACTGTCCCTTATTTCAGGGACATGTCCCGCGTCCCGGGTCCCCTTCAACCGGGACAATGAAGTGTCCCGGAATGAAGCCAAGCCGCCCTGAATGTCAGCCTGCAAGCGGTGTGTCACATCATGGACGCCGCTTGCAGGCTGACATCCAGGGCGGCAATGCAACTTACCTGATCTGGAGGCAAGCGCTCTAGTAATACAGAGCGCTGGGAGATGACATCATCTCCCAGCGCTCTGCATTACTGAGCACAGCGCGTGGGAGCTTCAGCTCTGTGCCGGAGGAGGCACAGAGCACTTTGCACTCCGCACTCCGCTAGACCACCAGGGACTCAAGGTAAGGCAATAGGGTGACCACGTCCCGGAATGGCAGAAGGGAAATGTGGTCACCCTACCCAGAATTCATTGTGAAAACATGCAAATGAGAACACATTGCAGTGACTCTTGATTCCCCACCCATACAAATATGGGGCCTTTAAAGTGGACATGTTACCTGCTACACAGATTTTGGTCTCAAACGATCTACTAAAACTGCCTATACTTTACATTTTTGTTTTCCCAATCAGCTTAATAGTTTCAGAAATGTTGGGTTTAGTTATTGGAGAATCTAATAACAACAGAGCTTTCTTCCCAGACCAGTCTAAAAGGCATGTATATTCAATATGACGTTTCAAAAATCACCTCCATCCTAAGGCTGCTAGAACCAGTTCCATTAGAGAGGTAGAATAAATTAGTGGGGAGGAATACTCACACATCTGATCAAGATGGAAACTAACACTGAGGGGAGGATTTGCAATAATAATTAATACGGCTAATAATGCTTAATACGGAAAAATATATATTGCAGGGTTTATCCTGCTGAATAAAGCAAGGGTATACTCACTGCTGTGTTATGTTGTATTAAAAAGTTTGATGAAAATCAAACCTTGCATTGCTTGGGAGAAAGTACCTCCCATGGCCTGAAATTCTGACAGCCTTTGGAGAGTTACTGTCAACTGACCAGAGCTGACCACAGACTGCTGTAACAGAACTACCATAACATTTCTGTCCATGGGGAACTGCACCCAAAAAAAAAATCAAGTTTGAGCTGCAATCATTTTTTAATAAAACACCTACCAGCAGTGGGAATACCATTGTTTTACTCGACAGGATAAAACATGGAAAATGTATATTTTCTCATCTAAAACAGCAGATTTTAGGGTCTGTGAACAAATAAGAAGTGGAGAAATCTTCTGTCAAACCAACTGCAATTGAGGGGAAAAATACAGTCCCATTGATACAAATGGAGCGTTTAACCCCTTGAGTGCTAAGGAGGCATCAAACATATTGTTTTCCAATAAGTTGGACAACTCTCTACCATTCAAGGAGTTAAAGTCCCATTTAATCAAGGCAATGCTTATTTATCCCCTATGGTGATTCTGGTTTGCCCTAGAATTGCTCTACTTTCTTTGTAATATGCAAGGCTACCGTTACAAATCTTGAAGATCAGTAGAAACATAGATCCAGGGCCCCAACACCCACCCACACATATGCATTGTAAGCCGGTGTGATGTGAAATGGAGGACAGATCGGCCGAGGTGCACTCCAATTATCTGCTACAATGCAAATGGAGGCCATCAGAGATCATCCAGAATCCGTGTGGGTGAGTTTGGTAATATGAAAGCCACTTTTGTCACAGTTCCCCTAGCACTAGGGCTGTGGGGGCTCTGTGACTGATTGGGGTAGTGGGCCCCAATGCTTTCTGGGTACTTCCTATAACTTGCACAGGGGCATACATGGGATACCTGATATCTACATCACAACAAGCTATAAAACACAAGTACAACATGTTTGCATGGTATCTTGTTGCAGTAAAAACTTGGCTCTTTGCTAATCAAAACTGACTGTTGGCTATACAAATATTATCAGTTATTTCTTGTGGCAGCAGCTCTGGTGACACATTAACACTGTGAATGCCTGCATTACAAAGAAACATACTGAGTACCTTTCTAGCATGCAAATAGTTAAAACCATTTTACAACCCAAAACGTTTTAAAGGTATAATAATGTCTAAAATAAAGTAGATCTCCAAGTCTTCTCTATTATACACCTAACACTTTGAGCTATGTTTAATAACTTACTTTTCTGTAGTTTTCAAGATATTCAATGTAAAAGGATCCCCTTCCCTCCCCTTCTGGCCGTATCACACTGAATCTAATCGTGGTCCTGATGGAGAACGGAGAGGGACAAACTACAGTAAACAAAGGAAAATCCTGCCCTCCTTCTTCAAGGGGAACAGGGTTTTCCTTATACTTACTGACTTAAGTTTGTCCCTCTCTGCATCCGTCCGGTCCCATGACTGGATTGCAGCTCTAAGGGGAGGAGGGGTGGGAGAGGGATACTTTTACATTGAATATCTTTAAAACTACAGAAAAGTAAGTTATTAAACATAGTGCAAAGTGTTAGGTTTATAATAGAGAAGGCTC
Source organism: Rhinophrynus dorsalis (assembly GCA_037306005.1). Classification (NCBI taxonomy): domain Eukaryota; kingdom Metazoa; phylum Chordata; class Amphibia; order Anura; family Rhinophrynidae; genus Rhinophrynus; species Rhinophrynus dorsalis. The sequence goes on from CM074721.1 coordinate 254,282,403, forward strand.
AGAGATCTACTTTATTTTAGACATTACTATCCCTTTAACTTGTCAGTAACTTTTTAAGTGCAGTTTAAGTGCTGGAACCAAATTTACAAAAGCTTTACATTCAGTGTGTTAAATAGGCAAATGAGGAATAGAAGCAATAATCAGAGGTTAGCTACAGTATCTAGTACACATGGAAGAGTGGTAATACATTTATACACTGAGTGAGAATTCAGATGCTCTACTTTATGACTGGATTGAGTATGTGAGCATGATCCTTCCTTAGGAAAAAAAAAAATGACCCCATATAGCAAATCCCATACTCCCACCCTTAGGATATGAATAGGTTTACATACATCACCCTGTAAAAGCCTGGCTCATCTACTGGTTATGCATATTAACAGGTTCTCTTGGACATCTTTCCGACTGTCATCATGAGCTACCAGCAGTCACTGTTTACAACAAAACAGGACTGTCCAAGTGGCCTGCACCACTGCAGCCCCACATACACAGATACCATATGAGCACCACATGCATATGCCACACACATATACCAAATACAGATATTTGGTGCATCTTGTTCATATAAGTGCTGCCCAAAATAATGAGTGCCAAAGGATGTTACTTATTGCACTGTGCCAAAGGCAGCACTGACATTTTGCTGTATTTAGTACAATGTGAAAGCTAAATACTCTACTTAAATGGCAGCAAAATTTCCCCTTTGTATAAGTGAAGTGTACATTTTCTGTGTCATATTTATTAGATATCGCCCTGGCACTCAAAACAGTTAAAATACATTACATACATGCTTCCTAGACATGGCAAGCTTTAACAACCAGGGCTCCCTAATCCTTCAACTTCAATGCCTACTCGATCCGTGCACAGAAAAAAAAAAAAAATGTTTTGTCTGATTGATTCAGTAATTTTTATCCATATAAATGAACTTAATTTTGTTAAGAAACAGCCACCACCCAACTCATTCTGTTAGTCAGAACTTTGGTGAAGATTTTCTTTAATAAACAAACTTTGTTGACAGAGAAATTCTAATTAAGCCTCCCCCCCCAATTACAATTACACCCTGGTACTCCAGAATTAAAGAACAAAAAGAAAACCAACGTCACCTCTATAAAAAACAAAACAAATAAAAATCCCTTAATTCTGTTTGGGCCATTTCTGGAGCTGGAAAGAATTAATAAGAATTTACTTTTATATGGCCATCCCTGTTCAAATGAATTCCCACACCCATTTGATGGGATGATGGGGTTACACAAGGCACAGGCTCTACAGTGTCCTCACCTCCCAGTCAATTAGCATCTAGCTGGAGGTGTCACGGATTCAAATATCGCCACCCCTCCAGCTAGATAATAATTGGTGATTGGCTGGGAGGAGAGGTTACTACAGGGCACATTCCACACTGGTGTCAAGGACACAGCTGGCCCTCCGACATGAGGGTAAGTTTTATACTTGTTGTGCATGTGTGTAAGCTTGCAAGTATTCATGAGAAATAAAGAAAGAAAAAGAAAAATTAATGTATGTGTATGAAAGTGTCGAGTACATTGTTTCTGGAATCGCATGTTTCATGACATTAATTTATTGTTTTATTCTGAATGTTGTGAAACATGTAATTTTAGTAAAATGTTGCATTTGTAGTGAAAAGTATACACAAGTCTAATACCAACACTTGAATGCACTGCCCTCCAGTATTTTTATATCTTGTCGCCTTATTGGAAACTGCTGCAGAATTTGGATATTTTCCCCAGGGCAGTCTACGCTATAGGTTTGATATTTGCAGGGGAAATAATCTATATGTTTGAAGAACAAATATCATAAAAAACATAGTTCTTGTAAATTACCCATTATTTTCTTTTCCTGGAAATGTCAAACATACTTGTGGTTATAACAGCATTACAATAAAATATGTGTGGAACACTATTAAGATTTTATGGACATTTATTTACCTTACTTCACCGTTTCCTCTTCAGGTCTATAAATTATTTTGCTTATACTCTATTCACTAGTCTTTCTTAGATTGAATATTATTCTAATTTATAACAGTCTCTTCTAAACTGCCCATGTATGTTCATGTACATAAGCCATCTTAACCACACAAGTCCCTCGATAGCTGCCATTCTGCTCAACAAATGAAAGTGCTTCCTACATCACAAGCAATGTTCTGTACAATTGCAGAAAGGAGTAACATCTAAGACTTTACGATCCAGATCTTTGTATATTTAAGACTTTTTGACAGTAGAAACATATAAAACGCTATTCATTTCATCCAATAAATGTGTTTCTTTAACTTTGTAGAGACTCCTTTTAAGCCCTCCATTTCTCAAAAGACCCATCAGATTAAAAACCCTAGTAACAAATATTTTCTTTTCATATATTTAATTTAGACTTTCTTTTTCATGTAAAAGTATAGCAAAACCCTTCGTAGCACAGAAAATCACAATGTTAAGTTATTCTTACAATACTCTTAGAACGTCACTGGTATTATAATAATGAAACATATCAATGCCATATTCTCCAGCACATAACAGTGAAATACTGATGTGGAACCAAACTAACCACTTTTTTTTTTTTTTTTTTTTTTTTTTTAAGAACAAATGGCTCTTAATTTCAGCAGTCAGTTATTTCTATTTACTGTTTTTCTATGTATCTGATCTCCATTTTAGTTTAGTCCAGTGATGGAAATTTGTGATCACTTTTTTTTTTTTTTTTGCATTTAAAAGGGTCATGGTCCCCTAGTACGCCCTACCCCCAGACCGTGCGGTTCTTAAATGGTTAATGGCGAAAGACTTACATAGTGTCACTTCAATACCTCCCAAGTGTCACTCTTTAGGTCCCTTTCTTCAAGATCCAAATCCTGGTGTCCCTCTTTCCTACTCAAATCCCTCTGTCTAGAAGATCAAAATGTGTGGTGTGCATATAAGTGTATCACTTTCCTCCACAGCAATAAAACTCATGTCTGTTTAATCTTCAGTATATGTGTTTATACATTAGCCTGTGTAAATAATATGATTTGGTATTGTCCTAAATCATTTATTCAGTCACATAAATAACTGTTAATAGGTCAAAAAATAACCTAAAAAATATTGGTAATGCCTCACCCACCAGTCGCACCCCCAGCAACACCTCCTAAACCAAAAAGTGTCCCTCTTTGGCCATTTGTTGGGACTCAAATTCAAACAGCGTGTGCACGCAGGTGAGCACACTGTCAATACAGACAATGGCACTGTGTAGTTCTCCATCTGATCCATAGGACTTCAATGGGTTAATATCTGCAGTTAGAGAAGCCAACTGGCTCCCTGCTAGGTCATGAGACCTTGTCCTGCTAGAAACAGCCCAATTGAGTTTACAGTTACATGACAGGAAGCTTTTCTCAGGCACATTGGGCTGGCAGTAGGGAAGAGTTATTTACATTCCTCTCTAATGCAGTCTAAGTACAGTCACTGGCCATGCCACAGTGTGCAGTGATTGGTAGATAAATATCCACACTCTACACACTTGCTCAAGTCTACTCCCTCTAATGATGCTGTAGACAGTACTGCTGCTCACGGTGTCATCAACTGCCATCTATGAATCCTTTGTGCATTTGTTCAGCTTTCTTACACACTGATCTTCTCCCTGCCCACTGAAAGCGTGTGTATGTGTGTTGCCGCTGTCGCATTCACACAATGTCTCAGACTGACCTCTGTGAACACACTCACTCATTCTCACACAATGTCTCTCATGCACTTGCTTGCACACAAACACACTCTATCACTCTCTTTCACTCACTTATGAGACTGTGATTGAGCGTGTGTGAGAGCGAGTGAGACTGATTATGTGCATATCTTTATGTAGTTAACATTGAGGCAATACTGCAACTTTTGCAGTAAAGTCACTTTAACAAATACACGTATACAATGGGGTTAATAATGCACTCGGTGGGAGGGCTTGAATAGCACCATATGGTGTCCATAATAAAAAAAAAAATTGTAGTATAGTATGTATTTAAAACTGAGATAAAATAACTTTTGAATGACAAATCCCTCATGTGGAAGTACTCTAATTCTACTTATTAAGAAAATCCCTTTAATATATATTTAGGTTGTTAATACCACTCATGCTTCAAAAGTAGTTTATACTGATAATAGGTTAAACCCTTGGGTGTACGATAAGCCTTCAATGCATTATAAAGCAATACACAGGAGATGTCAAACTCATCCTAGTGGTTAAAGGGATAGTATTGTCACAATATAATAAAACCTGATCGTATAGCTATTAAAAAACTAAGCTAAATGCCCCCAGTCCTATCTCTCAAACCTTTATGGTTTGAGAGATAATCTCCGCAAAAGATCCTACCTCCCTCCCCTTTCCCTGACTTCAGTGTCTAGCTGACTGCAGGAGAATCTGGTACTGGGACCGTTGGAGGCACTTCAGCAGAGCAGAGATCGATAGACATAAAAAGAGTTACTTTACTGGAATGGTCTACAAAGTGTGCTTGCAAACCAAGCAGACTTTGTAGACCATTCCAGTGAAGTAATTATTTTTATGTCTCTCGATCTCGGCTCTGCTGAAGTGCCTCCGCTTGTCAGGGACTGGATTCCACTGCAGTCAGCTAGACACTAATGTCAGGGAAAGGGAAGGGAGGGGGGGGATCTTTCGCTGAGATTCTCTCTCAAACCATAAAGGTTTAAGAGATAGGACTGGGGGCATTTAGCTTAGTTTTTTAATAGCTACAAGATTAGGTTTTATTAAACTGTGACAATGCTATGCCTTTAAAGGGTGTAATTAAAGGGTTCTGTGCAGATATTGTGTGAAACTACAGGGTTCCACCACTGAGAAAGGTTTGGGAACTACTGTCCTATACCATCAAAGTGGGGGTATAATATCTAGTTAAAGAAAGTTTTAAACATAAGATCAGTTTATTTCCCTTTCACCCAAAGAACAAATGAAAATGGGTCACTTAGATTTACACATGCCTTCTTTATCAACAGACTGCAAAAGGTGGTTGAACCTTGATAAATGAAATCTCATTTTCAACCTGCAAATTATGCATCACTTACCTCTTCAATTTCTTTAGTCTTTGCTGCTATTGCCTTTGAGCGGCTGTTATGTGAAGTCATTTCAAAAAGTTCTGAATTCCCAGAAGCATTTGCCTCCAGATCTGCGGACTGATCTCCATATAGCACAGAAGACGATCCAGCCTGGTGGAATACAAAGCATACGTAGATATTAAGAAATATCAAGCAAGAATTACAACATAACCTATATTTCTGCTACTATCATGTAAAGATACTATACTCCAACAGCAGAATTGCAAATTCTTGCAATACATATTGCCAGCAGTAAAGTGCATTGATTTCTAGATGTTTGTTCAGGCCTTATGTATCTTAACTGATAAAGTAAATACTATAACCCAAATTTCCTCAAATTTTTGTCACAAGAAACTGTTATCCTATTACAATATGTGGCAATCCGGATTGGTCCCGGCAAATTGTATTACTTTGTTCAAATACAGGTTAAGTTTTAAATAAACTGTAGTCCTGACACCAAGATATAGTAGAAGGAGAGACTTTTCTCTGAATGCTAGTTCTGCAGGGTTATCTTTCTTACTCCATTTAGCCTATTATAATGTAATTGCATTCATGGCATGCGTCAAAACAGCACATTCAAAATGTTGAGTCTGCAATATTGTTTAAAATGTTGCCACATTTATCTGTTGTGGGGGATTGCCTTCCACTATCTGTTAAGGTAGTTAGGTTAGGTATGGGTTAAGGTTGGCCAATATCGGTTAGCCTTCCAATAATAGTTCAGTGTCTGTTCACCCACTGTCCATTAAGGTAGTTAGGTTAAGCATGGCTTAAGGTTGGCCAGTATCTGTTTGCCTTCTATTAGTAGTTAGGTTAGGTATCTGTTCACCCACTGTCTGTTAAGGTGGTTAGATTACGCATGGGTTATGATTAGCCAGTATCTGTTAGGTTTAGGTTAGGGACTTTAGATTTGGCCACCATACCATTTTTATAGCAAATTGTTACATTGTATCACCTCTGAGACATACTGGATTTCCCATCATCGCTAGTGATGCATGATATTGCCTTAATTCATGTTTGATCATTGCATGACTTGGCTAAGGTGACATTTTAAAAGGTGACATTTTTGAAGTCATTGTTTTTACTCTTGTTATTCCCACTACACTATTTTCATAGTAAGTCAGGAAATTTACAATTTAAGAGTTTAGACACAATAGGGATACAAGTTCTTTGCAAGGTGATACACTGGAAATGGGTTCCCTGCTTGAAAGCATACAATCTAACATGATTAAGGGAGATATAAAGACATAAAGGTTAAGTGTATAATACAGTGCTAGATCTCTGGTCAGGATAAGGAAAAAATAAAAAGTAAGTAAATTATAAGTTACTTATATGTAAGATGTCAGTGGCTTCTAACTTGCTGTATCTTTGTTGAGGAGGTGTGATTTTAAGAGATACTTGAAGACAGCAAGAGAAGTGCAGTGGCACAAGCTGGTATGCAGAGCATTCCACAGATAAGGAGCAACACAAGAAAAGGGTTTGATATCAGAGAGAGCTTTAGACATAAAAGGAGCATGGAGAAGAATGTCATTGGCTGAGTGTAAGAGGCGGGAAGTGGTATAGCGGGAGGTCAGAGTGGAAATGCATGAAGGGGTAGAGAAAAGTATTTTGTATATTATCGGAAGTTTGATAGGCAGCCTTTGGAGAAACTGGAGGACGAGGGGGGCAGGGACAATTATGGTAACTCGTTCTGCAGGATTATATGTGGGTTGAAGTGTATGTAGTTAAGAGTCAGAAATACTAGAGAGAAGCATGTTGCAGCAGTCCATGAAGGACAGGATGAGTGTGTGTGTGTAAGAATTTTAGTTGCTGAGGAACAGAGGAAGGGACAGGATTTTTACTATGTTATTCAAGAGAAAGTGACAAGATTTGTCAATAGCATTAATATGAGAACAGAATGAGACAGCATCATCATTTATCACCCCTAGGCTCTAAGATTCTGATACTGCATTCATGATAGTTCCATTTACTGTCACCTTAAAAGGGCACTACTAGGCCCAGACTAGTTTGGATGAGGTTTAGCTCAGATTTAGACATGTTCAGTTAGAGGTGGCTATGAGCTATCCAGGCCGGAACTACCTAGATTTTAGATTGAATATCAGGAGTCGGTTGAGGTGCAGATAAATAAAGCTGGATGTCATCTGCATATAGGTGATATTTGAGAATGAAATAATAAGATCACCAAGTGTTATTATGTATAGAGAGAACAGAATTTTGAGGAACACCAACAGAGAGGCGGATGGGAGAGGACAAAGAGGTGGCAAAGGAGACATTGAAAAATCAGTTATATAAGAGGACAGTCAATTCAGGGTTAAGTTATGGATGCTATGGAGTGAAGAATTTGGAGGAGGAGAGCAAGCAGCTGAGACATCATGCAGGATAAGTACTGAATATTGATCTTGTGATCATTGACCACTCTTATGAGAGCTGTTTATGTAGAGTGAGCAGTGTGAACGCCAAATTGTAATGGGTTCAGCACATCTGGAGACTACCTGCTCAGTAGCCCTAGTCACCAGAATTATTACCTTGTTAAATAGAATTCTCCATTTTTCCCGGGCTGACAGGCAGGATGGAGTGCAGACATCTTTCCATAGTGACATCTGCACGTCTGTGCTGTCAGTCCCAGCCGGCTCTAGGAGGCATTGCTAGGTGCCGTTTGGCTCCAAAAGGGACTGACAGCGCCAGTGTGCAGACGTCACTATGGAAAGATTTCTGCGCTCCGTCGTGCCTGTCAGCCCTGGGAAGAATGAAGAATTCTATTTAACAAGGTAATAATTCTGGCGACTAGCGCTACTGAGCAGCTAGTCGCCAGAGGGGGAATTATTGGAGATGAAGTTTTGTAGCGGTGGTAGCTCTTCTTCAGCTAGCACAGCACACCAAACAAGAGACAGAGGGGCGCAGGAACTGCTGAACAACAACTAGCAGTAAGAAAAGAAAAAAAAAAAAGAGACAGGTCCTTATAAACAGGAAAAACTGCCTGAAAGACCTTATGGCCAAAGCTGGCTGAGGCCAAGACATTGACACAGTATTGTTTGGTGAAAGTATGAAAGGAGAACCAAGTTGCAGCCTTGCACAACTGTTCACCAAGGTTCTGGTTCTTGTAGGCCCATGAAGCACCCACTGATCTGATGGAATGCACTGTGATCTAGAAGGGAATTGGTTTCTCCCTGATCACGTATGCTTAACTTTGCCTTAATACAAAAGGTGATGGTTAACTTGGAACTGCCTGACTAGCTCTGGGATAGTCAGCCTTATAAAACAGCTTAGTATGGTGCACATAGAACCTAAGACAGTGGCGCCACATCCAACTGATGGAGATCACTGCCAGGAGGAAAGCCATCTTAAGCGTCAATTGGCGCAAGGAGATTGAAGTGAGAGTCTCAAAGGGAGGCCTATGCAAAACACCCAGAACCAGGATGAGATCCCATGAAGGAGTGGTATCCTTGAAGGAATGGAAGGCATGGGCCATCCCTTGCAAGAAAACCTTGACATCCGGGATGACTGTAATCCATTTCTGAAAGAAAACTGAGAGCAGAGAGATCTGTGCTTTAAGGGAAATCAAGCTGAGGCCCTTGTTCACTCCATCATGAAGAAGACACAGCAAACCAAAATAAGGTAAAAAAAACTCTGTATACATGTTCTTGACCATGACCACTTGTGAAAAATAGACCAGGCCCTGTGGAAGAGACAGCTTCTGTGCCAGAATCATGATGGAGATGACCTCAGTGGAGAAAGCCTTCCGCATTAGGATGTTGGCTTCAAGAGCCATGCATTCAAAGCCAAGCTCTCCAAGTCCTCATACCACAGGTGACCATGGAGGAACAGAACCAGTCTGGGAGGCAGCCAAATCGGTCCTGAATGGATAGGCTGATCAGGTCTGCAAACCACGTCCTCCTGGACCAGCAAGGAGCAAACAGAATGGCCATCACCCCATCCATTCTGATTGTCTGGATCACCCTGGGGATGAGAGGAATCTGAGGGAGAACACATATGAGAGATGGAAGATACATGGAATGGTCATTGCATTTGTTGAGAAGGCCAGGGGTTCCCCTGTGCGAGAGCAGAACATTGGAACCTTTCTCTTCTCTCTGGTTGCCATGAGGTATATTGCCAGGACCGGCCCCCAGAATCAGATGGAATGTTTCTGGATGGAGTTCCCAATTTTCTGGATCTACATTTTGGCGACTTAGAAAGTCACCCAGCACATTTTGTACTCCTAGAATGTGGACAGCTGAGATGGGTAGAACGTGCAAGTAGATATGCCACCTCACTGTGAGTTCCCCCTTGGCATATGCCACAGACATGGTATTGTTTGAACCATCAGAGGAACAGCTGTGAAAACTGGGAACCAGACAAATCGCCCAGAACCCCATAATGTTGATGGGAAGCAGACTCTCATTCTGTCCACCCACCTTATACACCCACCCAGGTGTCCCAGGAATGCACCCCAGCCCTTCAAGCTGGCATCCATGGTGACCGGAGCCCACTCCGGTATCATGAAGGGCCTCACCCATTTCCGGTTAGGCTGATGGAGGTCCTCACTGGTTTCCGGAGATAGGGTCATCTGCTGAAGGAGATGCTCCGGATTCCTGGACCAGAACTTGAGGATGTCCCTCTGAAGTCCCCTTGTGCAGAACTGTGTGTAAGGGGCTGCCTCTAGAGCTGAGAACAAGCAACCTAACACCTTCATGCAGTCCTTTACCATGGCTGATGATCACTTCAGCACCTGAGACATGTTCTGGAAAAGAAAATGAATGTTTATCTCCAGAAGGAAAACCTGTACTTGAGGGTGTCGAATCTCATGTCCAGAAAACTAGAACTTAGAAGGGAATTGGAGAAGAATGCAGGTTGAGGATCCAGCTGTGATGCACCAGAATGAGGATGCAGACTTTGATTTGGTGGGCCAAAAGCTCCTCTGAAGGACACATAATGAGCAAGTCGTCCAAGTATGGAGTCTGAGAAATGTCCTGGGCATGAATGAACATGGCTGGGGCCGCCATGATCTTTGTGAAGATTATTGGAGCCGAAGCTAGGTCAAAAAGCAGAGCCATGATTTGGTAATGATTGGAAGAAGCAGCAAAAAGCAGGTACTGTTGACTGTCTGGTTGGATCTGGACATGTAAATGTACATCCCGGAGGTCCAGGGAGGCCAGATACTCCCCCAGGCACATTGATGCGATGACAGATCAGATCTCCTGGGCTCCCAATTACTGTTTTGGGAAGAGGAAAACAAACCAGTGTTATAAACAGCAACCTCCCGACACTGGACTTCTCCCGGGTGGACAGCAGTGGGATAGTGGTAACAAACTCGAGAGCAGTATAACGCAATGAGGAAATAGTTATATAACGAGTTTCGTAACTGTTCTGATAGTGCTTCAGGAATTAATGTAGCTCTGGAAGCCAGCATAATTTTAAAATTAGAGCCATTTCTTGAATCAACCAATCAAGCTGTTAGGATATTCACCTGTTAGTAATAGGTAACAGTCACATCCTCCCATTGATAACACTGGATATAAACCTGCGGTGCTAACTCTTACAGTGCTGAATAGTAAGCAATAATACATAAACATACAGGAAGGTTTACTTTATTGATATTATGGCTATAAGTCATATAAATTACAAAATCTTATGTGTGATGCTACATATATGAATGAAACCACAATTCTATAAAACAGTGCATTGCCGTGGAAAAGATAAGTATATAACAATAAAAAAAACAATACTAAATGGGAATAATAAAAGAACAATAAGGCAAAAATGACAGAATTGACAAAAAACAGGATAAACTAAATGGATAATATAAAATAAAATAATAAGAAAATTAATTGTGAATAAAAAGAAATATACAAAAAATAATGAATATGAAAAACAGAATAAACTAAAAATTCCATGATATTGTAACCTATAAATAAATGAAATATAAATAAAAATAAGATTAGTTAGTAGGCGGGATTGAGATTGAGGAAGAAGGAGTCTGCAGCCCAAAGACTGTCTGTTATGATGTGTCCTACCCTCCAAGAGGAAGGACTCAACCCCATGGTACCTATTTTCTATTTTGAAGTAAGAGAAATCCATATTTTTGAACAGCAGTCAAGTTATAGTCACAGTTTCTCTAAAAACATAAAATAAATTAATGTGACCCTCACATGCATGGCTTTCTAATCATGTGGCCCACGACTGAAAACTTGGACACCCCTGGACTAGCAGGTTGTTTGTGTTAAGGAAGACAAGCAGGCGGGAGTAAGCTAGGCATTCCAGGGGTTTTGATTCAAAAGGCAGGAGAGAAACCGATCAAAGCTAGAGGGTATGGTGGTGGCAGGGGCTTTTCTTGCAGATATAGGTGTTATTATGGCACCTATGAAAGTTATATATCCGTAATTGTTGTAGGATTTGCATGCTGTAAAGCTGACTCCGACAGGAAATAAAAGAAGTTATGGTTATTATTATCATTCACAGAAACCCTCAGCAAAGCTGCTTTAACACAGTGTATTATATAAATCCATATATATCTGCTATGAACTCTTAAGCCCACAGTTACCCTTATAAGGAATGCAGAAAGCCTACATTTTACCAGCCCCGACTAAAATAAACAAAAGTGTGAGACTCCAGACCAACAATGGCCCTATACATCTTGCTGGACAGCCAGTCTCAGCCAGCCAATGACCCACTGAATATGATGGGAGTTGTAGTCCAACAACAACTGGAGAGCCATTACAAACACCCATGCTTTAGACTGTAATTAAGCCTGTAAAGACCAAAATAATGCATACTCCACTGGTCCATAATGTGATAACCTATCCAAGTATTAAGCTCACTGTAGGGCACAATGCATAACAGGTTATTTAACCCTTTAAGGAGCAAAGGGTTCTATGCACCAGAGACATTTTTTTGGGGGGGAAGAGACGGCACATGTGAGAGATCACATGCACCGTCTTGCAGAGAGAGAGGTGGTAACGGACTGCTCCAGTCTTGGAACAGTCACTTTCACTCTCCTGACATGATCACAGAACGCCTCAGGGCGCAATGTGATCATTAATCTCATGACGTGCCAGGACAGTCACTGGTCCTTAACAGACCAAAACTTGTGACGGTACTGGCATGTCCATGGCCCTTAAGGGGTTAAAAGTTACGTTTTATTACAATGCATTTTGCAGGCATTTTTTTCTGGTGACTGAAACAAGGGCATCACCATAGCTGTTTTATTAAAACTTTATTACAATTAATACAAGTGCTGAAGCAGATGCTATCACATGCTATGGAGAATGAGTCAGTGGCTCACCTCTCTCACAGTAAGCAACAGAAGAACTTTTTGGTCAAAAGTTGCACTATCTGGATGCCAATTAGCACTGTTGCTCATCGTTAATTAAGAAATGAGCCAGATAGACATTTTAGATCATACCTCCCAAGTGTACCTCTTTAGGAGGGACAGTCCCTCTTTGAGACCCAAATCCCTCTGTCCATCTTTCCCACCCTAGTGTCCCTCTTTTTAGGAGATCAGACTGTTTGGTGTGTATTTAAGTTTATCACATTGCTCCACAGTCAGAAAACTCACATTAATGCTTGTTTAAACATCATTATATGTGTTTATAAATTAGTCTGCGTATGTAAAATACTTTGGTATTGAACTAGATCATTTATTAAGTTACACAAAGAGGTGTCCGTAGGTCATGAAATCACCTATAAATTCTTGGTAATGCCCCACCCACCAGCCAAGCCCTCAGTAACTCCACCTAAAACAAAAGTGTCCCTCTTTTGCCATTTGAAATGTTGGGAGATATGTTTTAGATGCCAGTGAAGAAATGCATATAATGTATTGTAAAATTTAGGAGACTGTGGTAAATATTTAGGAAATTGGGCCCCCCAGGTTTTCACCCCTGGAATGGCAATGGGCATACTCTGACATGTAGGGCAAAGCCTTCACATGATTAACTAAGTTCATTTGCCAGAGGAACTTTCCCTGGTAGAAATAGCAATAGAGGCAGGGAATATGGCTCCCTCCCTCAGCCACCCTCCACAATAGGGCTCCCACTCAGCCATGCTCCACAATGCAGCTCCCTCCCTTTCTCACTCACCCTCCTTTCTATGGCTCCCTTCATCCCTCATCCATCTATGGATCCCTTAATCCACCAGACACCCTCCATACTGTGGCTCCCTCCCTCAGCCAATCTCCACAGTGCAGCTCCCTCTCATTATCAGTCACCCTCAACAATGCAGCTCCCTCCCTCTCTCTGCCACTATCCACAATGTGGCTCTCTGGCTTTCTCAGCCATCTTCCATACTGCTGCTCCCTGGCTCTCTCAGACACCCTCCATACTGTGGATCCCTGGCTCTCTCAGCCACCCTCCATACTGCAGCTCCCTCCCTCTCACAGCCATCCTCCATACTACAGCTGCATCCCTCAGACACCCTTCACAGTGCAGCTCCCTCCCGTATGATCTATTAAACCAGTTCATACAGGTTAAAAATATTTCCTTTCAACCTCTTGAATGTTAGAGGGGTTACCAATTCATTCATCAGGTTAACCATATGGGTGCCAGATAGACTTAAAAATTTGTGCCATTATAAGGAAAACAATGATTAAGCATTGAAGCCAGCAGGGTCCCCTAAACTGTGATTTGACTTCAGTTCTGAACACTGCCCCACTGTGAAATAGGTTGAGTCTGCCTGAGACTATGATAGGCAATGTTAAGAACCAAAGTGATATTGCGTGTGCGAGTGTGTGTAAGTTTAAGAGTGAGTGTATATGTATGTGTGGGTGAATGTGCAACTTGCCCACCCCTGAACAGCACCATACCATGATAAAGTTTCTGGTTCCATGAACTGTTCTTGAAATATTTTTTCTCTGTTTTATGGCAGCTCTTGAGCTTACAAAACTACAACTCAACAAAACTTAAAGGGATAGTAATCTTTAAGATGTAAAAAAATATATGTTGTAGGGTTAATGTCCCCAAATAAAACAAGGGTAGTCCCACTGCTGAGAGATATTTTATTAAAAAATTATAACAGCTTAAACTTGATTTTAGGTGCAATATCACAGTGGCCTGAACATTTACAGTGGCGCTGTTGTTACACCATCCCATGGAGATTTATGGTCTATACAGACCAGAGAAGTCCATAGGATAGTGTAGCAAAACTGCCACTGTAAATGTTCAGGCCACTCTGATATTGCACCTAGAAAATTCAAGCTTGAGCTGTTATAATTTTTTAAATAAAATATCTCTCAGCAGTGGGAGTACCCTTGTTTTACTTAGGGGGATAAACCCTACAACATATTTTTTACATTTTAAGTATTACTATCCCTTTAAAGCAAATTTCCTTGATTTGTAACAATATCTGATCAATCAACTTGGCAGAAATACCAGGCTGTAGCTATAATAATAACGGAGATGGAAATATGTGACTCTCCAGCTGTTAACAAGAGAGAGAGATAAGAAAGTGATAGAAGCAGAGAAAACAACAAAAAAGACATAGAAAGAAAAACAGTGAAAGAAAAGGAGACAGAGGTGTGATGAAAGTGACACGCACATGTGACTGACATTACTCAGTAGGAAAAACTCTTCATTTTTTTTATTTTTTCCACTGCAAACATTTATAATATCTTTAAATCTCCTACTGAACACTTTTAATTTTGATACAAAGCATTTTACGTGCTACAATACTATCAACCAAATATAAATAATTGCATATGTATTTAAAGGGTTGTTAAGGTCCTAAAAAAAAAATACTTAGAATTTTGTAAAGCTTCAAAAAAGAAACTATATGCCACAAATCCTCTCACTTGCATTCAAAGCTCCCCCTCCCTCCCCTTCTCCTGATATCAGCTGTAAAGCTCACAGCAGGAGATTCAAGTTGTGCGACTTGAGGAGGCTCTTCAGCAGAGCTGAAATCTCGTTATTTAAAATAATGACTTCATTGGAACAGTCTGCAAAGTGTGCTTGCAAACCAGGCACACTTTGTAGATTGTTACAACGAAGTCATTATTTTTAAATAACGAGATTTCTGCTCTACTGAAGAGCCGCCAGCTGGTCCCCGGACCGGGATCTCCTGCTGTCAGCTAGACGCTGACATCAGGAGAAGGGGAGGGGAGAACTTTCACTGCCTATGTCTCTCAAATCATAGCGGTTGGAGAGATAGGATTTTTGCCATAAAATTTATTTTTTGAAGCTCTACAAAACTCTAAGAATTTTTTTGGGGACATTACTGGCCCTTTAATAGAGACAGTATTCCTCAAATCCTCAACCCGCTCAATATTTAGAGAGGAACTTTCATTTTAATTCAAGTCTGCATATTTGAAAACTGCATTAACCCTCTGAGTGCCAGAGAGGTATCTAGTGCATTATA
This sequence comes from Rhinophrynus dorsalis, assembly GCA_037306005.1. Taxonomy (NCBI): domain Eukaryota; kingdom Metazoa; phylum Chordata; class Amphibia; order Anura; family Rhinophrynidae; genus Rhinophrynus; species Rhinophrynus dorsalis. The sequence goes on from CM074721.1 coordinate 254,297,798, forward strand.
GTGAATGCTCTGGATGCCTTTCGGGCACTCAAAGGGTTAAAAACTGCCTATGCATCATGTTACTAGAAGATAAGCGCTACAACATGAGGCAAGTGTAATATATGAAAATGAAATAATAAAACACAAACGAAAACAAATGATAATTGGTGGTAAATGGCTGAAGGGCTCCCTAATGATCATCTGTAAATAGGTGATAATGTATTTAAACCGTCAATCAGTGGGCGATGGGAAAAAAAAACTTAAATGAACAATGATTGATGAAGCCCAAAAAAGATCATATGAATATTAAAAGGGATGAAAACCCCAAAAATGTATTGGTGATAATGTACGGATAGTAGTCACAGTAAGGGAATATTCAAATGGTACCTGTAAGATGAGTAATCTAGTCCAATGAAGATGATGAATGGAAATGGATGAAATGAGTCACTTATGGAGATATAGGTGATTAAAATGAGACATCATTGGTTAGTAGATGTGATCACTGACCTGTTCTGTTCTCCTTCCTAGCTCCTTGTTTCTTTACGCAAGGCGTTAGAGATCATGTGGACCTCCACAACACTATGTGGAGATGAGCTCTGGTGTGAGGGAAAGGAGAAAATGAATCGCGTCTAAGTGTAGTATACGAAAATGAAAGGATAAATCCCAGACAAAAACAAATGATAATTGGTGGTAAATGGCTGAAGGGCTCCCTAATGATCATCTGTAAATAGGAGATAATATATTTAAACCGTCAATCAGGAGGGTGATTGGGGAAAAAAAAACGTTATTATTTGAAGTCCCATCAGGATATAAAATGGTAAAGTAAACCAAGGGTGAAAAACAAAAAGGAGTATAAAATCAATATAAAAATAAAACTATAGGCAAAATAAAATTGATAAATAAAATAACCAGAGCCTAAAAAATGAATAGTATAAGCTCCTAATTGTGGGAGTGGTATTATAGTAGCATGAGACAGTGAGTTAGAGGATAGCTGAAACGTCAAAGGGGTTAATGGTAATAGTACACTGTAGATGTAATTCATGGTGAAACAGTCCCATATAATCAAATTACCGATGGTGGTGGTGGTTACAAATAGACAGTATTTATACATAGTGTTTGCATGCCAGTTCCCTTTGGTATTGTGCTTGCCATTAACCCCTTTTATGTTTGAGCCATCCTCTAACTCACTGTCTCACATGCTTCTTTTATTTTTATATTATTTTATACTTTATACTTCAGCCATTTACCACCAATTATCATTTGTTTTTGTCTGGGATTTATTCTTTCATTTTCGTATGCTACACTTAGACGCGATTCATTTTCTCCTTTCCCTCGCACCAGAGCTCATCTCCACATAGAGATCATGTGGACCTACATAACACTAACACCTTGGGTAAAGAAACAAGGAGCTAGGAAGGAGAACAGAACAGGTCAGTGATCACATCTACTAACCACTGATGTCTCATTTTAATCACCTATATCTCCATAAGTGACTCATTTCATCCATTTCCATTCATCATCTTCATTGGACTAGATTACTCATCTTACAGGTACCATTTGAATATTCCCTTACTGTGACTACTATCCGTACATTATCACCAATACATTTTTGGGGTTTTCATCCCTTTTAATATTCATAGGATCTTTTTTGGGTTTCATCAACCATTGTTCATTTATAATATGTATTAATTGCTTTTTGAGAAGGTTCTGATATCAATATCGTATTCAAGTTGCATTTACTGCAGAAGCTCTGGAATAGGCTTACTTTATTTCAGTTCTATATGGGTCATGTTAGCCAAAAGTCCAGCAGATGTATAATTTAGTAAATATTCACACTTATTTATGGGAAAAGTGAAAGTGGACACTTCCTGGTATTGCACAGAGCTTCATTAGCATATGAAACATAATTGAAACCTTAATTAGCATATGACACATCAGTGAAATGGCTTAATCAGCATATGAAATGTCATTGATGAGATCAATTAGCCTATGGAAAAGTCACTGGTACCGCATGGGTACTGCAATTAGCATACATTACCATATGAAAAGTGTGAATATCTCCTGAACTGTATTTGCTTGTGATTTGGTTAACATACAAGAAGTTTTTAATGCAGTTTTTAAATATGCAAGCTTGAATTAAGGTGGACGTTCCACTTTAAGAATGGTGGATCAAAAGGGGGAACAGTTAAATACTTTTCTCTTAGTCCATGTGGAACAGAATTATCATGAATGTAAAGTTCCCTAATCCAGAGTAGTTCAAAAAAGATAAAGCCAGAGGCAGAGATTCCCCTCTCGTCCACTTTACCCTGCCAACTTCCAGTTCCAACACAGCTAAAAAAAGATAATGCAGAAGTGAGAGGAATACAAGAAATCCCTGAACAGAGAACCCAAGAGGAAGGACCCCCTCTACTCAGGAACCCAAACCAGTATATATATATTTTTTTCCCTTTAGGCAGGAGTCACCCATTTCACATGGACTAAGAGAAAAGGATTTAATGGTAAATTCACTAAAATCCTCCTTTCTCTTTTTCCAAATGTGGAAAGCAGAAACCATGGGGATATACCAAAGATTTCCACCAAGATTCTAGGGAGGGAAAACGAGGAAAAAAAAAACCCTCCACCACACACCAGTATCCACAAGACTAAACCTGTACAACATAAACCTCAAGTGTCAACAAAGAACAACTCAAACTCACAAAGTGTCAGCGGACACTGATAAACGATACAAAGCACACAATAACAAAAGCCAACAGTGCTCAAAGGTTAAAGAACAATAAGGCTCAGGAAAGAAAGTCATAGACAGGCAAAACTACCTCCAGGACTTTCCTGCCAAAGCTGGCTTTAGCCGAAGCTAGCACATCCACACTATTGTGTTTGGCAAAGGTGTGCACAGAAGACCAAGTGGCCGCCTCGCACAACAGATCAGCAGAGGCCTGATTATTGTAGGCCCAGGAAGTGCCAACAGACCTAGTAGAATGTGCGGTGATGCGAAAAGGAACAGGTTTAACTCTGAAATCATAAGCCTTGCGAACGGTAGACTTAATCTAAGATGCAATAGTCACCTTGGACGCCACTTTACCAGCCCTGGGACCCTCAGGGATAACAAACAAGATATCAGTCTGACGAACAGACTCAGTGCAGTTCACATAAAACTTAATACAACGCACAACATCCAAGAAGTGGAGGCACAATAATCTCCTGATTGATATGGAACTCAGACACCACCTTAGGGATAAGTTCCTGAGAGGTCCGTAGAACAGCCTTATCTTTGTGAAACAACAGGAAAGGTGGCTTGAAGAACAGAGCCTGCAACTCAGCAGACGGAGACCACAGCCAAAAGAAAAGCCATCTTCCACGTCAAAAGACGTAAAGGAATGGTAGCCAAGGACTCAAAAGGAGGCCAAAATCAAATTACGGTCCCACTGAAGAGTGGGAGCCTTAAAAGGCAGGGAAAGCATGAGCAACCCCCTGAAAGTATACCTTGACATCTAGTAAAGAGGCAAAGCATCTCTGAAAAAAGACAGAAAGAGCTTTTCAGGGAACTAAGGCTATGACCTTTGTTCACACCGTCCTGCGAAAAGGACAAGATAGTCGGAAGATCAAATTTCTGTGAGAACAGTTCCCTGTCCACACACCAACCATGGAAAATAGACCAAACCCTATGGTAAGTATTAGAAGAAACTGTCTTCGTAGCCTGAATCATGGTGGTAACCACTGCAGAAGAATAGCCTTTCCTCCTCAAGATGGAGGCCTCAACAGCCATGCCGTCAACGCCAGTTGATCCACATCCTCCTTCCACAGGTAACCCTGATGAAGGAGATCTGGTCTGAGTGGCAGAGGAAACAGCTTCTGAGCAGACAAGGCCAGTAGTTTTGGGAATCAAGTCTGTCTGGTTCAATAAGGTGCTACCAGGATGGCTGATGTGTTGTCCATTCAGATCTTCTGCAGGACCCTGGGAAGCAAAGTAAGAGAAAGAAAGATGTAGGCCAGCCAAAATCTCCATGGAATCGACAAGGCATCCACAGCAAATACTAGGGGATCTTGCCATAGTGAGCAGAACATCGGAACCTTCTGGTTGTTCATTGTGTCCATCAGATCTGTACAAGGAAGACCCCGCTTTTGTGCCAGGAGGTCAGACACCTCTGGGTGAAGTTCCCACTCTCCAGGATCCACTGTGTGTTGACTAAGGAAGTCTGCAAGGACGTTTTCTACACCTGGGCTTCTTGTGCCTCCTTGCTTGTTGATATAAGCCGCAGCCGTGGCATTGTCAGACTGGATTCGGACCGGCCATCCTATCAGGTGAGATGACCAATACCTCAGAGCATGATCTCTCTCTCTGAGTTCCAAAATGTTGATGGGAAGGAGAGTTTCCTCCGGAGACCAACGACCTTGAACACTCATGTGACCCAATACTGTACCCCAACCCAGTAAACTGGTGTCCGTTGTCACAATGGTCCAGTGTGGGATTACCAATGGTCTCCCCTTCTCCAGGTTGGAGAGATCCAGTAACCAGTGAAGGGACTGTGTCACCTCTGGCAGAAGGGAGACAGGATGATCCAGAAGGTCTGGGCTTCTCCTGCAAACATGAAGCTCCCTGGCATGAGCCATGGCAAAGGGTATCGCTTCTATGGTTGACATCATCTTCCCACCAGAGAGGAGAACTTCCTTGCCGGAGCTGACATCCACGACAGGGCAGACGACACCTTGGAGGTAAGCTCCTGAATTGAATCCTCCGTCAGACAGACCATGCTCCACAGAATGTCGGACCATTGTCCCAGGAACACCATATTCTAAGAGGGAACCGGGGGAGACTTTTCCATATTCAGAATCAAGCCGTGTTGGAGGAGGATCTGAGCACACTCCTGAACTTGGTGCTCCAGAAGGTCCCTGGAAGGTGCCTTGAGGAGAAGGTCATCCATGTAAGGTGTCACCTGAATACCCTTGGTGTTCAGGAAGGCAATCAATGCTCAAGGCAGTAGTCAGCCCGAAGTGGAGAGCAGTGAACTGGAAGTGTCCCATGTCGCAGGCAAACCTGAGGTACTGTTGACTCGCTGGATGGAACAGGAATATGCAGGTATGCATACTGAAGATGCAAGGATGCCAGAAATTCCCCTAGACACATCGTTCCAATGACAAACCGCAAGGACTCCATCTTGTAGTGGGTCTTGACCACAAACTTGTTGAGAGCCTTGAGGTCCAGGATAGGGCAGCAGCCAGTATCTTTTTTGGGGATGACAAAGAGGTTGGAATAAAAACCTGAACCTCTCTCCTGCTGAGGAACCAGGGCCAAAAATCCCTCGTCCAAGAGAGTCAGGATTGCTCAAGCTTTTTCTGTCCTGAGGGGAGCAAGAAGGGAAGAACCTGAAGGGGGTTGGGATGTGAAAGGAATCTTGTAACCTTTGAAAACCACTTGTAATACCCAATGATCCAGGACAGGGCCTGTCCAAACATTCAAAGCGTGCTGCAGGCAGCCCCTCACTGGACGAGGACCAGGGTACGGCGAGTCATGCCGAAGGAGGTTTGGTGGGTTTAGACTTGGTGGAGGTGTGTTTCGACCTCTACTGCTGTTTGGGCTTGGGGGTGGAATGTGGGACCTGAGGTGCCACCGGGTCCGCTCTAAATGCTTTGCCTTGTTTGGGACAAAAAACACTATGCCTTTTTGCCTGAGGGTTCCATTTAGGAACCTGAGGCAACAACATGCTCTTAACCCCAGTGGCCTCACTGATGAGGGTCTTTAATTCAGGCCCAAAGAGAGAGAAACCCTGAAATGGAAGAGAAATCAGTGATTTCTTAGTGACGAATTCAGCAGACCAGATCTTCAGCTACTGCATTTGCCTAGCAGTCACAGAAAAGGCAGAGGCCTTAAGCTACAAGAGTAACAGCATCAAAGACAGCATCAGTAACAAAGTGTTGCGCCTCACAATTGTTGGCCAAAAGGAATAAAAGATCAGCTTCTGGCACACCTTTGTGGATAGCAGCAGTCCGCTGTTCAGTCCAAACAGCAATGACTCTATTGACCCAGACAGAAGCAAAGGTGGGTCTCAAGGATGCACCAATTGCAGTGAAATTAGCCTTCAAAACAGCTTCCAGCTTTCTGTCAGTTACATCCTTAAGAGCTGAAGCATCCACAACTGCGAAAGCAGTGGATGTAGAGAGCATGCAAATGGGAGAATTAACCTGTGGAGGAGTAGCCCATTGTGCCAAGGTAGCTTCAGAAAAGGGATACAGCTTAGAGTAATTCTTAGACAAAGCCAGAAGCTTGTCAGGAGTTTTCCACTCATCCAAAATAATTTGATCCAGAGTGAGATTAGGAGGAAAAACAGTAGAGGACTTCTTGTGCCTCTGAAAGATGTCAGAAGGATCCTGAGGCTCTACAGGAGTTGAGGGAATGTTCAAGGTAGTTACTACCACCTTAATGAGACCCTCAGCTGAGGGGTTCAGGGTCAGCTTCAAAGGGATCACCATGAAATTGGGAAGAAACATCTTCAGAACATGCACCATCCTCAGAATCCCCATCTGACAGCTCAAGGGAAGAATCAAATAGATCAGGAATGCCAGGGGCCTTACGGGCCACAAACCTGAAAGAAGTAGGAGGTCTCCAGGACTGAAGAACCCCCTGAAGATAAAGAGGAAACTGTGCCATAGAGGACTTTAAATCCTTGACCCAAGGTGGCTCTTCATCATGGCTGGAAAGCCATGGCGGAGACACAGGGGCCACAGAGCATGAGGGGCATAAGTAACCTATAGGAAGTCAAGGTTGGGATGAGGAGCAGTAAGTAAGGGGGGTCAAAGACACCCCTGAGTCCTTGGCCTTAGCCCTGTGACCGAACGGATCCGACATAGTACAGGAAAACAGTGTCAATACAATAAAAGAATAGCCAAATACGGTCACCCAGATTACAGATTTCACCCCAGAAAGCCTAAGACACACTTATGGTTAACCTGAAGAGGAGAGTTGAGGAGACCAAGCCCTGCTTATGACACTCGGCAGAGAGGATCAAACAAGATGGTGACCGCTAGGGGAAACAATCGGAAAATAGTCTGTGAAGCGGGCGTTTATGGGAAATATAGGTTCTCAATACAGAGTATCAAACAACAGAACCAAATCTCCCCAATACACTGAAACTGTTCACCTGATAGTTAGGCAAGGGTAGACAAACAAAATGAGCCATCTCTCAACTTGGTACACAGAGCAGTTGCAGAGATAAGTCCCAATATGTCTGTCCCACAGAGATCAATGAAGCATTACGGTTATGCGGTAAAGCATGTCTTGAATTCAAAAAATACTGTCTGAGGTAAAAAGTGTCTAAAAGGTGTACAAAACATGCATTAACATTAATAAATATAATACATATCACAATGGAAAAATTGAAGAAGGGAACCTTTAATAGCCCAATTATTGGCAAGGAAGGGGTAAAATACCACAAAACTGTTCAAAAAGCTCCAAAGACTCTCAGACAGAATAAAAAGTACCCAACATGAGTGCAGGAGTTAGAGAACTCCAATTAAACCCTTGTGCGGAAGGGAGCTGTGGGACAAGTGGACCATGGCACTCAAAGGGTTGCTCACCTTTTTGCAGATCTTCTTTCTTCAGAGAGACTAGCTCTGGAGAGAGAGACATGAGTTATATGCTTCTGCCCCAGGGCTTAAAAGGTCCACTAGCAGCTCCTGTAAATTGGGCAATCCACCAAGGGGAAGCCAGCAATGGTAATCCACCTAATGGAGGAATTTTGACATCCCATAGGTAAAGAAAATAATAAAATAACTAAAAACGAAGTAAAACTGTTCATAGCCTTCGTACCAGGATGATGGAACAAATCTAACTGGATGGGAGCAAGATAGGTAGCCTGCTATGGAGGAGAGGGAGGCTCCGCCCCCTGCAATTCTTCAAGAATTGTTCCAGCCTACTGGGAGGAGCTGTCACCTCCCCATGGTACCTGCAAGCTACATTGGATGACAGAGAAAAAGGAATTAGAGGGACTCTTAAATAGGCATCACAGCCTGAAGAACCTTCTGTCTGAAGCTGGCCAAAAGTGTGCAAAAACGACTTTGTCTCCCCTCTTGCACAACTGTTCAGCAGAGGCCTGATTCTTGTAGGCTCAAGATGCGCCCACTTGACAAAGTGGAATACGCCATGACTTTAAAAGGTACAGGCTTGTTCCTAAGGACATATGCCTGTGGAATGGTCACCTTGACTCAGGAAGCGATGGTAACCTTAGATGCAACCTGGTCTGCATTATGGCCTCCGAGGATGACAAAAGACACAGTTCTGAAAAGGCTGCAAGAGATGAATGCAGTACTTCAAGTAGCATACCACGTCCAACAGATGAAGGTCCTGCTCCTATTAGAAAGAGCAGGACAGAAAGAATGAAGTACAATTTCCTGGTTAAGGCCTGGAGTTCAGCTGCCCACAGAATGGAGACAATGGCTAGTAGAAAGGCCACCATGAGCATCAGCAGATGCAAGAAAACCATAAAAAGGTTCAAAAGTAGGCTTTTGTAGCACTCCTAGAACCAGATTCAAGTCCCTTGGAGGACTGTGCTTTTAAAGGCAGGGTAGGCATGAGCTACCCGCTAAACAATGGTCTTCACACCAGGGAGCAAGGCAATGCTCCACTGGAAAAGAACAGAGACCTGAAATCTGCACCTTGATAGAGCTAAGACTAAGTCCTTTCTGGAAGAAAACCAAAGACCACCGGAAGCTTGAAAGGCCATGGTTGGGAACCACAATCAGCACATCAATGATAGAACAGGGAAAAACCCTATGATAGGCCTTGGACTAGACCGGTTTTCTAGTGTGGTGTATGCTAGCATAAAGAGTCAAGCCAAGTTCTCCACCTGAAGGTGGCATACCGGACTCTGGGTCAGAAGGCCCAGAAACTCAAGGGGAGACAAAAAGGGTCTGCTACAAACAGACTGAAAAAATTCTGAAAACAAGCCCAGACTGGGCCAGAATGGAGCAATCAGGATGACATGAGCCCTCTCCATCCTCATCTTTCTCAGCACCCTGGGAATCAGGATGGTAGTATTTCATAGTATTGACATCGCATCCACCTCAATATCCAGATGGTCCCTTGATCTGTCACAAAACATCAGAACTTTGTGATTCAGGCGCAAGGACAGGAGATCCACTGATGGCAATTCACAACAGCAGATGGTTAGGTAGAAGGTGCTCTGGTAGAGCTCACAATTTCCAGTATCCATATGTCGATAAGTTAGAAAGACTGCAACCACATTTTCTACGCCTTGAATGTGGACGTCAGAAAGGGCTGAGAAGGTCCACATTGGAGAATATCCCAAACCTCGTACAAGCCTGACATGTTTCTGTTTCCTCGTTGACGGCTGATATAATCAACTACTGTTATATTGCCTGACTGGATCCTCTCTGGAATCCCTGACAAGGGATAAGACCAGTGGTGTAGGGTAGTTTACTTTTAAAAGGTTGCACGCTCAAATAGTTCATTAACTGTCACCAAGATAAAAATGGTGACCTGAGAATCTCACACTGCATGAAAGCGAGAGATTCTCAGGTTGCACTATGAAAGGTCTCAATGAAATGCTGATGAGCGCTGCTTTGAGCAGACAGAGGGGCCCAGAGCAGCGCTGGATGTGGGTGTATTCTCTGTCACGGAAAGGGTTCAAGACTCAATGACCACACGTTACTTTCTCTTACTGTCAGTTTCTTGCAAAAGATCAACCTGAAATGAGCACTCTGCGGCTCTGGGCACTCTCTCCCTCTCTCTGCAGTGCTCTGCTCTGTCAGTCTGCACACAGAGAGAGGGAAAGAGTGCCCGGAGCAGCAGAGTGCTCATTTCAGGTTGATCTTTGGCAAGAAACTGACAGTAAGGAAAGTGACGTCCGGTCATTGAGTCTTGAACCCTTTCTGTGACAGAGAATACACCCACATCCAGCGCTGCTCTGGGCCCCTCTGTCTGACGAAGCAGCGCTCATCAACATTTCATTGCGACCTTTCATAGCACGACCTGAGAATCTCAAGCTTTCATGCAGTGCGAGATTCTCAGGATGCCATTTTTACCATGGCAACATAGTTAATGCACTATTTGGTTTCACACTCTTTTGAGTGCGACCTTTTAAAAGTATACCGTATAGTGCTTGGCAGATTGTCGTAATTCCAAAACACTGATTGCTAGTATGTCCAGAGGCCCTAGCCTGTCAAGGGACCCAGGACGGTACCCCAACACAACAGGGTGGAGTGCATGGTGGACACAGCCCACTTTGTGATGACATAGATGCCCCAGCGTCACATAGGATAATTGAAGCCACCAGGCAAAGGTCTTCCTTTACCCCTGGAAATAGAGACATGACGAGACAGGTGAGATGGATGTCTGTACCACTTCCTGAGAATGCCCAAATGAAATTCTGTTGTGTGGAATTGAGCAAAGGGAACTGCCTCCAGAAACTAGGAAACCTACTGCCCTCATGTATTCCTGTACCATAGCTGATGGCCAGGATATTGCTCCAGATACCTGAAGTATTGACACAGGAGGGAACCAGAGAGGACTTCTTGAAACTGTGTAACCAACCATGCTGTTCCAGTGTACAGACACACTCATAGTACTGTGAAAGCAGAGTCACTTCTGAAGAAGCCTTGAGAAAAAGGCAGTCTAGATAAGGGGTCAGGGATATACCTTGAGTGCAGATAGAAGCTGCCACAGTAGGAATGACATTTGTAAAGATCTTCGGGGTAGACCCCAGGCCAAAAGAAAGGGGAGTGAACTGGTAGTAACTGCCCTGAATGGTGAAGTGCAGAAAATGCTGATGAATCAGAACTTATAGGTAGATGTCCTGAGGTCTATGGAGGCCAGGAACTTGCCAGGACACATAGCTGCAATTACAGAGTACAGAGACTCAAAATTACTGTTTTCCCAAATAGGGAAGAGTCACCAAGGGTTTTTTGGAAAATTGGTTGCCTGACCAAATACTGATCCACAGAGTGCAACTTGCAGCCACTGAAAAGGCCGAGGCTTTTCCAGAAAATCTGTTGGCATCAAAGGCTGCTTCCATACGGTATGCATTTGCTTCAAGAATCTAGGCAAAGAGAACAAAAAGTTCCTTGTTGGGAACACCCCCTTGAACGGCATCTGAAAGCTGTTCGCCCAGATAGCCAAAGCTCTAGTGACCCAGGCTGTAGCAAAAATGGGTGAAAGGGCGGCACCATGGCCACAATATTTCCCTTCAATAAGGGATCCAAGCCTTTGTCTGCCAGGGTAGAGCAGTGTTCTTAGCAAGGTGACAGGGTATCAACTGCAGGTGGTGTAGTCCACTGAGTTAAAGCCGCAGGTGAAAAGGGGTACATGTTCGTGTCCTCCATTCATCCAAAAATACCTGGTGAAAAGAATGATGGGGAGCAGAAATGGGTACCACCCTTCTCCAAAAGACATCTGGAGAAGATGTGCTAGAATCAGAGGCCTGAAGTGTCTGCAAGACCACCCTGATAAGTCTCCAAGCCAAGAGGCAAGAGTCCTCCTCGTAAACCTCCCCTAATGACAGGGAGGGATCAAATTCATCTAACAACTGTGAATGACCCCCAAAAATAGGACTAGAATGCCTGACCGATAAAATAAAATAAAGCAAATTAATAAAAAAAAGCTCAAGGAAGTAAAGGATCTGACTCTATAAGGAGAAATGCTTCAAAGATGTAAGAGAGAGAAGTAAGGAACAGAAAGGGTTAATATCCCTTATAGTAAAAATAGCCATCTAGAATATGCAATAATAATAATAATAATAATAATAATAATAATATTGATAACAGAGTATAATACAAGCAAAAATACCACACACACCAGTGGATGCCAACAGAACAGGGACATAATGACAGGACCACTGCACTCAAGAAGTTAACTTACCTGCAGCTTCAGTCTTCAGACTACCATCTGCAGAACAGTGAAGAGCTTCGGAGAAGCTCAAGAGTGGTTTCAAGACTTAGAAAGTCTAGTCAGTTTCCACAGGTTTAAGGTCCTGAAATGAACCAGTGAACTGGGCAATCAATGAACAAGGAAGCAGTTAATGGGAGCCCACCTAACAGTGGATTAAACAGCCCCATATTACTAGGAATAAAAAGAAATACAAAGTCTAACTAAGAGAAACTTGCCCATACACCCTTAAATTAGGAAGGTCACATTAAACTGGAAGTAGATAGGGGTAAAGTGGAGGGAAGATGGGAAGTCTCCACCTCAGAGACCTTACATTTTTTGAAGTGCCCTGCCGTACACAGGAGGGGAGCTTTACCCCAGATTCCTGTGTTCCACATTGGACAACAGGAATATCAGATGTGGATTCCACTTTCATGATTCATATTAAACTAAACAGAAGCTATAAAAACACACAGAAATATTCACAACTTAAAGCTCTTACATATTCCTCTGTTGCTTCAGGTAAATTGCTATCCGCCATCTTGTCCATTTTCTCAGCAACCCATTTGCAGGTGGCATCCACAAAAGCCCCATCAGTCAGTATGTTAACTTTATCTAATTCTGTACCCTGTAGGGGGCATATCAGGATCATTATAAAGTATGTGTACAATGCTTTCATATTTGTAACCAATTAGCTACAATGACAACAGTTTGTAAACAATCCACTCAAGGTATACAACTGCTGTGTGTGTTTTGCTGATCTTGGAGGGGAATCGAAATAAATCATTTGGAAGTAAATACATATTTGGTTGATGGGTAATGGAAACAAGCATCATAGCCTGTTTCCCCAGAGATTAACATTTGAGTAACAGAGAGTTAATGATGCATACCTCTCCAGACCTCAAAATGTTAACTGGACCACTCACCAGAGAAGTGAAGAACAGATGAAATTTATTAATCTCACTGCCACAGTTGTAACATCAGCATCAGCAAATGTTACAGATGAACATGTCCATGGTGCAACAGAAAGGTGAATACAACTTTCAAACAGTCCCGTAAAACGTCAAAATAGCCAGTATACTTATAAGTAAGTGTTACACAGTGGACTGGGGATCCCTAGGGTGAGGCCACTTGTGTGAACATTTGTCACCCCCCCTGCATAGGCTACTCAGATTTTCTGGATATCCAATGTACTGAGCAAGTGGAAACAAAATGTGCTAAAATATAATAATAAACCAATAAGAGTTTATTAAGTGTCTTTTCAGTGTTTACTGCAATATGTGCACCCTTGAATTATCCTTTCTACCTGAACAGTGATGACCTTGTAGTAAAGGTAATAGAGTGATCGGTAGGGAATTGCAATAAAGAGGTGATACACTGGAGAGTATTTCTCCAGTGTGATAAACACTCCAGGCCTTATGTCATTCTGTGCAGCCAATGCACTTATATTTCTCCATTTCAGAGATCTTGGCGCATAGACTCCGTAAAATAACATAGGACTTTAAGAGTTTACCACACTGGAGATGTTCACAGAGTGAACGATCGGTGTGGGGGCAGCTAAATATCCAACACTTTTGCCTTTCTAAAGTGACTATTATAATTTTGAGGTTAATTATTTTTCCATGTGATAATTATGTTTCCATTGAGGAACATATTCTACAGTGGTGCCCACCTTGTCGCTTTTTACTCAACAACATGTTGATAGGGTACTTAATCCTTTAAGGACCAGAGGGGTGAACAACTAATTGAAAAGCAATGTGTTGCACTCCCCCTGGTGCTCAGTGGGTTGATAAAAAGAGGAAATCATAGCCAAGATATTTCTGTTACTCTGTCACCAAAATGGAGGTGGTGAAATCTATTATGCACTACACAATGGGTAGGCAACTTTTGGTTCTCCAGCTATTGGGGCCTACAACTTCCATCATTACCCAAACAGCTGTTGTCTGTTTGGGGAAGACGTGAGTTGTAGCCTCCAACAGCTGGAGATTCAAAAGTGGTCTGCCTATGAACTAGACAATAAAATAGGATTTCAGTCTTACCTGCTAAATCATTTTCTCTTAGTCCATGTGGAACACAGGAACCATGAGGTTTGAGAATCCTCCATGGGAGGGCAGAACACATTCTCAAAAAAGAAACAGGGTCTTGTGGGTGGAGAATACTAGTTACTCCTGCAGCTCAACCCAGCCCTGTCTCCAGTTATGATGTGCGCAAACCACACCACTTAGGGACAGCAAGAGAAGAAGGAAGTTCCTAGATGGAATCCCACAACCAGACAGGCTAGACCAATAGAGGTCCCTTTCTCTGGATGGGAGACCTGTGTTCCATATGGACTAAGACAAAAGGATTTAACGTGCAAGACTAAAATTCTATTTTCTCTATCGAATGTGGAACACAGGTACCATGGGGATATACCAACAGTAGGCTCCCAGAGGTGGTAAGGAGGACAAAGGACCTCACACCTGTCCCTATGGTACAGGAATACCCTAGAAGTAACTACAACCTGAACAGTCTAAACACAAAAATAAGTGTTAACGGACACTAAAAAACTAGGTAGTTAGACAGGCAGAACAGCCTGAAGGACCTTCTTGCCAAAGCTGGCTTCAGCCGAACCAGAACATCCACACGATATTGCATAGCAAAGGTATGCAAGGAGGACCAAGTTGCAGCCTTGCACAATTGCTCGGACAAGGCAGGATTCTTAGAGGCCCACGAGGCCCCAACAGACCTAGTGGAATGTATTGTAACTTCGAAGGTAAAAGGTTTCTTCCTGAGTTTGTACGACCCAACGAATGGTAGACTTGATTCAAGAGGCAATAGTGACCTAGGAAGCAGACTGTCCTGCCCTTGGATCCTCAGGAATGACAAGGATTCAGTCTTGCGAATAAAATTTAAGGCACCGAACCACATCCAACAAATAGAGATCCCTCTCATCAGACTTTGGATCAGGACAAAAAGAAGGCACAACAATATTCTGACTGATGTGGAACTGAGAGACCACCTTAGGTGGCACCTTACAAGACCAAGCCTGCAACTCAGCAACCCTGCGGACTGAGACCACTGCCAGAAGAAAAGCAATCTTCCACGTCAATTGACGCGAAGGAATAGTGGCAAGGGACTCAAAAGGCGGCCTCTGCAAAACACCCAGAACCAAATTAAGATCCCACGGAGGCGTGGGTGCCTTGTAGGCAGGGAGAAAAGGTAGAACTACTGGAAGTTCAAAGTCCTGTGAAGACAGGCCCCTGTCCACACATGAGGAATGAAAAATGGACCAAACCCTATGGTAGGCTTTAGAGGAAATAGACTTCCTAGCCTGAATCATATTAGAAATTACCTCAGTGGAGAAACCCATTCACCTCAAGATGTGGGCTTTAACAGCCATGCTGTTAAAAGAGGATTTTAGTCTTACCTGTTAAATCCTTTTCTCTTAGTCCATACAGGTTACTTGTAACTATGGGTAGGCGAGCCACCCCTTTAAGCAGACAGGAACGATTCTACAATTGATTGCAGGGGGTGGAGCCTACCTTCCCTCCTTGGCTGCAGCTAGCCAACCAGCTCCAGAAAGATTTGAGACACTAACTATTGACAAGATAGTGGAAGGGAAAGAAGACTCCTGTGAGCATGACCCCAAAGGACCCCCACAATCTGCCACAGGAGAGCCAAGCATGGTCCCTTGAAAGGGTGGGAGACCAGTAACCTGTATGGACTAAGAGAAAAGGATTAACAGGTAAGACTAAAATCCTCTTTTCTCTGACGTCCAATACAGACTGGTAACTTTGGGATATCCAACCATTGAGTCTCCCAGAGGTGGGAAATACGGCAAGGACCATGCACAAGGCCCCCAAAGTCATCAGAGCAGATATGAACCATCAGATCAGAGACAGCCCAACAAAACAACTGAAGTGTCAACAGACACTGAACAGGGCTAACAACACCCCAAGAACTGTTACACAGCACATGGAACTAGAGTCAACAGGGCTCAAAAGTGAGGGATGCACCAGAACCGAAAAAGATCCTAGACAGGCAAGACTGCCTCCAGGATATTCCCCCCAAAGCTGGCGTCAGCCAATGCCAGCATGTCAACACGGTAGTGCTTCGAAAAGGTGTGTGCAGACGACCAAGTGGCAGCCTTAAACAACTGATCAGCGGAGGCCTGATTCTTGTAAGCCCAAGAAGCCCCAATAGATCTAGTAGAATGAGCCGTAACCCAAAAGGGAACGGGTTTCTTCCTCAGGTCGTAAGCCTTACAAATAGTGGACTTGATCCAAGAAGCAATAGTCACTTTGGATGCAGGTCTTCCTGCCCTGAGGCCCTCAGGAATGCAGAATAGCGCGTCAGATTGTCTAATGGACTTGGTGCGATGTACATAAAACATAAGACAACGCACCACATCTAACAAGTGCAGATCCCTCTCCTTGTCAGAGGTAGGGTCAGGCCACCACGATCTCCTGATTAATGTGGAACTCAGAGACCACCTTTGGGAGGAACTCCTAATAAGTGCGAAGCACTGCCTTTTCTTTGTGAAACACCAAAAAAGGTGGTTTACAAGACAGAGCATGTAACTCCACAACACGGCGAACAGACACGATCGCCAGGAGAAAGTCCATTTTCCACGTCAGCAGGCGTAGAGGAATAGTAGCCAAGGACTCAATGGGAGGGCACTGAAGGGAGCCCAAGACCAAATTAAGGACCCACTGAGAAGCGGGAGTCTTAAAGACAGGACAAGTATTAGCAACGCCTTGGAAGAAAACCTTGACATCAGGAAAAATAGCAATGCGCCTCTGAAAGAAAACAGAGACAGCAGAAGTTTGAACCTTAAGTGAACTCAAGCTGAGGCCCTTATCCATAGGCGGGACCATAGGCAGATCAAAATCCTGAGAGAGGTCCCTATCAGAACACCAAGATAGGAAGGTCGACCAAACACGATGGTAGGCCTTAGAAGAAACCGGTTTGCAGGCACAAAGCATAGCATCCACCACACTAGAAGAAAAACCCTTCTTCTTCAGTAATGAGGATTCAATTTCCAAGCAGTCAAAGCCAGACTATGAATATACTCCTTCCACAGGTAACCCTGTACAAGAAGATCCGGACGGCAAGGGAGCAGGAATAGCTCTGCCACTGACAGATCCGGAAACCAAGCCTGCCGAGGCCAGTACGGAGCAATCAGAATGACTGGACAATGCACTAGTCGTAATTTCCGTAACACCCTGTGCAACATGGGAAGGGGAGGAAAGATGTAAGCCAGAGGAAATAACCAAGGAATGGACATGGCATCCACCGCTAGAGCTAGAAGAACCTCGGTACCTTCTGGTTGTGTCTTGTCGCCATCAGGTCGATGCAAGGAAGACCCCACTTCTGAACAATGAGGGAGAACACCTCTGGGTGCAGTTCCCACTCTCTGCTGTCCACCGTGTGATGACTGAGGAAGTCTGCCATGAAATTTTCTACTCCAGGAATGTGTACTGCGGATATGGCAGGAACGTGTTTTTCTGCCCAGGACAAAATATCCTTGAAGTCTAACCAAGCGGTGAGACTTCTTGTTCTGCCTGCTTGCTGAAGTAGGCCACGGCCGTGGTGTTGTCGGACTGTACCCGGACTGGGCGTTATT
The DNA here is from genome assembly GCA_037306005.1 of Rhinophrynus dorsalis. Classification (NCBI taxonomy): domain Eukaryota; kingdom Metazoa; phylum Chordata; class Amphibia; order Anura; family Rhinophrynidae; genus Rhinophrynus; species Rhinophrynus dorsalis. The sequence goes on from CM074721.1 coordinate 254,315,254, forward strand.
TCAGCTGGGGAGTCCAATGACGAATGGAATATCGCCCAAAGCTCCAACACGTTGATGGGAAGGAGAGATTCCTCCAAAGGCCACCGACCTTGTGCACTCAGGCGACCCAGGACCGTTCCCCATCCGGAAAGGCTGGCATCTGTTGTCACCGTGGTCCAGAAGAATACTAAGAAGGACTTGCCCTTCAGCAGACTGGAGAGGTCGAGCCAACAGGACAAACTCAGTTCCATATGAAGAGGGAGGGATACTGACCCCTACACACCTGGATCACAAACCTCTGGAGTTCCCTGGTGTGAGCCATGGCAAATGGGACCACTTCTATGGTGAGCCACCTCGTACGTGAGAAACACCATGCCCTGCTGAGTGTCAAAGAGAAGGCCCAGGAAGACCAGATGCTGGGACAAGATCTGACTTGTCCATGTTGATGATCCACCCATGATGGGTGAGAGCATGAATGCAGTCCTGAACCTGCTGATGATGAAGTTCCGCAGAGGGGGCTTTCAGATGCAAGTCATCCATGTATGGAGTAACTTTGATGCAATCTCGGTGGAGGACGGATACTAAAGCTCCCAGGACACGGTTGAAGACTTGAGGAGCTGTAGTCAGACCAAAGGGAAGAGCTGAAAATGGAAAGTGCCCTTGGTTGCAGGCAGATACTGCCGGCTCTCTGGATGACTGGCGATGTGTAGATACGCGTCTTGAAGATCCAGAGAAGCAAGGAAATCCCCCGGGGACATAGCAGCAATCACCATGCTTAGGGACTCCTGGTGAGTCCTGATCACAAAGGAATTGAGATCCTTCAAATCCAAAATGGGATGACAACCGCCGTCCTTCTTGGAGACCACAAAGAGGTTTGAGTAAAAACCTATACCTCTGTTCTGAACTGGAACAGGCTCCAGAACATCCTTGTCCAGAAGGGCCTGGATAGAACCATTGAACAGATAGCGTTTCTCTGCGCCCTGGGGCACATGAGAGGTAAAAAAGTGAAAGGGAGGAAGAGAGACAAAATTGATGCTGTACCCTTCCGTCACCACCTGTAAAACCCACGGGTCCGCCACTGAACCCTCCCAGACGCTGTGGTAGTGACTCAGACAGCCACCCACAGCCGAGTGGAGACCCGGGTTCGGCAAGTCATGTTGAAGGAGTCTTGGAAGTCTTAGGCTTGGAGGAGACCTTGGGCTTCCACTGCTGTTTGGCATGGAGGAGGCAGATGAAGTTGATGGAACCACCTGGTTCGCCAACCGTGTCTCAGTCTGGAAGGGACAAAAACACCTGTTAAGCTTGAGAGGAGTTTTCTTCCTGGGGACCAAGGGCAGATGTACTCTTCCCCCTGTGGCCTCACTAATCAGATCCTTAAGATCTGGCCCAAATTAGGATATACCCTGAAAGGGTAAGGAAAGCAAGGCTTTCTTGAAGCAGAGTCAACAAACCAGATCTTGAGCCAAAGAGCTCATCTGGCAACCACGGACATGGTAGAAACCCATGTCACCAAACGGATGGCATCAAATAAGGGAGCAGAAATATAGTGCTGGGCCTCAGAGATGTTGGCAAGAAGTCGCAACATATCAGAAGAAGGAGAACCCTGACGTACAGCCAGGGTGAGCTGTTCAGTCCAGACCGCAATGGCCCGGTTAACCCATGCCGCAGCAAATAATGGATGCATGGCAGTACCAGCAGTGGCAAAAATGGACTTGAGGGAAACCTCAAGATTCTTGTCAGTCCAATCTCTCAGAGCGGATGCATCAGAAACTGGCAATGCAGTAGACTGGATATAGGAGCATCCACTTTGGGGGATGAACCCACTGAGCAAGCGCTGCCTCAGAAAAGGGGTAAAGCTTAGCAAACTTCTTGGAAACAGAAGGCTATCTGTCCGGAGATTTCCACTCATCAGACACAAGGTGGTCAAGAGTGGGGTTAGGTGTAAAACAAGTACGGGGCTTTTTAGGCTCCTGGAAAAACATCAGAGGGATCTGAAGGAACCTCCTGAACTAGGGGAATGTTTAGGGTGGTCAAGACAGCCCTGATCAGGCCCTCAGCCAAGGGTTCAGGATCAGCCTCAAAGGGGTCTCCAAAAAACTGAGAGGTGCCCACAGCAGAACATTCCTCAGCATCTGAATCCACCAACAGTTCCTCCTCAGAGGAATCTGACACATCAGGTACTCCCTGTGGTTTTGGCAGGGAAGATCTGACTGAAGAAGGGGTCTGCCATGAGTGGAAGACCCCCTGTAACTGGGATGTTAAAAGTTGTAATGTAGAACGAAGGTCTCTGGTAGCAGCCTTGAACTCTTGCACCCAAACTGGCTCTACTGCATGGCTGGAGGCCCCTGGGAGAGACTCAGGGACATCAGAACATGCTGTGCATAAATGACCTGAGAATTCTCTAGGTAACCCTGAATGACATGAGGAACAGTGAGTAATGGGGGACACAGAGACCCCAGCGTCCTTAGTCTTAGGCCTGGCCCCAAGCTCCAATGGATTAGACATTCTCACAGTGTCAAAAAAACGTTTAGTATAATGAATCAACCAATTAGTGTGAAAGATTAAAATTTCACCCCAGATATCGCTAAAATACACTTATCTGGCAGGCGAAGGATTAATCTGCAGAGGAGAGAAGGAGAGTCCAAGCCCTGCATAGGATACTCGTTCTAGAAAAAGCACAAAATGGCTGCCGAGGTGGGAGCCAATCAGAAATAAGCGCGCGAAGTAAGCGCTCATGGGAAATTTAGTTTTCCCAGAAAAAGTACCCCAACAGTGCCCGAAGCCCCCTGAGCAACCCAACACACTTGCAATGGTAACAGGATGATAGAGCAAGGTCAGACAATTAAAATGAGTCCTCTCTGAAGTCACTACCTTGAGCGGTTGCAGACATATGTCCCAAACTGTACAGTCCAATAGGAGTGAATGGAGCAATGGTGTCTATGTGGTAAAGAGTGCCGCAACTCAAATTTTGTCGAAGTTAAAACTATGAAATAAAATTACATGAGGCATCACTAGAACAAGTTGGAAGACGCAAAAAACAATGAACCCAGTAGGGAAAGTGACAATACCCCAACCCCCAAATATGCAAACTAGCAGCTAAAGTGTTAAGTTACCACATAAACCTGCTCCAAAACACCCAATAGACATACAGATAGAGCCAATGAGTGCAGGAGCATGCAATATGAACTCCCAAGGGAAAAAACCCTGTGCGGAGGGGCACTGTGGGGCATGTGGATCTGCAGCACTCAAAGGGTTGCTCAACTTTCCTGCAGATCTTTTGTCTTCAGATTACCATGTATCAAGAAGAGGCCTCTGTGGGCAACTCCTGAGGAAAGAACTTGTACCCAAGATTTTCCCCCCAGGGCTTAAGGTCAACAAAAAGCACCTGAGTTAGCCACATCTAAGGACATTGTCAGTTATGGTAATCCGCCTAATGGTGGCATTCCATTTCTAACAGAAAAATGAAAAAAATTCTAAAACTATAGCAGAACTGTTCTCCTGCCAATTTCTTTACCAAGGAACAAATCTTTCTGGAGCTGGTTGGCTAGCTGTAGCCAAGAAGGGAAGGTTGGCTCCACCCCCTGCAATCAATTCTCAAATTGTTCCTGCCTACTTAAAGGGGTGGATCGCCTACCCAAAGTTACCAGTAACCTGTATAGGACGACAGAGAAAGCGAGCTTTCCACATCCACTTTCTAAAGATAGCCCTGAAGAAGGAGGTCTGGTTGGTAGTGGAAACAGATTCCGAATGGAAAGGCTCGCTAGCTCTGCAAAAGACAGGAAGATTCATGGTTGGAGGAGAGGCCCACTGCGATAATGCTGCCTCTGAAAGAGGTTGCAGTTTAGAGAACCTCTTGGTAGTAGGCAGCCTTTTGTCTGGGCAGTGGTTCTCAATCTTTTTTTGTTTGGGGTACCACTAACACGTAATCTAGAACATTCGGGGAACTCCTAACATATTTAATGTACTTTATCAAGGGCATAATGAAGGTTCCATACATAAATATACAGTTATTATTAGGTCTTACAATCATAATAACACAATTAAACATAATGTGCATGACAATTTCTATAAATCTTTATTTAAATGTCCATTTTTGTTAGTCTGTGTTGATGTCTGTGGCACACCAAAGTGCCACGGCACCCTGGTTGAGAATCACTGGTCTAGGGTCTTCCACTCATCCAGAAGGATCTGGTCCAGAGTTAGGGGGAAAAAAATGGTAAAGATTTCTTACACCTCTGGAAAACATCCGTAGAAGACGACCTGAAGAGTCTCCAAAACAGCTCTGATGAGTCCCTTAGCCGAGGGAAGGGGGTCAGTCTCATAGTAGTCTCCATAGGAGTAGGAAGAGTCCATATCCTCATATGCCCACTCTTCCTCCCCTTCAGACAATTCCTCCACTGAGGAGGCCCCTAGGATATTAGGAACATTCAGATATAGGGGACACATATTGAGGTGGGGGGGGCTTCTATGATTGCAAAAACACCCTGAAGGGAGAAGGTGATTTGAGCTACGTAGGACAAAATGTGTTTTCACCCAAGCTGGCTCTTGATCAGTTCTGGAGGGCTCTAGCGGGGTAGTAGGGACCACAGTACATGAAGGCTAGAGAGATCAGGAATACTCTCTAGGACGCCCCGTTTGACATAAGGAAAAGTAAGAAAGGGGGATAAGGGATGCCTCTGAGTCCTTAGTCTTGGATTTACTCCCATGACCCTTAGAATTTGACATCCTGACAGTAAAAGTATCTTAAACTAGTACTAGACCAGTAATAATATTCCCAGATTAATAAATCCTCTTAGAAGGTCCAGAAAATACACTTATCTGGCAGACAAAGGGTTAATCTGGAGAAGGAGAGCAAGGAGACTCTGCCTCTGCTTAGAATAAACAAGAGAGCAGTAAATTGGTGACTGCAAAACAGGCATCCAATCAGGAGAAAACCCACAAAACAGCCATTCTGAGAAACCTAGCGCTCTCAGTTGCTTTTGCCTGGCAACACTTACAACTCCGGCCATGGATTGTTATGGGCCCCCAAGACACTTAGGACATCAACCAGATGAAAGTGCACAAGATGAGAAGAAGAAAGATATACAGAAGTCAGAGTGGGTTCTAACAGGTGCAGAGTTACGTCCCAGAAAAGTCTGCCCATAGAAGTAAATGGAACAAAGATGGAGGCACCGCGGACACCTGTTCTTAAAAGCACAGCAACACAATTTCAGGCAACAGTAATGAAATCATCTAGAAACCCCAAAACCTAGGGAACATGTGAGGGGAGCATAAATATGGGACCTCAAAAGCAGGGAAGTGATAATAGACCCACAATACCCCCAAACAAAGTGAAAACAAGAAGAGAAGGGGTTAACCCTGGGTAGCTGAAGCCACCTATGCCCCAATCACAGGCATACAACTATTAAAGTAACAGAAATAACCAACGTGAGTGCAAGAGCCCAAGGGCTGTGAACCCAATGTGAACCAAGGCACTCAGAGGGATACTCACCAGTCTTCTGTCTTAAGGTTACCATTGTGAAAGGAAACAGAGCCTCAGAGAGACTCTGCTGGGAGCAAAAATTTAGCTTACAAGATTCCCTCCACAGGGCTGCAAAGGACAGGGTGCACGTAGCACCTATACACTGGTCAATTCACTCCAGGGGAAGTCTAGTAATTGAAACCTGTCTAAAGAGAGAATTTTGACAGCCTCATATCGATCAGAAAAACAATAAAAAAGCTAAAAACTAAGAGTGTTTCTGCTCCATCCATACTCTTCAGAGGACACATTCATACTGGAAATGGGTAGAGGGTTGATTTGGAAGAGTAGCTGGGAGCCTCCACCCACAAACTTTGTATTTTGAGATGTGTCCTGCCCTCCAGAAGGAAGGACTCAACCCCATGGTTCTGTATTCCATATTGGACATAAGAGAAAAATATACATACACATATATATATAAATATATACACATGCATACATATATACATTCATACATATATAAATTCAATATGTTCATCGTTGGTTCAGAACCCACTGCTCACACCTTGGCACATTATCACCTAAAATGAATAGGGTTAATTATATTTTCAATATCCTGTATCCCTACAGGGAGTTTATAAAAAAATATTTATTTGGTGCATAACCCTAAAATATGTCATAAATTGATTTTCCAATTAATAAGTAAGCAGCTCTGCAAAAATACCATACCATGTTATGTCATGATAAAAACTTTATGTGAAAAGGAAAGGGGTTCTAATCCAAAAATAACTATCTTTGTTTAAGATGTTATCAGTTTGGTAACAAGCCTGATAACAAGTGTATCTAACTGTAGTCACGTTCCACAGTTACTTAAGAAAGATTCTAGAACTTTCGCTTTAAAAATAAAAAAATGTGTTGGATGTATTTGCCCTATGAATGTATGTGCTCTGTGGTCTTCTTCTGAAAACACCAATAAAAAGTTTTACAATAAATAAATAAGTAAAAGATAGAGCAGCTGACTAAGGGTACCTAATACTTACATGGATATGAACACTTCATTTTATGTTCCTTTTAGAAAAAAATATTACTCAAAGAACAAAGATTACGTAATTATTTTAACCAGCAGGTCTTCATTTCAGAGAGCATTGTTTCAAAGAATATTTTTTTGCCACTGAAAATTTAAAAAAAGAGGATTTTAGTCTTACGTGTTAAATCCTTTTCTCTTAGTCCATACAGGTTACAGGTAAATTTGGGTAGGCGGGAACAATTCTAGAAGTGAATGCAGGGGGTGGAGCCTACCTTCCCTCCTTGGCTGAAGCTAGCCAATCAGCTCCAGAAAGATTTGAGACACTATTGACTAGATAGTAGAAGGGAAAGAAGACTCCTGCGAACATGACCCCAAAGGACCCCCACGGTCTGCCACAGGAGAGCCAAGCATGTTCCCTTGACAGGGTGGGAGACCAGTAACCTGTATGGACTAAGAGAAAAGGATTTAACAGGTAAGACTAAAATCCTTTTTTCTCTGTTGTTCAATACAGGTTACTGGTAACTTTGGGATGTCCAACCATTGAGTTTCCCAGAGGCGGTATGTAAGGCAAGGACCAGGCTTAAGGCCCCCAAAGTCTCCAGAGCAGATATGAACCATCAGATCAGAGATAGCCCAACAAAACAAATGAAGTGTCAACGGACACTGAACAGGGGTAACAACACCCCAGGCACTGTTACACAGCACACTGAACTAGAGCCAACAGGGCTCAAGGGTGAAGGAAGCACCAAAGAACCGAAGAAGATCCTAGAAAGGCAAGACTGCCCCTAGGATCTTCCTCCCAAAACTGGAGTCAGTCAATGCCAGCACATCAACACAGTAGTGATTCTAAAAGGTGTGCACAGACAACCAAGTGGCAGCCTTGCACAAATGATCAGCGGAGGCCTGATTCTTGTAAGCCCCAGAAGCCCCAATAGATCTAGTAGAATAAGCCGTGACCCGAAAGGGAACAGGCTTCTTCCTTAGCTCGTAAGCCTTACGAACAGCGGACTTGATCCAAGACGCAATATTCACTTTGGATGCAGGTCTCCCTGCCCTGGGGCCCTCAGGAATGGCAAACAGCTCGTCAGACTGTCTAATGGACTCAGTGCAATGTACATAAAAAACTTGAGACAACGCACCACATTTAACAAGTGGAGATCCCTCTCCTTGTCAGAGGTAGGGTTAGGGCAGAAAGAAGGCACCACAATCTCCTGAATAATGTGGAACTCAGAGACCATCTTCGGGAGAAACTCCTGCAAAGTACCAAGCACCGCCTTGTCTCTGTGAAACATCAAAAAGGGTGGTCTACAAGACAGAGCATGTAACTCAGTGACATGGCGAACAGACACAATCGCCAGGAGAAAGGCCATTTTCCACGTCAGCAGGCGTAGAGGAATAGTAGCCAAGGACTCAAAAGGAGGGCACTGAAGGAAGCCCAAAACCAAGTTAAGATCCCACTGAGGAGTGGGAGTCTTAAAGGCAGGACGAGTATGAGCAACGCCCTGGAAGAAAACCTTGACATCAGGAAGAATAGCAATGCGCCTCTGAAAGAAAACAGAGAGAGCAGAAGTCTGAACTTTAAGGGAGCTCAAACAGAGGCGCTTATCCACACCATCCTGCAAGAAAGCCAGTACCGTAGGCAGATCAAATTCCCGAGAAGGGTCCGTATCAGCAGAAGATAGAAAGGTCAACCACACACGATGGTAGGCCTTAGAAGAAACAGATTTGCAGGCACTGAGCATAGGATTCAAATTCCAAGCCGTCAGCTAGACTATGAACATCCTCTTTCCACCGGTAACCCTGTAAAAGAAGATCCGGACGGCAAGGGAGCCGGAATGGCTCCGCCATTGACAGATCCAGAAGCCCCGGACACCAAGCCTGTCAAGGCCAGTACGGAGCAATCAGAATGACTGGACAGTGCTCCAGTCTCAATTTCCGTAACACCCTGTGCAACATGGGAAGGGGAGGAAAGATGTTAGAGGAAATAACCAAGGAATGGACATGGCATCCACCGCTAGAGGATCCCTCCAGCGAGAGCAGAACCTCTGAACCTTCCTGTTGTTTCTTGTCGCCATCAGGTCGATGCAAGCAAGACCCCATTTCTGAACAATGAGGGTGAACACTTCTGGGTGCAGTTCTCACTCTCTGCTGTCCACTGTGTGTCGACTGAGGAAGTCTTCCATGACGTTGTCTATGTCAGGAATGTGCACTGCAGATATGGCAGGAACATGTTCTTCTGTCCAGGACAAAAATAAAAAAAAAACCTTGACCTCTAACCAAGTGGCAAGACTTCTTGTTCCGCCCTGCTTGTTGATGTAAGCCATGGCATTGTCGGACTGAACCCGGACTAGGCATTCTTAAAGCTGGTGTTTCCAATGACGAAGGGCATGAAATATCACCCGAAGCTCCAACACGTTGATGGGAAGGAGAGATTCCTCCAGAGACAACCAACCCTGAGCACTCAGGCGACCTACGACCACTCCACAGCCAGACAAGCTGGCATCCATCCTCACTGTCGTCCAGAAGGATACCAGGAAGGACATGCCCTTCTGCAGATTGGAGAGGTCGAGCCACCACAAAAAACTCAGTTCCACATGAAGAGGGAGGGATACTGATGTCTTCAGAAGGTCCGGCTGACCCCTGCACACCTGGATCACAAACCTCTGGAGTTCCCTGGTGTGAGTCATGGCAAATGGGAATACTTCTATGGTGGAGATGAATTTCCCACTAGAGAGGACAGCTTCTTGGCTGGAACTGGATCTTGAGCCAGAACAGCAGAAACCCTGTGGGCGATCTGGTCAGTCACCTGATCCGTGGGAAACACCATGCTCTGCTGAGTGTTGAAGAGAAGGCCCAGGAAGAACAGACACTGGGATGGGACAGGATCTGACTTGTCCATGTTGATGATCCACCCGTGATGGTTGAAAGTATGAATGCAGTCCTGAACCTGCTGATGAAGAAGTTCCGCAGAGGGGCCTTCAGAAGCAGGCCGTCTGTGTATGGAGTAACTCTGATGCCATCCCAATGGAGGAAGGATACTAAAGCTCCCAGGACACTGTTGAAGACTTGAGGAGCTGTAGTCAGACCAAAGGGAGGAGCTGAAAACTCCCTTGGCAGCAGGCAAATCTGAGATACTGCCGACTCTCTGGATGAATGGCGATGTGTAGATATGCTTCCTGAAGATCCAGAGAGGCAAGGAATTCCCCCAGGGACATAGCAGCAATCATTGTCTGTAGGGACTCCTGGTGATAATGAGTTTTGATCACAAAGGAATTGAGATCCTTCAAATCCAAAATGGGATGACAGCTGCCGTGCTTCTTGGAGACCACAAAGAGGTTTAAGTAACAACCCATACCAATTTCTGAACTGGAACAGGCTCCAGAACATCCTTGTCCAGAATGGCCTGGATAGCGCCATTGAACAGATGGCGTTTCTCTGCGCCCTGGGGCGTATAAGAGGGGGAAAAAGCGAAATGGAGGAAGAGACACGAAAGGGATCCTGTACCCTTCCGTCACCACCTGTAAAACCCACGGGTCCACCACTGAACCCTCACAGATGTTGTGGTAGTGACACAGACGGCCATCCACAGCCGAGTGGGGACACAGGTTTGGAGAGTCAAGCCGAAGAAGTCTTGGAAGCCTTAGGCTTGGAGAAGACCTTGGGCTTCCTTTGCTGTTTGGGCTTGGAGGAGGCACGTGGAGCTGATGGAACCACCTGGTTCACCGGACATGTCTGGAAGGGACAAAAAAACCTGTTATGCTTGAGAGGAGTTTTCTTCCTGGGGACCAAGGGCAGAAGAGTACTCGTACCCCCTGTGGCCTCACTAATCAGATCCTTAAAATCAGACCCAATTTAGGATTTACCCTGAAAGGGTAAAGAAAGCAAGGCTTTCTTGGAAGCAGTGTCAGCAGACACTCATCAGACACAAGGCGGTCAAGATTGGGGTTAGGTGGAAAACAAGTACGGGGCTTTTTAGGCTCCTGGAAAACATCAGATGGATCTGAAGGAACCTCCTGAACTAGGGGAATGTTTAGGGTGGTCAAGACAGCCCTGATTAGGCCCTCAGCTGAAGGCTCAGGATCAGCCTTAAAGGGGTCCCGAAAAAACTGAGAGGAGCCCACAGCAGAACATTCCTCAACATCTGAATCCACCAACAGTTTCTCCTCAAAGGAATCTGACACGTCAGGTACTCCCTGCGGTTTTGGAGGGAAGATCTGATGGAAGAAGGGGTCTCCCAGAGTGGAAGACCCCCTGTAACTGGGATGGAAAGAGTTGCAATATAGTCCAGAGGTCTCTAGTAGCAGCCCCTTGAACTCTTGCACCCAAACTGGCTCTAATGCATGACTGGAGGTCCCTGGGACAGACTCAGGAACATCAGAACATGCTGGGCATAAATGACCTGAGAATTCTCTAGGTAACCCAATGACATGAGGAGCAATGCGCAATAGGGGACAGAGAGACCCCAGCGTCCTTAGTCTTAGGCTTGGCCCCAAGCTCTAAAGGATTATACATTCTCACAGTGTCAAAATGTTTAAAGTATAAGGAATCCCCAAATACAGTGTGTAAGATTAAAATTTCACCCCAGAAACCAAGCCCTGCATATGATACTCATTCAGGAAAAGGAACAAAATGGCTGCCGCAGAGGGAGCCAATCAGAAACGAGCATGCGAAGCACGTGCTTATGGGAAATATAGTTTTCCCAGAAAAAGTACCCCAACAGAAACCGAAGCCCCCTGAGCCCCCAACACACATAAAATGTTAATCGGATGACAGAGCCAGGGCAGACAATGAAAATGAGCCATCTCTGAAGTCACTACGTTGAGTGGTTGTAGAGATATGTCCCAAACTGTACAGTTCCATAGAAGTGAATGGAGCAATGGCGTCTATGCGGTAAAGGGTGTCTGGAACACAAATTTTGCAAAGTTGAAACTGTGAATTAAAATTACATGAAACATCACTAGAACAGGTTAGCAGACCCAAAAAACACTGAACCCAGTATGGAAAGTGCCAATAAACCCCCAAAAGATTCACAACCAGCAGCTAAAGGGTTAAGTTACCACAGAAACTTGCTCCAAAACACTCAACAGACCTACAGATAAACCCAATGAATGCAGGAGTGTGCAACAGGAACTCCAAAGGAAAAACCCCTGTGCGGAGGGGCACTGTGGGACATGTGGACCTGCAGCACTCAAAGGGTTGCTCACCTTTCCTGCAGATCTTCTGTCTCCAGATTACCATGTATCAAGAAGAAGTCTCGGTGGGCAACTCCTGAGGAAAGAACTTGAACCCAAGATCCCCCCCCCAGGGCTTAAGGTCCACAAAAGTACCTGGATACTGAGCTAGCCACATCTAAGGGCATTGTCAGTTATGGTAATCCGCCTAATGGTGGTATTCCATACCTAACAGAAACCTAAAAAACTAGGTAAAACTATAGCATAACTGTTCTCTTGCCTGTGTCTTCACCAAGGAACAAATCTTTCTGGAGCTGATTAGCTAGCTGCAGCCAAGGAGGGAAGGTAGGCTCCACCCCCTGAATTCACTTCTAGAATTGTTCCTGCCTACTTAAAGGGGCAGATCACCTACCCAAAGTTACCAGTAACCTGTATTGGACGACAGAGAAATGTGTATATTGCTTTCCTAAGATTTACCATTGATTGTCAATAGGACTGAATGGGTGAAAAATATGCTTCAAAGAAATGCATTGTTCAAAGCAGTGGTTCTCAATCTTTTATTATTCGGGGCACCCCTTACACATAATCTAGAACATTCAGGGCACCTCTAACATATTTAATGTACTTTATCAAGGGCATAATGAAGGGTACAATACACAAATATACAGTTATTATTAGGTCTTACAATCATAGTAACAAAACTGAACATATTGTGCAGAACAATTTCTATTAATCTTTATTTAAAAGTCCATTTTTGTTAGTCTTCATAGAAAATGAGGGGCAACCCTAAGATGATGTCAGTGGCACACCAAAGTGCCACAGCATCTGGTTGAGAATCATTGGTTCAAAGACTGATAGCTGCTTCAAATGGAAGGCAGGAATGGAATAAAATCCAACTAGCAGCCAAAAATGGGCTTGCTGGTAAAATAAATATTAGTGTGCCTAACAGTAATATTTATTATTTGACAAAAACAGATGTCCAAAAAAAGTTTATACTAATTGTTTCACTTTGCGCACAAACTGATGCAGAAAAAAAATCCCATATTTAATATAGTAAACAAAATCATTTTTGCACACATTTTATAAACATTTTCCAACAGAAAAAAATTTGGATTTTCATTACTGCAGGAAAAGTCTGCTTATTCACGTAAAAAAACTAAAAATAAAAATTGAGCATACACAATTTTCAGTAGGCCAACAATGAATACTCTCAATGCACAAAAAATGCAAGCAAATCATGCAAAGCGGGAAATACACATACATTACTTGCACACTACCCTAAATTCACCAAAAAAAAGTAATGTGACCTTAAGTAAATTAGTGCTAATCTTCTCTTGAGATTATTTTGATTGTTTCATTGAAATGTGATGTGATTTGTGTTTGGGGTTTATCCTATATAATAATTCACTATGGATGTTTGTCAGAAGCCGTCAGGCGAAGTAGAGACGGCTGTGCGCACTACAGCCATGCTCAGTACAGACTGCCCGCGCATGCGTCTGAAACGGATCAGGGTGCTCCGAATTCAGACCGGAGTCCTCTCTGCGCACCTTCATGGGACCAATGCGGTCCCAGGAAGGTGCTCAGAGAGGACTCCGGTCTGAATTGGGAGCGCCCCACTCCGTATCAGCCGCGGTGTGGGAGGTCTCTACTGTGCATAACTACAGAGGTGGAACTGTGGCCCGTTTAAAAGGGCTTTTCAACTAGTATTAATATAAAGGTACAAAACAAGCAATGACTAAAAAAACCACTTTAACTGGAGACTTGTTTGTGTGAAAAAGTAAGGCTCATTTAAACTATTGAATTAAAACAATATTGTGATAGTTTTGGTATTTGGCACCAAATGCAAACTTGAAGGAAAGAAAAAAACAAAAAAACACACCTTATTAGTTTATGGCTCTTTATACACCATGCACAAATGCATGAAGGCAATATGAAAGTATACATTGAGAGAGATACAATGAATAGCTATTACCTTTGCAGGAGGAATGGCTGATGAACTGGATGGTGATGCATCTTTTGAGGATTTCAAAGCATGAGTGCTGGACCGCTCTTTACCTAGGATTTCAATGCAAAAACATAAAAATGAAACCTTAATAAATTAAATGTGCATGAAAAATAATCTTCCAATATTAAATCATTTTATCAACACAAAACATGAATAACTAAAGTATCCAGGGTGGTCCTCTGTGGTTGCACAGTAACTCCAGCACAACCCTTATTACGATCTTAGTTACTTTTCAGGTGGGATAATTCACCCATCTTGAAGAAGATGAATATGAACACTAAATACATCTTTGGGGACAAAGAAAGACAACACATAACAAGTATATCAAAAAGAAGACAAATGAACTTGTTTCTCTAAAATGAGGCATGCTGATCCAGAATCTTTTTGAATAATAACCTTGTAGGTTTTGATAGCTCTTTATCTAATAACGATGAAGGAGAAAATCTACCCACTAGAAAATGAAAGATTCTATTTGTCTGTATGCTGACCCACTGGCCATGATGTATTTGAATGTTACATTATTAGACTATAACAAGTACTATTTCTTAGCCTGAAATCAAAATATGACATATCATTCAAAAGCAATGGAAAATTATCCTAAGTTTTGAAAACCATTAGTGCAATGCTGACCAGCTTTTACAATGAATGAGCCAGATTTTATAAATGTGTATGCTGAAAAAATAAAACAATGTAGCTCACTTAGTAATAGAAATGTTCCATAATAAAAGCAGCTCTAATTAATCATCATAGTATTTAGGCCATGGAGAGTGTTAATTCAATACTGTCAGAGTTGTAGTTCAAGAATAATTGAAGGATAAAGTATCCCCCACCCTTTTGGTGATACAACACTGCTCAGCTCAGAGCAGCAGGGAGATGCCCAGGTAGATTGCAGAGAGGGACAATCTTCAATTAAGATAAGGGAAAAAGCTGAAAAATCTGTCAAGGGGGCAGGGTTTTCATTGTTCTCATAGTAAGAAGACTGTTCCTTGCTGTAAGATGTCTGGTCTATGGACTGGATTCCACATCTGAGGTGAGCAGTGTTACACTAGGTAAAAGGGGTGGAAGGGGGAAACTTTATCATTTAATTACTCTTGAACTACAACTCTGACAGTATTGAAATAACACTCTCCATGGCTCAAATACTATGAAGATTAATTGGAGCTGCTGTTTTTGTGAAACATTACTATCCCTTTAATAGGCAGGGGTGTTTGTGGCTATTTTTATAGCACTCTGTTCCAAAATAGTAGAGAGAAAACCTTGTAGTGTCTATAATAATATTTTATATACATGTAGAAAAAGTTATTCAGTTTCTATGAGGGGATACTCTCAAGTAGGAGCTCTCTGTGATTAACATATTTGGTGCATAGCCAATGGGAGAGCAATGCAGCCAATGACTAATACTGGTCTCACAGTGTGCAATAAAAAGCAAAAGATGCATGTTAGTAAATGCCCTAAGATAGGAAATGAGCCAAAGTTACCTTGAACATTTTCTGTAACTGGCGTAACAAGATTTATCATGCTTACTAAATCCGAGCCAAAGCAGTACTACTTGTTGATCTATATACTGGTCCTGGAGAAAATTTAATTGGCTGTAGCTGGAGTTCAGGTGGACCAACCTAACAGTCTTTTTTGAGCCTTCAGTATCAGATTTTAGCTCAAACTGTAGAATAATACATGTTCAGGGGTATAAGTGTAAATGCATACCATCAACGAGTAGTCTGAGAAATGTGTGTAGAAGCCATTTTGGAGCCAGTGTAACAATAGAGGTGATAAACTGTTACAATCGCACTTCAGTAATTGGATTAGATATTCCCAGAGCAACTACCAAACACTAGAAGAAGAAACCTCTAAGGAGTAGAACACACTGTGCTTTATGAAGTACTATTAATTTAGCCCACTAAAAGGTAATCCCCCCATACATTTATACGATATAATGAAAGCTGGAACACTCTCAGGCAGATCACAGACTGCCAAATAACATTTGGTATCCATAGTCAACCTGAGGGCTGCCAGATGAACAGCAATGCATTTCTGTGTATGTTAGATGATTTTAAACAAACACTACTTAAATTTGTGTCAACTTTGGTCCAATAGTATGTTAAAAGCACCTACAAATCTATAGTATGGGTTCAATGTAAGAACAATGGACTTGCATAAATATTACAGTTAGCTGTGTTTTCCATGCAATTTTGTTCTGCTGTTTACATCAAGAGAAAGGGATGAGAAAAGAAGACTAGTTACAAAAATTGCATGCAAGTCAGATCTCTTTTTTTCTATTAAGAACATTGCATCTAACACGGCCTTCCAGGTAGGCTAAGGAGATGTATGTTTGTTGTCTATCTAAGGGGCAAATTCATCAAGCATCTAAGGGCTGAATATGAAAAAGAAATCAGAGGCTTGAATTCCTTGTGCATCAGACAATCACTGATTCACGAATAGCCTGACCGTGCTTGTCACGCACTTCTTCATCATGTGACTTCCAGACAGATCCGACAGTTCCATCCCTAGCTCTAGGCTGTCAGACCCTATGGAATTATATGGAGGCAGGCACATACATATTTGCTGTATGCAGCTATACTGCCTTAATGGCAACATGTCTGCCATTATTTCATTTTATTTGCCTGCCACAGATAAAGCAAGGCAGGGAAATCTACTAGATCCTTGATGAATACCTAACAGCATCCATCAATGATTGCAGAGAACAGCAACATATCTGATACACTGCTGTTATGGTCACTTGAAAAAAGACAGAATCAAACAAAATAAGTAACCAATAAAAATCCTGATGCAAATTCTTAAAAAAAAAAAAAAAAAAAAAAAAAGTGAGAAACTGAAAGGCTTTTAACATAGTATATATACATAATGAATCGCTAATTAATCCATTTAACCTTTGAGTGCCAGAGGAGTACGCAATGCATTGCAGTGCAATGTGTTGCGTATCCCTCTGGTACTCAAAGGGTTAACATAAATGATAAAAGCAGATCCCTTTCTTTTTTGGGACTTAACCCTTTGAGTGCCAGAGGGGTATGCAATACATTGCAAAGCAATGCGTTGCGTACCCCTCTGGCACTCAAAGGGTTAAAGGAACACCAACATCTAAAATGAGCTGGGTTTATTATATACACTACATACCCCGTACCTCATGCTAGCAATTGTAAAAAAATCCGTATTTCTATTCTGAGGCCTGAAACCTAGTCTTACATATGTTTTGAGGGAACAGAGTTTCCTACTTTTTCCAGGGATTCATACATCCATTTGTTTGGGCAGTCTCTACTGCGAATGCCTGCATCGGACAAACATACATCTGACCTTTTATATTATAGAATATCAACACAATTACATTTTTTGGAGTTAGTGCTCCTCTAACGTTAACAAAGAAAGCAGCTGCATCTTAATACAGTTTTTTTTTTTTACCTGCTTTCTGTCTGACAGTAAGTTCGAGCACTTAAAAATGTGCTTAACCTTTTAAGTTTCCAAAGAATGCCTTGCATACCCCTCTGGGACTCAAAGGGTTAATCATTTAAGCAGCAGAGGCATTTTCAACACATTGCATATTCCTCTGTGCTAAGGGATGAGCTTTCACCAAAGCAATGTGTTGCAGTCATATCTAGCAACAAAAGGGTTAAAACAGAAGGAACTTTGTAGAGGAGATGTTGCTGCATTTGGCATTTTGCTTTGTGTGACAACATATATACGTGTTGGCATGTTTAGTTACCCATGTGGTGGGGGACAGATACCCACAGTCAAACTACGAGATTTCTATATTGTTTTTGTTGTTATAATTTGCCCACAAAAACCCCACCATCAAAAGAGTTTGTTGGGTTTGGGGAGAGGAAAAAGCTTTGTTTCAAATGCTAGAATGGGGATGTCCATGTTTGATCCACCAGGGCCACCAACAAGCCAGGAGTTAAGGATTTCCTTGATCAAACACTGGAGAGATAATCAGTAGCTCATTCATTTTGTTTGCGCCCCCCCGTGCACAAACAGGGAAATCCTTATATCCTGGATTGACACTAGCTCTTGAGGATCAAGCTTGGACACCCCTGTGCTAGATTCATATATCTGTGTTTCGTCAATACACTTATTTCATATGTCTAACTAAGATCACCTGTCAAAAACTAAAACAAATTGTGTTTACAGATCCTTTAATAAACATTGATTGTAATTGAAAGGGATAGTAAAGAGTAAGGGTGAAGGACTTTCTAACTATAAGTAGATATAGCAACTAAGTTATCACAGCTTAAAACGTACCAATTCTCTTACTGTTTTCCCTGCAAATCTCAGAACTGCAGGGTTAAGAAATGTTAGAGCTTCAGTTGGCGCTTATGGAAGACGAAGTAACTCTGCTATATCCTCTCCCACAGAAGACTATGTCTGCAAATTTGCTGACAGTAGGCTTGAATGGAGAGGATATAAATTGCCCATAAGCACTGTATGAATTGCTGACATCACCCAATCCAGCAAATCAAGGAGATCTGCAGGACAAACAGAAAGGGATAATTTTAACCCTTCAAGAAGAGGGGAATGCAAAGCATTGTTTCATTCTGATACTTAAACTTTCATAGTGGTCAGATGACTACCTACAGTTAGGGAAAAAAATATTTGATCCCCTGCTGATTTTGTACGTTTGCCCACTGACAAATGACCAGTCTATCATTTTAATGGTAGGTTTATTTGAACAGTGAGAGACAGAACAACAACAAAAAAATTCAGAAAACCACATTTCAAAACAGTTATAAATTGATTTGCATTTTATTGAATGAAATAAGTATCTGACTCCATTGCAAAACATGACTTAGTACTTGGTGGCAAAACCCTTGTTGGAATTCACAGAGGTCAGACATTTCTTGTAGTTGGCCACCAGGTTTGCACACATCTCAGGAGGGATTTTGTCCCATTCCTCTTTCCAGATCCTCTCCAAGTCATTAAGGTTTCAAGGCTAATGTTTGGCAACTCGAACCTTCAGCTCCCTCCACAGATTTTCTATGGGATTAAGGTCTGGAGACTAGCTAGGCCACTCCAGGACCTAAATGTGCTTCTTCTTGAGCCACTGCTTTGTTGTCTTGGCCGTGTGTTTTGGGTCATTGTCATGCTGGGATACCCATTCATGGCCCGTTTTCAATGCCCTGGCTGAGGGAAGGAGGTTCTCACCCAAGATTTGACGGTATATGGCCCCCTCCATTGTCCCTTTGATGCGGTGAAGTTGTCATGTTCCCTTAGCAGAAAAACAGCCCCAAAGCATAATGTTTCCACCTCCATGTTTGATGGTGGGGAGGTGTTCTTGGGGTCATAGGCAGCATTCCTCCTCCTCCAAACACGGCGAGTTGACTTGATGCCAAAGAGCTTGATTTTGGTCTCATCTGACCACAACACTTTCACTCAATTCTCCTCTGAATCATTCAGATGTTCATTGACAAACTTCAGATGGGCCTGTAAATGTGCTTTATTGAGAAGGGGGACCTTGTGAGCGCTGCAGGATTTCAGTCCTTCGCGGCATAGTGTGTTACCAATTGTTTACTTGGTGACTATGATCCCATCTCTGCCTCGAGATCATTGACAAGATCCTCCCGTGTAATTCTGGGCTGATTCCTCAACGTTCTCATGATAACTGAAACTCCACGAGGTCTTGCATGGAGCCCCAGACCGAGGAAGATTGACAGTTATTTTGTGTTTCTTCCATTTGCGAATAATCGTACCAACTGTTGTCACCTTCTCACCAAGCTGCTTGGTGATGGTCTTGTAGCCCATTCCAGCCTTGTGTAAGTCTACAATCTTGTCCCTGACATCCTTGGACAGCTTTTTCGTCTTGGCCATGGTGGAGAGTTTGTAATCTGATTGATTGCTTCTGTGGACAGGTGTCTTTTATACAGGTAACAAGCTGAGATTAGAAGCACTCCCTTTATTAGAGTGCTCCTAAATCCTAATCTCAGCTTGTTACTTGTATAAAAGACAACAGGGAGCCATAAATCTTGCTAATTGATAAGGGGACAAATACTTATTTCACTCAGTAAAATACAAATCAATGTGTAACTTTTTGGAAATGCGTTTTTCAGGATTTTTTTGTTGTTATTCTGTCTCTCACTGTTCAAATACTGTAAAATCTTGGGTATAATACGCACAATTTTACCCCACTTCACCTTATGTGAAGTGGGGGTGCGTATTATACACGAGAGTTTAAAAGAAAAAAAAGTTAGGGTTGTCAGATACCTTCCGTCCCTCCCCCAGGCCAAAACGGCTGCCAAACCAAGACTTACTTGGTTCATATTTAACTCCCCACTGAAGTCCGCATCTCTCGCATTGACGAAAGGCAAAATACAAAGCTTCCCAGCTGGCAGCATGCTTCCATTTGCTGCCCGCTTCCTTCAATGGGCTTTCAGGACCTTCCACCTCCATCCAATTGGCTGGGAAGCTTTGTATTTTGCCTTTCGTCAATGCGAGAGATGCGGACTTCAGTGGAGAGTTAAATTTGAACCAAGTAAGTCTTGGTTTGGCAGCGGTTTTGGCCCGGGGGAGGGAGGGAAGCCTTAAAAAATTTTTTAGCAAGGGGGAAAACAAGGGTGCGTATTATACATAAGCACTCTTGTTTTCCCCTAAAATCTTTGGTATAATATGCACCTGCGTATCATACACAGGTGCTTATTATACCTGAGATTTTACGGTAAACCTACCATTAAAATTATGGACTGATCATTTTTTTGTCAGTGGGCAAACATACAAAATCAGCGGGGGATCAAATAATTTTTTCCCTCACTGTATATAACTGGGAAGCATTTTCATTGACCCTTTACTACCCTTTTAATGCCTGATTTAGACTACTTTCACTTTGGGGACTTTCTTGTAGAAGTGTTTTATCCAATGCAACTGCATGAAAAAAAAGGAAAGGGTTTTTATGATTTTGCAACAACCTTTTATAGCTAGCATCAGTTATTCTTAATATAAACAGCAGCAACAAAACTGCACAGGAAATGTAACTACTTTGCAGCATGTTGGATTCTATTAAAATTCAGTTGAAACCCATGCTAGAAATCTGTAGAGACGTTAATACAGTGAGGCTATTATATCAACTGCACCAATGGGGACAAATAAAAATTCCCAATAGTTCAACTGGGCTTTTAACAAAATAATTTCTAGATAGGTCTTTGATCTGGATAGAATTCTTAGTTAACAGCCCCTTATATTGCTTTTGTGAACTGAAACCTGCATTAGCATTATGTACTCAGGATCTACTGCTGTTTTCATGCCACTTAAAGCTGTAGACTATCCTAATAGATAAATCACTGAGATTTGATTAATATATTTTACTGTGTATCACTGTAGGAAAGGTTTTATGACGTGGAACTTATGTAAATGTTTAAAGCTGTAGCTCTGCACTACTTTCAAAAGAGTTATAGACCACTGTAGAGCAATAACCATGCTATAGAACAGCAAACCATAATTTCTTAAAACAACCAGTTTGACTTAGTCAATGTTAGCTGGTCAAGCACAAGAAGGCAGCATCTAAAATGTCCTCTGTAGGAGGAAACAAAGGAATTTATGGGTGACAATAGAATCTCTCCTTTGCAGAAAAGCAAAAGATTTAGCCCTGTTGCCAACACATGCATTTTGCTCTTAATAGTTTCTTAATTAACCACTTGGATGCTAGGGGCATCCACACATAGAAGTCTCTAGTATGAATGAGGCTTAAAAAAAACAAAAAACAAAAACAAAACAAAAAAAAAAAAAAAAAACAGTGTAAAGTAATACAGGAATTTAACAGAAAAATCAAAATTATCTCTACCTCTCCAATGGCTGTGGAAAGCAAGTGGTTAAACCTTTCCACAGGCTGAGACTGAACAGGAAAAACATTTCTACCCAAGGGTCCTTTCTTCAACTCCCTGTCCATAATTTTTAACCAAGCTTAAGATAGCAGGCAGACTCCACAATATATAACACAATGGCCAAAGGAATTTACTACAGCCGTGGAGTGTTTGAGGATAAGAACAGTAAAAATAATTGTTCCTCTTTGGCTGTGAGAAACAATGAGAGGAATCAACATTTTAAATGTAAGGTAAAGAACAGATAAGGACATTTATACACATCAAAACACCCATTTCCTTATACAGTATGACATTTTAGAGCATTTTGCATCTTATCTTTGTCTATGAAAAGTGTTCAATAACTTGGGGAATTACAAAATCAAGGAGGCTAAAGTCCATTCCATGCACATTTCCTTTGCTGTAAACATAAACGGATAGTAATATTTCACAATAAAGGCAGCTCCAATTAATCTTCATAGTATTTGGGCCATGGAGAGTGTTATTTCAATACTGTCTGAGTTGCAGTTCAAGAGTAACTGAATGATAAAATATCCCCCTCCCACCCCTTTTACTGATGTAATACTGCTCACCTGAGAGCAGCAAGACTGTTCAGATGGATCACAGTGAGGGACAATCTTCAGTGAGCATAAAGAAAAACATGAAAAAACTATCAAGGGGGTCAGGGTTTTCCATATGCTCACAGCAAGAAGATTGTCCCTTGCTGTGAGCTGTCTGGTCAGATTCCACATCTGAGGGGTGCTGGCTTATACTAGCTACAATGGGCAGGAGCGGGAAACTATAATTTAATTACTCTTCAACTACAACTCTGACAGTATTGAAATAACACTCTCCATGGTCCAAATATTATAAAGATTAATTGGTGCTACTGTTTTGTGAAACATTACTATACCGTTACATTTGGACAAGGGAGGAAAACATGTTTATCACCATCTGTTGGACTACAACTCCCATCATCCTTAGGCAGCTAGATTCACTCACAACAATAGGTTTCAATAGATCCGAATGAATTACAAGGAACACGTTTCACACTCTTATTCACATTATAAACTGAAACAACAGGGTGTATACTACAAGAAAGATCAAAAACCGAAAAGTAAACTATAGAGCTAGATGTACCTGTCTGCTGTATGATGGGCACTTACCTAGGTAAATAATTCTGCTGAAGTGGAACTGTCACTTTGTAACAACTAGGTGATTTTTAAAGAGCTTTCAAAGCAAAATGTTTATGTTAGTCAAATTATAATTAAAACAATAATTTAGAACTTATTTAGCTTTATTTTTCAGTTAGTGCAAGTCCTCCAGGAACGTTCCACATAGCACTGCATTACCAACTGCCACTTCCTACAAGGATGTACAAGCTCAGCTGTATAAACTATCGAATAAATAAAGCTAAATATCTCAGAAACCATGACAAGTATTAATATGGGTGATTTCAGAAGGCCTTCTAAAAATAAAAATTCTTTACAAAGTGACAATTCCGCTTTAAATATCAATTGGGGTTATATACACTTAATGGAGTGGTGTCTCCTACATGGAGGGGAAAAAAAAATTCTATACATATATATATATATATATATATATATATATATATATATATATATTTATTTTTTTATTATTTTTTTCAAGTGGAACTATCATGATAATAACATTGCTCCCCACCAATACATTACTAACCTAGAGATATGCAAAGCCATACTTTCATTAGGCGTTATTGCAGAAAAACTACTTATTCGGCATGAACCAGACGCACAGAGCTTACATGAGAAGCTCTGTGCGCCAATGCCGTCATTAACTTCCATTACCTTTAGGTAACCAACGACTGTCACTCACCAATGCTAGCAGTGAACAGGACAGACAAAGCAGACTCAGAGGTACTTTTCCTCCAAGATGTCTGCACTGTTGTCCTCTGGTTCCTGATGAAGAAGAAGTTTCTCTGCAATAAAGCTTACTTATTCGGCCTAATGAAAGTATGGCTTTGCATCGCTAGTTTAGCAATGTATTGGGAGGCAATGTTATTATCATAGTTCCACTTTAATAAATATAGCATTGGAGAGCCTTGTCTTGCCATTCATAAGTGGCCTCACAGACCTTACAAAATGCAGTTTTTAATATGTTCAACATTACCCGAGTTTCTCCTGAACCTCTAAATTTAATTGGTTTAATTTTCCTACTGCTCTCACTAATGATCAAACTCCAATCCCACTGAAAGAATGTGAAGAACAAGCATGCGCAGAGAGGACTGGGTGAGATCTGAGCAAGTGGCATCACCAGAAAAAAAATAATGTTGAGTCTTTTCCATTGCTATAGTAACAACAACAAAAAAAGCTTATTAAGATGTTCAATATTTTATGTGACTTCAGATGTGAGGACTAAATTAAAAACACAGATCTAATTTATTTTCTCCCTTTAACGTACTACTGTTTTTATTTCCATTTTGTTCTAGAGGCACTCCTCCTTTAACCCTTTGAGTGCAAGGGGGGTATCCCTCTGGCACTCCAAAGGGTTAAATACCTTTTACTTCATGCTAATATCTGTAAAACTTCTCTATTAGTTTTCAAAGACCTAAAATCTAGTACTGAGGGAGCAGATATTGTACAGAATTATCTTGAATGGACTGATCCAAAAACAGCAGGCACCACTTTCTGGTACTCAGAGGGTTAACTGGCTAGCTCTTTTCTCTCAATACAAACAGCACAAACACCATTAAATAACTGCTCTCTGAACAGGACAATGTACACATGCATTAAAACGCAAGTTTAGGATTATATTTTAGGAAAGTACCATAGGAATAATTAATTTTATATACAGTAGCTTTAACCCTTTGAGTGCCAGATGGGTATGCAAAGCATTGCAGTGCAATAAGCTACAAGAATACAATATTTAAAGGGATAGTAATACTTGCAAATTACTAATCCCCATATCGTAGCTTTGTTAAAAAGAAACTTATTGCCCCCAGTGTCATCTCTCAAACCCTTATGGTTTGAGAGATAATAGCACTCAAAGTTCCCCCCTCCCTCCCCCTTCCCTGACTGAACGCTGACTGCAGGGGAAGCTGTCTTACGACAGTCTTATGTGCATCAGGCGGCTCTGCAGCTGAGCCGAGATCGCGTTTATAAAAAAAGAATTCTTTCACTGAAACGGTCTTCTACGTGTGCTTGGTTTGCAAGTACATGTAGAAGACCATTTTAGTGAAAGATTTTTATAAACACAATCTTGGCAATGCTGCAGAGCCGCCTGATGCAAGTAATACCGGATATCCCTGCAGTCAGCGTTCAGTAAGGGAAAGGGGAGAGAGGGGGGAACTTTGAGCGCTATCATCTCTCAAACCATAAGGGTTTGAGAGATGACACTGGGGGCAATAAGTTTCTTTTTAACAAAGCTACAATATGGGGATTATTAATTTGCAAGTATTACTATCCCTTTAAAGTTACATCATTCTCTTTATTGTTTTTGTGCTAGTGTTACTTTAAGCAAAATAAGAGGCAATTATTAGGTTTTATTTTGCATAGTATATGTAGTTGCCTGTCTTTGCTATGCATATTTTAGATCTGTACTTATTACCATCTGCACAACAAATAATAAACTTTATCAGTCTTAATGAGATAATCTAGTGGTAGGTGGGAAGGGGGGATAGTGCTAATCCCACCCATGATCAGGAGAAAATTTTCAAGGTACTAATATCTCACTCTTCAGCTATAAACTACAGCAGAATTCACATGTAATCAGTAGAAAGATAGACATAACGTACTGCTGTATGAAGGACAAGTTCCCAAGACCACCTATTGAAAAAATGAAGTCACTTATTTTTAAGAGCATAGTCCAGCTTAAAGGAACCGAGCACATAAGAAAACAGACTTCTTTGTTGGAGAAACTTTAAGGTGTCAGTGAATCCAACTGCTGTCTATTGGATCTTTGTAAAAGGAACAGACAATTTCCTGTGTTTCAATAGAAAATACATTGTGTGGTTTAAAGGAACAGTAATAGTTAAAATGTAAAAAATAAATGTGGTAAGGTTTATCCCCCTCCGAGTAAATCATGGGTTGAGAGGTGGAGTATTCAAAGTTATTACAGCTCAAACTTGAATTTTTTAGGTGCAATATCGCATCGGTCTGAAATTGTACAGTGTTGCTGTTGCTACACCATCCTATAGACAGATCTGGTCAGTTGACCATAGACTTCCATAGGATGGTGTAGCAACAGCGCCACTGTACAATTTAAGGCCATTGTGATACTGCACCTAAAAATTTCAAGCTTGAGCTGCAATACCTTTTGAATAAAGCACCTCTCAGCAGTGGGAGCACCTTTGTTTTACTCAGGGGAATAAACACTACAATATATATTTTTTTTACATATGAAGTATTACTATCCCTTTAAAGGAGTATTTGTTTTATTTTAACCCCTTAGTTTAGCATTATATACATTTATATCTGTTTGTTTTTTTTCCCCTATAATCATGTTCACTAATCTTGAATCTGTTATTTCAGTTCTTCTCTTCCTTCCTCTTTTGGTGAGGTGAGCACCCTCTACCTGCAGTAAATGAAAACAGTCTGTAACTTCTATATCTGCAAACAGCCATAAGAGAGCTGTCTGTGTGTGTGTAGTGTTTTACTTTCAATTAGCTATCTATTTTCTGAGCAGCTGAACGACTGGTACTCATGAACAGATTGATACGTACACAGGCACAGTTATGATTATTTGCAGATGCACTTGAGTCTCAGATTCTTTTTATAGACAGAAGGCAGAGTATGCTCATATCACTGAAAATGAAAAGAAGAAATGAAATTGTAGATACAAGCCATATAGATATAATGAAAGAAAAAGTAGTCTAGCAAGCAAAATGTATTAAAATACTACTAAAATAAGCAGTTTTAATACAAAAATACTATTCCTTTGAGTGATATTTTTTTCTTTGATACAAAGAGGGAAAATCCGTGTGTTACAGATCCTGTTTTCAAATGAAACCTTTAGAAAGCAAACTGAGACCCAGCTGAAGTGAAATGCAGTTTTTCCACCAAATGGTCATCTATACAGCCTGCCAGCTCTGTAAGATCTTGCATCTTTAAAGGATCATATTTCTGTTCTGAGGGGAAGCTGACTCTAGGTAGTTGTCTTTGGGCAATAAATAGCTTTTATCTACTGAGAACCTTGTAGTTTTTAAATCAAGCTATACCAGAAAGAGATCTGTGCTTTGTGAGGAAAGAGTGCATAGTTTAATTTTACAGTAGGCCACGTCTAAAAGAAAATGGGGTAATTCGGGGTCAAATAAACTGCACTGTAAGGGGACAAATATATTCCCACTGATGTAAAGAGGAACTATCATCAACATTATATTGCGCCCCAAATCCAAATTACAATAGCGATATACATAGACGTGCTTGTATTTTCAAGAATAACTGCGGCATTACTGAAAAATAGAGCTTTTTAGGCAAACAAGCATCAGCAGGGCTCTTGCTGTAGCCACTCTCTGTGGCATCAGTCACTGCTGATGCCTTAAGGGGATAGTAATACTTACAATGTAAAAAAATATGTTGTAGGGTTTATCCCCCTGAGTAAAACAAGAGTACTGCCCCTGCTGAGTAGGGTGACCACGGGTCCCGGAACGTCCGGGACTGTCCCTTATTTCAGGGCTATGTCCCGCGTCCCGGGTCATCTTCAACCGGGACAATGAAGTGTCCCGGAATGAAGCCAAGCCGCCCTGGATGTCAGCCTGCAAGCGGTGTGTCACATCATGGACGCCGCGAGGGAGCGCTTGGTAGCGCTCCCTTGCGGCGTCCATGATATGACACACCGCTTGCAGGCTGACATCCAGGGCGGCAATGCAGCTTACCTGATCTCCTGGAGGCAATCGCTCTAGTAATACAGAGCGCTGGGAGATGACATCATCTCCCAGCGCTCTGCATTACTGAGCACAGCGCGCGGGAGCTTCAGCTCTGTGCCAGAGGAGGCACAGAGCACTTTCCATGCCGCTAGACCACCAGGGACTCAAAGTATGAAGGGGCAACTAGGGTGACCACGTCCCGGAATGGCAGAAGGGAAATGTGGTCACCCTACTGCTGAGAGATATTTTATTAAAAAATTATAACCGCTCAAACTATTTTAGGTGCAATATAACAGTGGCCTGAAAATTTATAGTGGCGCTGTTGCTACACCATCCTATGGACAGCTCTGGTCTATAGACCATAAACCTCCATAGGATGTTGTAGCAACAGCGCCACTGTAAGTAGGTGCACTGTGATATTGCACCTAAAAAATTCAAGCTTGAGTGGTTATAATTTTTTAATAAAATATCTCTCAGCAGTGGGAGTACCCTTGTTTTATTCGGGGACATAAATCCTACAACATATATTTTTTTACATCTTAAGTATTACTATCCCTTTAAGGTAACCAGGCATTCAACTCTCCAATCGTGGAGAAGGGGACGGACAGCAGAGACTCAGAGATCCCTTCTCTGCAAGATGTCTGCTCTGTTTCCCAATGCCTGTCTGCCTAAATAGTTCTATTTTTTACGAACGCCATAATTATTCTTAAAAATACAAGCATGTATATGCATATCGCTATTATAATTAGGATTTGGGGCTCTATATAAGGTTGATGATAGTTCTGCTTAAAGTATAGTTTTTAAGTCCCTATGTGTGCCAGAGAAGTGCCAGCTCAGTGCGCTGGTACACGTAACATGTCACGCGTGCCCATGTGTCAGCAGGGGCCAAAGCGGTCCTTAAGGGAAGGCAACTTCCATGGACCGCTGGTCCTTAAGGGGTTAACCTGTTAAGGAGGAAAAGGGTGTGCAAAGAATTGTGTTGCACACCCCACTGGTCCTTAAAAGGTTAAAATATTGCCCCAGTAGTCCAAGGACAAAAAAATCAAATGGAAATGAACAAAACACAGTGTAATGTTTGTATTCCTGTGCTAGCTTAGGCTGGCCTTTGTGTCTCAATACTAGGAGGGAGGGGTTAGAGATTGGTATAGATTTGATGTTGCTGAATAGCTTGTTTCTATCTCTTGTAAACATTAGTGTATTATATGATGTGTAACAGATGATGCTTCCAACTGTACCAAATTAGCTGAGCCTTTTCATACCACCTTGCATTTCCTCCTGTTTCCTCTGCTGTATTTCTTTCAACACACTGGACTGAACATACTTTGCACTTTTTTCAACAGTAGCTACTCTTATGGCCGATTTAGCCTGCATTTCAGCTGCTGTGTAGAACTTATTTAGAACAGTATCCACTTTGAAATCCACAGGGCCATTTTAAGAATTTCTGACACCCTTGGCGAAAATGTGAAAGAAAGCCACAAACACACAGTTTATTTAGGATCAATTTACTTTGAATAGAGTCATAAGTCACTAGGTTGCTAAAAAGACCCTAATGCATTATTAGTGTACCAGGCAGCTCAAATGCACCATTACTAGTAGAAAGCACCATTACATGCAACAAACTGGCAAAAACACCTGGAGCTTTAGAAACTAATGTAAATCTAAATAAGGCCCCCTGCAACAAAAAGTGCCCATCCCAGGCAAACGCTGTGTGTGCCCAAGCATTAAGTCCACAATATTTTTTTAATGGTACTTCTGCCCATATTAAAATTGGTTTCCTTGTGAGGCACAAAACAGGAGTATCACTTGCAGAATAATCCAGTAAGTTGCTATACTAACTATGACGGTAATAGCGTTGTGCTCCAGGGCTTATGTCTGTGGTGGCAAGGTAGTGAACATTTTCAGAGCTTACTACAGTGTTACATTGACTGATCAAGGAATTGGTATCTGGACTAACGTTCTTATCTGATTTCCATTATAAACAATGTAGTGTGTACTTGTATTTAAGAGAGAAGTTTTCATATTTATCTGTATAACATGCCTGAGGAAGAGACCTAAGAAGTCTTGAAAGCTTGCATTTTAAATCTGTTTAGTTAGCCAATAAAGGTATCAACTTTACAAAAAAATTTGCATCCTGTATTTTTATGGCTAACACGGTACCAACTTTCATCTATTACTACAGTGTTACACACAGAGAAATTCATGCAATTTACAGAAGCTGATGTAGCATCGGAATATTGCAGAATTCTGGAACAAACCAACTGCATCCTAGGGGACCAATAAAAATGCCCATTTTTTTTTTTTTTTAAAGGAAACTTTTAACCAGTTGAATGAAAGAAAGGTCTACAATGTACTGAGAAAAAAAGTTACAGATATATATATATATATAGTAATCAAGAGGTTAAAAGTTCACTTTCAATCAGTGGCCATTCTATTTGCCCCTTAGGGTTCAACTTTTTTCCAGAACTGCAGCTCTTCTCCTTAATGCATCGGCCTCACTGAACAACTGGATGCAGTTCTTGTGGGACCTAACATATAAATGCTGCTAGGCTGTTTGTGAGCAAATCACTAGGAACGCAAGTCATTTGTGACCTCCTGTTCCTCAATAGTATTTGTCTCCATATAATATGATTCCAATTCAAAAACAGATAGGGGGACCAATAGTGTCTTATCACACAAATAATCAGACAGTATACATAGCAATATGTCAGTTTCACTAACATGTATGTGTAGCTGTATAGATACATATGTGTAAACACAGCATTAAAAGCATACAGGGGAATCCTGTTCAGTGTAGATCCAGTCAAGTACTCCAGACTCCACAAGCTTGGGAAGGTGGAAAAGTGGGACTTATATATAGTCTTTGTTTTGATATATTTTTTTTAAATAAAATAATAATTTTGATATAGGATGTTAGTTTGGAGGGACTATTTTCTTTATTTTATTTTTTTGGGTGATATTTCCACCTTCCCAAGCTTTTGGAGTCCATATGAGGAAAGACTGGAGTACCTGACTGGATCTACACTGAACAGGGGCAGTAAGATTCCCCTCCTGTATGCTTTTAATGCTGTGTTTACACATATGTATCTATACAGCTACACATACATGTGAGCGCAGCCGACATATCCTATATAATAATTCGCTAAGGATGTTTGTCAGAAGCACCAGTGCGCAGAAAGGATTCCAGTCTGAATTCGGAGCACCCCTCTCCATATCAGCCGCGGAGTGTTCAGGCAGTCAGTACTGGGCATGACTGCAGCGCTGCCAGTGTTGGCCCATCTACATGGGCTTTAAAACTAGTGATTATTTGTGTGATAAGGCTCTAGTGGCTCCCCCCATCTGTTTTTGTTTTGGGATCACCTTGTCTCCTTTGAAAGTGGAGGTAGGAGGGAGAGTGGCCACAGAACTATTCTGGCGACAGCTGGTTAATGGACAGCTTGAAAAATCCCTGAGCTTCGTTGCTGGCTAACACATGAGTGTATAACCAGCCATTATATCTGTGAGTACCATTTTTTGGTGGTGGTGAGGTGACAACAATATATAGAAGATACTACACTTGGAAGTGCCTTTTTCTTCTTCCTTCTTTTGTCTCCATAGAATAGTATTTGCCTCCATACACATAAAATAAAAAGAGCTCTTACAGTAACACACTTTTTGTGACTCAGATATTGCACCAAGAAAATAAACAGCGTTAATTAAAATTTCTACTTGATCCACATCAAAAGGCAGATAATTCCCTGTGGTATTTTAATTCTGTATCTGAGAGAACCGCAAACCCTTGATATGAAGCACAGTAGACAGATCCTAAAGATGAGGAGGCTTCAGCATGTATACTTTGATACTATTTTCTCATATTACCTTTCTGTAGGCAATTCTGAATTATCAAATATTTTTGGTTAAGTAAATGATAGTCAGCTTATTATCCACTTGCTAAGAAGATCCTGTTCACATAGGGGACAGAGGAGTAGCACTACTAAAGCTGTGATAAGAGCCCAAAAATGGTTCAGCTTTCCATCTATGGGGCTGTTCACATGAGTGACTGTCCCCTCACATGTTGGAGGACCAGCGCAAAGTATGCTGAAACTTTACTGCATTCCACATAGACACAGTGCCATTGCAGCAGAGTAAATCTATGGGGCTGTCATGCAGAAAATTCTCATTGGAGACTGTAATGCTGCTGTACTCACCACAAGAATCCAGTCAGTGGGGTATACTACTGAAATGTTGGCCACTATTTGGTGACCATCAAAAGAGCAACATCGTGTCACCTTTATCAAAGCGGCGACATCAGAATGTCGCCCGTATCAAAAGGGTGACATTCTGATGTCGTACGATTAAGGGTCACCACTTAGAGGGGTACATTTCAACAGGACTGACTTACTGACTAGACATACATAACTTCAAAGCCTAACTTGCAAAAGTAATGGGAGGTTTCTAATTTTAGTTCTACACTTTCCCACATACTTATGTGAACTCTTGCATTACACTACAATTTATTAAACCATTGAGCACCACAGGGGTGGGCAACCCACCATCTCTCTCTTGCTCAAGGAGTTAAACTAGGATTCTGACAATGATAAAGTATAACAATATAAACAGCTCCTCCCCTTTACTCTTCCGTGCCCCTGCTCCAATACTGAACAAAGCAAGGAAGAGGGTGCAGAAGAGTAAGGGGAAGGTGTGCACTGCTGTTTGGTGCAAGGACATGGAGGGTTAAGGGACCTGTGATGAGCTGTTTATACTGTTATATTTCATTATCAACATTGTCAGAATCCTAGTTTAACTCCTGGAGCACCAGAGAGATGTAGGCGACACTATGATGGCACCCTTTTAATTATCTCCGAATACATGGCAACATTTTAATAGTAAACCAGTCAATGGCAACCCATGACGGTGTTAGCCAATCATATCTGAAAGATGCTGACATGGTCTGACTATAAGTAACACCTCTGGCATGTGCCCCCAGCAACCAGATTGCCAGGAGAATGCATGGACAGCAGACATAAGTTGCACTGGTTGTTTGATTGGTACTACAAGCACAGCATAGCAGAACTGACAGCAATAATAGGTAAAACTGGAGAAACTAATCAACAGCATCCTGCCCATAAGTGGGGGTTCTTGCACAGTCAGGGTCAGATTCTATTAAGGTAAACAGTATATAGTTATAAATTAAAGTTACCCCATCAGTACACAAAAAAAGAACGACCATTTTGAATCTATAGTAAAAGCTGCCTATACATTACCTTAATCAGATATAAAAGGCTTACTTTGAAAGAAATTGATATTTCATATTTTATCCTAACCCCTTCTAGTAAGGTCACTTCCCCCTCTTTACCAGACCCTGGGCTGGATTACATAAGAGCTGAGTTTTGCTCCTAATTAGCAAACTATTGATCCAGGATATATTTCAGTATGCAACTTCAAGTTAGTGTATTGCCGCAGTCTGAAATTATCTCATCTGAATAAGCATCAAAGGTGCCCAAAAACACTCCCAAACTTCCCAATATTGAACCTCTGAATGTCCTGAACCTGAAAATGTAGTATGTAAGGAAATTTCAACCGTACTGGCCTAATAAGGGGAATTAGTCATTTGCGGTGCACTGTAATCATATGCCTGTGTGGGTATATATATCTTAATTTATATAGTACCATACACAGGTAGAGAGAGAGAGAGAGAGAGGTGTGTGTGTAGCCAAACAACACTGTACTGTTGTGAAGGCTGCTGTCTAGGAGTACTCCTAAATCATTCTCTAACAAGGATTTCCCAGGTAGTTTCCCATTTATTGTATATTTACCATTGTTTCTGCAACCAAAATGCATACATTTACATTTATTTATATTAAACCTCATCTGACACGTTTCTGCCCATTGATTCAGTTTATTCAAATCTTTCTGCAGAGAAATTAAAAAACAGATACTGCTCTCTACGCATTTCCTTACACAGTTTAGTGTTATCAGCATGGATTGAGAGACTACATTCAGTATGTACATCAAGATCTTTAATAAACAAATTGAAAAGCACTGGGCGCAGGACTGAACCTTGAGACATGCAACTTGCAACTTTACACAACTTGAAAAAGTTCCATTTACAACTCTTTGAAGTCTAACATTTTAAGGAATAATAAACCTATGCTTTTACTTTACACATTCTTAAGTGCATAATGTATACAGTTTGTGTGTGTGTGTGTGTGTGTGTGTGTGTGTGTGTGTGTGTGTGTGTGTGTGTGTGTGTGTGTGTGTGTGTGTGTGTGTGTGTGTGTGTGTGTGTAAAAATATAGGATGTCTAATTGATATCCCAAATGAAGGACTTGTACATATGAAGCATATAGCCTTTATTTAGCGACGTCGATAAATAAAGGTTATATGCTTCATATGTACAAGTCCTTCATTTGCGATATCAATTAGACATCCTATATTTTTTTGAGATTTTTTGCAGCACTCACAGGACTTAAATATGAGAAAACAAAAAAAAAAAAAAAAATTTATTAGATCGACGTTTCGATCCCTCCTGGGATCTTTATCGAGTGCTGTGAGTGCTGATTTACCCTATATATATATATATATATATATATATATATATATATATATATATATATATATATATATATATATAGATATAGATGTATTATATATTTATAGCTAGTTAATGCACCAGCTTGTGTGTGTGTGTGTGGTTTTTAGGAAGGTGTGAAAAAATGCTGTAATGTAAGAATGCTTTCAAAATAATAGTTAATAGTTTATTTTTATCAATTAACAAAATGGTAGTAAGTGAACAGAAGAAAAATCTAAATCAAATCAATATTTGGTATGACCACCTTTTGCCTTCAAAAGCGCATCAATTCTTCTAGGTACACTTGCACACAGTTTGTGAACTCGACAGGTAGGTTATTCCAAACATCTTGGAGAAATAACCACAGTTCTTCTGTGAACTTAGGCAGCCTCAGTTGCTTCTCTCTCTCGTAATTTAATTCGAGACAGACTCAATGATGTTGAGATAAAGGCTCTGTGGGGGACATACCATCATTTCCAGGACTCCTTGTTCTTCTTTACACTGAAGATAGTTCTTAAAGGGATAGTAATACTTCGTTTTAACTTTATTTTATTTTGTAGGCATTAAAAAACATGCAGAATAAGTCTTATCTCTCAAACCTTTATGGTTTATGAGATATTCACAAGCAAAGTTTCCCCCTCCTGCCCCTTTTATCTACTGTAAACAATCTCTTCTCAGATGTGGAATACAGTCCATAGACTGGACAGATAACAGAAGGGGACACTCTTATTCCTATGAAAACAATGAAATCCCTGCCCCCCTTGACAAGCTTTTCAGGTTTTTCCCTTATCTTAATTGAAGATTGTCCCTCTCTGCAGTCTACCTGGGCAGCTCCCTTCTGCCCTGGCTGAAAAGTGTTACATCAGTAACAGGAGGAGGGCACTTTGCTTGTGAATATCTCTTAAACCATAAAGGTTTGAGAGATAAGACTTATATCATTATTCATGTTTTTTTAATGCCTACAAAATAAAATAAAGTTAAAACGAAGTATTACTATCCCTTTAATGACTTTGGCTGTATGTTTGGGGTCCCAATTTCTGGGACTTAATCTTATCACACAGTCATACTTTGACTAACACACGTCCCATGAAAATCCTCTGTTTTGTTTATTTCATAATGACCCCCCCCCCCGTCACAGTCCCCCTCAAACTCTGGACTCAAATCTGTACCATGCTAATAGTTGCAAAATCAACTATTCCTCACTTTTGGTTACATCCAGAACCCCCTCCAGTATCCTTGTGGTTCACTCCATGATTTGATCTCCATGGAAGGCGGTCACGTCCTAGCCACCTCCTCTATCTCCAGCTTCTCCCAGACTCTGCCCTTCTGGTTATCCCAGCACACCACAACTACTCCTCCCTAGTCAATTCATACACGCACATATGAGTTTAGCCTGTAGCCCTCTTCCTTCTTCTGAAGGCTCTCTGAAGGTTATATACCCACTCGTATGCCGATTTTCCCCAGGCACAGGTAATATTTTGGAAAATGCCACCTCAGAGATTCTATGATTCTAAGATTGTGTCCCAGTTCCTTGAAATCCTTCTTAATGGACCTCTACCTTCCGCTGACTATTTCATTGGTACCTACCAACATGTACCATGTCAGACAGGTTGTGCCCAGTCCCTCCCATTCATCTGTCAATTTTCCAGGAATTGTGCATGTTTTCAGAGTTTTGTTCACTTTATTACAAGTGTTTTGTGCCATTTTAGGTATCCAGATGAGATGAGCACTTCCCTCAGTACTCAGTGTTCTTGGCCCTGTTCCTGGCATTCAGCTTACTTATTATGTGATATTCCGTTAATGACCAAGCTTGACCACTCCTGATATGCACCTTGACTTTGGTTTCTAACCTGTATTCCTTACTGCCTGCCTCTGAACTTTTCACCTTCTCATTGCACAAGAACCCCTGTCTTCTGCCCTGACTTAGAATGTCTAATCCTGCCTTTGTCTGCTGAATCTGTACATCACTTCAAACTTGCTCAGAAATCTGTTTGAGGCAGCACAAACCTGTGGTAGGTACGCCTGCTACTTTCTCAGGTCCTTGCTGATCGTGACCGTTATACTGAGACTGTTGGTTTATTTTTTTCATTGTTGCGGATCCTTGACTTGTTTGACTTCTCCGGCTTCTTAAAGGGATAGTAATTTTTCATTATAAAAGCAGCTCAAATAAATCATCATGGTATTTGGGCCTTGGAGAATATTATTTCAGTTCTGTCAGAGTTGTAGTTCAAGAGTAATTGAATGCTAAAGTATCCCCCTCCCGTCTCTTTTAGTGATGTAACACTCTTCATCTAAGAGTAGCAGGGTGTGCCCAGGTAGATTGCAGAGAGGGACAATCTTCAATTAAGATAAGGAGAAAGCTGAAAAACCTGTCAAGGGGTGCAGGGTTTTCATTGTTCTCACGGTAAGAATATTGACCCTTGATGTGAGCTGTCTGGTCTATGGACTGGATTCCACATCTGAGGAGTGGGGGTTTACACTAGGTAAAAGGGGCGGGAGGGGGAAACTTTATCTTTCAATTACTCTTGAACTACAACTCTCACAGTATTGAAATAACACTCTCTATGGCTCAATTGCTATGAAGGTTAATTGGAGCTGCTGTTTTTGTGAAACATTACTATCATTTTAATTCAAGAACAAACAAAAGCCAATGTGCCACATGTACAAAGAAAGTGGCGCAAACCTGGGGCAAGTTAACTGCACCATGAGAATCAAACAAATATTTCCCAAATGTCACTGATTTCAGCTGGGCATTGAACCCCATGAATACTTAATGTTATAATATTCAAACTGTTAAAATCTGCTTTAAGTCAATGGGTATTTTTATTAGTTCCCTATGGGGCAGCTCCACTTTTCTCCTTATATATGCAACTTATTTTGTCTAAAGAAATTGATTCACAGAACACAGTGTTAGAATACCAGGGCAAAACAGATTCTGGTGATAAACGCATATAAAACAATATTAATAAAATACATACTTCTGTTATGCTGAGGGGGATAAGATTTTCCTCTTTCTGGGGAATAACTCCTGCTACTGACACTGGAGCCAGATCTGCTATGTGGAGAATCCTTTCGAGTAACTGGAGATTCCCGAAGGAACGGAGAATCTCTTCTGTGTGGAGAACGTTCCCTCATGTATGGAGTAGGATGATAGAAAGGCTTTCGTCTGAACCCTTCTGTAGTCTCTCTGTGGAATCAAATAAACCACAAATAAATATTAATCACAATTTATTTTCAGTT
This sequence comes from Rhinophrynus dorsalis, assembly GCA_037306005.1. Taxonomy (NCBI): domain Eukaryota; kingdom Metazoa; phylum Chordata; class Amphibia; order Anura; family Rhinophrynidae; genus Rhinophrynus; species Rhinophrynus dorsalis. The sequence continues at coordinate 254,352,316 of CM074721.1, forward strand.
TGATATCATACAAGACATTTCTTCGGAAAAAGGCTGGTTGTACTGAGTGGAACCAGTTGTACATTATACGTCACTAAAACATAGATTACATTGCAGCTGACTTATCACTGGTTTTACCTGACACATTTTGAAGTCTGTGTGGACTGATAAAACTCTTGATGCACTTATCAACTGCAATGTAATCCAGGCCTAAGGGCCTTATCCACAAAAGAGAAGTGGGGCAATTCTGAAGAAAACCTACAGTACAATAGTGGATAAATTAAACTTCCAACTACTATAAATGGGGCTTTTAACCACTTAAGTTCTACAGATTTTTGCAAAGCATTGTAAAGCAACTTGTTAGATATATCTTTAGCATTCCAGAGATTAAAATCCCTATTTAATTCAAAGGGAATTGCAGGAATTTTATTTCAACTTTACAGTGCAGTGTATGTTCCAGAATTGCTTCCGTTTTTATTTTGTGGACTAACAAAAGAAGCACAGAGTTGCCCATGTGAGAAAAGGCAGTGGGAAGGGACAGACATTGGTAGTTACAGACCCACAAATACATTGATACACCAATATTGTTACACTGTTCACTGGCCCTTGAGCCAACACTCTTTACTGTCCTTCAGCTAATTTTTTATCCAATTAACCAAGTCCAATCACAAACGATACATATTATGAATCAACTTCTTATGCTGTACAGTTACAAAAGCTTTACTAAAATCCAAATAAGCTACATCAACTGCTTTGTCCTACCCTATCACTAGTGTTACATAATTGGTAAGAACTTTCAGTCATAAAGCCATGCTGCTATGGATTTTGCATGTCATTAGTCTTCAAATTTGAAATAATTCTTCTTTCCACTAGCATTTCCTGTCCCCTTAGACAGGTCACCTTAAAACAAGGTTTACAGAGAATTAAAATCTACCTATAGGTGGTGCGAGCATAAATCATTTTTTAGAAAATAACCTGTATGTTGTGGTGGCACAGTGTGGCATTTTATACTAATTGCACATTATGCAATTAATTACGTTCCAGTGTGGTCATCCTGATCCAGAACAGAAACTAATTAGCACACTGTGCAAGAAACAAATAAAAGGCATTTGCTCAAATACAATTTATATTAAGTCTGTTCCCCTGTACCCCATAACAACATGGTCATAGAAAGGAGAAATAGCTGCTCTTATCGAAGACCCACAGTTAAAGACACAAAAATGTCACCAGTTGAGAAGGAGTAGACAGGAATGAGCATTAAAAAACAAATACAAAGGTTAAGTGAATGAGACTAATATAAACAATCTACATTTTTTTCACAATGTTTATACACACAACATTAGGAACTAAAAAGTAAACGAACAACATCAGTGATCCAAAAACTTACAAATAAGAATGAAGATTGTTAAGAGGCAATGGGCGGGTGGGTTGCACTAAGGTGTGATAAACAGGTGATAATGCAGAGATAACTTCTCCAGTGATATCACTTCTCCAGTTCCTATGTTATTCTATGGAGTCAATGCACTAAGATTTAAGCTCTATATAATGCCTTAGCGCATAAATCACAATGTCTCTAAGACAGGTGGGATTTACAAGTACAAGAGGTTAAAAATAAAGAAATTCAGAGAACAGTTCGTGAAGAGACTCTAAGATAGGCACAATAGGATAATCCTTAAAAAAAAGCTTAAAGTGATAGTAATACTTAATTTTTACTTTACTTAATATTGTTACACTAAAAAACATAATACCATCCATGTCTCACTTCTCAAACTTTTATAGTTCTTTAGCAATTGCCATTTAATTTTTCCCCTTTTTTTCGACATCACCTCTCAAGCTCTAAGAATAGAAATCTGGTTGCGGGACCGTAGGGAGTGTCTAGAGGGAGGAGATACAGCAATAGAGCTGAGGTAAACACAAGCCCATCCGTCTTACCACCATAACATTTTTTTAATGCAATTCCCTTGTCTCAGAGCTTCATGCGGACACGTATCAACTTTACCTACCCATAGTGCATTGCATTGGCTTGCTTGTCTGAGGAACACTGAGTTTCTGAGCAGAACCATTCCAATTTAATGTGATACTTACCCCTCTGGCACTTATAGTGTTAAGGTTTAAGCCACTTTCAGAATAGGTGTTGCACGCATTTTATCAAAGCTTTGAGGAAAGCACCTCAAGCAAGAAGTTTATTTCTGAAAATTGATTTTCAGGATTTTTTTCACAAATTTGGTCAAATGGTTGCTCACATCTAATAAAAATGTTTGGCATATTTAAAATCCAGTACTTGGTAGGTTGCTTGTGCTCCACCAGTAAGCTGCTGAGTCAGAGTAACTAAAAGCTGCATCCTTTGGCCAATTCTATAAGAAGTCTACAGTTTCAAATGTAGTTAGAAATCCTTTAGGTTCACCTTTCAATTTCATTATTGTTACAATCATTTCTGAAAAAAAAGATATATATATATATATTTTTGTACTTAAGAACAGTGGTGCAAATGAAAGGGGAGCTTTTCAAAAGGAATAAGTGGCTCTTCATCTGTTAAAGTCTTTGAATTCCAGTGGGTGTACAACACATTACCTATGTGTCATGTTAGTCAAAATACCAGCAAATGTATAGTTATATTCCCACTTGGAACTGTATGCTAAAGTATGTCAAGTGGTATACCTGTGTGGTACCAGTGATGTTTAATATGTTAATAAAGCTATTCAGTGACATTTCTTATGCTAATGAAACATTTTAGTGACAATTAATATGCTATTAATGTTTGCTGCACCAAGAGACTCAGAAATGAAAGTCTGAAAACTTCCTAAACTTTACACCTGCTGGATGTTTGGTTAAAATGAAACTACCACCGCTAAACAACTTTAGCTTAAATAATTCCCCATCTGGTGACTAGCTTCTTAGTAGCACTAATCGCCAGAATTATTACCTTGTTAAAGAGGATTATCAATTGTTGTCGGGGTGACAGGCAGGACGGAGCGCAGACCTCTTCTCATAGTGACGTCTGCACGCCTGTGCTGTCAGTCCCTTCCAGACCCGAACGGGTCCTAGCAACGCCTCCTACAGCCGGCTGGGACTGACAGCACAGGCGTGCAGACGTCAATATGGAAAGATGTCTGCGCTCTGTCCTGCTTGTCAGCCCAACAAGAATTGATAATCCTCTTTAACAAGGTAATAATTCTGGCAACTAGCGCTACTAAGCAGCTAGTCGCCAGATGGGGAATTATTTAAGCTCAAGTTGTTTAGCGGTGGTAGCTCCGCTTTAACAGGACACAAAGGCAGTTCTGTTATAAAGTTTTCAAATATGTAAAAAAAAATAAATAAAAAAATAAAAAAAAATAAAAAATCAGGTCCTAATCCAATTTCATTTATATGTCAACATTCATTTAACAGAAGGATGCATTTAAGCGGATATCTGTAAATCAAGCAGTACTGTATATTTATATATATTTTTGCAGTGCATTTGCAGTTTTCCTTTCAAAATAATCTGTTGAAATATGCATTTCGTTCACACCGCCATACAACAAAAAAACAGCTTCAATAGTCTGAATAGTGTTTAGAGTAATTGAGACTAGAAACTGGAACTGACTAGCTGACAAGTACAATAGTGAGCAAATGTGAACACAAACACACTATGCCATAAAAGACACCTACCTAGGCAAGTGTAAATATAAGAGTTTCCCTCCAAGTTTTCTTTAAGTACCAGAGACAAATAGTGTTTTGTGTGTTGGGGTGGTACACACTGGTTTCTCTGCTCTAATATTGTATAACTATCATGTGATAGTTGCCCCATAGTCGTCGGCAGATCTGGCTTCTGAGCTTAGTGAAGGCTTAGCTCCTGAAGACTCCTGGATGCGTGTGTGCATGGGGGTTTACAATGGTGGTGGTGGTGGTGGGTTTAAAAATAGACCCCCTGTGTTCTCTCAGAACATACTGAACTGCATTGTACAGACATTATCCATGGACCTGCTGTGTTTCCTTTCAAGTCTAACACAGTGGATTTATGGGCAACGTGCATGCAACCCAGGAGTTTGTGGCTGAGAACTACAGACTAGTGGGTTGCTTTCCAGCCTAGCGGGCCAGTTTTCTGATCCCTTGAACAGATTACAGGTGCTTTTGGGGGGCTTCATAGCTCAGCCCAGGGACTTTTGTTAAAGGGGCACTTATCTTAAAGTGCTATCCCTGTTAATCTTTAATCCATTTTTTTTTTTTTTTTGGGGGGGGGGGGTGGGTTAATGTAATGCAGTACAGCCCGACATTTTACCTTTTAAAAATTGGCCGGTGACGTCAGTTAAGGGCAGGCTGCAGTACAACTGTCACCTGTCAATCTTCGCCTCTTCCCCTCCCCAGCTCACATGGAGGAAGCCTCTGTCAGAGTAGGAGGTGGGAACAAGGCACTACTGGGGAGGGGAAGAGGTGAAGATTGACAGGCTGCAGTACAGAGATGTACCGCAGTGTGTCCTGAACGGACATCACCTGACTGTATGAAGATCACACAGATAAGCATTTAAAAACAAATTACCACACATTAAGAATAGAAACCATTCTATTTATTCCCAAATTATAGGGGCTTGCAGTGATATTATATTTCCTCAAATAGAAAATGTTATTTCAACCTCTTGACCATTGCACACTCCACGAGTCTACAAGAAGTTAAAAATATTATGGTACAAGACCAGTCTTCCTTATAGAAGGAGCCATGGGGCATAGAAAGCCCTCACTAGCATGCAAAGGGATAAAAGCCCAGTTTAAGTCAATGAGAATTTTAATTTCTACCCCATGTTGCAGCGGGCCATCCCAGAACTGCCCCACCTCTGTGCTATTTCAGTTTGCAAACAATGACTAATTTAAGCACACAGTAAAAATAACTGGAATACCTGACTTTTGTTCACTTCTTAACCAAACTGTTGAAGAAAACAGAAGAGCTGCTTGATTGTTAAGAAGACAGTAATATTCTTATCACAAAAGACAAAGTGGATAATTTTAAACTTTCTCTGCGACCTTTTAAGTGTGTAACACTTGATATGCTAATAGTAGGCAAGCATGTTTGGGGAAGCTAAATATAAACACACCTGTTAATAGCTTCCTGTAGCAGACCCAATACAAAAGGAAAAGAAAACAATGTGGACTGTGTAAAAAAAACACCACAAATCTAAACCTGATCTGATAGCAGTTATCTCTGACCCAATAATACACATACAAGCTTTATACTGAAGGCAATACACAGGATTGGGGGTTTAGGATGGAACTATCCCCTAAGAATAAGTAGCTCTTAATTTGTTTAATAGATTAGGAAGGTATGTGTCATACAGCAGTCAGGTATATCCTATTTGCATATTACTGGCATCTTATATCTGCAGTGATCTCTATTGAAGACTGTTTGCTCACATCCCCTCACAACGAACAATAGGCCTCAACAAACCTGAACAGAGCTTAAGGAACTCAAACTGTTATCAGCCTTTATCAGACTGTAAATACAATCAATTAGCAGTGCCCTACAAGAGATCAAATGCTCAAGATTAAGTATTATAGATGCACATGACTGATGTGTGAAGAAAACTTAACCCCTTAAGGGCCCATGACGTGCCAAGGCCCTCTTGGGTAAACTTGCAGTAGGGACCCATGGTGGTCCTGGTACGTCATGAAATTCAGAGGTCCCCATGCAGCTGCAAGCAGCTCAGGGACCCCTGAATTGATTTCACACACAGACAAAAAAAAAAACAAAAAAAAAACTCTGTGGTCCTTAACTGTTGTAAAACAAAATAGGAATCACTTATGAGGTAAAAGCTGGTACCGTGTTAGCAGTAGAAAAAGGAGACTGGTTGGGTAGAAAAGTGATAACTTTATTGGCTACCTGAATGCAAGCTTTCTAAACAACATAGGTCTCATGTTTAGAATGAAAAGTCATTCTGAGCTTACTATTAGGGAATCCTTCTTTAAATGAAAAGGAAATGCATCCTAAATAATAATATGCTAGGATGTTTGTCATGATGCGTTCAGGAAGTCTCTACTGAGCATGACTGCATCGCGTGAGTGAGGTGATGAGAGACTGCATCACGTGGAGCAGTGAGGTAGCAGCCTCTTAACATTACCCGGACCTTGGACAGTGTACACGGACTTTTACAATAGTTGTAAATAAAAATAAAATAAAATACTCCTCTTCTCAAACATAGAAGACCTCATCAGATTTATTTTCTTCCCTTAACAAGTAACTGAACTTCTCAGTGTGTTGTCCTAAGAGACAGCCTATTTAAGCTAAAATTATGATCTGGATTCTGTCACAGAAACTGAACTCCCATAAGGATTTGCAGCATGTCATAACTGATTCAAACAAGCTTAAGAACCAAGCAGCTAAGCTACAAAGCATGGTGAATACAAAATAAACACCAGTGTCATTTGCTAAAATAGATACTTGTAGACATTCTACAGTCACTGCATACACATGACGACAGCTGTCACAGTTATTTAGACAAAATATATAGGAGCATAGCTTTTAATGCCTCCACTGAGGATGCTGCACATGAATTCCATGTGCTCAATCATGTCATTGTGTGGACTGACAGGATGGATATCAAAAATTTCTTGAAAAACAAATAAATAAAATAAACCATGAAAAACACATAATTAACCCTCTGAATGACAGAGGGGTAACGTAAAGCAATGCCTTCTCTGGCACTCAAAGGGTTAAACTAACGTGGATTAGAAACAGAGCCATGTCATACCTCCTATCATTTCAAATGGCTAAAGAGGGACACTTGGTTTAGGTGGGATTCCTGGGGGGTGTGCCTGGTGGGTGGAGTATTAATGAGAATTTTTATGTTATTTCATGACTTACTGACAACTAATTGTGTAAATTAATAAATGATTTAGAGCAAGACCAAAGTATTTTATTTACACAGACTAATGTATAAACTCATATACTAAAGTTTAAATACATTTTAATGTGAGTTTTATTGGTGTGGAGCAATGTGATACACTTATATACACACCACACAGTCTGATCTCCTAAAGAGAGGGACATCAGGGTGGGAAACAGGGACACAGGTATTTGGATCCCAAAAAAGGACACTTGGGAGACATGCAATACTACTGTGAGGCTCCATTACAGAGAGGTAACAACTTAAAGGGATAGTAATACTTAAGGTTTACAAACCTGCATCTTGTAGCCCTTAGAAAAAAGAATTTAAATGCCCCGAGTGCCATCTCTAAAACCTTTATGGTTTGAGAGATAATCATATTTAAAGTTCCCGCCTGCCTGACATCAGTGCTCTAGCTGACTGCAGGGGAATCCAGTCCTGGGACTAGCCAGCGGCTCTGCATCAGAGCCGAGATCGAGATATTGAAAAACAAATCCTTCACCGGAATGGTCTATTAAGTGTGCTTGCAAACCTCTGCTGAAGAGCCTCCGCCAGTCCCGGGACCGGATTCCCCTGAAGTCAGCTAGAGCACTGACATCAGCGAGGGGGGGGACTTTAAGTACGATTCTCTCTCAAACCATAAAGGTTTGAGGGATGGCACTGGGGGTAGTTCATTTCTTTTTTTAAGGACTACAATATGCAGCTTTGTAAAACTTAAGTATTACTATCCCTTTAAAGGGGAAGTAATACCTCCTAATAATAAACCCCCACTTACATTACTAAGGCCAGACAATCATTGCCCATATACATTTTTCCCTTGTTCCTTGATTCAAGAGAACATTTTCAAGCAATCCTGGATGTCAAGTCCATGCAGGCAGGGCAGCTGATACAGGGACCACAGGACACAAAATCCACCCCAAGGTTTGTGGATCCATTGAGGGGAAATGCACCAATCAGAGCACTGATGGGAACTCTCTGTAGGCATCTGACTTCATACTGGTGGTGGCTGGATGGCAGGAGATTGTGAAGTACGGTGGACAGATCTGAGGACCACATCACCAATAGAACGTTAATAAATTGGAGGCAGTGCAAATAGCCACACCATGCTAAAAATAACCATAGACTCAAAGACCTTAATATGTATAGCTTGTAAGAGAAAGGAGGGCTTATGATATTAAATCAGTTAATGTAATTAAAGTTTTCTAACATTCTAGAGGGAAACATTTCAGAAAAAAAGAGGAATAGTAGAACAGAAGGACATGACCTAAAGATAGAGGGTGGGAGACTCAGAAGTAATGTGTGTGAGTACTACTTTATGGAAAGGATGATAGCTTCATGGAACAGCCTCCCAGCAGAAGTGGTATGGGCTAATATATACACAAATACACAGTACTGTGCAAAATAGATACTTGTAGACATTCTACAGGCAGGTGTGAAAAAATGCTGTAAAGTAAGAATGGTTTCAAAAATAGACATGTTAATAGTTTATTTTTATCAATTAACAAATGATAATGAGTGAACATAAGAAAAAATCCAAATCAAATCAATATTTGGTGTGACCACCCTTTGCCTTCTAAACAGCATCAGTTCTTCTAGGTACACTTGCACGGCAGGTAGGTTGTTCCAAACATCTTGGAGAACTAACCACACTTCTGTGGATTTAGGCAGTTGCTTCTCTCTCTTCATTTAATCCCAGACAGGCTCAATGATGTTGCGATCAGGGCTTCTGGCAGCCGTACCATCACTTCCAGGACTCCTTTTTCTTCGTTACGCTGAAAATAGTTCTTGATAACTTTGGCTGTATGTTTGGGGTCATTGTCACGCTGAAGAATAAATGTGGGGCCAATCAGATGCCTCCCTGATGGTATTGCATGATGGATAAGTATCTGCCTGTACTTCTCAACATTGAGGAGACCAGTCATTCTGACCAAATCCCCATCTCCATTTGCAGAAATGCAGCCCCAGACTTGCAAGGAACCTCCACCATGCTTCACTGTTTCCTGCAGGCATTCATTCGTGTACCACTCTCCAACCCTTCAGTGAATAAATTGCCTTCAGCTACAGCCAAATATTTAAAATTTTGACTAATCAGTCCAGAGCACCTGCTACCATTTTTTCTGCACCCCAGTTTCTGTATTTTCATGCATAGTTGAGTTGCTTGGCCTTGTTTCCACGTTGGAGGAATGGCTTTTTGGCTGCAGGTCTTCCACTTCTGACCACTTCTGACCAAACTTCTCTGTACAGTAGATGGGTGTACTGGATCCTACTGTTTTCTACTAATTCTGAACATATGGCACTGCTGAACATCTTCCAAGTGAAGGAAAGTAAGCACAATGTATCTTTCATCTGCTGCACTAAGTTTCCTTTGCCGACCACTGCGTCTATGGTCCTCAAAGTTGCCTGTTTCTTTGTGCTTCTTCAAAAGAGCTTGGACAGCACATCTGGAAGCTCCTGTCGGCCTTGAAATTTCTCAAAAGAAAGCTTTAAGTGTAGTATTTTTATTAAGACAATAGTATCACAAAAAGAGACACCTTTGCAACATCGGGAGCACAAGCCTGGAGGTATCATACAGATGCAGTATCACTGTGGAGATCGTGGCTTGGGAACTGCTGCATTAACCTGATCGGGTAAATCCCGCTCCGATAATGCACAGTAATAACTGAACTCATGTAAGGTCATTCACTATTGAGGTATGCCCTGAATTACTGTATATCACCAGCACTGTCTCTATTGTGTTTACAACTGACAGATTGCTATATTTAATGTACATTTGTCAACTAAGTCATTTGTTGGTTTTAGAGATTACTTTGTATTCATTTTACTTTGATACATTTTATTGGACACAGTGTGACCATAATGTGATCCTTTATATCTGAAACAGAATAGAATCTGATCTCTGGATCCTATCAACATATATTTATATGGAAAAATATAGTCATGTGAAAAATAAAGTAGAGCCTCTTTGAATTCTATAGATTTACATATCAGGACATAATAACAATCATGTATCTGTTCCTTAGCAGGTCTAAAAATTAGGTAAATACAACCTCAGATGAACAACAACACATGACATATTACACAGTGTCATGATTTATTTAACAAAAATAAAGCCAAAATGGAGAAGTCATGTGTGAAAAACTAAGTAAACCCTTACTTCTTCCATAGGAATTAAGATGCTAAGTAGCAGACAGATGCTGTTAATCAAATGCCCTTGATTAATTGATCAGCAAGTGTGACCACCTCTAAAAAAACCAAAGTTTTAGCAGTTTGTTGGTCTGGGGCATTAAGGTGTGTTAATAAAATACCAAGGAGAAAAAACGTCTGCAATGACCTTAGAGAAGCAATTGTTGCTGCCCATCAATATGGGAAGGGTCATAAGGCCATTTCCAAACAATTTTAAGTCCATCATTCTACAGTGAGAAAGATTATTCATAAGTGTAAAAGATTCAAGACAGTTGCCAATCTTCCCAGGAGTGAACATCCCAGCAAATTCACCCAAAGGACAGACAGTGCAATGCTCAGAGATATTGCAAAAAAAACAAGAATTACATCTCAGACTCTACAGGCCTCAGTTAGCATGATAAAAGTTAAAGTTAATGACAATACAATTAGAATTACAATTTTTGAAATAGTCGCCAGGAGAAAGCCTCTTCTCCCTAAAAAATACATGGCAGCACGGCTTAGGTTTGCAAAGTTGTATCTGAACAAACCACAAGACTTCTGGAACAATGTCCTTTGGACAGAGGAGACCAAAGTGGAGATGTTTGGCCATAACGCACAGTGCCATATGTGGCGAAAACCAAACACCACATATCAGCACAAACACCTTAAACCAACTGTCAAGCATGGTGGTGGAGGGGTGATGATTTGGGATTGTTTTGCAGCCACAGGACCTGGGAACCTTGCAATCATTGAGTCGACCATGATCTCCTCTGTATACCAAAGTATTCTAGAGTCAAATGTGAGGCCATCTGTCCTACAGCTAAAGCGTGGCTGAAATTGGGTCATGCAACAGGACAATGATCCCAAGCAAATCAGCAAATCTACAACAGAATGGCTGAAAAAGAAAATAATCAAGGTGTTGCAATGGTCCAGCAAAGTCCAGACCTCAACCCGATTGAAATCTTGTGGCGGGACCTTAACCCCTTAAGGACCCATGACGGTGCAGGACCGTCATGGGTTGCAAACCCGTTAAGGACCCATGACGGTCCTGCACCGTCATGGGTTAAACTCTCCCATCGCAGCCGCACGGAGCGATGGGAGAGCGCGGGCTGCTTGTTACTAAGTGTCCCGATACCGGGACACTTAGTAACAACCAATAGAAAGTTTGTTGCAACATGCGATTCGCTTGATGAGCGAATCCCATGTTGCAAATGCTGAATGACAGGGACAGTATTTGTAAATACTGTCCCTGTCATATATCTCTGTCTCCCTCCATCTTGCACACTGCTGAGGTGGAGAGAGACAGAGAGAGATCGTGTGAGAGTGTGTTCCAGTGTTCCTGAGTGAAATACTGTGATTAAAAAAATAATTTAACCCTTTGATCACTGGTTTGCAGTGAACAATACGTTCCCCCCCATCTGATCACTCTTGGAGTGATCAATTTGCTGCAGATCAGCGTTTGCTGATCTGTGGGACACCCCCCATCCCCCTTGTATTTTTTGAAATTTTTTTGATTTTTTTTTCAATTTTTTTTCAATTTATTTTTATTTTTTTTTAATAAAAATTGATTTAGAGCTATAGTTTAGGTAGGTAGGTGGGTAGGTGGGTAGGTTTAGTGTAGGCGTGTGTTAGGGAAAGGTTTAGGGTTAGATTTAGGTTTAGGGAAAAAAAAAAAAAAAAAAAAAAAAAACCCAAAAAAAACAAAAAAAAAAAATATATATATAGTTTAGATAGGTAGTTCACTTGGGTTAGCTAGGTTCAGGGACTACGTGTTAGGGTAAGGCTTAGGGATAGATTTAAGTTTAGGAGTAGTGTAGGGAAAAAAAAAAAAAAAAAAAAAAAAACTTTTATTAAAAACTTTATTCTATATTATAAGCTAGTTTAGATAGGTAGTTGGGTTGGGTAGGTTCAGGGACTACGCGTGTTAGGGTAAGGCTTAGGGATAGATTTAAGTTTAGGTATAGTTAGTTATAGAAGTTAGTTTAGAGTAGGTGTATAAGATGCAGAGGAGATATACGTTAGAAGAGGCGTATTCCTATTTGGCGTCTGACTCTGAAGCCACAGACACAGCGTCAGACTTTGACGTCACTCAGTTTTCTGAGAGTGAGAGCTCTAGCAGTGATAACGCAGGGCCTTCTGTGAAAAAAAGACGCACTGCCCCAACAGCTGCCCCAACAGCTGCCCCAACAGCTGCCCCAGCAACTGCCCCAGCAACTGCACCAAGAGCTACCCTAAGAAAAGCCCCAAGAGCTGCCCTAAGTAATGCCCCAAGAGCTGCCCCAAGACCTGCCACAAGACCTGCCACAAGTACTGCCCGAAGACCTGCCACAAGTACTGCCACTCCTGCTGATGAATGGGTATCACCAGCCAATTTATGCCCACAAATTCCTGAATTCACAGGCAACCCAGGAATTCAAGTGGATGTGGCAGGATTTACCCATGTTCAGTTTTTTGAGTTATTTTTGGGGGAAGAAATTTGGGGGGAAATTGTGTCGCAAACAAATTTATACGCAGACCAATATATTGCCGCCAACCCATCAGCATTCATTTCCAAGCAAGAAATATGGCATCCCACTGACATTTTAGAATTTAAGAAATTCTGGGCCCTTACAATGACAATGGGAATAGTTAAAAAACCAAGTATTAGATCATACTGGAGTAAAAACCCCATATATGATACCCCTATATTCGCCAAAACAATGACCAGGACTAGATACGAGATGATTTTGCGATTTATGCACTTTAGTGATAATACCCTGTGCCTCCCAAAAGAACACCCCCAGTATGACAGACTGTTCAAAATCCAGCCCCTAATAACCCATTTACAGAAAACATTTGCCCAAGTGTATATTCCCCAAAAAGAAATTAGTGTAGATGAATCCCTAATGAAATACAAAGGCAGGTTAGGGTTCAAACAGTACATCCCCTCAAAGCGTTCCAAATTTGGTGTAAAATTTTATAAATTGTGTGAAAGTGCCACAGGCTACACCCAGGCTTTTAGAATTTATGAGGGCAAGGACAGCCAACTTGATCCTCCTGGGTGCCCCGAATTTCTGGGAATAAATGGGAAGATAGTTTGGGATCTGATTTACCCCTTGTTAAATAAAGGATATCATTTATATGTTGACAATTATTACACCAGCCCCCTTTTATTTAAGTCACTTTTTTATTTTGACACTGTGGCCTGTGGCACTGTCAGGCGCAATTGCAGGGAGATGCCCAAAGAACTGATAGAAAAAAAACTTAAAACCGGGATGTCCTCAGCTTTATGCCAACAAGAGCTGCTGGCAGTTAAATTCAAGGACAGAAAAGATGTGTACATGCTGTCCACCATGCATGAGGACAAAACTGTGGCAGTGTCTGTTCGTGGTAGGAGGGGGGTACTAAGAAAGCCAGTCTGCATCAAAGACTACAACAAGAACATGGGGGGAGTTGATCTGTGTGATCAACTCATGCAGCCGTACCTCACCATGCGAAAGTGTAGGGCATGGTACAAAAAGGTTGCCATTTACATGATGCAGACTGCAGCTTACAATTCATTTTTGATTTTTAAATTGGCAAACCCCACCCTAAAACTTACTTTTCTGCAGTATCAGCTCCATCTTATCTCCCAATTTTTGCTTCAAGGGGCAACAGAAATAATTCCCCCAAAACCTGGAGTAGTACATTTTATTTATAAAATCCCCCCAACCCCCCAAAAGAAAAATCCACAAAAGCGCTGCAGGGTTTGCTACAGCAAGGGAGTACGGAGAGAAACCTCCACTTACTGTCCTGACTGCCCTTCTAAACCTGGCCTCTGCATGGGCGACTGCTTCAAGCAATACCATGAAGGCACAATGCAGTAGTGCTGTGAAGTTTATTTTATTATTTGGCCACTTTTTCCCCCCTGAAATATCCTGTTTTTTTATTTTTCAAAACACATCCCTCCTTAGATCTAACACTATCAAAATATAATGGGAAGCAAAGCACTTCCATCTCTGATAATGGAAACACACATGTTCCCTACTGGGTCCAGTAGTTCCTCCAAACCCTGACAAACCTATGCATATGGGGCATTGACGTACTCAGACGATGTAACTCACCACTAATGTAAAGCACTTAAAAAATCTGCAAATATCATCTGATTGAAATCCAGAGCAACACTAAAATATAAGTGTGAAAAAATGGTGTTTCTCTGCCTTACTGCAGGTTTTGGGAGGGATTGCTGATACAGTGGCAGCGAAAAAATTGAAAGAATGCAAATAGAATGAAAGCCAGGGTTGTCTACTCTTGTACAACATATACTTTTGGGGGTAAAATTCATTGCAATATTGCCAAACAGTCCAAAATGAGACAAGGCACCAGCTGTAAAAATGGCATGTCTGTAAAAGGAAACTCACATGTTCTAACTGGGCCCAGTATCTCCCCCAAACCCTGACAAACCGTTACATATGGGGCATTGCTGTACTCAGAAGAAGGAGCCGAACACTAATCAATCCAGTTTATAAAATCTTCACCTATTCTGTAATTTAAATTCACATCAACATTGAAGTGTAAGTGTGAAAAACGCTGATTTTTTTTTTTTACTTACGTCAAGTTTTCACAGGATTAGTGGTAAAATGGCTGTGTACAAAATTTGAAATCACACCTGAAACGAAAGCTTGGGGTATCTACTTTCCAAAAATATACACTTTTGGGGGGAAATCTTAGAGTGGAGCACTGTTACACAGGACAAATGAGACATGGCACCAGTAACACAAGCTGTGAAAATTCAAAGTGTGAACCTGGAAATACACATGTTCCAATTTGGGTCCCGTATCTCCCCCAAACCTTGAGAAACCGTTGCATATGGGATATTTCCGTACTCAGAAGAAGAAGCCGAACGCTAAACAATGCAGTTTTAAAAATCTTCACCTATTCTGTAATTGAAATTCACATCAACATTGAAGTCTAAGTGTGAAAAACGCTGATTTTTTTACTCACGTCACATTTACAAGAGAGTGGTGGTAAAATGGCCGTGTAAAAAAATTGAAAACACACCTAAAATGAAAGCTGGGGGTATCTACTTTTCAACAATATACACTTTTGGGGGGAAATCTTAAAGTGGAGAACTGGAACATAGCCCCAAATGAGAAATGGCACCAGATAAGAAAGATATGAAAATTCAATATTTGTTCCAATTTGGGTCCCGTATCTCCCCTAAACCATGAGAAACCTATGCATATGGGGTATTGCCGTACTCAGAAGAAGAAGCTGAACACTAAACAATGCAGTTTTAAAAATCTTCACCTATCATTTGCTTGAAATTCACATCAACATCGAAGTGCAAGTGTGAAAAACGCAATTTTTTTAACTTGCGTCAGGATTTACGAGGGATTGGTGGTAAAATGGCTGCGTAAAAAATTTGAAAACATACATACAGTGAAAGCCTGGGGTGTCTACTTTCCAAAAATATACACTTTTGGGGGAAAATCGTAAAGTGGAGCACTGGAACATAGCCCCAAATGAGAAATGGCACCAGATAAGAAAGATATGAAAATTCAATATTTGTTCCAATTTGGGTCCCGTATCTCCCCTAAACCATGAGAAACCTATGCATATGGGGTATTGCCGTACTCAGAAGAAGGAGCTGAACACTAAACAATGCATTTTTAAAAATCTTCACCTATCCTGTGCTTGAAATTCACATCAACATTGAAGTGCAAGTGTGAAAAACGGTGTTTTTTTAACTTACGTCAAGATTTACGAGCGATTGGTGGTAAAATGGCTGCGTAAAAAAATTGAAAACATACATAAAATGAAAGCCTGGGGTGTCTACTTTCCAAAAATATATACTTTTGGGGGGAAATCTTAGAGTGGAGCACTGTTACACAGCCCCAAATGAGACATGGCACCAGTGATGCAAGCTGTGAAAATTCAAAGTGTGAAACTGGAAACGCGCATGTTCAAATTTGGGCCCCGTAGCTCTCCCAAACCTTGAGAAACCTATGCATATGGGGTATTGCCGTACTCAGAAGAAGGAGCTGAACACTAAACAATGCATTTTTAAAAATCTTCACCTATCCTGTGCTTGAAATTCACATCAACATTGAAGTGCAAGTGTGAAAAACGGTGTTTTTTTAACTTACGTCAAGATTTACGAGCGATTGGTGGTAAAATGGCTGCGTAAAAAAATTGAAAACATACATAAAATGAAAGCCTGGGGTGTCTACTTTCCAAAAATATATACTTTTGGGGGGAAATCTTAGAGTGGAGCACTGTTACACAGCCCCAAATGAGACATGGCACCAGTGATGCAAGCTGTGAAAATTCAAAGTGTGAAACTGGAAACGCGCATGTTCAAATTTGGGCCCCGTAGCTCTCCCAAACCTTGAGAAACCTATGCATATGGGGTATTGCCGTACTCAGAAGAAGGAGCTGAACACTAAACAATGCATTTTTAAAAATCTTCACCTATCCTGTCCTTGAAATTCACATCAACATCGAAGTCAAAGTGTGAAAAACGCTATTTTGTTAACTTACGTCAAGATTTACGAGCGATTGGTGGTAAAATGGCTGCGTAAAAAAATTGAAAACATACATAAAATGAAAGCCTGGGGTGTCTACTTTCCAAAAATATATACTTTTGGGGGGAAATCTTAGAGTGGAGCACTGTTACACAGCCCCAAATGAGACATGGCACCAGTGATGCAAGCTGTGAAAATTCAAAGTGTGAAACTGGAAACGCGCATGTTCCAATTTGGGCCCCGTAGCTCTCCCAAACCTTGAGAAACCTATGCATATGGGGTATTGCCGTACTCAGAAGAAGGAGCTGAACACTAAACAATGCATTTTTAAAAATCTTCACCTATCCTGTCCTTGAAATTCACATCAACATCGAAGTCAAAGTGTGAAAAACGCTATTTTTTTAACTTACGTCAAGATTTACGAGCGATTGGTGGTAAAATGGCTGCGTAAAAAAATTGAAAACATACATAAAATGAAAGCCTGGGGTGTCTACTTTCCAAAAATATATACTTTTGGGGGGAAATCTTAGAGTGGAGCACTGTTACACAGCCCCAAATGAGACATGGCACCAGTGATGCAAGCTGTGAAAATTCAAAGTGTGAAACTGGAAACGCGCATGTTCAAATTTGGGCCCCGTAGCTCTCCCAAACCTTGAGAAACCTATGCATATGGGGTATTGCCGTACTCAGAAGAAGGAGCTGAACACTAAACAATGCATTTTTAAAAATCTTCACCTATCCTGTGCTTGAAATTCACATCAACATTGAAGTGCAAGTGTGAAAAACGGTGTTTTTTTAACTTACGTCAAGATTTACGAGCGATTGGTGGTAAAATGGCTGCGTAAAAAAATTGAAAACATACATAAAATGAAAGCCTGGGGTGTCTACGTTCCAAAAATATATACTTTTGCGGGGAAATCTTAGAGTGGAGCACTGTTACACAGCCCCAAATGAGACATGGCACCAGTGATGCAAGCTGTGAAAATTCAAAGTGTGAAACTGGAAACGCGCATGTTCCAATTTGGGCCCCGTAGCTCCCCCAAATCTTGAGAAACCTATGAATATGGGGTATTGCTGTACTCAGAAGAAGGAGCTGAACACTAAACAATGGATATTTTTAAATTTTCAACTATCTCGTGCTTGAAATCAACAGTAATAGTGAAATGTAAGTGTGAAAGCTGCAAAAAAACAAAATTTTTCTACAATTTTGAAATTTTTTTCTGGAAAAATAGCTGCATAAAAAACTTCAAAATTCTCCTGATTATTTACCTTATGTTGTCTAGTTTTCAGAAACATATACCTTTGTGGGACATTTTTGGTACTGGCACCATCAACTAAGCTATGATGCTCACATGTCAATTGTTGAGAAATTACAAGTTGGAAATAATGGCATCCATCTTGTAATATTTACCTTGTAAATGTGAGGAAGGGATTGAAATACTAGGCATATGGGGTATTGTTATATTCAGGAGAAGCAAATGAATATATTTAGGGGTATTTTTTTGTCATTAAGTAATAGTATGCAAATCCTGACAGAAAAATGTAAGCAAAATGTTGTTTTTTTTTAATTTTTTTCCTCTTTTTTTCTATTTTAATCAAATTAAATAATGAGGTATTCATATAATTGTGGTATCAAAAGAAAGCCCTACTTGTGCTTAAAAAAACAGTATATAATTTGTGTGGGTGCACAAAAGGAATTAAAGAGAAAATATGGTTGAAAAAAGACATAGTCAAAAAAGTCAAAATTGCTCCGGTCCTTAAGGGAAAACGACATCAGATTTTCCCGGTCCTTAAGGGGTTAAGAGAGCTGTGCATGAACAAACGCCCACAAACCTCAATGGAATGAAGCAACTTTGTAAAGAAGATTGGGCCAAAATTCCTCCACAACAATGCGAGAGACTGATAAAGTCATACAGAAAACAATTACTTCAAGTTATTGCCACTAAAGGTGGTTCAACAGCTATTGAATCGTAAGGAGTACTTCGTTTTTCACACATGGCTTCTCCATTTTGGCTTTATTTTTGTTAAATAAATCATGACACGGTGTAATATGTCATATGTTGTTGTTCTTCTAAGGTAGTATTTACCTAATTTTTAGACCTGCTAAGTAACAGATGATTGTTGTTATGTCCTGATATGTAAAACCATAGAATTCAAAGAGTGTGTACACAACTTAAGGTGGGGCTCAACAAAATTTGTGTTACAGCCTCATTCGTTCCAATCTTGGAACTTTTTGACTTTATATATATGTTTGTTTGCAGGTTTTTATGCTGTTAAAGTGGTGTTATATGTATTTGGTTGCAGCAACCGGTATTTGACCAGAAATACTTGTTACTAGTGGGGCACATACCTATTTATGTTGTAGCCACCACTATCTTTTTAGGGGGTATAGATTTGTTTTATAATTTAGGTGGAACACAACTAGGATATGCTGTTGCCATGTTACCATCATAATCTATTTAGTAAATTTTACATATCTACCCGTGGGACGCAGCATCATTATTTTGTTGGAGCCACTACTGTTTAGTATAATCCAGTTAATTGGTTCTTACTTTATTCACTGAAACTTGAATGTCTCTTTTTGTGATACTATTGTCTTAATAAAAAATACTACACTTAGAGCTTTCTTTTGCACTGTCCCTCCCTACTCCCTCTTTTCTGTTTTTGATATGAAATCTTTGTCTCCAGGATCCTGAGACCAAAGGGGCTAGCAGCAGAGAAATTCACTCAAGTTCAAAAAGAAGTATTGTGTCACTATAAGAACTCCCCACAGTTGTGGAGATTTTGAAACACATGAATAACATTTATTTGGAACATTTAGAATACATTTTTACTTCTGTCCATTGGGGGATACATCAGTTTGTGATATAAGCTGTAAATCCTCTCCACCATCCCCTAGTTTTGGTGGACATATATAGCTCTGGTTATCAATTTTGTACATGCCTTGAAAATTCTGCCTGGGAGAGACCTTGCTGATCCAGTATAACTACCTTGTGGCTTGTTGCTGTGCTCAGTCTTGCCATGGTGTATGACTTCTGACAATAAACTGTCTTCAGCAACCTCACCTTGTCAGCGGAGTTTGGTTATTCCTCACCCAGTTTTATTCCTCCTACAGAGCTGTTTGTTTCCGCTAATGCTTGTGTTTCAAACCCACCTATTAAATTTATGATCATTAGCACCTGTTTGGTATGATATCTGTATGATTAAACAGACTATATGCCTACAAAATCCCCTGAGCAAGTGCACCTAGAAGAAATTATGCTATTTTGAAGGCAAAGGGTGGTCACACCAAATAATGATTTAGATTTTTCTCCTGTTCACTCACTATCATTTTATTAATTGATAAAAATAAACTATGCCATGGAAGAAGGAGAGAGGGAGCTCTTTAAAATGGGTAGGAAAAGTTTCTTTTGTTGTCCGAATCTACATGTGAGGACACCATGAGTCGTGGAGTAATATTCAGCGGATGAAGAGTTGCAGTAAGCTGGGAAAACCAAGCACCCGCCAAGAAAACTCTGAGTAAAGATGCAAAAGAAGGGTAATACTACTATAAATTATCCCCTCAGAGAAATAGTCTCCATGCAAGTGTGGTTTGCTTATGTAAAGATCAAGATACGACCGCATATGCATTTGAATATTCATTAGGCCAAGAACATCAATAGTTGTTAGTCAAGACTGTAAGAGTCCTGTATTGTGTATAAGGCATATTACCTAGTTCCAGGAAATATCTTATTCAAGATTTGTGAGAACAATTTGCTTGATATTTCACTTGGATACAAAATGGATTTTCTCTTCAAGCGAACAGTGTGTATAACATCTCCATTCGTTATTTCATATCCATGGATTTATTTTGTCCATATTTCATTTCATCTCATCTTCATCCATTAATCATGGCCTGGGTTATTTACACATTAGATTTTATTTGGTATTTTATTTACCTTTAGTTTTACAGAACATTGGTTTATTTACCTCATTTTTTTACATACAAAAATATTTATTATATATGTTGTTTTTCTGGGTCTATATGACTATATCGAGTAATATAATAATAATATATATATATATATATATATATATATATTAGAGTGAGAGAGAGAGAGAGAAAGAGAGAGAGAGAGAGAGAGAGAGAGACTGTGCTTAAATTTCTGAAGGCCAGATTTGGCGATATATGGGGGGTATACTAGAATATCAGGTGTGCCCGGTTGTGTCTGCCTGGCTGAACTAGCGAGACTTATATGATTTATTCAATTAGCAGGGATTATCTATAGATTATTTCCATTGATTATCCAATTTAGTTTGGCTGATCTGAGGGAGAAGGTACTCATAGGGTCAATATGCTCCACATTATTGGGGGGTTTATTCTTTGACCAGAGATTGAGTGGGTTTCCTATCAACAGCCAACACAGGATCATTGTTTTTTTTTATTATATAGTCCCTGCTATCCCGTGGCTTTTGTTCTATTATTTTAAGGATAGGATCTAGGGGTTTGAGATGTGCAGTGTTTAGATACCCATTTTTAGGGGAATGTGTATACACAAGCAAAGACCAGTATCCTCATTTCCATCATTAGATCTATTTGTTTTGATTGTATCAATTTTGGATCAGTATATTATTAATTTGTATCAACCGAGTATGTTAATGTGAGGACGGCACTCACAGGGTGGTTAACCCATTTTCCCATATGCCCAGTCAGGTAAAACTGACATCATTGCTGACAGCTATCGATATACATATTTAGACAGTGTATTATCTTGCAGAATTTAGATTAATAGTATCTATATATCAAGCCCGTGTACACGGGCCAAGGTCCAGACGATGTTAAGAGGCCGGTCCTGCTCTGCGTCCTGCCGCCGACGCAGACATGCACTGTAGAGACTGCCTGAAAGCACAGAATGCTCCCAGCACAGAACTCCCAGCACAGAACTCCCAAGCATTCTGTGCGTTCAGGCAGTCTCTACTGAACATGCCGGCTTCTAATAAAACATCCTAGCGAATTATTATACAGGATATATATATTTTATGGTTGTATTTTTTTACGTTCTGGCTAATATTACTATTGGCACCCGTGAGAAGGTTTGAGACCACAATATAGGTAACTGGGATACTAATACACAGTGGAATCCAGGTTTTTATGTGACTATATATTGATATATTATTTTAGTTTTATATATATGTGTTTTTTGCATCCAATAAATATATTTGGAGACAGCCTGAGGTTTATTCTCTTTTATTTTATTAAAAGTATAGGTGCTTTGAACACCTTTTTTGTATATACGTTATTTGTTTGTTATTTTCTACAGTGGGAATATAGTTTGTATAGCTGCCTTTCTGGATTGGGGCACAAAGTAAAGGGATATTTGTAGTTAAAGGGGAACTTTCACCTGAAAAAAACTTTTTACCATCTGTTGAAACACATAACCAGTATCAGGAAACGGTATGCTTAGGTTTTATTTTCCAGTGCTATTAAAGATATTTGATTTTCCAAGACGAGCACTTCCGCATTCAGCGGCACAGTGCATCTTCGGCACAGCTCTCAGGACTTCCCAGCACTATTACAGCCTCCTCCCACCTCCCTCCCAGCTGCCCCAGCGAGCGCGTTCACATTTCACTTCGGTGTGGTGTGAACGGCTCCTACCGTTATAGCAAGCTACAATTGGCATTATAATGAGGTGGGAGGAGGCTGTAATAGTGCTGGGAAGTCCTGAGAGCTGTGCCGAAGATGCACTGTGCCGCTGAATGCGGAAGTGCTCGTCTTGGAAAGTCAAATATCTTTAATAGCACTGGAAAATAAAACCTAAGCATACCGTTTCCTGATACTGGTTATGTGTTTCAACAGATGGTAAAAAGTTTTTTTCAGGTGAAAGTTCCCCTTTAATAAAAATAAAACTATTAACATGTCTATTTTTGAAAGCATTCTTACGTTACAAATTTTTTTACACCTGCCTAAGACTTTTGCACAGTACTGTATACATTTATATTTTGTTTTGTAGAAATTTCTGCAGTGAAGAAAAAAAGGATGTATAATGAATCTCTCTTCGAAATTTTTGAAAGAATAAAGCACAAATGAAAAATAAAAATATACTAGTGCAAAGGACTACATTTATTTAAATAAAAAAGTGTGGGCCTTAAGGTTTGAAAAACACCAAAAGTAGTGTAACAACAAATGCTATAAAGCCATAGTATATAAAGAAAGCCAGCAAAGTGCCCCCATTTACTGCACTGCAAAATTGTTAGGTTTTAGGTCAATGACAGGCAGCATATGAGTCCCCCCCCCCCCCCCCCCGAGGATATGACAATTTAATTTATGGGAACTCTGCTACCATAGCTCTCAGGTATGATCTTCCAGGTGTAAAACCAATTCCCCTGGCCCTTTTCTTGTCCCCTTAAGAGGTAACTGAGAGAGGAAATGTAATTTTAAAGTTAAAAAGTTAAGACAAGCTTATGTGCTGAGTGACTTCTCTGCATCAGAAGAATGGATGGGGACCATGTGAAAAGAGTGCTGTATGAGGTCTCCAGGCCACTTGCTGCCCACCACTGCTTTAGATAGAAGTTAAAGGCCAAAATCAGCAAAGTGTAGTAAAAGAAGTGCATCATATATGCTACTCTTCATAGCAATCATTTATGAAGGACACCTTTGGGTTTTCATCAGTGATCAATCATATCACACTGCTTTGTCTATGCAAAGCAGGGGACTATGACATATGGAATAAATGTGGTCATTTCAGAGATATACAAACACATAGAGCATTTCTGTGTGTGTGTGTGTTCGCCCCCACTGGCAGATTTCCTTGCATAACAAGCCATTTACACCTTGATGAATCTATTGCCAAATCCTTTATTCTGAGACAGAAACTAACAGCTGCAGTTTCATTACAGTATTTCAGGTAAATTACCCTTGATTATTTGTACTAAACAAGCAATATCATACTCTTAAAAGGTATAAATAAAATGCACCTGGATTGACTGACCTTTATGTGAACTCAAGACATGTTGCAAACAAACGGCAAACTTCATATGTCAATTGGCCCTCACAAAGTTTTATTACCAAGAGAATGTTTATAGTATTTAAACTGGGGATGCTGTACTCAGTCTTACTAGCTGACATAATAGGACTATGTAGTTTAATCTATTGTATGTCCTCTCAGTGAGCTATCCCTGGGTTTTGTGAACAGCTTTTAAGCAAACACATTTCAAGGTTTGAAAAATGACTACAATGCCATATAGGGGTGGAAAAAATCCTCTGTGATTTATTGTATTATTCAGTTAATTATATGCCAGCCATTTTCAGAAAAACAAATAGTAGGTAAAAGGTATTCATCGTTAAAATTTCATTTTGCATAGACACACATTTGTAGGTCTAATACGGTTGGCTTGATATTCCAGTGTTATACACTAGTGCCATCTACTGGTTATGCAGTACATTTTCAGGAATTACCTTTTCCCCATCTTAGATGCTAAAAGCTTACAGTCTAGAGGAAGAATGGAGATACACCCACAAAATCATCTTTAGAAAGGGGCTGTTTGTCTCCCATAATAACAGGAAAATATGATGGCCGGTAAACACTTGACCAACCTTTTATACCTATTTTCATAACAGATGAGGTTAAAATAAATCAACTTGAAGTACATTTTTTACTTTGCATACACCTCACAATATTGGAAGGCTAAAAAATGTGCTCACCATTTCATTTTCTATATATTTATTTATATAGCATAAATGTACAGATCACGTTACAATGCAGAGTTTACCAGTTACTTTGAATTTAAGTTTGCATATTATAAAACCTAATTCAAAAGTCCTGTGTATCTTATTAGCCTAATGACCAGCAGACTTAAGTCATAAGTGTGAGTGTCGCATTCTTTTTTTTTTTTTATTATCATAATTATTATTATTATTATTGATAACAATGGTGAATTAAAGCCTGTCAGCTATTCAAATATATGGATTTACATATTTACTGATCAAGTTAATGACAATACCAATGTTTAACCCCTTAAGGACTGCCCGCGCACGCACGTGGCGGTTACTTAAAGACCACAGAGCTTTTTTTTTTTGCTTTTTTTTCAGTATCCGATTCCGGACTCCACAAACGGCGTGCAGCCACACGAGGAGCCCGGAATTCCAGGACGGTCCTGGGGTGTGTGGTCCTATAAGGACCAGACAGTAAATTTCAACATGCCAGCACGCCGAACGAAAGACTGAGAGAGATCACTCCGGTCTTGGAGCGATCAACTTCAGTCCCCGGTATTACACACCTCGCTCCTACAGGAGCGCAGCGAGTAAAAGTATATGATGTGCCAGGACAGTCACTGGTCCTTAACTGCCAGACCAGCGTGACGGTCCGGGTACGTCTTGTGATTTCCGGGTGTGGCACCATATGAAGAGCTTCAGTTTTTACAAATACAAACTAAAAGTGGACCCTAAGATAAGTTGTTATTTTTAACCCTTTGACTGCCAGGGGTGTATGAAACGCATTGCAAAGCATCCCTCTGGCGCTCAAAAGGATAAAGATAAGTAGAAATGATCTATAAGTTGTGCGAACAGCAATAAAGAAAAGGTAGTCAATAATAAATGAACAGGAGAACTCGGCCCCATTTAATCAAAGTTCTAACCCACTGTATTCTACTTATGAGATGCAGCAGGACAGCACTTTGAATAAACAGTGCAGAGTTCCCATTTTCATTTATTTTCAACTTTATTGCTACTGTCAAAGGAAGTGCTGGCAAGACGCTCCGAGAGAGAGTTTACACCAACAATATAATGGTTTTAGAGAAATTAAACTTAACCCAACCCCTTAAGGACCAGATGACATGCTATGAATTTATACCCTTAGCCCTTTGAGTGCCAAAGGGGTATGAAACGCATGCCCCTCTGGCACTCATAGGGTTAAGGACCAGTGACAGTCATAGCACTCCATGTACTTTTTACTTACGGCGCTCTACAGGGAGCGCTGTAAGTTAAAACAGGGACAGTTCCAAGACTGGAGCGGTCTCTCTTAGGCCCCAAAGCAGCACACCAGTCCGCGTAACAGGTCACGTACCAGCGCGGAGGCAAGGATCAAATGCAACTTCCCTGGACCACTGGTGCTTAAGGGGCTAAAATGCAGGACTGTCATCAAACTTGTTTCTGTATTAGACCATATTACCATACACTGCTCTATGTATGAATGTAGGCAGAGCTCATACTTGAGGGCATGCCTAAACAGTACATGGAGTAAGCTGAACCTTCAGTTTACAGTGGCGCTGTTGCCACACCATCCTATGGACTACTGACCATAAATCTCCATAGGATGGTGTAGCAACAGCGCCACTGTAAATTTTCAGGCCACTGTGATATTGCACCTAAAAAATTCAAGTTTGAGCTGTTTTTATTGTTTAATAAAATCTCTCTCAGCGGTGGGAGTACCCTTGTTTTATTCAGGCACGTAAACCCTACAACATATATTTTTCTACATCTTAAGTATTACTATCCCTTTAAGCCTGATCATTTTGGCTTTGAATTTCTTGTTGTGCCATCCCCCTTAATTGGTTCAAGCTGCCTATGTTGAACATACTGTGTTGTTTGTTGTCAGAACATTTCAACTTTATCAACTTGATGTTTGCGCATCTGGTGGGAATGGAAGGGGTGGTGTTACATCCCTGAGCAAATTTCCATTACTGATCCTCCAGTACGTGTTGCTAAACTCGGATTACACATCTAAATGGCTTTTTTGAGTTGTTATCTGTAAATCAACTCCACTCCTGAGAGATCATTTATGTAATCAGTAGCTACACAAATTGGGAAGTAGATGATGAAGTTATGACTTGTCTAGATTACATACCAGATAAGAAAGGTGATTGCTGCCTTGCTGCCTTTGATTTTTTTGTGCTGACAATGCATGAAGGTTTATGTTTTTATCCCTTTCCTATAGTTCATCCACATGTCAAACTGGTATTTGCAGACTTCAACATGACCAGTTTGACCTTGCCTTTACTGAGAGCCTGACTCTCCTTCCTAAGCAGTACTTCTCTCTCCACTGCTAATTCGGAGAACTGGCCCTGTTCTGCATTTGTCTCAGAACAGGGGTGGGGAGGAGTACACTAAGAAAGAGACGGATGAGTTACCACAGATACTACAATCCTTATCTGTGACCTCTTAACATGGGAAGTCGTCAGTCAGAAAGTGTGATCTATTCTATACACATTAACTTATATAAATGACGGGCAGTTAATAAAACAAGTTAAAGAAGAACTACCACGATAAAGGGATAGTAATACTTTAATATTACTAATCCCCATAGTGTAGCTATTTCAAGAAGAATTCAATTGCCCTCAGTGTCATCTCTCAGACCTGTCGTACGACAGGCTTGCGGCTCTGCAGCAGAGCCGAGATAGTGTTAGTAAAAAAAAAATGTACTTCACTGAAACGGTCTTCTACATGTGCTTGCAAACCAAGCACACGTAGAAGACCGCTTCAGTGAAATAATTATTTTTTACTAACGCGATCTCGGCTCAGCTGCAGAGCCTCAAGCCTGTTGTACGACAGACTTCCTCTGCAGTCAGTACAACGCTGACTTCAGGGAAGGGGGAGGGAGGGGGGAACTTTGCTTACGGTTGTCTCTCAAACCATAAAGTTTTGAGAGATGAACCTGGGAGCAATTCAATTCTTCTTGAAATAGCTACACTATGGGGATTAGTAATATTAAAGTATTACTATCCCTTTAAGTAAAGTTGCTCTGCAGTACTTAGGCAGGTGGCGACTAGCTTAATAATAATTTACCTCTCAAAAGTAGCTGCTTGTAAAGCAATCCTTAAGCTTCCGAGACCGGAAGCCAGGCATCAGCGCATACATCATGTCTGCGCACCTGCACTGTCAGTCCCGGTCTCCCTTCAGATACATTGCACTGGCCCGAACGGCACTGGAAGGGACTGACGGCGCAGGTGCCCGGGCTGCACTAACCTGGCCGTCAGTCTCGGAAGCTTAAGGATTACTTTACAAGCGACTTTTGAGAGGTAAAATAATTATCATTATTCTAGTTACCACCTGCCTAAGTATTTTATTTATTTATTTAGAAAGGGCGACTTTACTTAACGTGGTAGTTTCGCTTTAAAAGGGAACTCTCATCTCCAGTAAAAGTCCTTTTTATGAATCTTCTATGGCCATACATTTTCATTCAGTGTTTTAATGTTGTGTTGACGGACAAATTAAGCTTTTTAATGTAAGGGCATGATGTTCGTTTTGGACATGCTAGGGTACAGCTCTGCATCACAGCCTGCCAATCTTCGCTTCCTCCCCGTTACCACCTCCTCCGATGATGGAGGAATCCAGCATGTGTGCTGGAGCTGAGAGAGCGCTCACATGCTGGATTCCTCAGTCAGTGGAGGAGGTGGTAACTGGGAACACCTGGGGAGGAGAGGAGAAGATTGACAGGTTGCAATACAGAGCTGTACCGCAGCCTGTCCAGAATGGACGTCAAGCGCATCCATTAAAAAGCCTAATTTCTCCATCAATACATTTAAAGAAAAAAACATAGAAAATGTATTGCCATAGAAGATTCATATAAGAAGGACTTTACATGAGGTGAGAGCCTTTAAAAAGCAAAAGTCCCATGCAGTTGTATGTATGACTAAAACATAAAATGTTTTTTTAAAATGAGTGCGTTATGAAAAGACACTACAAATACATCCTGAACAGCAGTAGCCATTATGTACTTTATCGACCGATTTTCCACCCAATTATTTAATACATGTGTGTCACCAATAGGATTAAAATATTAAAAGTGGATTTACATGTAGGACTCTTTTTCCCTGATATCCAAGCGAGTCCAGAAAGAAAGTAATGTTTTTAATGACTGGCTTGTTCAATTTTACGTTCTTTGCCATTTCAGCTCCAAAAACATGAGCAACGCATTGCAAAGCACTGTATTACACAACTCTCCAGCAGTGTGTGTGCATGCCTGAGAGCGTGAGCGACAGCATGCGTGTTGCATATTGCGCATAGTGTATAGCATTTTGCATACAGCATTTTGCGTAGAGGTTTTCCTTTTGCATGCTGCGTATTGAGTAAAGAGTATAGCAAGAGAAGCTAGTAAGCCTTAAAGAGCAACTATCATGTAAAAGTTGTTCCATCATCTACATTTTAAGAACTAGGGGAGCAGAATAGAGGTTGAAAAAGAGAACCCCGGTCCTTTCAGTGGAGCAAACTGGACTGCATCTTGTAGTTCCGGGTCCTATAGGATGCAGATCCCCATAGTCTTGATGTATCAGACTTGAAAGACCTGACATAGCATAACCAAAGAGTTTGTAGTGGAGAGATACAGACTTCTGTGTTATGTGCTAGTCGCGTGGGTCAGTAACCCCCTGAACAGCGGATAGGAGCTGTTTTGGGGCTGCATAGTGCAGCAGCATGCTTCTTTCTAAGTCTGCTCCCATAGATATAGACTTGTAAAATGTAATAACCATAGCAATCTATGTAGGCTGTGTGTGGAACTCAGAAAAGTCTGTGGCTATGAGCCATAAACTTTCAGCTTGCATTCAGTTCCCAACTCATCTAAGGTGATTCGTTTCCTGACAATACATCTCAAACTGCTGATATACACAGAAAGTCAGCTCCCTTGAGGTAAGATAAGTTTAATTTTTAATAGAATAAAAAACTGCCTAGATGTTGCACCAACCATTTGCTTGTAATTGAAGTTATTTCTGAGAAATGCACCTTTATTTGTTGGAGTTATATTGTGGCACTATATGATAATTAGTTTGTGTGTTGGGCCGATATTACCACATACACTATGAATGAATTCCATCAGAGCTCACACACTGGGGGCTTTCCCAATAGGACAGAGACAGTTAGCATAATGTTCAGGGAATAAATTGATACGATGCCATCAAAAGTTAATTTCTCAAAAATTATATACTAGCCATTTTCTGTAAAATACAATATACAGGTAAGATTTAATTATCTGCATAATAAAACATTATAGCATGACAGGTCCACTTTATGGGATGACATAAAGCAGTGGTTCTCAATCTTTTTTTTTTATTCGGGGCACCCCTAACATAATCTAGAACATTCGGGGCACCTCTAACATATTTAATGTACTTTATCAAGGGCATAATGATGGGTACAATACAAAAATAAACAATTATTATTAGGTCAATCATAATAACAAAACTAAACATATTGTGCTTAACAATTTCTATAAATCTGTATTTAAAAGTCCATTTTTGTCAGTCTACCTAGAAAACATGGGGCACCCTAAGTTGATGACCGTGGCACACCAAAGTGCCATGGCACCCTGGTTGAGAATCACTGATATAAAGGATATGTGATTGCTGATCTGGAAGATCATCTACTATGCACACTGCTACAAAATTTCCAAATACAAAATCATTAGCAGGCTTAAAATATAACCAGATACCTTAAAGGGATAGTAATACTTCGTTTTATCTTTATTTTATTTTGTAGGCATTAAAAAAACATGAAGAACGATATAAGTCTTATCTCTCAAACCTTTATGGTTTAAGAGATATTCACAAGCAAAGTACCCCCCCCCCCATTCAGCCAGATCAGAAGAGAGGTGCCCAGGTAGACTGCAGAGAGGGACAATCTTCAATTAAGATAAGGGAAAAAGCCAAAAAACTTGTCAAGGGTGGGGGGGGGAGGGCTTTCATTCTTTTCATACAAAGAAGATTGTCCCCTGCTGTTATCTGTCTGGTCTTACAACCAGATTCACATCTCAAAAGAGATGGCTTACACTAGGAAAAAGGGGCAGGAGGGGGAAACTTTGCTTGTGAATATCTCTTAAACCATAAAGGTTTTAGAGAAAAGACATATCATTCTTCATGTTTTTTTAATGCCTACAAAATAAAATAAAGTTAAAACAAAGTATTACTATCCCTTTAAATAGATAGCAATGGTTGTTTTTACCAAAGTTTAATCTTGTAGTTATTAAAAATATTAATGCAATGAGGTAGTATAGTTTGAGAAAGCATCTAAAGTTCCCCCTTATCGTCCCTTTCATAGACATCAGCGCTCTAGCTGACAGAAGCAGATCCTGGTCCCGGCCGGCGGCTCTTCAGCAGAGCTGAAACAGCGAGATCTAAAAAGATATACTTCACTGCAACGGTCTACAAAGTGTGACTGGGTTGCAAGCACACTTTGTAGGCTGTTCCAGTGAAGTATTTCTTTCTACAGAATGCTAGTTCGGCTCTGCTAAAGAGCCGCTGACCAGTCCCGGGACCAGGATCCGTTTCTGTCAGCTAGAGCGCTGATGTCTATGAAAGGGACGGTAAGGGGGAATTTTAGATGCTCTCTCAAACTATACTACCTCATTGCATTAATATTTTTAATACCTACAAGATTAAATTTTGGCAAAAACAACCATTACCATCTCTTTAATCACAAATGCTGTCTATAAGCGAACAAACACAATATAATTTCAAGTCTACCAGAGGTCCCTGCAGCAACATCAAATAACATAATCAGATAGAATTTAACACACTGTAAAATGTAAATATATTGCAGAATGCATATAAAAAAACTGATTCTCCTTTCATCTACCTTTACTTATTATGGTGAAGCTAGTAGGTGCACAGCTGGGAACTTTCCAGACTCTCCGGGTGAAACCTGGCTTTAGAGCACTATCTCAGGAAGAAACCTTCAATTCTCCGGGCAAGGATCATGCAACATTTGCTGCTATTGCACAGCTTAAACCGGTAGTAAAAAATAATAATAGCATGCCCAGTGATGGCCCCTGGTCCTGCAGCTGATGCCTGAATCACATCCGATTCCACAACAAAACATGTGACCCTCACCCAGCTGATCTGATGAGCCAGCCAATGAGCTTGTTAGCATTGCTGAGGAAGAGCGATGCCGACGAAAGTGTGTTTACGTTGCTGCATTGGCAGAGCAGGGCACATGAGCGGGAGAAGCAGAAAGCATACACTGGGCACTTCTCCAGTCCAGCCAGTGTTGGCTGGTAAGTCCATCATCTTTTTAAATAATGACAGAGCCTAAGATCATTTATCATGGTGGAAGCGGAGGCTTTGATCAAGTTGGAGATAGACAGGGGGACAGACAACCTGACTTTAAACATGGTAGCAAAGCTGCCTTTTTTTTTTTTTTTTTGAATCTCAGGGTGAGCTATTTCTGAAAGTTTCCAGGTATGAGGGTGTGTAATGTGAATGTACCAGAAAGAATAAAATGTAATAAATAAAAAAAAAAATTCCAAATTCCCAAAGGTTTAAATGGGGATTTTAACCCTTTAATTCTAGGAAGGTCTCCAATTAACGGCTTTTAAAACATTGAATGCAAGATTTCAACAAATGGTAAAGCGATGCTTTGGAGATCTCACTAGCATTCACAATTCCCATATCTAGTATTCTGAGCATTTTTTGATTTTCCACTATGGCACAAGTGCTTTGGTCCAGAATTGCTCCATTTTGCTTTTACACACAAAGGCCATTAAGCACAAACATTTTCACCACTAAATTTGACTAAAATCGGACTACCATGGTAAGAGAAGGTACTACTGGAAGGAGAGAGACAGCCTGTTATTTGCAGTACTGCACCAGAACCAGAAATATAGTTGCAGAGTTTCTGGGAGATGCATTAATCTTCTGAGTGCCAGAGAGGTACGCAATGCATTGCTCTGCAATGAGTGCCAGAGAGGTACGCAACACAAAGGGTTAAGGTGTGATAAAGGGGTGAGAAGGTGCAATAAACTCTTCAATTCCAGAGTTAATCTATAAATCCTATGCACCAAGATCTTTCAAGCTGGAGACATCTTAGGGCTGTATTCAATAAGCTAAAGAAGTGCAATCTGTTTGAATAAGGAGACACATATTCTCCCCAAATTCCCACTTATTTAAATGGGGCTTTTAAACTCTGAAATACTAGAGAGGTGTCCAATGCACTGTGAAGTAATACAGTGAAGACTTTGACATTTGGGGGATTAAAATCCCCATTTAAATCATTGGAAATTTGTATTTCTCTCCAAAAGTGTAGATGGCTTAATCCAGAATTGAAAATCCTTCAGCTTATATTGAATAAATCCCTAAAATCTCTCCAACGCACGAGATCTTATTACATAGGTCCCATAGATTAAAACTGGACAGTTCTAGACATTTTCACCTCTTTATTACACTTCAATGCATCGCCTCTCTGGTCCTTTAATAGGAAGTTTGGCAACCACATGGGGGGCAGAGAGCAGGCTAGGACTCTGGCACAAAGATCTTTTGCCCTAGAATGCAGTGTAGCAGGACTGCAGTTTGTGGCACTATTCCAAATTGAGGTCCACAAATCAAACACAACAATCTGGAGCAAATCTGCCAAAAAGAATGAGCCCAAATCACTCTGTGTGCAAAGCTGGTACATACTTTCCTCAAAACACGGAAAGCTGTCTGTCAGTGAAAGGGGGCTCTACCAAATATTAATGTGCGGAGGTTGAATATTTATGCAAGCAGCATATTTCAGTTTTTCTTTTTTCATAAAACTATTTCCCAAAATAAAACCGATGTCACCTTACAATAACTGAGTTTCAGTGTTTTAAAATAAAACCTTACATAAAATTACAATGTACATTTGTACTTTAGTTAGAATTGGTTAAAGGTCTGAATACTTTGGCAAGGCACTGTATCTCACTCACTTATTTATATTATATATATATATATATATATAAATATATATATATATATATATATATATATATATATATATATGTCCGTGCTGCCCTCACCCAGCGGGACATTTGGGAAGAGTCACATGCAGGGGTGGGGTTGATTTGGTCCCCTTGCCCCATTCTGGAAAAATCTCTGTAGTAACATGGACACTGGGGTGGTGATTTTGATGCGGAGTCTATCCATCTCACCACTCCTGTTCTCCAATCCCATCCTCCCTTTCAAAGCTCCTGCTCTCCTCTCCCACCATATGCCTCTCCTCTTCCTCCTACAATCAACACTATGCTATGACTGCAAGTGTGTGTGTGTGTGTGTGTGTGTGTGTGTGTGTGTGTGTGTGTGTGTGTGTGTGTATTGATCTCTCTCTCTCATATATATATATATATATATATATATATATATATATATATATATATATATATATATATATATATATACACACATATACACACACACACACACACACACACACACACACACCAATATAATGCATTAACAGAGTGTCAGCATATCATGTGCTGCTTATAAACTGTGGCTTAGGTTGCTTTGCCAAATGATCTCTTCCTGATTTGTACCAGGATGATCAAAAAAGAGCAATGTCTTTAAAGGAACTTCCAGAGTAGAAGTTTAAACACTGCTACAGGATCCTAAATCACTGTTTATCTCAGTCATGCTTCTTAAAAACAAAAATAACTATTAGGCTTTTATCTTTTAATTATCTATACTTTTGCAGTACAACAATAACAAAACTAAAGGGTTTATATTGCTGAAAGAAAAACACATTCCATCTGAACCAGACTTTTTTTAATTACTTGCTGGGCGTGACATCTTTCACGGCAAAAAAGCCAAACTAAACTTTGCAAGCTGTGCATGCCATGGGAATTACTTACATTTGGCTATAAAATAAACTAAAAGGGGGAAGGGGGGGGGGGGTGAGAGACTTTGTGGACATCCATACAAATAATAAAGTTGCAAAATCCTGTGAGAGGAAGTATTCTTCAGAGACATAGAAAAATATTATGAAGAGGCACAAGAAATACTAGATTGTGTGTTCCTATTGCACAGATCTGTGTACATGTGTGACAATACGAATACACATATTAGTTTATGCTATTTGAAAACACACCAGGAGAGCCATCCAAAATCGTCTGTCACGCAACTGGTCTATTATGTCAATGAAACAAGGATCTCAATAACAGACCAGAGGCTAACAGGGT
This sequence comes from Rhinophrynus dorsalis, assembly GCA_037306005.1. Lineage (NCBI taxonomy): Eukaryota > Metazoa > Chordata > Amphibia > Anura > Rhinophrynidae > Rhinophrynus > Rhinophrynus dorsalis. Next base: position 254,386,666 of record CM074721.1, read on the forward strand.
ATTTAACCCTTTGAGTTCCAGAGAGGTATTCGGTTTTAAAGGGTGAAAACAGACCTGTCACCCTAAGATAAGTTTACTTAATTTGAAACAGAATTAAAAATTGCTTATACAGTGGGGAAAAAAGGATTTAGTCAGCCACCAATTGTGCAAGTTCTCCCACTTAAAAAGATGAGAGAGGCCTGTAATTTTCATCATAGGTACATTTTAAATATGAAAGACAGAATGAGACAAAAAAATCCATAAAATCACATTGTCTGATTTTTTAAGAATTTATTTGCAAATTATGGTGGAAAATAAGTATTTGGTCAATAACAAAAGTTCATATCAATACTTTGATATATACCCTTTGTTGGCAATGACAGAGGTCAAACTTTTTCTGTAAGTCTTCACAAGGTTTTCACACACTGTTGCTGGTATTTTGGACCATTCCTTCATGCAGATCTCCTCTAGAGCAGTGATGTTTTGGGGCTGTCGCTGGGCAACACAGACTTTCAACTCCCTCCAAAGGTTTTCTATGGGGTTGAGATCTGGAGACTGGCTAGGCCACTCCAGGACCTTGAAATGCTTCTTACGAAGCCACTCCTTCGTTGCCCGGGCGGTGTGTTTGGGATCATTGTCATGCTGAAAGACCCAGCCACGTTTCATCCTTTGCTGATGGAAGGTGGTTTTCACTCAAAATCTCACGATACATGGCCCCATTCATTCTTTCCTTTACACAGATCAGTCGCCCTGGTCCCTTTGCAGAAAAACAGCCCCAAAGCATGATGTTTCCACCCCCATGCTTCACCATAGGTATGGTGTTCTTTGGATGCAACTCAGCATTCTTTTTCCTCCAAACACGACAAGTTGCGTTTTTACCAAAAAGTTCTACTTTGGTTTCATCTGACCATATGACATTCGCCCAATCCGCTTCTGGATCATCCAAATGCTCTCTAGCAAACTTCAGACGGGCCCGGATATGTACTTGCTTAAGCAGGGGGACACGTCTGGCACTGCATGATTTGAGTCCCTGGCGGCGTAGTGTGTTACTGATGGTAGCCTTTGTTACTTTGGTCCCAGCTCTCTGCAGGTCATTCACTAGGTCCCCCCATGTGGTTCTGGGATTTTTGCTCACCATTCTTGTGATCATTTTGACACCACAGGGTGAGATCTTGCGTGGAGCCCCAGATTGAGGGAGATTATCAGTGGTCTTGTATGTCTTCCATTTACGAATAATTGCTCCCACAGTTGATTTCTTCACACCAAGCTGCTTGCCTATTGCAGACTCAGTCTTCCCAGCCTGGTGCAGGTCTACAATTTTGTTTCTGGTGTCCTTTAACAGCTCTTTGGTCTTGGCCACAGTGGAGTTTGGAGTGTGACTGTTTGAGGTTGTGGACAGGTGTCTTTTATACTGATAACAAGTTCAAACAGGTGCCATTAATACAGGTAAGGAGTGGAGGACAGAGGAGACTCTTAAAGAAGAAGTTACAGGTCTGTGAGAGCCAGAAATCTTGCATGTTTGTAGGTGACCAAATACTTATTTTACCGAGGAATTTACCAATGAAGTCATTAGAAATCCTACATTGTGATTTCCTGTATTCTTTCCCCCCATTCTGTTTCTCATAGTTGAAGTGTACCTATGATGAAAATTACAGGCCTCTCTCATCTTTTTAAGTGGGAGAACTTGCACAATTGGTGGCTGACTAAATACTTGTTTGCCCCACTGTATATTGTGCTACCCATTTGTAAAATAAATACTAATTTCTCAAAAAATATTTGTTGGTTTCACAGAGAGGCAATTTATTCTGATTGATTTCTGTACTAGGCCAATGTTGCGTCACACTGTACTATGAAATAATCTAGGGAGTTTTAACCCTTTGAGTGGCCCCTCATCAATTCTTTTTGTCAGAGATTCCTGGTGTGTCTTTATATACGCCGCTTCCTCTCTTTTGGACAAGCAGGTTCTGGTTCCCGTCAAAGCCCAGCTTTTCATGTTTTTATCCCAACGTTTTAGTTGTCCCCAAAAACAATGGCACCTGCTATCCAATCGTAGCAGTGAAATGCCTCAACCGCTACAAGGTAGCTATGCATTTCAAGATTGAGTCTTTGTGCTCTGTCATCTCACAGTTGTGTCCAGGGAATATCTAGCTTTCCTAGATCTTCAGGATGCATATCTGCATGTCCCAATTCCTCCAGATCACCAATGTTTTTTTCATTTTGCCTTTGCATACGCTCATTACCAGTTCAAAGCACTGCCCTTTGGCCTTGCATTAGCTGCAAGAATCTTCACAAAGATTATGGCAGTCCTGGCTGCATACATCCATTTCAAGGAATCTCCCTGACTCCATACTTGGACTATATTTTAATCAAAAGTGCCTTTGGAGCAAATTCTGTCAGCCCACATCCAGGAGTGTGCTAGCATCCTGATATATATCATGGCTGGGTCCTCAATCTCAATAAATTCTCTCAGATTCCATCCTGGGAATGAAATTTGAAATCCTTCAGGGGCAGGCATTCTTAGTACAAAACAAGATGCAGATCAGAGCCGGCCCTTAGGTGGGTCCCGGTTGGTCCAGGGACCCAGGCGGCACTTTGACAGGGGCGGCAATTTGCCGCCCCAAGGCACGTTCTAGGTGATCAGGAAAGTGGCTGCTGTGCTGCCTGCATATGGAGCTCCAGCAGCGAGCCAACATGAAGTGCCACTTCAGCTGCATACGGGACATATGCATCTCCAAATTGTTTGTGTCCTTCCCCTGGTTCTGAACCTGTTTGTTAAGCACACGGAGGCAGCTGGAGCGCATCCATGTGCTGCAGATAATTCTCAGTCCAGCAGAAGGCACAGGCTAGCAGGTGGCAGCAGGAAGAGGAAGGATTAGTATCTGCAGCACATGTAGGCGCTCTAGCTGCCTCCGTGTACTTAACAAACGGGTTGAGAACCAGGGGAAGGACAAAAACAATTCAGAGATGCATGTGAGCTGTAGTGTGCCATCAGCTGGAGCCTTGCGTTACCTACCATAGCACTAAACGGTAATATGAAACATAATGACACTCTCACAAAACTATGTATTGCAAAAGTGCACAGAAACATTGTCAAGCATGTAACTTGTAACCCTTTGAGTGTCGGAGAGGTATCCAACGCATTGCAATACAGTGCATTGTACCCTTCTCTAGCATTCAAAGGGTTAACAGCAAGCATTGATAGACATTGAAAGTAAAGTAGCCTGAGCTTTGTGACAGCTTCTTTATGACTGGTTCTCCTGTTAAGTGGAACTTCCAAATTGTTAGGCATCTATTGGCTGTCAGTGCAGACAAAGATATATAGACAGTTATTGTGTATAGACTCAAAGTGTTAAACCAATAATGGATGTGGGTGTGGTTTTAGCGTGGGAAGCATTTCATCCTTGGACCCAGGCAGCATAATGTCTTGGGACGGCCCTGATGCAGATCCTGTTTCCAGATGTGTCCTGAAGCTTAGTATGACTCTCAGCAACAAAAAGGGATTACATGAGGATCCTGGGAAACCTGGGTTTAGCCCTGAAAGAGGTCCCTTGTGCCTAGTTCCACACAAGGGAACTTCAACTGGATATATTCAGAAGATGGTCCCGAAATTGTTCTCACCTGTCTCACTCCATGACACGTTTCCCCAGACAATGGGGGACCCGCATCTGTGGCTACATCATCCTCATCTGGCTCAGGGACGTCCCTTTGTAATACCGGAATGGAACCTGGTCATTAGAGCAACCCTATGTTTCCTGCAGCTCAGGGTCCTTGGACCATAGAGGAGAGTCAGAGAGAGTCAGACAATTCAAGTGTCCATCAACGCCAAGGAGGAATTAACCAATGCAGCCTGCATGGAGGGGTGGAAACTCATGTCCCAGACATCTTTGCAGTCCACATCCCAGAGGAAGAAAACACGGTTGCTGGACTTTCTCAGTTGTCAAGATATGGATCAAGGAAACTGGGAACTGAACTAGGAAGTGTTCAAACAGATGGTCCACCGATGTGCCCTGCAATCAGATCCAATAGCCCCCCATGAGAACAGGGAAGTTACTCTGTTCTGCGCCATGGCAAGGATCCCTTGGCAATTGCGATGGACATGATGTCCATTCCATGGAACTTTCATCTGGCCTACATGTTTCCTCCACTACCTCTGATCCCCAGGATTGTCAGGAAGTTAAAGATGGAGAAGGCTCTAGTAATCATAACTGCTCCCTTCTGGCCTTGTCAGGCTTGGTTCGCAGATATTTTCAATTGGTTTTCGAGGAACTATTTTCCTTCCTCTGAGACCGGATCTCCTGACACAGAGTCCCTTAATGGCATAACTTGAAACATCCTAAGAATGTGTTTCTTAGAGGATTTCAGTTCCACCATGATCTAGGCTAGGAAGTGGTGTGCTGATAATGATATGCCTGCTGAGACCTTTGATCTTCCTAGGTCGTTGCTTCTTTTTGCAGGATGGTGTGAACCAATCTCAGTCTGAGCTCTGTCAAGACACAGAGCTCAACTCCTTTCCAGAAGCGTATTGCTATTCTGCCAGATGTTAAGATTTTTGCTCAAGGTGTGATTCATGCATTCCCTTCCATTAAGGATCCCATTCCCCCACGGGACTTAAACCTGGTCTTCGGCATTCTAGAGACATCCCTTTGGACCTCTTTCATGAGTTTCCTTGCATTTTTTGACACTTGAAATGGCTTTTCATTTCTGTACGAAGAGTTGCTGAGTTACAAGCCTTGTCTTGTAAGTCCCCTTTCCTAGTGTTTCACCAGGACAAGGTGGTGCTACGTCTGAAGGTGCTTTACACCTAAACTAATTTATGAAGTTCACATAAACCAGGAAATTGTTCTTCCTTATTTTTTCTGTTCCTCCAAGCAGGAGACGGATTTCAAAATGTTATATGTGGTTTGTTACCTGAATGCATCATACACAGCCATTTCTTAAGGGTGATTCCCTGTTTATCATTCCTGACGGGTCCTTGAGAGGGTCAGGCGGTATCCAAAGTCACTATTGCTTCTTGGATCAAGACTACCATATGCCAGAAGTATGTGATCAGGAAGAAACCTGTCCTTTTCACAGAGCACGCCACCAGGTCTAGGGTGCCTCCTGGGCCTACAACAATCAGGCCTCTGCTGAACAACTGTGCAAGGCAGCAACACGGTCCTCCTTACACACATGAACCAACCACTACAATATCAATGTTCTGGCCTCAGCTGAGGCTAGTTTTGGCCAGAAGGTCCATCAGGTGGTGGTGCCTGTCTAAGGTCCCCCCCCTTTTTCTTCCAGCCACATCTTGTTTAATAGTTTAAACTCCATTGGCTCTTGTTTGCTGTGTCAGTTTGGTGTCTGTTCACACCTGAGGTAAAATGATGCCAATTTAGTCCTGTGGAATACTGGTATCCTATGGGAAGAGTTTTTCTCTTTTCTCTGCCTAGAGTGCTTCGGTATATAGCCGTGATTCAACGTGTTCCATAATGGACAAAAGAGAAAATAGGATTTCAGCAAACTTACCATTAAATCCTTCTCTCTTAGTCCGCAGAGAACACATGACTCCCACTCAGAAAAAAACACTGTTTTCCTTCTCGGGCAGAAGAGCCCTCTTGGGTTCTTTGTTCATGGTTTCCTTCTTTTTCCATTTTTTTTTGTGCCACTTTTCTATACATGAATCTGGATAATAGGTGGGAAGGGGAGGGTTTGAGCTGGAGCTGGGAGTCATCGCCTCAAACACTTTTTGAAGTGCACTGCCCTCTGGAGGGAGCTCATTCACATGGTTCCTGTGTGCCATATAGACTAAGAGAAAGGATTTAATGGTAAATTCACTAAAATCTTATTTTATATAGTTTGTGCGTGTACGAGAGCACGTGTTTGTGTTTTGCATTTTGACTGCAGTTTCCTGTATATAGGTACCTCTACTGGAGTCTGCCTCCTCACAACAAACAATGGCCTTTATCAGACTTTAAACTAAAACAAACACCAGTATACCACAAATGAGACCAAATGCAAAATAATACTATAATTACATATAAATAACTGCTGTTTGAAGGAAGTTTACCTAGGAACTTCTGAAAGACAAATTAGGAGCCCCTTATTATTAGGGCATACTCCCCCTTTAACAAGAACAGAATGTTTCTTTAACTACATATTAAAGGATTTGGTGCCGAATAGTCAAAATGTCCTATTAGGTAGGGTCAATGTTTCGGCTCCAACTAAAAGCCTTTATAATGTCTTGAAAAACCCAAGGGCGGCAGCAGGGAGGAGCAGGAGCAAAGGCATTCTGGGATTTACAGTCTCAATTTCATAGGATCGGCTCTATTTAATGTAGTGGGGGGGGGGGGAAGAAAAAACAGCAAATACCAATGACGAATATTCTGAAACCTGAGTGTATGTACGAGAGTACACAAGTAAATGCTCTCATGAGAAAGTGAATATGCATTCACAAGAGTGCCCACACTCTCCCGTGGGCTCTTACTCTCTTGTGTGTATGGTAAAACCTTGCACTTCAGGGTCCTGCTGTACCGCTATAGATGTGAGTCTCGCTGAATCGATTTTCACAGAAGCAGGTCTCTCCTCCTTGCTTCTGTGAAAGTCACCCCTGATTTGCTTACTGCTGCCAATCTTGTGTGCAATAGACAGACCAAATATACAAAGGGGGACAAATACATTTAAATGAGGATTTTACCCTGCTGAAGGCTAGAAAGATCTCTAATACAATATCTGATATTCAAAGGGTTAAAACCCTCATAAATTAATGGGGATTTTAGGAATTCTTAATTCTCTCTCTACTAGTGCAGCTTGTTTGCTCCACAATTGCTCTTCTTATACATAAGGCCTAGTACCCTAGTGAATTCCTTCTCACACCCACCGCTGTACATTCGTTAGACTAAATATTTTCTGTACTTATCATACTTCTCGTTGGGCTTCAGAATATCAGTCTCCAACAGTTGCATTATTACATCTGTGGTTAATGTTATAAAAAAACACAATGAAGAAGCTCTTGTATAGTGTCCTATTGGAAAGGTTGAACACGTCAGCACATAGACTGCTCAGGAACACATTTAATACCTTTCCAGAACTCTTCCCAGCAACACCACTGCTCTGAGAAACAAAGATCAGTGTACATTGCAAGAAAAGGAAATTCCTAAAGCTGTCCAAGGACTTAATTAAAAAAAAATGTCTCTTCTTCTACCCAAACAAAACAAACCTATTAGCCCTGTATAACAATGGCATACTTTCTATTAGGACTGTAGAACATCGGGATTATGGATGGGATAAAGCCCTTGCCACACAAAGCTGTAGTAGTGCATATAGAGAATGCAAACTATACTTTGGGTGGGAGACAGAAGGCCCTCTGAGTCATCTACTGCAGCCCCAGTCTGATTTTGGTACAGTAGGAAGAGGAGACCCCTGTTGAAGCATTCAGTGGAGAGTGAGAATTGCATGTATGTTCTCATCAGTACAGAATCTCCTTATACCCTTAATTTGATTACAGGATTCTGCCCTGGGAATGGTTATTTATATTGGTTTATATTGTTTTGATGAGGATTTGGGTCCTCCTTGCTAGGCAGTCTGTGACACCTCATCTTCAAGGTCACTAGTTATATATGTGCAGAACCTAATCAGGAGATGGTTATATATGGTCTTTTGTGTAATCTGTTTTTATGTATATATTTTCTACTAATTTGAGCATAGGAGTGTGCTTCCATGAGCAGTTTTTACCTTTTCTTCTAATTTATCGTGTTTATCGTCCTATGCATACCACTGGGAATGCACCCCCATCTTTCATAATTTTGATTTTGTTGATTTGGCATATTTGATAGAGCAGTTCTTTGTTTATATGAGGAGATATCACACATGTACATGTACATGTACACACACACAGGGACAGGCGGACGGACAGACAAGCACGGACAGACAGACACACAGACAGGCACGGGCATACGGACTGAGACACCCACGGACAGAGACATGCACCACGGACAGAGACGCGCACCACGGACAGAGACATGCACCACGGACAGACACGCGCACCACGGACAGACACGCGCACCACGGACAGAGACACGCACCACGGACAGACACGCGCACCACGGACAGACACGCGCACCACGGACAGACACGCGCACCACGGACAGACACGCGCACCACGGACAGAGACACGCACCACGGACAGACACGCGCACCACGGACAGACACGCGCACCACGGACAGAGACGCGCACCACGGACAGACACGCGCACCACGGACAGAGGCGCGCACCACGGACAGACACGCGCACCACGGACAGACACGCGCACCACGGACAGACACGCGCACCACGGACAGACACGCACCACGGACAGACACGCACCACGGACAGACACGCACCACGGACAGACATGCACCACGGACAGACAAAATAAAAGGAAAGAAGAACTGTGATGGAGAATGCAGTGCAATGTAGAACTCTTCAGTGGCCAAATGGTTAACCCCTTAGTGACAGCCGCGTGCGTACGCAGCTGTCACCTTAACGCCCGTGGATTCCGCAGTCTCCAAACGGTGTGCAGCTGCACGGAGACCCGGATTTCCGTGACTTAGCAGGTACGTCCTCTATCACTAAGTGACAGTTTCGCGGGACGTACCTGGTAAGTCAATTGTCACGATGGGGTTAAAAGAACTGCATGCAAACTAGCAATATACACTTGAAGAGGTTTCAGTTTAATAGATAAGTAAAAGCCAATAATCCTATAACATAATTTGCTAGAATGCGTCGCTCCCTGTGTGCGTAACACGCACATGCGCAGTAGAGACTGCCCGAACGATGCAGTCATGCACAGTAGAGACAGACTGAACTCGCCGACCTCCGGTCCAGGCACGGCTGATCCGGAGCAGGGCACTCCGATTGGCCCACCACCTGTCTCCGTTCCCGGCTCCATGGCAGCAGCCGAGGCCACTGGGTGGCACTTTGGCCCATGTACACGGGCCTTCAATACTATTTTAAGAATAAAATAAAAAAGCTCCACTGTATATTCACTTTATCCCACGATTTATATTTCAGTGAAAGAGCTGAAGGACAGCAGTGCTTTGCATACCCCTCTGGCACTGAAAAGGATAACAAAGGATGTCACTATTTTGCCTCTGTCCAGTCAGTTATATTATTGCCTTATATGAAAGAGGTTTGGCACCAACTACAGTTTATCACATAATGTGATGGTTACAGCTACACAACTTTATGATAGTTTGGATGGTTATAACTGTTGAATAAAACAACCGACCGACTATATGTATTTGCTAGTGGAACATTGAAAAACACATTAAGAACAGTGTGGTTTGTTCTCAGACGAACACTGAAAACGGTAATCCAACTGTAAACTGCAATTAAAATGTGAAACTATTCTTAGCACTGGGAGGTGAAAGGCTTAGCAGCAATGTGGTTAAATAATAAAAATGTGACCTGTTGCAAACCGTAATACACTTTAGCAATGAGGCAAACATTTCATGCTGAGTATATAATCGAATGTTGTAAAATATAAAGGCGATTATAAGTCAAGCTAAAATAGTCTTTTAAAGTTCCATTTTGTGCTTGCTGTTCTTTAATAACATCATTTAGTAGCATGTGACCCTTAAAGAAATTGATATATATCAATCAGTGTTTATCCTCCTGAGTAAAACACGTGTATTTCCACTGCTAAGCGGTGTTTTGTTCAAAATGTACTGTAGTTCGGACCAGAATTTTTTAGGTGCAGTATCACAGTGGCCTGTGCAGTGGTGCGCTTGCAACACCATCCTATGGAGGTTTATGGCCAACTGACCAGAGCTGTCTATAGGATTGTGTAGCAACAGCGCCACTGTACAGATTCCAGTCATTGAGATACAGAACCTAAAAAACTCAAGTTTGAGCTACAATAACTTTGGAATAAAACATCTCTCAGCAGTGGGAGTACCCTTCTTTTACTCAGAAGGATCCTTTTTTTTTTTTTTTTTTTTTTTTTACATATAGTGTTACTGTTCCTTTAATTCGTTGTTACCATTCGGACAGATGATCTCTAGAGTGAGCAAAAAGAAAGTGCAGACTGTTGTTCAGTACTTTTGAATCCTCAAAGCTAGAGTAGTATCCAGATTATTACTCAGAGAGATAGTGGGCTAAGTAATCTTTGTCTGCCCACAAGATTTGTAAGGCCTTATTAACCCTTTGAGTGCCAGAGGGGTACAGAACACATTGCAAAGCAATGCATTCCGTATACCTCTGGCACTCAAAGGGTTAACAAAGTGGAGATTTTCTAGAGCTTAATAACAGCCCCATAGGGGCCAAATAAAAATTCCCATTGATTTAAAACAAGTTTTCGATAACTCGAATGCTAAAGGTCTCCAATGCTTTGCAAAGCATCCACTTTTGGCTCAAGGCAACCGTAACACGCTGTCTCAGGGCACACCTATTAGTTAAATCAATTGGCCCCCTCCATGGTGTGGTTTGTTTGCTACAAAACGGAAGCTTGATGAATATGGTCTATTCACGTTGGTTCTTCTAAGGCTGTGCAAAGGTGAGCAGCCCCGACTGCAAGAGAGAGCACTGTTTCAGCCGGACGGCAGTGGATTAACCGGATAGTAATACTTAAGATGTAAAAAAATATATGTTGTAGGGTTTATGTCCCCAAATAAAACAAGGGTACTCCCAGTGCTGAGAGATATTTTATTAAAAAGTTATAACTGCTCAAGCTTGAATTTTTTAGGTGCAATATTACAGTGGCCTGAAAATTTACAATGACGCTGTTGCTACACCATGCTATGGAGATTTGTGGTCTACAGACCAGAGCAGCCCATAGGATGGTGTAGGAACAGCACTGTTGTCAATTTTCAGGCCACTCTGATATTGCACCTAAAAAAATTCAAGTTTGTACTGTTATAATTTTTTAATAAAATATCTCTCAGCAGTGGGAGTACCCTTGTTTTACTCAGAGGAATAAACCCTACAACATACATTTTTTTACATTTTAAGTATTACTATCCCTTTAACACATGCAGTCTTGACCAGTTTTAATTGTTCTTTTAACTCTTTTAGTGTCATGTTGCTCACTCCTACTCACCATAAAGAGAACACTGCCGTGGACATTTTGGACAATTAAGCACCCAACCTCCATTACAGTCTCATACTGCATTTTATTTATGCTGGCTGCGCAGAAGGCCAGACTGGAGAATAAACCGGTCACAATAAACTAGGATGGTTCTCCTGGTGCAGAGCTGGCCAATCACACATGTGGACAACCATATGTCCTAGGTGGTTGCCTTCTTTACCTAACAGCAAATCAAGCCCTGTCTGCACTGGTCCAGCAGCCCTACAAGTGCTACAATGGTTTATCCTTTATTCTAATGCTCTATTAGCATAAACCTAACTGCAAAAGAAAGACCTTCCACTGTATAGAACTAATAAATATTTGACTGTATATGTATGTATACTGACCATTCAGTGCTACAGAGGCCTCCAAAGTATTGCAAATGAATGCACTAGAGACCTCTCTTGCAGTCAAGGTCTATTAAAATCAAACTTTAAATTTAAAGGGTTAGTAATGTTTCACAAAAACAGCAGCTCCAGTTAATCTTCATAGTATTTGGGCCATGGAGAGTGTTATTTCAACACTGTCAGAGTTGTAGTTCAAGAGTAATTGAATGATAAAGTATCCTCCTCCCACCCCTTTTACCTAGTGTAAGCCACCTCCCCTCAGATGTGGAATCTGGTCCTGAGACCAGACTGATCACAACAAGGGACAATCTTCTTACTGTGAGCCTAAGGAAAAGCCTGCTCCCCTTGACAGGTTTTTCAGGTTTTTCCCTTATGCTCACTGAAGATTATCCCCCTCTGAAGGATATCCCCATCCGGACAGTCTTGCTGCTCTGAGGTGAGCAGTGTTACATTAGTAAAAGGGGCGGGAGGGGAATACTTTATCATTCATTTGTTCTTGAACTACAACTCTGACAGTATTGAAATAACACACTCCATGGCCCAAATAACATGAGGATTAATTGGAGCTGCTTTTATTGTGAAACATTACTATCCGTTTAAGCTTGGCATTAAAAAAAAGAAACTAACACAAATTTTGGAAGACAACATTATGTAGTTGTGTTTCTGGAGAAGTGATGTTACTGCGTGCAAAAATTCTGGTGCTGCAAATTTATATAGAAGTGATGTTAAATGAGACATTTTAGCAACAAAAATGTTTCCAGAATATTAAAGGAATAGTAAAGTCCCATAAAAAGTATGTTCTAAATCGTAGCTTCACTAAAAAAAATTCAATGTGCTTAACCCTCTCTCCATTATGGTTTGAGAGAAATAAGAAAATAAAGTCCTCCGTTCCCTCCCCTTTCTGCCTGACGAGCTGTAAAGCTGTCAGAGGCAGAATCCGGTCACCCGACTGTAGACGGCACTTCAGGAGCGCTGTCATCTGGATATCTAGGTATAATTACTTCATCGGTATGGTCTACAACATGTGCCTGGCTTGCAAGCACACGTTGTAGACCATTCCGATGAAGTAATTATAGTTAGACATCTAGATGACAGCGCTCCTGAAGATCCGCCGTCTGGTCCCGGAAGCAGGATCTCATGACGTCCGCTATACAGCGAACGCATGAGAAGGGGGAGGGAGCGGAGGACTTTATTTTATTACATCTCTCAAACCATAACAGTTTGAGAGGAAGGATTAAGCACATTAAATGTTTTTTTAGCAGCTACGATTTAGAACATACTTTTTATGGGACTTTGCTATCCCTTTAAAGTCAGGTATAATCTCTAGGTGTTAATTCACAGTATAATACCATATTTATAATGCTGCCCTTAACTCATTTAGAAATACTTAACTTTACCACCAGCTGTGATTTTTTAACAAGAATTCTTTCCAAAAGACTAAATATATTTTTCTTTATAAAACTACCCTAACGGGCCTTGGAACTGTCACGTTAAGGTAATCTTAAAATATCTGGCAAAATTACCTATATGTTGTATTAGATGTGCTTCACTTAGTCAAGCTATTAGCATTTTATTTTTTTGTACTATGTAGTCTAATGCTGACACAATGACTTCCCCTAGCTCCCATGATCCACCCACTGTGTTGTCCCCTCCCTCCCATCAGCAACCCAAGTGCAACTTTAACCCTTTGAGTTCCATGTGTGTGTGCAATGCACTGTACATTTCTATGGCATTCAACATCTGATCCAGGGTAAGGGAGGACTTCCGAAAGTTTCTTTTGCCTATGTCCGCATGCAGCTGTGCTGCTGATTTATCAGGCAGAAGGCATCCCCAAGTCGTAACCATTTGATTGCCAGAGTTTGGCACTCAAAGAAGTAAAGAGTATCTGAAGATGTAGAATGTCCTTATGTGCAGTAGTGACTATCACTCTTGCTGTATTTCTATTTTCCCTATTTCACTTGCAAACTTCAACACATTGCAAACTAAAATATGCAACACTGTATTTTTTACAGGGAAACTAAAATGCTTATTGACAGCACAGTATAAACTCCTGCCATGTGAAGGTATAACATACAAGAAACTAAACTGCTACCGATGCCTAGGAGAGAGCAGTGAATGTAATCACTGATTTAACCCACCCTAAAAGGCTATGGCAGTCATTTGCAGTAAAGGATCAATCATCTTTCAGTATGGAAGAAGTGAAAGCAGTAATAAAATAACTAATGGGATCTTGGTGGTAGTATAATGTTTATCCTATTTATTTTATAATTACAAGCCACATAGTAAAGAATTAAATACTTGGAGTGCTGGGTGTGTGCAGACCCCTCTGGCACTAGAAACATTTGAATCAAATGGCTAAATACATGTTTAATCCTTTGAGTGTTAGATAAACTTTAAAGGGATAGTAATACTTGTTTTCTGTAAGCTTTAATATTGTAGTTATGAAATACAGCAAAGCATCAAAGTATTTTTGCTATAACTTTCATACTTTTAGTGTAATATCGATCTAAAGTTTCCCCCTCCTGTCCCTTGCTACGTCAGAGCTCTAGTTGGTAAACTTGGATTCTGGTCTGCAGACCGGAGCGCTAGTCTGGAGAGCCAAAATAGCAGTGCATAGACAGCAAATCTTCATGACTTCTACAAAATGTACCTGGTTTGAGGGACAGACCATTGTCATGGATATTTGTTGTGTATGAACTGCTATATTCGGCTCTGGAATTTGTTTAAAATGCTGTTATAAATATATACCACTAGGGAATAAATAAAAAGGGAGCAAATTAAGACCAATGTGGCTTAATAAAGAGGTTTGCAGGGAAATAATAAACAGAATTTTAAGGGGTTTCAGATGGGTCAGATGCATAATTTAATAAATATAAAGAATGCAGTGGAATCCGAAAACATGCAATTAGGCTGAAAATTAGAAAATTATTGCAAAAGAGAACAAGAAAAAACCTAAATAGTTCTACAAGTATATAAATGGCAAAGATATGAAGGTTAAATTACCAACCAAAGTGGGGCAAATCTGGAGATAACCTACATGACTGGTGACCCTGCCAGCTGCTAAAGATAAAGTTCTCACTCTCCTAGAAACAAAAACCTCACAATATATTCAACATATCTAGCACTATGCAGGGACTATAGAAAAGATACTCCTCTCAGAACATATTTTAATAAGCTGTTAATAAAGAAAAATGGCACTATGCAGTTGAAACAATTGTTCTATGAACACCACTATATACAGAATACATATACGATACCTCTATAAACAAAAATGATAAAGGAACTGGAGGATCTGAGTTATAAAGAGAGACTAGCTTGGTTTGTTTAGAGGTGATATGATTACCATTTACAAATAGGTTATTACAAATAATTCTCTATGGAACTATTTATTCAAAGAGCTGAGCAAAAAAACAGGAGGTCATCCATCAAGACTAGAGGAAAGGCCTTCTGACCAAAACAAAGGCATGCAATTTTTAGAGTAAGGGCAGTAAAGTTATGAAATGTTTTGCCTCTGGATGTTGTGCTTGCAGATACTGTAACTGCTTTCAAAAAAGTAATGGATACCTTCCTAACTCAAAACAATATAGAGAATTATGATAGTTGATTTCACAGCAGATAAGTTGTTGATCCAGGGAAATATCTGACTTAACAGTAAACAGGTATATATGTGGGCTTTTTCGCAAGATCTTATAAAATTGCCTAAGTTGTTTTAAGGTGTCAGTTCACTTTTAAGGAAACCTAGGACAAATCTAGCGCAACCTAACTGCACCTTAGAGAACATATAAAATGGCAACAAAAATCCATTGCTACAAATGTGTTTTTATCCCTTTGAGTGCCAGAGGGGTACGCAACGCATTGCAAAGCAATGCGTTGCGAACCCCTCTGGCACACAAAGGGTTATACAATGAAAGTCAGAACACCATAATGTTTAACCCTTTGTGTGCTAGAGAGGCATCCAACCCATTACAATGCAGATACAATGCAGATGTCAGATACATCTCTGGTAATCAAAGGATTAATAGTCAGTAGAATACATTTCTCTAAATTTCCTTTGTCGCTAGATTAGTACTAATGAATTTTAGAACTAGTTTATCCTGTTCCCAGACAATTATAATTGTATGTGGCCACTAGATGTCACTATTTTTTAACGTATCCTATATGGTATAACAAGCTGATAGACTGGCGTTTTACTGCAAAAATATAGAGGTAAAGTACTATTGATACACACACAAACCCATTGATGGGTTTGAAACAAAAAAAAAAATCTTAAAAATAAAGTCTTTATTTAGCAACCAAACGAAGACACAATAACACAGACATTAGAAAATAAAAAAGAAGAAACGATCATCACAGCCAACTAAATAATATAATCAAAAGAGCACTAAAAATCCCTAGACCTGAATAAAAATGTGCCTTCATGGTTTTCCACCCCATTGTACAGCTTTGAGGAATATGCTGTCACCCAATACATACAAAAATAATAATAATCAGCAGCATATTGCACAATAGCCCCATCATTAGCAATCACTGCTAATGCAATGCTATCACTGCTGGGCTTGTTTTATATGGACATCAGAACTGTTGCAGTGGCCTGTTTAAGGTAACCGACACACATTACAGAGGAGTAGCACATTAAACACTGACCTGTATTCAGGGTGTCTGCTCATGTGAGATTCACCTCTTGCCCATCTGTATCCTGGATCATCCTGTAGATTCATGAAAACAAACAAAAAAAAAAAATCAATGTTCTGCTCACTGGTTGTTATTTCAAAGAAGAGAGAAAAAACAACACTGTTTAAAGCAAAATAACAAAAAACAGCCAAAAATCTGTTCAGTTTGCTATTAACCCTTTGCAGATAAGAGAGATGTGCAACTCTTGTATTTAAAAAAAGGATTTTAGTCTTAACATGTCAAATCCTTTTCTCTTAGTCCTTACGGAATACAGGGGCCATGGGCGGTGATCTTCCGTCCTTGGAAGGCGGAACATTTTCAGAAGATAAGGTCTTGAAGGTGGAGCTTTCCCTCTCCGTCATCAGGCTAGCCCCACCCCCTCCCTTCCAGTTTTGATAGGAGACAAACTCACTAGAAAGGACAGAGAGAGAAGAAGAGGTAAGTTCCTGTGAGAAAAGACCCAAGAAGAACTCCCATATCCAGCCAGGAGAGACCAAGCAAGGTGCCCTTTCTCTGGGAGGGAGACTTGTATTCCATATGGCCAGAGAGAAAAGGATTTAACGCAGTAAGACTAAAATCCCATTTCTCTTTTGTCTAATATGGAATACAGGTACCATGGGATATACCAACAGTAGGCTCCCAGAGGTGGGAAGTAAAAGAAAGGACCTAACGCCAGTCCATATGATACCGGAGTTCCCCAGGACTATCCAGTACTAGGAACAGCCCAAACATAACTAAGTGTTAACAGATACTGAACAGTAAGCACAGCACACAAGAATAAGAGCCAATCGGGCTCATACAGTTAAAGGGATAGTAATACTTTGTTTTATCTTCATTTTATTTTGTAGGCATTAAGAAAACATGAAGAACGATATAAGTCTTATCTCTCAAACATATGTTCTCAGATGTGGAATGCAGTCCATAGGCCAGACAGATAAGAGAAGGGGACAATCTTCTTCCTATGAAAACAATGAAAGCCCTGCCCCCCTTGACAAGTTTTTCAGGTTTTTCCCTGATCTTAATTGAAGATTGTCCCTCTCTGCAGTCTACCTGGGCACCTCCCTTCTGATCTGGCTTAACAGTGTTACATCAGTAAAAGGGGCGGGAGGGGGATACTTTGTCACTGAATTACTCTTGAACTACAACTCTGACAGAATTGAAATAACACTCTCCAAGGTCCAAATACTATGATGATTAATTAGAGCTGTTTTCATTATGAAATATTACTATCCCTTTAAAGAACAGTAAGGCACAGGAAAGAGTAGGCCCTTACACAGACAGTACTGCCTGAAGGACCTTTCTGACAAAACTGGTTATTGAACCTGAGCCCCAGAAACACCAACTCCTGGGAAGGAACCGGGGAGGACTTTGACATGTTCGGGATCCATGATGGATCAGAATCTGGGCACATTCTGGGCCAGGAGCTCCAGCAATGGAGCCTTCAACAGAAGGTCATCCATGTAAGGAGTAATCTGAATCCACTGGGTATGAATGAAGGTAGTCGTGGCCCCACAGAACTTTGGAAAACACCCGAGGAGTGGAGGTCAGTCCAAAGGGTACAGAGGTGAACTGGTAGTGCTCCGAGCCGAAGGCAAAACATAGAGAACGTTGACTGCCCTGGTGAATAGGGCTGTGCAAGTATGCGTCCTTAAGGTCCAGAGATGACAGGAATTCTCCTGGGTACACAGCTGTGATTACAGAGCACAAGGACTTAATCTTGAAGCAAGGATTGTCGGCATATGAACCGAGGTCCTTGAGATCCAGAATGGGATGCTACCACCATCCTTCTTGGTTTGAATAAAAACCTGAACCTCTCTCTTGATGTGGAACTGGAACAAGAACTCCCTTATTCAGAAGAGACTGAATTTCTTCTTCGAATAGAAGCAGCTTTTCCTGTCCCTGGGGTACCCCAGATTGTAAAACCCTGAATGGAGGAAGGGACTTGAACCCTATTCTGTACCCTTCTAAATTACCCACAAAACCCAATGGTCTGCCCACGTGCTGTGGAAATGGCAAAGACATCCGCCAAGGAGGCCTGGGGACCAGGATTCCACAAGTCTTCCGGAGGCAGGCTTGTCAGTCTTGGGCTTGGCAGCAGTCTGCTTAAACTACCACTGCTGCTTGAGCTTGCCGGGGGACCACTGAGTAAAGGCCTGAGAGGCTTGCGGCCTTTGCACCTCCATTTGTCAGGGACAAAAAGAAGCAATTTCCTCACCATGGTAGGGCGTTTGGACATCTGGAGGTAACAGGGTGCTCTTGTACCCAGCAGCATCACTAATGAACTGCTTTAGCTAAGGACCAAAAATAGATTTGCCCTGAAATGGCAAGCAAACCAGTGACTTCTTGGAAGAGAAGCCCACAGACCAGATCTTAAGTCAAAGAGTGCGTTGCGCAGAAATGGAGAAGGCAGAAGCCTTAGCGGACATCCTAACAGCTTCAAAAAGAGCATTAGTAACAAAGATTTGAGCTTCTGACAAAAGGTCCTCCTTAAGGGCACTGTCACGGACAGCATCCTTTACGTTGTTCTCCCCAAACAGCAATAGCTCTGGTAACCCAGGCAGAGGCAAAAATGGGCTTCAACGCAGCCCCAAGGGCCACAAAATTGTACCGGAGGATAGAGTCAAGCTTCCTATCCATCACGTCCTTAAGAGACGCCGCGTCTGCCAATGGCAGAGCAGTGAATTTAGAAAGCCTCGAAACAGAGGGATCAACAAAAGGAGCAGAGGCCACTGCTCCAAACAAACCACTGAGAAGGGGTACAGCTTAGAAAATCTCTTAGACAACCGTATTGTGTGTCTTACACTCATCCAAAAGGATTTGGTCTAGAGTGGCATTCGGCAGAAAGACACCAGAAGACTTTTTACATCTCTGAAATACATCAGAAGAAGAATGACCCTCAGTAGAGGTGTCAGAGACCTGCAGGGTTTGCATGACAGCCCTAATGAGTTCCTCCACAGAGGGAGCAGGGTCAGCTTCATATAGGTCCCCATAAGAAAAGGAGAACTCCCCCTCTTTATATTCCCCTTCCTCCTTGTCATCCTCAGTAGAGTCCTCTTCAGAGGACAAGTGCAGCAAAGTCAGGGTCTTAAGAGTCCACAAACCTGAAGGTGGTAGGGGGCTTCCAAGAATGAAGAACTCCTTGTAGAGAGTGGGGAAACTACGCAATATTGGACCAGGCACGAGGGCATGAGGAGACAAGAAGAATGAGTCCACTCTGAACTCTGTATGACAAGCGGTTGCAGAGATACGTCCCAGAGAAGTCTTCCCTACAGAAGTCAATCAAGCAAATGAAGCATATACCCAAAAAATGAAAAATTTAAAACATTGCTTAAATAATCCAAAGACCCAAGGGGGCATATTGGGGGTGTAATAAAAATGCATGACCCTGATGGGAAAACCCCAGGATAAGGCCCTAAACACTGAGAAACCAGCAGGTAGAGTGTTAAAGAAGCAATCCATGCACCACAACTTAGGGTGAAGACTAGAATAAATTACCCAATATGAGTGCAAGAGATCAAGGCTCAGAAACAACCCTTGTAGGAAGAGGGCCAAGGGGACAAGGGGACCATGGCACCCAAAGGGTTACTCACCAATCTTCAACTTCTGTTTTCAGGTTACCATTATAAAGAAAGAACAGAGTCTTAGAGGGATCCTGCTGGTAGTGAAAACTTGGGCTGCAAGGATCCACAAAAGCACCTACACACTGGGCAATCCTCCAGGGGAAGCCAGGAATAGTATCACCTAATGAGGGAATTCTGACAACCCCATATCTAATAATAAAATAAAAAATAAGCTAAAGACAAAGCAGCAATGTGCCACACCTGTTCACTCTATCAGGATCATTTCAAAACTGGAAGGGCGGGGGCGAAGCTAGCCTGATGAAGGACAGGGAAGGTTCCACTTTCAAGACCTTGTCTTCTGAAAATGTTCCACCTTCCAAGGAAGGAAGCTCACCTCCCATGGTACCTGTGTCCCATACTGCACGAAAGAGAAAAGATAAGTAAACAGTAGACAATTTACCTGCCAATATGGAGTGAGATTAACCCACAAATATACACAACTTATTAAGCAAGACTAGAATTTTTTTTGTACCTGGAAGAAAAGTTGTAAGGGCACTTTCACACAGAAGACATTCACAGTGACAGAAAAATCATAAAAAAAAGTTGTGAATTATTGTGTCCTATCGGGCATTTCACACAGGCAAACGATTGTTGCAGAGAGATGCAGCACACTGCAACTTACCTCAGACAGTCTGATAACTCAGCTCCAAATTTGTAGTACAGATTTCAGGGGAATCACACTGAAATCTCATGATTTGCAGGTGTCTACAGTTACCCTCAGATTGTGTAACTTGAGTTTCTATTTAGAGAAGTGGACGCTGGGAAAACTTTGTTACACTGCAGTACTAAAAACCTCACCGTTATTTTCAGTTACTACAAAATGTTTGCTTCAAAAAAGCTGCCCTACAAAGTTGCCTGTGTGAAAAAGCCCTAACCATTTCTGTTTCATATAGGTTCCAGTTTGCATAACATTTTTAAGAAAAGTGCAAAGGCTCTCTCCCACAGGCGACTTTGGAGCACAACTTTTTAATAGCACTACTGGTTTCAGGATGCCTTGGGACAAGTTTTTAAAAATGCTTGTCTCAAAGGGATACCCCCTAAAATTAAGGAGAGTTTAACAGGGTGTATAAACACTCCCCTCTGGTGATTCTGACTGCTGTATTCTTAGAATGAATTCAGTTTTATTTATACAGTCCCACAAGTGCCGAATACTTTACAGTTTTAGGGTTCAGATAATATAGAGTGCAATACTTGTGCTTTACAGTGTAAGATAATAGGAGTGAGGTCCCTGCTCTAGAGATTACAATCTAAAATCAATCAGGAAGACCTACAAAATAACCTAATGATTAAGTGCAAAGTGCAACCCAGGATTGCAGGTTATAGTTAAACATAAGAATGCCTTGGATTCACGAAGAATGGGAGTGACATATAGTCCTTGAATGCTTCAAGATTCTGAGGAAAACGCACTGCAGCAGGCTTGGAGGTAAAGAGTTGCAGCAATGCTGCTTTGGATCAATCAACCGTGGTGGAAGGTAAAAAGCTAGACTGTGATGCCTTTCACATAGGTATCTATCACCGAAGTAAACACACCAAAGTCCAGCATGAAGCAACTTTACTGTGCTCCTAAAATTTGTACTTAAGGAAGATGGATGGCTTTTCACAATAACACCATTAGAGTTTGTGACCCTCATCGCAACATGAAAGGTGTCTGTGAGGTGTGAGGGAACCATTTGGGGCAAAATGCGGTGGGAGGGTGGAGATATTGGATGGTGATCAGAAGAGGAGAGCCTTGAATGAAAGGATCAAAGGCCAGAGAAGCAGGTTATATGAGACACAGAATGAGCACTTGCCTATGGGTTTTAGTTATGCAGTATCAGTGCAAAGAATGGACTTTGCCCACTATATGCAAAAAAAAAAAACAAAAAACAAAACAAGATTTGACAGTAACACAAATATGAGAAAAGGAGAGAGTAGAATTATCACACCAATGCAACTTGCTTCAGACACTGGATTTATTGTGGTGCCATTTACTGTGACATGGAAGGGCACTACTGGGTCAGGTAAGGATTAGATCAGTTTTAGACCTGCTGTGTTTGAGACACCTGTGGGACAGCTTGAAATTGGACACAAGAAATCAGTTGAGTAATGGACTGATTTAGCTGGTGGTATAATTGGTTGGCTTCAGTACTACTCCCCTTTTTACACTGAATAATAAATTATACTTGATATCTGATTTTTGAAACACAAACAGTATATCTGGAAGGAGTGAGGACAAAATGCCTGTAAAGCAACCACCTGTGCATAAAGAACCCATTCATGCTAAACTTATATTACAAATCTCCCACTGGCCACATTGAAAGATAACGTGTGTAGCATACATGTGTAAAATTCCCCTTGCTAGGCAAGTAATCCCATTAGAAAAGAGCACAAAATAAACACTATTTTTTATGCTTCACTTCTCCTTTACAAGTATAAAAGGGAAATCCAACCCTTCCTATCTAGTGGTTAATGAACATATATAATCTACCCTCCAATATTTCTGTATATTCTACCAGGTCAAGGGAGATTATAACACTCCAAGGCCTCTTTCACAAAGGCAAAAAAACTGCTGCAGCAACAGTTCTGCCATCCTTGTTTGTACGCTCACTTCTCTCCTGGGTTCCACCTCTGACTGGAATGCAAAATAGGCATGCAGGCCTGACCCGACCATACAGTTGACCTAGGCAGCTGAACAGGGCACAGCGGTGCAAGGGAGCACATTGCCAAATCAGCAACAGTGTCTGGCCTCCATCTCTCAAAATAAATAAATAATTATATAAATGATACATGCTTGAATTCTGCAGCTAAGACTCACATTTTTGCCAGCATTTATCGGACAGGCAGGGTCTCTCTCTGGGGATCTCCTAGAGGGAAGCGTAACTACAAAATATGGTAGGTGACCCCACAATAAGTCATTCCTCTGCCTCTCTGACATCCCATTTGTGACAGACCAGAGTGCACCAGAGAAAAGGTGAAATTTACTCACCAATATTTGTTTTTCCTCTGTGTCCTTCCACGGCATACTGTGGGTAACTGACTCTGCCTTCCAGCTGGTAGGACCAAATCAAATAAATTCCTTGAGCTACCTCCACTCTGCAGTTATACAGTTGTCCAAGCTGCAAGATACAAGAGGTTAGAGATAGCAAAACCAATATGCATACAAGTCCACATACCAACCTATCACTGGGCAGTCAATGGAACTGATATGGATACCCGTGTAACAAACAGGGAGGGTTGCCGTGGAAGGACACAGAGGATAAACAAATAAATATTGGTGAGTAAATTTCACCTTTTCCTCTGTGTCCAATCCACAGCATACTGTGGGACTTACCAAAACAGTACCCCAGAATGGGTGGGAATAATGTTGAGGAAGCTCAGACAGGAATGGCTGCTTCAAGCATCTTCCTTCCGAACTTAGCATTGTCTGATGCTTGAATATAGAGTCAGCACATCTGTAAGAAGGTAGAGATTGATGACCTAGTGGCAGCTTTGCAAAGTCTTTCTGGAGATGCAGCTGCCTACTGTGCCCCCGATGTCTACCTGGCACAAGTAGAACGGGCTGTAGGGCACTGAGGTGGTTCCTGGTTGGCTGAGACGTAAGCCAGTTGATACAGTCCCTGGTCCAACTAAAAAGTTCAGGGCTTGGAAGCAGCAAAAAAAATAAAACCTTGAATTGTCCACGGAAGTGGACAAACAATAAGTCAGACTTGTGCAGTAGCTGGTTCTGTTGAAAGCAGTGAATAACATCCAATTAATGCAGTCTCTTCTTGAGCTGAGGTGTTGGATTGGAACAATGCCTGGTTGAGGTGAAACTGCGATATGAAGACGACCTAGGTCGAAAGAACACTTTGTACACCTGAAACAGTTGAAAGGGAGGAACAGAACTTAAGGCCTGCAGTTTACTCAGTCATCTGGCTGATGTATCGGCCGTGAGAAGGACAGTTGTAAGAGTAAGGCTTTTCAGAGACATCCACTAATGGCACCAGGTATGGAAGTAAGCATAACTGCCTTAGGACCAGATTAATATCCAAGTCTGAATGGTGTCACGTAGGATTGGCTTAATCCGGGATGTTGATGCAATATATCTGCTGACCAGATAGATATCTGCAAAATAAAAGGGGGTATCCAAGATTGCTGAAATTGTAGATAATTGGACCTACAAGGAAGAACATTAAATCCCTCAGAAATCTTGCGTGAAGAAATCAAGTATTGTAGAGGCTGTAATGACTGACGAGTCAGCTCCTCAGAAAGATGCCACCTAGGTAAGATAGACCCTGTTTTGTAGATGATGGTCTCATGCTGTGTAGGGATGGTAATTCAGACTGGATTAGAGATGTCTGAAGACAGAAAGATTGTTACTCAGCCTCCAGGCCTTACGCCAGAAGAAGGCCAGATCAGGATGAAACAGATGTCCCTGGATTAGCAACCTTGGAATTATGTTATAGAAAAATTGGAGGTCTAACTGATACCTGCAGTATGTTGGCATACCAAGGCTTCCAAGGCCTGTCCGGTGCTATGAGAACAACTCTTTACCAGTCTCCTTTTATTTCTGTATTATCGATAACAGCAGGGGCAGAGGTAGAAACAGGTATACCAGATGGAGGTTCCATGGTATCCGAAGGGCGTGCAGGGCTAGGACCTGGGGTTCGTACCCTTTGAGAAACAGGGTAGGCATCTTCTGTTTTATAGTGTGCCCATCAGATCCACTGGTTATTCTCCAAATGTGGCTGTCACTGTGTTGACACTGTGTGTCACTTTTGATCAAGTCCCTTTCTCCTGGAACTACTCACCTGCAGCTTAGGAATCTGCCTGAACCTCCAGCTGACCTGAGAGGAATGCTGCTGTGATTCCTCCTTGGTTTAGAAGATACTGAACCACCGAGATATTTTCTGACCTGATGAGTACTGTTGTGTACTCTATACTGGGACTGAAGAACCTGAGAGACTTCCCTATCGCCAGTAGTTCTAGAACAATTATATGAGGGCTGAATTCCCAGGTTGTCCCTGGACAGTATTTTGGTTCCAAATTCAGTCCTGACCGAAGTTGCAGGTATACATACATAGAATCTGCCCTTCTATCAGAGAGCGATTGCTTGCTAAGGTGACTGGGTGAGTCCATCAGGGTAGTATTTCCTTGGATGACCTGATTAGGGGAATCTACTGGAACTGATCGGAAGGATTCTCCCTGTAGTAGCTGCGGTCCTTCACCTGAGCTAGGCGAAATCGTACGCTGGCTCATGTCCGGATCTGATATATTGAGGACAGGGGTCCCAAAGTCTTGAGAAACCCCTGTCCTGTGGAGTTTTTGTGTAGGGAAGTTGTAACCCCGCTGAAGAGACGATGTTGCCATAATGTGGCCTGATTCTGAATGGTAGTGAACTTGATGCCCAGAAAAGAACTAGGTCTTCAGAGGGTGACAGGGAGCTCTTACTCACTTGACAATCTAGTCCCATCTGGACAAAGGATCCAGACAAGTGTTTGTGCTGCCAATAGATTTCCTGGAAGATCATCATATGCTCTGAATTTCATCCAGATATGGAATTTCTTTGTTCAGGTGCCTTGTCTCACCCTAGCCATAGCCATTGCGATAGCCTTGATCTTTGTGAAGATCCTCTGAGCTGATGCCAGGCCCCATGGCAGGATTTGGAACTGATAATGCTGGCCTAATATGAGGAACCTGAGGTATTTCCTGTGTGCCTCTTTGATCAGAACATGATAAGATGCGTCCCGCAGGTCTATCCCTGTGAGAGACGCACTTAGCTGTCTCAGGTTCAAGAGATATAGATGCTACTGTCTCTCTTGAAGTGGCGCAGCCTCCATATAGAGTTGAATTTATTGGCATCGAGGATGAGACGTAGGTCTCCAGAAGGCCTGGTAAAAAAGGAGTTGATCAGAGGCTCCTGAACCTCTGATGTGGTAAAGCAAATTTCAAATAGAATAAACTGATTTATCGTATGAGTGTTTGATTTCTGTCTCAGAATTGATGTCCCTTTTGATAATGTGTTGGGATTGTACCGAATTCTAGAGCATGCCCTTTTGTAGGATTTCCCTGACCCCTCTGTCCTGATGCCTACCAGAGGTGGAGAAAGGGAAAGGCTGGCTTCATGGTTGGAACTGCCATATTTTTCTGGAAATCTTCGCAATTTCTAGATCCCTGGTTCTGGAGAGAACTCTGCTTATTCTGTTTGTATCCTCTTCCCGCTTCTCTAATATCCAAAAAGGGCTGTCTCCTGAACAGACCAGGTCTAACTTGTGCTGTATTAGTTCTGTATTTTTGATTACATAATTATTTCTTCAAACCGGTTTCTGAACAGTTTGTTTCTACACATGGAAAGGACACCAATCTGCTCTTTAGAAGAAGGATCTTCTCATGCCTTGATCTACAGGGCCCCTCAGCAGCAACTGATAAGGGATGAGGAGTCTGCTAGCCAAATATGTGTCCAGTAAGCATAGCATGAATAGGTGATGTTTGATTGCAGACAGGAAGTATTCAAGCTCAGGAGACTGAAGACTCAATTTTCTCCTCCAACACAGATAGCCATATGCACAAGGCACAAAGCCCTGATTCCATGGCTGTTGCTGTGTTCATGTTCAGCCCAAAAGAGGTAACTGTTTAAGGACCTAGTCAGCCAGCTACCTATGGGATCTTAAAGGGTAGTCCCGTTTCCCAGAAGTATGGCTGTTCCTCATGACCTCAGAGCTATAGATACATACATATCTGGGGTATGCAAAAATAGAAGTGACCTTGTCTACTAAGGAATACATCTGTTGAATTCTCTTAGAGACTGAGCATGTCTTTTATTCTGTTTTTTATGTACTGGATAGAACCACATACTGGAATCTGTGGATTAGCTTCCTGGTAATCGATGAATGCTGCGTTGCCAGCTTTCAGGTCCTTATGGACCTCTGACAGACCCAGGAATGTACAATGATTATCTGACAAGTCCGTCTGTCCGGTCAATATAGAAACTGCCTGTGTCTTCCGCGATCTTGTGCCCTTCCTCTGGACCAGAGACTTTGGGGCATTTATTACTGCTTCTTGTATTAAAGTGATATTACCAGCATAATGCTTACGGCTATGAGAGAAGTATTATACCAGGAAGGACCAATATTGTCTCTCAATTAGAGGGATGTCCTCAACTCATTTCATCTTCCTCATGAAAGACTGAGGTGACCGTGGCAGGACTAAGCATCTCATCACAATCCCTGGAAAGGAGCAGGAACATTACCACCTGCTGCCTGTGTAATTCACTGTGGTTAAGGCCTTCTGCATATAGTTTAGCAGGTTAAGAAAGGGGAGTCCCAACCTTAGAACCTGTGCAGAATTAGTATGATAGCTAATTTGCCTTATATAATATAGAAGATTCATAGGGCTTAGGCTGTCCCCTTGCTAAAGACATGTTAATAACAGAAACAAGGAAGTCTGGCTACATTCAGAGGAATAACCTGTACATAGAATTATGCCGACATACTAGACGTCAAGACAGTAATAGAATATGCTCCAAATAGAATAATCTACTCACAGTTCCAAAGACGCCATCCGAATGTATTCTAATTGTCCTGAGAGGCCTGCCGCATGCTACTTCCGGTATACGTTCCAATCATGGAAAGCATATCCCGGCACATCCTGTTTTCAAGGGCCTAGGGAAAGCATGAATGCTTCCAAGCAGCTGACTGATCCAGATGGCGCAGGGGGAAGCCAAGCATAGCATCATGCAGATGGCCAGGATCCCAAAGCCCACAGGAACACAGAGAGTTCGGTAGAGTAACCGGATCCAGCAAACATGAGGTTTCAGGTCTGTGGATCTTGAATGCGTACTGCAGTTAGGCAAGCCACATAAAGAAAAGAAAAAATAACTCTTTGCTTCTAATTAGGCGGGACAGAGAGAGAGAGAGAGACAGAGAGAGAGAGAGGCAAAGTCTCTGTCCTCCAGCTTGGTAGGACCAAAATAACTGCAGAGGGGAGGTAACTCAAGGAATTTATTTGATTTGGTCCTACCAGCTGGAAGGCGGAGGCAATTAACCACAGTATGCCATGGATTGGACACAGGAAAATACTGCAGCTCAGGCTTCTCCTGGTTCGAGCAGCAAACAACATGAGAGGAGGGAGCACTGAGTGGCTGCTTATTACTCTAGCAGGGCATAATTTATAAGATGTCAAACGCGGGAAGCAAGAGAGCCAGCAGTCAATGTAAATGACTCCTAGGGACCTCAACTATCACCAGTGTATTAATCCCGTGGATGCTTAAGATGTCTCCAAAGCAGTGAAAAGAAATTACATGGAAACATATTTAGCAAAGGTGTTAAAAACTTCACTATGACTGAATGTAACTGTATGGTGTGTTGCCTACACATGGAACTGTAAAACAGATTAGTAATGCTAATCTTTCATGTGTGCAAAGACAGTATGGCATACACGGCTGTAGGCTCACTCTTCAATACCGGTTTCACTTCCTCTGATGCCTTATTTATCATTATGTTGAATCCTACTTACTCTAAGTACAGCTTGTGTTGAGTTGTGATGTTACCTGTCTGTGAAATCACAGAAGGCTTGCAGTGAAAAGTGCTTGTAATTATGCCTCAGTCTCTTGTATTGCCCCAAAATTCACAACATTCTTTCCTTCTAGGGTCCCACATCATCCGTTCTTTCATTTTACCCCAGACATCTCCATATCCTCTCCCTCCTCTCCCTTTCTTTCTGCCCACATCACCCCTTGCATTCTCTCAACTCTCTCTTCCCACATCCCCTAATTCTTAATGTCTCTCTTCTCCTCATCCTCTACCCACCACATCAAACCATGCTTATTCACCCCACTTCACCCAATCCCTTTCCTCTTTCTCCCCACATCCTCTCTATCCCCACATCACCACATCCTCTCTATCCCCACATCAACACATGCTCTCTAATCACATCAACACATCCTCTCTATCCCCACATCACCACATCAACACATGCTCTCTAATCACATCAACACATCCTCTCTATTCCCACATCACCACATCAACACATCAACACATGCTCTCTAATCACATCAACACATCCTCTCTATCCCCACATCACCACATCAACACATCAACACATGCTCTCTAATCACATCAACACATCCTCTCTATTCCCACATCACCACATCAACACATGCTCTCTAATCACATCAACACATCCTCTCTATCCACGCACCACCCCATCTTTTGGTTTTGTCTCCCCTCTCACTTTTCCTATATCACCAGGTCAATTCTAGCCCAACATCAACTCCATCATTCCCCTTTCTTTACATCAACACCATTCTTTTCATCAGTCCATCACTCTACCCACATCACCCCAGTATTTCCCTAAATGTCTTTGTCCACACCACCCTTTCTATCCCTTTATCTCCCACCACTTGACCCCATAATAGTCCAGTATGTTAATGTTCACCAGCCAACAGCTCCAGTGCAGGATCACTGCATTGATGCTGCCCACATGAAAGTGGCTCAAGCCAGAATACATCAAGCTGTGGCTTGGGTTATATACTAAACAAAGCACAGATAGCCATTGCCTTCATTTACCTCTTTGGACTGCATGAGGTACAATCCCATTACAAACAGTAGCCACTGTAACAAGCTCCAGATATGCGTTTGTAAAACATTCATATGTGCTTCATTTACACAGAATACAGAGCCATTTTCAGTAAGCTAAAACGTGCAATTCTAGATTAACACAACTGCACCAATGGGTATAAATATAAAAAAATCCCCAGATTCACACTGAATAAAATCAAGCTTTTCGAATGCTAAAGATCTACCACAAGCTGCTTCAAATGCAATGAAGATCATTCAGTGAGTTAGAAGTTCCATTTAATCCATTTGGGGTTTTTAATTTCTCCCCTATAGTGCAGCTGGTTTGCTTCAGAATTGCACCTGTTTAACTTATTGAATATGACTCAGAGATACCCAGTCCCACACAGGACAAGCACATACCCCTCTATATGGAATGCCACTTCTCCTGTCATGTATATAGCCAGCTCCTTCTTCATAATCTCTGAAATCTGGATCACTATACTCCTCATAAGGATGACAATCTTCGTCATCTGGCCGTCTCGGGACTATGTTGACCACTCTGTGGTATTCTCCCTTGGTAGAGGAAACCACACAATGTTAACAAAGTACAGCTGTGGTTAAGGCAGATAAGGAAGCCAACAATATCAAGTATAGAAATAACTAAGGGCCTTAGCCATAAAAGAGGAACAGTTCTGAAGAAGACTAACTGAACTACAGGGAACAAATTAAAAAAAAAAAAAAAAAAAATATTTGGGGCTTTTAATCCTTTAGTAGGTTTGTTCCATTTAGTTTACTGAATTGCTCCAAATGTTAAATGTTTTTCTAATGGCCCCTTGTTCAAAAGTAAAGCTTTGGAATTCCAAGGTAAGCCAATCACATCATGGGACAGAAATAAAAATTCCAAAAATGTCCTCATCAACTTAACCCTTTGAGTGCCAGAGGGGTACACAAAGCAATGCATTGATTACCCCTCTGGCACTCAAAGGGTTAAATGGGGATTTTAACTTCTTGAATGCAAGACTCCAACATGCTGTGAAATAATGCATTTGAGACCTCTCTAACATTCAAGGAGTTAAAATTCCATTTAAATAAATGTGAATTTATAGTTCTCCTCTATAGCGCAATTGGTTTGTGCCAGAACTCCTCCGCTGTTCTTTTGAACACCCGTCCCTAAGTAAAAGGGGTCTATCCAGAAGATGTGAAAGCATTCCAGTTTGACACAGAAAGAAGCACAGAACTTACATCAGGAGGAACAGCACGCGGAGGAAAGCGATGCCTAGGAATTCGCTCATACTCATATCTACCGTCATTCCACATATCCTCTTTTCTGTACTCCACTAAATTGGAAATGGAAGAGAAGCAATTTGTGACAACACCATTCTTTTCAATGTGTTCAGCTGCACTTTTCTTATTGTTATAAGCAAATTAACTAATGAAAAGAAACACTGACCCATATTTATAAAAGCAAACTGGAGTTATTCTGGAGTAAACCAACTGGACCATAGGGAACACATACACATCCCTGTTAAATTAAATTGGGGTTTTGACTCCTCATATGCTAGAGTGGTCTCCAATGCATTGCAAAGCAGAGAAATGGAGGTCTCTCTGGCATTCAAGGGGTTAAAAAGCTCTATTCAGGGTCATGGGAATTTAACAAGAATGTTTATTGGTCCCCTATGGGGCAGCTAGTTTACTCCAGAATAACTCCAGCTTTTGGGCCTTATGGATCAAGGCAACGTGGAGAAATTCTGTGGTAAACCAAAACCACCACAGGGTACAAATAACTATCTCAGGTGATTAAATGGGGCATTTAACTCCCTGAATGCTAGAACGGTCTCCAACACATTGTAAAGCAATATATCAGAGACGCCCTAGCATTCAAGTGTTAAAAGGCCCATCTGAATAAGTGGCAAAACTGGGAAATATTTTGTCCCCTACTATGTCGTTTGGTTGACCAAGAATTGCAGTAATGTGTCTTGATACATTATATTTTAACTACAATAGGGCACATACACAAAAACATGGAACAATCATGGGGCAAACCAACTACACCACTTATTTAAATGAGGAATTTAATCCTTTGAATGCTAGACAAGTCTCCAACACCTTGCAAAAAAAAAGCATTAGAGATCTCCCTACCTTCAAACAGGAGACGAGTATACCCATTTAGAACTGTTTTCCATTGAATCTGCACTTGCCGGCATTTGCTGAACCCTATTTAAGGTTTGGATTTAGAACACATCTCTACGCAATAAATAATAACTTACTGTATCACTATAAATGATAATTAGTTATGGAGTAGACATGTAAAACATTCAGACCCCCTAAAAGATAAATTATGGCAGTTGATGAAGCTGCCTAGCACTCGCTCCTTAAATGTTCCTGAAGTGCAGTTTCTCTCAAGTCCTCTAATGGTTAAAAGCAGAATTGTGTGCGTTGACTCCTACACTGGTTGAGACTGTTATCACTCCTGTTTGTTCACTGGTTATGCCAATTAACAGGAAAATAACCAAGTCAGGTGGGAGGCTGAGACTAGTATACAGTGCCTTGCATAAAGTATTCACCCCCCCCCCTTGACTTTTCTGCTTTTTGTTGAGTTACAACCCAGAATTAAAATTTATTTCATTAGTACTTTTTTTTTGTCACCAAGCTGCACAAAAAAAATCCATAATATTGAGGTGGGAGCAAAACGTACATGTTTTGCAAAATGATTTAAAAATAAAAAGGTGAGAACTCTTGACTGCATAAGTATTCACCACTTTGCTGTGACACCCCTAAATATGCTGTGGTGCAGATTAAATACCCCCGTTTCTACAAGGCCGCAAATTATTTTCGAGAGCATATCTAAACAAACAGTAGCACGAATACCAAGTACCTACCAAAACAATTTTTGGGATAAAGTTCTGGAGAAGCACCAATCAGGGGCGAGTTGTTTAAAATCAAAACTATGCACATCCCCTGTAGAACTATTAAATCCATAATTAAAACATGGCAAGAACATGGAATAACTGTATTTTTACGTAGCGGAGGTCAAAATTCCACCATCAGGTAAGAAGGGCTTTAGTCAGAGAAGCAAACAATAGGCCAATAACTCTGAAGGAAATGTAGAGACCTGCATCTGAGATGGAAGAAACTGTCCATGGGAAAACTCGCCAGGATGATTCACAAAAGCTGGGCTTTATGGAAGAACAGATTATTTTGTGTGGAAGAATACACCGAAGAAGAGGTTCTGTGCTCTCTTTCCTATGGTGGAAAAGAACTTCTGCCTCCCGATGCCTCAAGGTGCTCTCCAAAGAGCATTGATCCTGTAAAAGGGAGAGCCACTATCTTATTCTATGAAGAAGTGTCCACACCCCAAGACTTTAACTATAAATAGAGCTCTTCCAGTTGTGATGATCTTGCCATGAGACTTCGGATATCCAGGGAACCATCACATGAGAAATTAGTTGCCTCCTTTATACCTGCAATCGCTTTGATGAGTCTTGACCATGAGAATAAGGATTCAATCTTTTCCTCTACATCAGTTAGCTAGATGCTCATGGTGTGAGCTATACAAGCAAAGGCTGTGGCTGCCTTCAAATTCTGCCCCAATATGGAATATAATCTATGAAGGGCACTCTCCATCTTACGTCCCAATGAGTCTTTCAGAGATGTACTGTCCTCTAGGGTCAATGTGGCTCTCTTTGCAATGCAGTAGCCGCATCCACTTCAGGAGTGGCCCATGAGGTAATTTCTTCCTCATTCAAAGGATACATTTTTACAAATCTTCTGGGGACATTATTGCTTCTGTTTCCCATGTTCCATTCAGCCTTTACTAGATCTGAAATAGACTGAAAGGGTTAGTAATGTCTATTTACAAGTAGTTTGCCATGTCTTCTGTATATTAAAATTAACAGGTTGCGCTATGAGTAACACCTTACTTTTGTGTATTTCTAAAGATATGAAGAGATAAAGATCCCTCCACCCCGCCCATTCTGGCCGCCTCCCACTGAATGGCTAGTCATGTTGCATGACTCGACAGCTGCAGTGAGGACAAGTTTGCCCTCGCCACATCTGCCCTCACCAGCCTGCAGCTTCTGCATAACGTGTCAGGAAGGGGCAGGCGGAGGATCTTTATCTATTTATATCTTTTGAATGACACAAAAGTAAGGTATTACACACATAGCACAACCTGTTCATTTTAATATACAGAAGACTCCGCAAACTACTTGTAAATAGACATTACTAACCCTTGAAGAATGAGAAATACCAGAGATGATTTGTTTATGTCGTACGAAGACTGCATCCATGACATTCTGGTCTTTATAAGATTCAGTGAGGACCAATGTTTTTCTCAATTTTTCTGGAAAAAGCTCTAACTTCACCAAGCTAAAGGAACCTATATTCTTAATTAGTCCCCTCCTTATTCAAAAGAAATTTCAGAATCAGGATTCAGAAAGCTTGGTTCTAACCATTCTCTCTCAATATAGGAAGATTTTT
Organism: Rhinophrynus dorsalis; assembly: GCA_037306005.1. Taxonomy (NCBI): domain Eukaryota; kingdom Metazoa; phylum Chordata; class Amphibia; order Anura; family Rhinophrynidae; genus Rhinophrynus; species Rhinophrynus dorsalis. The sequence goes on from CM074721.1 coordinate 254,420,358, forward strand.
CTTCTCCTGGATCCAATTTTTATCTCTTCCTGAGAATGTCTGCCTCGAGGACTTCATCCAAGACAGGAATTCCTGGATTTGCAATGCATTTAATTTCTGGCTGTTCTGCACAAGTAATCTGGGCATAGCTTAGCTGGCTCCAGGAAATTTTTGTTATCACAGCTTGGGCAAGACTTCACTCAGGAGCTCCTTTATCTTCTTTGTTCCCCTGGGGTTTTGCAGGCTTGTCCTTGGAGGATTGAGGATTTTGAGATGCTGACATGCTGATGTTAATAAATAGAGGTACATACCAGAGAGAGTATGTTAATTTGCCTTTAAATAAGCAAAGGAAGCATATAGCTAGGGTAAATCCAAACAGCAGAACGAACACCGCTCCAGCCCTCTTAGCCAGAAGATTTGCCTCCAGAGGTCAGGAAACTGTTTTCTATGCAGCTGTGTCAAACCTGTCCCCCTACACGTAGAATACATTATGAGACAAAAGTAATGTGTTTCAAAGATGACATGCAAGGATAAAGGCGGTAAGGAATGGGGACTGTCCTAAGCAGGCTGCCATAATTGCAAAGCAGTGGAGAAAGAGAACAATGAAAAAGAAGTTATAATTCATCCATCGATCCCCTGGCTAGCACACAATCCGTGGATTCAGGCGAGCTAGAAGCAGCATCCACTGTCCAAGATGCATACAAACAGCCCAAGAACTTAAAAAGAAAAAGCGGTTATAAGGACAGGGCTGCCAATTGCTGTCCACCCAGCTGGGTAGGACCTACGAAACGGAGGCTGTTCCGCAAAAACCTCCTGTGGAATAGCCTCAGTTTTGTTTGTCCTACAAAGCTGGAGAGCAGACACAATCCTACTTTTCACTACCATGAGAGGGAAACATAAGGAGCAATTACCAAGGCAATTTATGCTTGAAGAAAACATCTGGTGACAAATGGCATCAGTTAGAGTTACTCTGTACAGAAACAGCCAGGTTCACAGGAGCAGTGTAGGATGACAAAGTTTGAGATTTCCAAGGGGTATGGGACCCCAAAATGCCTTATACCAGGGGTCTTCCAACAAGCAGATAGTGAGCTACTGGTGGCTCTTCAGCTATCTGTGAGTAGCTCTCTCTACTCCAATAAGATATCTGGCCTGCCAGAGACAGGTCCAGTGGTTAAAAGCTGCTCCCCAATTGGCTGCAGCCAATCTGGGCACAGCTTTCATCTGCGGTATTCAGTAATGGCCAAACAGAAAGCGGATGATAATGTAGAAAGGGTGCCTCAAAGCATTTTAAAGGTTTTCCTGCCCTACTGCCATAAAAGCTGCTTACAGTTTATGCTTTATGCTTTTTAAAGACTTATAAAGTAAATGGTGTGAGAAATGTGTTGTATCAAAGTCGGTAAGTGACAAAATGAGACTGCATTTTCACGTACCCATTGTATCAAGTTACCAGCTTTCTGCTATATTTATTAAATGTTTTACTACACAACTGTAATGACCTCAAACATGTGTAGTAATACGGGATAGTGTTGTCAAGGATGCAAAGGCACTATCAGTCAGAAAATCTGTGGTTCACTGAAGAGCCACAAATTTTGTCTTCTGTAGTGAATATCTATTATTCTCATAAAAATTTTACATCATGTAGCAGAATGTAATCACCTTGAGTTGTTAAGGTCACTTCTTTCCTGTGCAGAACTTTGTTATCGAAAAATGTGGGAAGGAACAAAGAGTAGGTAAGAGCAGTTTTGGAGAAGATTTAATAGGCAGTTATAAATACTCCAAAAACCCAGCATGTCAGTCTTTATTAGTTAAAAATAAAAACATGAAGCAAGTCTGTAGCTCATAGCTAAAACCCTTGGAGGCTATGCATGCAGTCACAACAGACTGTGATGTGCATACAATGCAATAAGACAGAGCTGCAAGATTTCAGAGTCATGGAAAAAGTAAAGGAGCAACAGGAGTAGCTCTTTTCAGTCCCCTATTCGTTGACATGTCTGCTCTCAGCAGAGCAAACCTGAATTATTGAGGTGACAGTTTCCCTTTAATCCTTCCTATTCTCTGTACCCTTAATTTTCCTCTCTGCATTATTTCTCCTCTCCACTTTCTTCTGCTTCTATCTCCTCTAGATTATTTCTCTTTGATTCTGCATCAATCCTTTTCACCTCAATCTACCCTGCACATTTCTTATCTGCCCCCTCCTTTTCCCAAGTCTTTCTTCTTTGCTACCTTTCATAGGCTCTCTTCATACTTACAATTTCTCCTCTTCTCAATTTTCTCTGCATCCTTTCCCCTCCTCAAAACCCAATGACAAGAAAAGAAGCAATTTTCAGACAACCGGTTTCACCATATGGGACATATAATGCTCAGTGATTTAAAGTGAAAGTCAGCCTCCATTGTAATTAAGCATTCTGCAAGTAAATATTATGTAAAGTGAAGGGTTGTGGAATTTATATCGCCCGACACCCGGGACGTGTAGTTCCGGGCACCGGCAAGTACATTTAGCCCTGCTTCAGGCAAGCAGAGCCGGACCGACAGCCCCCCCTGTCAGTTAACATTCCTGTATTGCTTCATTTTAAATGTGAGTATGCTGGGGCACAGCTGAACTACAAAACTGACCCACTCTACCGGCAAGGCACAGGGATGTGTACGACACGTGCGTACTTGCGTTTGTGGAGTTTGTCTGGGTCTTGCACTCCACCCTAGCTTGCAGCCTTGTTAGAAACAGGAAGAGAAAAAAAGCTTAGGTTCAGGTAAGTTGGATGGCGCATGTGCAGAGTCTCTGTCCAAAAAGTTACCCGAAGCAGCCCAAGTGCAGGTAATGTACTTTTTCTCCCGGGCTGAATTGCCCCCGTCACACTGCCCCTTGCCCAGCTGCCCTGGTACTCCGCTCGTGGAGGGCAGGGTGACACTGACTCCACATATTTTATTGGCCACAGGCTGTGACGTAGCACACGGGGGTTCCCATTTATTGGGGACTGGCTGTGCCATTCTCAGTGCCAGGTATTTCCCCTGCTGCATGTTCATTCAGGGTGGCCTCCTCGTCACTGCCAGGGTAACTAATGACACCCCTCTGGGTTGTTAAGATGGGGTAACCAGTATTTTTTTTTTTTTTTTTGATTGGCCTCTCTGAAGAACAAGTGGTCTGACATGGTGGCCCACAAGGACCATTAACTCTTTTAGTGCCAAAGAAGTATTGCATTGGATACCTCTATGGCACCCAACAGATTAACCCATAGCATCCAAGTGAGTGGTTAAAATCTTGCCAGCTCTGGGACTAAGCAGTATTCCTGTCAGCCAACACCTCTTCACGAAAACTTTGCTGTCTACACCTCAGTAGTACCCCGACAAAGTTAGCCAGTGCAGGCAGCTGGAGCACTCTGGGAAGGGTTGCTATGGATACAGTTTTCACTAACCTCCCAATAATCATAATACTGCCTGGCAGGGTGGTTGGTAGAGAGGAGTGGAGGAGGGTGGCTCGTCCAGTGGGTGGGGGTGAACCGGAGGGATGGGCTGAGGAAGGTGATTGTAACCATGCATTTTTGGTCAATGTCACACACTCCTATTCTTCTATTTTTTAGCCCAGGACAGGAAACAGGTGCCTGACCAGAAGCGTCACTCAAACTCCGCATGATCAGAAAGACTCATTGGGGTGTTGACTTAAATTTGAAACAAGGTGGTTTCTTTTTTTCTGGGGAAAAAAAAGGAGTGGAACGTGGAATTTCTACAAACTGCTGTTATATCTTATGTTCCGTTTAATGTGTACCATCTGATATCACATGTAACCTGCTGCCTGGTGGGAGTCATGGACACAGACACCCATCTAAAGACCTCTAGTAAGTTATAATACAATATAAAGGAGGAAGAAGAAAGGCCAAATGGGGGGGGGGGGGGACCAATAAGCCAAAGGTGGAAGAAGAAAGGCCAAATGGGGGTCGGGGTGAAGAAGTCAAATTGGGAAGAAGAAAGGCTAAATGGGGGGGGGGGGGGATCAAGAAGCCAAAGGGTGAAGAAGAATGGCTTCTTGACCCCCCCCATTTAGCCTAAGGGGAAAGAAGAAAGGCCAAATGGAGGTAATCAAGAAGCCAAAGGGGGATTCAGGATCCCAGGGCACCTACAGTAATACCTAATGACTGCATGGTGATAACAAGACTTCACCTTTTGCCACACAAGCAATAGCAGGCATTGATTGGCTGAGAAAGTCAGCTGTGGCTCTCAGCTTATCACTGCCCACTACCCCTGGTGTAGAATAAGGTGGATTGTAACTCTTTTCATCGCCAAATAATCATGAGGGAGTTACTGCGGGTGCCCTGGAACCCTGAATCACTGCTAAACCATACAAAAAAAGGGAATCCGAGTACCATAATATCTCAAAGGAACACTATAGCGTTAGCAATACAAATGCATATTCCTTATGCTATAGTTACCTGGCGGCATTTCAGGTGACCATCCCCCAACTGCAGGGAAAAATTTAAAAAAAAAAAACGTTTTATTTAACTTTTCTCATTCGCCCATTATTATTTTGTGTCTCAGGACAAGTAGATTGTCATGAGGGACAAGTAGATTGGGCTCCTGTTTTAGTCCCTTGGACAAGTATTTTTTTTTTTTTTTTTTTTTTAATTTCCACACCCCTGAAAGTGACATGATTATTCACATAGTCTTCAAATTATTTTATTTTCTCTGAATTTGTTTCCAGAAACCAACAAGCTAGAGCGCTGACGTTAGGGAAAGGGGAGGGGGGACTTTGGTCACAAATATCTCTCAAACCATAAAGGTTTGAGGGATGGGACTGGGGGCATTATGTTTTATTTTTGAATGCCTACAAAATTAATGTTTATGAATACATGGCGATACTATCCTTTTAATCTTCATAGTATTTGGGCCATGGAGAGCATTATTTCAATACTGTCAGGTGCAGAGAAACTGTTTTTGGGTTTTTTTGTGTTTTTTTTTTACAAAAAGAAATATTATTTCAAAATGCCTGTACCATGATCATACATAAAGTAACACATTAATACACAAACTTACTTTTAAAATACTGTCTTATTCCCAAAAAAGTGTCTTCATACAAAATGAAATACTGGAAAGAAAATTAAAACAGAGTATTACCATATATAAAACACATAATTCAAAACCAGCAAAACTCATAGGATCAAATTGTGTCAATAAGGTCAACGTGTACCACTAGAACAACAGTTTAGGAGTGGAGGATTGTATTTAAAGGAACAGTAAACCTTCATACCCTAAATTAAAACTGGCTAGGTACCTCTGGCTACTGCTAGATTTCTCCAGTAGTTCAGGGGTTAGTACTCACCAAGCTCCATGGCCAATCACGCAGTGCTCCCTTAAAACCAGGGAAAAGGAGAATCCAATTTCTGTGCATCATCAATGATTGGTTCTGTGGGTGCCTGACTGACGACATACCACCATAGTAAAAGTGCACATGTACTGTGCCAAAATCCTGCAAGATTTTGTTTAGGGAAGGGTGGTTTACTGTTCCTATCATATGCTAAATAACTGCAATTCTGAAGCAAACCAACTGCACCATAGAGGAAAATAATCCCCAAATTCCATTTAAATATCTTTTGACCCCTTGAATGCTGGAGAGCTCTCAAATACATTGCTTCACAATACATTTAATACATCTCTAGTATTCAAAAGGTTATATATCCAATTTAAATAAATGGACATTTTTATTTGTATTTGTTCTCTTTAATGCATATGGTTTAATCCGCTTAATACAGCCAAATGGGCATTTATCAGAAACAGACTAGTGAGCTACTAAGTATAAGTTTAGACAGAATCTCGTCTCCATCTAGTTTGTTCTGTAATTCTTTAGCGTCCACCTGCAGCATTAAACAACTTATACCAAGATTTCTCACCCACAGTCCTCAACGCTCCAAATGCTGCAGATTTTAGGACATCCTTGTCTGTACCCAGCTGAACTAGTTTAATTGAACAAGACATTTCCTGGCTGTGAGCAAGTAAGTTAGACTAAACCTTAGATACATTCATCCACTGATCTGGGCATCAATCAGGGAAATTTTATTGTACAGTATTACATTCAAAGACACACACAACTAAAAGCGTTATGTTCCATTAGTTATTATAGTCTCTTAAAGTAGATGTCACCACAAAAAAGTCTGTTTTAAAGAGAATGATCTGCCTATGTGATACACTATACATATTTCTGTAAAATAAATACTTTTTGAGAAATTAATCTTACTGTATTGATAAAATAATGTCTGCTTCTAAGATTAAGTCATGACCTGAACATTCTGATTAGATGTGGTGGGGGTAAACAACAAGTAGCTTCCTTGCAATACATGTAGGGCTTCTCCCACTAGCTCCTCCACCTGTTACTTCAAACTATAATTTGCACAGTAGTAATGTATAACTGACAGATACAGGTGAAAATATATTGGTGATACTGGAGCACCAAATATCCATTCATTCATTCAATTAAGAGCTGGCAAAAATACAGTTACAATGGAATCAAACAACAACAACATCCTCTTTAGTTATAACTTATTAGTCTGGCCCTTGCTAAGAGACGTATGCATATAACAATACTATAAAAATGTAAATAAAATATAAACACACTTTATAGTTGTTTGACATATTATTAAATCCAGTGATTTAATGACAATCTTGCTGTGCAATGCCAATCATGAATACCCCCGTATTACAGTTATAGCTGTTCAGGTCTGAAAAATACACATATATTTCCTTTTTAGACATGCAGCAAAGTGTTTCAGTGTTGGCAACCACATGAATAGTTTTTAAAGGGATAGTAATGTTTCATAATAAAAGCAGCTCTAATTAACCATCATAGTATTTGGACTTTGGAGAGGGTTATTTCAGTTCTGTCAGAGTTGTAGTTCAAGAGTAATTCAATGACAAAGTATTCACCTCCCGCCCCTTTTACTGATGTAACACTGTTCAGCCAGATCAGAAGGGAGGTGCCCAGGTAGACTGCAGAGAGGGACAGTCTTCAATTAAGATAAGGGAAAAACCTGAAAAACTTGTCAAGGGGGGCAGGGCTTTCATTGTTCGCATAGGAAGAAGATTGTCCCTTGCTGTTATCTGTCTGGTCTATGGACTGCATTCCACATCTGAGAAGAGATGGCTTACACTAGGTAAATGGGATGGGAGGGGAAACTTTGCTTGTGAATATCTCTTAAACCATAAAGGTTTGAGAGATAAGACATATCATTCTTCATATTTTTTAATGCCTACAAAATAAAATAAAGTTAAAACGAAGTATTACTATCCTTTTAAAGCAGGTGTGAGAAACCTGTTGCCGTCCAGGTTTTATGGACAACTCCTTTCATAATATAAATCCAGCAGCTTGCCGGCTGATATCGATGAGCGACGTAGAATGACATTTGAAGAATCACGTTGCATAACCCTGATTTCAGTGATTTTTGTAAACTGTTACTAAAGCCAAAGAGTAAGGAGCTTTGTACATCAAAGGGGTTACGCGACGTTGGCTGTACAGTACACTCACAGTGCAAGTGTATGCAACATTATTATTATTATCATTATTATTGCTATCATTATTATACATAATGTTGACACTCACAGTGTAGAACAGCTAATAACCACATCTGCAGATAACCCCTTCCAAAGAAGCTTTTCTCGCTATCGCCTTGAACACGGAGAACTTCCTGTGCTGCACTGCCTGATCATGTGACCCAGTGATATCATCACCATAGAGTTTCTAGAGACAAAACTCGGTTATTCTTCCTGACGCTTGGCTGCCATTTCTAACAGACCGCTATTGCCTTACATTTGTACACATCTCTTTATCTACTATACATTCCTGTCGCTAAAATACTGCAACGCCATTTTCTTGTAGAATAAGGCCAAGGCTTCTGCCATTTTCTTGCAGCCTAATACAAATGTCACAGTCAATAGGTATTTTACCTGTTAATGTTAAGTAACACTGCGGCTACAACAGCGAGAAAAATGCACGCCTCTAATTACTCGCACTCAAGTATTTTTAAAGGGATAGTAATACTTAATAAGTAAAAAAATATATATATATAATATTGAAAACAGAAATATCGGCCCATCTTTACAATGACGGTTGCTATATGTACCGTAGTAAGCAAAACAAAAAACAAAACAAAAACACCCACACAAGCATAACATTTGTGTCCCTTATATTTCGCGGTAGCTTATTGACGTCAGTGAGGTACGTGACGAGCTAGAGCGCTACAGGAAGTAGATAGAGGGAAGAGTCGTTTGGTGTGAGCGGGTGGACTTTTAAAAACGCTGTCAATGTGAGTGGAAATATGGAAGAACACAGTTAGGAGCGCTATAATATGAAAGTAGGAAGTTGCCTTCGCAGTGCTAGACTTAAAGCAGTGTATTTTTGGTCTATTGCAGCGAAATTTGTACATTCTCCGTATTTCTGCTGTTACTTCAGTTTGTTCTCACACGGCTGAGTATTTGATTTTATTAAGTAACACTTCTAATATGTTACTTACAGATGCAAAAGCATACATATAAAAGTAAAATCCAGTTTGTAACGCTTAAGTACTACGGAACCATAAAGGTTACCATTTTAGTGTTTTCTAGGAGTGAACATATTTGGTGTTTTGTTCTTATTACTTCGCTTTTTAACCCTTTGTACAGTCCTCTGTTGCTTGAAGGGGCGTTTAGTTAGTTAGTTTTTCTTTTAAACCGAGAGAATAAAAAGTTGGTATATGTTATGGCATTTTATGTTGCAAATTAAGTATAGTTTAAATGACAGCGATTAATATAAATTGTCTAGTGTGCAGTTTTCCAGTACGCAAAATACACAGAATGTAGGTATTTAAAATGGATTAGAAAGCGCAGCATTTCAATTTTGGTATCTCGATGGAGTTTTGGCATTAAAGGGGCAAAATCTAATGTAAATCATTACCATATTTGAGTTACCCAGTATATAACCTTTACTGTGTATGTTATGTTTTTTTTTAATTAAGTCTTCAATCCAGAGTATAATTAAGGGATCACTCTGATTAGATATGTAAACAGAATAATCAAGGCTAGGTGGAGGGTCAGATGTCTGATACAATCCTGTGTAGTGATAGGTGAATGTGTCTAGTTAAGTATATGCGATTGAACAATGAAGTTTGGTTACTTTATATAAAAGATTAAATGTGATACTAAAATCTGTTTGATTCCTGAAGAAATGTTGAGTGTGTTATGAAACACATAGGATCACATAGTACTGCTTTTATTCTTTAGTAATAAAAACTATATTTATTTCCCAACCTGCTGGAGTTTTCATTCATATACTGGCCAAATTGGAGCTAAAGACACTACCTGGGGCATAGCCAATGCACGTTTTTTACAGGTAGAAGAAAGATAAAGCCTCTTCCTCTAGTAAGTACCACACTAACAGCAGGGGAGTGTCCAATTATCTCTTATAGTACGCTTAGATTCTGTTTCTCATTCTTTTGTTTTGTATTTATAAAAGAGAATGTGACCATCAATTTTCTGTCCATGTCTGAGACACCCTGGTGAGGCAGCTTAGAAGGAGATATGCATATCTATTCCATACTGCTTGGGGCTGATATACACATGGTTGTGATTTTTGACTTCGGCCCCCTGGCCACTCCTTTCAAAATCTCTGCAAGGACTTCACCCCTCCTCATTATATCCCCTTGTAAGAAAATTAAAACATGGCTGACTTACACCCACACAAAATTTTGCCTGCTAACTATTTGCTCTTGCCCCAACAACCTTACCTTCTTCGCAATCTCCTCTTCATCCAACACTATTCCCCTTGTCAATATGTCGTCTTGCAACAGAAGAACACCACCATTCATTGTGTGCCAGATGCAGTTCTGGACCCCACAAGGATGCTGAGCAATCTGACACTTTTCTTTTTCAGCCTCCTCTGAGAGAGCTGCACAAATTTGTTTTTCTTTCTGCAAGACACTGTATCTCATATCTTTGTTGTCATCCTCCTCCTCCTGGAGGTCCAGAGTGAGACAGTGAGACCACCTTCCCTCCCAGCATGATTATGTTCACCCACCTACCTCCAGTTAACACCTTTGCTGCCTGTGTACAGAGTTGCTCCCTCTGCCGAACCCCGGGGACATGATCCTTAACCCTTTGAGTGCCCCTGGGGTATGCAACGCATTGCTCCACAATGCGTTGCATGCCCCTCTGGCACTCAAAGGGTTAAGAAGGAGCCGTCCTACTTTCCACACCTGTCCGACTTCCTACATGGCCTGGCTGGTATGAAACACAAGAAGATCAAGGACAATAAACAGTGGTGCTTCTACATTATTATTTTTTATGGTGAGGGGGGATCGGGGTAGGGATGGTATGGGAGTGGCATGAGGAGCCTGCATGTCAGTTTTTTAGGGGGGGAGTTACTATAGGTAGTAGTCAAGGATGTAACATGGCGGGTGTCAGGTGTAGGAAGCTGGTGATTTGTGCAATATAAAGGGGGTTTGTGGGACGTTGGCTTGAAGGGGCACTGTGACATTGCAGTGTATGTAAATCTGTGAGAGATGTCAGCGGTAAGGGGATGCAACAGATTGGCTGCAGGACAAGTAATAAAGGAAAAGACCTAGAATGAGGGAAGGTGTGTTATGAGAAGTATGGGACATGTTTTGCTATGGAAGACATTGCGCATGAGGCTACGGGTGTGTGATGGCTGTGTGTGTGTGTAGAGGAGGGGAAACAAAATACATGTAGGTGAGCAAATTCGATCAGTGACTTGGACACAAATGAGCAGGTCATTTTGGTCTCTTACTTATGTCTAAATCACCAGCTGTAGCTGGAACTTGACTGCTAGGTTATCACAGTAATGTGGATGGCATGGTACTTTGTCGTCCCCCTCCCTGCCGCCACTCTGTCCAAATCACCTCCCTCTGCTATGTCTCCAATGGAAGGCTGCTGTGGGAGGATTTCTGTGTATGTATGTATGTATATATATATATATATATATAACACACTTCTCATGTGGGGCGGCATTGCCCATCTGCGTTTTTGTTTTTTGTAAGCAATGCTTAACCCTTTGAATGGCAGAGGGGTATGCAAGTCATTGCAATGCATTTCATAATCCTCTGGCACTCAAAGTGTTAATGTGAGCCCCAGTGATACTGGAGTCTATATATAATTCATATTATATATTCACACTCTACTACGTGTATACATTCTTTTATAGTATAGATACTAGCAGTGCTGCCCTGCGTTTCCAGTGTGTTTGATTTTTAAGTGATGCTTAACCCTTCCAGTGGCAGAGAGGTATGCAGCGCATTGCTTACTCCCCTTGCACTCAGAGTTAATTTGAGGCTGACTTGCACAGGAATGTGTATATAAATCTACACACTGTAGACACAGGAGTATATATAATGTACATGTACACACAGGAGTGTATATACAATGTATAGTAATCTGCACGCTGTGTAGATAAATATACATTATACATACACTCCTGTGTGTTCACTGTGTACATTAATATATATGCACACAACGGTACACCAGACTATGACAAAGTGTATTCCTACATGAAATGCGTTAGGTGGGTTATGAACACTTGGCTTTCCTCGCATTAACTCCTACCAATGTACTTTTTGTGTGTTTTATTTTGTAAAAATAAAGTCCCAATACTTTTTAATCATTGCTCATTGGCTGGTTGTTTCCTGTGTCTGACGGATCTGTAGAGCGCTTCTCTCCAGAAGTCTTCACGTTTGTAGAAACCTGTGCAGAGGTTGTGGGGGGCTGCCCTGGCCCTAGTGGCCAGGTGAGTGAATTCAATATGTACTCTATATGCCTGACATTAAGTGGAAACTTTGGCTGTTTCTAGTGATTTTATATTTTTTGCTTGCATACGGGACTGTATTTTAGTTAACAGTGTGCCTTGTATCTGCACATTCCCTGATCTGAACCAAAATCCTCACAGTCTAGCTCTCCGGGGAAAATGAATGTATGCTTTCCCATTGGCAGCCCTTTTGCGTCACTCACCTGTGTTCAATCGGGAAAATCAATCTGAATGCTAGTGTAGTGTAATAAAAATTGTGTTGCACATATCCCTGGCATTTAAGCTGTTAATGAGAATATGTTTGAGAACAACTGCCAAGAATTGTCCACTCGAGTGATAGGAGAATGTGCAACACTTTGCTTTGTACACACCTTTGGTACTCAAAAAGATGAAACGGTCAAATGCATTTTATAGCTGAAAGTTCTCACTCAAATATAAGTTGGGAAATTCATAGTTAGTTTTAAATATATTTACCCTGCACCTCATCATAAGACATCACAATTGACACAATTAATGAAATTATCCTTAAAACATATTATTTGAAAGCACAGGGGGAACAGAGTCCCTGTTCACAAAAACATATCATAAGTTTCCCAGATTTTATTAATTTGATGAAAACCTTAACTCCTTTTAAGGATCTGTTGCTATGCTTTGCACTTTGCTCTGGCCCTTAAAGGGTCAGTAATGTCCCATAAAAAATGCTTATAGTTTTGTAGAGGTTACAAAAATAAACTATATGCCACAATGCTATGGTTTGAGAGAGATTCTTATTAAAAATTCCCTCATCCCTCCCCTTCTCCTGACATCAGCTCTCTACTGACAGCAGGATATCCCTGTCCAGGGACCAGCAGGCGGCTCTGAAGCAGAGTTGCTCAAAAGTTACCTTAACCAGTGTTGTCCAAACCTTTATTGTTTTTAGACATTCCCAAGAAACCAATCAAAATGACCAAATTTACCTGTCTCATTACCACTTATAATGTTGAATGGCAGCAGGTGAGGAACGTTTTGGATAAACACTGATTCATCATTCAGAATGATGCAGATTTACAAGAACATTTAACATAAAACAGAAAAAGCTGCTGTGATGGCTGGAAGAACTAAAAACCTCAGAGATTTACTAACTCATTTTACAACACTGGATCAATGAGGTAAAATAAGTCTGTGACATGACTTTATGCCAGCAGCAAATGCAAAACTTGCACAAATAGGAAATCTAATGAAATACTTTATGATAATAGCTTTTATAATGTGTATCAGATTAGGGATTTTACAGCTGTAAAATTACTGGGGCCAGTTATTGCTTAAGTGGTTGTTCCCAGTAAAATATGTTTTCCTCTTTCCTGTTTTAATTGTTGCTCTTTTCACCAGTCACAGGGGAGGAATTGACTAACCTGCTTTCCTCTTACTTTCTACTACCTGTACACTTGATTGTATACTCCTCCTTACATCTACCCCACAATAATCCCCATACTATTAAAAAAAAAAAAAATGTAACTCCTCCTTTGCATCTTCTACAATTACTATTGCCCACAAAGATGCCATAGTAACACCCACCCTTTGACAAAATCACGTACTCTAGCTATTGATCAGTCTCTGTCCTGCCTTTTGCATCTAATCTTCTTAAATATGTAGACTACTCCCTCCTGTTTGGTTTTCTTTCCTTAACATACACAACCTACTTGACAGGCTTTCTCACTACCTGCAGATGGCTAATTATCACTAAGTACTTATACAACTTGTTCTGTCTGCTGCTTTTGACAGAGGACCAGTCTCTTCTCCACCAAATTCTTTATTCCTTAGGTATTCATAACATAGCTCTGAACTTTCTTATACTCTTATCTAACAATCCTTTAGTGTGTCCATTGCTACCTCTCCACCTCTTGGTGTGCCTCAAGGTTCTGTTTGCTGTATACCAATGTGCCTTCAAAAATGTTTTGATAAATGTAACACAATGCAGGACTTTGTTTTTTTTTTTTTTTGTTTTTTTTTGTTTACACAATGTGGATCATTTTTGGGCAAGCCATATGCACTATAGGGGACAAACCTTGTTTTCACAATGATTTTACATATTTTTGTATATTTTATTTTAAAATACATTTTATTCATTAGTATAGTACCATTGTAACATGGTTGAAGAGGCTGAAAAAAAGACATGCATCCATCAAGTCCAGCCCATGCCAAAATACAAAAAGTTTGAAGAGGCAGATTCAAAGGATACGTCCAGTTTGAAGATCCACAGCTTAGCTGTGGGTAGACCTGGGGTGTGAAATCTGAAACAGTGGAATTGTTCAAGATGGCATTTAGCTATGTCATCTGATTTGTCATCCCAGCCATCTAATCTTGGTCTGCTGCCAGTTTGATGCAAGTGACAATCGGGCTACAGTACAGTGATAGTTGCCAAGTGACTGTCACAACTCAGGACATCCTCCATCCATCTTCCCAATAATGCAGACCATAGGTTTGAGCAGAACTGAAACAATTGTAGGTCTGCAGATTTAAATGGGGAGTTTTAACACCTTGAATGTTGGATAGGTCTCCAGTGCATTGCGCAGCATTCCGTGGGTACCACCAGCAGTCAAAGAAGTTAAAGTCCATATAAAACAAAGGGAATTTGGAGAATTTTTTTCTCAGCTATGGTGCAGTTGGTTTGTTCTGTTTTGCTTGTATACATATGTGGAATATGTACTATTGGATCTTCTTTTGAATGTGTATTTCTTTGTATTAAAGAAGATGAGCGGTGGACTAGCGCCAAGTAAAAGCACAGTGTATGTGTCCAACCTCCCCTTCTCTCTCACCAATAATGATCTGCACAGGGTGAGTACATGTTCTCAGTCTCCTGAACATTTTAAGAACTAGAGGTGTGTGCAACGCCTTGTTAATTAATGTGTTGCACACCCCTCCGGTCTTTATAGGGTTAAAATGTTCTCTCTGCAGTGAATGGGAGCATTAAAGGGATAGTAATGTTTCATATTAAAAGCAGCTCTAATTAATCATCATAGTATTTGGACTTTGGAGAGTGTTATTTCAATTCTGTCAGAGTTGTAGTTCAAGAGTAATTCAATGACAAAGTATCCCCCTCCCGCCCCTTTTACTGATGTAACAATGCTCAGCCAGAGCAGAAGGGAGGTGCCCAGGTAGACTGCAGAGAGGGACAATCTTCAGTTAAGATAAGGGAAAAACCTGAAAAACTTGTCAAGGGGGCAGGGCTTTAATTGTTCTCCTAGGAAGATGATTGTCTCCTTCTGTTATCTGTCTGGTCTATGGACTGCATTCCACATCTGAGAAGAGATGACTTACACTAATTAAAAGGGGCGGGAGGGGGAAACTTTGCTTGTGAATATCTCTCAAACCATAAAGGTTTGAGACAGAAGACATTTTTATCCTGTTTTATTTGGGGGGAGGGGTTTATATCACCTTAACCATGTTTTCCTTGTCATTTAGATTTTCTCAAAATATGGAAAAGTAGTCAAGTAAGTGAATACGTTTTATTCCAACACCGTTTGGGGGGTCCTATTACTAAGTTTCTCATTATTTATAATTTGTGGCATTTGCACTTGGGATGTTGATTGCACTGTTTAGGGTGTATATAATGTTCTTTCAAAGCCTACATTTGTAATTTTATGAACATCTATAAATTAAAGTTGTGCCGTATTTCCACGAATTATGCATTCCCAGCTGGCATCTGTACAAGTTGTTTGCTTGGTGCAAGAGAGTAAAAATGTAATAAACAAAACACAATTTTAGTAATATGTTCAGAATTGATATTCACATATTATAGAGCAACTGGTTGTTTTACACAAGTGTAATAAGATATTTGATTTAAAGGGTGATTGATTCTCATTAATAACCTTCCATTTTCTATTCAGAGGGAACGATTACTGCAGTCATAGGGCCTCCTATTCAAATGATAACGGGTGATTGTGGTACTAACCAAATGCACCATATGTGAGAATAAAAATAGCCATTGATTTAAACGGGGCTTTAATCTCTTGAATACTAGTTCTCCAAAGCATTGCTTTGTAATAAGTTGAGACCTCTCTAGCATTTAAGAGGTTAAAAGTAGGGATGGCCAAAAAGACCTGTTCCTGTGGGAATTTTCATGAAAAATGAACAACTCCCCTATTTTTCCACAGGAATTTCTGCCCATTGTGGAACCCATATATTTTCTGCCATTTTGTTAACACCACACATTTTCCCACTAGAATGGTTCAGTTTTCCACCTATGTTTTCTATGGTGGAGAACATTCCAGTCCCCATAATACAAAACCCAGAACTTCCCACCATGCGGCATACTTTAGAATAGGAGGAAACAAGAGAGGAAGTAGATAGATGAGAGAGTCAAAATAAATAGAATTGTTTTTGGTGTGCTTTCTTGTACATTATTTGCAGGAGACGCTGGAGGTCTGATGCTGCTTATCACAGTGTACCTTGGCATCCGTGCTGCAAGTTACCCTCGTGCTATTTCGCTGATCTGTCTGGTGGTCACAGGTGCAGGCATGCGTTTCTGTCTCTGAACGCAGCGTCTGTTTATACACACGCATTCATTTGACCAATTGATTCCCACCTCCATGTGGGCCTATATGAACTTCCCTGGGTCTAAGGCCAGTTGCCCTTACGTGGTGTTTCTGCTATTGCTAGTTACGTTTGCTCCTTGTTGTGACCCTGATTTGGCTTCTGTTCTCACTTCGTGTATGACCCCGGCCTGTCTGACCATCCACACCGGTTCTGACCAGTGGCTCTAGTTGTCTCTCGCTCTGTGTATGACCCAGGCTTGTCTGACTATCCACTCTGGTTCTGAACTGTGGCTCTGGCTGACTACTTGCTCCGTGTATGACCCCGGCTTGTCTGACTATCCACACCAGTTCTGACCTGTGGCTCTGGCTGATTATCCTGGGAGAGAGAACTATAGCCTGGTTCCCTACTCCTCTCTGAGTAGTACAGTCCTCTGCTCAGTGTCAGTCTGGGTAGTGGACTAGGCCAGTCCATTATATATTGTAGGGCATTGCTGGGGTATTCTATTATTTTGTATCTTAATAAAGGTGGTTTTAAAAAATATATATATAATATAATATAATATAATATATATATATATATATATATATATATATATATATATATATATATATATATATATATATATATATATATATATATATATATGTCTGACCTTCATTTTGTACTGGATACCATGACACAGCTGCTGAATCAGAGTTGGAGGAATCCAACAGCAGTAGTAAAGAGCCCACTCTCTCCTGCACATGTGAACCACAGTCCCAGCAGGGGACCCTTTGTCACATTTATCTTCATCATCACAAAGTAGAGAGCAGCAATAGACTGGTGGTAGTGATGAACTGCAGGGTGGTAGAGCTGTTTTGTAGAAGAGAGTATAACAGAATTCATCGCTGAATGAATTAGAATGGCACAAACACCACCAATAACATTATGGCATTTGCTGCTACTATAATTCCTAATACTGAGTCATCGGAAACGGACATACATCTGTCATAGCAGCAGGATAACAGTTTCTACCTTGGCCACCATGGAACTGGATAGTAGCAGCTGTGGTATGGGATGAGGACAGGTAGAATGTGGTTCCACTTCCAACTCTAGCCCTTGTGCCATTGCATGTGCATCTATAGAAGAAGGCAGCCCATTTTTCTTCACCTACCCCTGCACTAAAATCATGGATTTGGAGCTATTTTTCCCTTGGGGCATGAACAGTACAGATGTCAGCAACTGCATTGTGTACAGTGTGCAATAAAATAGGGGAAAGGAGGGGAACATGCCTTGGCACATCTGTCCTCAGGAACAACATTCAACATAGACACTCAGATGTGTAGGTAAAGCATGTGAAACCTTCTCCCCAAGGGCACAGAGGAGCATGAGAGGTTTCCCTTGATTTTATTGGCTTTTCTCCCATCAGCCAGGAACTTTGACAGTAACACCTACGTTATCATTGTCCTCTTTGGCTAAGGCCCAGATGTGGGAAAATATCACAGTTGTACCCTCAGGGTTCTCGTCCTCTTTACCAGTACCACCATTGTCTCCATTACCACCACCAGCTGATGATGATACTGCAGCTGTGAGGATCCAGTTGGTAGTCTCCACCCACTGCATCTTGTGTGACCAAATGTGGCAATGTGGTGGAAAGAAATTGAATGCACGGAATTGGGGAGCATCTGCAGTCCATGCCACTGAATATGCTAAGCTGATGGCAGGGAGGGTTCATTATTTTCATTGTCTGTCACCCAACACCCAGTCACTTGTATTTAGTGGAGTTGACAAAGGCCATAGTGACAGACGTTACGGATTTCTTGGGGGATTAATGCCAGATATAAACATCAAGATGGTGGTTATAGTTTAGTATAATTATCCCTTGTCAAGTGGTAGTCTTCCCAGTCCTTACCTTTTATCACAATGTTTCCACACCTTTGTAGTTGCTGATAACTGCATAGTTCCTTCCTGCTCTCAAGTGAAATAATATTCCAGCACACCCATGATTTTAGAAGAGGTTTAGGAGAAGTAGTATGTTTGCCTAAGATCATCTCACCTGAAGTGGTGGTGGGGTAGGTGTTATAGTGCTGCTGCCACAGTCCCATTAAGGCTAGTAGGAAGTGGAACAATTATTATGCCACCACTGTCTCATGTCACTGCTGATAATCCCAGTCCCATGCAGAAGCCTAAACCTAATGCTCTGCCTCGGCAGCAAATGCCATAGTGTGGTTCTCAAAGGATTTTTTTTTTCTGGTGGCCACACTGACATTGCACAGGCAAATTGTATAAGGGGATTAAGACATACAAAAATTACATATAAATATGTGTAACAACAATAAGTATACATAATATTACAATTTTAACATTCCAGAAACCACACAATTAAAAACTACCCATAAAAGGTTCTTAACTACAGGGGTTGCAGAGAGACAGCTATGAAAGGCCCAGCTCCAGGGGGCACCTTTTGGCTCCGCACTATCCTACAGCCCCCTTTAATGTGACCACTTTCTTTTCTTTGCTGGCAGGCACTGACCTCCTCATACACAGCTGCTGCCTGCCAGTAAGATAAGAATAGCATTAGTGAGCCACTTACCTTGTTTTTTTATTAATCCTTTGAAATGCAATTCATACTTTCTCCACTGGACGAACAGTAAGTACTGTGCCTGTTTTTTTTTTTTTTTTCAAACTTTCTCCAGACCATGGGGATAGGGAGCCTCAGATTGCATCTCAGGGCCCAGCAGGTTCTAGTTACTTCCTAGAACTAATATAACTTAAAGCTCTGTCGTATGTCCCTGACTACCACTTAAGTACTCTGATAGCTCGCCGATTAATACCTACCCACTTACCTAATACCAAGTTGATTCTTGCTGCCTAGTGTGAAGGCAGCAATTAGCTGCTAATGGGTCTTAGTAGGACCAATTCTGAACTCCCATAATAACAACTCAGTTGCACTGAGTGGGGATTTCAGATCTGTGTAATCACATCAGTGCTTTACTTTTTCAAACTCCATAGTAATCTGTCCGTCCCTGCCTCCATAGAAGCCAATCGACAATCGGTGCATAAGTGGAGCAGCCTTCACCTTACCCTGCAAAAATCACTGACATTGGGTGAGTATCTAGGCAAGCAATAACCCCTGAGGTACTCAAGTAGTTTAGTGGTAGTCAGTGACACATGACCAAGCTTTTAAAGGGATAGTAATACTTAAAATGTAAACAAAAAATATGTTGTAGGGTTTATCCCCCTGAGTAAAACAAGAGTACTCCCACTGCTGAAAGGTGTTTCATTCAAAAGTTATTAATTTTCAAAGTTGAATTTTTTAGGTGCAATATCACAGTGGCCTGAAATTGTACAGTGGCGCTTTTGCTACACGATCCTATGGACAGCTCTGGTCAGTTGACCATAAATCTCCATAGGATGGTGTAGCAACAGCGCCACTGTACAATTTCAGGCCACTGTGATATTGCACTTAAAAAATTCAACTTTGAAAATTAATAACTTTTGAATGAAACACCTGTCAGCAGTGGGAGTACTCTTGTTTTACTCAGGGGGATAAACCCTACAACATATTTTTTTTTACATTTTAAGTATTACTATCCCTTTTAAGTTATATTAATTCTTGGGATGATTGTTTAATGTGAAAACAATGGTCTACATTCTGTCTCTCTGTCAGTCTTGTTAAAAGCTGTAACAAAGCTGAAATTTTGACTATTGTTTTCACTTTGTAAATGATCAGTTCATAAGACCCAGTGAGTGCCTGATTCCTTGCTACGTATACAAATAGAATGGACATTCTCAAGCAAAACGACAAAAATCTCCGTTACCAAGAATTGAGGGTATCCATAGGAGGATGGTTCCCCATGTTCATGATTAGGCTGCCGCTCCTAAATCTTTGAACACCTCTCCCACCAAAGTGATACACTCAGACAAGCAAGAATAAAGAAAAGAGGCACATGTAGAGCCTGTATCAAAATTAACTAGAAGCATGTAACATGTATACTAGGGTGCTTTTATTTGCATTGTGATACAGGAACTAGGAGCTTCCCTGTTTCTCCTCATGATGAGGGGGAACCTTAGTTAGTCCATCACATTTCTTCAACCTTTGAGTGCCAGAGGTATCCAATGAATTACACTGTAATGCTTTGGATACGTCTCTGTTCATGCTATTTCAGCTGCAATACATCAGTGGTTCTCAACCCTGGTCCTCTGGTACCATTAACAGACCAGGAATTGAGTGTTTACCAACTTCAACAAAGGTGAGTTAATTAAAATGATAGATCCCCTTTAATAAGACTATCACCCCTATACAAATTTGTTTTAAATAGAAGCTTATATAGCGACTGTAACGTAAGCTAAGAAGGGACTGCGTCGTCTTTCGCTGTCGTTCCCGGGTTTCTCCTTCTCGACGCCTGACTGGCGCCATCGGATGCACCGGTCGAGTAGATCAACATTCCGGTGGTCGACTCAAAGTGGCGTTGAAGCCTGGAGTAGCCGACTCTGCCTCAAAGGATGCGGATGGAGGAGGGGTCGACTGGCTCTCGAACCGTCGCGCATTGTAGAACCGGAACACCGGACAGTAAAGAGTGAAGCCTCTACTCCCGGGCTACAAAGAACAGGGAAAATGTCGCAGGAATAAAGGGTAGTGGTTGCCAAGCCATTCGAGCACTCCGGTGCTCGACTCGAAGATTCCATTGGAACTGGAAGCAAGCAAGGCAGAGTCCACGTTGCCGCCTGACAGCATCCGAAGTGGGGTAGCGGGATACTGGCAGCAGACGGACGAACGATACAGGAACCTGGGCTCAGATGGGCGTCAGAGTGACCGCTTTAAAACCATAAGAACACCAAACTCCATGACTCTGGTTCACTCCAAAAGGTAACACACTTTATTGATGAACAGCACATCTTTTATACATTACAACACAATGGGGACGGGAGGGGCCAAGTATTCTAATACTGACTTGGCCCAAGGACCAATCGGATACAACAGGCATGTCACACAGGGGACAAAGGGCCAATGGCAGATGACCTAACACTCAAGATGTTCTTGCATTTATAATACAACAGGTTTGTTTAAATCTAGACAAAGACTTGATGGGCGGGAATACACATTCAGGGGACAAGGTCAGGGGTTGAAGCATGTGCGCACTAGTTTGAATATGCCGCTTCAACCCTGGCCAATCAGTGCGCGCAGTGAGTCGTTTGTCGGCCAATCCGGAGTCGACTCACTGCCTCCGGTTTCCCACGCTCGACTCGGCATCGATGCCTCGAACCGGGAACCACTGACTCATTCTGTGAACGTGTATCACTCGAACATACTTCGTACATTAAACGTTTTCGACATATATTAAACATGGACCGTTCGATAGTACATAAAACATAAGTCCTTTATTATAGGTAATGGGTGGCCAGTTTGTATGCCAGAGCTCACAGCTATATCCAAACAGTGCAAAAGGTCCATAGTCTTTGGATAAAATAGTTTGAGGTCCAGACAAGGGCTCAAGTAACAGGTAGGATCCGTTACAGCGACTAACTGTTAAACAAATTAAAAAAACATTTTTTTCTGTGTTTCGCCAAAATTAAGCAAGTTAAGATGATCCTGTGTCTTACTTCCGGAGAGACTGCTGGTACAGCTTTGTAGCCGCAGTCTGTCACTCTTCCTCTGCTCCCCTACCTCTATCCAAAGGAGGCTTTGTACATGCAAGCTGGAGCGCTCTTGTTGGCAAGAGAGCTCTCCAGCTTACAGGCAGCCTCCATCATCTCTCCAGAAAGAAGACATGGGATCATCTTAACTTGCTTAATTTCGGCCAAACACAGGGGGAAAAGAAAAAAAACACTGCTTTATATGTCAAACACCAAACAGTATTTAAATGCTTAGAGTCAATAGAAGACTCAGACTCGCACATATAAGTAGCTACCCATTTGTTGACTCCCTCTGCCACCCGCAGCTGTTCTGCGTGCTGTCAGCTCAGGCATGCATTACGATGGAGCCGCAGCTGAAGCGGCATTACCGTCATACCGAGTCCCGTCGGCTGGCCTACCATCTGTCTCTGCGCATGCACGCTCTAAGTCCTCAGGCATTTCCGTGTTTCAGCGTTGCGGGACGGCCTGACATCATACAGATGTAGGCCTATAAGACGCTCAATGCCCTGAGCCTTGGTGCTCAGTTATTTGAGATCCCCTGCGCCCCTGTGTGGCGTTTTTTTTGTTTGTTTTTTTCCTAGTCCTGTCCTTCAGTGTACCAGTCCCTTGGTTTAGCCCACTGTATCCGCTCCTTGCTGCCTGCCTCGTCCTGGGCTAGTCCTTCCGCTTTTGGTACTAGTTCAGCCGGCCCTGATCTCTTCATTCCTTTCTTCTTTTTCCCCTTCTGCCCCTCGGTTCTGCGTTTTCTGTTTTTGGGGAATCTCTGGGCTCTCTCACTCGGCCAAGGTATTTGATGCTCTCAATGCCCTGGGGAGCCAACTCACCCAGCTGACACACTTAGTACAGGTGCTTCATTTGAATCAGAACCGATTACAACCGCAATTATGTGATTTACAGCCAGCAGTCTCTCCCTCTCCCGCCGCACCTAGCCCCAGTGGATCTCCTGAACCAGGAAGTGAGGTACAGCAATGTCTCGAAGCAAGAGTCCCCCTACCAGATCGTTTTGATGGGGACAGGGCTAAATACCGGTCCTTTATCACCGCCTGCGAGTTGTTGTTTTCTCTTAACCCTCACACCTACGCTACGGATTTCATTCGAGTTCGCACAGCCATCACCCTACTCTCTGGGGAACCCCAGACTTGGGGACATCATCTCCTGCAAACTGAAAGCCCTGTGCTTGATTCTTGGACGTCTTTTTTTCAAAGCGCTATGGAGGCGTTGTATGATGACCCTTTTTAAGGCA
This sequence comes from Rhinophrynus dorsalis, assembly GCA_037306005.1. Lineage (NCBI taxonomy): Eukaryota > Metazoa > Chordata > Amphibia > Anura > Rhinophrynidae > Rhinophrynus > Rhinophrynus dorsalis. The sequence continues at coordinate 254,443,478 of CM074721.1, forward strand.
TCCTTAGCCCAGACTTCCTTATGCAACCTAACTCAGGGTAAACCACCAGTGGAGGAGTATGTCAGAGTTTCGCCGCCTGGCTAGCGATTCTTTCTGGAATGAGGCTGCACTTTTAGACCAGTTCCGACATGACCTGTCAGAGTCTCTGAAGGATGAGCTGGCTAGAACCAACCTACCCACACGATTGGAAGAACTGATACATCTAGCCATCCAAATAGACCAGAGACTTCGAGAAAGACGGTGAAAACGCCTCGTGATGCCCTCGGTTCCGATACGTCACACTAACCCTGTTTCGGTTTGCCCACCAGAGTCCTCCTTGGTCCCTCCCGAAGAACCCATGCAAGTGGGAGCGGTTCGAGGCCCGCTTTCTAAGGCCGAAAGAGAGCGTCGTAGGAATTTAGGTCTTTGTTTTTACTGCGGGAGTACTAACCACCTCCTTCGAACCTGTCCGGTGCGTCCACAGATTCTCTCAGGTACTCTACACGGTTCTAATGAGGCTCTTAGTGTCGCTGCTGAATCATCCCTTGCTAACCTATCCATTCCCATTGTATTACAGTTGAATGACCTACAGACTGAGACGACGGCCATGACAGACTGTGAGGCAAGCGGCTGCTTCATTAATCAAGACTTTGCCATCTCTTTGGGTATCCCTCTGCAGAAGAGAAGACAACCCCTCTCTGTGCATATGGCAGATCGAAGTCCTTTGCAGTCTGGCCCTATCCTTCTGGAGACCATGCCTCTTTTGCTGCATGCCCCCAACAGTCACAGAGAGAGCATCTGTTTCAACTTTCTACCCTCTCTTCTATTTCCTGTGACTCTTGGCTACCCGTGGTTGTTTGCACACAATCCTCACATAGTTTGGTCCTCTCCTGACATTACCTTTCCATCTGATTATTGCAAGACACATTGTCTTCCCTGTACCAACTCGGCAGTCTTGTCCCTTCCTAGCACTTCAATTTTGCCTATCCACTATCAGTAATTCTTGGATGTGTTCGAGGCCCAAGCTGCCATTCTGCCTCCTCATCGACCATTTGACTGCCCTATTGATTTACTGCTCGGGGCGGCTATTCCATATGGGCGTATTTACCCTTTACGGCCCTGCATCGACTACTGGGATCTAAACAGGATCACGATCAAGAACTGCTATTCACTCCCTCTTATCCCGGAGTTATTGGAACAGATCTCTTCAGCCACCATCTTCACAAAGATTGATCTAAGAAGTGCATACAATGTGGTGCGTGTAAGGGAGGGGGATGAGTGGAAGACTGCTTTCCATACTCGGTATGGCCATTTCAAATATATTGTGATGCCATTTGGACTTTGTAATGCCCCAGTTACATTTCAGCGATTAGTTAACGACATCTTTAGAGATCTTTTGGACCGCTTCATTATCATTTACCTTGATGATATCTTAATTTTCTCCACGTCTGCCAGAACACAGACAACATGTGAAAACTGTTCTTTCCCGCCTCTGAGAACACAGGCTGTACACCAAATTAGAGAAATGCATGTTCGAGACGCAAGAAATAGAATTCCTTGGCTTCCAGATTACTCCAGGATGTATTAAGATGAGCCCTCAAAAAGTCACTGCTGTCTTACAATGGCCCATACCTAAAGACAGGCAGTTCATCGGCTTTGCCAATTTTTACAGAAGATTTATTTGCAGTTTTTCACGCCTGGCAGCCCCCCTCACCAGACTCACCAAGAGAGAAGAGCAGTTCCATTGGTCCGAGGAGGCAGAACAAGCTTTTAACATCCTGAAGGTGGCTTTCATCCAAGCACCTGTCCTCCATCAACCAGATACTAATTTGCCTTTTTTTCTTGAGGTAGATGCTTCCAACACCGCTGTAGGAGCTATTCTGTCTACCATGGGGTATTCTGGTCATGTATGTCCCTCATGTGTTGTGGCCCCTTTGTCTCCCCCAGGGCCTTCCAGCCATGATAAAGAGTCACTTTGGGTCAAGGAATTAGAGCAAACTGTGCCATAGAGGACTTTTTCTCTTCAGGGGGTTCTTCAATCCTGGAGGCCCCCTACCTCCTTCAGTTTTGTCCCCCCCAAGGCTCTTGGTATTCCTAATCTATCTGATTCCTCTTTGGAGGATTCAGATGAGGACTCTGAGGGTGGTGTGTGTTCTGAAAGGGCTTCTTCCCAATTTCATGGTGACTCCTTTGAAGCTGACCCTGAACCCTCTGCTGAGAGGGTCTCATTAAGGTGGTGTTAACTACTTTAAACATTCTCTCTACTCCTGTTGAGCCTCAGGCTACTTCTGAAGTCATTCAGAGGCTCAAGAAGTCCTGTAATGTTTTTCCACCTAATCCCACTCTGGATCAGATTATTTTGGATGAGTGGAAGACTTCTGACAAGCACATATCTCTCTCTAAGCGATTCTCTAAGCTGTATGCCTTTTTTGAAGCTACCTTGGCTCAATGGGCTGGTACTCCTCAGATTGATTCTTCCATTTCCAGGCTTTCTAAGTGTACTACCTTAGCAGTTGCGGATGCTTCAGCTCTTAAGGACTTGACAGAAATGAAGCTTGAAGCTATTTTGAAGGCTAATTTCACGGCCATTGGTGCATCCTTGAGACCCACCTAGGACTTCTGTATGGGTCAATAGGGCCATTGCTGTTTGGACTGAATAGCTTACTGCTGCTGTCCACAAGGGTGCTCCAAAAGCTGACCTTTTATCCCTTTTGGCCAACATTTCTGATTCTCAGCATTGTGTTACTGATGCTCTCTTTAATGCCGTTTGGCTTGAAGCTAAGGCCTTGTCCTTTTCTGTGACTACTAGGCATATGCTGTGGCTGAAGATCTGGTCTGCGGACTTGAGCTCTAAGAAATCACTGATTTCTCTTCCCTTTCAGGGCAACTCTATTTTTGGCCCTGAACTGAAGAACCTCATCAGGGAGGCCATTGGTGGCAAGAGCACGTTGTTGCCTCAGGCTCTTAAATGCAACCCTCAGATGGAGAGGCATTGTCTTTTTCATCCCAAACAAAGCAAAGTGTTTAGTGTGAGTCCTGTGGCGCCTCAGTGTAGTATTAGCATTTATTCTCACATAGGAATGAAGATAAATACATAAACATATAAAAATAGGCAAATAGTAATAAAAATATCAGAAGAATGAATAAAATATTGAGTGTCTGTACAACAAAATATGGACCGTTCCCAAGAGAGTATCTCTGTCATAGATGGCCTCTTTCTTGAAATCCATGTGGAGTCTTAGCGCGACAGCCAAATGGATAAAGTTCTTGTCTGAACCGATCTTATCTACTATTGCTCCCTGCTTGGTCTCCTTCTTCTCCTCCTCCTCCTGGGGTTGATGGAAAGTGCGTCCGCAGGTCCAGTGTTCCTCCACTGTCGCTTATACGCAATTCAAGGCACATATGGAGTGCTGAAATGCATAGAAGTGATTCATGGAGGTTAGAATTTCTGTAAGCTTGTCAAACATTATTTCTGTAAACCTGCTGCTAAGCATTTTTTTTCAAAAACAATTAAAAAACAATGAATTTAATGCAGTGATTGGTGTTGATGGCGTTAAGTGATTAATATATATTTCTCTTTCGTCCACTGTGGGGATTTTTGTGTACTTACCAATAAATCATTTTCTTTAGTCCTTGTGGAACGCAGGAACCTTGAAGTAAAGTGCCCTCCGGCCAGGATAAACAGAGCTCTCTGGAGGCGGAGACTCCCTCGCTACTCCACTTTACCCCATCAGACATGGTCCGTTTTAAAAGTGACCTCAAAGGAGATGGTCACGGCAAAGATTTTCTTAGCTTTCTGTTTTTTAAATTATATCATACTTTTCAATCCTCCATTAAGCAGGCTCTTGCCCTTTGCCTCCTTGATGGATATGGACCAGGTGCAGACTTTTAATGGGATCTGGGTCTGCTAGAGGATGGCTTTTACACTTGGCCACTTTCATCTTTCTCCTCATATAGAAGCCTGAACCTGGGGTTGGTCTCTTACTTTTATTTCAATTTACTTTACACCTTTATTCGAGGTGGCCATAATGGACGGTGCATCAGCTGAAACATTTCCCACAGCACCGGGTAGGCTCTGAGTACACAAAAAGGGGTTCATTTATCTATATTTGTACTACTATGGGTGGCAAACAGTCACAATGGCTGTAGAACCACCTCTCCATTCCAACCATTTGGAGGGGAAACCTACTTTCCTGTGATGCCCAGTTTTTTCCCAGGCCTCAGAGAAGAGGAATGGTAGGTGCTAATCCTCTCAACCAACGAGGTAACTGCTTTTTCTCATCTGTGTTTTGGGGACTGAAATATATTTAAGCATTTTTTTCTCCTTATTTTCTATGCTGTATTCTCTATTTGGGGGTCTCTTTGTCTGTGGTACAAGAGAGATATGGGCAGGTATGAGACTTAAGGGCTTCCGCATTAAACCTTTGTTCCTCATGTTAGATTGGCCTTCATAGGAACATTACTGCTATTTTATGTCCCTCTTGTTCTGAGACCCCTACACAGCATTTTCCGGGTCTCTTCTCATGAATAGGACCCTGCATGGGTTATAACTCTCTCTTATTTCTGCTATGAATACTATTCTTTCCTCTGTTAAATGGGCCCTTGAGTCCAGGGCCACACACTTCACCCCAAAAGACCTAGGTATCTTATGGATGGTAGTTTCCCCAGGAATGCATGCAGTGGCACTTAAGACCAGGTGGATAAACTTCTGAATTCCCTTATTAAGGCGACTTTTGCAGCCCCTGGGGTTTTTTTTTTTTTTTTTTTTACCCCTTCCTTTGCTACTGTTTGGGCCAAAGGAGCAAATATTAGGAGCAACCCATATGGATACACCTAAAGAAAACATTGTTCTTGATGTTACTAGGATCCTCAAAGTCAGTGCTTACCTTAATAAGTTTGCATTCGATTCTGCCAAGCTCGCTGGGGAAAAAACTTGGGTCGGCAGACCAGTCCTCCAAAAGGTTCTTAGTTTTTCTCTCATTTGTGGGTAAGCAGTTGTTTGGGCCCAAAATGGAAAAGGTTATTAACCATGCTACTGAGAGCATGAGTGCTCTGCTGCCTCAGGTTACCCCAAAGCATTCCTCCTTTTTACATTACCCCTGCCAGTATGGGCATGCACCTAGGGTTTCAACTCCTACAATTACTTTGTTGTCCCTGGTGGACATACAGGTCCAGGTACCTGTCCCTCCTCAGAAAAGATTCATGGGATTCTATTACATCCTTTTCATAGTTCCCAAAAGGGATGTAGACTGTCATCCAGTCCTGCGTTTTTAACAATCTCATTCACATTGTTTATAGGCCCCGTTTCATTATGGAGTATTTGCGTGCCCTCATTGCTTCTATGTATCCATGGGAGTTTTTAGCTTCCCCCCACATAAAGGATACTTATTTGCATATTCCCATTAATCTTCCTTCTTTTGGCTTCCAACGCCAGCATTTTCAGCCCTCAGCATTCCCTTTTGGGCTGGCATCCGCTCCTGGGTTTTTCACAAAGGTCATGGCAGCCTTGGCTGCTCATATGCATTCTGCAAGGTTTCCTCTTACTCCTTATCTGGACAACCATTCACTGAGAGCTCCTTTAGAAGAGGCTCTATGCTTTCAACTTTCTTCTCTGATTCCATCCCAGCGTTTAGTCTTTCTTTGTAAGAAGTTCAACACTCTTCAGAGTCAGGTATTTATACCGTAGGTCAAGATTCAGTCATTGTCCAGCATGTGACACAGACCTTAGTTCGCCTTCCGGTGACATTGCTGGAGTATGTGAAAGTGCTTGTGTCTGTGGTTTGTTCCTTGAAGGCAGTTTCTTTGCCTAATTCCATATTCAAAAGCTGCAGCTGATGAGTCTCAGAAACTGGTACAGACAGCATCTCTCCCAAGTTATTTCCCTTTCCAAAAGGTAAATGTCATATTTTCGTTGGTGGCTTTAGGTATTGCATCTGTCAACCATTGGTCATCCAGAATTGGGTGGTAGTCATGGCAGATGCCAACCTATAAGGCATGTGAGCCACTTCTGGCTGTCAGATGGCTCGGGGCCTTTGGTCTGAAACAGAGAGTCTTCTGGCTAACAACGTGTTGGAGCTCTGGGCGATTTGCCTTGCTATACTATACAGGTTCCAGCTTCTCTGGTGTTTGATGGTGCGGATTCAGTCTGACAATACAACAGCGGTGACTTTTGTCAGCTGCCGAAGGGGTGGGGACAAGGAGCACAGTTGCACGGTTAAAAGTTCATCAGATTGTTGTTCGAGTGGAAGCTCGTGCTGGCCCTCTGAAGAAGTACCACGTACCTGTAGGCATTTGGCTTCTGCAGATACTGCAGAGGTGCACACCTGTCCAAACTGCACTAATGAGGGCCAGGATAGTGAGAACAGTGAAGAAAGTAGGTATGAGATACCAGATGCAGGCTGGAAAGTCCTGGATAGCTGGTCTGGACAACAATTGCAAGATGCCAGGTACTATTTAGCGGGACCAAGCAGTTGTTGCAGGTATACCATGTACTGGATAGGAGGTACAGGATATTGGATGCAGGCAGGAGGTACTGGATAACAGGTGCAGGATGCCAGTTACGGGATACCATGTACTGAATATCAGGAATACCAGGTACTGGATAATCGGGTACAGAATACCAAATGCACGCAGGTGCTGGCTAGCATGTCCAGGTAGTAGGTGTAAGATGCCAGGTACAGGGTACCAAGTATACCATGTGCAGGAAGGCAGGTACTGGATATCGGGTACAGAAAACCTGGTACTGGATAGCGGGTACAGGATGCAGGCAGACAGCTGCTGGCTAGTATATCCAGGCAATAGCTGCAGGATGCCAGGTACTGGATAGTAGGTATACCAGGTACAAGAAGGCAGGTACCAGATATCCAGTACAGGATGCAGACTGACAGGTGCTGGCAAACAGACTTGGCAGAACAATAAGTTTGCTCACAAACCTAAGGCTGACAAGCCCATATCCACATGACTTGAAGAGTCCTGGTTCTCCTTGGTTCACTTTTAAAAGGTCACACGCAGAAGAGTGTGGGACCAAATGGAGCATCAACCATGTCTCCATGATAAAAATGTCAACATGAGAATCTTGCGGTGCATTAAAGCACGAGATTCTCATGCTGCGTACTGACTCAAGAATAATTATTCAGCAGATAGCTGACAGGCACTAACAAGCATGAGGGAATTCCTGTTACAGATGTCCAAGTAATCATAATGATAACACAATGTATAAGTTGAGCTATCCGTCAGTTATAATAGAATTGATTTCTTAAACCTTTGAGTATCCTGAGCGCTGCCCCAGCTCTCTCTCACCATGTCTGCTTGTTCAGCTTTGCCCTGTCATTCTGCACGCAGAAAAGGGGAGCGAGAGAGAGAGAAAGCCGGGGCAGCGCTCAAGATACTCAAAGCAAGGTTAAAGAAATAAATTCTGTTATGGATAGCTCTACTTATTCAGTGTGTTATCATTATGATTAGTTGGATATCGGTGACAGGAATTCCCTCATGTTTATTAGTTCCTATCCGATATCTGCTGAATAATTATTTTGGAGGCGCCAGTATGCGACATGAGAATCTCGCTCTTTAATGCTCAGAGAGATTCTCATGTTGCCATTTATGTCATGGTGACATGGTTGATGCTCCATTTGGTCGCATGCTGTTTTGCGTGCAACCTTTTAAAAGGATACAGTTCTCCTTTACCCACAGGGGGTCTGCTCTGTATTTCTCAAGACATGTGGTAGTGTTCTGTGACAGATCAGTGGGTTTTGCTGGTGATTTCAGAAGGGTATGGCATAGATCTCAATCTGCCTTTTTTTGTAAAATCCCTCTGTAGAGAACAAACATCCTGCTCTGAATTTATTACCCTGCATAATAGTGTCCTATGCAGATATTGAAATTAGGCTTATGATTAACCCCTTAACGACCTGTGCCATACTATGACCGTCATGATCCTTGAAATTCTCAAGGACCGATGACGGTCATAGTACGTCACGTACTTTTTACTTACAGCGCTCTACCGGGAGCGCTGTAAGTAAAAATAGGGCCTGAAATTGACCGCTCCAAGATCGGAGCGATCTCTATCAGGCCCCATAGTGATGCGCCGATACACACAACAGGTCACGTGTACCGGCGCGTCCACATGGTTCAATGCGGTCCTTATGGGACGGAAACGTCCAAGGACCGCCGGACGTTAAGAGGTTAAGTAATTGGAGTTCATGAAATGCATTAGGCGGATTGTTACCCTTCTCTTTTTCCATGTTTCATCAGATTTTGCTGTTTTTAATATTTTGATAATATGGAGTTTTAACATTGGATTTTTGGACTGGTTTGTGTTCCTTTGTTGGGTTCAGTTCAGTGCTCCTGTCCTGTGTCTCCATGTCCCTTGAAGCCAACATCCTGAAGAAGAAAAGTTTATCTGACTGCCATTTCCACTATGGTTGAGGCTAGGAAGCCTGTTACATCTAAGGCCTATCATAGGACCCTGGTCTCTGTTTTACCACTAGTGTGCTGATTGGGACATGCCCCAACAGTCTTGCAGTCTTCCTACTGGCCTTTCTTCAGGATGCTGTTAACGAGGGTCTCCACTACAGAAAGAACATACACATTGCTTCAGAACACCAGGTACACGTTTTAGACCATTCCAATGAAGGGATTTCTTGTTAGTAACGAGATCTCGGCACTTCTCAAGCGCCTCCGTGTCGACTGACACGAATCTCCTGCTGACAGCTTTACAGCTGTCAGTAGGAAACAGCGAACTTTAAATGCCTGTATCTCTTAAACTATAGCGGTTTGAGAGATACGTTTTTTTGCATTTAGCTCAGCTTTTTAAGCGCTTATAAATGCAAAAAAAACCTTTTTTTGGACATTACTAACACTTTAATGGTAAGTTCACTAAAATTCTTCTTTTCTCCTGTTTCGCTTTTGAGGTGAAATATTTCACCCAACCATCTTTAAAAGCCCTATGTACATGAATGTAATTTGTGTGAAGTTTAATCCCTTGAGTACCAGATTGGTATGCAAAGTATTGCATCACAATGTGTTGTACATACCTCTTATCCTCAAGGGGTTAATTTGTCTCCGGTGGTGCAGTTTGTATGCTCCAGAACTTTCCATTTTTTGGACATAGCTCCCATAATAGTATTTCATCTGGCTTACATCATGCAATGTTCATTTGTCCAGCTTTGGCTTCGTTCATAAATTCTACTTGTTACTGTATTTTAGGGCCCTGGCAACAAAAATTGATTTATTTTTACAGATTCTCAGTGATAGCATATGACATGTAAATCCCATTTTGTATGGGTTCACCTTCACCTTATCCTTTTGAATGCCAGAGGGGTGTTCAATTCGTTGTTTTGCAGTGCACTGGATACCTTTTCTAGCACTGAGTTAAAAAGGTTGGGGTGACTGTTTTAGTTTCTTTTCCCAATATTGTTTTAGGAACAGTAATGCGTTTAGAAGTCTCTAGCATTCAAGAGGTTAAAAGCCTGGTTTAAAGGGGAAATACACCCCAGAAGTGGCTCTTAATTTGTTTACCATACTGACTCAACTAGGTAGGTGCCCTTCATACAACAGCTAGCGTATGTTTCTTTGTTTTTGTTTTTACTTTGCATTTTATCATCAGTTTCCTTCATATAGAGTTTTCTATTCAAAATTGCCTGTAAAGCCTCATTAGACTTGAATAGACTGTAGAGGACTACAAGAGAGATTAAAACAGCATAAACTAGCGTATAAATATACCTGACTGCTGTTTTTAGAACACCTACAGACATATTCTGGGTGTTTTGTGTGTCCCCTATACATACCTCCCAACATTTCAAATGGCCAAAGAGGGACACCTTTGTTTTAGGTGGTGTGTGTGGGGGCGTAGCTGGTGGGTGGGGCATTACCGAGAATTTTTAGGCCATTTCATTACCTATTGACACCTCTTTGTGTAACCTAATAAATAACTTATATCAAGACCAAAGAATTTTATTTACACAGAAAATATATACTGACGTGTAAACAAACATTAATGTGAGCTTTATTGCTGTACAGCAACATTATACACGTAATATACACACCACACAGTCTGACCTCCTAAAAAGAGGGACATCAGGGTGGGAAAGAGGGACAGAGGGATTTGGGTCTCAAAGAGGGACATTTGGGAGGTATGCCTATAGCTCATATGACCCAGAATTTCTTATCCTTGGCTTCCTAGATATAACCATTCATCTTATATTTTCCATCCTATCCTCTCTCTAGATTTATATTGATGCAAGTTGCATATTTTGTTAGTGTAATGTAAGATATGTATGTAATTGCTTTGTAGTACAGTATACATTCTTAACATATTTAAAAATATTGTTTTTTCATATAGAGTTACCATCGTGAAAGATAAAGATTCTCGGAGGAGTAAAGGAGTTGCGTTTGTTTTATTTCTAGATAAGGAACCTGCACAGAACTGCGTTAGAGCACTTAACAACAAACAAGTATGTTTCTAAAATGCGTTGCTTATTCCTGAGATGCATTAATCTTATCCAACAGAACTGTAGTGTAATTTGTGTTTTTCCTGTAGCTGTTTGGCAGAGTAATAAAAGCCAGCATTGCTATAGACAATGGCAGAGCAGCTGAATTCATACGGAGGCGTAATTACACTGACAAGTCCAGATGTTATGAATGTGGGGTGAGTAAAGCAAGTCTATGAGTTTCCTGTTGTTAGATAAAGCTACTGTGTACTGAAAATAGCAAATTATCAACATGATTGTGTTGACATCATAATTTCAATGTGCAGAGAGAAAAAAAACATTTATACAGAACCAAATTAATGCAACCACTGCAGAGTAGGAAAGGAGTGCATCTGGTTTTCAGGTGAGGGGGAATACCCATATCTAGGCATATTTTTTGCAATCTGTCAATATACTTTTCTAACACTTTGTATGCTACAGACATCTCCAATGCATTGCTCTGGAACCCTAAAGGGTTAAAGGAAAGAGTAAACACAAATATGTAGCAATAAAGATAGAGGTTCACAGACTTATACCTTAATCACCAGAAGCACTCAGAAGGGTTAGAAGCATTTATTAAATGAAAACCTCACATACACACTTGGCTTACTATGAGCAGAAAATCCTAATGGCCCCTTATGAATTTTTGCCCTTGGTTTTTTGTTCAAGAATATATTCAGTCTATCCTGGATGTCATGTCTATGGAGGCAGATGTGATAGTTGCTTATAGGCTTTTTCAAGCTAAAGAAGGCAGGGTGCATGAGCATACTTAACCATTTAACCCTCTGAGTGCCAGAGAGGTATCCAGCACATCGTGTTGCAATGTGTTGGAAACCTCTCTAGAACTCAAAGGCTGAAGGACCAGAGGGGTTGAACAACACATTGCACAACAATGTGATACACACTCCTCTGGTCATTAAAGGGATAGTAATACTTTAAAATGTAAAAAAAAAAAAAAAAGTTGTAAGGTTTATCCCCTGAGTAAATCAGGGGTACTCCCACCATTGAAAGGTGTTTTATTCAAAATATAATATAGCTCAAACTTGTATTTTTTTAGGTGCAGTATCACAGTGGCCTGAAATTGTACAGTAGCGCTGTTGCCACACCATCCTGTGCTGTTAACCATAAACTTCCATAGGATGGTGTAGTAACCGCGCCACTACAATTTCAGGCCACTGTGATACCGCACCTAAAACTTTCAAGTTTGAGCTGCAATAACGTTTGAATAAAATGCCTCTCAGCAGTGGGAGTACTCTTGTTTTACTCTGGGGAATAAACACTACTATATATATCTATATAATATATAGACATATAAACTATTGCTACCCTTTTAAAGGGATAAGATTACCATGTGCAGAGTTTTAGGTGCTGTGGTCTTGCAAGCAACCTTTCTGTCCACCTCTTTGGCCTTGACTTCCAGCAATGATTGAACATGATATGTCTTGAACTAAGGCAGATGAGCAAAACTTAAAGGGACCGTTAGGATTTTCAGTCCATAAGTGTGGGGGTTTTATTATCAGGAGGTGTTAGTGCTCATTTAATTCTAACCCATGTCTTGACTCCTTCCCCCACCACCACTCTCATTTGAAGGACACAGGTCACCTGAGTTATGCTTGTCCAAAAAATATGCTAGGAGAACGGGAACCTCCACAGAAAAAGGAAAAAAAGAAGAGGAGGAGGATTGTGGAACCAGAAGAAGAAATGTAAGTATTATGAAAAATCGTGTTCTTTATGGTGTATAGAACGGCAGCCCTGCAAGTGGTATCTCACTCACATTTATTTATTTATTTTTTTTTTTTTTTTTTTTTTTTTATTTAGTCCTGAAGAGGAACAAAGTGAAGATGAGGGAGAAGACCCTGCTCTTGATAGCCTCAGTCAAGCTATAGCGTTCCAGGTAGGGAACTGATCAATGAAGATTAAAGGGGCAGTACAAAGTACTTTTGAACTGTAGGTAGCATCCTGAAAGAAGTATTGGAACCAAGTTCCAATAGCTTAAAACTTTGCCATTCCCTCTCCAGTCACCCTCCAAATCTCTGTTAGCTGCAGGGCTGGATGAAGTCAGTGATTCACTTAGAGTTTATGGGAGAAGACGCAAGATCACTAACCTCTCCATAGAAACCACATGTTGTAGAATACTCCATCAACCAGGTTGAAATGAGAGGATTGAAATCTCCCATAAGAACGGAGTGAAATTCTGGAGTTAACCAACTTTGCAGATCACATAGCTCTGCAGGGTGATCAGAGAGGGAATAGGATAGTTTTACGATGTGGGACCTCTGTTGCTAGATTTTGAAAGGCATTTACACTGATTCTTTACTTTCCTTTTAACACCTTAAGGACTATGTATGTCATGGGGAAAACGTGCGTTAACGACCCATGACATACATGTATGTCATGGACTTCAGGGGTCCCTGCACAGCTACATGCCATTCAGAGGCCTCTGACTCCGATTCCACATAAAAAAAAAAAAAAAAAAAATGCCCTGTGAGTGCCGGTCACACAACTGCTCCTTAAGGGGTTAAGAGAAACAGTTCAGTAGAAATAAACTGCTCTTTATTAGTTTAACTTGCTTACAGCCTTCTGGTATATCTATTTGTTTTTTGCATTTTATTCTCAATTTCCTGTACGTAATGTCCTTAAACAAAAAACAGTAACTGGAAGTAACTGACTGCTGTGTGAATGACACAGAGGTAAGTCCTTCTGATAAACAAATTAAGGGCTACTTAGATTTGGTATATTGCTTCCCCTTTTAACTATATGGAGCATATATAGAAAGTGAAACAAGGAGAGACTCTGGGGTAAATCAGGGGTAAGTCAAATATTTTCATTGATTAAAACTTAATGAATACTAAAAAGATCTCCAATGCATTGCTTCACATTGTGTTGGAGACCTTTGCCAGCCAGTTAAAAGCCCAATGGGAATTTGAGGAATTTTGATTGACTTTACCTAGAATTGCTTCACTATGAGTGATTTTAGGCTAGAGCCTTTTTTTGATGCATTGCTTCACAATTCTTTGGAGACACTGCTAGCATTCTAGGTTTATATTTTGTAGTAAGTTATTTACTTTTTTCTGTTGTCCAGTACAGGTTACTGGTAACTCTGGGAGGCGTTCCACCCCTTAGTAGGCAGGAATAAATTCTCAAAGTGTATGCAGGGTGTGGAGCCTCCCTTCCCTCTTTGGCTGCAGCTAGCCAATCAGCTCCAGAAAGATTTGTTCCTTGGTGAAGACAACACCAGGCTGGGAACTATTCTTTGTAGTTTTAGAATATTTTTTATTTTTCTGTTAGATATGGAATACCACCATTAGGCGGATTACCATGACTGACAAATGCCCTTAGATGTGGCTAGCTCAGTGTCCAGGTGCTTTTTGTGGACCTTAAGCCCTGAGGGGGAAAATCTTGATTTCAAGTGCTTCCCCAGGAGTTACCCACTGAGGTAATTCATAATGTGAAGACAGAAGATCTGCAGGAAAGGTGAGCTACCCTTTGAGTGCTGCAGGTCCACTTGTCCCACATAGCCTCTCCGCAGAGGGGTGTATTTCTGGATTTCCTACTGCACACTCCTGTACTCATTGGGTATATCTGTTTGGGTGTTTGGAACAGGTTTATATGGTAAATTAACCCTTTAACTGCTGGTTTATGGCACTTTTCCTACTGGATTAGTGTTTTCTGGGTATCCTCACATGTTCTGTGGATGTTTTACGTCCGCTCTTTACCACATAGACGCCATTGCTCCATTCACCTCTATGGAACCAGACTCTTTGGGACGTATCTCTGCAACCGTTTAACATAGCGACTTCGGAGATGGCTCATTTTACTTGTCTACCCTTGCTCTATCATCCGGTTGATGTTTTAAGTGTGTTGGGGGACTCAGGGGGCTTCGGGCACTGTTTTAGGGTACTTTTTGGGAAAACTACATTTCCCATGAGCACTTGCTTCGCTCCCGCCGTGGCAGCCATTTTGTGAGCGTTTCTGGGCGAGTATCCTACGCAGGGATTGGACTCTCCTTTTCTCCTCTGCAGATTAACCCTTCGCCTGCCACATAAGTTTAATTTTACAATTTCTGGGGTGAAACTTTAATCCTACATACTATAATTGGGTGATTTATTGTACAGTTGTGTATTCTGACACTGTGAGAATGTCTATACTTCTGGAGCTTGGGGCTAGACCTAAGACTAAGGAGGCTGGGGTCTCTGTATCCCTCATTGCTGTTCCTGTCACTCAGGGCTACCTAGAGAATATTCAAGTCACTTATGCCAAGCATGTTCTGATGTCCCTGACACCATTCCAGGGCCCTCCAACCAAGCTATAGAGCCAGCTTGGGTGCAAGAGTTTAAGGCTGCAACTAGGGACCTTAAGTCCACATTACAACTCTTTCCATCCCAATTACAGGGGGCCTTTCAGGCTTGGCAGGCCCCCTTCTCCATCAGGTCTTCCCTGCCAAAACCTCAGGGAGTACCTGATGTGTCAGATTCCTCTGAGGAGGAACTGCTGTTGGACTCGTATGTTGAGGAATGTTCTGTATTAGTCATCTCTGTTTCTTGGGGATCCCTTTGAAGCTGATCCTGAACCCTCCGCTGAGGACCTAATCAGGGCTGTCTTAACTACTCTTAACATGCCCCTAGTTCAAGAGGTCCCTTCTGATCCCTCTGATGTATTCCAGGAGCCCGCTAAGCCCCTTACATACTTTCCACCTAACCCCACTCTTGACTGCCTTGTGTCTGAAGAGTGGGAATCTTCTGACAAGAAAGTGTCTGTCTCCAGGAAATTTGCTAAGCTTTATCCCTTTTCAGAGGCCGCGCTTGCTCAATGGGTTCAGCCACCTAAGGTGGATGCCCCTATTTCAAGGCTATCCAAACCTACTGCGTTACCAGTCTCTGATGCCTCTGCTCTGAAGGACTGGACTGATAAGAAGCTTGAGGTTTCCCTCAAGTCTATTTTTGCCACTGCTGGTTCTGGTATGCATCCAGCATTTGCCGCTGTGTGGGTGAACCAGGCCATTGCAGTCTGGACTGAGCAGCTCACCAAGGCTGTCTGTCAGGATGCTCCTGTTTCGGATAAGTTGTGTCTCCTTGCCAGCATATCTGAGGCTCAACACTGTGTCTGCTGCCTTGTTCGACGCAGTCTGTATGATGGCTAGGGTTTCCACCATGTCTGTGGTGGCCAGGCGAGCTCTTTGACACAATATTTGGTCTGCTGACACAGCTTCTAAGAAAGTCTTACTTTCCCTGCCTTTTCAGGGTACCTCTTTGTTTGGGCCAGATCTTAAGGATCTGATCAGTGAAACCACTGGGGGTAAGAGTACTCGTCTACCCTTGGTCCCTAAGAAGAATATGCCGCTTAAGCATAACCAGCCTTTTCGTTCCTTCCAGAATGAGACACGTCCGGCGAACCAAACGGTTCCCTCAGCTCTGCGTACCTCCTCCAAGCCCAAACAGCAGTAAAAGCCCAAGGCTTCCAAGACTACTTTGGCATGACTCGCCGAACCCGGGTCCGCACTCAGCTGTGTGTGGTCATCTGCGACACTATCACAGGGTTTGGGAGGAGTCTGTTGCGGACCCATGGGTTTTACAGGTGGGGAAGGAAGGGTACAAGATCCCTTTCATTTTTCTTCCTCCTTTTCGCTTTCGTCTTTCTCATACTCCTCAGGGTACAGAAAAGTGCTGTCTGTTCGACATCGCTGTTTAGGCTCTTCTGGACAAGGATGTTCTGGAGCCAGTGCCCTTTCAGGACAGGGGTTCGGGGTTCTACTCAAACCTCTTTGTAGTCGCCAAAAAGGATGGCAGCTGTCGCCCTATTTTAGACTTGAAGGACCTCAATTCCTTTGTGACACGGACTCATTATCGCCAGGAGTCTTTGCGCACAGTGATTGCTGCCATGTCCCCGGGAGAATTCCTAGCTTCTCTGGATCTGCAGGACGCGTATTTGCACATTGCCATTCATCCAGAGAGCAGACAGTACCTCCTGTTTGCCTGCGACAGGGGACATTTTCAGTTTTCAGCCCTTCCATTGGGGCTGACGACAGCTCCTCAAGTGACGATGGATGCCAGCCTCTCCGGGTGGGGTGCGGTCCTGGGGCGCCTGAGCGCTCGGGGTCGGTGGTCTCCAGAGGAATCTCTTCTTCCGATCAACATTCTTGTCCTTCGGGTGATATTCATGTCCTGAGACACTGGACTTCTCAGTTAAAAGACTGTCCAGTAAGAGTGGAGTCCGACAACTCCATGGCCGTGGCGTACATCAACAAACAGGGCTGAACAAGAAGTCTCGCTGCTTGGTTAGAGGTCAAGGCTATTTTGTCCTGGGCAGAAGATCATGTGCCAGCTATATCCGCAGTGCACATTCCAGGTGTAGACAACATCATGGTGGACTTCCTCAGTCGACACACAGTGGACAGGGGAGAGTGGGAGTTACATCCGCAGGTGTTTCAGCGATGGGGTCCCCCTTACATCGACCTGATGGGGATGAGACCCAACAGGAAGGTTCCATTGTTTTGTTCTCAGTGGTGAGACCCTCTGGCTCTAGCGGTGGATGCAATGTCCATTCCTTGGACCTTTCCTCTAGATTGTATCTTTCCTCCCCTTCCCATGTTCCACAGGGTGTTACGGAAGCTACTACTGGAGTGTTGCCCAGTCATTCTGATTGCTCCGTACTGGCCTTGCCAGTCTTGGTTTCCGGAGCTTGTGGACCTGTCGGTAGCAGAGCCCTTTCGGGCTCCCCGACCATCTGGATCTTCTCCTACAGGGTTACCTGTGGAAGGAGGATGTGCATCGCCTAGCTTTGACGGCTTGGAAATTGAATCCTCAATATTGAGGAAGGGCTTCTCTTCTGGTGTGGTAGCCACTATGCTTAGTGCCCGCAAGCCTGTTTCTTCCAAGATCTACCATCGTGTCTGGTCGACTTTTCTGTCCTGGTGTGCTGACAGGGACCTATCTTAGGACTTTGACTTGCCTGCGGTCCTGGCCTTTTTGCAGGACGGTGTGGATAAGGGCCTCAGTTTGAGTTCCCTTAAGGTTCAGACTTCTGCTCTCTCTGTTTTCTTTCAGAGGCGCATTGCCATCCTTCCTGATATCAAAGTATTCTTTCAGGGCGTTGCTCATACGCACCCTGTTTTCAAGTCTCCCACTCTTCAGTGGGATCTTAACTTGGTTTTGGGTGTCCTTCAGCTCCATCCCTTCGAGTCTTTTGGTTAATATTCCTCTGTCTCTGTTGACGTGTAAAATGGCCTTTCTCTTGGCGATTGTGTTGCGGAGTTACATGCTCTGTCCTGTAAGCCACCTTATTTGGTGTTTCACAAGGACAAGGCAGTGCTTCACACTTCTAGGGAGTTTCTACCAAAGGTGGTATCTGAATTCCACATCAGTCAGAAGATTTTGGTGCCCTCTTTCTGCCCTAACCCCACTTCTGACAAGGAGAGAGATCTCCACTTGTTAGACGTGGTGTGTTGTCTCAAGTTTTATGTGCATCGCACTGAGTCTATCAGAAAATCTGTTCATCATTCTTGAACTGCATCCAAAGTAACCATCACCTCTTGGATCAAGGCCACTATATGTAAGGCTTATGAGTTGAGAAAGAAGCCTGGCCCCTTCAGGGTCACGGCTCATTCTACTCATTCTATTGGGGCCTCTTGGGCTTACAAGAATCAGGCCTCCGCTGATCAGTTAGGCCACTTGGTCGTCTGCGCACTCCTTTTCGAAGCACTTCCGTGTGGATGTGTGTGCATCGGCTGATGCCAGCTTTGGGAGGAAAATCCTGGAGGCAGTTTTGCCTGTCTAGGATTTTCCTTGGTTCTTAGTGCTTCCTTCTCTGTTGAACCCTGTTCTAGTTCAGTGTGCTGTGTAACGTTCCTGGGATGCCGTTACCCTTGTTTGGTGTGCGTTGACACTTCAGTAGTTGTTGGGCTATCTCTGATCTGATGGTTTATATATG
Organism: Rhinophrynus dorsalis; assembly: GCA_037306005.1. Taxonomy (NCBI): domain Eukaryota; kingdom Metazoa; phylum Chordata; class Amphibia; order Anura; family Rhinophrynidae; genus Rhinophrynus; species Rhinophrynus dorsalis. Next base: position 254,461,849 of record CM074721.1, read on the forward strand.
TGTTCTGGTGACTTTGGGGGCCTTGCGTCTGGTCCTTGCCTCTTCCCACCTCTGGGAAACTTAATGGTTGTACATCCCAGAGTTACCAGTAACCTGTATTGGACGGCAGAGAAAAGAGGATTTAACAGGTAAGACTAAAATCCTTTTCTCTTAGTCCATACAGGTTACAAGTTACCAGTAACCTGTATGGACTAAGAAAAAGATTTAACAGGTAAGACTAAAACCCTAATTTCTCTTTGTATATTGTGGAACACAGGAACCATATTGGGTTAAGTTGCTACCACAAAGAGGCAGGACACTTGCATACAAAGCTCACTGAAAGAGACTCCCTCTCAGCCTTAGTTAATCCCTGCCCAGCACAACAGCCTTTAGTTTGTGTTCTTCCTTGGAGGTGTAGAGAGTTGGGTTTCTCTCCTTTTTTTTTTTTTTTTTTTTTTTTGTTTGTTTGTTTCATTGTTTATATGGGTAAGGATCTGGAGCCCAGCTCCATACCTACCTTCCCCAACATGGATTGGCTCCTGTTGTGTTCTTTCCTTTGCCTGCAGAAGCTGAAGAGGACACGGGGGCATTTAATCTGCCTGTTTGAGGTCTACCTTGCAGGAAGATACCTCTCACCATTGCTGTAGCAGTGGAGCCATAAGTATGGTTCTCTGTCCCTGTTTGTTTATCTTTCTGTTAGCCACTATTTGAAGTTTGTCCTGTGAGAGGATGCATAATGTGGCACTGGCCCTCATCTTTTTATATTTTGTAATATACATTTTATATTATAAATTGGGACAGTGGTGCTTTTAAAGGCTTGGCACTTGTAGTGGCTAGAGCACTTGGACAGCACAGTATGGGGTCTGTTTACATTTGTAGGGGAGCCCTGAGATTGGAGTCCCCACAGCAGACGGGCTTATTTGCAGAACAGATTTATTTGGCTTTTTTTTCTTTTCTACTTTTTTTTTCTGTTCCTTGTCTCTGGGAGATGAAGGGGAGGACTTTCAACTCCTCTCCTTCTTTTTGAACCTTACTTCTCACTCTGTAGGCACCTTGCTGTAAGGCTCTCTCCATAGGGAGACTGTCAGGGTCTAATCATACAACTACAGTTGCAGATGACTGTCAGGGTTTACTCAGACAACTACCCTTGCAGGTGTTAACCTGCAAGAGAGGGAGTGCTGGCTTGGGTACGGCACTAGTAGCGCGGTGATTGTCTACAGTGAGACCTTACTGCAGCAAGGGCCATATACAGTTGCTGGCCACGAAGTCAGATGTCTGATCCCGGTTGAGCTGGGACCCTGACCAGGATGGGCTCCCTATAGACTGTACAGTCTCTCCAGCAGGGGGTAGCGAGGGCGCTGGTTAGAGTGTGTGGGCCACGCTGTAGCTGAAACTCCCCGGTTACAGCCACTGTCCTACGATGCAATAGAAGAGTACAAGATAAATGGTACAGACCTAGACTGAAGCTCAGACAGTAGGGTACCCGAATCAGCAGACAATAAGCAGCATCAATATGGAGAAGGCAAGGGTCAGCAACAACCGTTCTGCAGGGTATCCGAATCAGCAGGCAATAAGCAGGGTCAGCTGGAAGAGCCAAGGGTCAGCAACACAGAAAGGCAATAGAAATTTACTGAGGCTAGGACAAGGTACTCAGACGCTACTGGAACACTGTGTCAGTGCACCAAGCGTCTGTGAACCCGCCTACATATAGGTGCTGACTGATGATGTCACCATAAGGTGACGCGGCGAACCCGGAAGTACAGGACCGCTCCGAGAACAGGAGCAAAGAAACCATGTCGCCAGAAGCAGGGCTGAGGATACAGTAGGTAGGCAGCGTGACACTGACAGGCTGTTTCTTCTGGACGGCTGATCTCCCCCACTGGTGCAAACACTTTTTTTTATTTCGTTATTTCTTTCCTCCTAGGGCATGTTTATGGGAGAAATAGCCATGTCAGAACCTAAAGGGGACACTGGGAAAACTCTGACCACCAAAATTGCTACAGCAAAACCACATTCTCCCTAAGGGTCATCCGAGTCAGCTATGCCCTCTTGTTCTGTAGCCCTGACACAGAAAGCATAACTGGTCCCTCCTCCTCCTGAAAAGGTGCCAGCATCAGTCCCACAGGGGTGTCCACACAGGACATCTGCAAAAGGAGGAAGAGTGTTTCTGTTCGCTATCCTCTTTATGATTCTTTTATCAGATTACCTTGGAGGAATGGAAATCTGATCAGGGGGTCTACTTGCTTAGGAGGGTTGGTCTTCTCTATCCCTTTCCTGCCAAACCATTAGAATTGTGGGGCAGACTTCCTGTGGTTGACTTCTTCATCTCTAGCTTATCGTAACACTTCCAGTAACCAATGCTGCAGGTGGATAAACACTTGGATTCTCTTAAAGATGCACTTTATAGCAGCAGAGGCAGTGCTGCATCCCAATTTAGCTGTTGCCTGGGTGGGGAGAGCCATAGATATTTGGTGCGACCACTTGATTCAGGTGGTCCAGGACAGTTCCTCCAGGCACAATGTCTTACATATGATCTCGAGGATTCTCTGGTGGCATGCTGCACTCTGTGGCTGAAGATTTGGTCAGCTGCTCAGTCAAAAATCTAATAAGGTTATTAGCCAGGGTTACCCCACTCCACGTCTAAAATCAGGTGTCTCCCCCCACCCTTGCTATTACTCTCAAGCAACCAAGGCTCCCCTGTCTCACTGAGCCACTCCCATTTATAACACCAGTCCAAGTTTCATGAGTGTCCAAGAAGCCTGCTTAGAAGCCTCTCGCTGACAAAAACCCCATTGGCCTGACTGGTTGTGAGAGTAGCTAGCCCAGGCAATAGGGGGAACCTGCAGCAGTTTCAGGATGCATGGATCATTACTATGGCGTACACATAGGTTATGTGGGTAGTTTCAGAGTGTTATTCGATAGACTTCAAGGACCCTCCTCATTTTAACTTGGCATCAGATTCGACACCCTCCAGAGACTGGTCTTTCTTCCACAGAACAAGATCTGGACTTTGACTATGCATGTATCTCAGGTATCGCCTGTCCATCGGTGCCAGTACAGGACTTCATAAAGGTGTTAGGAACAATGGTCTATGTGCTGGCAGCATTGCCTATGCTCAGTTTGACACTTGGGCCCTACAGTTGAACATTCTGAGGAAGTGGTCCAGACCGCAGTCTCATCTGTCTCTAGTGATGTCTCTGTCCAGACATGGTTTGGTATGCAGTGGTGGTTACAGGAACAGCATCTCAGAGTGGTCTGTAGTTACAACACATGCCAGCCTGTCAGGTTGGGATAGTAACCTTCGATCAAAAGTGTCCCAGGTTTTTTGGTCCAGCAGCGAGAGAGCTTTCCATCAGTGGCCCTGCTCCTTGCTTCTTTCTGGGCACTTAGTTTAGATCTAGCTTGATAACACAATGGTGGTGACGTATGTTAATCAAGAAGGAAGAAACAGAAGTGTGGCAGTGTGGGTCAAGATTTGGTCAATCCTCTCCTGGGCAGAAGCTCATGTATCGATGATATCTGCAATACATATCCCAGGAGTGGACTAAGTAGTGGCAGACTTTCTCAGTTGACTGCTCCTGGATCATGAAGAATGGGAACTAAAGAAGTCTGTTTTTGATTCCATACTACTGAGTTGGGGTCTACTGATTGTGGACCTTATGGTGACTCAGGTGAATTGCAATGTTTTTTGTTTTTTTTCCATAACCAGGGAGCCACAGACCTTGGCTGTTGATATGGTGGTGCCATGGTGGTTCTCCCTGACCTACTTTGTTTCCTTCTCTTCTCTTAATCCCCAGGGTGTTGAGAGAGAACAAGAGTACCTAGCACCTGTCATCCTGATCACACCCACACTGGCCTTGCAGGGCTAGTTTCACAGATCTGATGACTGGCAGTGGACAAGCCATGGTGTGTTCCTCTTCTTCCAGACCTTCTCTCAGTGTGTGCTTTGTTGTCCAATCCTTGAGTAGTTGGCCTTGTCTGTGTGGCACTTGAAGCCTATCTCCCAAGAATGCTTCCTCTGAGACAGTCATTGAAACTATGCTTAGAGATTGTAAGTCAGTTTCTGCAAGGATTTACTATAGAGTATGGTCTTCATGTTCTTCTTTCCACTTGAAGAACGGTTTACAACCCTGTCCATTTTGCCTCACCTGGTTTTTTGCCTTTCCTCAGGACAGCCTATAAAAGGATCTTTGTCTTAAGTCTATCAAGGTACATATCTCCATCAAGGTTGGCATCAAAGGTAAACATGTCCAAACTTTTGTCCAGGGGGATGGCACATGCCTACCCCATCTTTTAGGCACCCTATGACTACATGGTATCTGAATCTGGTCCTTAGAGTGATCCTTTGAGTCCTCAGCTTCAGTGACTTTGTTTATTAACCCTGCTTCTTGCAATTGTTTCAATTTGGCGTATGGCATAACTGTAATTCTAGTTTTATAAGGGTCCTTATCTGATTTTTCAAGCAGACAAGGTAGTTCTGCAAACACATTTGGGTTTTTTCCCCAAATGATGTCTGATTTCAGTATTAATCTGGAGACTTTGCTCCCTTCTGTTTTTCATCATCCGTTTAATAGGTTCGTGCAAGAGCTTCACTGATGAATACTAAATTCATTTGACTGAGTTCTTTCACAAGTCTGTTGCATTGCTTGTTCTCTCCAACAGGCAGAGAATGGGTCATGTGGCTCTTAACCCTTTGAGTGCCAGAGGGGTACACAACACATTGCTTTGCAATGCATTGTGTACTCCTCTGGCACTCAGGGTTAAAGTGACTGGCCTCCTGGAACAAGGCATCTATTTGCCAGGCCTGTGTCATCAAGAAAAGGTCAGGGCCTTTTTGGAGGACAGAGCATTCCACCAGAATGGTGAGTGCTTCACAGGGCTACAAGTATCATTCTTCCGCAGAGCAGTTGTGCAAAGTCACAATATGGGGCCTTTTGTATCTAATGTTCGCAAAGCAGTAGATCATCAGCGTGTTGGCCTTGGCTGCAGCCAGTTTTAGGAGAAAAATTCTCCAGGCAGTAGTGCATATGTAGGATTTTTTTGCCCTCGTTTTCTCTACTTTCTTTTCTTCTGTGGCATAGCACTGTGTGGCGGTGTCTGTTGACACTGAAGGTTCATGGTTTCACGCTGTATAACTGGATATATTGGGAGTTTTTCTCCCTTTCCCCAAAATTCTGTTTGGGACAGCATTGGTGTGTCCCCATGGTTCCTGTGTTCCACAATAGATGAAAGAGAAACTTTTTTTTTTTTTTAACACAAACAAATGGCTAGTACAATTATCTTGAAGCTTAATTAAGCTTATCTTAAGGCGACGGGACCTCTTAAAACATTCTTACCTATGTAGGTGCCTGTTGAACAGCATATAGTTGAATCTAGCTTTACATTTATTGTATTATATCTGCAGTTTCCTGTATTTTATTATAAATATCTATTGAAGTCTCTGTCTCCCCTCCTTAAAACAAATAGGCTTCAGTAGTTTTGAATGGCTTCTAAGGGTAATTTTATTATTTTACCAGATTGTAAATGGATGTAACTAGCATTTAGCTCCAAGAGCAAGCAAAATGCATATAAAACAAGATGAGTAAACCTGACTGCTGTATGAATGACCCATTGTAGGCTTTCTGATATTGTTTCCGAAATAAAGATTCTGTAGGTGATGTACTAAACAGACCTAAATTTTGGAGCAAATAATCTGCACCATAGTGAACAAGCAAGAATTCCCTAAATTATATTTGATTTAAATGGGCCTTTTAACCCCTTGAATGCTAGAGAGGTCTCTAGCATTGAAAGGGTTAAACGCCTAATTTAAATCAATGGAAATGTAGGGGAATTCTTATTTTTCTCCTGTGGTGCGATTGGTTTGCCCAGAATTATTCCATTTCTTACTAGTACATCTGTTATAGCTTTAAACATAATTAACACATCTGTTTTATTATTTGCTTTTAATTATAGCAAGCACGAATTGAAGAAGAGAAGAACAAATTTAGACACAATTCAACTGAAGCTTCTACATCAGATGATTCCAAACGACCCAGAATCAAGAAAAGTGCCTATTTCAGTGATGAAGAAGAACTTAGTGACTGAGTTTGCTACTGCATTTTTGTGTATCCAGAAAAGGAGGAATCCACTAGGAGGACAGCAAAGTTATACTTTCTGTTTGTGGTGATGATGTCGCAGACCAACACCTGTTATGGTACTTTTATTCTTGATGAAAGGGATGTCACAACCAGATTATGTAGGCATCAGCCATGTATGAATGGCTGACACCCATGGCGATTTCATTGAAGGTTGTGAGCATTGTAAACTACAACATAGCCTATAAGAAACATCTGCACCTCAGCCCATAGCACTCCATGCAGGTACATTTATAGTAGGGGAGCAATTTTCCTTGCTTTCTGGCAGCAAATTCACTTTATTGCTCATAGAACTGACTCCCTCAAATATGCTTGGCAACCATCTAATACTACATGCTTTAAGTGTGTTATACAAGGACCGCACGGCTAGGAATAGATGCAAGTCCAGCAAAAAAGCACCTATTCTTGTTTTTGCAGACTTGAATAACACGTGATATAAACCCCTCTTACCTTAATATGGCCAGACTATTTTCACAAACTTCAGGAATGTTGCTATTGTACCTTGGATCAAGAGAGAACATTTTCAACCAGTTTGGGATATCATGTCCATGGAGGCAGACCTGACAGCTTCTGCCAGTTTTTTTACAAACTGAAGCAAGCAGAGTGCATGACATTTAGTAACACTTTAACCCCTTAATGTCCGGCGGTCCTGGGACATTTCCGTCCCATAAGGACCACATTGAACCACGTGGACGCGCCGGTACACATGACCTGTTGAGTGTATCAGCGCGTCACTATGGGGCCTGATAGAGATCGCTCCGATCTTGGAGCGGTCAATTTCAGGCCCTATTTTTACTTACAGCGCTCCTGGTAGAGCGATGTAAGTAAAAAGTACGTGATGTACTATGACCGTCAACGGTCCTTGAGTATTTCAAGGACCGTGACTGTCATAGTACGGCACATGTCGTTAAGGGGTTAAGCACCAGAGGGGTGCACATCATATTGTGAACCAATGAATCACACATCTCAACCCGTTATTAAAGGGATAAGATTACCATGTGTGTTTCAGGTCCCATGGTCCTGCTTGCAAATGCCCTGTCTGCCTTCACAGGCATGATACCTGGAACTGATGGAAGTTATCTCTTGAGCAGATGCGCTAGGGCAGAATTCATAGGGCCCATTAGTATTTTCTGGTTATTGGAAGAGAAGTGTGTGTGTATGGGGGAAGGGTTATTGCTAGGAGGTGTTCTCCATTAACCCTTTGAGTGCCAGAGGTATATCCAAAGTTAGAAACCCCTGTGGCACTCAGAGTTAAGGCTCCATACATATCAGGCATGTTGCAACTTTGATTTGTACAACACAGAAGTCATCCAAGTGGTAGTATGCTGTGTTCCACTGCATCATGAGCTGTGAAGATTCCCTGTGGCAACAGCATCAGAGGGCAATGATATTCTAAGGGCAGTTAGTTTTCAAAATGATGTGCTAACTTAAACTTATGCGAAAATCTATTTATTTTGCTACAGTGGGTGTGAACACAGTTATTTTATCTTAAAGGCACAATGCTAAAAATGTCATCATAATGATAAAGCCAGATCCTGGGTTGGCGGTAAAAGGAGGATAGTATTTTCAGATGTATATCCGTCACTTTTGAAAATGTGTTATAAAGAATTAAAAATAGATAAAAGATGAGAAGTGGTGTTGTAACAACTTTTTATGCTAGCATTCCTGTCTACTCCAAGTTAAAGAGGAACTTTCAGTACATACTTAGTCGCCATGCATTCATTAAACGCATGGCAACTAGCTTTGTAATAGATGTTTTACCTTGAAAATATAGTCCATTGTAAAGGAATTGTTCCCGTTTGGGGACTGACAGGCAGGTTAGTGCGGTCCACGTGCCTGCGCTGTCAGTCCCTTCCAGTAACCATATGGTGCACTGCAGTGCTACTCAATGGAGACTGGGACTGACAGAGCAGGCACACAGACAAGATGTCTGCTCTGTAGCTTGGGTTCCGGTCTCCAAACGGGAACGATTCCTTTACACTGGGCTATTTTTTCAAGGTAAAACATCTATTTCAAAGCTAGTCACCATACGTTTAATGAATACATGGCGACTAAGTATGTACCGAAAGTTCCACTTTAAGACCATTTTTATTGTGTTTTTAATAAATTACAGAAACTAAACCAGAAATAAAGGCTTCTTTTTCCATTTAAAGGAGATTGGGGGGGGGGGGGATTGACTGCAGTGGTTTCTGTTACCATGACTTTTTGAACATCTCCCCTTGAATGAATAATTAGTCTCTAGGTTAGAGGTTCTCAGATGTTCTGGTGCCATGGAACCCTTTAGTTTTAAATGAAATCCCTGTAGATCCAACAATCAACCCTTTAAATGCATGATTTCTAGAGGTCTAAAACACATTGCTTTTCAATTAATTGGATGCCTCTCTAGCATTCAAAAGGTTAAACTCTTCAATACCAAATGTATTTAAATCCTACTTTGTACTGGTAATAAGACTACATTGTTTAGATAAAATTATCTGATATATATAAAATTATATTCTAAATTCCCCCTTTTGAAGGGGAATAGACTATAAGGCCTGTTACAAGGGAGCATGTGTACTGTTCAAAACATTTAAAACTTCCTCATATTACCTGGGAGTTATAAAATGCCTGTTACTATTACATAAATGTGTTCTGTTGAGAAAAGAGCCACTGCTCTAGGTAGTACAGGTATTAACATATTTCGCAGTGTTTTTTAAGGGGAGTGGTCCACGGGAATACAGTGTTGTTGTTTTTTGCTATTAAAGAACATTTATTTTAGAGTACCCCTTAAGGACCGGCACACATACATGCGCAGCCGGCACTTAAGGACCATAGAGCTTTTATTTATTTATTCATTTTTACAATCCGATTCAGGGCTCCCTGAACGGCATGCAGCCGTGCGGGGAGACCTGAAATTCATGACTTAATGTACGGCATGGTTCCTTATTGCAAGTTGGACCCATGATGTACATATACGTCCTTGGACCTTAAGGCATTAAGACTAAGATCAGAGTGCTATTTTGATTTAGCTCTTCATTTTGTTTAGTTGCATATCTGAGTATTAAACACTTTGGGCTATGTATATAAAAGTGAAGCGGTGTAATTCTGTGGTAAGCCAACTGCAACATAAGGGATACAGCTATTCCCCAGATTGCCATTGATTTAAATGGGGCTTTTTGACCCCTTGAATGTTAGAGATGTCTCGCAATGCATTGGAGATCTTGCTTGCATTCAAGTGGTTAAATGTTGCATTTAAATCAATTGGCATTTCTATTTGTTCCCTGTTGTGGGTTTCCCCCATAATTGCACTGCTTCACTTTTATACATATAGCCCACTGGGCCAAAATAGGGCCACCAACTCATTGCAAATCGATTGATGGAGACTTCTGGCATATAAACAGATTAAAAATCAAATTTAAATCAAAGGGCTATTTAAAAGTATGGTTAGAAATACACAACAAATATAAGGAACCGGTACAGGAGCAGAGGCCTATTTTTAAGAGTAGCAAATCAGTCTGTGAGCCTAACACTTATTTATCATAGGTATGAGAATCTCCCATCAAGACATATTACAATTTAGTCTAGTATAATTTTTTTTTCCATTATTATTATTATTATTATTATTATTATGTAATAGTTTGCCTATGCTGGCTATCTTTAAGACGTTGTGTGCTACAGCTTTTGCAAACCAATATATTTCTTACACCTCTGGAAGTTAGACACTTAAGTATAGGATAAAGAAGACGAGCTTGAAAGTTAAAGGGATAGTAATACCTAAAATGTAAAAAAAAATATGTTTTAGGGTTTATCCCCCTGAGTAAAACAAGAGTACCCCCACTGCTGAAAGATGTTTCATTCAAAAGTTATTAATTTTCAAAGTTGAATTTTGTAGGTGCAATATCACAGTGGCCTGAAATTGTACAGTGGCGCTGTTGCTACACCATCCTATGGAGATTTATGGTCCTGAGACCAGAGCTGTCCATAGGATCATGTAGCAACAGTGCCACTGTACAATTTCAGGCCACTGTGATATTGCACCTAAAAAATTCAACTTTGAAAATTAATAACTTTTGAATGAAACATCTTTCAGCAGTGGGAGTACTCTTGTTTTACTCAGGGGGATAAACCCTACAACATATTTTTTTTACATTTTAGGTATTACTATCCCTTTAACTGCTATGTACATGAGTATTCTAATTTTATTTCTGTACTAAAAATATTATCACACCCAACAAACCAACCTTCCTGATAGTCTTTGAGTTTTTAAAGGCAAACTATATCCTAGGAATAAGTGGCTTTTAATTTGTTTAAAGTGATACCGTCACTATTTAACATGTTATTTTGAAAGAGCTTTCAATATCTACTTTTATGTTACTCATTTTTTATTTAAAATGAAGGTTTATAAGATATTTAGCTTTATTTATATGTCAGATTGTGCCCGTGAGATGATACTGGCTGATATGCCAGCTAGACACAAACAGTCGACATTGCTCCCCATCCAAACTTCCACTTTCTGTCAGCCAATAGTAGTATAAATAAACCAACAAACTACCGTTTGGGGAGGACAAGTTTGAGGAGTAGCAGTCATATATATCACCGTAACGAGACAGAGTGTCCTGTTTCTGGTTCAGGAATATCCCAGTGATGCTTGTTTAGCTGTTGCTCATATATTTGTTTGACTGCTTATATGTTTGAGTATCCACATGTGGGATGTCTAAAAGGTGGTGGTTTTGGATATTTGATTTATCACACTAGGGCTCCCTTCTATGTTAGCATAAATAAAGAATATTTTTAAAGGGGATCTATCACCTCTATACAAGTTAGCCGTAATAGGTAGGTTATATAGCGAATAGGTGTACTATAGTAGTAGTTTCTTTTAAAATCGCTGTTTGCCTGAAATTTAATGCTTAAATACTGCCCTGGCCCTACTTCCGGACAGACTGCAGTTACCTGCTCTATAACCGCAGTCTGTCACTCTGCCTCTACTCCCCTCCCTTTATCCAGCCTCCTCTGATGACAGAGGCTTTCTGCCTGAAAGCTGGAGCGGTCTCATTGGCCAGAGATCTTCCCTTCAGAAGGCCAACCCTTTCCCGCCTCTAGTCTTATGATGTGTTCCTGACTGTAAAGACTGGCTTGGAATATAGCTGCTTAGTTGTAGCTTATTTATTGTTTTTTTCTATAGGTAGGAGGGTTAACATTACTGGGCTTCCCTAGAGTGGATTGACCAGTGTGCAAGTGCTGTGTGAGCCTTGCAGCCCTGTTGAGAGAATCTTGTAATCCAAGTGTATACTCCCAGCAAGACCTCTCTGAGGCACTTCTCTCTTCACAATGGTGATCTGAAGACAGAAGATGAAGATTGGTGAGTAACTCTTTGAGTGCCTAGGTCCTTCTTGTCCCTACTTGTGCCTCTTTATACAGGGGTCCCTCTGACCACTTGGGTTCTTGCACTCATATTGGGTATGTTGTTTTTGTTCACTGCCTTGGTTATGGAGCATGGGTGGCTGCTTTGGGACTAGTTAACACCTTCCTTGCTGGTTTCCCCGAGTTGGGACTTTTCTTAGGCTTTTCCCTTTAGGTGCCTGTCTATTTACTTACCCCCGCATGTTCCCTGGGGTCAGTGGCTAATTTGGGATATGTAAGAAACTGTACGTTGCATGGCTCCTTTAATGCCCCACTGCTGCAATCTCTGCTCCATTGACTTCTATGGCCAAACTTTACTGGGGCATATCTGTTCAACAGAGGTCAGAGTGGGCTCATTCTTCTAGTCTCATCATGCCCTTTCATCTGAGTATCGTGGGGGTCCATGGAGGGGGTTGTAGGTATCGCTAGGTAACAGAGGAGACTAAATTACCCAGAATGCCAATTGGCTGCCTGTTTTGTAGTCTCCATTTACTTCTCTCTTACTTATCCTACGGAGAGGCATATTCTCCTTGCGCTCCTTGTCCAGATTAAAGGGATAAGAGGATTTTAGTCTTATCTGTTAAATCCTTTTCTCTTAGTCCATATAACTCACAGGTACCATGGGGAGGCAACAACTCCTCTCAGTGGGCTGGAACAATTCTGAAAGAAGTGCAGGGGTGAACCCTCCCCCTCCTCCATATCAGGCTATCTTAGCCACTCCCCGCCAGTTAGATTTGAGAGAAAATAAACCTATCAAGTAAGATGGGGAAGAAGGGGAAACTCCTATGAGCAATGAACCCAAAAGGACTCCCACAGCCAGCTACAGGAGACCCAGCATGGTCCCTTTCACTGGATGGGAGACCTGTGAATTATATGGACTAAGAGAAAAGGATTTAACAGGTAAGACTAAAATCCTCTTTCTCTGTCGTCCAATACAGGTTACTGGTAACTCTGGGAGGCAATCCGCCCCTTTAAGTAGGCAGGAACCTTTCTCTAAATGTATGCAGGGGGTGGAGCCTCCCCTCTCTCCTCAGCTGCATCCTAGCCAGCCAGCTGCAGAATGATTTGTTCCTGGGTGTGAACACACCAGGTGGAGAACATCTCTCGTTAGTTTTAGTTTCTTTTTATTTTTCTGTCAGATATGGAATACCACCATTAGGAGGGTTACCATGACTGACAAATGCCCTTCAATGTGGCTAGCTCAGTGTCCAGGTGCTTTTTGGTGGACCTTAAGCCCTGAGGGGGAAAATCTTGGGTACAAGTGCTTCCCCTTGGATTACTCACTGAGGTAATTCTTACTACATGGTAACCTGAAGACAGAAGATCTGCAGGTGAGGTGAGCTACCCTTTGAGTGCTGCAGGTCCACTTGTCCCACAGTGCCCCTTTGCTGGGCTTTTATTTGGGAGTTCTCATTGTGCACTTCTGCACTCATTGGGTATATATGTGTATGTCTGAGTATTTGGAGCAGGTTTATGTAGTAACTTAACCCTTTGTCTGCTGGTTTGACATGTTTAGTGGGGTTTTCTGACATTTTCCTTACTGGGTTAGTGTTTTCTTAATATGCACACATGTTCCCTGTATATTTTTACCTCCTATTTTAACTTTTATTAAATTTATGTACTGTGCCTATAAGGCGCGCTTTACCGCATAGATGCCATTGCTCCATTTACTCTCTCTGGGTGTACACTGTTTGGGACGTATCTCTGTAACCGCTTCACACCGCAACTTCAGGGTGGGCTCATTTTAATTGTCTACCCTTACTCTATCATCCGATTTATAATTCAAGTGTGTTGGGGGGCTTCGGGCACTGCGTTGGGGTACTTTTTGGGAAAAACTACATTTCCCATGAGCGCTCGTTTCGCGCCTTTTTTCTGATTGGCCCCAGTCGCGGCAGCCATTTTGTGAGCTTTTCTCAGCGAGTATCCTACGCGGGGCTTGGACTCTCCTTCTCTCCTCCACAGATTAACCCTTCGCCTGCCAGATAAGTCTATATTTAGCATTTATGGGGTGAAATATTAATGTTACACACTATAATTGGGTGATTTATTGTACAGTTGTGTATTCTGACACTGTAAGTATGTCTATACCACTGGAGCTAGGGGCTAGACCTAAGACTAAGGAGGCTGGGGTATCAGTATCCCGCATTGACAGGAAGAGCACATAGGGCTACCTAGAGAATTCTGTGGTCCTTTATGCCCAGCATGTTCTGAAAGTCCTGACAGCAACCCAGGGCCTTCCAGTCATGCTACTGAGCCAGTTTGGGTACAAGAGTTTAAGGCTGCGACTAGGGACCTTAGGTCCACTCTACAACTCTTTCCATCCCAGGTACAGGGGGCTCTTCGATTATGGTAGACCCCCTCTACTATCAGATCCTCCCTGCCTAAACCGCAGGGGGCACCTGATGTGTCATATTCTTCTGAGGAAGAATTGTTGCAAGATTCAGATGTTGATGGTACTGTTTTAGAGTCTTCTATACCCTGTTCCAAATTATTATGCAAATGATATTTTTCTCATTCAACTAAATAATTGATGTAAATAACAGTCAGCATAATTCTCATGTTTTCGACTATTAAGAGTACAATTCAAATTTTATTGAACAAACCTCCTAATGATTTTTTTAAACATAAAAAACTTACAATGCACTGTTCCAAATTATTACGCACAATAAGTTTCAAAACACTTTATAGGTTGTAAAGAACTGAAAATTGTCATTTGTTGTGTTTGCAGCATATTTACTGAAATCAAAAGCTATTTCAATCAAACTTTTAACAACATTTTAACAGGTCACGTTACATTTCAACATAGGACCCCTTATTTGATAGCAGCTTCACAGGTCTTGCATCCATTGAACTTGTGAGTTTTTGGACAGTTTCTGCTTGAATTTATTTGCAAGATGTCAGAATAGCCTCCCAGAGCTGCTGTTTGGATGTAAACTGCCTCCCACCCTCATAGATCTTTTGATTGAGGATGCTCCAAAGGTTCTCAATAGGATTGAGGTCAGGGGAGGATGGAGGCCACATCATGACTTTCTCTCCTTTTATCCCCATAGCAGCCATTGATGCAGAGGTATTCTTTGCAGCATGAGATGGTGCATTGTCATGCATGAAGATGATTTTATTACGGAAAGCATAGTTCTTCCTTCTGTACCAGGGAAGAAAGTGGTCAGTCAGAAACTCCACGTACTTTGCAGAGGTCATTTTTACACCTTGGGGGACCCTAAAGGGGCCGACCAGCTCTCTTCCCATGATTCTGGCCCAAAACATGACTCCACCACCGCCTTGCTGACGTCGCAGCCTTGTTGGAACAGGGTGGCCGTCCACCAACCATCCACTACTCCATCCATCTGGACCATCCAGGGTTGCACGGCACTCATCAGTGGACAGGACTGTTTGAAAATTAGTCTTCATGTATTTTTCTGCCCAATGCAGCCATTTCTGCTTGTGAGCATTGGTTAGTGGTGGCCGAATAGAAGGTTTATGCACAGTTGCTAGACTCTGGAGGACTCTACACCTTGATGTCCGTGGGACTCCAGAGGCACCAGCAGCTTCAAATATCTGTTTGCTGCTATGTAATGGTATTTTAGCAGCTGCTCTCTTGATCCGATGCATGGATCTGGCAGAAATCTTCCTCAATGTGCCCTTATCTGCACAAACCCGTCTGTGCTCTGAATCAGCCACAAATCTCTTAATAGTGCGATGATCACGCTTAAGTTTTCGTGAAATATCTAATGTTTTCATACCTCGTCCAAGGCATTGAACTATTTCACTCTTTTCGGCAACAGAGAGATCCTTTTTCTTCCCCATATTGCTTGAAAATGGTGTTCTGCTTAATAATGTGGAACACCCACCTTTAGTAGTTTTTCCTTAAATTGGGCTCACCTGGCAATCTAATTATCACAGGTGTCCAAGATTGTTTTCAGTGATCAAAAGAGCCCTGAGACACAATGCCATCCATGAGTTAAACTGAAAACCAAAATATTTAATCTTTGTGACACTTAAATATCATTTGCATAATAATGTGGAACAGGGTGTAGGTCCATTGGTGACTCTTTTGAGTTTGATCCTGAACCCTCTGCTGAGGGCCTGATCAGAGCTGTATTGACCACATTCAACATTCCCTTGGTTCAGGAGGTTCCCTCTGATGTTTCTCAGGTGCCTGCAAAGCCCCTTACTTATTTTCCTCCTAACCCAACTCTTGACCGTTTGGTTTCTGACGCATGGAAAAATCCAGACAAGTCCTCTTCAGTGTCCAGAAAGTTTGCTAAACTGAAACCGAAATGGCTAAATGGGTTCATCCCCCCCCCCAAAGGTGGATGCACCCATATCTAGACTGTCTAAATCTACTGCCTTACCTGTTTCTGATGCTTCTGTGCTGCAAGATTGGACTGATAAGAAACTTGAAGTTTCCCTCAAGTCCATTTTCACTTCTATTGGCACTGCTATGCATCCAGCCAGCCTTTGCTGTTGCATGGGTTAA
The DNA here is from genome assembly GCA_037306005.1 of Rhinophrynus dorsalis. NCBI lineage: Eukaryota > Metazoa > Chordata > Amphibia > Anura > Rhinophrynidae > Rhinophrynus > Rhinophrynus dorsalis. The sequence continues at coordinate 254,477,818 of CM074721.1, forward strand.
CAGGGCTATTGCAGTCTGGACCTTCAGGATGCATATTTGCACATCCCAATCCATCTAGAGAGCAGGCAGTACCTGAGGTCTGCCTGCGCCAGAGGTCATTTTCAGTTCTCAGCTCTTCCATTTGGTCTGCCAACAGCCCCTCAGGTTTTCCAAAGGGTTCTGGGGGCCTTGATATCCGTCCTCCATCGGGACAGCATCAGGGTGACTCCCTACATGGACAACTTGCTTTTGAAAGCATCCTCTGCGGACCTTCTTCATCAGCAGGTCCAGACCTGCATTCAAATTCTTACACATCACGGTTGGATTGTGAACTTGACCAAGTCAGACCTTGTCCCATCCCAGCAACTGGTCTTCCTGGGTCTTCCGTTCGATACGCAGAAGTGCATGGTGTTTCTACCGGATGAGGTAGCCCATCAAATTGCCCAAAGAGTCTCAATGATTCTATCCCGCGATCGGATCCCGGTCTTCTCTGGTTGGGAAGTTCATTTCCACAATAGAGGCGGTTCCATTTGCCATGGCACACACCAGGGAACTTCAAAGATTTGTGATACAGACATGCAGGGACCGACCATATCATCAGAAGTTATCGGTCTCACTTCCTCCTCATGTCGAGTTGAGCTTGGAGTGGTGGTTGGACCTTTCCAATCTCCTAAAGGGGAGATCCTTCCGGATTCCCTACTGGATCAAGGTCACGATGGATGCCAGCCTCTTGGGCTGGGGAGCTGTTCTGGGTCGCTTCAGTGCTCAGGGGAAGTGGTCCATGGAGGAGTCCCTTCTTCCCATCAACATTCTGGAACTTTGAGCGATATTTCATGCTCTCCGTCGTTGGGAGTCTCAACTGGAGGACTGTCCAGTCCGAGTGGAGTCCGACAACGCCACGGCAGTGGCTTACATCAACAGACAAGGCGGGACAAGAAGTCTCGCTGCTTGGTTAGAAGTCAAGGCCATTTTGTCCTGGACAGAGGTTCATGTTCCTGTCATTTACGCAGTGCACATTCCAGGCGTGCACAACGTCATGGCAGACTTCCTCAGTCATCACACAGTCGACAGCGGAGAGTGGGAACTACATCCAGAGGTGTTTCAACTCCTAACTCAGAGATGGGGGGTGCCCCTAGTGTATCTGATGGCAACCAGACACAACAAGAAGGTTCAAGGCGATCTGCTCTCGGTTGAAAGACTCTATCTCTGGCTACCGACGCAATGTCCATTCCCTGGACATTCTATTCTCCCTACCCTACATTTTCCCTCCTTTTCCAATGTTGATAAGGGTGTTGCAGAAATTGAAGGTGGAATGTTGTCCAGTAATCCTGATCGCTCTGAATTGGCCTCGTCAGTCCTGGTATCCGGATCTTCTGGCACTATTGGTGGCGGAGCCCTTTCCGCTCCCCTCTCGTCCAGATCTTCTTCTACAGGGTTACCTGTGGAAGGAAGATGTTCATCGGATCAATTTGATGGCCTGGAGGCTGAATCCTCGATTTTAAGGAAGAAAGGCTTTTCTTCTGCTATGGTGTCTACTGTGCTTAGTGCCCGTACGCCTGTTTCTTACAAGATATATCACAGTGTCTGGTCGACATTTTTGTCTTGGTGTGCTGACAGAGATCTGTCTCATGATTTTCATCTTCCCACTGTCCTGGCCTTTTTGCAGGACGGCGTGGATAAAGGACTCAGCATGAGTTCTCTTAAGGTTCAGACTTCGGTGCTTTCTGTCTTTTTCCAGGAGCGCATTGCTATCCTTCCTGATGTCAAGGTTTTCTTCCAGGGCGTTGCTAATGTGCGTCCTGCCTTTCGGAGTCTGGCTCCTCAGTGGGACCTTAATTTGGTTTTGGGAGTTCTCCATGTCCTTCCTTTGAGTCTTTGGCTACTATTCCTTTACGTCTCTTGCTGTGGAAGATGGCCTACCTTCTGGGGATTGTGTCAGTTCGCCGAGTTGCAACCTCTATCCTGTAAACCACCTTTTCTGGTGTTTCAGAGGGATAAGGCGGTGCTTCGAACCTCTAAGGAGAGTTCTTACCTAAAGTAGTCTCTGAGTTTCACATCAATCAGGAGATTGTGGTGCCCTCTTTCTGCCCTAACCCTTCCTCTGACAAGGAAAGAGATCTCCACTTGTTGGATGTGGTGCGTTGTCTCAAGTTTTATATCCATCGCACTGAATCTATCAGGAAGTCCGACGCTCTGTTAGTCGTTCCTGAGGGTCCTAGGACAGGAAGACCTGCATCCAAGGTGACTATTGAGTCATGGATCAAGTCCACTATTCGTAGCGCCTACGAGTTGAGGAATAAGCATGTCCCCTTTCGGGTCACGGCTCATGCCACCAGGTCTATTGGGGCCTCTTGGGCCTATAAAAATAAAGCGTCTGCTGATCAGCTGTGCAGGGCAGTCACTTGGTCCTCTGTGCACACCTTTTCGGAGCACTACTGTGTGGATGTGCTGGCTTCGGCTGATGCCAGCTTTCGGAGGAAGGTCCTAGAGGCAGTCTTGCCTATCTAGGATCTTCTTCTCAGGTTCTTAGTGCTTCCTTACTGTTGAGCCCTGTTGGCTCTAGTTCAGTGTGCTGTGTTTAAGTTCCTAGGGTGTTTTTACTCCTGTTTGGTGTCCGTTGACACTTCAGTTTTGTTGGGATCTCTGACCGGTTGGTTCATGGAGGTTCTGGTGACTTTGGGGGGCCTTGCGTCTGGTCCTTGCCTTCTTCCTGCCTCTGGGAAACTCAATGATTGGACATCCCAGAGTTACCAGTAACCTGTATTGGATGACAGAGAAAAGAGGATTTTAGTCTTAACTGTTAAATCCTTTTCTCTTAGTCCATACAGGCTACTGATCTCTCACCCTGTCAAGAGACCATGCTTGGCTCTCCTGTGGCAATACGTGGGAGTCCTTCGGGGCATGCTCACAGGAGTCGTCTTCTCTCCTATTTCTGGTCAATTGTTAGTGTCTCAAATCATTCTGGAGCTGGCTGGCTAGGATGCAGCTGAGGAGGGAGGGGAGGCTCCTCCCCCTGCATACATTTTAGAGAAATGTTCCTGCCTACTTAAAGGGGCGGATCGCCTCCCAGAGCTACCAGTAACCTGTATGGACTAAGAGAAAAGGATTTAACAGGTAAGACTAAAATCCTTTTTTCTCTGTCGTCCAAAACAGGTTACTGGTAACTTTTTAGGTAGGCGATCCGCCCTTTTAAGTAGGCAGGAACAATTCTAGAATTCTATGCAGGGGGTGGAGCCTACCTTTCCTCCTTGGCTGCAGCTAGCCAATCAGCTCCAGAAAGATTTGTTCCTTGGTGAAGATAACACAGGCAAGAGAACAGTTCTGCTATAGCTTTAGAAGTTTTTTTATTTTTCTGTTAGAAATGGAATACCACCATTAGGCGGATTAACATAACTGACAATGCGCTTAGATGTGGCTAGCTCAATGACCAGGTTCTTTTTGTGGGAAAATCTTGGCTACAAGTTCTTTCCTCAGGAGTTGCCCACCGAGGCTTCTTTAAACATGGTGATCTGAAGACAAGATCTGCAGGAAAGGTGAGCAACCCTTTGAGTTCTGCAGGTTCACATGTCCCACAGTGCCCCTCCGCACAGGGGTTTTTCATTTGGAGTTCCTGTTGCACACTCCTGCACTAATTGGGTCTATCTGTATGTCTGCTGGGTGTTTGGAGCAGGTTTATGTAGTTTTTAACCCTTTAGCTGCTGGTTTGGCATTCATGGGGGGGGGCTCTGACATTTTTCCTACTGGTTCAGTGTTTTTTGGGTACCCTAACATGTTTTAGTGATGTTTTATGTCTTTTAATATTACACCTTCAATTTTGTAAAAATTGAGTAAAAGCGCCCTTTACCACATAGGCGCCATTGCTCCATTCACTCCTATGGAACTGTATAGTTTGGGACATATCTCTGCAACCGTTTAACCTAGCGACTTCAGAGAGAGCTCATTTTACATGTCTGGCCTTGCTGTATCATCCAATTCATGTTTCTAGTGTGTTGGGGGGGCTTCAGGCACTGTCTGGGGTGCTTTTCTGGTAAAACTACATTTCCCATGAGCGCTTGCTTCACGCACTCATTTATGACTGGCTCCTGCTGCGGCAGCCATTTTGTGATCTTTCCATAACTAGTATCCTATGCAGAGCTTGGACTCCTCTCCTCTGCTGATTAACCCTTCGCCTAGAAGTCTATTTTAGCGATTTCTGGGATGAAACTTTAATCCTACACACTGTAATTGGGTGATTTCTTATACAATAAGGTTATTGACAGTGTGAGTGTCTATACCATTGGCGTTTGGGACCAGACCTTAAGACTAAGGATGCTGGGGTCTCTGTGTCCCCTATTGTGATTGCTTTTCCTGTCAATCAGGGTTACCTAGAGAATTCTCAGGTCCTTTATGCCCAGCATGTTTTGATTTCCCTGAGAGTCTCCCAGGGACCTCCAGCCATGCATTAGAGCCCGTTTGGGTGCAAGAGTTCAAGGCTGCTACTAAGGACCTTAGGTCCACTTTGCAACTCTTTCCATCCCAGTTACAGGGGGTCTTTTATTCCTGGCAGACCCCCTCCTTCATCAAGTCTTCCCTGCCAAAGCCACAGGGTGTACCTGACGTGTCAGATTCCTCTGAGGAGGAACTGTTGGTGGATTCAGATGTTGAGGAATGTTCTGCGGTGGGCTCCTTTCAGTTTTTTGGGGACCCTTTTGAGGCTGACCCTGAGTCCTCGGCTGAGGGCCTGATAAGGGCTGTTTTAAATACCCTAAACATTCCCTTAGTTCAGGAGGTTCCTTCTGACGTTTTTCAGGAGCCTAAAAAGCCCCTTACTTGCTTTCCACCTAACCCCACTCTTGACCGCCTTGTGTCTGAAGAGTGGAAGTCTCCAGAGAGGAAACCTTCTGTCTCTAAGAAATTTGCTAAGCTTTATCCCTTTTCTGAGGCAGCACTTGCTCAGTGGGTTCATCCTCCTAAAGTGGATGCTCCTATCTCCAGGCTATCTAAGTCTACTGCCTTGCCAGTGTCTGCGTTTGCTCTGAAGGACTGGACTGACAAGAAACTTGGTCTCCCTCAAGTCCATCTTTGCTATTGCTGGATCTGCCATGCGTCTAGCATTCGCAGCAACTTGGTAAACCGGGCCATTGTGGTCTGGACTGAACAGCTCACTCTTGCTGTCCATCAGGATGCTCCTACTTCGAATAAGTTGCGCCTCCTTGCCAACATTTCTGAGGCACAGCACTTATGTTTCTGCTGCCCTATTTGATGCCATCCGTTTGGTGGCTAGGGTTTCCACCATGTCTGTGGTTGCCAGATGGTCTCTTTGCCTCAAGATCTGGTCTGCTGATACTGCTTCTAAGAAAGCCTTGCTCTCCTTGCATTTTCAAGTCACTTCTTTGTTAGGGGCAGATCTCAAGGATCTGATCAGTGAGGCTACAGGGGGTAAGAGGACACTTCTACCCTTAGTTCCTAGGAAGAAAACACCGCTGAAGCTTAACTGGTATTTTTGTTCCTTTCAGAATGAGACACATCCGGTGAACCAGACTGTTCCCTCAGCTCCACGTACCTCCTCCAAGCCCAATCAGCAATGAAAGCCCAATGTCTCCTCCAAGCCGCCTTTGGCATGACTTACCTAACCCGGGTCCACACTCTGCTGTGGGTGGTCGTCTGCGTCACTATCACAGCATTTGGGACGATTCAGTGATGGACCCATGGGTTTTGCAGGTAGTGACTGAAGGGTACAGGATCCCTTTCATCTCTCTTCCTCCCTTTCGCTTTCTTCCTTCTTATATGCCTCAGGGTGCAGAGAAATGCCATCTGTTCTGCGCTGTTCAGGCTCTTCTGGACAAGGACGTTCAGGAGCCAGTTCCAGTTCAGGACAAAGGTATGGGTTTTTACTCAAACCTCTTTGTGGTCTCCAAGAAGGCCGGCGGTTGTTGTCCCATTTTGGACTTGACGGATCTCAATTTCTTTGTGACCCAGACTCCTTATCACCAGGAGTCTCTACGGACAGTGATTCCTTGCATACCTGGATCTTCAGGATGCGTACTTACACATTGCCATTCATCCAGAGAGCCGGCAGTACCTCCGCTTTGCCTGCGGCCAGGGACATTTTCAGTTCTCAGCTCTTCCATTTGGTCTGACGGCAGCGCCTCAGGTCTTCAACCGTGTCCTGGGAGACTTAGTGTCTGTCCTCCAACGAGACGGCATCAGAGTTACTCCACACATGGACAACCTGCTTCTGAAAGCCCCTTCTGTGGAACTTCTTCATCAGCAGGTTCAGCAATGCATTCATGCTCTCATCCATCACGAGTAGATCATCAACTTGGACAAATCAGATCTTGTCCCATTCCCGCCTCTGGTCTTCCTGGGCCTCCTCTTCAATACCCAGAAGAACATGGTGTTTCTCACGGGCGAGGAGGCTCCCCAGATGGCCCACAGGGTTTCTGCAATACTGGCTCAAGATCCAGTTCCAGCCAAGAAGCTGTCATCTCTTGTGGGGAAATTCATTTCCACCCTGCAATATACTCTTGAAGTAGAGCCTTTCCTACCAGAAGCAATAGTTTCTGCTACCAGGGGTGATAATCCTTGCTGTAAAAGAACTTCCCGCTCAACCTCCAGGCCCTCATTTTGTAAAAGGCTGGATTGGGATGTAGCAGAGGTCCCTGGCACAACAGATTCTGGCTGACAGGAAGCGATATTGTTTGTTCTACTGATAATTTGATCAGGTGTGCAAACCAGGTCCTTCTTGGCCAATATGGCGCAATCAAGATGACTTCCACCTTCTCTATTATTTTCTTTACTACCTGGTGAATCATAGGTAGAGGGGGGAATACATAGGCCAGACTGAATTTCCAATCCCAGACTAGAGCGTCCTGGCCTATTGCTGCTGGGTCGTACCACCTGGAGAAGAACCTCCTGCACTTCCTGTTTTGTCTTGTTGCCATTAGATCCACCTCTGGCATGCCCCATTTTGTTACAAAGTTTTCGAAGACTTTTTGATTTAGTGACCATTCTCCTTGGTCTAAATGATTCCTGCTCAGAAAATCTGCTTGCACATTTCTTTTTCCCGAGATGTGCTGGGCTGTAATGGATAATAGGTTGTTTTCCGCCCAATGCAGTAATTTCTCTATTTTCTTCGACAGTTCTGCTTCTGGTTCCTCCCTGATTTTTTTTTTTATGTACAAGACAGTAGCAATGTTGTGTGATTTTACTAATACTGCCTTGTCTCTTATCTGGGCTTTGAATATTTTGAGACATTCTAATACTGCTCTTGTTTCTAGTACATTTATATGATTTCTTTCCTGCTTTACGGACTATTGTCCTTGAGCCGTCTGGGATCTGTAGGTACCCCCCCCCCCAACCTGTTTTGCTGGCATCTGTTGTTATAATTTCTTTTGATAATTCCTGTAGAGGCAGTCCCTTCTTCAGGTTGTGAGTGTCCCTTCATAACAGGCTCTTCTTGGCTTGGATGGATAAAGGAATTATCTGCGTTTTGTTTTCTAACTTTTTGTTCCATTTGGAGAGAGAAAAGTTCTGTAGTGTTCTTAGATGAAGCCTTGCCCAAGGAACAATCTGAATAGTAGAATTTAAAATTCCTAACAATCTCATATAATCCTGAGCAGTCAAAAACCTCTCCTTCTGGAATTTCTTCACGGATGCTTGCAATCGGACTATCCTTTCCTGTGTGAGAAACACCATCTGTTTCACTGAGTCTATCATCATGCCCAAGAAGACAATATTCTGTGTTGGAACTAATTAACTCTTTTGAAAGTTGATGATCTAGCTTTGATGTTGTAAATGTTGAATCGCTTTGTTTGTATGAATCAAAGCTTGCTGTTCCGACCCTACTATGATTAACAGATCGTCCACATAGGGCACTATTGAAATTCCCTGGAGAGAGGTTGCTAACACTTTGGTGATTACCCTTGGGGATGATACCAGCCCAAATGGAAGTACCCTGAATTGGAAATGCTGATTCTGTAAACTGATTCTCAGGAATTTCCTGTGAGATGGAACTACTAGGATATGATGATAAGGATCCATAAGATCCACCGTAGTCATGAATGCGCTGTTTTGAATAGACTTTATTACCGATGATACTGACTCCATCTTGAAATGCCGTACCTTCAAGAAGGAATTCAGATACTTTAGATTCAGAATAGCTCTAAACCCCCCAGAGGTTTTTGGTGCCAAAAACAGATTTAAATATATTCCCAAATTCTTTTGGTACTGAGGGACCGGTTATATGACCTTCTTTCTCAACATGTTCTGAACTAAGTTCTTTAGTTCTAATCTCTTCCGGGGGTCTCGGGGAAGACTTGATCTTATCAACCGACTCTTGTGGGGAAAAATCTCTAACTCTAGCGGATACCCTGTCTCTATAACTTGAAGAACCCATTGGTCTGGAATGAGATTTGATGTCCAAGATTGAAGAAAACATATTAACATTCCCCCCACTGGAATAAGAGACCGGGCCCGCTCCTCTTCATTGTGTTTATTTCTTAAAGGTGTATCTCTGAGAGTGTTCTCTCTTAAATCCACCTCTGAAAGACTGTGAGGATTGTCTTCTTTGTTCGAATCTCCCTCCTTGGTATTTTCTGGAGTCTCGAAAATTAAACAGTCTAATCCTAAATCCCATGGACCTGTGAAAGGAAGGGCCACTAATTTGTTTTTGGAGGATGCATCAGCACCCCAGGAGCGCAGCCAAAGTGCACGCCTTGTGGTAACTGATAAGGCAGATTCCTTAGCTGATAGCCTAATAATATCCATGAAGGCATCGCAAGAAAAATTGACTGCCTCCTTTATAGATGCTACCTCCTTAATGAGTTTAGATCGAGAAACATCGGAGTCAATTTTCTCCTCTAACTCATTTAACTAAATTCTAATAGTACGGGTGACACAAGCTAGAGCATTGGCAGCCTTTAAGTCTTGTCCTAGGACAGAAAACTGTTTCTTTAAAGCGGACTCAATTTTCCTATCCATAGAATCTTTTAAAGCAGATCCATCCTCCATGGGGATGATGGTTTTCCTGGCTATGTGAGAAATGGCAGGATCAATCTTAGGGGGGGAGAGTAACAAGCATTGATAGCCTCTTCTTTGAAAGGATACATCTTGTTAAAACGCTTGGTAAGGCCAATTGTTTTGTCCCCTTTTTCCCATTCAGAATTGATAAGGCCAGAAACCGAATGATGAACTGGAAACACCAGGGGAGTTTTATGGCTGCCTAGAAAGGCAGCGTCTAGAACACCTAACTCCTGCTGAGTTTAGTAAGACCTAATGTTTTACGCAAGGCTTTTAAAAAAAAAAAAAAAAAAAAAGTCTATATGGTCCAAATTAAAAACCCCAGGATCATCTGAGATCTCCCCTTCTTCATAAGATGAATACTCAGACACCATGTCATGGTTACTGTCAGTGTCTTCAGGGAGCTCCATTCTTGTAGATGGACCCTCTCCAGGATCTTCCATGTGAGGATGTTTTTTGGGGACTGCTGCCTCTTGCATAGCATTAAAAGTGTCCTGCATGGATTTCATCCACAGTAAGAAATCCTTAAATTGCATTGGCATATCTATCTCTGCGGCCTTCTTAGTACAATCCGGGCAGTATTTAGATGACTCAGAGGAAGCTAATTTCTTCTCACAGGTTAAACATGCCTTTGGCTTGGATACGGATTTTTCCTCTTTGCCAGAACCATCAGGAGGATTTTTATCCTTGCTGGGAGTAACTTTGGCAGGGGCAGACATGCTAATATAAAACAAATCCTTTATTAAAACTATTTAAAATACACTAATGAACTGAACACTACCCCTATCTGATCAAGAGGAGACTAGGAATCCTGCAGTTTAAATAGACAGCAATCAGAACTGACTTCCTGCCAAAAATGCATAAATAACCCTTGTACTTACTTGTTCCCGCTGAGAACCGTTTCAAACATTCTGCGCTTCATCTCTGGAACGCAAGGCCCGCAGTATGGTGGATAGTATCAGCTGACTGCCGAACTTCCGGTTGCTTAGGCCGCCTTCCGTTCGCGGCCTGCATGATGATCGCTATACATGCTGATATCCCAGGCTCAATGGAGGTGGACGAATCACGTTCTCCTTGGGGCAATGCTCATACCCCCGTTTGTGACAGCACTGCACTGCGGCCATAAGGTAGGAATTTAACGTTTGTGTATCCATAATCCATGTAGGGCTGATGCCTTACACCCGGCCATCCGTAGGACCAAAATAGACTGATGTGCAGCGGGAGGGCAGGCACTTTTATGAATTTGTATGGGTCCTACCCCGGCCGGTGGGCAGAGACAATACCCATTCTTAGCCGGGGATAGGACACAGAAGAAAGCGGACATCCTATTCTAGACTTGAAATGTCTCAACCATTGTATGGAAACTCAAGCTGGAATCTTTGTGGTCCCTCATCGCTGCAATGTATACAGGAGAGTTTCTAGCCTCCCTAGATCTTCAGGATACTTACCTTCACATCCCAATTCATCCAGATCATCAATGCTTCTTTCTATTCGCCTTTGAGTGCATTCACTACCAGTCAACTGTTCTTCCTTACAGTCTAGCATCAGCTCCAAGGATCTTCATGAAGATCATGGCTACTGTGGCTGCTTACACCCATGCTCAAGGTATTTCTTTAAATCCCTATTTCGTCAACTTTTTGCTCAAGGCTCCTTCAGAGGCTATGCTGACCTTACACTTTCAATAATGTTTTCACATCCTGGAGCACCATAATTGGGTACGCAATCTCAAGAAGTCTTCTACAGTGCCTTCTCAGACTATGTACTACTTAGGTATGAGATTCGATACCCTCCAATAGAAAGTGTTTCTGCCAAACGACAAGATCGAGGCTCTATTATAGCAAGTGACTCGAGCACTGTCCTGGTCATCCGTGGATATAAGGGACAACATGAGTGTCCTGGGACATCAAGTCACCTCTCAGGAAGCAGTCCCCTATGTTAATTCCACATGAGGGATCTACAGCTAGACAGTCTAAAAAACATAGGGGACTGCTTCCATCTGACTCATGCCATGTCTCGGCCCCTATGGATGAGGGAAGCTCTGTGCTGGTTGCTTCAATGTCGCATCTGGCTTTGATTCCCCGTTTCGTAATGCTGGAATGGACAATGGTCACCATGGACACCGCCTAACAGACTGGGGAGTGACTCTGGGTCCTGTAACAGCACAAGACCGTTGAACCAGGAAGGAGAGTCTCCTTTCACTCAACATCTTGGAAATACATGCCATTTGCATTCATCACTGGTCCCAGATACTAATGGGAAGTCCAGTGTTGATCCAGTCAGACAATGTAACAGCAGTCTCATACATCAACCAACAAGGAGGAACCCAAAGAGAATCAGTTTGGATGCAGGTTTGAGAGCTCCTTTAACTGGTGGAAGCCCATGTACCAGCCATCTGAGGTGCACATTCCAGGCAAGGAAAACATAATTGCCGACTTTCTACGTCAACCAGAGCTAGATCATGAATGTAGGGATCTCACTGCTGTCAGTGTGAAAGAGCCCTTAAACTTAAAGGAACAGCAAAAGCCATATAAGTGAAAGTAGCCAAAATCTATGCAATGTACCCCTGACTACCACTAACTGCTCCAATAGCTCAGGGGTTCATACTTACCTTGTTACATGGTCAATTCCTTGGGGCTCCCTTAAAAGAGGAACTATCCCCCCTATACAAGTTAGCTTTAATAGTTAGAGTACATAGCAAATGAGTGTAAAACTGTCTTAATTTCATTTTCAAAATTTCTATTTGGCCGAAATTGAAGTAGTAAATGCTGTCCTGCACCTACTTCTGGACAGACTGCAGTTATCTGCTCTGCACCACAGTCTGTCACTCTGCCTTGGCTCCCCTCCCTCTAACAAGCCTCAACTGATGATGGAGGCTTTATGCCTGTAAGCTGGAGTGATCTCATTGGCTAGGGAGAATAAGCCTCTACGTCCACCCCACGATTGGCAACTGATGCTACTGGAACTGTCCAAATAGAGCCAGTATGCTAGGCAGAGAAAGTGTTGCAAGATTTCTTCTCTGTGCAAGTGCACTGGCTCTGTGGGGGACCCAAGACTTCAGTTCCAAAGTCCACAATGCCAAGTGTGGATCAGAAGTGAAGGCTACTTCTCCTTAGTCTTAAGTACAGTGGGCATTGGCCATGCATCATGGTAAATATTAACCCCTAAGCCATCATAGCAGGTTAGTAGTAGTCAGGTGTGCATTGCCTATATTGTAGTTAGTGTACCTTATATGGGTTTACATTTTCTTAAGGTAGGTGATGTAGGTAACATAACCTTCTCAGAATACAATGACCATGTTCTCCCATCCAACCTAGCCCTCTTTTTCTACAAAACATACGACCTATTTTCTTTGTGTACCACACCCCCAGGTCCCCCAAAAATACACATTTCTTGATGAATTTTCCACCTGGCTTTCTCTGGACAACAAAAACTGAGTAGCTTATTCTTGGGGATAGTGCCCCTCAGATGCTACATACTCATGATTTTTTTACTCCCATGTGACATTACACAGAAGAAATTTTCATATTAAAATTAAGCTAGTCCCATTCACAGAAGGTCCAGAACCAAAATGTCATGCAAATAATATCTGCATCAGGCAAATAGTAAAATCACAGTTGTACATTTCAGCCTTTCTTGGGCCTCATCAATGAGGTGCTGTTGATTCACTCTAGGCAATGGAGAGGAAGAGCCCATGCTTAGGATACCCTTCCATTCATGGAGACAACAAGAGGGGCGTGCCAATCATATGCACACACTGAAGGAAGGAAACTAGTTTATTCTAGAGAATCATGCATCCTTGGGTGCTACTCAATGGAATTGGCACATAGGAGAGAAAAACATGATTGAGCAGCGCCTGAGTGGACATATCCCTAAGAATAAATCACTTTATATTTATTTGTTCTCAGTGTGTGCTTATCATATATATATATATATATATATATATATATATATATATATATATATATATATATATATATATATATATATATTTTTTTTTTTTTTTTAATGCAGTCTCCCTAACTGGAAGTGTATCTCAAGCACAGGGAGTTTGCTGCTATTTCA